>JAREIS010000185.1:0-1300000 GCA_030060385.1 Muscicapa striata striata | reverse complement strand
CAAAAATTCTCAGGGATACCAGACAGGGATTTAAGGGAAGAATGGACCTGCAGATCCAGGATAAAATCCATGGAATTATTTTGGGAAGTGGAGAAACCCCAGCTGAGGATCCAAAGGAATTCTGACTCTTCCCACATCCTGCTTTTCCCATCTCCCATCTTGAGGTGAATCCAAGGAATTTCATTCGGGCCTCAGGTGGATAAAGATCCATGAAAAATGCTCAGAGTGGGAGCACTTCCCAAAAAATCCTTCCAGGATCTGGGGAGAAAATCTTGGAAAGGCTCATGCTTGGAGAATCCAAACTCATCCTTTGCTCTCATTTTCCCTCCCATTCCCAGAATCCCCATTGGATGGAGCTTTTCCCATTGGAATTCCATGGAAGGTGATGGAAAGATGGGAATGATTTTATTCCCAATCTTTGATTTCCTTCTTTCACCCTCTCACTCGATTTTTATTGGATTTCCCAGGGATTTTCCAGGGAAAATCCACAGGAAAGAAAATAGGAATTTCTGGGAAGAAAATAGGAATTCTATGACTGGAATAAATTCCCTCAGGGAATTTTTCCCACATTTTTCCAGGCTCATCCAGGATTTATTGGGATCCTCCCTCATCTCTAATTCCCAAACCAATCCTGATTTTTCCCATTTATTCCAGTTTTCCTGGGATCCAGGTGATTCCAGATTTAAAATCCCAGGAAAAGCGGGAATGGGGAAAAGGTGGGAAACTGACTGACATTCCCATCAAAATAAAAAAGGGAATGGGAATAAATGGGAAAAATCAGGATTGGTTTGGGATTTGGACAATCCGGAGCTGGGGTTGGGAATTCTGGAAAGCTCCGAATTTTGGGATTTGGGGCCTTTGGGATGGAGCTCCAAAAAATCCCATACCGGATCATTTTCCCTCGGAAAAAAAAATTCCCAGTTTTGGGGTAAAAAAAATCCATGAATTTGGACGCCCCTCGGCCCTGATTGCCTCAGGAATATCCTGGAATATTCCTTGGGAATATCCAAGGATTCATTCCCATTCCCACTTTTCCTGCAGCCTGAATCCATCCAGGAGAATGGATTAGGATTGGGATCTTCTGGAGCTCCTGGATCTTGGGTTGGTTCTCTCCAGATGTTGGGATCAGATCCCTCTCTTCTCCCTGGATAAAGGGATTTTTTTTTCTGTCCAGATGTTGGGATCAGGATCTTCTGGATCCCCTGGATAACGGGATTTGTTCTCTCCAGATGTTCCATGAGATCCCTCCCCATTCCTCGGATCTGGGAACCAGTCCAGATGTTGGGATCCTTCACCAGATGTTGGGATGAGATCCTTCTGGAGCCTCTGGATCTGGGAATTTTTTATGCCCAGATGTTGGGATCACGATATTCCGGAGCCTCTGGATAACGGGATTTGTTCTCTCCAGATGTTGGGATCAGATCAGATCCCTCTCCACCTCTGGATCTGGGAATTTCTCCTGCCCAGATGTTGGGATCAGAACCTCGGGAATGTCGCGGGATTCCCAATTCCAGGCGGGATTTTGGGATTTCCTTGCCTCAGCATCCCGAGAAATCCCCAAATCCCAAAATTCCCGGGTTTTCCCAGGATTGGATATTCCAGCGTGGGCTGAGGGCGCCCCCTGGCGGCGATGACAACCGGGATTTGAGAATTGGGGTTTGGGAATTTGGGGATTTGGGGTTTCCCGTTTGGGGTTCGGGAACTCCAGTATTTGGGATTGGAGATTTGGGATTTGGGGTTTGGGGTCTGGAGTTTGGGGTTTGGAATTTGGGGTTTGGAATTTGGGATTTGGGGTTTAGGATTTGGGGTTTGGGATTTGGAATTTGGGATTTGGGGTTTGGGGTTTGGGGTTTGGGATTTGGGATTTGGGATTTGGGGTTTCCTGTTTGGGTTTTGGGAACGCCAGAATTTGGGATTGGGGATTTGGAATTTGGGATTTGGGATTTGGGGTTTGGGATTTGGGGTTTCCTGTTTGGGTTTTATTGGGCATTTGGGGTTTTGGGATTGGAGGTTTGGAATTTGGGGTTTGGAATTTGGGGTTTGGGATTTGGAATTTGGGATTTGGTGTTTGGAATTTGGGATTTGGGGTTTGGGATTTGGGGTTTGGGATTTGGGGTTTGGGATTTGGAATTTGGGATTTGGTGTTTGGGGTTGGGATTTGGGGTTTGGGGTCCGGAGTTTGGGGTTTGGGTTTTGGGGTTTGGGATTTGGAATTTGGGATTTGGGATTTGGGGTTTGGGATTTGGGATTTGGGATTTGGGATTTGGGGTTTGGGATTTGGGATTTGGGGTTTCCTGTTTGGAGTTTGGGAATTCCAGAATTTGGAATCGGGGATTTGGAATTTGGGGTTTGGGATTTGGGGTTTGAGATTGGGATTTGGGGTTTGGGATCCAGGGTTCGGGATTTGGGATTTGGTGTTTGGGATTTCGGATTTCGGGTTTTGGATCTGGGGTTTTGGGGTTCGGGATTTGGAGTTCAGGATTTGGGATTGGAAATTTGGGGTTTGGTGTTTGGAATTTGGGATTTGGGGTTTAGGATTTGGGATCTGGAATTTGGGATCTGGGATTTGGGGTTTGGGATTTGGGGATTATCCTCGATTTCTGTCCCGCCCTGCTACATTAATTCCGGCATCCCCGGAGGGAGGAGAATCGGGAATTCTTGGGGGATCCAGAGGGGTTTGGGGTCCCACCAGCCACGGATTTGGGATTTGGGGTTTCCCTCCTCTTTTTATGTAATATTTCCACTCCCAACAACAACAACAACAAAAACAACAAAAAAAAAAAAAGGTTCCAGCCAAATTCCCGATTGATTCCAAGCGTTTGCCGCCACAATTCAGGATTTAACATCCAAGGAGAAAATCCCAAATGGACCCAAAGAAGCAAAACTTGGGAGAAAATCCCAAATTTTGGGCAGTTTTCTTTCTGGAAGCTCTGGAGAGGGAATGAAGGGGCTTTCTCAGAGCCTCATCCTGGAAAAATCGGGAATTCTGGGGGAAAAGGGATCCTCCAAGGGTTAAAAAAAAAAGGAGGGAAAAGGGAAATTCCACTTTTGAATCTGGACTGGATGCAATTCCCGCCTTCTCCCGGAGAACAGGATCCGCTCTGGCACCGAACCCCGAGGAATTCCATCCAAATTTCACGCCAGGAATCATCCCAGGGTTTTAAAAAAGTGGGGAAAAGTGAGAATTCCAAGATTTGGGGTTTTTTTTCCCGCCTGCTGCACTTCCGGCCTCCTCCCGGAGTTCGGGACCCGCTCTGGGAGCGGATCCTTGGAGCAAATCCCGCGGAATTCCAGGCGAATTCCTGCCGGCAGGAGGGAGAGGGAGGAGAGGGAGAGGGAGAGGGAGAGGGAGAGGGAGAGGGAGAGGAGAGGGAAAGAGAGGAGGAGGAGGGAGGAGAAGGTTTGAAAAGGAGGAGGAGGAGGGAGAGGAGAAGGAGGAGGAGGGAGGAAGGCTTGGAAAAGGGGGAGGAGGAAAAAGAGGAAGAGAAGGAAGGAGGAAAGTTTGGAAAAGGAGAAGGAGGAGGAGTAGGAAGAAGAGGAGGAGGAGGAGCAGGGAGGAAGGCTTGGGAAAGGAGGAAGAGGAGCAGAAGGGGGAACAGGAGGAGGAGGAGGAGGAGGAGGCGGGGTGGGAGGAGAAGGAGGGAGGAAGGCTTGGAATAAAGGGGAAGAGAAGCAGGAGGGACAGGGGGAGGAGGAGAGAGGGGAGGAGGAGAAACAGGAGAAGGAGGAGGAGGAGGAGGGAGGAAGGCTTGGAGAAGGAGGAGAGGGGAAAAGGAGGAGGAGGAAAAAGGGGAGGAGGGAGAGGAGAAGGAAGAAGAGGAGGAGGAGGAAGAGGAGGAAAAAGAGGAGGAGGAAAGAGGAGGAGAAGGAAAAAGTTGGAGGAGAAGGAAAAGGAGGAAAAGGAGGAAAAAAGGAGGAAAAGGAGGAGGAGGAGGAGGAAGAGGAGGGAGCGGAGGCGCTGCCGGCCCCGCGCTCGGGACGGGCCCGAGCGGCGCTGCCCCGGGAGGTGCCAGCAGCGGTGCCAGCCGCGGTGACACCCACGGTGACACCCACGGTGACAGCGACCCCGGGGCGATGGCGGCGGGGCTGTGGCGGCGCGGGGCGCTCTGGGCCGGGCTGCTGCTGCTGGCGGCCGCGCAGGAGCCCTGGCGGCAGCTGATCCAGTGGGAGAACAACGGGCGCCTCTACAGCCTGCTCAACAGCGGCGCCGAGTTCGTGCCCGCCGGGCAGGAGCGGCCCGCGGGGAACCGCCTGTGGCTGGCGGGGACCGCGGGGACAGCGGCGACAGCGGGGACAGGCGGCAGCGTCCGCCGCCAGGCCCCCGCCTCGGGGACAGTGCGGGGACAAGCGCGACATCCCTTCGGCTTCGGCCAAGTGCCGCCCAACTGGCGGGACGGCCCGCTGGGCGACAGCGCGGGGGGACAGCGGCGACAAGCGGCGCGCGGCCGCCAGGGGACGGCGACAGGCTCCGGGGTGGCCGTGTCCTCGTTCGCCTTCGCCTCGGCGGGACAGCCGCCCTTTGTCGCCGCCGGGGTGGCGGCGCACGGGGAGAGCCACGAGGGGGTCCCCGCGTCGCGGAGCGCGGTGGGGACAGCGATGGGGACAGCGATGGGGACAGCGATGGGGACAGGAATAAGGACAGGGATGGGGACAAATATGGGGACAGGGATGGAGACAGGGATGGGGACAGGAGTAGGGACAGGGATAAGGACAGGGATGGGGACAGATGGACACAGGGATGGAGACAGGGATAAGGACAGGGATGGGGACAAACATGGGGACAGGGACGGGGGTGGCGTTCCCGCTCCAACCCCGCGCGCATCCCGAGGATTTCGGGGAGGAGCCGAATCCCTACGGAGCCGCGGGGTTCCCGCTGGATCGCCGCTATTCCCACAGTCTGTACCACGACGCCGATGCCGAGCCGCACACCGGGACGGGCTCCATGGAAAACCTGGGATTTGGGGCGCAGTTCCCGCCCCACGAGCGGCAGCCGCCGTTCCGGGCGTCCGAATCCTTTGGGATCGCCCATCCCGAGCCCTTCATTCCCGAAATTCCACAGGCCGTGCCCGACAGCCAAGCGCGGCTCAGCGTGGGCAGCGTCTACAGGCCCAGCCTTGGGGCGCGGGGTGAGTTTGGGGTTTCCTTGGGATGGGCGGGATTCCCGGGATTCGGAGCGGGGATGAACCCTGAGCGGTTCTTGGAGACCCCGCGGGTTTTGGGAATGGGTTTTGGGAATGGGTTTTGGGGAGGGGAGGGAAGGAGCAGGGCCCGGCTAGGGGGGCTGGGATTGGGATGGAGCTGCGTTGTGTCCAAGGGCATCCCATAATTTTGTGATCCCAGGGTAATCCCATTAATCTGGGATGGTGCTGTGCTGCATCCCTGGCATTCAATAATTTTGGGATGGGGCTGTGTTGTGCCCGAGGTCACTTCTAGAGTCTGTCCCAGGCCATCCCATAATTTCGGGATAGGGCTGTGCTGTGTCCCAGGGCATCCCAAATTTCTGGGATGGGGCTGTGCCATGTCCCAGGGCATCGCAAAATTTTGGGATGTGGCTGTGTTGTGCCCGAGGTCACTCCTGGACTCTGTCCCAGGCCATCCCATAGTTTTGGGATAGGGCTGTGCCATGTCCCAGGGCATCCCAAATTTGTGGGCTGGGGCTGTGCCGTGTCCAGGGTAATCCCATTAATCTGGGCTGGTGCTGTGCTGCATCCTGGGCATTCGATAATTTTGGGATGTGGCTGTGCTGTGCCTGAGGTCACTTCTAGAGTCTGTCCCAGGCGATCCCAAAATTTTGGGATGGGGCTGTGCCCTGCATGGACTCATCCGCGCTCCCCCCGTTCCCGGGAGTCACTCTGGGGTCACTCCTTCCCCATCCCGATGAAATTCCATGGATTTGGGCTGAGCTTTCCAGGGGTTTTCGCTCCGTGCTGGAGCTGGAAGGGCGTGAGGAGCCCTCGGGAGCCATTCCCAGCCCATCCCTCAGGAATCCCATCCCAGCCTGACCCCGTGCCCTGTCCAATCCCATCCCAGTTTTCTGGGAAAAGCCCATCCCACAGGATTTGGGGCAGTGGGAAGGGCCCAACCCAGCCCTTCCCTACACAGACGTGGAGGGAACTCTCCGGGAAAAAAAAACTCAGGAATGGTTTTTTTTGGGATCTCAGGAGAAGCTGGGAATAGGGCACGGGGAGTGGAGGATGTGAGGGATTCAGGGAAACGTTCAGGGAATGCCAGAATTCCCGAGGCTCCGGAGGGACACCCGAGGACAGCTGCCCCGCCGATGACCCGGCAAAGATTCCGGCCAAATTCCCCGGCAAAGATTCCGGCCAAATTCCCCTTTGGCAGCGTCCGAGTCCTTCCAGGATCCCTGGGAGTTGTGGTGGCTCCGCCAGGGAATTCGGGACACCCAGTTCCCGGAGTTTCCCACTTTTCCTGCAGAAATTTCACGGGAATCAGGCCCATCCCATGAAATTCCGGCCTCTCTCCAGGTCACTCGCGGAGTGTTTTGGGAATGTTGTCACCTCCCTGTCACCTCCCGGGGATCCTAATTGGAGCAAACGATTCCCGGGGCCGGATCTGGCGTTAATTGTTAATTATTAATTATTAACGATTAATTCCGCGGCCAAAGCTCCTCAGGAGCCTCCTAATCCCGGCCGGATCCGCCAGGAATGTTCGGCATTCCCGGCCCGCGGCTGGGGGTTAATGAAGGAATCTGATCCCGCTGGTTTTATCGGGGAATTATCGGGGTTTCTGTGGGAATGGGGGCGTGGGGGGTCGGGGCTGAGCGAGGAAATTGGGGAAGAGGGGTTGGAAAAGATTCCGGGTCTGACCCAGAGGTGAGAGGGAGAGGAGCAGCTCCCGGGGGTGGAGAAGGGAAGGGAAGGGAAGGGAGCTCCAGACCCCAAAACTTTTCCCTGCCTGGATCCCAATCCCATTTCCAGGGGGTTTCTTCCCATCTTCCTATCCAGGAGCCCCTGATTCCACGTCTGGGTGTTCCTCACCCCCATTCCAACCCCAATCCCATCTCCAGGGGTTCCTCATCCCAATCCCAGCCCAGATCCCATCTCCGGGGGTTCCTCATCCAGATCCCAACCCTGGTCCCATCTCCAAAACTTCCTGGCCCAAATCCCTGCCTGGATCCCACATCCCAGTCCTGACCCCAATCCCATCTCCAGGGAGTTCCCATTTCCAGGGCTCCATCCTTATCTCAGCCCAGATCCCATTTCTGGTTCTCTTAGTCCCTGATCCCATCTCTGGGTGTTCCTGCCTCATTTGCAACCTCCCAATCCCATCTCCAGGGAGTTTCTCATCCTAATCTTGGGAACTCCCAATCCCATCTCCAGGTTCTCATCCCAATCCCACACCCGATCCCATCTCCAGGGGTTCTCAACCCACATCCTTGCCCAGATCCCATCTCCAGGAAGCCTTCCCAACCCCTATCCCAAGTCAGATCCCATCTCCAGGAGGGTTTTTCCTCCCTGACCCCATGGATTGGTTTGTGGGAATGAATTGGATTTGGGAATTCCGTGAGGGCTGGGAATTTGAGTCCCATATGGAATTTCATGGTGGGGAGATACCGAATTTCCCAGCAAAGTCTCCCTTTGGTGGGGTTGGGATTTGGGATTGGGGTGATTCCAGGGGCTGGGAATCCCAGAATTTCCACGGGATGGAGGAGAGATTCTGCTGGGAGGGGTGGGATTGGAGATTGGGAATGGGGTTGGAATAGGGTGGGAATGGGAATGGGAATGGGATGGGAATTGGGATTAGAATTAGGATTGAGATTGGGAATGGGATGGGATTGATGGGGTTGGGAATGGGATTAGGATAGGATTGATGGGGGTGGGATTGATGGAATTGGAATTGGGAACGGATGAGATTGGGATGGGATTGATGGGATAGGATTAGGATTGGGATGGGAATTGGAATTGGAATTGGATTGGGATGGGATTGATGGGATGGGATTGATGGGATAGGATTAGGATTGGGATGGGAATTGGAATTGGGATTGGGATGGGATTGATGGAATGGGATTGATGGGGTTGGGAATGGGATTGGGATGGGATTGATGGGGTTGGGAATGGGATTAGGATAGGATTGATGGTGTGGGATTGATGGAATTGGAATTGGGAACGGGATGAGATTGGGATGGGATTGATGGGATAGGATTAGGATTGGGATGGGAATTGGAATTGGAATTGGGATTGGGATGGGATTGATGGGATGGGATTGATGGGATAGGATTAGGATTGGGAAAGGAATTGGAATTGGAATTGGGATGGGATTGGGATGGGGTTAGGAATGGGATTGGGATGGCATTGATGGGATGGGATTGGGATGGGATTGATGGGATAGGATTAGGACTGGGAAAGGAATTGGAATTGGAATTGGGATTGGGATGGGATTGATGGGATGGGATTGATGGGATGGGATGCTGGAATCCCTTCGGTCACTCCGGGTGTCCCCATTCCCTCCCCTCCTCTTCCCCCCTCTGCTTTTCCTTGGCTCCCGGTGGGATTTTCCCGCTGATCCCGGCACACCTGCACAAACAGGGGCCGATTATCCCAATTTTCCCTGGGAACAGACAGAAATCTCCTCTGGCAGCTCCCGGGGCAGCCGAGGGGCCGGCTGGGAAAACCAAACCTTTTCCCGCTGGGATCATCCCGATCCGGATTTCTGGGAAGCGGGAAATCGCTGGCTCAGCAAAACCCCCCCGGAATTTGGGGTGGGATGGGGACAATTCCAGAGGTGGGGATCCCAAATCCCAATATCCTGTGAGTTCCAGAGGTTTGACCCCAAAAGGAGACGCCTGAGGCCATCCCAGGGCAAAATCCAGCGGGAAAGGGGACAATCCAAATTCCATAAAACTCCCCGTTGGTCCAGGAGTCAGATTTCCCTCCGGAGCTTCCAAGAATTCCTTATAAACAACAGCAGGGAGGGAAAAAGTTTCTGAAAGGATGGAAAAAGTTCCCTTGGTCGTTTTAATGTTTTTTTTTTTGTTGTTTTTTTTTTTTTTTTATTAGGAATTTTTTTAAGGGATGGGGGAGAAGTTTTTCTGAGCTCTCCCGTTTTTGGGTTTTTTTGTTTTGGTTTGGGTTTTTGGTTTTTTTTTTTTTGTTTTTTGTTTTTTTGTTTGGGTTTTTTTTGTTTTGTTTTTTTGGTTTTTTTTTTTTTTTTTTTTGGTTGGTTGGTTGTGGTTTTTTTTTGTTTTGTTTTTTTTTTTTTTTTTTTTTTTTTTTTTTTTTTTGGGTGCCTCTCGGAATTACATCAGCGGGAATGGGGCAGGAAATGAGCTCCAAAGGAATGACGCGATCCCTCCCGGGAAGGCAGGCCCAGAAACAAGGAGGCATTGTTCTCCTTTCCAGGGAAAAAACAGGGAAAATGGGGAAAAATGGGAAAAAAAAGGAGTCAAATGGGGCAGAACGGGGAAAATGGAAAAATAGCGGAAAATAGGGAAAACGGGGGAATGATGAGAAATGGGAAACGGGGAAAAGTGGGAAAAACAGGGAAGAAATGGGGGAACGTAGAGGGGAAAATAGGGAGAAATGGAAAAATGGGGGGAAATGGGAAAAAAGAGGGAAAAACATGGAAAATGGGGGGAAATGGGAAAAAAGCGGAAAATGGGGAAAAATGAGGAAAAATGGGGGAAATGGGGAAAAAGGGAAAATGGGGGAACATGGAGGGGAATGGGGAAAAATAGAAAAAGGGGAATGGGGAAAAATGGAGGAAAATGGGAAAAAAGAGGGAAAACAGGGAAAAATGGGGAAAAAGGAAAATGGGGAAAATGAGGAAAATTAAGGAAAATGGGGGAAATGTGGAAAAAGGAAAATGGGGAACATGGGGGAAATGGGGGAAAACAGGAAAATGGGGGAAATGGGGGAATGAGGAAAATGGAGAAAAATGGGAAAAAAAGAGGGGAAAACAGGGAAAAATGGGGGGAAATTGAGGAAAACGTGGAAAATCAGGAAAAAGAGGGGAAAAATGGGGGAAAAAATGGGGAATTGGGCCGGGAAATGGGGGACCTTAGGGGGATAGGAAGGGGTGGAAATGGATTTGGGAATGGGATAGGGATGGGGATTATGGGAATGGGGAGAGGGATGGGGACAGGATGGGAATGAGGATTTTGGGAATGAGGATTTTGGGAATGGGGAGTTTGGGAATGAGGATTTTGGGAATGGGGATTTTGGGAATGGGGGATGGGATTGGGGATAGGGATGAAGGTGATGGGAATGGGGATGGGGATTGTGGGAACAGGGATGGGATCAGGGATGGGGGTGAAGATAATTGGGATAGGAACAGGGATAAGGATGGGAATGGGGATGGAAATTTTGGGAATAGGGATGGGGATAAAGGTTGTGGGAGTGGGAAGGGAACGGGGATAGGGATGGAGTTTATGGGAATGGGGTGGGGATGGGAACAAAGATTATTGGGATTGGAAAAGGAATAGGGAAGAGTGAGGATTTTGGGAATGGGGATGGGGATAAAGACTGTGGGTATGGAATGGGAATGGGAATAGGGATGAAGTTTATGGGAATGGGATGGGGATAAGGAAAGGGGATGGAAATGAAGCGGGGATTGGAATGGGGATAGGACAGGGAGGAGGGAAACTGAGGCACGGAGCACCTGGTGAATCCCCCCATCCCGATCCTCCCCGAGGCGCTGATTCCAGGACAATTCCAGGTGCTGGAGGAGCCTTTGGGAAGGGGCAGAATTCCAGCTCCGATTCCATAAACTCGGGAAACCGAGGCGGCCCCGCCTGCCCCTGCATCCCTCTGTCCAATCCCAGGGAATTGTCTGGAATTCCAGGAGAGGAGGGATAAAGGCAGGGATAACGCCGCTTTCCCGCCGTTTGGGGGTGAAAAGCGGGGACGAGGGCAGGGAGCCGGGATCCTGCTGCTCCGGAGGTTGTCACCGGCTGTCCCCGCGTGTCGCAGGGACCGTCCCGGGCCGGAGCTGGGAATGGCTTCCCGGGGAGCGGCCGGAGCGGGAAATGGAGGCTCGGGATGTGCCCGAGGGACGGGAGGGAGGGAGGGAGGGACGGGCGGATTTTCCAGCTGGAAATTGGGAAAACCTGGCGGGGCTGGGACCGGGACTGACCCCGGGCTGCGGGGACGGGGAGCTGCGGGGAGCGACAGAGCCCTGTCCCCAGGGATGTCCCTGTCCCAAGGGATGTCCCATGGACATTCCCAGGTCCCGTGTCCCCAGTCCCTGTCCCCAGGGATGTCCCTGTCCCCAGGGATGTCCCATGGACATTCCCAGGTCCCGTGTCCCCAGTCCCTGTCCCCAGGGATGTCCCTGTCCCCAGGGATGTCCCATGGACATTCCCGGATCCTGTGTCCCCAATCCCTGTCCCCAGGGATGTCCCATGGACATTCCCAGGTCCCGTGTCCCCAATCCCTGTCCCCAGGGATGTCCCATGGACATTCCCAGGTCCCGTGTCCCCAATCCCTGTCCCCAGGGATGTCCCCATGGACATTCCCAGGTCCCGTGTCCCCAGTCCCTGTCCCCAGGGATGTCCCCATGGACATTCCCGGATCCTGTGTCCCCTGTCCCCAGGGATGTCCCTGTCCCCATGGATGTCCCCCTGCTTGGTCCTGGATCCCGTGTCCCCAATCCCTGTCCCCAGGGATGTCCCATGGACATTCCCAGGTCCCGTGTCCCCAGTCCCTGTCCCCAGGGATGTCCCCATGGACATTCCCAGATCCCAAATGTGTCCAGACCTCCCGGAGCTGTGTCCCCAATCCCAGGGGATGTCCCTGTCCCCAATCCTTGTCCCCAGGAGCTGTCCCTGTGCTCAGGGATGTCCCTGCTTTCCCAGCAGGTCCCCCAGTCTGATCCTGGCTGTCCCCAATCCCTGTGCCCGATTTCCCAGGAGCCGTCCTGGATTTGATCCCGGATGTCCCCAGTCCCTGTCCCCAGTGATGTCCCCATTTTCCCAGGAGGTGTCCTGGACCTGATCCCAGATGTCCCCAGTCTCTGTCCCCATATTCCCGGCTCATGTCCCACATCTGATCCTGGATGTCCCCAATCCCTGTCCCCAAAAATGTCCCCGTTTTCCTGGCAGGTTTCCTGGATCTGATCCCAGATGTCCCCAATCCCTGTCCCCAATTCCTGTCCCCAATTCCTGTCCCCATTTTCCTGTCAGATCTCCTGGTCCCGATCCCAGGTGTCCCCAGCTCCTGTCCCCATTTTCCTGGCAGATCTAATGGACCTGATCCCAGGTGTCCCCAATCTTTGTCCCCAATCCCTGTCCCCAATTCCTGTCCCCAATTCCTGTCCCCATTTTCCTGGCAGGTCCCCAGACCCGATCCCAGGTGTCCCCAGCTCCTGTCCCCATTTTCCTGGCAGGTCTCCCGGATCCGATCCCGGATCCCAGCTCCATCCAGGCTCCAGGAGCTGTGTCCCCAGGGGATGTCCCCAGGGGATGTCCCCAGCGCTGTCCCCGTGTCCCCGGCAGGTCTCCCGGATCTGGTCCCGGATCCCAGCTATGTCCAGGCCTCCACGTACGTGCAGAGAGCTCACCTGTACTCGCTGCGCTGCGCCGCCGAGGAGCGCTGCCTGGCCAGGTGAGGCGGGATCCCGGGAATGGCCAGGGGGGATGGATCCCCGGGAATGGGAGAGGTGGGATGGATCCCTGGGAATGGGAGAGGTGGGATGGATCCCTGGGAATGGGAGAGGTGGGAATCCTGGGAATGGGAGAGATGGGATTCCCGGGAATGGCGAGGGGGGATGGATCCCTGGGAATGGGAGAGGTGGGATGGATCCCTGGGAATGGGAGAGATGGGATGGATTCCTGGGAATGGGAGAGATGGGATCCCTGGGAATGGGGGAGATGGAATTCCCGGGAATGCGAGAGAGAGGAATCCTGGGAGTGGGGGAGGGAGGATCCCCAGGAATGGGAGAGGGAGGATCTCCAGGAATGGGAGAGATGGGATGGATTCCCAGGAATGGGAGAGGATTCCTGGGAATGGGGGAGATGGGATGGATTCCTGGGAATGGGAGAGGGAGGATTCCCAGGAATGGGAGAGATGGGATTCCTGGGAATGGGAGAGGATTCCTGGAAATGGGGGAGATGGAATCCCTGGGAATGGCAGAGGGAGGATTCCTGGGAATGGGAGAGATGAAATTCCTGGGAATGGGAGAGATGGGATTCCTGGGAATGGGAGAGAGAGATGGGATGGATTCCCGGCAATGGGAGAGATGGGATGGATTCCCAGGAATGGGAGAGATGGGATGGATTCCCAGGAATGAGAGAGGATTCCTGGGAATGGGGGAGATGGGATCCCTGGGAATGGGAGAGATGGGATTCCTGGGAATGGGAGAGGAAGGATTCCTGGGAATGGGGGAGATGGAATTCCTGGGAATGGGAGAGAGAGGAATCCTGGGAGTGGGGGAGGGAGGATTCCTGGGAATGGGAGAGGGAGGATCCCCGGGAATGGGAGAGATGGGATGGATTCCTGGGAATGAGGGAGATGGGATGGATTCCCAGGAATGGGAGACAGGATTCCTGGGAATGGGAGAGATGGGATTCCTGGGAATGGAAAATATGGGATTCTTGGGAGTGGGAGAGAGAGGGAGGGAGGGAGGGAGGGAGAGAAAGGGGAGAAAGGAAAAATGGGATAAAAAGAGGGAAGGAAAGAAGAAAAAGGAAACTGGAAAATGGAAACAGAAAAATGACAACGGAAAAGGGAAAGGGAAAAGGGGAAATGGGAAATGGGAAAGGGAACAGGAAATGGGAAAGGGAACGGGAAAAGGGAAAGGGAACGGGAAAAGGGAAAGGGAACGGGAAAGGCGCCGGGAGCAGCAACAGCGCCAGGATGGCTCCTGCCCTGCGTCCTGCCTGTCCCGGGGGGAAACACCACTGTCCCCACTGTCCCCATAACCCCCACTGTCCCCATTATCCCACTGTCCCCGCTGTCCTCATTGTCCCCATTGTCCCCATTGTCCCTGCTGTCCCCATTATCCCCACTGTCCCCTCTATCCCCACTGTCCCCATTATCCCATTATCCCATTATGCCATTGTCCCCACTGTCCCCGTTGTCCCCATTATCCCCACTGTCCCTGTTGTCCCTGCTGTCCCCATTATCGTGGTTGTCCCCACTGTCCCCATTATCCCCATCATCCCCACTGTCCTCACTGTCGCCATTGTCCCCATTATTCCCACTGTCCCCACTGTCCCCATTGTCCCCATTATCCCCACTATCCCATTGTCCCCACTGTCCCCACTATCCCCACTGTCCCCCATTATCCCCACTGTCCCCGCTGTCCCCGTTGTCCCCGTTGTCCCCGTGTCCCCAGCACGGCGTACGCGGCCGAATCCACCGACTACGACGTGCGGGTGCTGCTGCGCTTCCCGCAGCGCGTCAAGAACCAGGGCACGGCCGACTTCCTGCCCAGCCAGCCCCGCCACCGCTGGCAGTGGCACAGCTGCCACCAGTGAGTGTCCCCAGCCGTCCCCAACTGTCCCCGCCTGTCCCCGCCTGTCCCCTCCCTCTGCTGACACCTCCCAGTGCCGTTCCAGTGACATTTCCCCATTTGGTGACGTTGCTCTGGGGTCTCGTTCGGGTTGGTGTCACCTTCCTTGGGCTCTTTGTCCCCAAAGCCACCATGTTGCTGGCAGTGGCACAGCTGCCACCCCTGCGTGTCCCCAGCCCCGTCCCTGCCACCAAGCCCCCTCTGGTGACAGTTTTGATGTTTTCCATGGAATCTCCTGTTTTGTGTCACTTCTTGGGGTCTCGTTTGCGTTGGTGTCACCTTTCTTGGGCTCCTTGTCCCCAAAGCCACCTCACTCGTGGAGTTAATGTCCCCAAGGCCACTGCGTTGGTGGCAGTGGTGCAGCTGCCACCAGTGAGTGTCCCCAGCTGTCCCCTCCCTCTGCTGGCAGCTCCCAGTGCCGTTCCAGTGACATTTCCCCATTTGGTGACGTTGCTTTGGGGTCTCGTTTGCGTTGGTGTCACCTTGCTTGGGCTCTTTGTCCCCAAAGCCACCATGATGGTGGCAGTGGTGCAGCTGCCACCAGTGAGTGTCCCCGCCTGTCCCCAGCCTGTCCCCTCCCTCTGCTGCCAGCTCCTAGTGGCGTTCGGGTGACATTCCCCCATTTGGTGGCTTCGTTCTGGGGTCTTCCCTCTGCTCTTTGTCCCCAAAGCCACCATGTTGGTGGCAGTGGCACAACTGCCACCACTGCGTGTCCCCAGCCCCGTCCCTGCCACCAAGCCCCCTCTGGTGACAGTTCTGGTGTTTTCCATGGAATTTCCTGTTTTGTGTCACTTCTTGGGGTCTCGTTTGCATTGGTGTCACCTTCCTTGGGCTCCTTGTCCCCAAAGCCACCACGATGGTGGCAGTGGCACAGCTGCCACCGGTGAGTGTCCCCGCCTGTCCCCACCTGTCCCCTCCCTCTGCTGCCAGCTCCTAGTGGCGTTTCAGTGACATTTCCCCATTTGGTGACGTTGCTTTGGGGTCTCGTTCGGGTTGGTGTCACCTTCCTTGGGCTCTTTGTCCCCAAAGCCACCATGTTGGTGGCAGTGGCGCAGCTGCCACCGGTGAGTGTCCCCAGCCCAAGCTGTCCCCTCGCTCTGGTGGCAGCTCCAGGGCTTTTAGTGGCATTTCAGCGGCATTTCCCAGTTTGGGACCTCATAGTGTCCCCTGCTTGTCCCCACTGTCCCCTGAGTGTCCCCTGAGTATCCCTGAGTGTCCCCACTGTCCCCTGAATGTCCCCTAACTGTCCTCTGAGCACCCTCTGAGTGTCCTGAGTGTCCCCTGAATGTCCCTTGACTGCCCCGTGAATGTGCCCTGACTGTCCCCTGAGTGTCCCCTAACTGTCCCCTGAGTGTCCTCTGAGTGTTCTGAGTGTCCCCTGAGTGTTCCAATTGTCCCCTGAGTGTCCCCTAACTGTCCCCTGAGTATCCTCTGAGTGTTCTGAGTGTCCCCTGAGTGTCACCTACTGTCCCCTGATTGTCCCCTGATTGTCCCAATTGTCCCCTGAGCATCCCCTGAGTGTCCCTTGACTGTCCCCTGACTGTCCTCTGATTGTCCCCACTGTCCCCAGAGTGTCCCCCGATTGTCCCAGAGTGTCCCGACTCTCTCCTGAATGTCCCCTGAGCGTCCCTGAGTGTCCCCGAGTGTCCCCGAGTGTCCCCACGGTGTCCCCACGGTGTCCCCACGGTGTCCCCAGGCACTACCACAGCATGGCAGAGTTCAGCCACTACGACCTGCTGGATGTCACCTCAGGCCGCCGGGTGGCCGAGGGACACAAGGCCAGCTTCTGCCTCGAGGACACCACCTGCGACTTCGGCCACCTCAAAGCGCTACGCCTGCACCGCCCACACCCAGGTGACACCGCCTTTGTCACTTCTTTTCTTTTTTTTTTTTTCCCCCTTTTTTTTCGCCTTTCCTTTTTTCCTATTTTTTTTCCTTTTTTCCCTTTTTTTGGTTTTTTCAACTTTTTATTTTTTTCCCATTTTCTCAATTTCACTTTTCCCCTTTTCCCCTACCCCAAATTTTTTGCTTTTTTTTTCATTTTCCCCATTTTTTCCTCTTTTCCTTTTTTTCCGAGTTTTTCTCCCTTTACTTTTTCCCCAATTTTCCCTTTTTTCCCCAATTTTCCTCCTTTTCCTTTAATTTTTCTCATTTTTCCCCCTTTTTTTTTTTCCTTTTTTTTGCTTTTTTTTTTCCCTTTTTCCCTTTCCCTTTTTCCCACTTTTTTTTTCCTTTTGTTTCTTTTTTTTCCCCACTTTTCATTTTTCCTTTTTCCGCTTTTTTCCCCTTTTTTTCCCATTTTTCCTCCCTTTCCCAATTTTTTTCCTTTTTTCCTTTTTTTTTTCCCCTTCCCCCTTTTTTCCTTCCTTTTTTTTTTTTTTTCCCCATTTCCCCCCAAAATTTCTTTTTTTTCCCATTTTCCCATTTTTCCTGTTCTTTTTTCCCTTTTTTTCCTTCTTTTTTTCATTTCCCCCAAAAGTTTCCTTTTTTTTCCTATTTTTTCCTCTTTCCTTTTCTTTTTTTCTAATTTTCCCTTTGTTTTTTCCCCATTTTTTCCTTGCCCTTTTCCCCATTTTTCCCCAAATTTTTCGCTTTTCCCATTTTTTCCCCACTGTTTTCCTCATTTTTTTCCCCACTTTGTTCCTTTTTCATTTTTTCCTTTTTTTCCTTTCCCATTTTTTCCTTTTCCCCAATTTTTTTCCTTTTTTGTTTTTTCCCAATTTTCCCTTTTTTCCATTTTTCCCCATTTTTTTCTTTTTTTCCCACCTTATTCCCATTTTTTTGTTTTTTTTCATTTTTCCCCAAAATTTTTTTCTTTTTTTGTATTTTTCCCATTTTTCCCACTTTTTCCATTTTTTCCCCCAAAATTTTTCTCCTTTCCCCTTTTTTCCCCTTTTTTTTCCCACTTTTCCCTTTTTCCCCCCCATTTCCCCCAGTTTTTTTCTTTTTCCCCACTTTTTTCCCCCTTTTTTTTATTTTTTTCCCCTTTTTTCCCCAACTTTTCCTGATTTTTTTGTTGGTTTTATTTTTTTTTTCCCCACTTTTTTCCCATTTTCTCCCCATTTTTTTTTTTTTCCCTTTTTCCCCATTTTCCCCACTTTTTTCCCAGCTTTTCCATTAGAAAAAAAAAATGGAATTTTTCCAGGAAATTTTTTGGGGATTGATTTTTCTTTCCTAGGATTTTCGGGAATTTTGGGGGTTTGTTCCTTTCCCAGGGAAATTTTTCCCAGGGTTTTGGGCCTTTTGGGGGTTGGTTTTTTCCCCCCTTTTCCAGGAATTTCTAAATTTTTTTTTTCCCCCAGATCCATGGGGGCCCAAAACCCGGGAACCCCTCCTTTCCCGGGGTTCCGAGGTCCACTTTCCCCAAACCCTTTCCCCAAAAAAAAGTGGGAACCATGAGGATTTTTTGAATTTTTTTTATCCCTTTTCCCCATTTTTCCCGGGGTTTTCCTTTTTCCGGGGGAATCAAAAGCTGAATAAAACAGGACCCCCCAAAGTCCATAAAACCCTTTGGATCCAAAACCTTTGGGAAATTTTTTGGGGAATGCCCCCGGCGGGGGAAAAAAACAGCCTAATTTTTGGGGGGAAAACCCTTATTTTTTGGGGAATTTTTTTTGGGTTTTTCCACTTTTCAAAGCAAGAGGCCTAAGGGGGGTTTTGGGGAAATTTGGGGTTGGGAATGGGACAGGGGGAATGGAATGGGAAGGGGTTTGGGGACATGGATGGGGACACGGGGAATGGAATGGGCACGGAAGGGGAAATTTGGGGACAGGGAAGGGGGAACTGGAAGGGAAAAGGGGACACTGGGAATGGGAAAATTAAAGGGGAAAAGGGGGAATGGGAAAGGGGGGTGGGAATGGGACACTGGGAAGGGAAGGGGACACCGGGATGGGAAATTTTCTTGCTTTTATTTCCCCACTTTCTTTTTCCAGTTTTCTCCTTTCTCACTTTTCCCCAAATTTTCCCTCACTTTTCCCCACTTTTCCTATTTTCCCACTTTTCCTGCTCTTTTACTTTTTCCCCCTTTTTCCTTCTCTCCCATTTTTCAGCCACTTTTTCCTCTTTTTCCCCATTTTTTCCTTTTCCTTCTTTTTCCCGGTTTTCCCACTTTTTCATTATTTTTCCCACTTTTCTCTCAAATTTTCCTTTTTTCCACTTTTTCCTTTCCCACCTCCCCCAAATTTTCTTGCTTTCTTTTTGCATTTTCCCCTTTTTCCTGCTTTTCCTCGAGTTTTCTCCGCTTTTTCTCACTTTTCCCAATTTTCCCTCACTTTTCCCACTTTTCCTATTTTTCCATCTTCTGTTTTCCTTTTTCCCCCTTTTTTCCCTTTCCTCTTTCCCTTTTTCACTTCACTTTTTCCTTCTTTTTGTTTCCCATTTTTCCCACCTCACCCCCAAATTTTCTTGCTTTTTTTTTGCATTTTCCCCACTTTTTTCCTGCTCTTTTCCTCCTTTTTCCCGAGTTTTTCTCCCGCTTTTTTTCTCACTTTTTCCCCAAATTTTCCCTCATTTTTCCCCCAAATTTTCCCTCACTTTTCCCCCACTTTTCCCTATTTTTCCCACTTTTTCCTGCTCTTTTCCTGCTTTCCCCCCTTATTTTCCCCGCTTCTCTCCCATTTTTCAGCCACTTTTCCCCTGCTTTTTCCCCCACATTTTTTCCCTTTTTTCCTTCTTTTTCCCGGTTTTTCCCACACTTTTTTCATTATTTTTTCCCCACTTTTCTCTCAAATTTTCACGTTTTTTCCCACTTTTTCCCCACTTTTCTCCCACCTCACCCCCAAATTTTCTTGCTTTCTTTTTTGCATTTTCCCCACTTTTCCCTGCTTTTTCCGGAGTTTTTCTCCCGCTTTTTTTCTCACTTTTCCCATAATTTTCCCTCACTTTTTTCCCCACTTTTCCCTATTTTTTCCTCCTGTTTTACCACTTTTCCCCCCTTTTTTTCCCGCTTCTCTCCCATTTTTCAGCCACTTTTTCCCCTTTTTCAGCCACTTTTTGTTCCTTTTTTCCTTCTTTTTCCCGTTTTTTTCCACACTTTTTCCACGCTTTTTTCCCACTTTTTCCTCAAATTTTTCATTTTTTTTCCCCACTTTTCTCTCAAATTTTCACGTTTTTCCCCACTTTTTCCCACCTCACCCCCAAATTTTCTTGCTTTTTTTTGCATTTTCCCCGCTTTTTCCTGCTCTTTTCCTGCTCTTTTCCTCCTTTTCCCCGAGTTTTTCCCGCTTTTTTCTCACTTTTCCCCAAATTTTCCCTCACTTTTCCCCCCACTTTTCTTTATTTTTCCTATTTTTTTCCTGCTCTTTTACCACTTTTTCCCCCCATATTTTCCCACTTCCCTCCCATTTTTCAGCCACTTTTCCCCTGCTTTTTTCCCCCCACTCTATTCCCATTTTTTCACTTTTTTCCCACTTTTTCACCTTTTTCCATTTTTCCATTTTTCCCTGCTTTTTCCCTTCCCCCACTTTTTTCCTATTTTTTTCCTGCTCTTTCCCCAATTTTTTCCTGCTTTCCCCCCCACTTTTCTCCCAAATTTTTATTTGTTTTCCCCACTTTTCCCTCACTTTTTTCCTGCTTTTTTTTTTTATTTTTTCACCCACTTTTCCCCAAAATTTTCGTGTTTTTTTCCACTTTCCCCACTTTTTTCCTGCTCTTTTCCCAGTTTTTTACCTCCTTTTTTTCTCACTTTCCCCCAAAGTTTCCCTTTTTTTCCCCCACTTTTTTCCTCCTTTTTCCCAATTTTTCTTTTTTTCTCACTTGTCTCCTGCTTTTCCCCAATTTTTTCCTGCCCTTTTCCCCATTTTTCCCCAAATTTTTCTGCTTTTGTCCCATTTTTCAGCCGTTTTCCCCTCATTTTCTCCCCACTTTGTTCCCATTTTTTCACTTTTTCCCCTTTTCTTTCCTTCCCCCCACTTTTTTCTCACTTTTCCCCAATTTTTCCCAAATTTTCCTGTTTTTTCCCCAAATTTTCCTGCTTTTTCCACATTTGCCCCACTTTTTCTGCTTTTCTCTCACTCTATTCCCAGTTTTTTCCTGCTTTTCTTTTCTCACTTTTTCCCCAAATTTTTCTTCTTTTGTCCCACTTTCCCCCAGCTTTTTTTCCCACTTTTTCCATTTTTTTCCCCACTTTTTTCTCCTTTCCCCCTTTTTTTCCCTTTTTTCCCACATTTCCCTTTCCTCCCATTTTCCCAGTGTTTTTTCTGCCTTTCCCCCACATTTTTCCCCAAATTTTTCACTTTGTTCCCATTTTTCCCAACTTTTCCCTGATTTTTTCTGTTGGTTTTTATTTTTATTTTCTCTCACTTTTTTCCCCACTTTCTCCCCATTTTTTTCTCTTTTCTCCTGCTTTTCCCCACTCTTATCCCCACTTTTTTTTCCCAGCTTTTCCATGCTGATGAAAGGGAAAAAAAAAATCGGAATTTTCCATGGAATTTTTTGGGATTGGGATTTTTTGCTTCTTTCCTATGAGATTTTCTGGAATTTGGGGTTTTGTTCCTTTCCCATGGAATTTTCCATGTTTGGCCATTTGGGGTTGGTTTTTTTTCCTCCTTTTCCATGGAATTTCATGGAATTTTCCCATTTTTTCCCTGCAGATCCTGATGGAGGCCAAATCCCAGGAATTTCACCCCTCCCCTTTCCCAGGAAGTTCCCGAGGTGGCTCCGACACATTCCCAAAATTCCCCCTTTTCCCAATAAAAAGTGGGGAAGCCATGAGGACTCTTTGGAATCTTTTTTTATCCCAAATTTTCCCATTATTCCCGGCTTTTCCCCCTTTCCCGAGGGAATCTAAAGCTGGAATAAAAACAGGGATCACCCCAATGCTCCATAAAATCCTCGTGATCCTTAAAATCCTTGGGAATTTTTGGGAATGTCCCCAAGGCAGGGGGGGAAAGAAACAGCTCTGGGAATTTTGAGAGGGAAATCCCGTTTAGTTTTTAGGGAATTTTTCTGGTTTTCCGCCTTTTCTAAGCATGGAGAGGCCTGAAGGTGGGATTTGGGAATTCTGGGGTTGGGAATGGGGACAGTGGGAATGGAATGGGGATACTGGGATTGGGGACATTGAGATGGGGACACTGGGAATGGGAATGGGGACACTGGAATGGGAATGGGGACATTGGGAATGGGGACACTGGAATGGGATTGGGGACACTGGGAATGGGAATGGGACATTAAATGGGGACAATGGGAATGGGACAATGGGGTGTGAATGAGGACACTGGGAATGGAACTGGGACACCAGGATGGGAATGGGGACATTGGGAATGGGGACACTGGGAATGGGGACGTTGTGATGAGAATGGGGACACTGGAATGGGGTCACTGGGAAAGGGAATTGGGGCACTGTGATGGGAATGGGGACATTGGGAATGGGAATGGGGACACTGGGAATGGGGACATGGGGACGCTGGGATTGGAGATATTGGGACGGGAATGCGGACACTGGGAATGGGGGCACTGGGAATGGGAATGGGGACAGTGGGAATGGGGACTTTGGAAATGGGGATGGGGACACTGGGACGGGAATGGGGACAGTGGGAATGGGGACACGGTAAAGGGAATGGGACACTGTGAATGGGACACTGGGAATGAGGATTGGATATTGGGATGGGAAGGGGGACACTGGAATGGGGACACTGGGACAGGACTGGTCACCGTCCCCACCCCATTCCTGGGATTCCCCCAGAGTGACCCCCCAGACACCGTTTGTCCTTCCAGGATTTATTGGGAATCCCGTTGGTCTTTCCGGGATTTATTGGGAATCTTTCTTTCGGGATTTATTGGGAATCCCACTGGTCCTTGTGGGATTTGTTGGGAATCCCGTTGATCTTTCCGGGATTTATTGGGAATTCCGGCGCCTCAGGCCGAGGGCCAGCGCGGCTCCGGCCACGGCCACAACGGCCACGGCGCAGGCCAGCGCTGTCCCCACGCCCAGCGGGGTCACCGCGCCTGCAAAGGGACAGGAGGGGACACAGAGGTGAGCGGGGATTGTCACCGACTCAGTGCCACCGACTGAGTGTCACCGGTGTCACCCCAGGGGACTCACCCGGGTGGCTCTGGGGGCGCTGGCCCTGCGGGTCACTGGAGAGCAGCACCGGCCCGATGACAACGTCAGCTTCGGAGGTGGCACCTGAGGACACCAAGGGGACAGCAGGGGACAGCAAGGGACAGTGAGGGACAAGGAGGGACAGTGAGGGACAACGAGGAGGGATCACCCCTGTCCCATTGTCCCCAGTGTCACCCCAGTCCCCTCTCCCTGTGTCCCCCTGTCCCACTGTGTCCCTGTTCCCAGTGTCCCCCTGTCCCCCATCCCCAGTGTCCCCCATCCCCGGTGTCCCCCTGTCCCCTCACCGTCGTGTCGCCGGTGCCGGTGGCTGTCCCATGTCCCCGCTGGCTGCAGGCTCCGCCCGCGGCCGCAGTTTCCCAGCTCGCAGCAGCTGCAGATGTCCCTTGTCCCCTCCACGGGCGCCCAGCTGTGACGGGAGGTGACACCGGTCAGCAGGAGCCACCCAGGGCGGGGAGGTGACACCGATCACCCAAATGCCACCATGGCGGGAGGTGACACTGATCACCCAAATGCCACCATGGTGGGAGGTGACAGCCATCGCCTGGTGCCACCCAGAGCAGGGAGGTGACACTGACCACCCAGTGCCACCCACGGTGGGGAGGTGACACCAATCACTGGGTGCCACCCGCAACAGGGAAGTGACGGCGATGTCCCCGCAGTGTCACCCATGGCAAGGAGGTGACACCGATCACCCAGTGTCACCCGCGGCAGGGAGGTGGCGCGATGTCCCCGCGGTGTCACTCACGCGTTGCGCGCCTTGCTGAAGGAGCAGGCTTTGTTCAGCGCGTCCGGGCTCTGCTCGGCCGGTGTCACCTTGAGGTGACACGTGATGTAGATCTGTGGGGAGGGGACACTGCTGGGGCCACTGCGGGGCCAGCGGCGGGGGCGGTGACACGGCGGTGTCCCCAGGGTGTCCCCGGGGGTTACCAGGCTGCGCGGGTCCCCGGCGAAGCGGAAGGCGTCGATCTGGAAGCGCAGCACGTCCTGCCGGGGACGGGGGGTGACAAAGGCCGAGCTGGTGGCATCGGAGCGCCCGTCCACCAGGCAGCTGTGGGGACAGCAGGGTCACACCCCCGGCTGGCACCGCGGGGTCCCCGAGGGTCCCCAAGTCACCCGGGGAAGTGACGAGGGCTCAGCAACACCGGGGTGGCTCTCAGATCCCCAAATGTCCCCAAAATGTCCCCAAAATGTCCCCAAGTCACCCGTTGAAATTAATGATGGAGCAATGGGAAGGGGTGAGGCGTCACCACCATGTTCCAGACCCCAAAGTGTCCCCAAATGTCCCCAAACTCACCCAATGAAGTCAGTGATGGAGCAATGGGGTGGGATGAGGTGTCACCACCATGTCCCTCACCCCAAAGCGTCCCCAAATGTCCCCAAATGTCCCCAGACTCACTCATTGAAGTCATTGATGGCACAGTGAGGTGTCACCACCCCCTGACCATGTCCCTCACCCCAAACTGTCCCCAAAATGTCCCCAACTCACCCATTGAAATCAATGATGGAGCGATGGCGAGGGATGAGGTGTCACCACCGTGTCCCTCACCCCAAAATGTCCCCAAATGTCCCCAAATTATCCCCAAACATCTCCAAATGTCCCAGATCCATCCGTTGGAGTCAACAATGGTGCAGTGACATGTCACCCCCTCCCAGACCCCAAAATGTCCCCAAAGGTCCCCAAACACACCCATGGTAGTCCATGATGGCATAGTGGGGTAGGATGAGCTGCCACCCTCCCCATGACCCCAAACTGTCCCCAAATTGTCCCCAAACTTCCCCAGACCCACCTGTTGAAGTCAATGATGGTGCAGTGAGGTGTCACCACCCCCCAATGGTGTCCCAAACCCCAAAGTGTCCCCAAATGTCCCCAAACCTCCCCAAAGTCACCCAGTGAAGTCAGTGATGGAGCAATGGGGTGGGATGGGGTGTCACCACCTCCTGACCCTGTCTTAGACCCCAGTTGTCCCTAAACTGTCCCCAAGTGTCCCCAAACATCCCCAAATGTCCCCAAAAGTCCCCAGCGCACCCATTGAAGTCAATTATGGCGTAGTAGGGCAGGATGAGGTGTCACCCTCCCCCTGACTCCCAAGTGTCCCTGAAGTGTCCCCAAATGTCCCCAAACATCCCCGAATGTCCCCAAATGTCCCCAGATGTCCCCAGTGCACCCACTGAAGTCGATGACGGAGCAGTGGGGCAGGATGAGGTGCCACCTTCCCCCCTGACCCCCAGCTGTCCCCAAACATCCCTGAATGTCCGCAAGTATCCCCAGCTGTCCCCGAATGTCCCCAAATGTCCCAGCTGTCCCCAGCTGTCCCCAGCTGTCCCCGAATGTCCCCGAATGTCCCCAAATGTCCCAGCTGTCCCCAGCTGTCCTCAGAGCACCCGTTGAAGTCGATGACGGAGCAGTGGGGCAGGGTGACGTGCCACCTTCCCCCTGACCCCAAACATCCCTGAATGTCCCCAAACATCCCCAGCTGTCCCCAAATGTCCCAGCTGTCCCCAGCTGTCCCCAGCTGTCCCCGAATGTCCCAGCTGTCCCCAGCTGTCCCCAGCGCACCCACTGAAGTCGATGATGGTGTGGTGGGGCAGGATGAGGTGCCACCCTCCCCCTGACCCCCAGCTGTCCCCAAACATCCCCAAATGTCCCCAAATGTCCCCAAATGTCCCCAAATAGCGGAGCAGGGGGCAGGATGAGGTGCCACCTTCCCCCTGACCCCCAAGTGTCCCCAAACATCCCCAGCTGTCCCCAAATGTCCCCAAACATCCCCAAATGTCCCCAAATGTCCCCAAACATCCCCAGCTGTCCCCAAATGTCCCCAGATGTTCCCAGCACACCCATTGAAGTCGATGATGGAGCGGTGGGGCAGGATGAGGTGCCACCTTCCCCCTGACCCCCAGCTGTCCCCAAACATCCCCAGCTGTCCCCAAAGGTCCCAGCTGTCCCCAAACATCCCCGAATGTCCCCAGCTGTCCCCAGCTGTCCCCAGCGCACCCGTTGAAGTCGATGATGGAGCGGTGGGGCAGGGTGACGTGCCACCTTCCCCCTGACCCCCAGCTGTCCCCAAACATCCCCAAATGTCCCCAAATGTCCCCAAATGTCCCCAGATGTCCCCAGTGCACCCACTGAAGTCGATGACGGAGCAGTGGGGCAGGATGAGGTGCCACCTTCCCTGACCTCAGCTGTCCCTAAAACATCCCCAGCTAGTCCCGAAGTCCAGCTGTCCCCAGCTGTCCCCAGCTGTCCCCAGCGCACCCGTTGAAGTCGATGATGGCGTAGTGGGGCTCGCTGCTGGCGCCGGGGCCCAGGGTGGCCACGCAGGAATCCACGAAGAGCCGGAGCGGGACGTGGCTGTGGGAGCCGACCTCGGCCTGGATGTGCAGCACGTCCCCCAGGCGGAGCCCCGAGAGATCCCGCTCGGAGCTCCAGTCCTCTGGAAAACCCAACGGGATCATCCCCAAAGCGATCCCAAAAGGGGGAAAGGGATGGGAAAGGGAACCAAAGAATCCCTCTTGAGCTCAGTCTCTGAAAACCATGAAAAGGGATGGAAAGGAACAAGAAATCCCAGTCCTGGACTCCAATCCTGAAATCCAAGATCCCAAGCAACCCAAAAGGGTGGAAGGAACCAAGAAATCCTGACTCCAGTCCTCGAAAACCAGGATCATCCCAAGACAAAGGGATGGGAAAGGGGGAACCCAAAGAAATCCCGCCGGCTCCAGCTCCAGTCCCCCAAAGCAATCTGGAAAACCCAAAGAAATCGGGAGCTCCATCCCTGAAAACAACGGATCATCCCCAAAGCGATCCCAAAAGGGATGGGAAAAGGGATGGAAAGGGGGAAGCCAAAGAAATCCTTCTTGGAGCTCCAGCCCTCTGGAAAACCCAGTGGGATCATCCTCAAAGTGATCCCAAAAGAGGGAAAGGGATGGGAAAGGGGGAATCGCAAGAAATCCCATTCAGAGCTCCAATCTTCTGGAAAATCCAATGGGAAAAGGGATGGAAAAAGGGAATGGGAAAAGGGATGGGAAAAGGGATGGGAAAAGGGATGGGAAAAGGGATGGGAAAAGGGATGGGAAAAGGGATGGGAAAAGGGGGAATCCTGAAAAATCCTGCTTGGAGCTCCAGTCCTCTGGAAAACCCAACAGGAAAAGGGATGGGAGAAGGGAACCCCAAGAAACCCCACTTGGAACTCCAATCCTCCGGAAAATCCAATGGGATCATCCCCAGAGTGATCCTAAACTGGAGAAAGGGATGGGAAAAGGGATGGGAAAAGGGAATGAGAAAAGGGAATGGGAAAAGGGAATGGGAAAAGGGAATGGGAAAAGGGAATGAGAAAAGGGAATGGGAAAAGGGATGGGAAAAGGGAATGGGAAAAGGGAATGGGAAAAGGGAATGGGAAAAGGGGAATCCCGAGAAATCCTGCTCAGAGCTCCAGTCCTCTGGAAAATCCAGTGGGATTGTCCCCAAAGCAATCCCAAACTGCGGAAAGGGATGGGAAAAGGGGAGTCCCAAGAAATCTCATTCAGAGCTCCAATCTTCTGGAAAGTCCAATGGGAAAAGGGATGGAAAAAGGGATGGGAAAAGGGATGGGAAAAGGGATGGGAAAAGGGATGGGAAAAGGGATGGAAAAGGGATGGAAAATGGATAGGAAAAGGGGGAATCCTGAAAAATCCCACTCGGAGCTCCAGTCCTCTGGAAAACCCAACGGGATCATCCCCAAAGAGATCCCAAACTGGGGTGGGAAAGGGGATGGGAAAGGGGGAATCCTTAGAAATCCCACTTGGGGCACCAATCCTCTGGAAAACCCAACAGGAAAATTGATGGGAAAAGGGAACTCCAAGAAACCCCACTTGGAACTCCAATCCTCTGGAAAATCCAACAGGATCACCCCCAAAGTGATCCCAAAAGGGGGAAAAACGGAGGAAAAGGGGATGGAAAAGGGGGAAAATGGGAAGGGCTCCAAACCCCTGGAAAACCCAATGGGATCATTCCCAAAGCAATCCCAAATGGGAAACAAGGGGAGTGAAAGGGAATGGGAAAAGGGAGAATCCCAAGAAATCCCGCTCAGAGCTCCAATCCTCTGGAAAATCCAATGGGATCATTCCCAAAGCAATCCCAAAAGGGGAAAAGGGGATGGAAAAGGGGACTGAGAAATGGGGGGAAAGGGGGAAAATGGGAAAAGGGGGAATCCCAAGAAGGTCTTCTCGGATCTCCAATCCTCTGGAAAATCCAACAGGATTGTCCCCAAAGGGGACAAAAGGGGGAAAGGGAGGGAAATGGAGGGAAAAGAGGGAAAAGAGGGAAAAGAGGGAAAAGGGGGAAAGGGGGAAAAGGGGGAAGGGGATGGGGAAAGGGGTGGGAATGCCGATCCCAGACCGTTCATGAGGCGCAGGGAGAACAGGAGCTTCTCCTCGGACGCCAGCGCGGAGTTGAAGGGAGACCAGGTGGGACGGATGGAGCCGCTGGTGACGTTATCCCGCCTGGAATGGGAATGGGACATGGGAATGGGAATGGGACACTGGGAATGGGGACACTGGGAATGGGGACACTGGGAATGGGGACACCGGGAATGGGGAGTCACTGGTGATGTTATCCCGCCTGGAAAAGGGAATGGGACACGGGAATGGGAATGGGACACTGGGAATGGGAATGGGGACACTGGGAATGGGACATGGGACATGGGACACTGGAATAGGGACATGGGACACTGGGAATGGGGACATGGGACACTGGGAATGGGGACACTGGGAATGGGGACACTGGGAATGGGACATGGGACATGGGACACTGGGAATGAGAAGGGGGATGCTGGAATAGGAATGGGGCATGGGACACTGGGATAGGAATGAGACACTGGGATGGGACATGGGATACTAGGAGTGGGAATGGGACATGGGACACTGGGAATGGGGACACTGGGAATGAGAAGGGGGATGCTGGGATGGGAAGAGGGACACTGGGAATGGGAATGGGACACTGGCAGTGGGAATGTGGACATGGGACACTGGGAATGGGGACACTGGGAATGGGACATTGGGAATAGGACACTGGGATGGGAATGGGGACACTGGGATGGGAATGGGGATGCTGGGATGGGAATGGGACATGGGACACTGGGATGGGGGCATGGGATGGGACACTGGGAATGGGGACACCGGGATGGGAATGGGGAGCCACTGTTGATGTTAACTTGCCTGGAAAAGGGAATCAGAATGAGGAATGGGGACACTGGATTGGAATGGAAATCCCAGGAATGTGGGATGGGATCCCAGGATGGGAATGAGAATCCCTGGAATCTGGGATGGGATCTGGGAATCCCAGGAATGTGGGATGGGATCCTGGGGACACTGGGAATGGAATTGACACAGCAGGGTGGGAATGGGGACACTGGGAATGGGACATGGGATGGGAATGGGGACACTGGGAATGGAGACATGGGAATGGGGACACTGGGAATGGGACATGGATGGGAATGGGGACACTGGGAACGGGGACACTGGGAATGGGGACATGGGATGGGAATGGGGACACAGGAATGGGGGCACTGGGAACGGGGACACTGGGAATGGGACACGGGATGAGAAGCTGGGGTGGGAATGGAATGGAGTCACTGGGAAGGAATTGAAATCCCAGGAATGTGGGATGGCATCCTGAGGGCGCTGGGAATGGAATTGAGACAGCAAGGCAGGAATGGGGACACTGAGAACAGGGATGCCAGGATGGGAATGGGATTGCTGGGAATGTCGGGAATAGGGGCTGGGATGTGGGCAGACCGTGGGTAGTGGCACTCGATGGGAATCACGGCCGGGCTGCTGCGCACGATGGCGGGATTGCTGCCGGGGCTCGGGGCGTAGCTCAGGAGCGTCCGGTAGATCAGGGAATCCGGGGTCACCTGGGGGTGGAAACCGGGAATGAATCCCGTGGGAAAGGGGGTCCCTGGTTCGGGGATATCATCAGGGTGAGTGGGAATTGAAAGGAAATCAGGGAATTCGGGGTGACCTGGGAGTGAAAATTGGGAATCCCGTGGGAAAGGGGGTCCTCAGTTCAGGGATATCATCAGGGTGAGTGGGAATTGAAAGGAAATCAGGGAATTCGGGGTCACCTGGGAATGGAAATGGGGAATTCTGTGGGAAAGGGGGTCCCTGGTTCGGGGATATCATCAGGGTGAGTGGGAATTGAAAAGAAATCAGGGAATTCGGGGTGATCTGGGAATGAAAACGGGAATTCTGTGGGAAAGGGGGTCCTCAGTTCAGGGATATCATCAGGGTGAGTGAGGATTGAAAAGAAATCAGGGAATTCGGGGTCACCTGGGAATGGAAACTGGGAACCCCGTGGGAAAGGGGGTCCTCAGTTCAGGGATATCATCAGGGTGAGTGGGAATTGAAAAGAAATCAGGGAATTCGGGGTCACCTGGGAATGAAAACGGGGAGTTCCATGGGAGATTCTGGGGGAGGTGGACCCCTCATCCCAGCACCACTACTGGGCTGACTGGGAATGCTGGGGGAATCCATGGAAATGGGGGGAAAGGGGTGGAAAAGGGGATGGGGAGAGGGGTGGGAAAGTGTTGGGAAAGCGGGTGGAAAAGGGGATGGAGAAGAGGGGAAAAGGAATGGGAAATGAATGGGAAAGGAATGAAAAAGGAATGGGAAAAGGAATGGGAAAGGAATGAAAAGGAATGGGAAAAGGAATGAAAAAGGAATGGGAAAGGAATGGGAAAAGGAATGGGAAAAGGAATGGGAAAGGAATGGGAAAGGAATGGGAAAGGAATGGAAATGGAAAAGGGGATGGAAAAGGGATGGGAAAAGGGGATGGAAAAGGGATGGGAAAAGGGGATGCAAAAACGGGGAAGAGGATGGAAAAGTGGGATGAGAAAGAGGTTGGAAAAGCGGGGAAAGGGAATGGAAAAGGAATGGAAAAGGAATGGAAAAGGAATGGAAAAGGAATGGAAAAGGAATGGAAAAGGATGGAAAGGATGGAAAAAGGGGGAAGGGGATGGAAAAGGATGGAAAAGGGGAAAGAGGGATGGAAATTAATGGAAAGGGGATGGAAAATCTCAGTTTTCAGGGAGTTGAATTAAACCCGAGGGAAAGGGGGCTTTCCCCAGAGGAATGGGAAAAGAGCTGCGGGAAAACCGCTCCGGTTCCCAGGAAATCCCGGCTTCTTCTTCCCCTGGAATGATCCTGGATCCAGTCCAGGGATCCCCGGAAAACCGGGAATAGGCGCAGCCCCGGGAGCGGCTCCAGGAGGGATCCCGGTGGGAATCCCGGGATGGGAACGGGACCCACCCGGATCTCCCTTAGATCTGGGATTTGCACTGAGCCGGGAGCCGCACGAGGCGGGAATTCTGGGATAGAAGCGGAATCCCGGGGTCGGAACAGGACTCACCTGGATCCCCGGGATCTCCTGGGATGGGGGTGGGACTCACCTGGACCTCCCTTAAACCCTGGGATTTGCACGGGCCTCTCCAGGTGGGAATTCCGGGGCAGGGGCGGAATCCCGGGATCGGGCCAGGACTCACCTGGATCTTTCCCGGAGCCGCTCCAGGTGGGAATTCCGGTGAGAATTGCGGGATCGGGGCAACGACTCACCTGGATATCCCTTAAATCTGGGATCCGGGGAGCCCCGGGAGCCGCTCCAGGTGGGAATCCCGGTGGGAATCCCAGGACCGGAATAAGGACTCACCTGGATCTTTCCCGGAGCCGCTCCAGATGGGAATTCCGGGATCAGGGTGGAATCCCGGGATAGGGGTGGGACTCACCTGGATATCCCTTAAATCTGGGATCCGGGGAGCCCCGGGAGCCGCTCCAGGTGGGAATCCCGGTGGGAATCCCAGGACCGGAATAAGGACTCACCTGGATCTCCTGGAGCCGCTCCAGGGCGGGATCCCGGGGTCGGGGCGGAATCCCGGGAGCGGGACGGGACTCCCCTAAAAACCGGGAATCCGGGAGCCGCTCCCGGCGGGAATGGCGGTGGGAAGCCCTGGATCAGAGGCAGGACTCACCTGGACGGTGCTGCCGCACTCGTGCAGGCCGGCGCTGAAGGTGACGGTTTTTTGGGATGGATCCAGGCGGGAATGTTTGCAGGCGGAGGGGCCCAGGCTGAGCTCGGCGGCGCTGACCAAGCGCCCGGTCCCGAATAAATCGCGGTGCACGATCACCACCAGCTGCGCCTCCTGGCACTGCACCTCCACGGGAGCGCGGGATGGGGAACGGGATCGGGAATGGGATCGGGAATGGGATGGGGAACGGGAATCATCCCCCCACAGCCAGGAATGGGGATCGCTCCGGGCGGGCTCCCAGGGAGGCGGCGCGGGAGCCGCCGGGGCCGCGCAGAGCAGCGCCAGGAGCAGCCGGCCGAGGATTTGGGAGCGCATCCCGGGAAATCCCTGCGATTCCCAGCGCTGCGATTCACCCCGCATTTATATCCCGGTTGGAATTACCCCCCACCCCTCCCCCCTCTTCCCCCTCCCCACTCCTGGAATTCCAAGGGCGCCCCTGAGCTCGCCCCCGTCATTTCCGGGGTGCGAGGGATCGGGATGAGCGTTCCCGGCGGATTTTTGGGAATTGTTTATGGCTCCCGGAGCCGCGGAGCCGCGGGCGGCGGGAATTGTTTGGGCTCCGCGCTGATAAGGGGCGATCCAAGGCTCCGCTTTTCCCCCGGGATCCCGAATTCCAGGGAGAACCCCCGGAGCGCTGTTTTCCCTTTGGATGAGGATTTTTGGAAAGGAAGGAGGGGGAGGGGCGGGGGGAAGTCACGTTCTATCCCCCAAAAAAATGGGATTTGCGCATCCAGAGGGGGTTGGATCTTCGGGAATGACGGAGCCCCCGAATTCCAGCCCTGGGAACGAGGTCAGAGCCAAAATCCTTCGGGATTTTTGGGGTTTTTTTTGTTTTGTTTTTTTTTTTTTGGATAGAACGTGGCTTCCCCTCCCCAAATCCTCATCCCAAACTCCGCTTTTCCCCGGGATCCCGAATTCCAGGGACCATCCCGGAGCGCTGTTCCCCCCTCGTTCTACGCCCCCCAAAATGAAGGAATTTTGGCTGGAATTTGGGGGTGACAGCGACAGCGGCGGAGTCTCGGTCATTCCCGACGATCCAAACCCAAATCCCGGTTTTTGGGGGCACGGAAGGAGGGGGAAGCAGCGCTCCGAGGGTGCCGCGATGATCCCTGGAATTCGGGATCCCGGGAAAAAGCGGAGTTTTGGATGAGGATTCTGGGAGGGGGAGGGGAAGAGCCACGTTCTATCCCCCCAAAAAAAGAAGGGATTTGGGTTTGGATCATCGGGAATGCCGGAGACCCCAAAATTCCAACCCCGGAGCCAAAGCCAAAATTCCTTCGTTTTCCCGATTTCCAGGGATAATCCCGGCGCGCTGTTTTCCTCTTGGATGAGGATTTGGGTGGGGGAGGATGGGGTTCATCCCAAAAAAAAAAAAAGAAGGAATTTGGAATTTTTGGGTCTCCGGCATTCCCGCTGATCCAAACCCGTGTGGATCCGCAAATCCCAAATCCGCAAATTATATTTTGGGATCCAGCCTGAGTTCCCCCTCCCCTCTTCCCAAAAATCTTCATCCGAGGCTCTGATTTTTCCCGGGATCCCGAATTCCAGGGATCATCCCCGGGGCGTTGTTTCCGCACGTTCTATCCCAAAACAAAAAGATAAAAAATGGGAGATTTGGGTTGGGATGATCGGGAATGACCGAGACCCGATTCCCCCCCAAATTCCAGAGCCAAATTCCAGCATTTTTCTCCCTCCCGGCTCTTCCCATTCCGTTGGATCCAAGGAAAAATGGGCTGGGGAAAACATGGAAAGCTCCTCAGGAATAAATTCCATGGATTTTCCAGACTCATTCCCAATTTTTCTCATTTTTGTGAGGTTATTTAAGGACCTTTGTTATCCCTATTTTTTTTTTTTTTAATGGAATTTCTGTTCCTCCTCACTCCCCCTCAGTTTTCCATCGGCCCCGTTTTTCCCAAATCCCAAAATCCCGCTTTTTAGGAAAACCTGGAGAATCCCCTCTGGATTTGGGATTTTTTTTTTTCCAGCTGAAAAATTCCGACTAAACCAAGGGAACGGAAAACTTTGGGGGCGTCGATCCCAAAGGAATTCCCGGGGGTTTGGAGCTGGCACTGACTCAACATTCCCAAAAATTTTGTGGATCAACCCCTCCACCTCTTTCAGGGGGGTTTCCGCTCATCCCAAAATCCCTGAATCCCGGATTTTTTTTTTTTTTTTCTCCTTGTGTTTAAAATAATTTGAAGCGGCTCTGCCCGAGTGGAAATTCCCGAAATTCCAGAGGCTGCGCTCCTGCGTCAGGGAGATATCGGGAATTCCGCGGCCGAGGAGGGGGTGGGGGGAAGAATCCTTGGATTCAAGGCTTCTCCCCATCCCAGGAAACTCCGGGATTCCTTCGGGATTTCAGGAAAAACCCCTCGGGATGGATCCCACGGGGGGGGGAGGGGAGGGGGTGAATTCCAGAGGGAAAATTTCTGGGAATGGGAGAGAGGGCGGTGGTTTCTGTAGGGAAAAGGGGATTTCTGCTCTCCCGGGAAAAAGCAGGAGCAGATTTTTTTTTGGGAATAGCAGAGCCCGGGAATTCCCAGGGAGCTGGGAAAGCACCAAATCCAGGCTTTTTTTTGTTGTTTTTTTTTTTTTTTCCCTAAAACCGAGTTTTAATCCTTGGAATTCTGGGAGCTGCTAGGATGGGATGGGAGCTCTGAGAAATCCAGGAGTTTTTCCTCATCCCAGATTTCTTTCAGGAGCAGATTTTCCCAAGGTTTTCCCTCATTCCCAGCTCCGGGGTTGGGATTTGGGCTCTTCCCAAATTTTTACGTTCATAATCCCTCTGGATCCCAGAAAAAAACAAGGAATGATCCCAAAAAATCCTGGATCAGGAAGGAATTAATGAGGATTTAGGGCCTGGGAAGGGATTCAGGAATTCTTTCCCAAATCCAAGGATTTTGATCACTCTAAATCCCAAATCCCCCTTGGAATTTCATCCCCAGGAATTCCAGGTGAATTTATTCTGGGATTTCCAACCCAGCCCGTGGAATTCCCAGTTTTCCATGGCCAGGAATTCCAGATTCAAAGGGGAGCAAATCCTGGCTCTTCCCAGGGGGTCTCATTTTCCATCAATCCCTAAATCCATAAAAAAACCCTGGAATTTTTGCTCCAGAATTCCCAAAAACCTTTCCCAGCCCCACAGAATCCCAGGATTTGGGGATGGGAGTTGGAAAAGCTGGAATTCCATGAAAAAAAAAAATAAAACAAAATAAAAAGGAGGGGAGAAAAGCAGGAAAAATTAATTTTTGAGCCACTTCTGGGAGCAGGGGAAGGAATTTCAAGCGCAGGAATTCCAAGGATTGTTTATCCTGGTGGGATCCAACAATTCCAAACAATCCTTGGAGCAAGGAACAGAATTCTGGGGTTGGAATTCCCTCCTCTCTCTCACCCCAAGCTGGATTTTTTTTTCCCAGAAAAACAGCCCCGGGTTTGATCCCATTCCCAGATTTTTCAGCACGGAGCAAATCCATGGAAAAATGGGAGTTTGGGAAGAGATTTTCCCTCTTCCCAGAAGTTTTCCAGGGAAAAAAAAAAAAACCAGCTGGAGGGGGGAAAATCTAATTCCAGAGGGTTTTCTGGGATTCCTGTGGATGTGGAATTCCCGGGAAAAATTCCAGCCTGATCCAGGGTCCCAAATTCCCTCATTTTCCTGGAATTTTCCTCATGGGAATCCAGCTGGAAAAAGGCTGATCCAAATCTTCCCATTCCCCATATTCGGGGGAATTCCGAGTTTATCCTCTTTTCCAAGTGCCAAAAATCCAGGAAAAAAAAATCTGGGATTTGGCCATCCCAGCATTCCCAGTTTTCCCAGTCCTGGGATTTCCTCTCCAAATCCTTGGGAATTCCCTCTCTGAGTCCAGAAGATCCAGGGAACAAATTCCTTTGGAATGGAATTTTTGGGATTTCCTGGAATTTCCCGGGAATTTCGAGGAAAACTTTGGGATCTCAGGGATGGGGAATAGGATTTCCAGGATTTTCCACTCTGGATTCCATGGGAATGGGGTTTTCCATGGGAATTCTGGGATGGGAGCAGATTTGGGGTTGGGAATGTAATCCCAAATGGAGCAAATCCTATGGAATTCTGGGATCCCCATCCCAACCCTCACAAGGTTTGGGGTCACCTGGGCTGAGGATTGATAAAATATTTTTAGGATGTTTTTATTTGTTTTTTTTTTTTTTTTTAATAATTCCTCACTTTTTTTTTTTTTTCAACTGGAATTTCTCCAGGATGGAGATTCTCCCAGGAATAAATAAATAAATTAATTAATGAATAAATAAATAAAGTCATTGATTAGCCAGTCAATTCATCAATAATTGTTTATTAAATATTTTGATTCATTCATTAATCCATTAATTTTCACCGGGAGCAGCTGCTCCAGCCCCAAATCCCAATTTTCCCCTGGAAGTAGCAGGAGCAGCATGGAAATCCCAGGATTTTTCTAGGGAAAATCCAATTTCCCCACTTTGTCCAGGGGCAGGGGAGCGGCGATTCCTGGGAAATCTGGTCTGGGATGATCCCAAATCCCATCCCCAAATCCCAAATCCTGTCCCCAAACCTCTGGTCCCAAATCCCAAATCCTGTCCCAAATTCCAAATCCTGTCCCCAAATCTCCTCCAGTTCCCAAATCCCTTCTTGTCCCTAAATCTCCTGGCCCCAAGCCTTGTTCTGTCCCCAAATCCCATCCCTGTCCCCAAATCTTGTCCTGACCCCAAATCCCATCCCTGTCCCCAAATTTCCCTGTCCCCAAATTTCCTCCTGGCCCCAGGTTTTATTTCGGTCCCAAACTTTATCTTGTCCCCAAATCCCATCCCTGTCCCCAAACCTCATCCTGTCCCCAAATTTATCCCGGCCCAAATCTTGTCTCAAACCTCATCCTGTCCCCAAATCCCATCCCTGTCCCCAAATCCCATCCCTGTCCCCAAATCCTGTCCTGTCTCCAAACTTCCTCCTGCCCCAAATCCGATTCTGTCCCCAAATCTTATCCCATCCCCAGATCCCACTGTGTCCCCAAATCTCCTGTCCCCACAGGTCCTCCTGTCCCCAAATCCCTGTCCCAAAACCTCATCCCGTCCCCAACCCTTGTCCGGTTCCCAAACTCCGTCCTGTCCCCAAATCCCGCCCCGTGTCCCCAGGGAAGCTCCCGGGCCCTGTCACTGCCACCCCCCGGGGGACACGGGCGGAGCGGGGACACCACGGGGACAAATCCCAGCTGTGACATCCCTTGTGACACCGCGGGGACAATTCCCAGCTGGGACATCCCTTGTGACACCGCGGGTGACAAATCCCAGCTGGGACATCCTCGGACACCGCGGGGACAATTCCCGGCGGGATCCGAGCTCCGGGCTCTTCCCGCGGTCCCGCCCTGGTGACACTCGCAGAGGTGGCGTTGTCGCCAGAGCGGGGATGGGGACAGGAAGGAGGAGCGGTGGCGCTTCCTGGTGGCTTTGTCATGTGACGGCGCAGGAGCGGATCCGATCCCGAATCCCGGCCCGGTGAGCGGATCCCATTCCCGGGAAAACCCCGGGAATGCGAGGGTTTGGGATCCGGGGGACACCAGCCCCAAAGCGGGATGGGAAAAGGGGGGTTGTCCCCAAAATTGCCACCCTGTGGCGGCCGCCGTGTCGCCAGAGGGAGGGAACGGGGCCGGGAATGGGGCCGGGAATGGGGCGGGAATGGGGCCGGGAATGGGGCGGGAATGGGGCCGGGAATGGGGCCCCCCGGGATGGGGCAGGGCTGGCAGGGGACAATGGGGACAGCCCGGACCGGTCCCGGGACAGCTGGGGGACCCAGCGGAACCGCTCCCACGGTACCGGCAGCACTTCCCGGGGCCAGAATTCCCACCCAGGTCCCAGGATTCCCCATTCCTGCATCCCCGTCCCGGTCCCACCATCCCGGTGCAACCATCCCCGTCCCGATCCCGCACCCCGGTCCCGCATCCCCATCCCGGTCCCAGGATCCCATCCTGCATCCCAGATCCCCATCCCGGTCCCACATCCCCATCCCGGTCCCACCATCCCGGTCCCACATCCCCATCCCAGTGCCACCATCCCCATCCCAGTTCCACCATCCCCATCCCAGTCCCACCATCCCCATCCCAGTCCCGCATCCCCATCCCAGTCCCACATCCCCATCCCAGTCCCGCATGCCCATCTCAGTCCCACATCCCCATCCCAGTCCCACATCCCCATCCCAGTCCCACATCCCCATCCCAGTCCCAGTCCCGCATTCCCATCCCAGTCCCACATCCCCATCCCAGTCCCGCATCCCCATCCCAGTCCCACCATCCCCATCCCAGTCCCGCATCCCCATCCCAGTCCCACATCCCCATCCCAGTCCCGCATTCCCATCCCAGTCCCACCATCCCCATCCCAGTCCCGCATTCCCATCCTCAGTCCCACATCCCCATCCCAGTCCCGCATCCCCATCCCAGTCCCACATCCCCATCCCAGTCCCGCATCCCCATCCCAGTTCCCACCATCCCATCCCAGTCCCCATCCATCCCCATCCCAGTCCCACATCCCCATCCCAGTCCCACATCCCCATCCCAGTCCCACGATCCCATCCCAGTCCCACATCCCCATCCCGGTCCCACATCCCCATCCCAGTCCCGCATCCCCATCCCAGTCCCACCATCCCCATCCCGGTCCCACATCCCCATCCCGGTCCCACATCCCCATCCCAGCCCCATCCCCATCCCGGTCCCACCATCCCCATCCCGGTCCCACCATCCCTGTCCCACATCCCCATCCCAGTCCCGCATCCCCATCCCAGTCCCGCATCCCCATCCCAGTCCCATCCCCATCCCAGTCCCATCCCCATCCCAGTCCCACATCCCCATCCCAGTCCCGCATCCCCATCCCAGTCCCGCATCCCCATCCCAGTCCCGCATCCCCATCCCAGTCCCGCATCCCCATCCCAGTCCCGCATCCCCATCCCAGTCCCCATCATCCCCATCCCAGTCCCACATCCCCCATCCCATCCCCATCCCAGTCCCCCCATCCCATCCCAGTCCCACATCCCCATCCCAGTCCCACATCCCCATCCCATCCCCATCCCAGTCCCATCCCCATCCCAGTCCCATCCCCATCATCCCCATCCCCATCCCACATCCCCATCCCGGTCCCACATCCCCATCCCGGTCCCACATCCCCATCCCAGTCCCACATCCCCATCCCAGTCCCACATCCCCATCCCGGTCCCACATCCCCATCCCAGTCCCACATCCCCATCCCAGTCCCACATCCCCATCCCAGTCCCGCATCCCCATCCCAATCCCGCATCCCCATCCCAGTCCCGCATTCCCATCCCAGTCCCACATCCCCATCCCAGTCCCAGGATCCCATCCCTGTCCCACATCCCCATCCCGGTCCCACATCCCCATCCCCCCACATCCCCATCCCGCATCCCCATCCCGATCTCGCATCCCCCCGCTCCCGGCACCCCCGGATTCCCCCCGCAGCTCCCGACCTCACTTCCTTTTCTCCCTCTCTCCCTCCCTCCCTCCCTCCCTCTCCCCTCTCTCCTCCTCCCTCCGTCCCTCCCCCCGCCGTCCCCGCCCTCTCCCCAGCTCCTCCTCCGCTCCCGCTCCGTTCCAGGCCGCCGGGACTCGCCGCCCCCATGCCCGACAGCCCCGCCGAGCCCCCGCCGCCCCCGCCAGGTACCGGGGGGACACGGGGACAGAGCCAGAGCCCCCCGGAGGGACCGCGGGCGTTTCCTGCTTGGGGAGAGGCTGCGGGTGAATTCTTAGGGTGCGAAATCCCTGCGGGGTGGGAAGGGGCGTCCCGGCTTTTTTTGGCTCCCCAAATATTTATTTTGAAGGGCGGGAGGGGGGGGTTTGTCCGCGCTGCCGAGCTGAGGGAGGCCCGGGGGGTGAGGATTGGCGAGGGGGACACTTTGGAGACACCTTTGGGGACACCTTTGGGGGCAGGTCTGATGCTGGCAACGGCGCTGCTGGGGAGGTTTTGGGGTCCGTGCCGGGGAAGTTTTGGGGTCGGTGCCGGAGAAGTTTTGGGGTCGGTGCCGGGGAGGTTTTGGGGTCGCTGCCAGGGTGTCCCCGCTTTTCCCTCTGTCGGGGCAGGAAAGGGCGGTGGCAGCAGCAAAATCGTTTTGGTTTCGTTTCCACCTTGGCGCCGGCGGTTGGGAAATGCCGAGTTCCAGGAAGGCGAAGGGCTCGGGGAGGGAGCCGCGAGGATCCCGCGGGGGGAGAGCAGAACCCTGGGCGGGATTTATGGCCCCGAGCCACAACTTCCACCCCTCGGGAGAATTTCCCTGCGCATCTCCACAGATGGAGGCGGAACCGCGGACGGAACCGCGGACGGAACCGCGGACGGAGCCGAGGTGCCCGCGGAGCCGCGCCCCGCCGCGCGCACCCCCCCGCCGGGCGGGGAGGAGGAGGAGGATGAGGATGAAGATTTCCAGTTCCTGCGGTGCGAGGGCTGCGGGCAGGACTCGGCGCAGCCGCGGCTGCTGAGCTGCCTGCACACGCTGTGCCCCGGCTGCCTGAGCGACACCAAGCAGTGCCCGCTGTGCCGGGCGGCCGCGGCCGCGCCCGCCATGGACAACCTGCTGTTCGCCAACCTGCGGAGCCGCCTGCAGGTCTGGAGGCAGATCCGGAGCTCGGGCGGGCCCGGCTGCAGCCGCTGCAAGGGCGAGGCGGCGCTGGTGTGGTGCGCGGACTGCGAGGAGTTCTTCTGTGCCAAGTGCTTCGAGGAGCACCAGTGGTGGCACAAGAAGAAGGCGCACAGGGTGCGGAGGGTGGAGGAGCTGCGGGCGGGCTCGGCGCGGCAGTTCCTGGACGACACCAAAAGCTCCTGCAGCCTCTTCTGCTCCAGCGCCAGCCACCCCGAGGAGAGCCGCGTGTGCAGGTGAGGGCGCCGGGGCGCGGCCCTCCAAGCTCGTCCTCTCCACAAACATCTTCGTGGCCCCAAATCTCAGCCCGCCCCCAAACCCTGTCCTGTCCCCAAACCTCGTCCTGTTCCCAAATCCCGCCCGGCTCCAAGGGATTTGGGGATGATGCTCCAACGTGGAATGGGCAGGAGAGGGATGAGCCCAAATCTCGTCCTGTTCCCAGGTGTCTGCCCACTCACAAATCTCACACTGGCCCCAAATCTCACACTGTCCCCAAATCTCACGCTGTCCCCAAATCTCATCCTGTCCCCAAATCTCATCCTGTCCCCAAATCACACACTGGCCCCAAATCTTGTCCTGTCCCCAAATCCCCAAATCTCATCCTGTCCCCAAATCACACACTGGCCCCAAATCTCAAGCTCTCCCCAAATCTCGTCCTGTCCCCAAATCTCATCTGTCCCCAAATCTCACGCTGTCCCCAAATCTCCCTATCCCCAAATCTCCCCATCCCCATGTCCCCTGCCCCCAAAGCTCTGCCCAGGGGTTTTTGTCCCCTGTGTTTGAGGTGGGATTGTGGGAAAAGGAGGGTGCTGGACACTGCCTGGGAACAGACAGTGACCTGTCCATCACTGACCATCACTGACCTGTCCATCAATCACTGATCCCTGTCCATCACTGACCCCTGTCCATCACTGACCTGTCCATCACTGCCCACTGCTGCCCGCTGTCCATCCCACCCATCCCGGGAGCCAATCCCAGCCCCCGGCGCAGCTCCCGGGGGAACCAGACCCTCGTGTCTCTGACGCCAGCCGTCCCTGATGTCCCCCGTGTGTCCCTCCCTGGCAGCATCTACTGCCCGCGCTGCGAGCGGGCTCTGTGCTGTCCGTGCGCGCTGCTGGACACGGGCCACGCTCCTTTCCGCGACCTCCGCGCCGAGAGCCGCCGGCGCCAGGACGAGCTGCGCTCGCTGCGCCGGGACCTGCGGCGGCTCCGCGGCGGCTTCGAGGCGGCGCTGGCGCGGCTGCGGAGCGAGGCGGCGCGGCGGGAGCAGCAGCGGGAGCGGCTGCGGGAGCGCGTCCGCGCCAGCGCCGAGCGCCTGGAGCAGCTGGTGCGCAGGGAGGCGGAGGAGCTGCGGGCGCTGCTGGAGGCGCGGCCGGAGCGCGGGCGCAGCGCGCTGGCGGAGGAGCTGCGCGGCGCGGAGGGGGCCCTGCTGCGGCTGGAGGCGGCCGAGAGGCTGGTGGAGAGGCTGGGGCGCTACGGCGGCGAGCAGGAGCTGATGGACATGCAGCCCTTCGTCAAGGGCGCGCTGCTGCAGCTGCAGCGGCTGCGGCCGCCACAGCCCCCCGAGCTGCGGGAGCCCCCCGACTTCGCCCAGTGCCGGGCGCGGCTGCGGGCGCTGGTGGAGCGCGTCACGGGGAGACCGGGTACGGGATAGTGGGATAGGGGGATAGGGGGATAGTGGGATAGCGGGATAGCGGGATAGGGGGATAATGGGATAGTGGGATAATGGGATAGTGGGATAGTGGGATAGTGGGATAGTGGGATAGTGATGGGATAGTGGGATAGTGGGATAGGGGATAGTGGGATAGTGGGATAATGGGATAGTGGGATAGTGGGATAGTGGGATAATGGGATAGTGGGATAGTGGGATAGTGGGATAATGGGATAATGGGATAGTGGGATAATGGGATAGTGGGATAGTGGGATAATGGGATAATGGGATAGTGGGATAATGTGATAGTGGGATAATGGGATAATGGGATAATGGGATAATGGGATAGTGGGATAGTGGGATAATGGGATAGTGGGATAGTGGGATAGTGGGATAGTGGGATAGTGGGATAGTGGGATAGTGGGATAATGGGATAATGGGATAGTGGGATAGTGGGATAATGGGATGGGCCGGGCCCCCCGTGAGCAGGGGCAGCGCTGGAGCAGCAGGGGCTGAGCAATGTCCCTGCTGGGCTTGGACACTTTGGCTGGTGGGGCATCCAGAATTTCTATTGTCATCCTCCTTCTCCTTCTTTTTCTTCTCCTTCTTCCCCTTCTTTTTTTCCTTTCCCTTCTTCTCTTCCCCCTCCTCCTCCTTTTTCTTCTTTTTCTTCTTTTTCTTCTTTTTCTTCTTTTTCTTCTTTTTCTTCTTTTTCTTCTTCTCCCTTTTCCTCCTCCTTCTTCTCCTCCTCTTTCTTCTCCTTCTTCCCCTTCTTCCTCTTCTTCTCTTGCTTCTTCTTTTTCTTTTTTTTTGGTTTTTTTACTTCTTTTTCTCTTCCCCTTCTTCTTTTTCTTTCCCTTCTTTTCCTCCTCCTCCTTTTTCTTCTTTTTCTGCTTATCCTTTTCTCCCTTCTCCTCCTCCTTCTTCTCCTCCTCTTTCTTCTCCTTCTTCCCCTTCTTCCTCTTCTTCTCTTGCTTCTTATTTTTCTTTTCTTTATTATTTTTTTTCTTCTTTTTCTTCCTCGTCTCCTTCTCCTTCTTCTCCTCCTCCTCCTCTCCCCCATTTCCCTCCTCTGGGAATGCTCACTCCCAGCTTCCCAGAGCTTCCCAACCCCCCAGGCCATCCCAATCCAGAGGGGATGGGACTGGAGCAGCCGGGCGGGATTTTCCCAGCTCCGGAGGCTCCGGCTCGGGATCTCATCCTGGTTTTCTCCATCCCTGGCACAGATATCCCTGAGGTCGAGGTGGCCCTGGAGGACAACCTGGTGAGACATGGGGTGTTCCTGCCCCATCCCAAACCCTTCCCATCCCGCTATTCCCAGATTTTCCTCACCCAGGAATCCTCAGATTGCACCAGGCACGGGCCTGCCCCATCCCGCTGCTCCAATCCCTCGTTTTCCACTGGGAATTCCGTGACCAAGGGAGCAGCACCCAGACCCATCCCAAATCCTCTGTGCCTCAGTTTCCCCATTCCCGAGGGTGTTCCTGCCCATCCCCCCCCCAGAATCCAAGTCCATCCTAACTCCATGCTCTTCCCACAGGAAGAGGATCCAGTCCATCCCAAAATCCAGAGTGTCTCCAGCCTCGAGGAGATCCACGTGGACCAGGTGAGGCCCATCCCACCCAGGTGGGATCTGGTGGGATCTGGGTGTTCCCACCCCAACCCCAATCCCAACCCCAATCCCAACCCCAATCCCAACCCCAATCCCAGCCCCAATCCCAACCCCAGCCCCAATCCCAATCCCAACCCCAATCCCAATCCCAACCCCAATCCCAATCCCAACCCCAGCCCCAATCCCAATCCCAACCCCAATCCCAACCCCAATCCCAATCCCAACCCCAATCCCAACCCCAATCCCAACCCCAATCCCAACCCCAATCCCAGCCCCAACCCAATCCCAACCCCAATCCCAACCCCAATCCCAACCCCAATCCCAACCCCAATCCCATCCCCAGCCCCAATCCCAGCCCCAATCCCAATCCCCACCCCAATCCCAACCCCAATCCCAATCCCAATCCCAACCCCAATCCCAACCTTAATCCCAACCCTAATCCCAACCCCAATCCCAGCCCCAATCCCAGCCCCAACCCCAATCCCAATCCTGCTTTTCCAGCCTCTCCCACGCTCCTGCTGTACCAAGCGGCCGCTTCCCTGCATGGAGAGGGGCAGCCAGATGTCTCCCAAAATGCTGAAGCTGGAATGTGACCGCGAGGCAGGCCCCAGCCGGCCCCAATCCCAGTGGGAATTGCCGCCGGAGCCCGGCCCCTCCACGCCGCGGCACAGCTGCGTCCGCAGCGCTGGCGCAGGTGGGGACCGGGAATGTCACCGTCCTCATTATCCCATTTCCCCCCATCCCGTGGGATCAGTCCTGGCCCTTCTGCGCCTCCATCCAACGGGAATCGTGGCCAAGGAGATGGATACTCCAGATCTATGGGGTGAGGGATCCGTGGGGTGAGGGATCCACAGGGTGAGGGATCCATGGAAAGAGGAATTCATGGGATTCAGGGTCCATGGGGATGAGGGATCCATGGAATTCAGGATCCATGGAATGGGGAATCCATGGAGTTCAGGATCCATGGAATGGGGAATCCATGGAGTTCAGGATCCATGGGATGAGGGATCCATGGAATGAGGAGTCCATGGAATCCACGGTCCATGGGATGAGGGATCCATGGAATTCAGGATCCATGAGATGAGGAATCCATGGAATTCAGGAATCCATGGAATTCAGGATCCATGGGGTGAGGGAACCATGGATTCATGATCCATGGAATTCAGGATCCATGGAATTAAGGATCCATGGAATTCAGGATCCATGGGATGAGGGATCCATGGAATTCAGGATCCATGGGATGAGGAATCCATGGAATTCAGGATCCATGGAACTCAGGATCAATGGGATGAAAGATCCATGGGATAAAGGATCCATGAGGCAAGGGATCCATGGGATGAAAGATCCATGGAATTCAGGAACCATGGAATTCAGGATCCATGGGATGAGGGATCCATGGAATTCAGGATCCATGGGATGAGGGATCCATGGGATGAGGGATCCATGGAATTCAGGATTCATGTGATGAGGGATCCATGGAATTCAGGATCTGTGGGATGAGGGATCCATGGAATTCATGATCCATAGAGTCACCACCATTCCTGGGGTTGCCCTAAGCTCTGGTCGGTTCCTGGTGCGAAACTCGGGATCGTTGATCCCGTGGGATCTGGAATTTCGGGATTTCCCTTGCAGAGGTCGGCAGCATCATCATCTGCAGCTCGGACGACAGCGACGAGGACACCGTGGTGGTGACAGTGACACCGGAGCCACCCCCCTGCTGACGCCCCAGGGAATCATCCCGGAATTCCCAGATTTCCGCTTGGAGTTTCATCTTCATGGCCAATCCCAAATTTATTCTTGGGCTGAGCTCCCGGAGCGGCCCCAAATCCCGCTGGATCTGCTGAGATCTCCCCTTCGAGCCTTTGAGGTTTCTTGGGAATGATGTTCTCCTCTCAAATCCCATCCAAGTTGTTCCCAAAATAAAATTTGGGATGGGGTTTGAGATCTGTGCTGGCAGATCCCATTCCTGAGCCCCCCCAAATGGGGAGAGAGGATCCCAAGGGTGGGATCTTCGATCAGCACCAGGAGCAGGGAATTCCTTGGGATTGGGATTGGGATTGGGATTGGGATTGGGATTGGGATCAGGGTTGGTTTTCCAGTGTAACGAGGCACAAAAAAATCCCATTTTTTTAATGTCTCCCCCCCATAAAGATGTTCTGGGATAAAATTCCAGCCCTGCTGCCTCTCCCTCTGTTGGTTCTTCCCACCCTGCTTTTCCCAATCCATCCCAAAGAGAGGGAAAACTGGGAATTATGGGGTAAAAGCTGTCCTGGGTTTTAGGGATGGGAGAAATCCCTGAGGGCAAGGAGAGAGCCCAGGGATAAAATTCCCACAGTCCGTGAGTGGAGGAGCCTCATTCCAGCCACATTCCCACCAATCCGGGGCTGCCGGGGAAAAGGGAAATGGAATTTCCATTTCCCAGGAAAAGGGTGCGGGATAGTCTCGAGGGAAAACAGGGAATGAATTCTGCTTTATCCCAGATCCCATTTTTGGGACAGCCCCAGCTCTAAGAATGTTTTCCATGGATTAAATTTCCGGGATTTGAGGAGTGTTCCTGCCTCAATCCCAGCTGGATTCAGGGCTCTGCTTTTTTCCCAGATCGCTTTTGTTTTGTTTTGTTTTGTTTTTTTTCTTTTTCTTTTTTGTTGGGGACACCCCCAGCTCCAGGAATGTTTTCCATGGATTAAATTCCCATTCCTCACTGTTCCCATCCAGCCCTGAGCCACCAGCCGGGATTGAGATCCCATCTCCAGGATTTCCAGGATTTTAGGGACATGGGGAATTTCCCCCAGTCCTGTATCCATATGGGAAAGCAGCAAAAATCCCTGGATTTGTGCATTCCTGCCTCAATCCTGGCCAGATTCGGGGTTCCCAGATCCCATTTTTGGGGCACCCCCAGCTCCAGGAATGTTTTCCATGGATTAAATTCCCATTCCTCACTGTTCCCATCCAGCCCTGAGCTGCCAGCGGGGATTGGGATCCCTTCTCCAGGATTTCCAGGATTTTGGGGACATGGGGACACCAGCCCGGGGGTGGCACCTGACCTGGTCCCCATGCCGGCCCTTGGGATTCCCCGTTAGAGGCGGGAATTGTGGAATTCCTCAGCCTCAAGGGTGTCCCCAAAAGTGACATTTTCCGTGGAATGTGGGGACACAGAGGGACCCCAAAATCCTGATTCAAACCCCTTTTACGAGGATATCCAGGATATCCCAGGAGGTGGCACTGCTGTTCCAGGGTGTCCCCACGGAGGTGGCACTGGGTGTCCCGTGGAGGTGGCCCCGGTGACAGTGGCGGTGTCGCCGAGCGGGGCTGGCTGTGACAAGGCAGTGCCACCACCAGGTGTCCCCTTCGCACAGCGGCTCGCGGGCTGGCGCTGCTCTGGTGGCACTGGGGACATGGCACTGTGACACCCACACAGTGACACTGACAGTGACACCGACGTGTGTGACACTGGAGACATGACACTGTGACACTGACATTGGTGACATTGACACTGTGACACTGGGGACATGGCACTGTGACACCCACACAGTGACACTGACAGTGACACCGACGTGTGTGACACTGGGGACATGGCACTGTGACACTGACATTGGTGACATTGACACTGTGACACTGGGGACATGGCACTGTGACACCCACACAGTGACACTGACAGTGACACCGACACGGTGACACTGGAGACATGACACTGTGACACTGACATTGGTGACAATGACACTGTGACACTGGGAACATGGCACTGTGACACTGACATTGGTGACACTGACAGTGACACCAACATGGTGACACTGGGGACATGGCACTGTGACACTGACATTGGTGACATTGACACTGTGACACTGGGGACATGGCACTGTGACACTGACATTGGTGACATTGACAGTGACACCGACATGGTGACACTGGGGACATGGCACTGTGACACTGACACTGTGACACTGACGTGTGTGACACTGGTGACACTGACATTTGTTGCACTGACACTGATACTGACACTGTCACACTGACATTGGTCACACTGACATTTGTCACACTGAAATGGTGACACTGACACTGTGACACTGACATTGGTGATACTGACATTGGTCACACTGAAATGGTGACACTGACACTGTGACACTGGCCCGGTGACACTGGGGACACTGATGCTGTCACACTGACATGGGTGACACTGACATTGGTGACACTGACATTTGTCACTGATGCTGTCACACTGACACTGTCACACTGACATTGGTGACACTGACATTTATCACGAGCTGACATTGTGACACTGACATTTGTCATACTGATGCTGTCACACTGACTGGTGACACTGCCATTGGTGACACTGACACTGTCACACTGACATTGGTTACACTGACATTGGTGACACTGACATTGCTCACACTGACACTGTCACCTTGACACTGCGACACTGACATTGGTGACACTGACATTTGCCACACTGAAATGGTGACACTGACACTGTGACACTGCCATTGGTGACAGTGACATTTGCCACACTGAAATGGTGACACTGACACTGTCACCTTGACACTGCGACACTGCCATTGGTGACACTGACATTTGTCACACTGAAATGGTGACACTGACACTGTCACACTGACATTGGTGACACTGACATTTGTCACACTGAGATGGTGACACTGACACTGGATCCAGGACGTTGTTCCCAATCCAGCAGTGATCCCAAAGGATCCAGACCGTTATTCCCAGACTCGCTGGGCTGTGGTGTTGGGATCAGCTTTCCCTTGCCCCAGTTCTACCCCAATGCTCATCCATCCCAAAAAATGGGGCGGGTACTTCCAGGGGGGCAGAACAGGTCCCAGAAACCCCAAATCCTGGGAAAAGGGGTCTAAAAATTCCCAAAAATCCTGCTCTCCCAAATTTCCCTTCCCTACCGGGAAAATCCTGTTTCCCGGGAAGAGCTGGAGCCTCTCCGGGTGTTTTTAGGGCCATGAATGGCTCTGCTGGGATGATACTGGTGGGATGTGATCAATAATTCCCACCCCATCAATTAATTCCTAAATCAGCACTGGGAAAAGGGTGGGAGTGGGAGAGAGGGAAAAATGGGATGGGAAAATAAAGGGATAAATCTGTTCTGGTGGTAGAAATGGGTCTGGGCTGTCTGTGGATCCATCCATCATCCATCCATCCATCATCCATCATCCATCATCCATCCATCATCCATCATCCATCCATCCATCATCCATCCATCCATCATCCATCCATCATCCATCCATCATCCATCATCCATCCATCCATCATCCATCCATCCATCATCCATCATCCATCCATCATCCATCCATCATCCATCATCCATCCATCCATCATCCATCATCCATCATCCATCCATCCATCATCCATCCATCCATCCATCCATCATCCATCCATCCATCATCCATCCATCATCCATCATCCATCCATCATCCATCCATCCATCCATCCATCATCCATCCATCATCCATCATCCATCCATCCATCCATCATCCATCCATCCATCCATCATCCATCCATCCATCATCCATCCATCATCCATCCATCATCCATCCATCATCCATCCATCCATCCATCCATCCATCATCCATCCATCCATCCATCATCCATCCATCCATCATCCATCCATCCATCCATCCATCCATCATCCATCCATCCATCCATCCATCATCCATCATCCATCCATCATCCATCATCCATCATCCATCATCCATCCATCCATCCATCCATCATCCATCCATCCATCATCCATCATCCATCCATCATCCATCATCCATCCATCCATCCATCCATCCATCCATCCATCATCCATCCATCCATCATCCATCCATCCATCATCCATCCATCATCCATCCATCATCCATCCATCATCCATCATCCATCCATCATCCATCATCCATCCATCCATCCATCCATCCATCCATCCATCCATCCATCATCCATCCATCCATCATCCATCCATCATCCATCATCCATCATCCATCCATCATCCATCCATCCATCATCCATCCATCATCCATCCATGGATGTTTCCCTTTCCTGGGATGGCTCTCCCCCAGTCCAGTTGGATTTTTCCTAGATCCCCAAAAAATTATCCACAAATTCCCCTGGAGAGAGGGTGGGGGGAGCATCTTTGGAGGAGGGGGAAAGAGCAGGAAAAGAGAAACTCATCCAAAGGGAATGCCTCAGTTTCCTGAAATCCTATTCTCTGTCCATCCCCTCTCCATCCCCTCTCCATCCCTTCTCCATCCCCTCTGCATCCTCTCTCCATCATCTCTCCATCCCCTCTCCATCATCTCTCCATCCCCTCTCCATCCCCTCTCCATCCTCTCTCCATCCTCTCTCCATCCCCTCTCCATCCCCTCTCCATCCTCTCTCCATCCCCTCTCCATCCCCTCTCCATCCCCTCTCCATCCCCTCTCCATCCCCTCTCCATCCCCTCTCCATCCCCTCTCCATCCCCTCTCCATCCCCTCTCCATCCCCTCTCCATCCCCTCTCCATCATCTCTCCATCTCCTCTCCATCCCCTCTCCCTCCCCTCCCCATTCCCCGGGGCACGGGGAGGCGCCCGGGGAGGGGCCGGAGGCCCTCGCGCCATGGGCCCGAGGGCTCCGCCCGCCCGGAGCGCGGGGACAGCCCGGCCCTGCCGAGCCCGCAGCGCCGCCGGTGCGTCGGGGCCGGAGGGAAGGAGAAGGGATGGGGATCGGAGGAGGTCGGGATGCGGGGATGGGGCACCGGGATGGAGGTGCAGGGCGGGAATCGGTGAACTGGGGCTCCGGGGTGGAGGATCAGGAGGGGATGGAGGAAGCGATGGAGGTTCAGGAATAGGGGATGGAGGAACCGGGATGGAGGATGCAGGGAGCGGGAATCGGGAATGGAGGCTCGGGATGGAGGATTCAGGATGGGGATGGAGGATCAGGAGTGAGGTCGGATGGGGATGGAGGAACGGATGGAGGATGCAGGACGGAATCGGGAATGGAGGCGGATGGATTGAGGATGAGGATGAGGGATGGGAGGAGGCTCTGGGGATGGAGGTCAGAAGGGGAGCGGATGGAGAATTCGGGAACCGGGGATGAAGGATTCGGGAGCCAGGGATGGAGAATTCGGAGAGCGGGGTTGGAAGCTGCGGGTACCGACAGCCTCCATCTCCGGAGCTGGACCGGAGCTGGGAGATGCCGGTACCGGGGCTGAGGGATGCCAGTACTGGGGCTGGGAGATACCGGTACCGGCGATGGAGGATGCCGGTACCGGGGATGGAGGATGCCGGTACCGGGAAAGGGGGCTGTCGGTACCGGAGCCGGGAGATGGCGGTGCCGGGGCTGAGGGATGGCGGTGCCAGGGATGGCGGTACCGGGAATGGGGGATGCCGGTACCGGCGAGGGAAACACAGCCCTACCGAGCCCCCTCCACGTGCGCACCCCGAACCGGCGCCCCCGCCCGGCCCCGCTCCCCCCGCGCCGTTCCCGGTTCCCGGGGGGCACTCGGGGGCACGGCGCGTTCTCCCCCCGCCGCGGCCGGGGCGGGGCCGGGATCCGGAGCGCTCCGGGAGGGGGATGACGGCGGGAAAGGCTCCGGGGCCGCGGCCACCCCCCCGCCGGGATGTCACCGCCGGTAACGTGTGTCCCCCCCCGCGCCAGCCAGCGGAGCAGAGCGGCCCCGGCCCCCGCGGAAAAGCCCTGAGGGAGGCGGGAGCCGGCGGCGAGGAGGAGGAGGAGGAGGAGGAGGAGGAGGAGGGGAGGAAGCGAGGGAAGGAGCTGCGGGAAAACAGGACAGGGAAGAGCTCGGAGCGGAGCCCGGGAGCGGCCGGTGAGTGCAGAGCTGTCCCCGTGTCCCCCGGGGTGTCGCTGTCTGTGTCCCTCTGCCCCTGAGCGTGTCCCGCTGGTGACAGCGACATTCCCAGGCCCCATCCTGCTCCCCCCACCTCAATTTGGGGCGGACACCAGAGCCCTTCCCAAGGATTTTCCCGGCCCTTTCCCATTTCCCTGCCCTTGTCCCTCTGTCCCCGCAGGAGGGGACACCCCCGCTGACCACCCGCAGCCAACGCCGGACCTGCCACCCCTCCTTGGGGACACCGAGCCGCGCGTCCCCTTCCCGCTGGAATTCCGCTTCCCTGCAAATCCCAGCCTCTCCTCCTCCTCCTCCTCCTCCTGCTGCTGCTGCTGGGCGGTGTCACCCCAGTGCCACCACCCGAGTCCCCCCCGCATGGTGCGCCCCGATCCCCCCGGGAAGCCGCGGCGGCGTTAAGATGGTGAGAGCTGCCCGGGCCGGGCCGGGCGGGGAGCAGCGGGATGGACACCGGCCCGGCCAGCCCGGCCGAGTAGGGGACGATGGACTCGCGGAGCCGCCGGGATGCGCAGCGCACGGAGCGGCCCGCCAGCGGCACCGGCGGCACCGGCACCGGCACCGGCAGCGGCCCTAGCGAGGGCGAGGGCGAGCGGGAGCGCATCCGCGGCCGCATGAGGATGGTGATCGGGCAGCTCGAGGGCATCCTGCGAGAGCTCAAGGAGGTGGCCAAGGAGCTCCGCGAGGTAGGAAAAATCCCTGTCCCAGTTTTTTCCCCCGTTCTCGGCTTGGCAGCGGCGGCAGCACCGAGGGGGGGATGTCCTGAGCTGGATTTCCAAAAGAGAGGAGGAAATTCGAGTGTGATTTACAAAATCCCGAGGTAGGAAAACTCCTGAGCTGGATTTCCAAAAGAGAGGAGGAAATTCGAGTGTGATTTGCGAAATCCCGAGACAGGGAAAAAATCCCGGGATAATTGAGAGGGTCCTGTCCCAGTTTCCCCCATTCCCAGGCTGGGATGGGGTGGTAGAAGGATTTCAGGAAAACCTGGCTGAGAAGCCAAAAAATCAAGAGGGAATTGCAAAATCTTCGGTTTGTAAAATCCCGAGGTAGGAAAACCCCTGGGATAATGTTGGCCCCAAAAAGGAGAGTCCTGTCCCAATTTTCCCCATTCCTGGCTCAGAGGGAAACTGGACAGGCTGGATTTTCCCAAAAAGAAGGAGGAAATCTGGGAATGATTTACAAAATCCTGAGGTAGGAAAACTCCTGGGTTGCCTCTGGTCCCAAAAGTGAGGGGCTTGTCCCAGTTTTCCCAATTTCCAGGCTGGGATGGGGCAGCAGAGCCAGCTCAGCACCCCCAGCCCCAGGAGGGATCTTCCTGAGCTGGATTTTCCCAAAAAAGGAGGAAATTGGGAATGGTTTGCAAAATCCACCTCAAGCCAGAGTTTGCTCCCTCCATCTCCAGCCCCAGGCAGGATCTGGCTGAGGTGAAACTGGATTTTCAAAAAAAAAAGAGGAAATTTGGCCTAGTTTGCAAAATTATTCTTGACCTCAGAGTTTGCTCCCTCCATCCCCAGACTCAGGAGGGACCTGGCTGAGCTGGAATTTTCCCCCCTAAAAGGAGGAAAACAGGCAATCCCAGTTTCCCTCTTTTTTTGAGGCCAATTTTCCACTTTATTGATCCCAGTTTTCCCTTTTATTGACCCAAATTTCCCCCTTTTTCTATCCCAAATTCCCCCTTTTCGGGAAAAAAAAATTCTCTCTGTTGATCCAAATTTCCCCCCTTTTTTATTCCAAAATTTATCCAAAACATCCCAAAACTCAAGTCCCTGGCTGAAATCTCACTGGTCCCACCAGGATAACCTGGAATTCCAAAACCCAGAGCTCTGATTTTTTCTCAAAACCACATGGAATTTGGGCTCTGGGAACTCATGGGATGGGTTTGGGTTGGGGTCACCTCAGGGCCACCAAAGTGTTCTGGACTTGTGACATCCCAGTTTTCCCAGTCTCCCTCCTCCCTTCCCGTCTGTTTTTGTCCAGAATTATTCCTGGGGCTTCTGTGCTGGGAAAAATGACGATTTAAATGCTTGGATGAAAAAATTCCCAAATCTCCATTCAACCCTCCCAAAAAAATTCCCATGGGAAGGGCTCATCCCATCTGGAATTGGTGGAATGGGATCAACAGGATCCCACCACCCCAAGATATTCCCTCCAATCTTTTTCCCTGGAAAAATGAGAATAAATTCCTTAATAATGCTGGGATCAAGAGGGGATTAAATGGGAATGCTTGGGAAGGTCCAGGGATTGTTATCCCAAAAAAAAACCAGCTTTGGGAGAGGGTTGGGAACTATTTAGGAGCTGGGTTTGTGGGATTTTGGGAGCAGTTTTGGGGGGATTTTGGGAGCTGGGTTTGGGGATTTTGGGAGTAGGTTTGGGGGTTTTGGAAGCTGGGTTTTTGGGATATTGGGAGCTGGGATTTGGGGGTTTTGGGAGCTGGGGTTTGGGAATTTGGCTCTTTTTTTCCAGGGATGGATACCAAGAAAGGTCTTTGGGAAGATTTGGGAATAGGGCTGGGGAATTTTAGGTCCTGGACAGACCCAGGTCAGATCCAGCCCAGCAAATCAGCTGGAAAATCCATCCCTGGGAGTGTCCCAGGCCAGGCTGAACTCTGGGGTTTGGAACAAACTGGGATAGTGGGAAGGATCCCTGCCTGTGGGAATGGGAATGGATCTAAAAATTCCAAATCAAACCAGGCCAGAATTCCATGGAAAAGCTTTGAATCCCAAAATGCTTGGCCAGTGGTGCTTGGGCAGGGACCAGCAGCCGAGGGATTGTGGGACACACCCCAAAATCCCTGGAAGGACGAGGTGTTGGGCTCAGGATTGGGAAAACCATTCCACACCCCTGGAATGCAGGGAGGGGACCTTCCCAAGCAGTGCCAGGCCTGCATCTCCCCATCCCAGGCTCGGATCCACTTCCCAATCCTCTTCCCAAATCCCTGTGGGGATGGAGGGGCCGTCAGATCCCACCCTGGGATCCTGTCAGATCCCACCCCTTTGATCCCAATATCCCAGCCCTTGGATCCTGTCAGATCCCACCCCTTTGATCCCAATATCCCAGCCCTTGGATCCTGTGAGATCCCACCCCTTTGATCCCAATATCCCAGCCCTTGGATCCTGTGAGATCCCACCCCTTTGGTCCTGATATCCCAGCCCTTGGGTCCCATTGGATCCCAGCCCTTGGATCTCATTGGTTCCCAGCCCTTGGATCTCATTGGATCCCATCCTTTGGTGCCATTGGATCCTATCAAATCCCAGCCCTGTGATCCCATCAGATCCCATCCCTTGGGTCCCATTGGATCCCATCCCTTTGATCCCATCAGACCCCACCCTTTGATCCCATCAGATCCCACCCTTGGATCCCATTGGATCCCATCAGATCCCATCCCTTGGATTCCATCAGATCCAGTCTTTTGATCCCATTGGATCCCACCCCTTGGATCTTGTTGGATCCCATCCCTTTGATCCCACCGGATCTCACCCCTTGGATCCCATCAGATCCCACCCCTCTGATCCCAGCCCAAAATCCAGGATCTGGAGCCACCACTCCCAACCCCAGCAGGGACCTCGGGCCTGGTCTGCAGCCAAAATCCCCAAAATGCTATAAAAACAAGGACGGGGCTCCAGATGTCCCACATCTGCCTGAGCTGGGCAGGAACATTCCAGTGGGGATTTTATTGGGAAGCTCCTGGCTGACACCAGGGACTCATCCTAAACCTCCTCCCCTGCTTGGAGGGGAAAAATCCCCCCATTTCCCTGGGAATAACCCCAGGGATTCATCCCAAACTTTTTATAGGGGGGGGGGGGAAATCTCCCACAATTCCCTGGGGGACAAATCCAGGATATCCCCAGGGATTCATGCCCAACGTGCTCGGAGAGGACAATTCCCTCCAATTCCCTCATCTCAGACCTCCAATGCTTGTGGGGGCTGAATCCTTCCCAGATTCCTGGGAATTGGTCACCTACAAGCAGGAAAGTGGTTTTGGGATGAATCCCTGGGGATGTTCCCAGAGAACTGGGGGGGATTTTTCCCCCTATAAACACATAGTGAGGTTTGGGATGAATCCCTGGGGATGTTCCCAGGGAATTGAAGGGATTCTTCTCCCTCCAAGCTGGAAAAGCTCTGGCAGCCTCAGTGAGGGAGGAAAAGGTGGAGGAGCAAAGCCCAAATCCTTCTTTCCGTGTAAATCCCCGGCGGGAGCTGAGGATCACCGAGGGATTTTAACCCTCGGCTTAAAATAGGGAATGATCCTAAAAATAGCCCAGAGTGACACTAATCCTGGGATGGGGACAGCCACAAGTGACATTAATCCCGGGATGGGGCCAGGATTGGGAATAGCACGGGGACAGCCGTGATTGACACCAGTCCCAGGATGGGGCTGGGATTGGGATGGGGACAGGATTGGGATGGGGACATGACTGGGATTGGGTCAGGATTGGGATGGGGACAGGATTGGGATGGGGACATGACTGGGATTGGGTCAGGATTGGGATGGGGACAGGATTGGGATGGGGACAGGATTGGGATGGGGTCAGGATTGGGATGGGGACATGACTGGGATTGGGACAGGATTGGGATGGGGTCAGGATTGGGATGGGGACACGACTGGGATGGGGTCAGGATTGGGATGGGGACAGGATTGGGATGGGGACATGACTGGGATTGGGTCAGGATTGGGATGGGGTCAGGATTGGGATTGGGATACAATTGGGATGGGTCAGGATCAGGATGGGGCTGGGATTGGGATGGGGACAGACATGATTGACACCAATCCCAGATGACAAGATCAGGATGGGGACAGGATGGGAATGGGGACAGCTGTGAGTCCTGGGATGGGGTTGGCATTGGGACTGGGACTGGGATTGGGATTGGGATTGAAATGCACTTCCTGCTGTCCCTGCTTGATCAGTGAGGCTGGGAAGGGACCTCAGGTGACACAGACACACTGGCACTCTCCCAGCACTGGAATTCCCAGCGGGAACAGAGGGGATCCCATTCCAGCAGAACCATTTGGTAACGGGTTTTCCCAAAGATTCCTTCTTCCTTCTTCCCAATTTTCCCTTGTCCCTAAAATGAAGAGGTCAGAAAATCCCTTTTCTTACTCTGTCAAGTTTAGCCCTTTCTTTCCCAAAAAAGGGAAAAATAAAGGGAAAAGGGATCTGGAAGAGGGAAAAGGAGTTTCCATGATTTCCAGGCTTCCCTGGGAGTATTCCCAAGAAGCTTCAAAGTCAAAGCTTGAGGGATGTAAAGATCCAACTATCTCTGGAAGTTTTGGGTGGAAAACAATGTGGAAACTCAAGGGGAGGAGTAGGGTCCATCCATCATCCATCCATCATCCATCCATCCATCCATCCATCCATCCATCCATCATCCATCATCCATCATCCATCCATCATCCATCCATCATCCATCCATCATCATCCATCCATCCATCCATCATCCATCCATCATCCATCATCCATCCATCCATCCATCCATCCATCCATCATCCATCCATCATCCATCCATCCATCCATCCATCCATCATCCATCCATCATCCATCCATCCATCCATCCATCCATCCATCCATCCATCCATCCATCCATCCATCCATCCATCCATCATCCATCCATCCATCCATCCATCCATCCATCCATCATCCATCCATCCATCATCCATCCATCATCCATCCATCCATCCATCCATCCATCCATCCATCATCCATCATCCATCCATCATCCATCCATCCATCCATCCATCCATCCATCCATCCATCCATCCATCATCCATCCATCCATCATCCATCCATCCATCCATCATCCATCCATCATCCATCATCCATCATCCATCCATCCATCCATCCATCCATCCATCCATCCATCCATCATCCATCCATCCATCCATCATCCATCATCCATCCATCATCCATCCATCCATCCATCCATCCATCCATCCATCCATCATCCATCCATCCATCCATCCATCCATCCATCCATCCATCCATCATCCATCCATCATCCATCATCCATCCATCCATCATCCATCATCCATCCATCCATCATCCATCCATCCATCCATCCATCCATCCATCCATCCATCCATCATCCATCATCCATCCATCATCCATCCATCCATCCATCCATCCATCCATCCATCCATCCATCCATCCATCCATCCATCCATCCATCCATCCATCCATCATCCATCCATCATCCATCCATCATCCATCATCCATCATCCATCCATCATCCATCCATCCATCATCCATCCATCATCCATCCATCCATCATCCATCCATCATCCATCCATCCATCCATCCATCCATCCATCCCTGTGTCCATCCCCATCTCTGCAGGTCGTGTCCCAGATCGACCGCCTGACATCGGACTTTGCGCTGGACCTGGAGCCGGACGCTTGGACTCCGGCCACGGCCAGCAGCACGTCCAGCAGTGACCGGGGCGGCGCCAGCCTCGAGCTTGGCCCTCTGGACTTCGCCTCCTCCGACATCCTGTCGGACAGCTGGGAATTCTGCTCCTTCCTGGACGCCTCCACGCCCTCGGACCCCGGCGATTGTCCGGAACCTCCGCGGCCGCCGCCGGCCCGGCTGATGAACGGGGGGGTCCCTGTGGCCAACGGCCCCCGCGGGGGCGGGGGGACCCCGGATTCCTCCAGCGAGGAATGTTTCGGGAGCGCCGCCGTTCCCAAAATCCCGGCGCAGCGGCCGGCGGGGACGCGGGAGCGCGTCCGCTTCAGCGACAAGGTGCTCTACCACGCCCTGTGCTGCGACGACGACGGCGACGCCGATGCCGGCGCCGACGCCACCGACGATCCCGCCAGGAAGGGGCCTCGGGAACAGCTCCTGAGGAATCCGGGCACGATCCCGATCCGCAGGGCCACGAGGAACAGCAGCACCCAGACCGTGGCTGATAAGAGCACGCAGACGTTGCTGCCGTACGTCCCGGCCAGGCAGAGAATTCCCAACAAAAACTGAGCCTGGATCTGGGTTTGGGAAGGGTTTGGGGGAGGGGAAAATCCCTGGGAAAGGGGCTGGAAAAGATCTATATATAAATATAAATATAAATATATATTTCAATAAATCCGTACTCCTCATAAACGCTGAGTGAGAAGGTGGCAACGAATACCCTGATATCCCGATATCCCAGCAGTTTTCCTGGCTCAGGGAATTTTAATTTTTTTTTTTTTTTTTAATAGATAGAAGGAGCTCAATAAATCATCTGTCACAGAAAAATCCCGACCACGGATACGGATGTGCCAGGAGGGGTCATTCAGCAGTTCTGGAGGGTGGGAATGGCGCAGAGATTGGGATGTGAGAATGCTGGAGGGGGTGGCAGGATTGGGGAGGGGGAATTTTCCTTCCCTGGGATGTGTTATCCCTGTTTAGTTTAGGAAAAATCAGCAGGATGGGACTTTTCTGGCTGAGGGGAGTTAGAATGGCATTGGGATTGCTCCAGGATATCTCTAGGATGTCACTGGAATGTCATTCCCAGATCCAAGTGGGACAACGAGGGGATCACAAAAACCTCCCAGGAATGAGGAGCAGGCCTTGGGAACTCCTCCCCCCTCAAATCCCAACTTTTCTGCTGGAAATACCCCTGACCTTAAGTCATTCATCCACCTAAAAACACCGGAAAATCCTGCTTTTTCCTGAGCTCCCTAATCCCACTTTCCCACCTCCAAAGACTGATTTTTCAGGGAAAGAAATCAAGTCTGGCTCTGAAAAACAAAGGAATTTGGAGCACCAAATCCCCTCTGGGCATTTTTTTCCCCAGTTTTTCCAAGGTATCCAAAGGAGTCGGAGCAGCAGCTGCTCCTGGGACAATATTCCATGTCCTTCCCACTGGCGCCTCATCCCGCAGGGACACATTTCCATCCCAGAGCACTCCTGGCACGAGGATTTTCCAAGGTTTTTCTCAGCCAAAAATGCCACCTTGGCTCCTGATTTTCAATCTAGGTCAGAGGAGCTGCATTCCCAAGCTTTTCCAGGTGTCATTCCAGAGCCAGGACGGCGGGATGTGCAGGATTTCTCTCGATCCAACACCAATCAAAGCAGGGAAAAGGAGTTTTTCACCAAAGTTGTGCTGGATCCATATGGGATTTGCTGTAAGGGTGTGGCTGTAAGAGCATGGCTGTGCCTGCAGGTTTCTTTTTTACAGAAATTCAAAACTTATTAATTTATATTGATGGTACTGCAAAAGGGTGTGGCTGTAAGGGTGTGGCAAACAAGGACACACAGACCTCCTTGTGTGCTGGTGTCCCCAAGGCCCGTCCCCAGTGCCACCCAGTGGTGGGGGATCACCAGCCACCACCCAGAAAAGCAGGATTGATCCCATGATCCATAAATCTCCATCTCCCAGGGTTGGGATGGGAGCTGGGACCACAAGCCGGTGCTACCTGGAGCTGAGACCTCTGGAAAAATGGCTTTGGGGGAGCTGTAGGCACCAGCCCAGGGATGTCAGGGATGAGAGGAGAACCCACCCCATTCTGGTGAGGAAGGAGATCCCAGCTCCATCCCAGCACCTCAGGAAGGGGCAGCTGCTCTTCACTCTGTCCAGAGATTAAATCCCGGGATGGATGCACCATCCATCCCCCTCGATCCCAGCCAGAGGCCAGCACACCTCTCCCAGGCAGGATTTTGGGAACATTCTCCCATCAGGAAGCAGAACTCAGGGAAGTACAACCAAAAATCATCCCCCCTAGGGGATTCAGGAAGGATCCCCTGGGAATTCCCATGCCATCTCAGCAATGGGATTGAATTGAGGAGCCAGCTCAGGCATCCCTGTGGGATTTTCCTGCTCATGCTGACAAACGGGGTGAGTGCCCGGCTTCACTCCCAGTGCCAGAGGCTGCTCAGGACGGGGCTCCCACAGGCACAGGAAGCTTTTCCTCCAGGAATCCCAACCCTCACATCATTCCTGCCCCAATCCCAAAGAGCACATGGAGAAATGACTGATTGACCGACACGGTCCCAAATTTATTTGTCAAGGCACGAGAAACCCTCCAGATCCCGGATTTTAAAGGACTCAACCCAAGGAGCCCTTGGGGATTCCCCCACTCTGGAGTGGGATCAGCAATGGAATAGGGACGTTCCAGCAGCACTTGGGGTGTACCCATGTCCCCAACAGTGCTGGGGGGACCCTGGGACTGGCCAGGGACAGAGGCCCCAATCCCATGGGAATAAGGAGCTGGGGATGTCCCCAGAGCTGTCCCCACAGCAGGACTTCACCCAGCCAGCGGGTGGCCCTTCCCAAAAACGCGCTGGGATTGTCCCCAGTGGGACAAACCCCGGCAGGACCCAGCGTTTAAGGCCAGAAGGAGTGTGGAGGGACACATGGCATGGCACATGGGACAAGGAGCGTCCCCACATGGCCCAGCCATCCAGGGGGAGACCCCAGCCCTGCTCTTGGAGCCCCCAGTGTTCTGACTGGCATTCCTGAGGCTCCAGGCTTGGGAAGGCAGGGAAACGAGGGAATGCCCACCCTGGGAGGGACACAGGGGCACGCAGAGGGACACGGGGACACAGGGACAGATCCTCACCCCACGTTTCCCTGGGAAGGGCAGGCCAGGCCTGGGAGGGAGGTGGGGAATGGGAATGGGGTGAGGGGGGCAGCAGCTCCGGGTCCTCCCGGCCGGGGCGCCCCGGGGTGGGCCTGGGGCTCCGGGGGGGCCCCGCTGCCATCAATCAATCTCCTGCTCCCGACCTGGGGGAGGGAGGAAACACATCGTCACCTCCAGGCACAGCAAAAGACAAGTCTCAGGTTGGGATCAATAAATCAGTAGATTAATGAATTAATAAATTAATGAATTACTGGGGACGCAGCAGCTCTCAGGAAAAACGGGCTCCCCCCTCTCCAGGCTGCTCCCAACCCTGGGAATCACTCCTGGGTGTGGTTTTATCCCTTCATCCCCACTCCTGGCTGGAAATTCGTTGTTCCAGCCTTGTTTCTGCTGGAAAAGTGGGCCTGGAGTGAGGAGGAGTGGGAATTTGCCACGGGGTTGGGAATAGAGGGAAAGAGGGGTAATTCCCGAGGGCATAAAGTAATTGGGAAGGGTTAATTCCCAACAATAAAACTTAGGAAGTGGCAATTCCCAATTCTAAGATCAGCAGGGATTCATCAGCAGCAGAGGCCAAGCTCCAATCTGAGGGAATAGATGGAAAGATCAGGATTTGGGGACGGGAAGGAGCTGGGATTGAGCAGGCTTGGAAAACTCTGGATCCTTTTCCAGGATGGGATGGGAAGGGGGCTGAAGACTGGGAGAACAGGAAACAGGAAAGAGCTGAGGTGCCAATTCCTGTGGTATTCCAGCTGGAATTCAGCACCAAGATGCTGCTGGGAGTTCTGTGGGCTCCCTGGAATGGCAGCACCAACCCCAGCAATTCCCATCATCCCAGGAAATCCATGGAAACACCCAAAAAACCCCAAATTCCTCCCAGGGTTGGGTATCAGGAGGCTTTTTCCCCTCCCAGAATGGCCAGGAAAAGGAGGGATGAGGGATGGAGGAACCTCTGGATGATGGGAGAAGCCAGCACAGCCCAAACCAGGCCAGAAATGGGAGCTGGGAATCCATAATCTGGGAAATGCTGAGGGAAAACCCAGGGAGAAATAGAAACAGAGAGGGGAAAATCCCCCCCAAAACCTGAGGAATGCTTCCCATGTGGATTTTAGGGATAAAACATCACCAGGGAATTATCCCAAATTTGCCAGAAACATCCACTCACCCTCTCTGCTCTCCACGTTTTCCAGCAGCTGCAGAGCTGGGGAAAAGGAAAAATATCCCATGGTCAATCCCATCCCCTTCCTGAGGGTCAATCCCATCCCCTTCCCAAACAAAATAGTTCCAAGATCCCTTTTTTTTAGGGAATAAACCCCAAGAGCAAGATCCATTTCCAATTTCCCTGCAGAATTCCAAGGGTTTGTTCCTGTGGAACATGTCCAGTGGATAAAGGGAATCCCTAGGAACATCATGGACCTGGTGGATAATTAAGGAATTGGAAGGTTTTATGATGGAATTCTGTCATTTTATTAAGGAATTGGGAGGTTTTATGCAGGAACTGGGAGATTTTATTAAGGAATGGGGATGTTTATTAAGGAATGGGGATGTTTATTTGGGATTTGCCAGGTCAGGGGTGTCAGAAAAATTGGGAATACTGAAGGGGCCGAGCACCCAGAGCACCATCCCAAACCAGGAACGGGCACCCACCTGTCTTGGGCTCCTCCCCCTCCTCATCCCGCTCCTCTGGCCCTGGAAAACAATGATCCAGAGGTGGGAAACCCCTGCCAAACCCCATTCCTGGGATTCTGGGGGTGTCCCTTGGAGTAACCCCATGATCCTGGGCTTTCCAAGGGGCTGTCCCCTCAGCCAGGGCAGCACATTCCCCAAAATCCCAGCGGGAAAAGCCACAGCTCAGAGGGACATCTGTGTTTTTCACACAGCTGCCACCTGGAATCAGATCCCTTGATCCCCCAAACCTTGGGATGTCCCCTCAGCCCTTCCCTCCCTCCAGCTTCCCACCCCCTGCTGCCATTCCCAGCAGGAAAAATCGCTGTGCCTGCTTCCCAGCCTGGTGGGAAGGGGCTCCTGCCTGAGCAAAACCCATGGAAAAAAGGTAATTCCTGAGGGTGTGCAGCCATTCTGGGAGCTTTTTGGGGAATAAATCCCCCTCTGGTGCAAACACCATGCTGTAAAAATGTGAAATACAGCCCAAATGGGAGTGGGACGTGGGGAAGGAGCCCAGAGCCACTTCCAGAGGTGCTGGAGATGCCCTGGCTGTGGGAACCTGTGGGTGACACAAAACTCCCAGGAAAATATCCCTGGGAAGCTCTCTCCTGAGAAACAAAGAAAAACTCCTCTCACATGAGACAATTTGTGCCTGAAAACTTCTTATCACTTTAGAGTTTTATTGGTGTTCAAGTTAGCACAGTGATTGGTTCCTTTTTAGAGTGTTAAGTGAAATATAATTGGATATTGAGTTTAACTGGTGTTTTAATTGTTTTTTTTCTGAATCCCTCTGAAATCTATAAATACTTCTGTTCTACCTGTATCTAACGGATTTGTAGCATGAACTCCCTTCGGAGAATAAACTGTCTCTGGGATAATTCAGCTACAGGTCTCAGTCTTTTTCCTCACTGGCAGGTAGCCAAAGGGCTACCTGAACCCCCCTGAGCTATCTGGGTTCATGTAGCACCTTGGGGGGCTAGCTTAACCCTAAAGCTACAGGAACCAAGCAGGAAAAGGGGGACAGGTGTCCCAGTGTCCCTCAGCAGTGTCCCAGCTGTCCCCACCCACGCCCTTCCCAGCCTTTCCCCGGATTTGGGACTCACGTGCGCGCTCCTCATCCTGGCGGCAGCTCTGGCGGAGTTTCTGGTGGCACACGAAGGCCAGCACGCCCAGCAGCAGCACCACGCACACGGCCAGAGCCACTGTCACCCACAGGGCCACCGCCGGGAATGCCAGGGGCTGGCCTTGCGGGGAGGGACGGGAAAGCGCCTGGATCAGCACCTGCGCTGTGCTGGGACACGGGGGGACCCACATCCAGGATGGCTCAATATCCGGGGTGACCCCACATCCAGGGTGACCCCACATCCAGGATGGTTCAATATGCAGAGTGACCCCCACATCCAGGATGATCCCAAAACCCAGGATGACCCAATATCCAGGGTGACCCCAAATCCAGAGTGACCCCACATCCAGAGTAAGCTCACATACCAGGTGATCCCATCCAGGATGGTTCAATATCCAGGGTGACCCCAAATCCAGGGTGACCCCACATCCAGGATGGTTCAATATCCAGGGTGACCCCAAATCCAGGGTGACCCCACATCCAGGATGGTTCAATATCCAAGGTGACCCCACATCCAGAGTGACCCCACATCTGGGGTGACCCTACATCCAGGATGGTTCAATATCTGGGGTGACCCTGCATCCAGGATTATCCCACATCCAGGGTGACCCTACATCCAGGATGGTTCAATATCCAAGGTGACCCCATATTCAGGGTGACCCTGCATCCGAGGTGATCCCACATCCTGGGTGATCCAGGGTAATTAAAGACTAGTTAATGTCACCTCCCCCAGCCCCTCCTGGCTGGCTTTGAGCACCAGTGCCACCACAGCCACCTCCCCCAGCCCCTCCTGGATGGTTCTGGGTTCCAGTGCCACCACAGCCACCTCCCCCAGCCCCTCCTGGCTGGCTGCGGGTGGCAGTGCCCCCAGGGTCCCCTCCCGCAGCCCCTCCTGGCTGGCTGCGGGTGGCAGTGTCCCCAAGGTCCCCTCCCGCAGCCCCTCCTGGCTGGCTGCGGGTGGCAGTGTCCCCAGGGTCCCGTCCCCCAGCCCCTCCTGGCTGGCTGCGGGTGGCAGTGTCCCCAGGGTCCCCTCCCCCAGCCCCTCCTGGCTGGCTGCGGGTGGCAGTGTCCCCAGGGTCCCGTTCCCCAGCCCCTCCTGGCTGGCTGTGGGTGGCAGTGTCCCCAGGGTCCCCTCCCCAGCCCCTCCTGGCTGGCTGTGGGTGGCAGTGTCCCCAGGGTCCCCTCCCCCAGCCCCTCCTGGCTGGCTGCGGGTGCCAGTGTCCCCAGGGTCCCCTCCCCCAGCCCCTCCTGGCTGGCTGCGGGTGGCAGTGCCCCCAGGGTCCCCTTCCCCAGCCCCTCCTGGCTGGCTGCGGGTGGCAGTGTCCCCAGGGTCCCCTCCCCCAGCCCCTCCTGGCTGGCTGCGGGTGGCAGTGTCCCCAGGGTCCCCTCCCGCAGCCCCTCCTGGCTGGCTGTGGGTGGCAGTGTCCCCAGGGTCCCCTCCCGCAGCCCCTCCTGGCTGGCTGCGGGTGGCAGTGTCCCCAGGGTCCCCTCCCGCAGCCCCTCCTGGCTGGCTGCGGGTGGCAGTGTCCCCAGGGTCCCCTCCCGCAGCCCCTCCTGGCTGGCTGTGGGTGGCAGTGTCCCCTGGCTGCGGGTGGTCCCCTCCCCAGCCCCTCCTGGCTGGCTGCGGGTGGCAGTGTCCCCAGGGTCCCCTCCCCAGCCCCTCCTGGCTGGCTGCGGGTGGCAGTGTCCCCAGGGTCCCCTCCCGCAGCCCCTCCTGGCTGGCTGCGGGTGGCAGTGTCCCCAGGCCCTGCTGGCGCTCACCCGTGATGGTGAGGGAGGCGTGGCCGTGCTGCTGCAGCACCGCGTTGAGCACCAGGCACGAGTAGGTGACGCTGGGCTCCACCAGCACGCGCAGCACGCTGCGCACCTCGAACAGCCCCTCCTCGTTGGCCACCTGCCACGTGCTGACGTTGGAGGTCAGGTTGGCACCGCGGCTGTCCTGCCACAGCACGCTGGCCTGAGGGTAGCCGTGGGAGGCGTGGCATGTCACCACGGCCACGTCACCCGGCTTCAGGTCCTTGCTGGGCTCCAGGTGCACGATGGGCTTGGAGTAGGGAGCTGTGGGGGACAAGGTGGGGAGTGGTGTGAGGATTGGGATGGGGAGATGGGTGAGCCCCAGCATGGGCTCTTCCCAATGATAAACCCATCCTCAGCTCAGGATCACTGCCAGCACCAGGATGGGCTCCTCCAGCTGATTGTCTTGGGTTGCAGTGCAGGATGTGGCCAGCAATGTGTGTTCTGTCACCATCTGCTGAACCCAGGTGGGGCAGTGACCCTGATCTCCTGGCACACATTATCTGCTCATGGGCCAGCTTTAAACCTGCTGGGGCAATCATCTTTATCTTTGCCACAGCCCATCCTCCCTCCAGGAAGAGATCATCTGCTGCTGGCCCATTCAGTCCCACTGCATGGCTGATAAAATTCCATCATCCCATGGGAGATGCTCCAGCCAGGGGGAGCAGCCAAGCCTTTCCTACCCAGATAAAAACTGACATTTTGGACACCAAGGTACCTTCTTTCCACTGGATTCCAGAGGAAAGCCAGACCTTTCCACATCATCCCTGGGCCTTCAGAGGAAACTGCACCTTCTCCAGGAGCACTGCTCCAGCTGAACCACATCTGCCACTGCAGGAGGATGCAGCCACCATTGAATGGCACTGCTGCCAACACCCTGACTGACTGACGGGTGTCAGCTTGGATTCTGACTCTGTCAGTGTTTTGGGATTGTTCTTTGTAATACTGCATTTCTATTTTAATTTTCCTAGTAAAGAACTGTTATTCCTAATTCCCACATCTTTGCCTGAGAACCCCCAAATTTCAAAATTATAATAATTTGGAGGGAGAGGGTTTACATTCTCCATTTCAAAGAGAAGCTTCTGCCTTTATTGGCAGACACCTGTCCTTCTAACCAGGACATAAACCCATCCTCAGCTCAGGGTCACAGACCACACTCTACTCCCCTGGGGATATTTTGGGGAGGCACAGCCACTGCTCCCCAACCTCAGGAGGAACCCACAGCAGGTGTGGCACAGCTGGAGCCCCCTGCTCCTCACCTGCCACCTGCAGCGTGACGGCGGCGCTGTCGTAGTCGCGCACGCGCACGAAGCAGGTGAAGCTGCCCTCGTCGGCGATCTGCACGCGCCGCAGCAGCAGGGACACGTTGCCCAGGGCCAGCTGGTCGTAGAAGAGCGAGGTGCGGTTGGCGTAGCCGCGGCCCTGGTCCTGCAGCCGGTCGCGGCCCCCCGAGAAGCCGTGCACCAGGCTCTTGGTGTCCGTCAGCTGCCAGATGAGGCTCAGCTCGGCCACGCTGAAGTTGGCCTCGGGTGAGAAGGAGCAGTGCAGGGTGGTGTCATGGCCAAACAGGGCCACCACGGGCTCCTCCGGCACCTGGATCTCCATGGCACCTGGGGAAGGGCATGACACCTGCAGGAGCACCTCCTGAATTTTCCACTGAGGATTTTCCAGTCGAGGAATGCCCATGGACTATCCCCAGCCATGCCACCCTGCTGGAAGGGGGACAGTCCCACAGCCAGCACCAGACTGAGGCACCTTTGGCTGCCAGGAGCTGCCAGAAGCAGCCATGGGCACCCAAACCTTCACCAGGACAGGGAGACTGGATTGTCCCCAAGCAGACAGGACAGGTGGCAGCGGTGGGGACACGGTCCCAGGAGGAGCCAGCACTGGCCAGGCTGGCAGGCACTAGGTGGCACCAGTGCTCCAGCACGGTGCCAACCGGGGTGGCACAGCACAATTCCAACTCATTCCAGTGCCATGGAATGATTCCAACTCATCCCACTGCCACGGCACAATTCCAACTCATTCCAGTGCCATGGAATGATTCCAACTCATCCCACTGCCACGGCACAATTCCAACTCATTCCAGTGCCATAGAATGATTCCAACTCATCCCACTGCCATGGCACAATTCCAACTCATCCCAGTGCCACGGCATGATTCTAACTCATTCCAGTGCCATGGAATGATTCCAATGATTGCAACCCCAATCCGGTGCCATGGCACAATTCCAACTCATCCCAGTGCCATGGCATGATTCCAGCTCATCCCAGTGCTATGCCACAATTCCAACTCATTCCAGTGCCATGGTAGGATTCCATCTCATCTCAGTGCTATGGCACAATTCCAGTCCCATCCCAGTGCTATGGAATGATTCCAACTCATCCCAGTGCCATGGAATGATTCCAACTCATCCCACTGCCACGGCACAATTCCAACTCATTCCAGTGCCATAGAATGATTCCAACTCATCCCACTGCCATGGCACAATTCCAACTCATCCCAGTGCCACGGCATGATTCTAACTCATTCCAGTGCCATGGAATGATTCCAATGATTGCAACCCCAATCCGGTGCCATGGCACAATTCCAACTCATCCCAGTGCCATGGCATGATTCCAGCTCATCCCAGTGCTATGCCACAATTCCAACTCATTCCAGTGCCATGGTAGGATTCCATCTCATCTCAGTGCTATGGCACAATTCCAGTCCCATCCCAGTGCTATGGAATGATTCCAACTCATCCCAGTGCCATGGAATGATTCCAACTCATCCCAGTGCTATGGCACGATTCCAACTCATCCCAGTGCTATGGCACGATTCCACCTCATCCCAGTGCCATGGCACGATTCCAGCCCCATCCCAGTGCCATGGAATGACTCCAGCCCCATCCCATTGCCATGGCATGATTCAAGCTCCTTCCCATGGCAAATACCCCCCACATGGGGATGAGTGCAGGGCTGGGACAGGGAATTTTTGGAATCCGTCAGGATTGAGCTCTGCCACTCAGCTGGAGCGCTGGGAAGGTGTCCCCTGCCAGGAGGTGCCACCAGAGGCATCCAGAAGAAACCCCTGGTGGGCGCTGCCACCTCAGGACACAGCTCTGTCGGGACAGGTGACACCGGGCACATCTCCAGCCCCTCAGCCCCACTCACCTGCCCGGCCGAGCGCCAGGATGAGCAGCGGGAAGAGCATCCTCAGCACAGGAAAAGTCGGGATGAGGAAGCGGCAGCGGGAATCCTGGCGGGAAGGCTCCTCCCTGAGAACCCCGAGCTGAGGGAAAACACAAGGAAACGCTGGGATGGTGCTGGGAGGGAGGGAGGGACACGGAGCGAGGGAAGGGAAGCACGGCAGCCATTCCCGGGGAGCACCCACCCTGGCAGAAACCACGGGAAGGGGCTCAGCTCCAGCCCGGCACGGGCCGAGGGATCGCTGCATTCCACGTGAGCCTCTTCCCTTCCCTTCCCTTCCCTTTTGTTCCTGCCTTTCCAGCTTGTCCGTGCAGCGCCGGGCCGTTCCGCCCCCGCGCTCCAAGGGGAGGCAGCTCGCTCCCAGGCTCCGGGATCCAGGTCCAAACCCAACGGGAGCGGCTCAAAGGGAAAGGCTTGCGGATTCCCGGCTCATCCCTGCTCGCGGCAGGGGAATCTCCGGGATGGGACTGTCCCGGAAAAGGGGGAATTCAACCGGAGCTGGATGTGGGGAAGGTGAGGGCAAAGTGCCCGGTCCCGCTGGCGGCGGCGCTGGATTCCCGAGGATCCGCGTGACCCGCGCTCCTCTCGCGGCTGGAATGAGCCCGGACACGGCACCGCTGCGGGTCCCCTCCCTGTCCCACATCCCAGGGTCCCCCTGTGTCCCCTCCCTGTCCCAGAACATCCCAGTACATCCCAGGGTCCCGCTGTGTCCCGTCCCTGTCCCAGAACATCCCAGGGTCCCACTCTGTCCTCTCCTTGTGCCCTCCCTACCCCACATCCCAGAGTCCCGCTGTGTCCCCTCCCTGTCCCAGCACATCCAAGGATCTCAGTGTCCTGTCCCTGTCCCCTCCCTGTCCCAGCACATCCCAGGGCCCCTCTGTGTCCCCTCCCTGTCCCAGCACATCCAAGGATCTCACTCTGTCCTGTCCCTGTCCTGTCCCTGTCCCCTCCCTGTCCCAGCACATCCCAGGGTCCCGCTGTGTCCCCTCCCTGTCCCAGCACATCCCAGGGTCCCGCTGTGTCCCCTCCCTGTCCCAGGACATGCCAGGGTCCCTCTGTCCCGTCCCTGTCCCCTCCCTGTCCCAGAACATCCCAGGGTCCCACTGTGTCCTGTCCCTGTCCCCTCCCTGTCTCAGCACATCCCAGGGTCCCACTCTGTCCCTTCCCTGTCCCAGCACATGCCAGGGTCCCTCTGTCTCCCCTTCTTGTCCTTCCCTGTCCCAGCACATCCCGGGGTCCCACTCTGTCCCCTCCCTGTCCCAGCACATGCCAGGGTCCCCCCCTGTCCCCTCGCTGTCCCCTGGCACTGGCACTGCCACATCTGTGGGGTCACGGCCCTGCCTTCCCCGGGTGCAGTGGGAACAGCTGCAGCCTCATTCCCTAAATCCCCTTTCATTGGGAAAATGGCAGCGCCAAAGGGAGGCTCAGCTCAGCTCCCACGGGGGAAACTGAGGCACGGGGGGGAAACGGGTACAGGAAATGGGGGAAACTGAGGCACAGGGAATGGGGGAAACTGAGGCACAGGGAATGGAGAAAACTGAGGCACAGGGAATGGGGGAAACTGAGGCCCATTTCTACCCCAAGAGCCCTAGGAGAGCTTCCCCTCTCCTTCCCTCCCGAGCATGAGGCCAAACGAAATATGCAGGTTTTTTCTCTACCCCTATCCCTAACTTTTCCCAAGTGGACACATCCCAGGCTGCCAGGAGGGAAAAAGATGGGAAAGGGCAATGGGGCATCACTCGGTGCCAGGAGAGGGAAACCCTGACTCAGCCCCCTTGGAATCCTTCCCTTTCCCTGGGCATGTTAAACAAATCCTCTTTCCACGTTTGGTGACCTTCAGTTCCTGCCAGGCTGGCTCAGGGGTGTCACAGGAAGGGGACACCCGTGTCCCCAGCCTTCCTGCTGCAGTCAGGAGTGTCACTGTGCCGTGACTCAGTTTCCCCCAGGCCTTGAGTGGGATCCTAAGACCCTAAGCTCAAGCTGGGATAAAAGGAATCCCCAAAAAACTTCCCTTGGAAGGGGGATGCCCTCATGCCAGGCATGGCTGAACCCTCCAGAAACACAAGGAATTATTAAATCCCCTGGGAACCATAGGTCACCCTTTTCCTATTTTTTAATAATCCCCAAATTATCCACTGCCAATTCATCACCCTGAGGTGTCAAAGAAACACCTCCAGATCCAGGGAGAAGTCCTTGCCTCCCAGTCCAGCTCGATCCCAGTTTTTGGGGTGCCTGGGTCAGCCCTGCTGCCCCTCTCCTCCAGCCAAGAGCCTGGCTCTGCTCAGGACTATTTTTAGTTCCTGCTCAACTTCTGGGAGTGCAGTAGCAATCCCTCACTTGGGAATCTGTGGGGATGGGGGTGTGGAACGATGGGACACAGCCCCCAAATCCCAAAGGGGATTCGAGGTGAGGTGTTTGGGGTTAGGAAGGGACGAGGATTCAGGGTGACACCTGGCAGGAAGAAGGGATGAGGATGGGAAGAAGGAAGGAACAAGGATTTGGGGCACAATACTGGAAAGGAAGAAGGAACAAGGATTCGGGGTGCAATACTGGGAAGGAGGAAGGGATAAGGATTTGGGGCACAATACTGGAAAGGAAGAAGGAGCAAGGATTCGGGGTGCAATACTGGGAAGGAGGAAGGGACAAGGATTTGGGGTGCAATACTGGAAAGGAGGAAGGGATAAGGATTTGGGGTGCAATACCTGACAGAAGGAAGGGACAAGAATTCGGGGTGATCCTTGGCGGGAGGAAAGGACAAGGATTGGTGTTGATCCTTGCCGGGAGGAAGGGATTGGGATTCAGGATGCACCATGGCCCGGAGGAAGGGTGGGTGGGTAATCCCTTGTCTCGGCGCGGGGAGAAGGGGAACCAGCCCTTCCCCTCGGGGCGCGTTCAGCCCCGGATACCCAAGAGGGCGTTCCCAATCGGATTCCCAAGCATCCCGGGGTGCCACCTTCCCTGCACCCACACCGGCCGCGGGGTGCTCGGGCAGCTCCGCACCGAGCCGGGGTACCCGGGCAGCCCCCCCAACCCCGCGGGGCTCCCCGAGCCCCCCAGCCCCGCCTGCCCCTGCCCGGGGACCCCCATTCATTCCATTCCATTCCATTCCATTCCATTCCATTCCTCCCTCCCTCGCTCCCTTTCTCCGTCCGTCCGTCCGTCCGTCCGCCCTGCGAACCGCGCCCGGCGCCGAGCGCGGCCCGCGGGAGGGGCGGCGGCAGCGGGCGGGGAGCAGCGGGGCCGCCCTGCTCTGGGCCCAGCCCGCACCCCCGAGCCCCCGGGCCGCCCCCGGGCCCCGGCACTCACCGGGCCGGCGGCGGAGGCAGCGCGGGCAGCGGGCGGCGGCCCCGGCACGATTGGCTGCGGCCGCTTCCTGCCGGGAACGGCGCGGGAGGAGCCTGGAGCCGGGAGAGGGGAGCGGGGGACGGGGAGAGCGGGACGGGGACTGCGGAGAGCGGGAATGGGGAGAGAGGGAATGGGACTGGGGAGGGAGGGAATGGGGCTTGGGGAGGGAGGGAATGGGGATTGGGGAGAGCGGGAATGGGGCTTGGGGAAAGTGGGAATGGGGCTTGGGGAGAGTGGGAATGGGGAGAGAGGGAATGGGGATTGGGGAGAGAGGGATTGGGGATTGGGGAGAGAGGGATTGGGGAGAGCGGGAATGGGGATCGGGGAGAGCGGGAATGGGGATCGGGGAGAGAGGGAATGGGGAGAGAGGGAATGGGGAGAGAGGGGATGGGGATTGGGGAGAGGGGGAATGGGGAGAGAGGGAATGGGGATCGGGGGAGAGAGGAATGGGGATCGGGGAGGGAGGGAATGGGGAGAGAGGGAATGGGGATTGGGGAGAGCGGGAATGGGGAGAGAGGGAATGGGGATCGGGGAGGGAGGGAATGGGGATTGGGGAGAGCGGGAATGGGGAGAGAGGGAATGGGGATTGGGGAGAGAGGGAATGGGGACTGGGGAGAGCGGGAATGAGGACTGGGGAGAGAGGGAATGGGGACTGGGGAGAGCGGGAATGGGGAGAGAGGGAATGGGGATAGGGGAGAGAGGGAATGGGGACTGGGGAGAGCGGGAATGAGGACTGGGGAGAGAGGGAATGGGGACTGGGGAGAGCGGGAATGGGGAGAGAGGGAATGGGGGACTGGGGAGAGCGGGAATGGGGACTGGGGAGAGAGGGATCAGGGAGAGAGGGAATGGGGATCGGGGAGAGAGGGAATGGGGACTGGGGAGAGAGGGATCAGGGAGAGAGGGAATGGGGACTGGGGAGGGAGGGGACTGGGGAGACCATGAATGGGGATTGAGGAGCGAGAGGATTGGGGAGCCTGGAGGAGGGATTGGGGAGACCGGGAATGGGGATTGGGGAGCCTGGAGCTGGGACTGGGGAGGCTGGGAATGGGAACTGGGGAGACCGGGAGTTGGGACTGGGGAGCCTGTAGCTGGGATTGGGGAGGCTGGGAATGGGAACTGGGGAACTGGGGAGACCAGGAGTTGGGATTGGGGAGCCTGTAGCTGGGATTGGGGAGTGCTGAGCAGGGAGATTGTAGAGCAGTGGGCCAGGGATTGGGGTGCCCAGGGGATTGGCAAGCCTTGGAACTTGGGAACAGGGAGGCACTGACTGGGGGGGTTGGGGAGCACCCAGCCAGAGGAATTGGGGGTGTCTGAATCCTGAGGGTTGGGGTACGGGCTGGATCAAGGCATTGGGGGGCACAGAGCTGGGGGATTGGGGTGCACCCTGACCCAGGGCATTGGGGTGCAGGGAGCCGGGGGATCAGAGCACAGCAGGCTGGGGGATGTTGGGGTGACAGAGCCTGGGGACCAGGACACAGCAATACAGAGGATTGGGGTACACAGAGGAAGGGAATGTTGGGGTGCACAGGGCTGGGGAAAAGGGGTGCATGGAGCCAGGTGAGCCCCTCAAAGCTAGACATGCAGCCCCAGGGGATTGGGGTGCACAGAACCAGGGATTTTAGAGACCTCAGATTCAGGATGTGGTGCATATGGAACCAGGCATTCTGGAGACCTCTAGTTCGGGATGTGGTGCAGGGAACCAGGGATTGTGGAGACCTCAGGCTGGGGATGTGGTGCAGGGAACCAGGGATTTTAGAGACCTCAGGTTCGGGATGAGGTGCATGGAACCAGGCAGGAAGGCTGAGCCATCTCCTCTGGGGAGGAGAAAAGGCAGCTGGAATTTGCCAGGTGGAACCCAGGCTGCTTCCCAGGAAAGCCCTGGTTAATGATTTCCCCACACCGTGCTGGGCAGAAAGTGCTGCTGGAGACATGTGGGAAACTCCAAAAGTTTGGGAGCTGTGGCACTGGAAGGGGACACCCACGAGGGTGCTTTGGGCCTTTTTTTGCTGCACAGCAAAGGAAGCTCCTCACCCTTTTAATTACAGAGGAAAGCTGCAACACCCAAAGCTGGAGAGCTGAAAATTAAAAGGCGAGTTAAAATAACCCCAGACGTGCTATATTTAAACCCTTCCATTTTTATTTTCCCTGGCAGGCAAGGGAGGATTTTGCAGTGAGGGAGCTGCTGAAAGGCTGCACGCTGTGACCTGGGCACCCATGGTGACAGCAGCAAGGATGGGACAGGGTGAGGCCAACCTGCTTCAAAAGGGACTAAATGGGGAGCCTTGCTCTCCATTCCCAGATATGCCCTGAAAATCAAGAGGATTTCTTGGAAGAGACCTTCAGGATTGTCTCATCCCAGCCCCTGCCATGGGCAGAGACACCTTCCACTATCCCAGGTTGATCCAAGCCTGTCCAACCTGGCCTTAGGCACTTCCAGGGATCCAGGGGCAGCCACAGCTTCCTTGGAATTCCATCCCAGCCCCTCACCAACCTCCCAGCCAGGAATTGATTCCCACTATCCCATCCATCCCTGCCCTCTGGCAGTGGGAAGCCATTCCCTGTGTCCTGTCCCTCCATCCCTTGTCCCCAGTCCCTCTCCAGCTCTCCTGGAGCTCCTTTAGGCACTGGCAGGGGCTCTGAGGTTTCTAGGAGCTCTGCTTTCCAGCAGCAGGGGATTGGGAATCAAAGGTGTGGTGAGCAGGAGGCTCATTCTCAAATTTCCTACCAGCAGCCAGCATGCTCAGGACTGATCCAGTACAAGGCAGGGGTTGGAGAGTAAATCCCACCCTCCACCCCCAAACCTGCCAAGATCATGGAATCCCAGGATGTTTGGGCTGGGAAGGACCTTAAAGCACATCCAGTGCCACCCCTGCCATGAGCAGGGACACTTTCCATGATCCCAGGGTGCTCCCAGCCCTGTCCAGCCTGGCCTGGGGCACTCCAGAGATGGGGAACATGACCTGTTCCATCCCAGTCATCCCTCTGGAGCCCTTTGGGAGCTGGATTTGCACAGTCCCACCTGTGCTGTCCAGGGCAGGAGCCTTGGACACATGGAAAACTCCAGAAACCAGCTCTGGTTCCTCCTAGGAATGCCAGGAACAAACCCAAAGGGTGTGGAGCAACAGGAAGGGGCTTTGGAGGCTTTTGAGAAAACAGGAGAAAACAACCCCAGTCTGGGTCTCTTTTTGCTGAGGCTGCCTCTGGATAAAGCCAATCCTGCTGGCTCAGGAGGGGCAGAGCTGGGATTCCTTGGATGTGGCTGAGCTGGGATGCAGAGTCAGGGCTGGGGAGTCGCTCAGGAATGTTCCAGGGCTGTGTTGTGGCAGAGGCTGCTCTGGGCACAGCTCAGCGTTTTCCCAAGGCCATTCCCAAGCCCAGAGCAGGCTCCAGAGGCAGAACCATCCTGATGGAAATGGGATGAGCTCCCAGGTGTGCCTGAGCCCTGCTCTTGCAGCTGCATCCCCCTCCTTCCCAAAGCCACACCCAGCACATCCCCACTGCCAGGAGATGCCTGGAGTGAGGGCTCAGAGCCTTCAGCTGTCACACCAGCTCCAGAAAAGTTTTCCCTGAATCCATGAAGGTTTTATCCATCCCCAAGTCTGGACAGGACCCAGGATGGCAAAAGCCAGAAGTGCCAGAAGTCTGGGATGCTCCCACAATGCAGATGAACTAATCACACTGAATTAATTGGAATATTAACAATTTATTGGGGTCAGCTCCCCACATTCCCACTGGAGAGCTCTGGTACAAGGAAAGAACTGGGAATATGCACAGAGGGAAGTGGGGACAGGGACAGTGCAACCACCTTTAATTAATTTTACCCAAAAATTGCCCTGAGGGGCCTGCAAGGGGTAGTGAGGGAGGGTGAGCTCAGGGTCATTCCCAACACAGGGTCTGAATTCCCAGAAAAGGCTTGGGAGAGCCAAGCTCCTGCCAAGCTGTGCCCAGCCCCAGCCCCACACAACCTCCCTGGCCCAGAGGTGGTTATTTTTTTAAATAAATTTAATTAAATATAAAAATTTTTAAATTTGCAGCAGTGCTGGGAGCAGCCTTTGCCCTGGATGCCTCCCCCAGCCCTCAGCTCCAGTGAGCTCCTGGGTGGGCTCAGCCATTCCAGGGGGGTTTTATCCCAGCCTGGGCTCTGGGGATGTGTGACCATGTCGTTCCCCCCTCCTCAGGGGCAGCCAGAGGACTGGGCCCTGTTCATAGAGATTTTTCCAGAGCCTGCAGGATGAAAAGCTCCTCTATTCCAGCTGCCTGTGAGGCATGAAGGGGTGAGGAGCCAGCTGTGCTCCAGGCCCTTGGAGAGCCCTTCCCCTCCCCCAGGCATGGAAAATGAGGCCTTTTTCCTTCTCCCCTCCTCCTGCTTCCTTCCCACATCCTCCCCTCCAGCGTTGCTGCCACCAGCACCTCTGGGCTGGGATTCACCAGCACCCCACACCCAGCAAAGACAGCAGGGAGAAGGCAAAAAAGTGGATTCCCTTCCTCCCAAAATTTAAGAAATATGAGATCTTCTCCCTCAATTATCACCCCTTTATGCTGTGTCCCACATTCACAGTGTCCCCCCTCATCCCCTGCAGCCGGCCTGGAAGGCAGCAGGAGCATTGCACCTGGCAAAGCTGAGGCCAGAGAAATTCCCAGAACAGCAGGCAGGAGCCAGAGGTTCCTGCTTCAGTCCCAAAGCACGTGCAGCATTTTGATCTCCCAGGAAATTAATTCAGCTCAGAGCAGCCCTGCTATCTGTAAATATCAGCCAGGTATTTTCTTATCAGAGAAAAGTCACCAGGCTTTTCTTTTGCCCAGCAGCACCTCTGCAAGATCGCTTCCAGCGTGGCTTTCATCCCAACAAGGTTTGGGAAAAAAGAGCTGTTATCTCTGAAACCTTTCCTTGAGGTCTTTTCTTCAATAAACTACAAAGCCCACGTTGCTACAACAAACAAACTCCTTTGGGGGCAGCAGAGCAGCAGCAGAGCAGCCAAGCCTGGGGGCAGCCAGGCAGGACAAACACCTGGGCAGCACCCAAGGGGGTCACCATGTCCCCAGGGAAGTGGTGGCATCATGTCCCCAGCCTTGTGGAACTCCAGAAGAGCTGTCACTAGTGAGGGACAAGCCCTGCCCAGACCATCAGGTATCACCTGGTACCAGGTGAGGAGCAAAGGGCTGCTCCCTGCCTGTGGGCTCACAAACACCTGGGAGCTGCACAGCTTTACCCAGACCTGAAAGCTTCACCCAACACTTATTTACCTGCAGGTCACCTGAAGTTGGCCAAAGCTTGGAGCAGGACTGCCCAGAGCAGCTGTGGCTGCCCTGGCAGTGCCAAGGCTGGGCTGAATGGGATGGGACTCAAACCATGGCAGGGTTTGAGGATGGGTTTAAGGTCCCTTCCCACCCTCTGCTGTGGGATTCTGTGATCCCAGGGGCTGAGGAGCATCCCAAAATCCTCTGGAGCTCAGCTCCTGCCCGGGAGGCAGGATCACACAGGGCCTGGCAGAGCTCTCTGTGTGCCATGAGTGATTCCAGAGGCACATCCTGCTGCATGCAGGCACATGGACACACAGACACATGGACACATGGACACACTGCCCTGCCCAGTGAGAGGAATGTCAGATTTGTCTTTACAAACAAGCTGTAGGTCTGCTGGTAGATAAAACCAGCACTTAGAGAGAAAAGGAACGATTGGATGGATTCCACTGATTGATGAATGGAAAAAGATATTTGTTCTTTACAAACAAACTGTGGGTTTGCTGGTAAATGAAATTGGATATTGGAAGATGAAAGAAGCAACAGGGGAAAACTATGAATTCTATAATAATTAAAAATTAAAAGGAGGGTTGTACATTAGAGGGGAATCTCAGGTATCAGGCGTTCTGGGAAGTCTGTGCCTCTCAAGTACCTCAGCCAAAGGGGAAAGAGAGAGGGAAAGGCAGCTGGGAAATTGGGATAAAAAGGGAGGCTGTGCCCTCCAAAAATATGAGAGATCTCATGGCCTCTCTCTTTATTCGAATAAAGCTAAAATGACTCCTCTGTCTCCTTTTTGGACTTAAACCTCTGGTGTTTGTGGGTTAGTTTTCCTGACACCAGCCACCACCTGTGCCACGGCTCTCCCAGTTGCTCCAGTGGTGGGAAAGGGCTGATCCAATGGGAAGGAAGCCTGGAGATGGAATAACCCCCGTGCTGCTGCTTGCTGAGCAGCTGACTGTGAGCACACCACATTCCAGGCTCACCTATTTTTGGAGCCCACCCTGTGGCACACAGCAGGGAGCTTTTCTCCAAGAAAAGCCCTTCCCAAAGCGGCTCCTCCACCTCAGCACCACCATCCTCCTCCTCCTCTTCCTCCTCATTCCCCCTTCCTCCGAGGCAGCTGCCAGCACAGAAGGGGGAATGTGGCAACTGCAGGAGCTCGTCTGTGGCTGCTGCTCTCAGCTCCTCGGTGCAGCTGTCCCGTGGTGATGTGGCAAGGGCACGGAGCCCAAGGTGCCACCTGCCAGCCCTGCCCACGCCCTCTGCCAGAGCTGCCCCTCGCCAGGTGGCTGGTGGGATGCTCAGAGCAGCCAGCAGCTCCAGAGGGGATCTGGTGGCACACGAGGCTCCAGCTTCTCCTGATGCCTTGGGTTTCAGCTTTTATACTTTTCAGAATCTCTGCTGTTTAGTGTGTAACTCTGGAACATCATATAGGTGTTAGTAAGTTCTCTTCACAGGGTAGTGTGATAATTGATAAATGATTCGTGTTAATCACAGAAGTTTTGGAGTTTGTCTAAGCCAGAATACTTAAAATAATAAAAGAACCTGGACCTAGATAAAAGGAAATATATGATTAAACACATTCTGTTTAAATCCCCCTGTTATGAATTCTGTATATTGAATATTGTATACCAGTTTGTAAAAGAAAAAAAAAAGAGGTTTCCCACAGTCTGAAAGGTTTTTTTGCAGAATCAGATTTCCTGCCTTTGTGTGATCAATCACAAACTATCTGCTAAAGATCAGGCTTCCCACTTGTCCTGTTTTTATCTCCCAAGACCAGATGGTTCCATGACCAATTGTCCCAAGAGCTGTCCCATGAGAGTTTGGAAGTTTCTTTGTCCACCACTGCTTACCTTGCAGAATTACTACAACAAAACAATAACAATTATTGATTACTACAAGGAAAACCAGACTATAAAAAGGGAGCTGCAAACCAGGCTGGGTGGAAGCGTGGAGTGGGCACTGACCCCTCACGTTCTCCCCAGCACTGCTTGCTCTGGCTATATAAAATAAACCAATCTAAATTTTGCTGAATATCGAGACTTTGTTCCTCATTTATAACAGTAGTCAGACAAAACAATTCCTTTCTAGCTAGAGAAACAAGAACAACTGGTACCCAAAAAGCAGAAGCAACAGTGAGGGAAAGGGGGCAAAGCCAGGGGCTGAGACTTCATGGCCTGGGGCTGTGGTTGTATAACTGACCCCAATGTGTAGATGAACCAAAACTTATAAAAGTGTAAAAACTTGTGACCGGGATCCATCTTGGATTTGATTTGGCTCTTACACTGCCCAAGGTGAATCCTTTCAATAAATATCTATTTTATTCCTTTTGCTCTGTCTAGTCTCTGTTCCAGGTCAGCCCAGCTCTCAGGAGATTCCCATTCACCATCAGCTGGCTGCTCCTAGGGCAGGGACCTTCCTGGGGATGGGTCCCAGGTGCCATCAGGAATACAGGGACATGCAGGACAGCTATCCATGGAATCACAGAGCCTTTTTTAACCTTTACACCGTGCTTGTTTGCTCAAGCAGAGCCCAGAGAAGGGCAGATGTCAGCAAAGCCTGAAGTAACCTCTGCACCCACCTGCCTTCCCTGAGCACCAGCAGGGTTTTCCCAAAGTTTGGAAGCCATTCCTGTGATCTCAGGGAGCAGCAGTGAGTGCTGGAGCCCCCGGGGTGGTGACAGAGGGTGAGAGCTGCTCCTGGTGCCCCGCTCCACACCCACTCCTGGCTTTGGAGAGCCAAAGCTGCCACAGGGAGCCACAGGGATGAGATTTCCAGCCCTGCTGCTACTCCCCAGCCTTCCCCAGCCCTGCCTCTCACTCCTGGCGAGCTCAGAGCTGCTCCTCTTCCCCTGCACACAGCCCCAGGCCCAGCAGCTCCCTCCAGGGCCCCTTACAGAGACAATCCTTTACTTTGTTTAGGTTGCCCTGCCCAATTTATCATTTTTTCCACAAAATTTATGATTTTTCCCCCACTTCTGCTTTCTAGAAGCACATGGGAAGGAAGTTTCAGCCTTTCCACTGAGGCTGTTTCATTCCTGTGCTTGTGCTTCCCTAAAAGTGCAATTCAAAGAACTTTAATTGTACATTATTTTCTCTCTGAATCGTCCCCATGGATAATTTATCTTCCCTTAGTGTAGCTGGAGGGAGTACAATCTTATCTCTCAGCTCCAGCAAGGCTGACAATTTCCTATCTTCTGATGCCTTCTGCTCTTCACTATGTTGGGGCTTTGTTAGAGAGTTGATTAAAGCAAAATTGCTTTTTTTTTGCTGCAATTTCGCTGCAATCTAACCCAGAAATGCCCAAAGAATCACAGTCATCTTTCACAATGCTCTTGTGTTCCCTGCTATAAAAGTCTCTCCTGCCCAGGCTGGAGAATTCAGCACCAGCTCTAATGTCTGCCATCAATTAAACCTCCCCTCCTGTCACTCCTCTGAGCTTTAGGAGGTGAAATAGTTGGGATATTCAGCCCAGTCCGGTCACTCACTCTTCTTCATTTTCTCCTGTTGATAAAAAAAATCTTCTTTTCATAAATTGCTTTTTTTTAATCATGTGCATCCAGCTCCTCCCAATCCTCTCCACTGCAATTTCCTCAGCCTGTTTCTCACAGGTCTGAAAGCCAAACATTGTCCCAAATACATGCAGAGCCTAAAATCCCCAGTTCTCCTGATTTTGCCCATTTCCAGGCCTTAGTGGGGCACAGAACTGTGGAATGTCCCGAGTTGGAAGGATCAAGAAATCCCAGCTGCTGGCCCTGCACAGGACATCCCAAGATGTGGCACTGAGCAGCCCTGACTCCACATTTGGGATAACAATGATTTTGGGCTGGCCGAGAAGGATTTTGGACATCACACCTCAATCCTGGGACAGTTTGCACCTCATCCGTGTCCTTCCAAACGCCAACAGGATGGAAATGGCCCTTCCCCAGTCTGGAAGCCCAAACTAGGCCAGATCCAGCACATTCCAGCTCAAACCAAGAGTAGCTGCCTTGGGCTGGGCTTACATGGAGCAACAGCAGAGGGTGGGTTGGGAGGGGTCCCAGGTAAAGCTGCTCAAGGCCATTAAAATCTATCAGGGCCCAGTTCCTTCTCATCAGTGGGGTTTATTTTAGGTGTCACATTCCCGAGGGAGGAGGGAGGCGGGTTTCATTAAATCACTTTTATTGCATCACTGGCTGAAGTGAATGTGCCCCAGGGCAGCAGAGAACGCTGATCAGAGTGAGCCATTAGGGTCAGAAGCACCCCTGGCTAATGCAACCTGCGGCACGCAGGACTAGGGAAATTATATTTCTCGTTTCCGAGGCAAACTGATAACTTTCATTTGGATGTAGCTGCTGAAGGATGAGAAATAAACATCCCTTGAGAGATGTGAGAAGCAGCGTAGCGCGGTGCCCGTGCTGCCAGCTCGACAGTGACCTCCTGGCTGTCCCCTGTGTCACTGCCACACTGATCGCAGATCATTGTCTTCATTTCATGTTAATCACTGCTCTTTAGGCGGATGGATTATCGGCCTTTCTGCCTGGCTGCCTGCGCCCCGGGGCGGCTGTGGCAGTGCTCGCTCGATGATGGCCATGATAGCACATCGATGGCCGGGCCAGGGACCTGTCCCCAACCCCCAAACCAGCCCTGGGCACCCCACAGTGACCCCTTAGGGACAGACACTGTGTGGGACAGGGGACAGAAGCCAGGAGGGAATCCTGATGCTCAGCGATAATGGCCATTAAAGCACAGCTGCCATCGATGGCTGAGGCAGGGACCTGTCCAGAGCACCCAAACCAGCCCTGAGCACCCCCGAGTGACCCCTTAGGGACACACACTGTGTGGGACAGGGGACAGGAGGGAATCCTGGTGCTCAGTGATGGCCCTGATAGCACAGCTCCTACCCAGGGGCAGGAACCTATCCCCAATCCCTCAACTAGACCTGAGCATCCCCAGAGTGACCCCACTTCATGTGGGACCAGAGCTGTGAGCCACGAGGGAACCATGGAATCCCAGAACAGGCTCATGGCAAGGGACCCATTGGGATCATCAGTCCAAGACCTGGCCCTGCACAGACACCCAAACAATGAGGTGTCCCTGGATGTAACCAACAGGGATGCCCAGCTCTTCTGCCTCTTGGGAAAAGTGGTGAGTAACAAGTCCTGGGGCACTGAATCCCTGGGCATTCCCACCCACAGGCTTGGGAACCCTTTTAAGCTCAGCCCAGGGCTGGTCTCAAACCAGCTCTGAGCTCCTGGTGGTCTCTAGTTTAGCCTCAGCTGTCCCTGCACATCTGGGCCCCAGGAATCTGAATCCTGGCCTGGACTGATTTCCCATCTTGAGCTCAGGGCTGGCTCATGCCTCTGGATCTGCCCAGGGTTCTCCTGGCTCTGTCCAGCCCTAGGTGCCCTCGCTGGGATTGATCCTGAGCTATGGATTGGTATTTCCAGCCTATCTTGTGCAGGATGTGGGGCCCCTTGGCTGCTCTCCTTCCCTGCCAGCCACGGTGTTGTTCCCTTTGCTTCCCATCCCTGTGGGAGAAGAGCTCTCCTCGCTGCCCCACAAGGGCACTCCGTGTCCAAAAGCCACTAAAACGCCACGGGAACAGTCTGAGTGTCCTATGGAGAACACCCCAGGACACGCGGCCGTCCCTGCAGCCACCATAAGAGCCCCAATCCCTGCTCTTCTCCTCAGGGAGGAAGGAGAGGAAGACGGAGCCCAGCTGCAGGCAGTGCCCAGCCTGGCTGGAGCCAGCCCTGTGCTAATCCAGGGGTGCCACCTGCCGTCTGCTCCTGCCGGATCAGCCACAAGCTGAAAATTCCTCCAGATGTTCCAAGTTCTCCCCCGTGCCTTCCCGGAGACCCTCACTGGCACCCAGGAGCATGCTACAGCAAAGCTGTCCCCACGCACCCGCCCGTGGCTGGAGGGAGCTGCTCCCAACAAAAGTTATTCCTTCCCTCAGGGCAATGAGGTCAGGGAATCGCTGAGTTATTGGACCCTCATTCCCTAAAAAACTGGGTGGAGAAAAACCTTACAGGGTGGCTGAGCTGGATGAAGAATTTGCAATGGAGACAAATAATTTTGGGCTGGATCAGAGAGGAGGGAGGGGGGAAAGCAGTTTGATTTGTGTCCCTCTTGCTTCTTCCCCGCAGAAAACAAGGTCAGGCAAACTTCAGCTTTCTGTCATAACACAGCTGATCTCAGCCCTGCTGAGATTCCCCCCTGGACTCCGTGTTTACATTCCAAACCACCCTGTCCCAAATCGCCCTTCGTGTCAAGGCGTTTGTTTTGCATGGAAAGCCATTTCTGCTCCGAGAGGAAACCACGGAGTGACTCCAGTGTGACCACAGCCGGCAGGAGCAGTGAGCACGGGGAGGGGGGAGCTGGCTGCCAAAAACCCAGCTGCCATTCCCCATGGGATTGGGAAGTGTCAACTCAGCTTTCTGCTGTGGAAAAAATTACAGCTAGATTTTTTTTATGACTACCCTAAGATCTTTTTTTTCTTTTTTTTTTAAGCAGGTTTGCCTTTGACTCTTTTCCCTCAGAGCATGTCACTGTGCGATTTTACAAGCTCTCCCTTCTCTCATTTCTCAGAGCATGGGGGTTTTGTTCGGTTTAAGTTTTTCCTGGCTGTTTAGGATGAAAACTGCAGGGGTCACCTGTGCAGCAGGGTGTGAATGAGGCACGGAGCCTCTGTGGTGCCTCACCCCGATGTTATCTGACGGGGTTAATGTCGTTCTCCAGCTGCCATTGTGCCTTTGGGGAGATGAATACCCATTAATCAGGTCGGAGTTACCTTTTGGGATCGCAGTTTTCCTGGCAAGCGGCCCTGGGAGCATGATCTGATGTTATCCAGGGTTTCTCAGCCTGAGAGCAGCTGAAAAAGAGGAGTTTTGTGCTCTCAGGAATCTGTTTCCTGCTCTGCCCTGCCCTGGCCCAGAACACATTCAAAAGAAGGTGAGTCCGAGTGAGGCAAAGCAAAGAAATTCTCCCCTGTGAGGGTGGGGAGGCCCTGGGATGGAATTCCCAGAGCAGCTGTGGCTGCCCCTGGATCCCTGAAGTGTCCCAGGCCAGGCTGAACGGGGCTTGGAGCAACCTGGGACAGTGGAAGGGTCCCTGCCCGTGGAAGGGTCCCTGCCCATGGCAGGGGGTGGCACTGGATGATCCTTGAAATCCTTTCCATCCCAACTTGCTCTGAAAATTTTCAAGTGCCAAAGCACATCACTAAACACATCAAAATAACAGGGATCTCTCAAACACTCACAGTTGCAAGAAGACAAGCTCAAAATTCCCCCACAAAATAAGGATGATGCCTCTTAGCTGCTCTCTGAGAACTGAAACTCTCCTGAATTTCCTGCTGATTATGGGGGTTTTTTGCTTCCTCTTTGCTTCTCTGGCTTCCAAGATTTTTCTGTCTTCCTCGTTCAGAATGAATAAGCAAAGAATAATCAAAATTGAGACACCACTCTACCTCCCCAGGCAAAAAGATAGGTCTTGATTGAAGGGAAAATGCAGGGATTGGAAAACTTTGACATACCTGAGTTTTCCCTGGCATTCCTGAAGCCAGGAATCACCATCCCCACACCAGCCAAACACATCACTCTGCTCAGACTCGATCTGCTGGAAAACCAGCGTTTTTCTCACTGCCAAGCCACTGTGGTGGATCTAGGGCTGCCAAATCCCCTTTTCCTGCAGAACTCCAGCTGTAAGAGGATTCCCTCATGCATGGAACAACAAGAGGGTTTTTCACCACAGTTTCCATGGCTGGATATCTGAATACTTTGTTATAAATTTTAGGGATTTATAGGGACCCTGAGGTCCAAGGGATTCCATGAGGACATCTCCTGGCCATGGGGACTTTCTGCTCTGGTTTCTTGAGCTGTATGATCACAAATCCATGGATCAGTTCCATGCAGAGCCTTCCTTCCCTGCCTGGGGAATGACCTCCAATGGAGACCTTCCAGAGAAGCTCCAGGTGAGGGCAGGGCAGTGTCCCCAAGGCAGAACCAGAGGAACACGAGTGACAGCTGAGTTATGCAATTGAGGAGAGAAACTCCAGCAAAACCCAGCTGGTGACAGAGCGGGGAAAAAATTCCTCCTGCTAAGTTGGGTGCGGGCCTCTGGCAGTGTGAGTCACCCTGAGCTGCCATGGTTACAGAGCAAGGATTACTGAGCAGATCCAGAGCCTGCTCCCAGTGCTCACTCCTTCCAAACTTGGAAAACAGGCAGTGGAGGTAAGGCCTAATAGCAAGTGGGTGTCTGCAAGGAGCAGAGTGACAGCAAAATCCTGGGAAAACAGCGTGCAAAGAACGGCGTGAGGGGCAGCGCTCTGTAAAACTGGGATTTCTGGATCGCTGTTCCCCTTTTAGTCTGGTTTGCAAGGGCTGCTGTTAGGATTGTTCCACATAGGGGAAAAAAAAAAAAGAGGATGTTTCCACACCACGGTGAGAAAAAGCAGAGTAGTGTCACACAGATGAATCAGCTGGCACCAACAGTGAGTCATGGAAATGCACCATGGAAATTCTCCAGCGCAGTGGAATCTCTGAGGCACATCAAACCTGGCATCCCTGGGGAGCCAGGGGCAGCCAGGATGACGTGGAGCACCAGCACACGGCCAAAACCTGCTGCTCCTCACGCGTGACCTCGCCCCTGCCACCCTCATCCAAGTCCTGAAGCGCACAGGCAGGGATTTCAGCAGGGTTTTCATGGAAAAGGTGTGCCTGACCCTTGCTTTCAGTGAGTCACAGCAGCAATAAAAGGACGTGCAGTCTGTTTGCTGAGGATCAGCTGAGACCTACCTGGGCAGGGTGAAGGAGGAGTGAGACAAAGTCAAGAAACCAGGACAGTTTGGGATGTCACCACCCAGTATCTCCCAGCCCATCCCACTCTGGGCACGCTAGTGACACAGGGCTCTGCAGAAAGCTGAAAATCTGATTTGGAGGATTTTCTGCTGTTTTCTCCCCCAGTCTCTTTCTCTGCTGGTCTGTCCCATGATCTCCTACAAACCTTATATCTCCCCACCATCAGCTGGGCTCATGGGCACAGAACAAAGCAAAAGCAAGCTGCAAATCTGACCTGGCATCTGTGATTTATGACAGGAAAATGGAGGAAAGCCACCCAAAGCTCACCAGCAGCCAGTTTCCAGCATGCCTGGCTTGTCCAGTCATCCAGGAGTGAGTTTTTGTGCTCTTTGCCCACAATTCCACTGCTGACATGGAGCAAACACCTTTGCTTCACATGGCCTCAGTTTCCTACTTGTGCACAAACGACATGGCCCTTGAAAATCTTTTATCTGGAAGCATAGAAGTGATGGATAGAACAGTGTTTAAAGTGGTATCGGTCTTTTGTGGGTGCATGGACCTTAAGCTGAACAATTTGGGGTGGAACTGGGTTCCTCTGACACATTCTGCAGAATGGCACAGACACTCCTGAAGTGAGTATGAACAGAGCCAAATACCAGCTCTTGCCCTGCATTTCCCAGAGTTTTAAGCCCATGAAGAACAGAAGTGAGGAGGAGTGTGGTGCTTTTCACATCCCAGCCAGAGAGGCTCTGCCATGACGGCGCTGAGGGGAGGCTGCCACAGGCATGTTCCACTGCAGTGCTTCCACTGCAGTCCTGAGAGGATGGATCCCTCTTTGCCATGGCGCCCTCTTTGTCCCCAAGGCAGAATGCCTCAGGTGGGCTCATGGTGCTTGCAGAGACTCATCCCTCAGGAGGGCTCTGCCATCTCACCCTCAGTGCCCCTGAGGGTACAGCTCCCTCAGGAGGGCTCTGCCATCTTGCCCTCAGTGCCCCTGAGGGTACAGCTCCCTCAGGAGGGCTCTGCCATCTCACCCTCAGTGCCCCTGAGGGTACAGCTCCCTCAGGAGGGCTCTGCCATCTCACCCTCAGTGCCCCTGAGGGTACAGCTCCCTCAGGAGGGCTCTGCCATCTCACCCTCAGTGCCCATGAGGGTACAGCTCCCTCAGGAGGGCTCTGCCATCTCACCCTCAGTGCCCATGAGGGTACAGCTCCCTCAGGAGGGCTCTGCCATCTCACCCTCAGTGCCCATGAGGGTACGGCTCCCTCAGGAGGGCTCTGCCATCTCACCCTCAGTGCCCCTGAGGGTACAATTCCCTCAGGAGGGCTCTGCCATCTCACCCTCAGTGCCCCTGAGGGTACAATTCCCTCAGGAGGGCTCTGCCATCTCGCCCTCAGTGCCCCTGAGGGTACAATTCCCTCAGGAGGGCTCTGCCATCTTGCCCTCAGTGCCCCTGAGGGTACAGCTCCCTCAGGAGGGCTCTGCCATCTCACCCTCAGTGCCCCTGAGGGCACAGCTCCCTCAGGAGGGCTCTGCCATCTCACCCTCAGTGCCCCTGAGGGTACAGCTCCCTCAGGAGGGCTCTGCCATCTCACCCTCAGTGCCCCTGAGGGTACAATTCCCTCAGGAGGGCTCTGCCATCTCACCCTCAGTGCCCCTGAGGGCTCTGCAATTCCCTCAGGAGGGCTCTGCCATCTCGCCCTCAGTGCCCCTGAGGGTTCTCCCTCAGGAGGGCTCTGCCATCTCCCAGTGCCCTGAGGGTTCAGCTCCCTCAGGAGGGCTCTGCCATCTCACCCTCAGTGCCCATGAGAGTACAATTCCCTCAGGAGGGCTCTGCCATCTCGCCCTCAGTGCCCCTGAGGGTACAATTCCCTCAGGAGGGCTCTGCCATCTTGCCCTCAGTGCCCCTGAGGGGAAGACGCCTCAGCTAGGCTTCAACATGGCAGCCGCAGGGATGGATCCCTCAGGCGGCGCTCTGTCACTGTGCCCTCAGTGCCCCTGAAGGGATGGATTCCTCAAGCAGTCTCTGCCATGTTATCAAGTAGGGGCTCCACCACACTGCCCTGAGGGGAAGGTGCCCTCATAAGGGGCTCTGCCCTCAACACCCTCAGTGCCCCTATGGGAATGGATTCTTCAGAGCTCCACCATGGGGTCCCTGAGGGGACGAATCGCTGAGGAACGGCTCCACCATGGCAGCCTCAATGCCCATGAAGGCACAGATTCCTCAGGTGGGCTGTGCCATGATATCTCTGAGGGGATATATGTGTGAGAAGGGGTTCCACTATGCCACCCTCAACACCCCTGTCGAGAAGCTGCCTCAGGTGAGCTCCGCCATGGTGCATCTGAAGGGACAGTTCCCTCAGGCAGGTTCCGCCATCGGGCCCCTGAAGGGACGCTACCCTCGGGCTGCCTCCGCCATTGCGCCCGAGGAAAGGCTGCCTCAGGCGGCCTCCGCCACGGCGCTCCCGAGAGCACAGCAGAAAGGGCAGGGGGCAGCTCCCCGCCGCCTGGGCGTCCCTGTCCCGCCGCCAGCTCGGGAGCTCGGCAAGGAGGGGAAGCCCCGGTAGAGAGGACGAGGCAGCTCGGAGGGGAACGGGCCGAACGGGGCCAACATGGCGGCGAGGGGCGGGCGAGGCGAGCCCTGACACCGCCCCCCCTCCCCGCCCGTCCCCTCCCCGGCGGCGTCGCCCCCCGCCCCCGGCGGATCTCGCGAGAGCGGGCGCTGCGCTGCGGTAGGAGGTCGGCGGAGAAGGACGGACGGAGCCGCCGCCGCTCCCGCCGCCGCCTCACCCTCCTCACCTTCCTCCTCCTCCTCTTCCACCTGCCCCTGCCTCAGGAAGATGCCGCGCTCCGGGCCGCTCCCCGCCGCCTTCTCGCTGCTGCTGGCGACGGCCGCGCTGCTGCCGGGACCCGCCGCGGCGCAGAACGGTGAGGGAGGGCGGCGGCGGGGGAGCGGGGGGCGCGTTGCTATGGCGGCGGGTGCGCTGTGGGCAACCCCGCGGGTGGGGGGGCGACCCCGGGTTTTGGGGAATCCCTCGTGATTTGGGGCCCCTCAGGGGAAGGGGGAATGGGGGGAAGGAGGAGAAAGGGAGGGGGGAGACAGGCTCGGCCCCCCGGCTCCTCCTGAGGCGCCTCGTGCCGCCGGTAAAATGGAACATCTCCTCATCTCCTCCCGCCTACTGAACCTGCATCTGCCGGGCCGCCTTAAATCATTTATAATGCAATAAAGCCCGTAGTTCCTTAGCAACTGGAGAGGTCCTTCTGATAGGAGCGTAAAAGAAGGAATTAAAAAAAAAAAAAAAAAGAAGAAGAAACAACCAGCCCACCACACCCCAAGCCTTCTCCGTTCCTTGTAGGATAGCGTGAGCTAAATCCAGCGCGGCTGCCTCCTCCCCGGCGAGTTCGCAGCCAAGTGCATGACAATTAGTGGCAGAGCGGAGCGGGGCCAAGAGGCTGCTCCAGCCGAGCCTCCTGCTCCAAGGAAATCCTGCAGCGCCGAGGAAAATGCCTGTCTGCTCCCGGCAGGCCGGGCAGGGCTGCCTGCTCCTGGAGCGGGAGATGCTCCTTGTGCAGCATCACGGGCAGGGCTGCTCGGGCCTGGAGTGCCGGGAAGGACGGGGAGCTCGGCTTGCTCTGGAAAATCTGCCTAGGAGGGAGGGCTGCCTTGCTAATACACCAGTTCCACGCTAGTTTCATCATTTCATCCTCCTTTCTCTCTCCTTCCTATCTGCTCTGCAGATAATATTCAGTCCTAGAGTTTTCTGGCTGTTGGGGTTGAATTTTGCCTTGCAGCATGAGCTCCTTGGCTCCAGGGGAATCCTGAAATCGCAGGATTGTGGAATCCCAGCCTGGTTTGGGTTGGAAGGGGCCTTACAGCCCATCCCATTCCACCCCCTGCCACGGGCAGGGATACCTTCCACCAGGGCAGCACTGAGGCTCTCAGGATGTTTCACAGTGATAGGTGACATCCAGATGGGAAAATTACTGTCCTAAACATCCCAGGTGAGAGTTATTCCCTGAGCACGTGCTGGTTCTGCAGCATGAAACCAGCAGCGAGCCTTGTGTCTCTGTTAACCACAGTTTGACATCTGCTCTATGACTGAAAGCTGGAGGTTCTCTGCAGAGTGAGGCAGGCACTTCTTTGTGGAGTCTGGGAAAACCCTGCTGGAGCTGTGTGGGTATTAGGGATTTCACTTCCTTGGGCTGAGTTGTGGGTTAAATGTGGTTCTGTGCACCCCGTGGCACTGCTGGGTTCCCAGAGAAATTCCAGCCTTGGGCTGGGGCGGAGGGAGTGGAGCAGCTCCCCGGGAAGGAGTTAAATGGAGCAGGGAAGGTGTCAGGTGCCAGCAGCTGGGGTGACAATCCCCGATGGCTGTGGGACAGAGCAAACATTTGCTGTTTGCAGCAGTTGGGAGTTTGGAGGTCAGTGATGAAGTGGATTTTGGGGAGAGCTGGAAAGGGGCTTTGTTGTGACTTTTGTGCTGGGCTTGGAGCTGACCAAAATGGTCTTGGCATAAGGGGAGATTGCAGCTCTTTGGTGTGTCCTGAAAACTCATTAATTTTTATTTTTAATTGAGTGGTGAGAGAGACTCTGGGTTTCTGTAATGCTGTGGGAGTTCACACAGGTGGGTGAAAATCTGCTGGGGAAGGGGTGGAGCACCCAAGCCAAGTGAAAGGTTGAGATCTTTCTGACTAAGATTTATTGCTACCCCAATTTTACTGTAAAGGTCCTGCTGCAGGGGAACTGGGCTTTTTTCAGCAAATAAATTTGGTCAAATAATGGGCCATGGGAAACTTCCTGAAACAGAGCAATTCCTCTTTGGTGTGGAGAGCAGGTCCAGCCATTTCCTGGATTGTGGATATTCCTTCAGATCTCCTTTGGAAACGGCTTCTCACCCACGGGTGTGTGCTTTGAAGGGGCAGGGGAGGATCCCAAAGGGCAGGAATTTGTTATCTTTTATTGATGTGGAGCCATCAGAGTGATGAAAGGTGATAGTCCAAGTGCTGCTGAGCTCAGGGTGGTGAAGGAATGGCCACGTACCTGTTGGAACTGCAGGTCACCACTCACCTGGAGCAGAAAATTCCCACTGGAATTTTCCAATCCCAAGTTGTTGTGGGAAGCAGCTTTTTCCCCCCCCACCTCTGACAGGAGATCTCTGCTGAATTCCCAGTAATTTTTCCAGACTTGATGCAATCCAGAATATTTGGAGTCAGGCTCACCTATGGATTCAAGCTTGCTAAAACTGGAAGGAGGTTTTTGACACTCGAGTGAATTATTTTGAAAGCTCTTGCATAAACACCTTAAGATCTCAGGGAAATGTGTCAGGAATTGAACTTTTCCTGAATATTCTGCTGGGAAAATGATCAGTTTCTGCTCATGGCTTATGTCCAGAGCAGAGTTCTGATGGAACTGGGGGAGAGATGGGGAAAGCCAGCCAGGAAGAACTGTGTATAACCTGCACTTTCTAAGGGCAGCTATTGGAAAATCACTTTAATGCTTCAAAGCAGACAGCAGCTCCTCATGGAGGGGAGGAAAACATGACTTTTCCATTGCTGTTTCACATTCGAAGTATCTTCATTTCTAAACAAGCAGCTGGAAAACCAAAGGTTTTCAGATAATTCCACCCCAGAGTGGCTGGGATTTAAAGGTTATTTTATTGTCTGAAGTTGCTGCTTGGGCTGCCCCCTGTGAAATCTGCAGTGTTTTTTTAGCACCCTGACACAAGAGTTGGAGTGGGAGCAAGCTGGCAAGTTCTGCCCTAAAATGCAGAGATTTCTTCACCATTCTTCACCCTAAATTTGCTTGGGTTGTTCTGAGCTGGACATGAGGGAAAATAAAACCAGATTAATTCAGGTGGTGCTTGTTCAGTTCATTCTCTGCATGGATGAAGAAGGAACTGGCTGGCTAAAACCTGAATATGGATTTTCTGTTGGCAGAAACCAGTAGAAAAGTGACCATAAAATCAGGAAAATTAGCTAAGTTAATCCTGAATTCTGAAAATGAATTTCTTCTTGAGGCAGCCAGTGAAAAACTTGGCTTTTCTCCTTGTCTTTGACTGCTGAGCCTCATCCATTCTGCAGTGCCTGAGCTCTGCTGTGCCTTCTAATGGTGCCCAGATAAACGTGAGCAATGGTTTCCCAGAGCATTTTTGGAGCCTGAGTGTGGGCTGAGCAGTGAGGAGAACGTTCAGAGTTCTCTTCTCCTCCCCACCAGTGCTTCTCTCCCTCCTCCTCCTCCTCCTCCAGCTCTGTGCTGGAAGCTGAGATCCAGGCAGGATCTCCCCTGCTTCTGCTGCTGTCCCAAGTCCTGTTTTATCTTCCCAACCCAGCCCAAGGTGGCTTTGGCAGCTTCAGGGGCCCTCTAGCTCCATCATCGATTTTATTTCATGGTTTCTGTCATCATTGCAGCTCCTGAAATTCACACATGTGCTACACCTGCCTCCAGCACTGAGATTTTATTTTTTATTTTATTTTCTCTAGAGTGTTAAAGCTTTCCTCAAATCAGGACAATTCCTGTGGCCATGCTTCTCTAAAATTTGGTTTTCATTAAAGCAGGAGGGGCAACACAGCTTGGGTCTGCTTTAACCCAAGCCCTTTTCCATTTTTAAAAGTTTCCCAGCAGATTTCTTTCTGGAGGCTGGAATTGGGCTGACTGGTGTGGGATTCCACAGTCTGACCCCTTGGATGTTTGAGGATAGGCTTGGTGTGTTCAGTCAAACTCCTCAGAACAGGAGGATTTGGGAATAAATACAGCCACTTTTTTTCCCCAGTTAATTCCAGAATTGGAATCCTGACTTCTATAAAGCTGGAGGAGGGAGCTTGGCTGTTAAAAGATAATTCAGCAATTATCAAAGCTCTATCAAATCCAGTATCCAGTCATTCAAATAATGATAATTATCTGTGATTTGATTTTCATGGGAATTTATTTTTGCTCCAGGTTAAACATTTGTTTGATGCCTGGTACTGCTATGTATATATGTATATATATATATATATATTTTGTGTTGAAGGAGATTAGCTCTGTGAGACATTTTTCTAGAGGAAAAATAGACCAAAATTGGTTGAATAATAATAATAATAATAATAATAATAATAATAAACAACAACAATGGTGCTTTTTGCTCTAATTCCTATAGTTTTGCATTCCATGTATTAAAATCCACAGCAGTGACTGGATGGATGCCAGGTGTAGCTCCTCACATTTTGGGGGTACTCACAAGGATCTTGGGGCTCTTCCACTGGTTTGGAAACCTAAAATAAATCATTTTGTAACTCATGCATTGGTAGAGTGGGAGAACAAGAGAATATCACAGCCTGGAAAAAACTCACTCAGCCCCAAACTCCAGCTGGAAAAGTGGCTGTGAACGCCTGGAATTCCAGGAGCTTGGGAAAAGTGACACAGAGCATGTTGGAAATGCTGAGAAAATGGGTTGAAGTGCCCAGGGAAGGTTTTTTGGCAGTGCAGAGAGCTCCCAGCAGACGAGAGGCAGCCTGGAATAATTCCGTGAGGGCGGACAGCAGGAGTTTGCAAAAACAGATGCTCGGAGCATTTTTAAACCTGAGCGTGCAGCAGCTTGGCTGAGCACTCCGGGGGTTATTTTTTCCCATGGTTTGTTGGGAAAGCTTTGTGGTGCTTTCAGCAGAGCCTGCCTCAGGTTCAGGCTGCAAATGGGGAAGTGTTTGAATTGCAGTGTTTGAATTCCTGTCCTTTGCAACTGCTTGGAATGAATTAAATGCTGCTGGAGCGGTTTAGAAGCAGCTCTGAATCAGAGTTCAGCTGCTTGCTCTGTCAGCCTGGTGAAATCCAAAGGATTAGAAAATCCCTAAAATGCAGTTTTGCAGCTTATTTTTGGTCTGCTCCTCTCTGTGTCTTCACAGCAAATCCCTGTTTGTTATCCTTTGGTGAGTCACTTCTGGCTGAGGTTTCCTGATGTACAGAGAGATCACCTAAAGCAGCCTGTCCAAGGGGATTTATTGCTTGCAGGGAGCTGGTTCCCATTTCATAGGATCCAGGATGGTTTGGGTTGGGATGGACCTTAAAACTCACCCATGGGCAGGGACACCTTTCACTATCTCAGGCTGCCCCAGGCCCATCCAGTCTGGCCTGGGACACTTCCAGGGATCCAGGAGCAGCCACAGCTTCTCTGGGAATTCCATCTCATGGCTCACCACCCTCACAGGGGAGAATTTTTTTCCAATATTTAACCTAAACCTGCTCTTTTTCACTTTTTCAGCCATTCCCTGTGTTGTGTCCCTCCATCCCTTGTCCCCAGTCCCTCTCTGGCTCTCCTGGAGCCCCTTTAGGCACTGGAGGGGGCTCTGAGGTTTCCCTGGAACCTTCACCTCTCCAGGTGAGCACCCCCAGCTCTCCCAGCCTGGCTCCAATCCACTCTTGGAGCATCCAGGAATAAATGCCACAGAGAAAACAACTAGATGTAAATATTTATCAAGCCAGCCTGCTGGATTGAGCAGAGTAAGGAATGTTTCTGTAGTTATAGCTGAAGATGTGCAGTTTGCACTGACCAGGTCAGGATTCCAGGGAATAAACTAGAAGTTCATTATTGAAGAGCTCATTTGGATTTGATTTGAGCCCTGCAGCTCCCTCCTCTCACACTGCTGGCCACAGAAACCAGGAGGTTGGGAAACAGATCTTGGGAAGTGTTTCCCAAATCCCAGAGCACCCAGACATCTCAGGGTTGTGGCTCAGAGCCCACCTGCACTTTGGGAGTCTCCTGATGGGCTTTTCCTTGTTTTTCTGGGAGTTGGGAAGCTGGGCCTGCTCTGGCTTCCCTTTGCCTGCTCTGCTGCTTTTTCCTGCTGTTCTTTTTTGATGTGTGATCCATCCCCTCAGAAAGGGGTGGGGTTTATTTAAAGTCAAATCAAGGTAAAAAATACCTTTATCAAGGTAAAATCCCAGCATGCCCCAGGCTGTTTGGAGGGCTGAGTACAGAAAATCCAAGGTGGAGGGAACTTTCTAACTTTGGAGTTGAGTTGGAGAGCTGTTCTGCAGTGCAATTGCTCTGAGGCTGCACTGAGTGAAAAATACAGTGAGGATGCCACTCTTTGGGCTTCATTTTGCTGTCAGGAACAGAATATTTGGTGCATTTATTCCCTCTAGCCTAGACACTTAATTATTTTCTGTGGCACCCATCCTATAATGGTGTAGGATCACAATCACCTCTGGATTTGCCCTTCCAGTGTCACCTCTGACTTTTGTCTTTTTGGAAATACTTCTGTTTTATCCCATTCCTGCCAGTTCTTTATGCAGAAGGCTTGGGAGTGGTGGTCTGTAACCCCTGCTCACTGTCAGGCACGAGGGTAATTCAGTATTTTCATTCCTTTTAGCAGGATATTTGTGATTAGATCTTTTTCTCCCCACTTTACCTTCAACTCTTTGCTTCCAAAACCAAACCAGAGCCAGAGTTCTCCCATTTCCCCCAGTTTTGAGGGTGCTGAACCTGATGGGAGGCTGGGATATTGTATTAGTAGTTTCCTTGCAGCCTTAATTTGTTGCATTTTTATCTGACAGGGTTTTCAGCACTTTGCTGCAGGTTCTGAACTGCTCAGCAGCAGCTTCTGTTCTCACCCCAGGCTCTGAGCTGTGTGTTTGGGGTCTCAAAGCTCCTATATTTAGTAGTGATTTGGTGACCCCAATCTTGAGCCATATGGAGTAAATGAAAAAAAAAAAAAAAAAAAAAAGGGCTAAAAAAGAAAAAATGTGGGGTTTGGTTTGCAGGAAGGGAATTACTGGGAGAAGGGAGCCAAAACCACAGGAGGGGCACTGCCCTGGGGCCTGACAAAATGGGTTTAGAGTTCCCAAAGGATTTCCCAGACACGACCCTGTTGTCCTTTTGCCAAGTGAAATAGAGCCTCTCAGAGATGGGGAGCTGCCAAATCAAGATTTTTGGGTGCTTTGTGGAAACCTGAATTTGCTTGAATGGCAGTGGAAAAACCACCTTTAGTTCAGGAACAGCCCCAGCAGGGGGAAATTCCTGAGGGTTTGCAGAAAATCCCTCCACATTGGCCCTGTTGTGATATTCCTGCCACAGTTGGATCAGTTTATCTGTGGGATAAATTCTCCAGTGCCTTTGCTGGGCTCTATTCAGGTATTTTAAGAAAAAATCTTTTAAAGCTGCTGTAAAATTTCTGCACAGCTGAGTGTGGCCTCTGGCTGGAGAGCATGAGGGGCTCTTGTGTCACCCTGTGAGGGGTCAGCTTTTAACACTTCATATAAAACAGAGCACTGGATATAAAACAGAAGTAGAACCTTTTGACTTGGGCTCAAGTGAGATTTTGTTTAGGTCACCGTTCTGTTCTCTCAAACACCACAAAATCCCTGCAGTGTGATTAAACACAATTCTTGTTGGTACCACGGTGGTGAAATTCATTTTTTAAATTTGCACTGAGCAAAGGAAACTTCTCTCAGTCTTTTTTTTTTTTTCCTTTTTCTTTTTGCTGCCTCTTTGAAGAGTCCAAATCTGCTTGGCCTTTAATTGGATTTTGCTTTTGCTGGGAAAGCTCTGGGAGCAGGGAGGCTGCTCTGGGGAACACTGTGGGGCTCCCCCTCAGCTGGAAACCCCCTGAGCACAAAAATAACCACAAACTGGTATTTTGAGGTTTTTTTTTTTTTGTTTTGTTTTGCCCTTCAGCACAGATACAGTGTGAGGTGTGAGGCAGGATGGGTGCCCAGCACAGGGAGGTGATTCCTGCCCAGGATTAGGATGCACTAATCAGTGCTGGAGTGGAATTCCAGCTCAGAAATGGGGTGTTGGATGTGCAGGGAGGAGCTGCCCTGCACAGGTTATTTCTGGCCCCATAATCTCAGCAGTGTCAGTAGGCCATGGAGATCAGACCTCCTCAGGGAGGGAGGAGCTCTGCTGGAACCCCAGCTTCCACATCCCAGCTCCCAGGGCTTCGGGGAGAAATGGGAAAAGCCAAACTGCCTGGGGAAAAATATCCCTCAAAATGCAATTTTTAACTGAGATCTGCTCCACAAAGTGTGGCATCTCTGCTGCTTTTTAATCCATTTCCTTCCTGCTTGCCTGGAATTCTGCTGCTGGGATACACTGAGCTGCTGGAGCCATGTCCCTCTGGATGTGGCACTGAGCAGGCAGGAATTCTCTCCCACTCTGGAGAGCCTCAACTTGGAATAATTAAAGCATCTCTAACCCCATCTCCTGCAGCAGGGCCAGGTTTTTACACGTCAGGAGGTTTAAACTCTGATTTAGGCTCTAAAGTGTGCTGGAAATGTGTTATCCCCTGTGCTGATGCCATTGCCTGTGCTCACAGAGGAATTATTTTTGTAATAATAAAAACGGCTTCTCCTCAGCCTCTGTTACATAACCCACAATTCAGCAAAGGGCATTTCTTTTTGAAAAGTGGCTGGATGAAAATGTCCTTTCCCTCCCTCACGAGGAGATGGAGCAGCTCCTGCTCCTGCAGAATGAGTAAAAGGAGGGAAAAAGCAGCTTTGCTGGAGAGAAATGGAATCAGTCTCCCATCAAACACACATTTGTTGGATCAGGAAAGGTCAGGGGAGAACTGAAAACCTTTGGTTATTTAAAATCCTTGCACTGCGCCATTAGAGAGCCAGGCTGAGGATTTTGAAGAGCTAATCTGACACAAGATCGTTTTTATTACCAATGTTTGAGGTGTTTTTAGTGTCTTTCAGACAGAAATTTAATGGTCTTTAAAATTTTTTGAGATCTTCAGCTTCATTTGCTGCAAAGTGGGGACAGCAGACAAATTGAAATTACTGCCTGCTCGGACTCTGCTGCCTGTGCTGCAGCTGAATCCCTTCCCACTGCTTTCCAGGGAATGGCTTTTCAGTTGTTAACATGGATTTTTTTGGCAGTTTCCAGGAGCCTCCTTGCCCTGGCTCTTTCTGCTTCAGAGGGATTCTTGTATATTCCTTAGCTGCAACACTAATATTCCTGTATTCCCTTAAAAAGGGGATTAAAGCAATGACTGCTGGCTCGGTGGATGTTTTCCCTGTGGGATGTGCTGGGGAGGAGCAGGAATGGGGAGAGCAGAGAACAATTCCTGCCTTTGCTGAGCATGAGGTGGGTTTAATCCTTGGAAAAAACCTCTGGGAGAGGAGGGACAAATTCCCAGTGGAAGGAAATCTCCTTGGGAGGGATTCAGCCCAGCTTCCTGACAGCACAAAGCTGCATTTTCCATGGGATTACAGGGGATGTAATTCAGGGAGGAACAAGCTGGCATTTCCCTGGGATGCCTTTGCCATCCATAGTTTCAGGGAGGTTATGTAAATTGTTGAATTGCCTCGGGTAGTTCCCTGGATTTGGCTTTTTTACAGTGTGTGAGGGAGGTGCCACCCAGGAAATACAATTGTGTGAGCTCCTCCAGTACTTGTGCACTGATATTCCTAAATATTCCCATTGAAATATAGGAAAAAAATGTGCTTTTTAAGGCACTGGACCTGCTGTGGGTCTGGGTTCACAGGTTGGTCAGAGCTGGCTCTGCTCCATCTTTATCCATCTATTATTTATTCCAGAGTGCTGATCTACATGTTTTAGGTAAATAAGAGTTTTCCATGCTTCCTGTAGAAGTGAATATTTTGATATCAAGTTTGCAGCGAGATAAAAATGATTCTGCTCTCAGGATGTCCCAAAATGACAGCAGCACTTCCATAAACTCTATCCCTTTAAATTCCCAAGGTGCAGAGCCCTGGAATTTTCTAGTTCAGAAAAGGCCTGGGAGCAGATGGGCTCCAAGAGCAGAGCTGGAGAGGGAGGGAGCTGTAAATTGGAGCAGGAGCTGTGACAGGGACTCAGAGCTCCCTTGGGGACAGGCACGTGCCCACAGTGACATCCCAGCTGTGTCAGGGGTCTGACAGAGCTCTGTGGAACCAGGGAGCTGCCACAGCTTTGTTCTTCCTGGCTAAAAACTGGGAAAAAACTCCATTCCTGCTCTTGGGAAGGGGACTGCAGCTGCTTTTGGAGCCACAGTTTATAGACCCTGTCCTGATTATCCTTCCCTGTGGGATGTTCCAGCCTTGAATCAATTTTCACCTGCACCCTCCAGGTGGTGGCAGCAGGAGGATTGTCACTTACAATCCCTAGAAGTGCATGTTCTGAACCCAGCCAGGAGGGGATTTGGGGGGGAAAGAATTCCCTGGAACTGGGGGAAGTGTGGCTGTGCTGCTCTGCCTTCTCTTCCCAGGGATCTTCCCATGGGCTGTGCTTAGATGTGTTTCCTCAAGGAATTGGGGCTGCTGATACCAGGTTTTGTACATAAAAGTCACCATAAAATACCAGTTGGGTTTCAAAAGTGTGAGGGGAAGCATCCCTTTTTTTACTCCAGGGAAACATGGATTTGTAGGAAGGTCTCAGGCTTTTTGAGGGGTTTGTGGGACCAGAGGATCCTCCAGAATCCTTTCCAGCCTAAATTTAAATTCCCTGATCTATCCAGGAACTGATCTGTGTATCCTGGCCCTATTCAGGAATCCTTTCCAGCCTAAATTCCTGATTTGTCCCCAGGAACTGATCCCTGTGTCCTGGCCCTATCCAGGAATCCTTTCCAGCCTAAATTCCTGATTTATCCATGAACTGATTCCTGTGTCCTGGCCCTATCCAGGAGTCCTTTCAGCCTAAATTCCTGATTTATCCATGAACTGATTCCTGTGTTCTGGCCTTATTCAGGAATCCCTTCAGCCTAAATTCCTGATTTATCCCCAGGAGCTGTGTCCATATGTGGCAGGAATTGTCCCTTGGGCACATTCCCTGGATATCCTCACCAAACCCATTTCCCTCAGGATGCTCCCATTTTCCTGCAGCAAAACCAGGGAATTAATTTGCCCCTAAATCTCCTGCATGCCAAGGCTTTGGGATGCCCAGGGAAATGAGGGATGCTGGGCTGGATCCAGGGAATGTTTAATCCCTCCTCTGGCCTGGCAAGGAGAGATCCTCAGGTTTCCCTGCCTGTGGAATGAGCTCATGCACAGCTCATGCATTTTAGATGATGCTCTCTCTCCTGGTTGTGTTCTCCTCTCTCCCAGCTCTGGGAAGCTGCATGATGAGACTGCAAGAATTAATCCAGGGATTGCTCTGAGCTCACCTCAGGCCTGTTTAAAGCTGTTCTGCAGCTGGCAAAAATTAATGGGATTAACGCCAATTTTCTAATTTCCGTGCTTCCTGGTGATAACAGAATGGGAAAGCATCGGTCCTGTGGATAATGGGTGGGAATAGGCAGGATGCTTCAGTGCCTTCCTGGAATTGAGTGTTTCACCTCTCCCAGCTGTCACTTTTTGTGTATTTAACTGATTCCCAAGATTTTCAATGGATGGGAGCATTGGCAAGGAACAAAACCTTAATCAGGGTGCTTTTACCAGCCCAAATGGAGTAAAAATGCAACACTCTGACAGTGAGATTTCCCCACCCTCAGAACTCTTGTTGCTTAATCAAGAGAAGAAGGTGGTGTTAATTAGCCAAGGCACCTCATTAACACAGCCTGGCTGAGGGGGGCAGCTCCTGCCTGGCTTTTTCTGGGATATTCCCATCAAATTGTCAATGTGGGAGTAAAGCAAAAATCAGCTCAGGTGAGGACACAGCAAAGCTGAGCAGTTCTTGGTGGGCCTTGCCTTTGTTGTTCATTTATTTAAAGAATTTAAGAAAACATGCTGCATAATTTGGATATTATGCAGTGCAATAGAAATATATAAAAATAATAAATATAAATATAAAATCTGCTCCGGATCTTTCCTAAGGGCCCAAGAGCAGTGAAATACAAATTTTTGATGTGCTGAGAGATTTTCCAGGCAGGTTTTTGCTGTAAAGACAGCCAAGATCAAAATAATTAAGTCCTGCAGCAGTTACACTTTATTTATTGTGGCTCCAGACTGAAAATCAGATTTATTTTTGCACTTTAGCCTTGTAAACCCTCAGTTCTGAGCTTTGAACTGTGGTTTGTGCTTTGGTTTAAGTGGGATTCACATCGAGCAGCAGCCTCAGCCTGCTTTTTGGGGGTTCCTTGATTACAGTTGTGTTGGTTGGGGTTGAAAACTTGCTTGGAAATCCTTTTGTTTCCCCCTCATTTTAGTCCTAATTTGTCCATTCTTTGTGTGTGTTAAACCTGGTTTTTTGCTGTCTTTGAGCCTGGTTTAACATCTTTCCCCAACTTGGGTTCTAAGCCAAAGTACTTTTATTTTTAAACCCCTTTTTTACGTCAGACTTAACCTGGGGAGATGAAAATTCTCCCTGCTCTGCTCCTCCAGGGCCATTCTCCTTAATCCTTTTGCTTATACCTTGATGAAATTTGAGTTCCAAAAGGATATTTTAATCAATGGCACAATAATTTCTGCAGTTTAGGGGTGACTGCCAGGCACTGCCTTGTGTATTCTTACTCTGGCAGATTTTACAAGAATTTCTGAGCTCTGAAAATCCTGGTTTTTTCTCAGTGGGGATTTAATTTTCTTTCCCCAGCAGAAATTTTTACAGAGTTTGGAAATGTGAGGAGCCCCTGGAATTCCAGAGGAATTCCATGTGCAGACTGAAACATTTCCTTGGTTTTAGGGTATTAATCTATCCTTGATTCCATCCACACAATTGGGGGATGAGATCAAATCTTGAATGAATAAACTAATTTCAGATTAGTTCCCAGTCTTTGGAGTTTGGGGTTAAACAGAGCACAGTCCCAGATCTCTGGGGTTAAACAGAGCACAGTCCCCAAATCTTTGGGGTTAAACAGAGCACAGTCCCAAATCTTTGGGGTTAAACAGAGCACAGTCCCAAATATTTAGGGTTAAACAGAGCACTATCCCAAATCTTTGGGGTTAAACAGAGCACAGTCCCAAATATTTAGGGTTAAACAGAGCACTATCCCAAATCTTTGGGGTTAAACAGAGCACTGTCCCAAATCTTTGGGATTAAACCAAGCACAGTCCCCAAATCTTTGGGGTTAAACAGAGCACAGTCCCAAATCTTTGGGGTTAAACAGAGCACTATCCCAAATCTTTGGGGTTAAACAGAGCACAGTCCCCAAATCTTTGGGATTAAACCAAGCACAGTCCCAAATCTTTGGGGTTAAACAGAGCACAGTCCCCAAATTTCTTGAGGTTAAACAGAGCACAGTCCCCAAATCTTTGGGGTTAAACAGAGCACTGTCCCAAACTTTAGGGTTAAACAGAGCACTGTCCCAAATCTTTGGGGTTAAACAGAGCACGGTCCCCAGTGTTTGAGGTTAAACGGAGCGCGGTCCCTTGAGGCAGCCCTGAGCTCGTGGCTGTGTCTCTGGTTTTGGGTACTTTGTCGGGTGCTGCTGTCTCTGGAGCAGGAGCTGAGCCGGGTGAGCTGTGCAGGACAAGCCCAAGAAAGGCAAGGCTGGGCTCTGGCATCCCCTGCGTAAGCGGGGTCTGCCCAGTGTCACTGCTCCGTGCTGGGACAGCCATGGAATTCACTGGCAGGGCCCAAAGGCAGCAGTGCTTCCCTTCCCAGCTCCCCTGTGCTGCAGCTTCTGCAGTAATTCACCTTTTCCCCTCCTTTTTTTGGTGTTTTTTAATCATTCCTGCTCAGAGCTGGCATATCCCAGCTCCTTGTGCAGCTGGGTGTCACCACGGGCAGTGACCCTGTGCAGCATCACCTCGCTCACTGCTGCTTTTTGTGAATGGCTAAAAAAGCAAAATATTAACCCAGAGCTGCCCTTGGTAAATTAAATATTTGTTAATTTATTCATGGAGGCCATTTATCATCCCAGGGAGTGCTGCTCATTGAGACCAGGGAGTGCTGGTTATTCACTGGGGTCAGGGAGTGCTGGTTATTGGGATCAGGGAGTGCTGGTCATTCATTGGGGTCAGGGAGTGCTGGTCATTCATTGGGGTCAGGGAGTGCAGGTCATTCATTGGGGTCAGGGAGTGCAGGTCATTCACTGGGGCCAGGGAGTGCAGGTCATTCATTGGGGTCAGGGAGTGCTGGTCATTCATAGGGATTGTGGCTGTTTGTTATTGGGGTCTGTGGCTGTGGCCATTGGTCACTGGGGGCTCTGGCCATTAGGGGGCTGTGGCCACTGTAGCCAGGGTTTCCTGGGAGCCCCTGCAGCCCTGCAGGATTTGCTTGGGGCTTCTTGGTGCTGAGCCCCTCTGTGCAGGGGTGATGGGCTGGTCAGTTCCTGATCCCATGAGTTTATAAATCAAGGAATTTGAGGGTAATTGTTAAAAAATTGTGAGTATTCTGCAGCCATTCCTTACAGCTCTACGCTGGCTGCTCTTCCAGCAGGACTGTGCCAGCAAGGGACACTTCAAGTGTCCTGGGGACACTTGAAGGGGTTTTCCTGCCCAAAGGATCCTTTAGGATACATTAGGATGTCATTGTGCAGCTCTTTGTTTTCTGTGGCCAAGTGAGGGACAGGATATTAAATGCTGTTTAATGAGTGCTCCAAGTCCACATTTCCATTTCTAAACCTCATTGATTTGTCTCTCATCCTAAAATAAGCCTGGGATGGCACAATCCCGAGGAGAGGGATGACAGAATTTTCCTGGTGTCCCTCCCCATGCTGCTGAGGTCCCCAGCACAGCACCAGGATGGGTTTTGCTGCATAATCTGTCTGGCCAGCTGTGTCCTAATCCTGCAGTTTCAGGAGGGGCTTGGGGGAAGGGCCTGGTGTTGAGGCACTGCTATTCTCCTAAATATCTTTGGAAATAGGATTGAAGGACAATTTAGTGTGAGTGTGCTCCCAGCAGGGCTCCGAGGTGGGTAAGTATGGGAGGATTTAGGATACCCAGAATAAGGATATTGTGGCCTGAGCATGATGTGAGCCCAGCAGCTCTGCACAGGGGGAGGGATGCTGAGGTTGCTTTGTTGGGTTCCTAACAAAACAACCTTTTGGCCATGACTGTTCATTCCACTGAAATTCCCTCCTTCCTGGAGCTGGGGTGATCAGCTCCTCCAGGAAAATAGGTCACTTGTATCTTGGGGATTTCCCTGCCCTGGAAGCCCTAAATGGATGGGAGAGGAGGTCAGAGCAGAGCTCACAGCTGGCACAGGTTTGGGATTTTCCACCTTGTGCCCCTGTGGGTGGGTCATGTAGAGAAATCTCCTCAGAGAGCAGATGCCTGACCTGACCTGAACCCTGGCGCATCCCGAGGTTCCTATGGCCCAAAAAGGCCTGGAGATCCCTCGGTGAGGGTGGGCAGTGGGGCTGCCAGGGCAAGGAGGAGCAGCAGGAATACTGGGAATTCCCTGCCCTGCAGCCCAGTTCTGTGTGCCCTGGGTGTCCCCAAGCTGTGTCACTGCCAGTGCCCTCGGTGTCCCCCAGCCGTGTCACTGCCGATGCCATGGGTGTCCCCAAGCCGTGTCACTGCCGATGCCATGGGTGTCCCCAAGCTGTGTCACTGCCGATGCCATGGGTGTCCCCAAGCCGTGTCACTGCCGATGCCACGGGTGTCCCCAAGCTGTGTCACTGCCGATGCCATGGGTGTCCCCAAGCCATGTCACTTGCAGTGCTGTGGGTGTCCCCAGGCTGTGTCATTGCCAGTCCCATGGGTGTCCCCCAGCCGTGTCACTGCCGATGCCATGGGTGTCCCCCAGCCGTGTCACTGCCGATGCCATGGGTGTCCCCAAGCCGTGTCACTGCCGATGCCATGGGTGTCCCCAAGCCGTGTCACTGCCGATGCCATGGGTGTCCCCAAGCCGTGTCACTGCCGATGCCATGTCTCTAACTGTGTTTTCTGCCCCGCTGCTTTGTTGTGTGTGAGCTCTGTTGTTTTCTGCCGCTCTGTCACTGCGTTTCTGCTGCCCCTCCCTGCAGCCGGGTTTGTCAAGTCGCCCATGTCAGAAACTAAGCTCACGGGGGACGCCTTTGAACTGTACTGTGATGTGGTTGGGAACCCCACTCCAGAGATCCAGTGGTGGTATGCCGAAGTCAACCGGGCTGAGGCTTTCAAACAGCTGTGGGATGGCGCTCGGAAGCGCCGTGTCACCATTAACACTGCCTACGGGGCCAATGGGGTGAGTGTGCTGAGAGTAACCCGCCTTACCTTGGAAGACTCTGGGACTTACGAGTGCAGGGCCAGCAACGATCCCAGGAGGAATGACTTGAGGCAAAATCCCTCCATTACGTGGATTCGAGCCCAGGCTACTATAAGCGTCCTGCAGAGTGAGTCTGGCCCCCAGTAGTGGCACTGTAGTGTCTAGAGGCAGTCTGGTGACCCCACCCCGTGTCCCACCCTGTGCCACCCTGTGCTGTCATCCCGACCCGACCCTCGGGCTGCTCCTCGCCTGTAGTGCTGACCCTGTGTGCCACCCGTGTCTCTTCTCCTTAGGACCAAAGCACTTGGGAAAACCTCGGGATGTGTGTTAGAGCTTCCGTGTGAAACCAGCCCGCTGTTGGATTTGTGTTTGTGCCCTCCTCCCTTTAGTTTTGTAGGAGGTTTCCAGCCTCCCTGACTTCTCCACGAGTGCCTTTCTCTTTTGATTTCCATGTTCTTCCCAACTCTAACCATTTTATTTTGATTTCTTCTGTTCTCTTGGAATTTCTGGGAATGCCTCCTCGCCTGGTTTTGGTTACATATCTGCCTCTGGATAAATCCTTCCCTTTCAGTTCCACGTGACCTTTCATGTTTAGATTTTTCCATGAAGTTGTGGTGTTTCTTTTCCTTCCTGGCCAGCAGCATGTTCCTAAGGAGTTCTCTGATGCAGCAGCACTGAGGAGATGCAGCCATTCCTAATCCAGCCTGTGGGAGAGGGGGGGATGTCCTCCCCAGTGCTGAACTCAAACTTGAGCTCAGTGACTCCATCCAGGGTGCAGCTCCTGGCAGCACCAGGGCTCTGAGGGCAGAGGCTGTGCTTGGCCCTGAGTTGCTTTTTGTTCTTGGTTGTGACAAGGCTTTCCTGCCTTCACTTTGCTTTTCACCCCAGGTGGATTTGGGAGTTCATGTAGTCAGATTCAGTAGAGAAGAATTTTGGGCCAGATGTAAAACTTGTATTTGCTTAAGGAAATGGCTGCTGAGTTACAGGTAGAGGCAATTAAATCTGCAGTGTTCAGGTACAGTAGAACTTATTTTGGGTGTTTGGTTTCTCAGTGTCCTCAGCTGACAGAAAAGCAGAGCAAAAGTGTGATTTTGCTCCTGTGCTCTGTGCACAAATTAATGCCCTACTGGGTACAAAATACCAGCTCTGTATCTTAATTATTTATTTGGGCACTTTGAAAAATCCCTCCCCAGAGCTGTCCCCAAAGGCTGGTGCTGCACTGCTGGATCAGAGACCTTCCCTCTGGAAATGGGAAGAGCATTGGTGCACGGTTGAAATGGATGGTGCCCCCGGTGGTGTGGAGTGGCTGCAGTGTCTGGGGGCACCGGGTCCTGAGCTGGAACTGCTCAGCCCCAGCCCACGCCCCTCCCCTGTCCTTTGGGCTCCCAAAGGACTGGAATGCTTGCATGGCCTCCAGCAGCAGCTCTGCCATCCTGGGAATGATCCTGCCCTGGGACAAACCTGGAAATGTGTCTGCTAGGGAGTGCTGAGTGCTGGAGAGAGCCCCGTGCCCTGCCAGCCCTGCAGGGGCTCCAGAGTGACTCTAGGGGACAAAATCCTGCTGTGTCAGAGCCAGGCTTTGGGAGCAGCTGCTGGGGAGGTGTGTCCCTATGGAAATGGGGTTTCCCTCCCTCAGGCCTGGCACTGAGCTGCTCCAGGGACTGAAGCTCAGCCTCTCCTCCCCTGCCATTAACCCCGTTTCTGCCAAGTGCCTTGTGCTGGGATAAATAACGCTGCTCTGGGGCTCTGCTGTGCTGGGGAGATGTGGTTCAAAGCCCTGGATGCCTTTTCCATGTGTGCTGGGAGAGGTGAGCTGCTCGTGCCAGGGAGAAGGAGCCCGTGGACATCAACGCCTGCCTGAGCCTGCTGGAGGTGAAGGAAAATGGGAACAAGGTTTCCAAGGTGTCCCTGGAAGTGGAGACTCTTCCCTGAGCCTGCCCAGATGGCCCTGCTGTTCCCTCATGTGCCTGAGCAGTTTGTCTTGGAAACGAGAATTGTCTGGCTCAGTGGAGTTGGAATTTCCAGCTGATGATGGTGGCTGCTGCCCTGCTGTGACACCAAAGTCCCACAGAGCACAAGGCTCCATCCTGGCTTCTGCAGAGATCAACTTGCTTTTGAAAATCTGGCACCCAGGAACCACCATCTGCCTTCCACCTCATTCCGGATTTGGAACCAGAATTTCACTTACTGGGGTTTTTTTTAGTTGCTTTGCTTGGGTTTTAACTGTAAAAGCTGAGCTTACATAAAATGGTACTTCAAGTGATGTGTAAAAGGTGATTTTCTAGGTGAGCATCCTCCCTTGGCTGCTGCTGTCCCAGTGTTCCAAATGCAGTTTGTCTCCTGGAATTAAATGAGGAGACCAATCCATCAATTTGCTTTTTTAATAGCCACATCAAATTAACATAAATGCAGGTGAAGCTAGAAATGAGACTTGCAGCTGCCTTCAGTTTTGCTAAACTAAAACTGAAAAGGTTGCAGGTCAGCCACCGAGTGACTATTTCAGACACACTCCAAAAATATTCCCAGAGCTCTGTCAATGTTTTTGTGGGAATGCAGATGAGCTCTTTGGGGGTGGAAAAGCACACGGGGCAGGCCAGGAATGGTGCATGATACAGGAATAGCACAACAATTTTGGGCCCAAACAATCCTTGAAAGGATAAAATTCGCAGTGTGGGAGAAATGAGGCAAAAACAGAGTGAAAAACGTGATAATACAAACAGCAACTGCAGTGTTTTTGCAGTAAAAAAATGATTTAAAGAGCTGGGGGAAGGAGGATTTTCAAAAAGGATATCCAAGACTGGAATGCTCCAGGTTATCAGTGGATGCATATTTTTTCTCCCTGGGCAGTAATCTAAGGATGTGCCACGGGATACAGGGATGTTCCTTCCCTGTGTGGAGAGCTGGGATGGTTCTGACACAATTGGTGTTTTCCATTTTGTCGTTGTGTTTCATGCCCTGCATTCTAAAGGCTCTGTGGATCATAAATTTATATCCCAAACTGTTACCACAAGGCAGGCTAGAGTTTCCAGAATCCAAACTCCTTGGATGACTTGCAGAAATCAGGGAGATGTTTGCTGCTTCCTCAGCCTCCTGCATCCAGAGGGGAGGGAGGAAGGAGCAGCTGGAGCTGCACCTCTGGAATTCCCTGCTCCTTAGTCAGGAATTCATCCAGGCAGGGCACACAGCAGCATTTACACACAGAGGCTCTGGGTGGCCTGCAGGCAAAGCTGACACTAAAAATAATTTTTTTTTTTTTTAAGACTAACAGTGAGAATTGTGAAATTTTTAAACTCTGCCATCCTGTGTGAGGTGGTTTTTCACAGAATGCTTCAGACCTGATGTGAGGCACCTGCCCTGCAGCAGAAAGGTTTTTTGGCCAGGTTTGGGAAGCTACTTCTATGACTGCTGAAAATCAGCCAGCTGTTTGTGCTGGAGAGCAGCAGCACCTGCAGGAGCTGAAGCCAGCGTGGCTCTCAAACAGCAGGACAGTGCCCTCATTGATTTTAGCACTTCTGAAAGGCTTTGCCCTAAAAAACATGAATTTGGTGTTGCCAAGTGAGGCTGTGGAGTCCACAGCAGCTCCAAAGCAGCCAGCAAAGTGCAGAACTGGGCTCTGCTCACGCACTGGGGCTATTTTTGTTCTTTCTAAATGTTTGTGCTTGAGGTTACTTTAGACACAAAACAGTTGTAGCTCTGATTTTACCCTGCTGTGTATCCTTCCAGTTCATTGTAAGGTGCTGAGCACTGCTCTCAGCTGTTCTCCCTCAGCCTCCTGCCTCCCCCAATTCCAGACACCAAGGAAATTGTGCCATTTGGAATCTCCTGGGTGCACTTAAGGACACAGCAACCTTTGGGCAGGGGCAAATCCAGAATATTACTGAGAAGCCTAAATTTGAGTGCTGTTCATGTAAAAAAAAGGGTTTGTTTGAAACCTGGAGGAGAATGTGAGGTTCTCTCTGACCTCTGGAGCTCTTAGGCTCCTACTCCGAGCTCTTGGCTCCTACTTTATCTTCTAAATAGCAAGGCAGCTAATAGTTAAAAAGGTTATTTATTACAAAGCACGTCAGTCTCAATAGGCAGTGGCAAAAAATAATGGCAAAGCAGCTAGCAATAAGCAAATGGCTAAAAGGCACAATGGCTAAAAGCACCAAGTCTCCCCAGTACATGCTCTTATACAGGATTTTTCCAACAAGCTAAGACACAAACTCAGACCACCACTCCTTAACCTATCAGAATTCCAATTTCTCAGCACACCTGGTTACGTATAGAACTACACATACAATCTGTCTTGTTCTGTCTGAAATGTAAGCAATATTCTTACTGTAGCTCTCTTATGTCTGAGTCCTGTCTACACCTGAGGGCCTGGAGCCTCTGTTGAAGATACCAGTATGTTTCAGCCTTCACTAGAACACTCACTGCTACTCTGGCATTTGAAACCTTTCACTTACTAAAAGCATTACAGCTCCTACTAAAACTTACCAACTTACTTCTACTTAAATGTCTACTTTATGTGTGAGTGGCTTAATACACTTCAATCCATCCAAAGGCTTTAATTCAATCCCAGCACTCTGATTTCTCTCTGAAGAATTCAGAGAGACCCCTGACTCACTGACTCCAACAGGAGAAGAATGAAGTGCCAGCCAGCAAGAAGCATCTGGAGGAGCAACGCAGCCCCAAGATTTTGTTTTCCTGTGCTGTGGGAGACACAAAGTAAACATAACATGGAGCGTGTCAGCTGTCGTTAGCTGGGTGTGTGCAATTAACCATTAACCCGTTGTGTTTCGCAGGCAGGAGCGGAGCCCGAGGCGGTGTGGTTTGTGCTGTCTGGGTGTGTCCCGCAGTGCCATTCCCCGTGTGGTGCCCTCCCCTGCCGCTCCCCCGTGCCCCGTAGAGTAGCGGGCGCTGTCCCCGGGGCTGTGGTGTGGCCGCTGAGGGCTGTCCCTGCCTTGCAGAGCCGCGGATCAACGCCAGCGAGGACGTGGTGCTGCACGTGGCCGGCGTGGCCGTCACGCTGCAGTGCAACCTCACCAGCAGCCCCAGCCCCCTGAGCGCCAGCTACTGGGTGAAGAACGGCGAGGAGATCCCGGGCACCAGGAAACTCTCCAACACCACGGAGTACAGGTGGGTGGCCTGGAGAGGCAGGGGGGAGGGCACAGCTGGAGTTCCACAGACTCGAGTAAAACTCTGTAAATTCAGAGCTCGCGGGGTCGACGGCAGAGCTCTTCTCTGGGGTTCACCTGGGCACTCAGTGTGGTGTGCTTTTCTGTGGAGTGTGTGGGGTTTATCCTGCCCATCTTGCTGCACATCCTTCTGGAGCCCAAAATCCCAGCTGGAATGAGAAGTGGGAAATGGGAAATGGCTGGGGCAGCCCTGCCCTGGGGAGGGGAAAGGATGGTGTCCCTGAGGATTTTGGTCACCTCACTGTTGTGGGATGGTGCCAGACCTTGGCTGCAGTTGGTGGGATCCCCTCAGAGTCTGCTCCCTCTGTGATTTTCTTGTGCTGTTATTTTTTTGGAGTGTGTGGGGTTTATCCTGCCCATCTCCCAAAGGAGGGATCTGTTGCTGCACATCCTCCTGGAGCCTAAAATCCCAGCTGGAATGAGAAACGGGAAATGGCTGGGCCAGGCCTGCCCTGGGGAGGTGTTCCTGAGGTGTTGCTGGGGGTTTGATCACCCCACTGTTGTGGGTTGTTCCCAAACCTTGGCTGCAGTTGGTGGGATCCCCTCATAGAGTCTGTTCCCTCTGTGATTTTCTTGTGCTGTTTTTCTTTCCATCCATTTTCCCCCTTGATGGACAGCAAATCCAACCTCCAATTCCACGTTAAGCCAAACTGAAGAGCACTTTAGGGATGCTTTAACCCCTGCTGGCAACTTGGTCCAGATTATTTTCTGTCTCCAGAGTGGCCCTTTTCCCCTAATTTCACTTCAGTTCACAGGATTAGGGAATCATGGTTATCATGGCCTTAGCAATGCAGCCCCTCATCCACAGCATTATGGAAGTTGGGTTTGATTCTTACAGTGCTTTGTTCAAGTTTTTCCTTTCATTTCCCCGTTTAGCTCACTTTGAATTACCTGGTTAATTTGGTAATTAAAAACTGAGTCGCATTTCCTGCCATAATTCCCTCCTGTCCCTTCCTCAGTGCAGTGTTCAGCACTGGGCCTGAGCTTTAGGGGCTCTGCTTCCTTAGTGAGCAATTCCCTGCATAAGAGTGGTCTCAGGGTTACTGGGAATTGCACATTATTGCCCAGGAAGGGCCGTGCTGAGGCTGGCTCCTCTGGCATTTGTTCCAAATCAGGCCCTCCTTCCAAATTCCTCTGCTAAGGAAGATTTAGGCTTGGCTTCAGTTTTTACTGCTGGGGAAGGAAGGAGTGAAGTGGGAGGCCACAACAGTGCCCCTTGTCCCCAGGGAATGGAGGGACTATGGGAGCTCCCAGCAATGCCAGGGACAGCTGGAGAAATCCCAGATTTCCATTTGCAGAGTAGATCCTGAATTCCTGACCACTCCTAGGCTGCTCTGCTGATGCTGGAGTTCAGGCTCTCTCTGCTGTTTGGTTCTGCATTGGATCTGCTCCTTAGCTGTGCTTTGGGTACATTTGAAATCCAGGAATTCCAGCATCAGCATAGCTGTGGTTAACAGAGAGTATTTACCTCCCCCATTTATTTATATTTTATATTAGTTCATCTTTTGTATTCAGTTTATTTCCCCTAAACTCCTGGGTTCTTTTTTCAGTCACTTGGTGTTGCTGTAAGATGTTTTTGGTGCCTGGAGTTCAGAGCTGGGTACTTTTATCATCCAGAAAGCTCCAGAATTCAGAGGTTAAACTGCTTCCCTTAATAATCCAGCCTCTCTTCCATGGCTGGCAGTGGGATGAACCTGTCCTAACCCTTCATCCAGCCTGGGGGTGGCTGCTCCTGGCTGGAGGGAGCTCCTGCCTGCCTGTCCAACCTTGAGCTGTGTCAGTTTGCAGCTCCTGAATGATTGATGGTAACTGGACCCCAGTGTCACTGTGGACACAAGCAATTCCACCGTGCCTTTCCTTTCCTCACTTTGGAGCATTACCTGGAGTGGGTTAAAACCAGCAATGGTCAAAGTGTAGTTACTGAACTGTTCTGCCATTGGAAAGTTGCTTATCTGAAATTAGATAACTTTATAACTTCAGACTTGGGTGACTAAGTGCTGTGAGCACTCAGAGTGAAGTGAGCAGCTTTTTCCATGTGTCCGAGCAGTTTCCACGTGTAATTAAATAATTTTATTGCAGGCTTTTTGCTTGATTAAAATAAAATCAATAAAAAAAGAAGCCAAGGAGCCTTTCTGGAGAGCAAACTGCCTCGGTGTGTGCTGGGGGGGCTGGGCCTGCCCCTCTTCCACCAGCAGCGCAGTGTGCAATTAAGAGGTGTTAATTAGGGGTGAGGCAGCTGTGTTTGTGTGCTGCAGGATCCTGAAGGCCCGAGCAGAGGAGTCGGGGGAGTACCTGTGCGTGTTCGTGTTCTCCGGCTCGCCCGTCGCCAACGCCACCATCGAAGTCAGAGGTACTGAGCTGCCACTGTCCCCCTGCTGTCACTGTTCAAGCTAGGAGGGGTTTCTAGCCCTAAACTGCTACAAGTTCAGATAGTTCCCAAAAGTCCTTGATGCAGTACAGCTACAAAGTTAGCTGAAAACACTCCGGGACTTACTTCTCTGAAGGGTTTCTGCTAGCAAAGTCTGGTTACAGAGTATAACAAAGGGTTTTTACAGCTTTCCAGAGGAGAGGGTTGAGTTTCTAACCAATAAAACTGCAAGTTAAAAAACTATCTAATTACTTTCAAATTCTAAGTAAAAAACCCCAAATCACTTAATAACTTTATAAATCAATAGGAATCCTAATAGATGACAGAGGTTTTGATAAGGAGAAGGGGGGCATTGCTCTAAGGGGTTTCTTTGTCTTAGGGGATTAAGTCTCGAAAAATATAGTATCATCTACACCCTGGCCTGGCCTGGCAATGGCACTCCCTGCCTCCAGCAGCTCCCTCAGCAGCCCCACACAAGAGGAAAGGCCTCCTCATCATACACAGCTAGGGTTAATAATCATAAATAATATTTTATTATCAGAGGTAATGACTCTGGTTGCAAGGGAAAGCCTGGCACACATTCAGAGAATGAGCTCACAGAGATGGGAACACAACTATGGCATTTGTGGACACTAAAACACCTCCTGGCATTTCTGGGAGCCTGAAGTTAAAGATAAAAGCTGCAAAATGAGCAGGGTTTGGCACAAGTGTTGCTACAGGTGAAGCACAGAGCAGTGCTGGTGTCTGAATTCAAGGCTGGTGAATTCCCAGTGACCACAGGGCTGCAGGGAGGGCTGAGTTTGGGAATTTGTGATGCATGGGCAGGCCCTGGGATCTGGGTGGAGGATCCATCAGTGTGTGGGAGATGGAGTTCCAGCACCCTGTGCCTCTGAGGAGCTTAGCTGGGTGTTCAGAGTACACAGGTGGAGCAGTTTCATTTTCCTTCTTTTCCTTTTCTTGGGGATTTTTTTCTTCCATTCTGCCCTTTTGCTCAAATTGCTAAATCTCCTAGTGTTATCCTAATTAAAATGTTAAGTTCCTGCTGCCTCCTCTGGGCTGTTTTAGGGGAGAAACCATTCCTAGAGAGGGGAAATGTAACTTTGGGAGTGCAGCAGGACCTCTGCCAGCTCTGATGGTCTGCAAGGCCCTTTGGGAGTGTTTGCCTCAGGGCTTGGCTGCTGCTCTGCCAGGCAGGGCCACCAGGAGAGCTTGGCAGGGACGTGGGAGTTCACTCTGGGTGAAGAAAAGCCAATATCTGTGATTGAAGTGCAAGGAGAACTAATCCTACTCACTTCCCACAGGTAATTTACACCTAAGCACTCCTCACATGCTGTTCCTGGGATAATAAATTGGGGTTGCACTTAAAGCAGATGTGAGGGACAGTGACACCAGGCTGCCCATGCAGATCTGCAATTTCATATTTACCTGCCTGGGTCATGTTGGTGCTCAAGCAATTACACACAGATTTAATTGCTGATTGTAATTATGGTGCAGCTCTCACTGCTGATGCACAGGGAAAGGAGGGTGCTGCATACCAGAGTGCTTGTGCTCCAAAAATAGGGATTTTCTGACAGCTCATGAACAGCTTCCCCAGAGCCTGTGGCAGAGGCAGCCCAGGGCATGCAGGGCCACCTCCCTTCAGTGCTGCTGCCTCCTGAGTCCCTCCAGTGTCCCTGCAATGGACCCTGGAGCAGCCTGGCATAGTGGGAAGTGTCCCTGCACATGGCAGGGGTGGCACTGGGTGGACTTTAGGTCCCTTCACCCAAACCATTCTGGGATTGATTTTGCAAAAAAATCCTTAGGGCAGTGGTGTCAGAGCAGTTGGGAATCTCATTAAACTGGGGGTTTAGTGGCAGTGTCTGGTGCCTTTCCTGGGAATTCATTCCCAGGCTGGCTTCCCTCAGGCAGCTGTTGCTGAAGTTCTAGGGGAGGCTTTGCTCCTGCTCAGATCCCCAGAGCTCTGGAGGTGCTGCTGTGTGGGGGCAGCTCTGAGCTGCCACCAGAGGCTGAGCCAATGCTGGGTTTAGGGAAACAGGGCCTTGGGGCAGGGATCTCTTTGTGTCCCCTTTTCCTTGGCTCTGGAGCAGGCTGGGGTGCCCAGGGAGGGATTTTGGTGGGGCAGTGGTGCTGCATGGCCAGGGCACCCCCTCCTCCCCCCTGGAAGGGGAGTTGTGGTTGCTGCATTTCCACCTGAGGGAATCCCTGCAGTGCTGCTGTGGAGCTCTGGAGGCCTGGGGATGAAAAGAAACCCAAAGGATGAAATGCAGCCCTGGAGAACTCTGCAGTGCTGCTGCTCTTACTGGGATCTTGGGAGAAGGGGAGAGGAAACATTCCCTTTCCTAGGGTCCTTTCTGCCCTTCCCTCATCAAGGGATTCTTCCAGCTCTGTTTGCACCTTCCTCCTCCCCAGGTATTCTGGGGAAGAGCCTCATCCTTGATTCCTGGCTTCTCAGGAAACCTCTGCTGCAACCTCTCTCCTCTCTACCAGAAACTAATTAAACTGGACACTCTTGGAGGCCAGCTGCATCTTGGAGTGATCCATGAGAATCCTCTCACATTCCCCTTCTCCTGGTGCCTTCAGTATCTTCAAGCTCCAGAGGGAGACAGGGATTGGAATCATAACCAGAAAAAGAAACCTTCCAAAGCCCTTGTTCAGGTCACCCCTCAGACATCCCAGTTTCCAGTGCAGGAATATTTTTAGGTGCTTTGCCCTTGCATTAATTTTGTCTCTTAATGGGAAACTTGAAGGTAACTGGGCCATGGTTTGAAGGTATTGCACATTTAAATTTCCCTCCCCTTTTCAGTAGTGGCAGTAAAGAGCTTGGAAGGGCTGAATGTCTCCTGTATATGAGGAAATGAATTTCCCTGGCTGTGTTTCCCCAAGCCCTTCAGAAAGCTGCTGCACACCAAGTTCTGTGCCTGTGGGGAGCTGGGAGCACTGGAGCCCCATGGTCACCCTGCCACAAACCCCTTTTCTCCTGTGTTTTGGTTTAAAACTGTCAAAATGATGCTGCTTACAATTCCTGCCTAAATGTCTGTTTATTTTGCACTTTCTTGGTAGCAGTTAATTTAAATTATCCCAGCTTCCTTTTGCTCTTCATGAGGTGCTTCCAGCCCACCTTTAGGATTTTTCCTGCTTCACATGCAGGAATTCAAACCTCCCTTTGCCAGGGGCATTCTCGGAGCAGGTCTGAGCAGAGAGGGGACTCTGCTGCCTGAGAGCTGAAATCCAAATCCTTCCCAACAAAACCTGCCTCACCCTGGGCTTTTGGTGGCATTGGAGCAGAACAGTGCAAGGAGCAATGGAACTGCAGTGATATGGGGACAGCAGGACACAGTTTGGGAGAGAAAATGCTGGATTTGTGTCTGGGTGGCAGCACAGAGCCCTGCAACAGCAGCACTGCACAGAGCTCCCTGGGTGCTCCAGGAATAGCCCTGGCCCAGCAGAGCCAGGGAGCAGCAGAGGTATTCTGGGCACTGCTGCTCTGCTGGGATCACCCCTGGGATCTGGCCTCTCCTTCCAGCATTGTCATTGTGCCACCCTGGACTGGGAGTGGAGGTGTCCCAGAAAGTTCCCTCTCCTCCTCTCCTCCCCTTTCCCTCCCTGCCAGCAGCCTGACACAAACTGGGCCAGCTGGGAGTGCTGTCCCTGTCCCCTTTTCCAGGCTCAGCTGTGCTCAGGGTGGCACTGGAGCCCAGCTGCTGGGTGCCACTGCTCCTTTTCCCCATGGAAACATTCCCAGTGAGCAGCCAGTCCCTGGTGGCATTCCAGCAGTGCCAGCTCTGGGATTGCTCTCGTGTCCCTAGGCTGCAGAAGATCCCTCCTGGCCATCCTCCAGGAAGCAAAAGCCACAGGAGGCACACCCAGCTCCTGCTTTAGGAACATCCCAAGCCCAGCAGGGAAGTGCTGGCACCTTTCAGTAGGTCCCAGGATGAAATTGCCCTCTGGAGCCCTCATATTTGGAATAAATGTCATTTTCCTCTCTGAGGCTGGGGACAGGGGGTTGGAAGGACGTGGCAGGGACTGTGCAGTGCCTGGGATCCTGGAGCAGCACAGCACAGCCAGCCCCAGAGCTGATTCATTTCCTGCCTGAAGACCTGAAGCTCAGACTCCATTTGCTCCAGGTGTTCTGCCCCTTGCAGGCACAGGGTGTGCAGGATCACCTGGCAGCTGGGGAATGTTCTTCCCACTTCCTTCAGCTTCTGGCAGCTCCTTCTAGTACAAGATTGTTTGGATCTGGTGCCTTCATTCAGGTCAGGTTTGGCTCTCAGAGTATTTTTATGTCTGATGCAGAAAGATGCATTTTGGATGTCAGTTTTCTTAAATAAACCCCATTGGGTTTGTTCTTGGCCTGTTCTTACCTATCATGGCTGTGCTTGGCATCACCTTGGAATTAATGAGTTGGCATCTGGCTGAGCTTCATCCTTTGGTCAGGACTCCTTCACAGCCCAGGGCTGTGTTGGAAATGCTGTTGGAATTTCCTTGGGCACTTGGAGAATGCCTCAGGCCTCTCCTGGTGTGCCTGTCCAGGTGTACACACACCAGCAGGAGCTGAAGCCCAGGTTTCCCTACATTCATGGATTTCCTGTGGTTCAGAATGTCACTTGGATAATATTGTTACTGTCCAGGAAGAACCTGAGGCACGGGATGCCTCCTGCATCAAACCCCTTTTACATAGGACAGTAGAAGCATGTCAGCTTGTCAGGCATTTTCCCAGAGATTTGAACTGTAATTTTGGGAAGAGGAGGCTCAGCTGCTGTCTGGTGGCATGAAAGAGAGAGATTTTGTTCCCTTTGAGCAGAGCTGTGAAATTGCCTTCATTATCTCAGCTGGCAGCTGGAATTGCTGTCTGTGTGTATCCATGTGCAGGGAGTTTGCTGGTGGAGCAGGGAAGGCTCCTGTAGGAAATTCCTGTTTCCTGGAGCAGCTGGGCTGGCCTTGGATGGATTAACAGCTCAGAGCTGCCATCACACAGCCAGCCACGTGGGCTGTAATTAGGAGCTGCAGCTTTAAAGGTGGGCCCTGCAGCCTGGGGCCATCTGCTGGGCCAGGGGTCAGCCCAGGCTCTGCCCTGAGACAGCCTGAGCTGGGCAGGGCTTAGGGGAGGGGTTAGGGCTGCACTGAGGGACACACAGACAGGAGCACAGGGTTAGGGCTGCACTGAGGGACACACAGACAGGAGCACAGGGTTAGGGCTGCCCTGAGGGACACACAGACAGGAGCACAGGGTTAGGGCTGCCCTGAGGGACACACAGGCAGGAGCACAGGGTTAGGGCTGCACCCAGGGACACACAGGCAGGAGCACAGGGTTAGGGCTGCTCCCAGGGACACACAGACAGGAGCACAGGGTTAGGGCTGCCCTGAGGGACACACAGACAGGAGCACAGGGTTAGGGCTGCTCTGAGGGACACACAGACAGGAGCACAGGGTTAGGGCTGCTCTGAGGGACACACAGACAGGAGCACAGGGCTAGGGCTGCCCTGAGGGACACACAGGCAGGAGCACAGGGTTAGGGCTGCTCCCAGGGACACACAGACAGGAGCACAGGGTTAGGGCTGCACTGAGGGACACACAGGCAGGAGCACAGGGTTAGGGCTGCTCTGAGGGACACACAGACAGGAGCACAGGGTTAGGGCTGCTCTGAGGGACACACAGACAGGAGCACAGGGCTGCAGGGGACTGCTGCTCTGAGGGACACACAGGCAGGAGCACAGGGTTAGGGCTGCTCTGAGGGACACACAGACAGGAGCACAGGGTTAGGGGCTGCTCTGAGGGACACACAGACAGGAGCACAGGGTTAGGGCTGCACTGAGGGACACACAGACAGGAGCACAGGGTTAGGGCTGCTCTGAGGGACACACAGACAGGAGCACAGGGTTAGGGCTGCACTGAGGGACACACAGACAGGAGCACAGGGTTAGGGCTGCACTGAGGGACACACAGGCAGGAGCACAGGGTTAGGGCTGCCCTGAGGGACACACAGGCAGGAGCACAGGGCTAGGGCTGCCCTGAGGGACACACAGGCAGGAGCACAGGGTTAGGGCTGCTCCCAGGGACACACAGACAGGAGCACAGGGTTAGGGCTGCACTGAGGGACACACAGACAGGAGCACAGGGTTAGGGCAGCCCTGAGGGACACACAGACAGGAGCACAGGGTTAGGGCGGCCCTGAGGGACACACAGACAGGAGCACAGGGTTAGGGCAGCCCTGAGGGACACACAGACAGGAGCACAGGGTTAGGGCTGCACTGAGGGACAGGCAGGAGCACAGGGTTAGGGCTGCCCTGAAGGACACACACACACAGTTGTTCCACAACATCCCCTCAGTGTGTTGAAGCACACACTGTCCTGGGAGTTGGAGGGATTTTGTCCAGATGAGTGAAAGAAGCCTGTTTGTACTTAGCAGCTGCTCTGTTGTCTCGTAGCCACTCCTGACATCACTGGGCACAAGAGGAGTGAGAACAAGAACGAGGGGCAGGAGGCCCTGATGTACTGCAAGTCCGTGGGCTTCCCCCACCCCGAGTGGGTCTGGCGCAAGAAGGTCAATGGGGTGTTTGAGGTAAGGAAGGGGGACCAGGATGTCCTCACCTGCCCAGAGCCCCACAGTGGGATGGGTTGTTGAAGGTACTTTGTAACTTCTCACAGTAGAGTCCCTCCAACCTGTGAGTGACGGTGGATTTTCGGCAGCAGTGAGGATTGGCATTTATATTTATGAAAAAATTGATATTTATGTTATTGGTATGTGAAAAAAGTTGCTCACTGCATTGCTGGGCAAAGTTAAGAACTTATCCTGAAAGCTATTTTCTGGAATTGGCTACAAACTGCAAGATCTGAGTTATGAAACATGATCTAAAACCACATTGGGTTATAAATTCCTCCAAGTTTTACTGGTTGAGCTCACAAGACTTAATGTGAGGAGGTGGCAGTTATCCCCATTAGAGCTTGGGTGATGTGTTTGTTCCGTGCAGCCGGTGATGTAAGGAGCAGGAAAATGTGACCAGCAGTGGGAATAGCAGAGAGGAGCTGGGAATTTCTAACCCCTCCAGCCCAGCTGTTTCCTGTTGCTGCATGACCTGCTGAGGAGGCAGAATTGGATGGATGAATGGAGCCAAAATGTGAAGCAAATCCCAGGATGGGATGGGTGTTCCGTGCTTGTTGCTATATGCAGAGAGCGGTGAATAATAACGACAAACGACTTCTTAGGCAAGAGAAACATTTTATTGAAAAACCAAACCATATTTATAGAGTGGTTTGCAAACCTCAAATGGGACAGTGGTTCTTTGGACAATAGGAGAAAACATCTCCTGTCACGTACATCACAAACTGTCCCTCAGTCAACACCAGGTGCTAATCTCTGTTTATGAATTCCTTTCTATTTACAAGAAAGCTGTCATCCTGGGAAAGGCTCAGGCCAGAGCTGAGAAACTGTCTCAGCTCAGGAAAAAACCTCCCAGCTTGAGAAAAAGAACTCAGAACCTGAGAAAAGGCCTGGCTAAAATCTGCCTAGGCCTTCAGCAGTGTCCACACCTGCTGAGTGTGAGCTGAAGCTTTAGAGGAGTGGCTGAGTGCCAGCAGTGATCAGGCCCTTGAGTGCAGGGTTCCCTTTGTGGTGTTTTGGGCTCCTCCCTCAAATCTCCTCCCATCCAGTGCCACAAAGGCCCCAGAACTTACAGCTGTCACTGTTTCTCACCCCATCCCTTTGCCAGGACATCAACAACTCCTCGGGCAGGTTCTTCATTTCCAACAAAGAGAACTACACCGAGCTGAGCATCACGAACCTGCAGATCAACGAGGACCCCGGCGAGTACCAGTGCAACGCCACCAACCAGGTGGGCTCGGTGTCGGTCACCACCATCCTGCGCGTGCGCAGCCACCTGGCCCCGCTGTGGCCCTTCCTGGGCATCCTGGCCGAGATCGTCATCCTGGTGGTCATCATCGTCATCTACGAGAAGCGGAAGCGGCCGGACGAAGTTCCCGACGGTAAGTGCGCCCAGCGCCGCCTGTGAGGGAGCGCGGCGCGGCCGGCGAGGGACTGTGCGCAAGGACCAGCTTCCCACTCCTGGCTTTCTCCTCTCTTCCCTCTCCAGACACTGAGCCCAGAGGGTGCAAGGCCCAGGGCTGGATTGCAGGGGGTCTCAGACTGTGGGGTGGGAGGGGTTGTGGATATCTTCAAAGCTTTGTTGCATGAGGGATGGAGCACTCCCGTCTCTTTCCTGAGAAACGCTGTCCATCTGTCCCAAGGAGCGTGGGGCAGCACCATCACCAGTGCTGGCATTCCCTCCTCCCCGTGGCCTCAGGGTCGGACACTGGGCAGGGGAACGTGACACTCCAACTAAGGAATCATTGCACTTCAAGGAATTGGGGCTGCAAAGGTGCTTCAAACTGAAATGTGCTCAGGGTTCAGAGATGGGGGGAGGGCTCTTACTCTGCTGTGTAGCTGAATCTGTAGTTAAAGAATGCTCTGGAACCTGTATCTAATTGTAGCCACTGATTAGATTTTATAAAAATAGGGCTTATTATCAGATTTGATGGTAGCAATAATTAATTAATTAATCTGTTTAGAACATAAAACTAGTAGGAACTTTTATCTATGAGCTTCTCCTGCACACCTTTCCCTGTGCACAGCTGGGGAAAGGGGCAGTGTGAGGCTGAGTATTTGCAAGATCCATGCTGAGAAACAACCTTTAATGTGCTGCTAGCAGCTTACTCCAGTGTGTAGAGAGAAAACCTCTGCAAGGACTCCTTGGCAGAAGCAGCAGGAATGTCATGGTGCTGTAGGAACATGATGGATCAAAGCATGGAGCAGGTGGAGGACAGAGTGCTGGAGTGATCCTCAGCACCATCCTGGGCTGGCCAAGCCCTTCCCAGTGAGCGCTGCTTCCCGGGGTGTGGCTGGGGGGCTGCAGGGGGGCCTGGGCCCTCACAGGGCATGAAAACAGGTGTGAGACAGTGAATCTGTGTGTGGGGTGGGGAAATTCACCTTTGTGGGCCTCACATGGGATCCACAGTGAGGAGAGGAGCTCATGGAACACAACAAATGGAATGACAGGAGAAGGGCCGAGGCTCGGATCAGAACTGGCTGAAGTAGTGCATCGCTAGAGGAAACCAGCTTTGGTTGTAAGCCTTGAGTAGCACTTACTAACTGCTTACAGAGCATGTGCGTGGGCTGCTCACGGGATGGAGCCCCCCAGTTGGACTGTAGTGCATGTTCTGTGCATCACTAACAGCTTCAGTGGCTCCGGCGCTTGTCCTGCCCTCAGCGTGGCCTCAGGGACCTCCACCAGCCCGGAAAACTCAGAACAGACAATTTCCATTTTCCTTTCCATGTACCCACCTCCATGTCAGTGATTACACTTTTCTGCATTCAGAATTCTCATTGGATGGAGTTTCACAAGGACCAAAACAAGGTCCTGGGAATTTGATACACAAATATTCCCTGCAAGCAGCCCCAAATGGACCGAATCCAGCAGGAATTGGCTTTGGCATGACCACATCACAGCACAGCCCCTGTGGTGGTGCAGGGGAGCTCACACTGGAGGTAAAGAGTTCACTGCCTCTTTCCAAGGCTGGAGTTTTCCTGGCTGGTCTGGCCATTCCTCATGTACCTGAGGGATCCAGGCTCATCATCCCCCTGGAGCTGTCCAGGATGATGAGCCAAGGAGCTGAGGTTACTCCAGTGCTCACTGGGGCTGCTGTTATGAAGGCAGAGCCCTGGAGAGTGACATGACACACCTCCATGGGGGTCAGATGTTCTCCCTGTCCCCTTTCCTGGAGGAAAAATCCATGCTGAGTATGACAGTCTGTACCTGTGGATGAGGTTTGCCTGGCTGACAGACACAATCACGTGGCCTTGAGTCACACATTCCTTGGATAGTTGTGCATTTTCTGTCCTGGCATCGAAGCTTTCTGTGCTGCCTGGTGGGGAACGCCCCGGAGCAGGGCACGTACAAATGCACACGTGGGAAATCAGCAGCAGCCTCCTGATGCCCACGTGTGGATGTTTCACTTGGGTTCTCCTGAATTTTATTATTTTCAAGACATGGTTATGAAATGCCAAAGTTAATGCTGGAATGCAGTGGCATGCTCAGCGTTTGGAATTTCAGCTCCCTCTTCCAAAATCACACCTCCGCCTCCGCTGCTGCAGTGAGCTGGGGAAGGAATGTCAGGGAGCTGTGGCTGAGCCAGCAGGCTCAGGCCAAACACCACAGCACTCTGTGTTATCCACACATCTGGCACCAGCCAGCATCTCTCTGCTGGCATTTCTAATCCTGGTGTCAGCAGGATGTGCTCAGCCTTAGGGACTGTGCTCATGGCAGAGCTCCACATGAGATGGTGCTGCAACAACCACTGAGCTGTTGCTGCTCTTCCTGTTGGGATGGGAACGTTCTCCTTGGACCTCTCCAAATTTAGACATTGAGACTGCTTCATCATCACCACCATCACCCCATCTTCCCAGGGTGGAATAACTCTGGGATGCCCTTCTGGAGTGCCCAGGTTGCTGTGATGTGTGTGTCAGCCCAGGTCCCACAGCAGGCTGAGGGGGGATCCCTGTGGATGTGTGCCCAGGGATCATTACCCCTTGGCTCAGCTTGTCCTCCTGTGGGGGATGACTCTGGCTGCAGATCCCAGTAAAGATCCTGAGCGTTGGGCTGCAGGACCTGTGGTGTCCTCCCTCTGCAGGTGCCACCGTCCCTCAGGAATCCTCTGATGTCCTGGCCACCATCTGGCCTGCTGAGAGGAGTGCACAGATAATTGGAACCGTGACTTACTCAGACCACTTCTAAGGATTGTTTTTAAAATTTGGAGAAAACCAGTGCTGCTAAACATGGCCACTTTCTGTGTTCAGGAAAATCAAAGGCCTTTGGAGCAGAAGGAGCTGTTCATGAGCTGCCAGAGCACACCTTGGCTCCTGACTGGAGCAGTGCAGGATGAACTGCTGGTTTTGCATCCTCTGGGAGCTGCAGGTGCCCACAGTGAGCTCTCACCTCATGCTGTGCCCAGGTGGTATTTTGTGGCTGGCTCAGTTAAATCTACACAAATAACAGTTTGGGGTGTGCTGGGTCAGGTCCTCAGGTAGGACCAGTCTGGTGCTGAGCACAAGTGCCCAGTTAGTCCTGGGGGAGGTAGCTGGTGGGACAGAAGCATTCTCTGGGTGAGAGGATGCTCAGGCATCTGGAATGTTTTCCCAGCACTTGGGAGCTCTGCCTGGCCAGCCCAAAGAAACAATTGAATGAATTCCCTCTCCCTCTGATCTCCATGTTCTGCAGGCTTTAAATGCCCTGGCTCAGTGTGCCCATGGCTCCATCCCTGGGAAGCTGGGGAGGATGATGGACTCCTGGGTACACTTGGAGCAGTTCCATGTTCCCAGAACACTTCCCAGTGTAAAGATGGTCCCTCTCTTGGAAGCACTGCCATGCCAGAAGAGCAGGGACACTCCTTTAACTTTGGCATTTCCTGACTGCAGGGCTCGGTTTTGCATGGACCTCGCTTTGTGTATCTGGTGAGCTGCTTGTTGTGCCTCGGGCCAGGGCTGCTCAGGAGCTCCTTTGCTGATGTTTCCTCCTTCTCAGAACTCTGATTTGGGAGTTGATTCTTCTTCCTGCTGCTGGAGAGCAGGAAAAGGAACATTGCACCTGTGAAATCTCTGTTTCCACCAAAACAGAGGCATCAGGGGGTGCCTGGCACAGGGTTTGCTGTGGAGCCTGTGGCTGAGGCCTTCTCCCAGCACATCCAAATCCTGTGCTGGAAGGAGGAAGGGAGGGCAGGAATTCTTGCATCCTTTCAGAACGTGGGTTCTGACTTGCCTTACGCCTGGGAAGGCAGCATCCAGCTGGCTCCCTGTTCCCAGGGAATGGCCAGGGGCTCCCTGGCCACGTGCAGCTTCCGTGGCTTTGGGGGCCAGAGCTGCATGAGCGTGGCATGCCCTGGCATGTGGCTGCATGCCCAGGGGGAGGCGGTGCCAGCAGGGAATGCTGGGGTGCTCCCCTGGACAGGGAGAGAAGGGAATGGCTTTTGTTCCTCTGGGGTTCAGCTGGGGCTGCTGGGTTTCCATAGCCAGCACCACCTGAGTGTGCCACAGCAAAGGTTCCTAGAGGGAGTGGGCTTTCTGCTGTTGTTGGATCAAATAGTGTAAATCAGCACAGCCCCTGGGTTAAAGGGTGTTTCTGGGGTAAGTAAAAGTAAAAACCCCTTGGCTCCATTCCCCATAGGAATGGGAGCGGTTTTTACTTGTAACTCCATAGGCATGATCTCCAGTCCGAAGCCGTGAGGCGACTGGGTTATAACATGTCCCTTTTCCTTCTTCCCCTCTCCTTCCTCAGCCTAATCCAAAGACTTCCCATAAATGTGTTTCTTCTCCTGGCTCTGCAGAAGCTCCATCCAAATCCCCACATTCTTTCTAACCCTCTTTTGCTCTTTTCTTGACTTTCCCTGTTCCTGCTATTACTGTAAGTAATTGAAAGAAACAAACTGTCTAACTGAACCATTTACCTTTTGTAACCAGTGATTTTGGTGGGGTGTTTTTCCCTTTTATGCACATCTTTCTCTCCCACACTTTAAATTTGTCAGGGTGAGCAGATCGTGAGGCAGGTACACAGTGAGGCCATAGCCATCAGCTGTTCCCAGCAGTGTTGTATCCCAGTGGGAATGGACCATAACACGGGACCCTGAGCTGTCACAGGCTCTGGCTGCTCCTCCAGAGCATTAAGCTGCCCCTGGATCCCTGGGGCTTGGAGCACCCTGGGATAGTGGAAGGTGGCCCTGCCACCATGGCAGGTGGCACTGGAGGGGCTTTCCAACCCAAACCAGTCTGGGATTGATTCTTTGCAGGTTTTAAAGCATGAGCTGAGATGTAGAATCCCTTCAGAAGCAAAAATTGGAATCTTAGTGCTGGAAGAACCCACTAGTTTTTCATTTTTAACTTCCATCAGTCACAAGATGCTACCCAGGATTAATTTGATACTAAAATAAACCCTGTCGTTTTCCAAAGACAGTAAAAGCAAGTGAGTGACATATAAAATGCCTTGTAAATTAAGGCTGAAAGTGGTGTGGGGGGGAACAACAGCACAAAACACATTAACATACAAGTGGAGGAGCTAAGGGAGATATACTTGTCATCATCTTCCAGTTTTAATTCCCACATGTTTTTGCCTGCAGGGATTGATTACATGTGTTAAAGACAAGCAGCAGCTGTCCCATTTTGGTTCAGAAATGTGTGGTTTTGGGACCCCATGCAGCAGGTCGTTCCATCCCCGTAGGAAAGGCCTGGCTGTGGGGTTATTCTTGTGTTCTGTGCCCAGGAGGGTTTTGGAGCCTGCAGATGCCCAATCCCAGCAGAGATGCTGCAGGAGGAGGGGCTCAGCGTGCTCAGCAGCGTTTGGGCAGCGCTGGGGGATGTCCCCGTGCCCTAGGTGCTCCTGACTGTTCTAGAGCAGGGCTGTGGCATTAAAGCTTGGGGTTATATTGATCTTGTCGGTTACTATGACTTCTTTTTTTTTTTTCCCCCCTTCAATTGCATCATACCCTTAAAAAATGGTGGTAAGTGAGAGCTCTGCATGCTTTGGAGTTTGTTTAACCTCCGCTTCAGTCTATACAACGCACAAGTCATAACGTTAACACTCTTGGAAACTTCCTCATTCACGTTCACAACTAATTTGAATTTCAGTTTGCTGTTTTGAACCTTTTCTTTAGTCTGATTTTGTACTGGTTTTTCTGTTGTTCTGTTGCCCCTGGTTTCGCTGAGGGTTCGGTCTGTGTCTGTACTGTACTGGGGATGCTTTTCCAGCACTTAACGGCCGGCTGGGAATTTCCCTTGGTCTTTTTCTCTCTGGTTTAGGTTAGAGATGGGACAGGGAGGAGTGGTGGGGCTCCACCCTCTAGTTTAAGTGTTCCAGTAGGCTTTTTTGTGGGATCTTTGTGAGGAATCACCGACGGCAGCCTTTATAAATGTGAAGCTTCTTCTTTTTTCTTTTTTTGACAATGCAAACTTGCTGATCTGAAGTGGGCACTGTGAAGGGAAAGTGGCTATTTTGTAGTGGGTGTCCACGGTGCAGTTTGATATTGCTGAAGTCCAGCCAAACAAACTCCCAAAGCTGTCGATGGTGCTTGTGGAGCCGAGTTGGGTCTCAGAGGCAGCGCTGGCGCTGGGGGCCAGGGCTTGCTGTTCCTCCCAGGCTCGTCCCGCCCGGAGCACAGAGCTCGGCTGCTCTCGGATCCTTGATTCCCAAAGATGTTTGTGGAAGGAAGCTGTAGATTCCTCTGCTATGCTTTGTGTTTGAGTACCTGATGTGTCTCTGTATATCTCACTGTATATACAACAGCACATTGATGTCTGGCTGTCCTTCCTAGTCCCAGTTCTCTGTACGGTGTCCAGTAGTTACTGTTGCTGGTACTGGAATTCTGTGGACACTGGTGTGTCGCTAGTCTGTTACTTTGGCTGTAAAGCTCTTGGTTTGTGGTTAGTTCTTTATTTTTGAAGTATTTTTTGTTCTGGTCACTGTCTGTGCTAGCGGTGGCTTTGCCTCTCCGTTGCCTTGAAGGCCCAGGTGGAGTAATGTCCCCTCTCCCTGACATTACTCCTGGCGTGTGCTCATGCGGATGCCTACACTGTAAGACTGTACTTTCCATAACTGCTTCATGTGCACTAAGCACCCTTGTGGAATCCTGCTGAGAGTTTCTCAAAGACTTCCTTGAAAAGTCCCTCTGGCACGAGGTGGGAACAGCAACTGTCAAGTGCCAAAACCAGCAGGGCCGGAATTGGTCCTCCCAAAATCCATCCGTGGGAGCATTAGGTTCCTGGATTGACTCTTGTACTGTTGTGTAAATGCATTTCTGTCTTCTGTACTACAGCGTGGGAGAAAACAGTGTTTGAGAATTCAAAAAAAAAGCCCAATTGGTCATGAGAGCTAATATGAAACATTCCTCATTGGCAGATTTCCTCCACCCCCCCTCCCCCTGCAGTTCTTAAATGAGTTTTGCCAAGGGCCATGGGCAGGACGATGCTGTCAGTCCTCTGCAGCTGAAGTGTGTCCGGAGGTGTCCCAGCACCCCGACTCCTGGTGACATCAGGTGCTGCTGCCCAAGGACTATGGCTGGGGCTGGAATCAAGTGTTGCCCTTCAGCCTCCTCCTAACCTGCTCCCTTCTAATTAAACATTGAGAAAAATGGGGAATGTAGAGGTTGTTTCATCCATGGGGGAAAATGAGTGTGGGGTATGTACCCTCTGGGGTATATACCAGGAGTTACCCATCAGCAGTGGAAAAATGGCTGAAAAATTAAAATGCATATTAAAAAAAAGTCAATGCAAGCAAACATCCAGCAGGATTTTACAACTGAACCGTTGGTTTGTCTCTTCATCTATTTTTTATGAGATTGAACCACTGGAACTTGGGGACAAGATGAGTCTTGACCATGTTGCACCAATCTGTCCGCTACAGTTGCAGTCCTTCATGACCAGCATTCCAAGTGTTAACTAAACCCATTGAAGCAACATACCTGCCATTAAACCCGAATCCAGAGCAGTAACTCCATGATCCTTGCACTCCTGACTGGAATGGCCTTTGATGCTGTAGATAGATCAGTTTGCTGCTTGCACTGTGGCCCCCTGCAAACACTGACTCTGTTTTTCTTTCCTTCCTTTATCTGTTCCTGGGTGCATCGGGATGCTTGCTGCAGATGATGAACCAGCTGGGCCAATGTAAGTGTGTCTTCAGGAAAAAAATACTCTTTGGGTTAATCTGGAGGGTTGTGGGAGGTGGTAAATCACAGGATTGATATTGCATGTGACATTACAGATGGTGTTGGGCTGTCTGGTGCATTTCTTAGCACTGAGGAAAGAAAAGCAACACCTTGCTAGAAAACAAATATTGTGCTAAAATACAATGTTTAAGACTGTGTTGTCTTCAGCCAGGTAAAGGGAGGAAGACTGAAACGCTGTTTAATGAAGTACAAATAGCATCCACTTTTCCTGGACCTGTGACTGATTTTGGTGCATTTCTCTCTCATCCCTTTCTGCAGGAAAACCAATTCTACAAACAATCACAAAGACAAAAACTTACGTCAGAGAAACACAAATTAAAAATGCTCATCATGTAAGTATTGCCTGCGCCCGGCCGGGAGCGGGCAGGCCCAGCCCTCCTGCCCGGAGTGCTGGGGGCGCAGCAGCAAAACATTCCCACTGCGCCTCAGGGAGCGCGGGGGGGACCAAACATTGATTTCCTCAAACAGGCTGGGGCTTTAAGGACCTGCCTGCTAAAATCTAGACAAAGCTGCCGAGCCCTCCTCATTCCCTGCTAAAAGGTGGAGCTGGGGCTGGCGGGAGCCCGTGCCCCGGTGGGAGCGCGGGGATTGCAGGCTGCGGCGGCTCGCACTGTTCACCATTGACTAGCACCTCTTTCTCATTTCTTTTTTAGAGCTTTAAGTTTCTGAGAGACTGATGGCAATATGACCTGCTAAATTTAAGGGTTGGAACTCTTGGTTCTAGAACTCCAGTTCTGTCTGATTTCTTTTTTTTCTTTCCTTTCCAAGTGAGCAACAATATGACTGTCTAACGCATGCCTTATTTAGCCTCTCCTGCAAGGATGACCTAGCCAGATGAATTTTAATAATGCTTCCGTGTAGAAGGTGTAAACTCTTTTGGGCTTGATGTGCTGTGAATGTTGCTTTTTTTTCCTCCTTTCCTCTCTTTACACGAGCAGTAGCCAGGCGGGTTCACGCATGCGCTGTTTTTTACTTCCTGTAGCTGTTAAATTCGGCACCGCTCAAACCGCACCGCTGCCATCTAGTGAGACTTCTTTTGTAAAGTACAGCAAAACTTAAAGATATATACAGTATATATTTATATTTGGGGGAGGGGAAACCAGAAGTCGTTGTGGTTCATTTTGAAGCTGCTGATATTCATTCCTTACTGTATGGCTGGAAGGAGGGAGCGATGCCAGGCTGGCGCTCGCAGCAGGGACATTGGGATTTCCTTAAGGGCTTTAACCAAGGAGCATGGGGGTGTCCTGTTGGGCGTCAGGGCTGGGTGGTGCCAGGGGCTGCTGGTGGTGGTGGGATGCAGTTGGAAACAAAAACAAACCTTCAGTTTATAAATATATATATATTATTGCTTTTTAAGTGATTTTTTTTTTTTTGTTAACTCATGTAAATTCTCAAATCCTTTTGCACTGATGTGTTCGACATATTCTTGTACATTCAATTCAGGCAAACTTTTATAATTTTTTTTTTTTTTTGTTTAAATGATGAAATGTTACAGCATGGTGATATTCTATGCAACTAGTTATTCCTCTTTAGTTTGACACTGTAATTTCTCATGATTTTAAGATTGTAGAAATAGACCTACCAGGGTTCTCATGATGTGCGTAACTGTAGCTGCATGAACTCGTGTTCTGTGTATTTGTTGAAGTGCAATGATGTATAAAAAGTGGATTCACCTGTTTTTAAAAATAAAACACCGACAAAAACCGCTGTTGGGCTCGTTTATCAACCTTTAATCAGCCCACGGGGTGCCTCACTCCTCGGTCAGTCTGTGCAGTTCCTTCTCCACGTCCTCCACGAAGGCTGGGAAGTGCTGGTCCATGAGGCAGAGGCGGATGAAGGGCCCCAGCTCCCGCGCGCTCCAGGCCGGCTGCCACAGCGCGGGGGGCAGCGCCGGCCGCTGCCGCAGCGCCCACTGCAATGCAAGGCTGGGAATGGGGCTCTGATCTCGGACACACGGACACAGACACAGCCCAGCCCTCCTGGCTGCTGGACAAACATGGAGAGGCCTGGGCTTGCTATTCTTGGAATGCCAGCAGCCGTGATTTCTGTATTTTCTGCCATTATTTCAGTTGGAAATTTACCCTGGAAATGCTGGTTTCCTGGGCACTGCGGCTTCCTGGTGGCTATCTATTCTGTAACCAGTGTACACTCTTTATGAGCTGTACATGCTGCCACATGGATTGTGTAGGGATAACCAAGTGTGCACTTCCAAACTTTTCATTTAGCCAGAAGTCTTTTAGAAGTAAATTATGAGGCTTTCTGTTTAATCCCCTCTCCCAGCTTTTTCCCATGGTGGTGGGAGAACTCTGGGCATCATGGCACTGGGGATGGAATGAGGTGACCTCTGAGGTCCTTTCCAGTCCAGCCTGGACTGGGATTCTGTGCTCACCCAGTGACTACAAAAGAAGGGTAAGGAAGACACAGAAAAGCAACTGCACAAAACCAGGAAAGAGCAGAGTTATCTGCCCATCTGCTTCTGCACTGGCCTGAATTCCCAGTAAATGAGCAACAGTTGACTTCAGGTATTTATCCATACCTGCTCAGTGAAGCTGTCCATGGAATATGGGGTCCTTTGCTGTGGGTCAGGGTTGAGAAGGGTCCAGGGAAACCTCAGAGCCCCCTGCCAGAGCCTGAAGGGGCTCCCAGAAGGCTGGAGGGGGACTTGGGACAAGGGCCTGGAATGCCAGGATAAGGGGGATGGGTTCCTGCTGCCAGAGGGGCAGGGTTAGATGAGATACTCTGTGATTCCAGGATTGAGATTTTCAGGCTTCAGCTCTGATCTGCACAAGTAATTTCTGCAGTCAAACCAGTGCCAGAGCCATTCATCTGGATTGCCTCTGGGTATTTCTTTGCTCTCAGTATGTCATTTGTGCCTATTCAAATGGGGTGATTACACCACCAAACACCTTGTTTTGCTGCTTATTCCCTGGCTGTGGGTCATTACACAGATCCAATGTTTTGCTGGTATAGATGATGGCATCCTGATGTTCAGGGAAGGCATTTCCCAGATGGAAAATGGAATCTGAGATAGCTCATTCTCAGACTCACTTACAGACTTTAAACAGGAGATGTTTGTTTTTTACCTGTGCGAGCTGTGCTACAGATCTTCTTTCTCCAAGGCTGGTGCAGGAGTCTGGGAGAGGCTCATCTGGCTAGAAAATACCAAATGCAAATAAGGGCTTGTTACCAAGCAGAGTGTGGGTATGTGCAGGGGGGGAAGCAGTTCCATTTTTAGCACTGACAGGAAGGGAATGTGCTCAGCTACCTTCTGCAGTAAAAAGGCATCTTTTTATGGAACCTGCATGCACATCTGCTCCAGTCTTTAAAATGAGAGACATGACAGTTTAACTACAGGCCTGTTACTTCATGGCTAAACTGAAGTTACAAACTACTTCCTAGGAGTAACTTCAAAGAATGCTGTGTATGGATGCTCAGAAGAGCACACTGCTTCTTTTCCATGGATCTAAACAGCCAAGCGAGCAGAGATTTTGGAATAATCACCCTGGGAAACATTTTCTGTCTCTGCCTTTTCCAGTTACCTCAGGACTTTATTTTGGAGAGGGGAAACATTCTGTGCTTCCCAAGATTGCTTTTAGATATGCCAGGTTAAGCTCAAATTGTAAATAGGCAGTTGTAGCAGCTACTACCACTGCAAACCAGGAGCAGCTGAACACAGAAAGAAGAAGCCAGGATCCAGGGTTACTTTGTGGCTCTGACCATTTTTTACCCTGCATAACTCATTCCCCAACTGCTATTTCAGCCAGACAGTCTCAGAGCTGTGAGAAACTCGTCCTGCCCAGCTCTCCCAGGCAGAGGTGATTGTTTTTGGGGGTGTGTGGTCACTCACTGCGTGCTCAGTGTCCATGGCCTGGGTGTCCTGGCTGAGGCTCTGTTCCTCAGCCCCCTGCACCGGGATGTACTGGCTGAGTTTGTGGACACAGCTGCAGCAGTGCTCCTGCATCTCCTCCCTGGAGCTCCCTCCGAACTGCACGCGGAACATGCGGCACTGGTTCTGCTCACAACCACAGCGACAGCAAATTAACCTGCAATCCCTTCAAACTGCTTGCATTCAATCCCTATTTGCTGGAGTTGGGAAAAAGGCAATAGATTTGTGGATCACTGCACCAATTTAAAAACAAACAGATTTTCCCTGCTGTATTTTCATTTTTCCCAGCAGCTTAACCAGAAGACTGTGATTGCCAATTTGAAAATCAGATAAAAATATGCAAGAAAAGGGTAAGTGATGCAGGGCCACCTGTCACTGATTCAAGGTTTAGCCAAGTGGACTCAGCTTTTCCATGTAGAAGGAAAATTAAGTTTTATTGTTGCTGCAGGCAATATCCTGAAAGGGTGTGCCAGCTCTGCACAGTTATTTGTGACAAAAAATGACACAACAGTAAGCAGAAGTTAACTCTGGATCTGAACTAGAAACTCTGGGAGTGGCATGTTCCAGTTATGTTCCAATGCATCAAAGTCAACCCTACCTGGCCTGCCAGTGTGTAGTTGAACCAACACATTCAGTTTGGCTCTCACCTGAATGTTCCTTGAACAGAAACCAACACGTTGAATAGGAGTGCAGGAAATTCAAATGCATTACTTCAGAGTCAAATTATACTAAAAATCATCGAAAACTTCTGGATAGCTCTGACCCCCCCAGAGCAGGCTGTTGGGCTATAATAGGTATTTTTAGTAAGTGCCCCAGGTTCAGCAAACTGCCCTGAAATGGGGGTGGGAATCTATGGTATGTGATAAGCTTGGCCTAAGCACCTTGAGCTGATGTAAGGTAGGTGCATATTCAGTGTTCAGAGAGTGAATTAGTGGAACTTTCTATTTGATCTTGAAATTAAAAAAACCTTCAAAAGCAGCAAATTCTCCTTGGCCCAGCCTGGTTTATTTAGGTCTTCATCTTCCTGAGGTTCATGTCAAACCCATTTTCAGTGCTGGGCTGCTGGAACCCGAGTGCAAGGACACCTCTCACTTTCAAGTTCCTGTCTCAGAGATGAGGCAGCTCCTCCTGACAGCCCCTGTGTTTACATGCCTGCTGCTTGAAGATGTTTGAATCACATAAAAAGATTTTTAGGGCAGGGTAAGCACAAAAGCCTGTCTCAGTGCTTTCTAAAGGGAAAAATGTCAAACTAAAGTGAAGTGTAACACTCATCTGCCAGTGCCCAGTTGGATTTGTCCTCGTTAATTAAGGAACTGGGGCAGCCTCACAGACCCAGGGACTGAGCTGTGGGATGCCAGACAGGTGAGTTCTAATTCCAGTGACAGAAAATGAACTTAGCTGGAGTTTCTTTAGGACGCTTTCAAATAACATTTGCTTGTTTAGATCCCCAAATCAATTTTGAGGCAGAGATATTTGGACTCCCTCAGGTTTCTCACAAAGACTGTTAAATTCTTTAGTTTGCAGTTCATAAACAACAGTGGACTTTGATAATTAAACATTGTTCCTTAGTGGGAAGAGAGCTGTGATATGTCAAGTTTTATAGCATAAACTGAGGACTGGGCAGTCACACCTGAACCACTCAAGAGCTGAAGTACTGAGGAACCCTGAGGTCATGGAATCATTAAATTTGCACTTCCATGCTGGGCTGGGGGGCTGAGCTCAAGGGAAACATTATGAAGGGAAATTACTATAAAATTATTAAGAACATTCACCTTGCTGCTATTCATAGGTTTGAAACTTTCTGCTGGCTAAGAGTCCACTGTGCCCTATTGAAGCCATATTTGAAGTAATGAGTAAGTTGCACTGTAAATGCAGTATTAATAACTTATAAAAAACAAGGAGTACAAGATAAACCAGAAATTTATCATAAAGATGAGCACAGCAGCTGCATCCACTTTTAGGATATAAAGAGAAGCTGTGTGGTGGAACCACTGCACTGCCACTAAATCCAGTTGAAGTTGTGTGAATTTCTAGTAAGTAAACATTGAGATGCACCAAATTAATTTCAGACTGTTAATATTCCTCCTTTCCTAAACTGCCTCTCAGAGCTTTGCTCGAGCCTTGCAGTGATTGATGTTGGTTTTGTCTTGCTGTGAGGAGCAGCAGAATCCCTTAAAGCTGCACTGGGGGCCTGCCTCTGGTAACTGGGAAGGAACAACCTCTGCTGGTTCACCAGAACCAATTCCTGCCCCAGCTGTCTTCAGGTTTTCTAACAAGCTGACAGAAAGCACAGTGCAGAAGTGTTTCGGTTTTAGGCATAACCTGTGAATTTAAACCACTAAGATACAGGGTATCAGAGTTCATCTAAGAACAAAAAAACTTGAGATTTTTACCTAAATTGGTAAGAGCAAAGTGCTGTTTGATTATTTAAAGGTAAACCAACCCCTTCTCATCAGGAAAGCTGAGAGGGAGACCAGAAACCCATGTCCATTTTGTTTCCTTGAGTACCTTAACCACAAGCCTGCTGCTGCTGTGCCAGGACCCACAAAATGGCCTAGTAATTGCTTGGTGAGAGAGTTTGTTTGCTGAAGTGCAGTCTGACTCAGAGGTATCTTGGAAGAGATTTGCTTCATCTTTTTGTAAGCCATGGCAGATTGTGAAATAAAACTGGTCTGGCTGTTTTAGCAGCTAACTCTCAGAGAACAGGCTAAAAACAAGCAGATACAAAAGATACCAAGCTTATTCAATCCATTCTTGTTTGGTATCCTAGAGTTAAAAGGAAATTCTAATTTACATAGATAATTTACACCTTCTAGCTTAATTTAGCCAAAATTGAGAGGTTTTCTCCATATCTGTTACATATTAGAAAATGTTCCAAGTAGCTCAGCTCACCTTGGTCTGTGCCCGGAGCAGCAGGCAGTCTGCTCTCCTCACTATCTTCAGCCACTTGTGGGAATCAATCAGGGAAAAGCCTTCCTGAAATAAAGCACAAACCAGTGGCACAGCAAACAGCAGCACCAAGGAGCACGTGTTGAAGTTCTGTGATGTAATTAAAGCCCTAATGAAGACCAGTCACTGCAGTTATGCAGTTTTTGTAGCTGTCAAACAGCTGCCACTGTGGAAGTTTTACCACTCCAGGGATTAACTCCAGTAACAAGGTATGTATGTTCTAATTTCCATCTCTCTCTCTCCATTTATATTTGTGCATGCTGTGAATGCCCCTAAAAAGCAGAATAAAGCAGCTGCAGTTGGAGCTCTGAGTGCTGAAGTTGCCCGGGAGGGCAGCAGAGGGCAGGCGAATCCGGGGAATGGCACAGCCCCGCTTTATCCAAGGCCCAGGGAGGCCTTGGCTCCAGGTGGCACTCAGGAAACCGAGCAGCAGCTTTCTTAATTGGATAAAGATGTTTTTATACTCCAGTTGCATCATTGTCAGTCTTTTCAAACTCGACAGACTGCTCAGCCTCCTGTAAAAACACTCCAGGAATGTGAAAAACAGCTGCAAGGCAACAGACTGTGTCTCCCAAGGAAGGCACTCTGAGCCATTACTTAGCAAAGTCCAGGGGAAAAACCCAATTTATCAATGTTAGGGCAGGGAGGAAATCAGGCACCTGTTTTATCCAAACTCACAATCCTTTCAATGATCAAGGGCTTGAGTGAGCCCAGGCTGCTTTCAAGGGCTCCTAAAAGGGTCACACCCCACAAGTCATGTCCATTCTGAAGGGCTAGTGGTGTTTGCCCCAGCCACCATCCATCTTAGGTGGGTCCAGGCTGGAAAACCATCTGCCATTCTATTTTGGAACAGGAAATCACCTCAGTGACTCTGCCCCTTTACTGTGCTGACACTGGCTTTACAGTCTCATGCAGCAACTGCATGTAGGTTTTTAGCTGCACTTTACAGAGGAATCTTTCAAAAGCTGTGAAGAGTGGAAGCAAAGGCAGACTGGATGGCAGACATCTGCTGCGAGAGACTCCAGAATGTCAGCCAGCAGGGAAGTACCATTCCCAAAAGATCTGGGCTCAGAGGGAGAAATGAATTTCCCTGTGTGCTGTAAAAGCAGCTGCTGAGAGCAGGTAAGAGGCCAGTCTCTGGTAGTGTCTCTGCACTGAACACACCCAGTACCCTAAGGCAGGACGTGCTAAGTGGGAAAGGCCTGAAGGTCAAAACAACAGGGAGAGATCACTTGGTGAGCAATGGGGAGAGGCTGAGCCAAGCCCCAAAATGCTGTCAGTGAAGCAATTCCAAACCATTCCTTCACTAGGCCACTTTAATTTGTGGCCACTTGTGCTTGTCCTGTTCAAGTAGTTTCTGTTTTGGACACACACATTATTTATTTAAATATAGCTATTCCCATATTCAATCTGGTTTTACAGTGTTTTTCCTTTCACTGGAGATGAAGGTTGAACAAATGCTGTCTCCTTAAAATAATATCTGTTTTCAAAGAAATTATAAAAGGCAGTCACTGTTTAGTTTCCTATGAACTATTATTTTATTGATGTTTCTTAGGTTCTTTTGTATGTCCTGTTTCTGAGGTAAAACAAGTGGAAAAAAACAGCACTTGGAATTTTTATTTATGTAGTCCTCATTACCTAATTCCAACCCCAAAATTCGATTTAACTGAAATTTAAGTTTAACCACCTTATTTTTAAAATCATTGTCCCTGTATTAACAGAATCACAGAGAAATGGCAGCACTTCATTAAGTCTGGTCATCAATGTTCAGTCAGGCACAGTCCTGTTGTTCTCCACAACTGTACTTGTAACAAAAGTGGGTAAAGGAAAACTCTTTCCTACATCTGTGACCAAAATCTAAGCAGCTCAGAGGGAGGACTAAGTGGAATTAAGCTGAAGGAGAAAATGAAACAAGATGTTTCCCAAATGTTTTGGAAGCAGGCAAGATGTGACCACAGCTGCCATGAGGCAGGAGCCAGAAATGCTGATCCAGCCTCACAGCCATCGAGTCCAGCACTGACTGGTAAATACTTTTGTTCTGACTTCACATTTCAGCATTCAGAAACCTGCTGTGTAATGAGGGCTGTGAGCTGTGGTGGAAGGTATTGAGTATGATTTATGTATATTTTTTATTGTAGCATTTAGAAACCCTGTGGTGCTAAACAACACAGGGATAGATTATCTGTTTTGTTAGACTGCAGCCTATCTGAATGGAAAATGACTCCATATCTAAGAAATGTTATTTGTGTAGCAGTTCAGCTATGCTGGCTTGCATCAGTTCATTTGGATTCACTCATGCACAAGCCAGATGTTTTCAAACAAAGCTATGTGTAAACAATAGCTTAGGAGGAAAAGCTTTTTTTTCTTGATCACAAAAATGATCTAGTCTGCCCTTAAATCATAACCAGAATTTAAAAAGACAAACTAAACCCCAGAATGCTATAGAGACACATTCTCCAGCCTGGGCTGCTTCTTCTAACAGGCCCATGAAATGCAAATACACCAGTTTGTTCTCCAAGTTCCCAGCTCGAAGGAATGCATGCATTGTATCATCCTATGGATTAAGGACTCACCTGGGAACGTGCATTTGCAGGAAAGGATGAGGTCAGGTTGAGATGAAAGGAGTTTTATTTTAAGAATTAATAGTTAAAGTTTCCAGGGAGGCACCTGAGAGTTCCTTAACCCTTGCCTTTCCCAAGGTAAGGTACCACTACTCAAGTGGGGAGCAAACCTTGCTCCACTCCTGGAGCCTCTATTCACCACCTAGGTTTAAAGTGTGCTAAGTTAACCTCAAATACCCACATTTTTGACCTGGGATATTGTGGGTATTACTACAATTTAACATTTATACTGCATAACACCTTGCTTATTCTTGGAAGTGCCCAATTTGGCACCAGAGCAATGGTAATGTTATTTCCAGGTGTCCTCACAGTGTGGTTCTGATCAAAAGAGAACTGAGATAGTGGAGATGCAAGGACTGTGATTAACCATTTTCTCAGGAGACAGGAAAAATAAAGATGTGGGAGCAGGCAGGCAGAAAAAACTTGTGAATGATTTTCAAGAATTATACAGAATGTTAAAGAATGCGCAAAACTGAGATGCTTTCAGGTGTTTACAGGTAAGTGGTGATGAATGCTGATCACTTTAATAAGGATTTTGTTATTAATAGGTTATAATAAAAAAACTGCACATGCTTGAAACATGACAGATTCTAAATCAAGTGCTTGCATAAATTGGAAAAATAGCAATTTTTAACTCCTTGCCTTCCCAAAAGGGAATGTGACTTGCCATTTTACACTTTATTTCCTAGAATAAGCAGTTTTCTATTTAAAAAGTAAAAATTCTTCATTAATGACTGTATAATAAAGTTGTGAAAATTAAACTTCTAACATAATTTCACTCTAGACTTAATTACTACCTTGTAACACATTTGGAAGTAAAAATTTTTGTATCTACCTCCAATATCAAAGTAAGGCCAAATACATCAGGTTTGATTTCTGCAGTATGATCTGTCTTGAAAATTGAGTCAAGAGCAGAAGAGCCAACATGAACCAAAAAACAAAAACAAACAAAAACAAAAACCCCAAACAACACAATGTGTGGAGTGAGGGAAGCACAGAGTTATCCCTGCAAACATTTCCAACCCTACCAATCAATGGGGACAGACAGGAGTAAGGAATAAAAGGATGTTAAGCTATGCATTATCATTTTTTTACCTTCAATCTCTCAGACCCTCAAATCTTGCTCTTAAGCCTGTTTGATTGTGGCAAAGAACACAAGGGCTGAACTCATTAAAGAGAGTGCTCTGTGTGTACACAGGCAGAGAAGCTGAAGGAGGGAGAAAAATCCAGGACACAGAGCCAGCCCTGAGGGGGCTCCAGCCAGAGAATGGCTTTGGCCAAAGTGCAGACACTGGGTTTCAGATGGGTGCAGCCCACAGCCCACTGACAGCAAAGACCTCAGCACAAACCTCCACACTTCAGAATGACAACCTGAACTGTTTTGGGATTTTTTTCCCAGTGACATCTGTCCAGGGACACAGAGAGGGGAACTGGATGCTTCAGGGCATCCCAGTAATGTATTCATTCATTCATTCCCAACATAAAATATGTGCTTCCCCAGACTGATACCACACACTAAACTCTAAGGTAAATATGCTTCATTAACAGACATCACAAATCTAAAAAAAAAAAAAAAAAAAAAAAAAAAAAAAAAAAAAAAAATTCTAAGAGCTGGGTTTAGGAGAATTGGGGCAAGAGAAAAGACAAGAGCAGAAGCCCTTGACATGAAACAGAAATGGGAAAGCTGAAGCAGAAGGATACTGTCAGCTCATTCAAAACAATCATGTCAACAGCACATGTTGAAATAAACAAACTGAAACTGAGATTTTTGAACCATGATTGTGGTACTAAATAAGCCAACAAATTTCATAGAAGAATTAATTGTTTCTTTAAAACAAGAACAACCTTCTGTGGCTTTGCAGAGCTCTACCAAAAAGCAGCATTATCGACCTGCTCACTGCCCAGGTTTCTGTCAGGAGCCCTCATTTATTGCAGAGGGAGCATCTCTGCCCAGAGCACTGCTGTGAATCTCATCTGCAAAATCTGGTGCCTGAGTTTCAGGCACTGCAAAGGGAGCATCAGGAACATGAGAATGCCTGCTGAATGCCTGCCTAATTAATGAGTTAGAATCTACTGTACCCTAAGCACTGGTAGCTTATTGGAAGTCATGAGGGGACCAGGAGGGCACTAAGGACATTTAGTCTACACTTCGAAAGATCAGGTCACAAATCAATTACTCCAGATTAATTTTATCCTATTAAGTAAGTCCTCTTCACAATTTCAATTTGTTTAATTTGTAGGATATTATGAATTCTAGCACCAGAAATAATTGCACTGAATAAAACACCAAAATATAATTTGCATGATGTGTTGATACAGAGGGGAAAGGAAATAAGAGTTGTGGTAAATGGAACATGATGTATCTTCAGCATGGCCAGAAATTACCAGAGACGCTGTTGAGATATTCCTGTAAAATTCCACTGACTACAATATACAAGAATGAAGTTTTTCTACCATCCAATATGCAGTCTGTTAGGCAACACTGCAGCAAACACCAGTCCTAAAAATACATTATGTAATTTAATTCCAAATGAAGAATTTGGTGTAAAAAAACAATAAAACCAAACAAATCAAACCACCCTTGAATTTGCATTATGCATCAGGGATTTTTATGTTCCATGCTCTGATGTTCCATTTACCTCCTCTTCATTCCATTACACAAGGAATAGATGGCATTTCCATAGGAAAACAGTTGTTTCTGTATTTATTAAAAACAACAGTTGTTAGGATATGTGAATATTTTATTGCTATTTTATAAATATTGTTCTCAGAAACAGATCATAAAAGAGCCAGTGGGCTCTAAGAAAAAGGTTTCTTAATGTTCCTACTTAAATAAAATTAAAAGGACTAAGAGAATATATAAGTACACCCATCATAGAGAGAATATTTTGACAGCAGTCACAAACACTTGAATATTGTTCCTACTATAGATTTAATCCAGCCATCAGCAAAACAGAAATTCTTCTTCACAACTTTCAGTTTTGTGCCAATGTTGTTCATAGGTGAGAATCAGAAAAAAAATTCTTTTATTATTTATCAATGAAAATTTTTCAAAAACACAGGTTCTGCATATTGAGAAGGAAATGTGTCCCTGTGACCCAGATTTTGTGCCTCACCCTGTTCCTGTGCAGAGGTACAAAGCTACAATAATTGTTATCCAGCTCCCTCAAACCCAGGAGCCTGAAGCACATCAAAAGGGCTGAAAAGTAGGGATTAGGAGATAGATCAAAAGACAAGACAATTTAATCAACAATCTAAAGGATGCAACACAGAAAACAGTTATGTGAGAACATGAGAAGGACTTCCAATGCAAGTGAGGCAGCACACAGGTGTGGGAGGCAATCCAAAGGACAGAGCCCAGCCCAGGCCAGCAGAGGAAATGAGAGCACAGGTAAAACCAAGCCAACAGCTGCAGCATTCCATCAGAGCTGATGCATTCCCTGTGGAGCAGGAGTTGTGCATTATCCCCTCTGACAGCAGGCCCAGGATAATGGACCCCCAGTGGGTGCATTTGGAGTGTGACAGGCTCCAGGCATGCTCTGTACTTAGTCGTGCAAAGCCTGGTTAAATATTGTGACAGCTTTGTGACAGCACTGACAGCTGCAACTGGAGGGAGATAGAACCACTGAGATTAACCATTCCTGATGATTGCTGCAGCAAAAATACTGCCTCAACAGCACTGCAAGTTGGTTTGTTGTTAGGTGGCGTCTCAGGAAGGAGTTTGCAAAATGCCCCATCCCTGGCTGGATGGAGCTCTGAGCATCCTGGCATGGTGGAATTGTCCCTGCCCATGAATGAGCTGTAAGGTCCCTCCCAGCCCAAACCACACTGGGATTCCATGAAAATGAGCACATGGGGTATTTGGTGGGGCTTCCAGCCACTCAGGTGTGTTTAAGAAGACAAGTGGCAGGACTGCAGCTGGTCCAAAATCAGAAACACACACACCAGTGCCTCTCCCACCAGTTCAGTCCTGCACACACAGAACAGCCCAAATGCACCTGCTCAAAGAGCTGCACCCAAAGCAACCAACAGGCTGTAAAACCAACTTCATGTGAGTTTTCTTTAGCAACTCTCAAAGTGTTACTGTGTCAACTTCAAGGTTGGCATACAAGCATTGCCAAAAATTTTTTTTTTTTTTCCTTTTCAACTCTCAGTATTGTATTTTGGTCACATCTACTAAGCATGTCTGCTCCACCTCTCCTGCACTATGTGATAGCTCCTGCAGCATCTCAGTGTCTCTTAGAAGCTGGAACAGTCCTGACAGATCCCAGAAATTCCTCATCTGGCATTTCATGCAAAGCAGCTGCCTGAAAGCTTCACTGGCCACTAAACACAAGAGCTGCAAGAAAGTGCTTTTCTCAGCCAAGCTTTTAGAAGCTTTTCTGATCCCTCATCCCTTCTGACAGCACACTTGTATCTGCCCTGTTACTTGCCAGATTCAGCCTTTGCCAGACAAGTCTTTCAAGGGCTGCAGCTTTGGGTTTTGCCTTTTTTTTTGCACTTCAGTTAATTATTAGAAGTTGCTGTTAGCTTTTATATGGTTATTTCAAGCATTTTTAGAGTAATGTCAGTTACTGGTCACTAACAGGGACATCCTGCACTGAGTCATTCCAAGCACAATGTAGTAAGGGATGGCAACAAGTGTCATTTCCACCCACATTTTCAAAATTTCTTTCCTTTTTCTTATTCAACACAACTGCTAAAATACTTTCCACAGTCTTTTTACCTTATCCTCACTAAATGAGCTGAGGGCCATTCACAGTAACAGCTCTGTGTCAGCCCATGCATTAAAAACTCAATGTTCCTAACACACAGGCCAAAAAATTCAAGGGCATCTGTGGTTCTCCCCTATACTTAAATTCCTCTAAGTTTAAGACCCTTTAATAGGCACAGTAAAAACTAATTTATAAGCTTATACATATTTAAAGCTGTAACACAGTCTCTTACACATTTTGTCAAAAAAGCTTTGTTATCTTTATACTGCAGCACCTTCCAGTGGTTTGTAGTAGCTTTTTAACATATTTAATACCTTTCTAACATATTTATCAGCCAGTTCCTGCTCGTTATCACCACTGAGTACAGGTGATGTGCACCAAACACACAATTCCACCTTCCAGCAAGGTCTTCTATGTTACGAGCATCAAACCCACTCCTCCTAGACAGAATTTTCCTTTTGGTGTCATTGTGAAATCTTTAGTTTAGTAGCTGGTTATACTTAAGCAAGTGCAGGCTACAGAAAAAACAGTGACACAAGTCTGAATTTTGTCTCCAAGGATCTTATGTTGTATGTTAAATCTCATCAACCAACACAAAATACAAACCCGTTGACAAACCAGATTGTCAAACCAAAATACTAGTAGATCATTGGCAAGCAGTTAGCTGGATCATATAACAAATTATAGCTTTACCTATTTCTAAACAGTGTATTTTTTCTGTTTTCTTAGTCAGAAGAATCATGAAAAAAAACCCAAATAGCTTTCAACATCAGCAACACTTACCATTACCTCTTAATCTAGATTTTTAGAAGCGCAGAGAAAATGCTGATCCTCAGCAGGAAATAATGCTTTTAGTATTATTCTGATAAATGTGAAGGGAAAGCAGCACATGAGAATTACCATGAGCAAAACAAAATTGACAGTCCCCACTCAGTGGGAGAGAAGATGAAGCTGAGAAAAGAAACGAAGTTAATACTGATGGTAACATGAAGGAGAAATGTTCTTTATACATAACAAACTTACCAGCACTGTTCGCTCTTGGGAAATAAAGAAATGGCCAGACTCCACAATGGTAAGGACAAGAGGGCCTGATTCTTCATTTGATTCAAACACCTTTAAAAAGACAAAGGAAAATCTGGCCCTGCAAGCACAGAATCTACAATTTCCATTTCTAGTGCCAAATAAAAGGTCTCAAAGGTCACTTTTAGAAGCCAGGTGTGTAATTCACATCTCACTAATGTACCCTGCCCTCCACTCCCACAGACAGGAGACACATTAAACGTTTTTTTCACTAATTATACCTCCATATACAAATTTAACTACTTGGAAAAACCCTCTGGATTATTCCACCTTGATCTCTAGATTTTAATACCACAGGTTACTGCTGAATGAAGGAGTAAAAAAAAAAGTGGGCCGCTAACACTCTGATGTGCTGTCATTAATAATTCATGAAGCAAAATCTCTCCCGATTCCTGCTTTAGCTCTGGACCCGCAAAAAGACACCTGAAAGGCCTCATTTATACGCGTTTGCCTCAGAGCAGAGCCAGTCACCCCACACCGCCCCGCCACCCTCCCCGCGCCGCCGGCACCTTCCAAGAGGTGCTCTGCCCCTCATCGTCACCGTCCTTCGGGGGGAGGAAGCGCCCGTAGCGCTTCAAGGGCCACACTGTGGCGCTGCCGAGGAGGGAGGCGTCGCCGGCGCTGCCTGGCGCCGAAGCCATGCCGGGCTCGGAGCCACCAACACCGCCAGCCGCCGCCATCCCGCGCTGAGGAGGCTGAGAGGGCGCTAAGGGGGCTGAGAGGGCTCTGAGGGAGCTGAGGGCGCTGAGGGGCGGCGGCGCCGAGGGCGCTGAGGGCGCTGAGGGCTCTGAGGGGGCTGAGGGGGCTGAGGGGGCGGCGGTGCCGACGGCTCTGAGGGGGCTGAGGGGCGGGCAGCGCGCGGGAGCTGGGCGGGAAGCAGGAGCCAATAGGAAGACGGAGAGGGCGAATGGCGGGAATTGTTCGCCAATCAGCGCGACGCGCGCGGGGGCTCGCGCCGCATCTTCTGTGGAGACGCGTGCTTAACGGGTGTGGCCGCTTTTTTCGCCTCAGCCGTGCGGCGTACAGCTCCCGGCTCCCCCCTTTCTTTCTTCTTCTTCTTCTTCTTCTTCTTCCTCTCCCGTTCGAGGGCAGCATGGTTACAGCTTCTCCCTTCTCCCAAGCAGCCCTCGGCCGTGGTGGGCCCGCCCTTCTGCTCTGTCAGAGGAGAGCAGACGCCCTGGCCGCCATTTTGTGGCGTGACGCTGTCGCCGCCATTTTGTGGCGTGTGAGGGAGCGCGATGGGAGCTGCGCAGCAAGGAGGAGGGAGTCTCTCGCTGTCTGTCGCTGCCCCTGTGACAGCGCCAAGATGTCAGCATGTATCCTTCTGTTATAAATAAGAAACAAAATTCTCAATATTCAGCAACATTTAGATTGCTTTATTTTATATAGACAGAGCAACGCAGCGCTGGGGAGGCCGAGGGGTCACTGCCCACTCCGCACTCTGCCAAACTTCAGTTTTGCAGCTTTTTTTATAGTCTGGTTTTCTTACAGTAATCAATAATTGTTATTTTTTTGTTGTCATAATTTTGCTAGGTGGTCAAAAAACATCCATGGGACCTCTGGATATGAAGTCTCATAGATAACCATCTGGTCTTGGTAGATAGAGAACAGCAGAAATCGGCAAGTCTGGCCTTAGTAGATAGGCAGCAATTGATTGCACAAGGGCAGGAAATCTGAGTTTGCAAAATTTTTCAGGCTGTGGAAAAGCCTTGTTTTGCAAACTGGTATTAGATACAACTTACTTAGAAAACATAATATTCATAACAGGAATTTAAAACAATGATTTAATCGTATATTTTCCTTTCTTTAGTGTCATGCTTCATTTCAGACCTAAGTATTCTGGTTTATACAAACCCCAGTACTTTTATGATTAACATGAATGTTTTATCGATTATCACAATTCCTCAGGTGGGATGTGGGAAGTCCTGTAAAAATGCTGTCCTACACTCTCAATTCCCTTTCCATTTCTTCTAGGTGGTGTTCACTTCCTAGAGATGAAACAGGGGTTTTTGTGGTACATGAGTTGGGGTCTGTTGAAAAAGCTGTTTTCAGTGTGTTTGATGGTTTTAGCCAGCGTGAGCAAACAGCTGGATTAATAAATCAAAGCTGCACTCTCCTCCCCATTTCAGCTGTTAGATGCTTCTACAATCATGTAATACTTTGCTTCCACTGGACAGGGAGTGATGGTGGCTTGACTGCACTTTGATATTCTATTTATAGTACGTACTGTTATAAATATGATTTGTGCTAATTAAATTGTAACTATACTAGCAAAATTGTTGCTTTATAATCAATAGAAAAGTTATATTCAATTGTTACAAAGCAAAAAGGATAAAGGAAATGGTTAAACAAAGCAGATGGAATTATCCTCCAGATGTTTGGTGGAAGTGAGAATAGTAAGAGTGTAGGTAGAAGAATAGCATCTAGAAATGAAACTTTTGACCTTGAGTTGGGCCAAATTGAGATGATTCCAGGCATTGGACACTTGGACAAGACTTGTTATGGGAACATACAGTACACCTGACCCAGATGAAACTTGCCCAAATAGTCAAATTAAACAGAAAAAATAAGTTTATGCCATTTTTTCCTGTTTTTCTTTACCTATATGCTTTGCATTAATGATGTTGTGTTGGCTAATATAAATAAAGTTAAAATAACTACTGTCTCATCTGAAATAAAACCTTCAGGGATGAGGTTAACCTATTAAACTGTGATGGTTTAATCTAGATGGTTTAATTAGAAAATATTAGATTGACGTTTATGTCCTGTGGCCCTTGTGTTTTTCATCCAGTGTTGCACCCCAGAGCCAGTTTAGCATCCAAGGAACTATTTCCAAAATAAACAATTTTACAGTGTTTCCAAAAGGGAGGTGTTTATCTAAGCATTTTGCAGATAGGGAAAGGCAGGCAGAAAGGCATTAAATGACTTGACAAGGTCATCCAGAGACATCAGTAATGAAACAGGGAATACAGCGTGGGCTTCCCAGCTGCCAGTTGCCTTCTCTAATCACTGCTTCCCCACAAGGCTTTCTCAAATTGTGCTTGTCAAACACTCAGAATTTGCTAGCAGGCTTGGGACTTCCTTGGGATCTGTAGAAGAAGCTGAACATTTTTGTCAGAGAAAAATATTATGAGTACATATAGGTAAAATATTTTCCCTTATTTCAGCTGGAAACTGTTTGCAGCATTTATTTTCAGTGGAAAACAGTTTCTATTTTCTGAGAGTGACAAAACAAAAGCTTAATACTTTACTAAAGCAAAAATTTCAAAGTGTGGGTTTGAGAGAGGCAGATAGAAACCAAGCACATGAGATACTTAATCTCCTCATAGATTTTTGCTTTGTTAGCCTCTGCTAGTTTGCTTCTACTTTTTGGATATGAATGTGTGATTTTACATATATATAAAGTTAAATGAGCATTGTGTTGAGACTGATACACAAGATTTTGCAGATTCTAATTTCCTTGGGGAATTGCATGATTAGCTCTGGATTCAGAGAGTAGACAGAAGAAAATGGTTAAAATGTGTTTTGATTTTTTTTTTTTTTTTTTTTTTGGTAGAAGGCTACAGAAGCTGCCAGTTTTTAAAAATTAGAGAGAAAATGTAGAAGAAAGAGACAAGTAAAAGCTGTCAGGAGACTGACAGGTTAAAATGTATTTCATCAGGGATGAGATGGCAAATCCTATCTAGATGCCAAGGGTTTGTCACTGCTGTGTACTTCAGGATTGCCTGAGACTTCACAGGCTGCAGTGGCACAAGTTAATTTTCTCACTGCAGAAGTATCTGCTCCTGTTAATAAATTAGAGAAACTGCCAAAAGCAGAGCTCTCCGTGCAGGGACACAGATCCCTTCTTATACCATATAGATTTGATAATGTGCTAATCATTGTTAGGTGTACAGCAGTCCATTCTGGTACTGGGTATTTTGCTGAACAATCTACATTATTGATTTTTAATAATAACTGTGGTGATAATGGCAACAGTACAATCACAGCACTGTGACTTTGCTGTCAGGTGTGAGCAGGGATTTGCTGGAAGTGCTGGGGATGGACTGGAGGAACTCACACAAATGGGACAAATAATGTATTAACAACATCAAGGATGCCAGATGTGTGAAATAGATCAAAATAAGCAACAAAAGGTGCTTTTTAGCAATTCTGGAGGTTTCCTTGTGTTACTGACCACATCCCATCTGCTTCTACCCAGCTGTGTTCAAGGCATGAATGGGATTCCTCACAGTGGCACAAATCAAAGGCTAGTGAAAATGTTCTGTTCCGAATATTTGATTTATTGCTTTGATTTCTGTAATAAATAGTGCTGTCTTGTGCTTTAATGGCTTTGTTAGCAGTTGTGGTATTTCCCCAGGTTCATTCCATTAATGAATGTTTCACACAGTTGTTCCTGCTTTCCTTGGAATGTGGTCTGCAGTCAGCAGCCTCCCTGCCCGGATCTCTCACTACTGGTGAAATCTCAGCATCCTGGATTAGTGCACAGCATTCTGCACCCTGCTCTCCCCAAAACACCTCATCCACTTCTGGCATCAGGAGTCAGCCTGGGGGCAGATGAACTCAGAGATTTGAAGCAAGGCCCCAGTGTTGTTGTGGGCTGTGGTACCGTGGCCTCTGCTGTCCTGAGGAGTGCCAGGTTCACACACCCACCTGTGGGAACTGCAGGCACTGAATTTTGCTCATCACTTTTATGCTGTTCTACTTTTTTCTTGGACAAAATCTACCCCTTTGCAATAAGCTTTACATTTGCAAGTGAAAATCTGAGATCAAATGAATGTGTTGCTGATGTCATGTACTGCAAGTATCAGTGTAAGGTAGAAATAAAATCTGATGACTTGTGTTTGGCACGAGAGCCCCACAGAATCCTGGAACAGTGCTGAGGGCCACAACTAATTTGCAGTTACACTTCACAGATTCTTTTTCCAGTAGCCATATCAAGATTAGGATTGGCTTGAGGATCCACCCTTGGAGCACCATGAGCTCCCTCCCAGCTGGGTGCCTTCAGTTACCCTTTCTATTTTCAGAAGTTACTCAGTTGTAGTGTGTCTCCAAAGACTGATCCCATAAGTTCACATCTTGTTTATCTAAGGGGTGGCATTCCTAACTTGTCAGATATGCCTCAATGACACATATTTGAATATTCCTCAAATTCCTCAATGACACCTTCACCAGCTGATCTTTAAGATCCCTTCCAACTCAAGCCATTCTGTGCTTCTGTGATCTTATTCCCAAAATTACATAATTTGTGGAGGTGCTTGAGCTTTAAAGGGCAGCTGTGGAAGCTCCCAAAGCAGTGCCTGTTACGGGCACACTTGGTTCTGGGACAAACAGAGGAGCCATGTGGGGCTGTGTGTCATGGTTATCGCAGCCCCTGCGGGGTTATGGGATGTGCTGCAGTGTTTCAAACAGAGCCAGAAGCTGGGAACAGCTGGGTGCACAGAGATGCCCCAAAAGCCTTTTGGTGAGCAGGTGCTGGGGACAGAAAGCAGAGTTGTCCTCTGTCCCTCAGTCAGCAAGGACACACCAAGGCCAGCGTGGAGCCCTGGCTTAACGGGGTCTTTGACCTCCTTGTGTGATTTGAGACTCTGCTGCATAAAGCCTTGCACTTTTTCCAGGGAAGGTCACATTTGTTCAAAACATAATTTATTTGCATTACCTTTATTTTCTTTTAAGTTGTCTAACTTTAGCACTAGGGGCACTGATAAAGGAGCTGCTGCCTCACAGATTTTCCATTTACATAAAAACCACACCCACAAACACCCTTCACTGTCAGTGCATCCATTTTGCTGAGTGCTTTTCATTTTCCATGACCTTGAAAACATAAGGGCGTTTATTAATTAATTCAAATTTACAGCTGGGTGGAGGGGAGAATTGCAGATCAGAGATAAGCAATTTGTTGTGTGCCCCTTATTTGATGAGGATTCTAGGAGAAATAGTCCAAGCTATTGCCAAGACTTCCCATCCCAACCAACTCTGTTGTTTAACCACTGGGTAAAGAGTGACCCTAGCAGGAGGAGAGTCTTAACTTAGAGGGATTGTTGTAAACTGAATTCCTGACAGTCTTGGATATGAAGAAGAGGTGGAATTATCCCTGCTTTTAACTCTTGCACTGATTAACTGAGCATTTCCTAAAGCAAACCTTTACATACTGCTATATAAACACAGCAGTAGTGGGAATTCTGACTTGGACAACTCTGTCAAAGTTTGTTTTTTTAAAGAAAAATAATTTATTTTTCCCCTTCAAGTTGCATTTTACTGATTTTAGCAGTTCTTGTAGTGAGCTTGTAGAAGAAAATACATCTTTGATTCTTTCTTTAAGTCTCAGTCCCAGAGCTGATGTCAGGGAGAGTTATGTGTGCATAAAGAGGAAGAAAATGTCTTGAACTTCTGTGCATTCTCAAAGAAGGATACTCCCTTCTCACCACCCTAATTCTAAATTCTCTTTCTAGACTACTGGATTATCATTTGTTCAACCAAGGATTTAGTGGAGCAGGTGAAGAGAGGACTCTAAATACATCTAGCTAGTGTAATACATCTGTGCCTCCTTGTGCCTGAATAGAATAAAATGAAATAGAATATTATATTTCAGCTCCTGTTCCTAATATACAGCCTTTTAAAATAGAGAAAAAAAAAGTCTAATGTTAGTGACACGAGATTGTGACATGCACCTGAGCAGTTGCTGTGCCTTCCACTGAAGGGTGACACTGAAACCCACCTTGGCACGTTCAGCTGTCCCTCTGACACCCAACCTGGGGTCTGTGCCACATGAGAAGGAGCCTTTAGTCCCCTGAATCCCACACTGGTTAGGAAGCAAGCAGCAGAATGCTAATAAATTTAATTTACTTGCTTAATCTCCCGTGTTTTGTATTAATATGAATAGCATTACAGGAGCAGGGATGTGCTTATATAACAAAATGTTCTCCTTCAGCTTAAGGTTAATGTAGTTACTTGTATTTACCACACACGAAATGGGGGTTTAATCTCCTGCAGCAGGACCAGTAACTTGTGAGGAAGTTGTGTTGTCTGCCAGGAGCCTCTGAGCCAGGGAATGGGATCTCACCTCTGTGTAGCTTCCCCAAACCCTGTAATATTGGATACTGGAGATGTTCAGTGTAGGGATGTGGAGGAGAAGAGTATTGATCCAAAGCATGGATTTTCCTTGTTTGCTTTCATAGCCTAAAACACAAATAAAGGCCTGATTTTTCTCCTGCTTTGCTATTGGATTGCATATGGTGCAGTGGAGAGATGATGCTGTGCTGCAATGTGCACTGGTCTGTTCTTGTTCATGAAAACAAGAGAGGTTGATCATTTTTTCCTGGCAGCACTGTGGGTCAGGTTCCCTTCAGCCCACACTGGTGGAGTCTCACTGGTGACTGCACTGAGCAGCCCTGCAGTGTTTGACTGACTCACAGACACCTGAGGTAAGGGGCTGTGCCATGACATCATCTTCTGTCAGTCAGCACCAGGCACAGGGCATCTCCCAGTTTGTGGGACATCATAAGAAATTAATCTGTGAAAATGGGACAAGTTCAAATACGAGTATCCCATCCTCCTGCTCTCCTCCATTGTCCCTGGCTTCACAGGGGACATTTGCCAAATAGGCAAGCATCATTAAACTTTGGACTTGCCTTCAGGATAGTTTTGTAACCCATTTTCATCTCTGAGCCTGCTTTTGTACCTCTTGGACATGAGCTGGCTTTGTTTTCCTGTAGTTGTATAGAGTCCAGATAATGCCACCATTTCATAAACATGGAACATCTCCTCTGTACCCCATGTTTTTGTTAATTTGGATACAGAAGGCAGCTGCTCAGTTCAGTCTAATTTATTTTCTGCATGAAAACTGAGAGATGTCTGTTGTCAATCTGTGCAGAACCTGGGCATGATTCTGATCATCCAGCATCATTTTGCCAGTTTCAGCTGATTTCTTCTGATATTTTTTGATAGAAGGAGGAGTGAGAGCCTCACTCAGTCTTATTTGTTGTTACACAAAACCTGGATGGACAGGGATGCAAATAAATCCAATCTTAGTTGTTATTCTCAGCAAAATATCAAGTGTGATAGCTGGAATGTCATTTGTGATGGAAGAGATTTTGTTTTCCTATCTCAGCTTTCCAGAGATAGAGTATTTGCTAATATTTAACAACAGCCTGATGTCAGTGGAAAACTCAGATGCCATTTGACATAAACTCTCATATTAATCAAGAAAAATGTAAGTTCTGAGAGGCATTTCTACTGCCTGAACAGAAATGAGGCTTGGGGTCACAGTGGAAGGTTGGAGATCATTCTCAAGCTGCTTTGTCTCCTCACGTGCTGCAAAACAACATTCTCAAAACACAGCTGCTTTCCAAAAAAGCATTTTCATGGCTTCACTACATTAATTATAAAGGTAGATGTAAAAATGTAAAAATCCCAGCAGCACTAATGTCAAATAATTGTTAGTGCTTGAAGAGGTTGACAGAGAATATTTTAACTTGAGGGTAAAGGACTGGAAGGGAATGGTTTTATGTTTATTGTGCTGCCATTCCCAGTGCTTCAGTCTGTCTCCTGTGCTGTGCAGTGTGACTCTGGGATTGACAGCCACTGCTGCAGAGAATCTGCAGATCACCTAAACTTCTACTATTTCTTCTCCCTAGAGATGACTTTGGTGTGATTCCTGCATATACTTCACCAGGGATTTCATGCTCCCTGTAGAAGTTATCACCCAGGCTCCTGCATTAAATTCCCTTCAAACCAGAAGTTTGGAATGCTGGAATTGCCTGTTTGTCTCCAGGATTTGTGCTTCTGCCATGGAAGTCCAGAGCATCTCAAGGACACTTCATTGCTACGAGGAAGGTGCTGAGTGAGATGACCCTGCTTTTATCAGGATGAGTGTTGTCTTCTTTTGCAGACATCTCACTAGTGGAACAAAAGCCATTATACCACAGTGGCCCAGGGCTTGAGATAGTAACAGAGGCAGCTGCAAAGTTTTAAAGGTATTATTGGACAGTGCACAGCAGATTCATGTTTGCAAGTGAAGTTAAGCACAGTTCTTATTAAGAAACAATGAGCTTTTAAATCTCTCTGGGCTTTTCATTCCATTTAAAGCAATCCATACCTGTTCTCCTCCAGTATATGTAAGTTGTGCAAGGTTTCTTAAAGTTTTATAAAGTAAAGTAGAATGCATTAATCTGAGAAAGAAAAATGTATTCCATATTTTAAAATATTTTATTATTTTTAAAGAAAAATGCATAAAAGTACAGAGGCACACCTGTACAGAGACAAACAATTCATCTATGGGACTCCTTGCCATTGGGTGTTGATGTTCATGAACCTTTTCTTGCTCAAAATCACATTTTTCTAGTTGCTTCTTGGAGTGATAGAAACCATACAGAAATATATGTTGTATTAGCCATGTATAATATGCAGGAAATCAAATCAGGCACAAAACCCAGACACCATCTTTATTAATACTACAGTTTGGGGAGGAGGGGGAAGCTATTTTATTCATCCTTTTTAAAGGGATGAATAAAAGGGATGAATAAAAGGGATGAATAAAATGCCTTTATTCATTCTTTAAAAATATCCAGACAACTCAAACTCAAAGAAACTCTCAGCATCTCATATCCAGCAGCTGGGGAAGTGAATTTTGCACACAGCAGACACATTATCCATTCCAGCAGCGTGCACACCTTTATCCTCTGTCTCCTACCTGCTTTTATAATGAGCCTTCCAGAAGCAAGAACTCATGTCCTGAAACAACTTCTGGGGTTACTTAATTGCTTAGTGACCTTTTCTAGATTTGCCAAATTGCTTAAGCTCAAGCACTATTCACATCAGTATTTAATGTATACCATGAAGTGCCACTCAATTTTCAAATACTTAGTTCTGAACTTAGTTATTATTTCCATGAAGAAGGATTTCCAAATTGCTCCCTGTTGGCAGAATGAAAGCAGATAAAACTCTGTGAATCCTCAGCTACCTGAAATTTGTCCAGGGGACAACCAGCAGGGTCACCCTGCCACATGTTTTGAGCTCAGAATTTTGTCTTGAAAAGGTTGTAAATTTGTGAAAATGACCTTCAGAATCAGGTCAGAGACAATGCTTGGGGAAAAATCATGGAACAGATGTTGTGAACTTTATCCCATTGAGACACATACAAAGCAATGTTTGCATGTCACAGTATTTAAATATTGTATCATATCCTCATAAATATGGAAATTAATAATAACATTTTACAGGCACTGATGGACAATTTTCATATCAGCATTAGTTCATGAGCCACTTCATCCCCTCTTTGGTTCTAGGAGAGCACAAGCTTGGACACTCACAGTGTGTGCATAACATTTTCCAAACTACAGTTTGTGAGTCTGAGGGCTAGAAACAAAACTTTTTTTTGCACCAAGAATTGAAGACCTCACCAAATACTATAACTTTAAAATTTATTCTGGGTCATGTGCCATAGTGGCCGTGATACTTACTATTACTGAAGTGTGTGGATATATTATTGCAAGGGTGAGAAGAACATTCCAGAAAGAAGTGCCCAAAAAGGAGTTAAATAGAGAGAAGACAAAATGCTCCTCTGCCTAAGCACTTCAAACACTCCCTGAAGCTGCAAAGATCCAGAGGACACTGGCAAGTCCTTGCTGGTTAAAGGGAACAAGTCAGGGTGCTCAGTTTCCAGCTGATAATTTTTCTTAGATGAGAGTTTACAAATTCCATTCCATGTTAACTTCAGAATTGTTCTTGCTGCCTTCCTCCATTGAAGTGCATTTCTTGAAACTTGATAAAATAGCAAAAGTAATTATAAATTTGGCTGGGAGACAGGCAGAAGCTATGTCTGGTTGGATCCATGGCTGTTCAATATTCATTTTTCTTCTTCCTTTTGCACAGTGACAGGACACAATTTATTTTTACAATTGTATTGAGATATTTCATGGATGCTCTCAGAAGAGCAGTTTAGTTAGAGTCTTCTCTCTGGGCTAAGATGCTGTTGTTGGTCAGTGTTTATTCATACACCAGAGTTGAGAGCTCCAGGAAAAAAGGACTGCACTAAGGAAGAGTACAGTTCAGGATGCAGGGCTGTTGGGAACATGCAGCCTGATTAAAGATGATGCTGAAGTTCTTGAATGAAATAATGAATCCAGGGAAGCCCTGGCTGATGGCTGCAGAGTAGGATAGATGGAGCAGTTCCTCTGTCAGGCATTGCTGTGGCCAGGGACAGCTCTTCCTGCAGGGTTTCATGCAAGTGGCACCTGCTGGGCTTGAAGCAGAAAGATGTGAGTCTAACAGGAATTCAAGGGAAAAAAACTGCAGTGTCTCAAAGCTGCTTTGGATTAGGGGTGGGTAGGAATGATTGTTCCTGCTGGTTGCTGGAGAAAGGTGGTGGAATCATTGTCCATGTTGTGAGGAATGTCTGTGGGTGGGTGTGGTGAATATTGCTATTGCCTCATGTTCTGGTTTGAAGGACAGGTGTCTGCCAACAAAGGCAGAAGCTTCTCTTTGAAATGGAGAATGTAAACACCCTCCCTCCCAATTATTATTATAATTTTGAAATTAAGGGGCTCTCAGGCAAAGATATGGGAATTAGGAATAACAGTTCTTTACTAGGAAAATTAAAATAGAAATGCAGTATTACAAAGAACAATCCCAAAACACTGACAGAGTCAGAATCCAAGCTGACACCCGTCAGTCAGTCAGGGTGTTGGCACAGTCCCATTCCATGGTGGCGGCATCCTCCTGCAGTGGCAGATGTGGTTCAGCTGGAGCTCCTGTAGAAGGTGCAGTTTCCTCTGAAGGCCCAGGGATGATGTGGGAAGGTCTGGCTTTCCTCTGGAATCCAGTGGAAAGAAGGTACCTTGGTGTCCAAAATGTCAGTTTTTATCTGGGTAGGAAAGGCTTGGCTGCTCCCCCTGGCTGGAGCATCTCCCAGTGGGATGATGGAATTTTATCAGCCATGCAGTGGGACTGAATGGGCCAGCAGCAGATGATCTCTTCCTGGAGGGAGGATGGGCTGTGGCAAAGATAAAGATGATTGCCCCAGCTGGTTTAAAGCTGGCCCATGAGCAGATAATGTGTGCCAGGAGATCAGGGTCACTGCCCCACCTGGGTTCAGCAGATGTGACAGAACACACATTGCTGGTCACATCAACCCAACACACCTCACCCAGCCCATGGTTACCTGGCACCCTCAGAAGGGAAGGCAGGTGCTAGAGAAGGTCACAGCCTCAGAGCAGCGAGCTGAGCAGAGGTACAGGCCATGGCAGAGCATCTCTCAGTACCCAGCTGCCAGTACCACTCTGCAGCTTCCTGGAGGAGATGGCAGCAAGGAGAAGGGCTCCAGCGTCTGCTTGCAGCCAGGCACTGAGTGAGGTTCTCTTGTCTGAGGCTAGTGCTGACTCCTGCCATACTGTGCTGGGGTATTATTCCTCTAAAAGCACATTCTGAAAAGGCTAACTTGTTCTGCCATGTATAGCAAATGATCCGTCTGCTGAGCCACCTGGAAGGACTCTATTTTTAGGCTCTTTCCTCGGAGCAGTTGTAACTTGAATTGACATATTGTTAGCCAAAAGCATGGCACACGAGGCAGGAATATGTCTGGAGCCATGCAAGCCACTGATTGTTAGCAGCACTGGGAACAGGGGCTTGGCAAGAGCCAGTTTGCTTTTTCCAAGTGGGAAAGCAAGCACACAGATTTAACTGGTACAGACCTGGCTTTCAGCAGCCAGAGCTGAGCAGCCTCGACAAGTCAGTCCTTCAGTTGGGAGAACAATGAAGGAGACCTTTGAGAGGAATGACAGATTTGTCTTTACAAACAAGCTGTGGGGCTGCTGGTAGATAAAACCAGCACTTAGAGAGAAAAGAAACAATGGAATGGATTCCACTGACTGATGAATGGAAAAAGATATTTGCCTTTACAAAGAAACTGTAGGTTTGCTGATAAATGAAATTGGATATTGGAAGATGAAAGAAGCAATGGGGAAAAACTATGAATCCTATAATAATTAAAAATTAAAAGGGAGGGTTATACATCAGAGGGGAATCTCAGGTATCAGGTGTTCTGGGAAGTCTGTGCCCCTCAAGTACCTCAGCCCATGGGGAAAGAGAGAGGGAAAGGCAGCTGGGAAATTGGGATAAAAGGAGGCTGCGTCCTCCAAAATTTGAGAGATCCCAGAGGAATGGCCCATGGCCTCTCCCTTTATTCAAATAAAGCAAAAAGGACTCCTCTGTCTCCTTTTTGGACATCAACCTCTGGTGTTTGTGGGTTAATTTTCCTGACACCTTGCACCTGCATGGGCAGAGCTCAGCCTGGCAGTCACCAGCTGCAGTGTGAGCACACCCAGGTGTTGTGACTGGAGCACACTGAGCTGTACATGGGAGGGATGAGGTTTTGGCTAACATTTTACAGAGGAGTTTTTTTTTTTTTTTTTTCTTAATTAAGACATCTTTTTCCCAGATCTTCACACTGCTTCCTCACTTCCCAGATACTTACAGTCCATGGTCACAGAAACTCCATGACCTCACACAGGCAGTTCTTTTCAAGGCCACTCTCAGGGCACAATCCCCTAATCTTCAGGTATTTCTGTATTTTCTTCCTATATGTTTGACTTTGAATATTGCTGTATTAAATGATTGTGCTGACAGATAAATCCTTATTTATCACTTTGCCAATCTTTGTTTCATTCCCACAAGGAATTGGCAAAGCTTTCCTATCTGTGGATCCTCAGGAAGTTAATTTGAATTACTTTCTCTGTGGGTGCAGGTGGACATTTCTGTTTGCTTTCTTACCAGTGTTAAATGCTGGATCCAGAGAATTTTGATCTTTTTTCCAGATCAACTTTGACAACAACTCTACCACAACAGATTTGCTTGGAAATCTGATTTCCTGTTTGTTATTGTTGTGTTATGAGAATAACTGAGTGTAATTTCTGCCCCATATTCTAATTCTACAAGAAGCCAATGGTGAAGCTTTGCCAAAGGGAATCTGTGTGCATTCCCAGGAAAGCAGAAGCACCTACAGGTGTTGGGATCATGTATTACTTGTACAAAGGTTTGCAGTGCTAGTTTTTATTCAGCTGTGGGCAAGGGGGTGCTTTGATTCCACTCAGTCAATTTGCAACAGCCTTTCCTTGCTTTGAAACACTGTCAGAATCTCAGTAGTCCATACCCTGCCTCTGCAAACATGCATTCATTGAGTTTAAAATGGTTTCCAGTTGGGAAGGCTGTCAGACCAGTGTATTATCCAGCAATTGGAAATGACTGAAGGAATTTTCTTCTGTAATACTTCTCTGCAGCAGTAGCAAGGTGAGGAAGTCAGCAAAATGCTGCTGTGTTTGGTCTTTTTGTTGAACTGCTGTGTGTGCTCCAGATGTGCAGTCAGAACCAGAAAACAAGGACTGTGGGGAGCTTCATTAAAGTACAGAACTGCTCATATATAAATATATATACACACCTCAACTCACCAGCACTGCAGCTGCTCAGAGCCTGGGTAATTGTGGGACACACTTTGACCCTACCTGTCAAAACAATCAGTAACTCAGGGGGAGGATTTCTACCCAGGCTGCAGCATATTCCTGTGGGATATGGAAACTTCTCCCCTGTGTAATGGAGGACGTGATTAATCCTGACTGTGCTGACACAAGAAGGTTATTGAATAGGATTTCCTTGTGAATGGCACATCCATTCCCAGAAAAAAAACAACATTACAGAGATGTCAAACACACTCCCATTGTGTTCTGAGCACCCACCCCAAGGCTGCATAAAACCAGCTCAGGGTGTTTGTAATTAAAAGCTGCTGAGAAGCATCTGCAAACTTGTGCAGTTCATAGTAAAAGCAATCTGAACACTTATTTATTGAAGGAAAATTTTAACTGTAGCCTCCCCAATTTCCTCGGTCTCTGAGTCGCAGTGGAGCTGTGCCTGCATTGACTGTGGAGAGAGATGAGTCAATGACTTGGATCTGACTGCAGGCACCCGGCTCTGGCCAAACAAATCACTCTTGAGAGGGCATTCATCACTGTTACCCTCTGGGAAAGCAGCCAAGGATCTCGACAGGTCTGGGCTCCTTCTGCCTCAGTGTGAGGTGCACAACATCCTGACCATCCCATCCCATCCCATCCCATCCCATCCCATCCCATCCCATCCCATCCCATCCCATCCCATCCCATCCCATCCCATCCCATCCCATCCCATCCCATCCCATCCCATCCCATCCCATCCCATCCCACATCTGGGAGCTGCAGCTGCCTCCAGCTGACCTGCACATGCTTTCCCCAGTGCCAGGTATTACTCATGGTGCTCTAAGCACTCTGAAAGGCATTTTGGTGCAAGGTAATGGATGCAGCATTCCCACTGAATTCCCTAAGATTTATTTAATGCTGCACTGACACAGCTCCCCTCGGCAGCACTCACCTTGCTGGTACTGCATTCAGCTCACTGCAGGCAGTGGAAAGATTTGCAGTTCTTAAAAACCAGGCAGAGTAATTGTTACCTCTCTGTGAAGTTCTGAAATGCTCCTGTGGCAATGTTGGAAAGCTCTGCCCGTGACTCACAAAGGCTTTTCTCCTTTACTCCTGTTCTGTTCGTGGTGGTGGAGGGAGCAGTGTGTCCTTGGGGAAGGCAGGAACAGCTGGGGATGCCATGGTTAGGGATATCAGGAAAACTAATCCACAAACACCAGAGGTTGATGTCCAAAAAGGAGACAGAGGAGTCCTTTTTGCTTTATTCAAATGAAGGGAGAGGCCATGGGCCATTCCCCTGGGATCTCTCAAATTTTTGGAGGACACAGCCTCCTTTTATCCCAATTTCCTGGCTGCCTTTCCCTCTCTCTTTCCCCATTGGCTGAGGTACTGGAGAGGCACAGACTTCCCAGAACACCTCACACCTGAGATTCCCCTCTAATGTATAACCCTCCTTTTAATTTTCAATTCTTATAAGAATTCATGTTTTTTCCTCATTGCTTCTTTCCTCTTCTAATATCCAATTTCATTTATCAGCAAACCCACAGTTTGTTTGTAAAGGCAAATATCTTTTTCCATTCATCAATCAGTGGAATCCATCCCATTGTTTCTTTTCTCTCCCTTATTGCTGGTTTTATCTACCAGCAGATCCACAGCTCGTTTGTAAAGACAAATCTGTCATTCCTCTCAGGGAGAACCAGGGACACCAGCACAAGTCCTACAGCAGGATTGTGTCACTGGACCCTTCTGACTGACTGCTTTATTCCCTTGGAATCTCCACATCATTCCCTTATCATGGTCATAATACAAAAGGTGCTTGACAGAGCACAAGTCTCAAGTAAGAAAAACAATTTGGTGATTCCTGCCATCTCGTGCATGGATTGGACACCTTCTAACTAGAACACAAAAAGGACTCTGGGAAGGATCAAGAGATCCCGTGCATTTTCTTTCCATAAGAAGTTTCAGAGGTGTGGTAGGTATGGCAATTTATTGATCAGCACCCTGAGTCCCTGCTGCAGCTTTCTAGGAGCACCAAGCACCTTAGGAGAATATCCATTAAGATACTGGATGCTAGGAAAAGTCTCATGGTTAGTAGAAGAATGATACTAAGATTAAGAATTAAGAATTATTAACTGTAAATACATGTAAAAAAACCTCAGTGCATAGAGCCATTGGAAAGGAACTATTTCAGAAAGTTTTCTGTCCTCCACTAGTCAAGAATTAGGCTGGGGGGGTTTTGAATTTCAAATTTCTTCTTAATATTTCATATACATAAGTGCTGGAGATAACCTATGGGTCACAAATTATTCAGTAGCCACTAATTGAACTCTGTTAATGCTTAAATCAACTAAATTATGTTATTATTTCTATTGTTGTTAGTGTGAAATCCTAGAATCATCCATTTACTTGGATAGACCTTTCTGATCAAGTGAGATTTTTTTCCAAGTAAAAAGTTCATAAAATTAAATGTTATTTTCAGTGTTGTGCTTAATTTAGAATTTAATGGTATTCCGGGCAGCTGCCTGTTCTATTTATTTCTGCTTTTGTATAATAATTGGTTATATCATTCCTTCTGCCTCTGAGGTCTGGAGGTGGAAGCTTTACAGCTTAATTAATCAGTGCTTTTGCTATATTAATGTCATTGTGGAAACTGGAATTGAATGGGGTTCTTTTCCTGCTCTCAGCAATGGTGAGAGCCATTTGTGGGAAGCTTCTTTCCCAAAGCATGCTGAGCTTTGAGTTCATGGGCTTAGCTCTGCTCTCAGGCTCACTGAGCCTGAGAAATCTGATGGATTTTAAGTTTTATTTTAAGTTTGCTTCTCTGGCTGAGCTTTTTGGCAGTGGCAGTTTGCCTACAGTTCCTCTGACAGCATAGTTACATCCCAATTTTTTTCTTTCTTTTGATTCTCAAAGTATTTGGTCCTTCTTAAGTGCAGCATCTTCCAAATTGGGAGTACAAGGCAAACATCACAGATTCATGTTATCATTTTGGGAGGTGGTGGTGAAAGATAACATTTGTAGATGTGGAAAAGCATTGAGAGAATTGTTAGGCAGACATTATTTAAAAGGTTTTGGGTCTTTCATGTGTTTACTGTTTAATGAACATCACACTTGATACTCTTTGAGAGTTCTGCTTCCATATCCCCATCTTGGTTTTGCCAAGATAAAACATTGGTCCACCAATACTGAGTTAAAAGACCAAGTTAGAGAAATCAGTATTTGCTAGTAAAGGAGCACAAAAGGAAATGTATATCAGACTCAGGCCAGGGGTGTATGTAAAACATTTTCAAGGCTGAGTGGTATATCTCACATACTTTATGGCTAATATATACCTCAGACAAACCCAAAAGAACCTCAAAAGCATCACTTTGGTGGGGGGAAAAAAGTGAAAATATATTGTGTAGAAAATGCCTCTTTTTCCCAGTCTGATTATCAACAGGGTGCCTCCATCCAAGACATCATCAATTATACCTTTTTCCCCAGAGCTGTTTACTGATCTATTTTCAGAGCTCTGTGTAGTAAAAACAACAAGAAGAAAGGCTCAGCAAACAGGCCCTTCAGGTTTCCCCTTCAGGTACAGAGCAGGGGATCTATTAGTGGGAGGGATGCTATTTTTGAAGCATTCCGACTGTCCCACTTATTCACTGGTCTTATCCATCCATCTCCCTCTCAAAACCTGTAACAATGCAGGCAGAAAGCCTTGGGACAGCTGTGCGTGTCTCGCTGCTGTTTAATGGCTGTTGGGTGAGTGAGCTCCAAAGGCAATTCCGTGTCAGTCCCTGCCCCAGTTCCCAGCTCGGCACATTCCTGCAGGATGCCACACGAGCTCCAGCCTGGCTGCAGGGTCCCTGTGCTGTGAATTGCTGCCACTGGCACTGGCAGGCACAGCCACTGCTGAGGAGCAGGGATGCTCAGAGTTAATGCCAGGAAATGTCATTTATTGCTGACTGCCCTGTCTTGAGTTGCAATGCAGGATGTGACCAGCAATGTGTGTTCTGTCACCATCTGCTGAACCCAGGTGGGGCAGTGACCCTGATCTCCTGGCACACATTATCTGCTCATGGGCCAGCTTTAAACCAGCTGGGGCAATCATCTTTATCTTTGCCACAGCCCATCCTCCCTCCAGGAAGAGATCATCTGCTGCTGGCCCATTCAGTCCCACTGCATGGCTGATAAAATTCCATCATCCCACTGGGAGATGCTCCAGCCAGGGGGAGCAGCCAAGCCTTTCCTACCCAGATAAAAACTGACATTTTGGACACCAAGGTACCTTCTTTCCACTGGATTCCAGAGGAAAGCCAGACCTTCCCACATCATCCCTGGGCCTTCAGAGGAAACTGCACCTTCTCCAGGAGCACTGCTCCAGCTGAACCACATCTGCCACTGCAGGAGGATGCAGCCACCATGGAATGGCAATGCTGCCAACACCCTGACTGACTGACGGGTGTCAGCTTGGATTCTGACTCTGGCAGTGTTTTGGGACTGTTCTTTGTAATACTGCATTTCTATTTTAATTTTCCCAGTAAAGAACTGTTATTCCTAATTCCCATATCTTTGCCTGAGAGCCCCTTAATGTCAAAATTATAATAATAATTATGAGGGAGGGGGTTTACATTCTCCATTTCAAAGAGAAGCTTCTGCCTTTGTTGGCAGACACCTGTCCTCCAAACCAAGACACTGCCCTGATGAGCTGAGTGCTCCAAGGGCCAAATCCCACTGGTGTAATCCCTGCTCCAGAGCTCCAGTCAATCCTGCTCTAGGGGACTCGTGTTTGGAACAGCTGAAGTTTGATCCAGGCTCTATTGTCCATCCAACAGTTCTAGAAGGTGAAGTGCCCAGAGCTCAGTGATCCTGACCTTTGTTTTCTCTGGATAAACTTAAGAGCAAGGCAAGCAAAGGGCCCCTGAGTGTGTGACAAATCATCCTCACAGACAGATCTGCTCTGGCTTTAAGGCAGGTTTGTTCCTGGACGTCTTCCCCAGTGTGGGAGCTACATTTGAAATTTACTTTGCTCAGTAACTGTCTAGTGCTTGGATTGGAAACTGAGATGGTGTAACCTTGGGGGAGTTGTGGAATTGCATATAACCCCATTTGCAAGTTTGGGATATTAAAATCCTCTTCTTGAAGAAGGGCAAGAAGAAGTCTATTAAGTTCCCTAGGAGGCAGACTGCTGGGAAACGAGCATCATTGCAATTCACATGCTTGAGTGAGACATGAGTACAATTTGCTGTGAGCTCTGCAGCATGAGCAGCATTTTCTTCATTCTGTTGTACTGAGATTTTATAATTTCATTACTTTAAATTGAATAGGACATGAAGGCAAATCCATCTATGGAATGGAAGCATACTTCAGTGCATCCACTCATGCTTTAATATCTTTAGACAGGGGCACATCCCATTGGAAGTAGTTTATGCTTATGTTGTGGAGAGCTTAATCTGAGAAACTGAGGCATGCATCTTTCAGATTACTCACCTGCCCAAAAGCTTGTGCCTTCTTTTCCAATGACACTCCCACTGAAAATGTATGGTTTTCATAATGATAAATATTTAAACAACCCTGAAGAATTCCAGACTTTTGCATATTTATCAAATGATTCAAGCAGAAAACCTTGTCTTATCCTTGCATGCGCCGCTCTAAAAAGGGAGAAAGTTTGCTTTCCATGGCTCATTCAATTCTTAATAGGCAAGGCAGTTTTAGTCTGGGGCAGACCTGAAATCCTTTAGTGCTCTCAGTGCAGTCATCAGGTGCAGACATCAGTTCTGGCTCTCTGCAGGTGTTCTTGAGGCTCTGGTTGCCATTGCCATTCACCAGTGGCTTTTTCTGAACCCTATCCGAAATTCATTGCACACCCCTTAGCATATCCCCCACCCTAGTTTGTCCTGATACCATAATTTCATTTTGTTACTGACAGTGAATTCCATGATGAATGCATGCCAAAGGAGAGAACTGCAAATGAGAAGGTGATCATGGAAGAATTGCTTCTTCCATTCAACCCCTCTCACACACACACCCCACACACACGGGCTGCTGTTCCCTTCATTCCAGTGACATGAATCTCCTAAAGCCAGTCACAGCCCGACCATCACAAGCAATTAACGGGAAAGCAATTCTCTTGTTTGCTAAAGTGTCACACCGGGGCAATTTGAAATCCGAGTTTATCTTCCCATTTCTTTAACTGCTGTTTCCTGCAAATTCACAGCACTGAATAAACGAAGAGCACACAGTAATAAATCACTCTGGTTGAGTGTCTGAGCACTGCAGGCAGAAAGAGATGTCACACCTTTGCCGCGGTGACAGCGGGGGCGGTGAAGGATGGCGCTGCCCCCTCCCTCAGCGCCAGGCAGGAGATTCCAGCTATCCTGTCTCTCCAGCCCTTGATGTGTGCCAGCTGCCATTCATTAAGCAGCACTGGAGAATTTCCATCCATCCCCAGCACATCTGATTCACTGACCAAAGGCTGGGAGCCTTTTCTACAGGAAACATCTTTTTCTTACCTTCCTTCACACATACAGCAGCTTGATGTGGGGAGATCTTGTCTTCCTTCATTCCTGACTATTTAATTTCGAGGCACCCCAATAGCTGCCTGATTTGCTAACCGCTTTCAGCATCTTCATATTTTGGAAGAGCTCCTGAACTGTCCTTTCAGACATGGCAGCTTAGCTTCTGCTCCAAGAATACTTTGCTCCAGTTCAAGACTAAATATCAGGCTGTTCTCCAAAAGTCCGTATTTCAATCGGGTGCTCCAACAAAGTGCTGAGCCCTTTCAGTCCCACACAGGAGAGGCTTTACAGAGGTTGCTTGTTAGGGGAGAAAGCCACATTTTGTTATTTGGTACTGTTTAGTCATGGGTCCTGTGCCTTGGGCCTGCCTGAGGCATTGTCTCTACAAAAGCTGTTTTAAAACAGACTTTGTATCAGATTCCTGAGAGTTAAAGACGATCTGGCAATGTTTAGTGCCATTACTGTTATTCTTTGTGCTCTCTATTTTAGCAGGTTCTTGGGAAGAGAGCTTTGTGATAACCTCTCCCTAATCCTGCAGAAACCTGGTTTTTTCCTGAGCTGCTGAGGGCTCTGCTGAGGAGAGGTTGCATTTGGGATACGGATGCACTTGGCAGCATGGTCTATTTTACACCTGGTGGACTCTTCCAGATGAGAGGGATGATCCCTCTGATTCTCAGCCTCCTCTTCGTGACTCATTTTTGGTTACTGAGAAGTGTCTTCAGAGCAAGGGATTCTTCCTCAGCTGAGCAACGATGGGTTTACAAACCTATTGGGCTTCCTATTTGATTTTGATAGGAAATGAGTCCCCCTTCTACCTTCAATTCAGTCATCAGAGAGAAGGCAGCTGCATGAGTTACAGCCCATGTCCTCCAAAAGAAGCCAGACACTCCTGTGGAGGTCAGTACATTGAGTTTTGGGCTGGTTTTAACTGAACTGCAGCTGGCAGCCCAGGAGCAGAGAGGTGCTGCATCTTTTTCTTCTCCCAAGACATCTAATTTTCTAGAAGAGGATATAAATATTAACAAATAATTGCTGTTCTGGTTAATAAAAGAACCCATTTTCCATCATCCCAGGAGCACACATTGATTTCTGTAGAAATTCAGCAATCTCTGATCCAGAGAAAAGACCTGTTCACTATTTATGACTTACACTGAATGGTTTTCCAAAAAATAGAGTCAGGGATTTGATCTTGAATGATTCATGGAAATCAGAAAAAAAAGGTCAGTCCCCAAGAAAGTCTGATAAGTATTTCAGAATTGCAGCAGCACCTTCCCAGACTGTATTCCTGGCTCAGTTATCATCTTTGAACTCTCCATAGTCCCTGATTTCTTTCTGCCTTGCTCGTAACCATCCTGATTAAATCCAGGGACAGGCAATTCCATCATTGTCTCTGTTAAGCTCCCAGCACTCGTTCCTGAGTTACCACAACAACAAGGATTAAGTGACAAGCAAATGAAGAACCAGTCAGATAATGGAGTTTTTAAAATGGGGATTACTGGTGCTGAAGATGGAATGGCCTCTTTGATGCTGTTACTATCTATAGCACAAATCCTTCTCAGTCTTTGGACTATTGACCTGACACACTGAAAAGGCTCCTTTGCAGCCCCCATTGTCCAGAGAAAGGGAGAAGCTTTGAGCACAGATGTCTTCAAGGCACAGGAGAAACACAAGGCAAAGAGATAAGCTTGGTAATTTGAAAGCATTTGATTTCTTTCAAGCACAATCCCAACGTTTTAGCTGAAAGTGATATCCCGATCTTATCGGTGTTGCTTTTTCTCCAAGGTGTGCTCTCAATACTTTGTAGTTTCCAAAGATACTCTGAGCTGATCTTCCAGCAGCTTGCAAATCAGATCTGCTGGAAAGGACTCTCTTGAGGAGATTCTGAGGAAAAATTGTCCCTGACCCTTGGGCTGTTGTTTTTTTTTTTGGTTGTACAGGATGACTGGGTATAGATCTTTACCACCTAAGAATAAATAGCTGGACTTAGGAATAACTGGGCTGATTGTTCTTGGTTTGGAAGTAGGATAATCTGTAGAAAGGTGAGGTTTTTTACCCTTTGTCCATAACATAATGCTGGTAATATTCAGGGAACTAGACAAGCATCAGCCCTTTGCTCTTTCATCCAGAGAGTTCTGGGTTTTTCTGCAAATAGATTATCAAGTTCATAATATTGTGAGGAAGTTGGGGATTGTAATGCTCCCTATTTTACAGATATAAGGTGAAATTCTCTCCTGCATTAGGGCAGCATTGTGCTTTCTAGCAGAGTTATGAAGGCTGCCTGCAGGAACTTAACAGGTTCACACACACACTCCCCTGCTTGGGTCTCTGATTAGTCCCTGGTTTTGTGAGAGCTCTGTGGGATACCAGGCAATTAGCAAGTGTTGGACCAGTTTCAGTTTGCTCTGAGACTGAAAATACGTGTGCCAAAGAAAACTGAGGCTGAGGCTGAAAGCTGCACTTGTAGAGAAGTTGCCTCCCTCTGCTCGTCTGCATTCAGGGACAGGCTCATGGAAACTCAGCACAGTGGGACTCATCCGAGTGTCCTCTCCTGGAGATGCTTCTCCTCAGTGTCACCACGAGCTGCTGTCCCTCTGCTGATGTGTGTGGCCTCTGCTGATGCACCTTTCTGAGGTGACACTGCCCGGGTTCAACTCAGGACTTAAAACACTTGTCCAGGAGCTTGCAGTGGGTGAAGTGACTTCTACACTGGCTTCAGAGCATTTTCCCTTCCAGTGTTCCAGTTCTGGATATCAGAGCTGTTTCAGCATTTTGCTCTGGACTTTTATTTCCACAAGTCTTGGACATGTCTCTCTCCTCACTTGCACAGTTTGTGTAGCATCAATGCATCACTGGCTGCAAACTCCTGAGCTTTAACCTTGCTGCTTTTACTCCATTGCCTTTCCCTTCTCATGACAGCACTCCCTAAAACTGGATTGCCCTTCCTGTATTCAAACCCTTCAGCTGTTGGCAAGTGGTTTTCAGGACTCCCAGTCATTGCTGAGCCAAGCTGTACATATTTAATTGTGTGAATTAATATTTCTTCACAAGTCAACCCTTTCAGCTCCCTCATCACCTGTGTCATTTTTTCTGAACCAGCTACAAACTCTGTCAATAAGCAGCCCATGACAGAACACCACATTGTAGATGCAATTTCACCACAGTTGCAAAGAAGAAATTTTAGTGTTTCCTTCTTCCCTAATGCAGTGCCACTGCAAACTCTCCCTCAGAATGCCTTTGTTTTCTCTTCCCTTTTGCTGATGTATTTTAGTGAAAACTTGCTGCCAGTTTCTCCTATGGCCCTGGTGTTGCCCAGGGTCAGCATAGTACAGAGGATGTGGGGAAGCTATTGGCCTTTAATTCAGGACACTTAAGAAGGATGGTGGGCTTGTTTGTCAGAGTGGAGAGAAGTGCTGGTAGGAGTCCCCTGAGGCACAGCAGCTCAAACAGAATTCAGGTAATGAGTCAGCCAGAGCTGAGAATACAAGACAGGAGCTCTGGTTGCTATTTTCTGCATTGTCTTGGGTTGCAGTACAGGATGTGACCAGCAATGTGTGTTCTGTCACCATCTGCTGAACCCAGGTGGGGCAGTGCCCCTGATCTCCTGGCACACATTATCTGCTCATGGGCCAGCTTTAAACCAGCTGGGGCAATCATCTTTATCTTTGCCACAGCCCATCCTCCCTCCAGGAAGAGATCATCTGCTGCTGGCCCATTCAGTCCCACTGCATGGCTGATAAAATTCCATCATCCCACTGGGAGATGCTCCAGCCAGGGGGAGCAGCCAAGCCTTTCCTACCCAGATAAAAACTGACATTTTGGACACCAAGGTACCTTCTTTCCACTGGATTCCAGAGGAAAGCCAGATCTTTCCACATCATCCCTGGACCTTCAGAGGAAAACTGCACCTTCTCCAGGAGCACTGCTCCAGCTGAACCACATCTGCCACTGCAGGAGGATGCAGCCACCATTGAATGGCACTGCTGCCAACACCCTGACTGACTGACGGGTGTCAGCTTGGATTCTGACTCTGGCAGTGTTTTGGGATTGTTCTTTGTAATACTGCATTTCTATTTTAATTTTCCTAGTAAAGAACTGTTATTCCTAATTCCCATATCTTTGCCTGAGAGCCTCTTAATTTCAAAATGATAATAATTTGGAGGGAGGGTGTTTACATTCTCCATTTCAAAGAGAAGCTTCTGCCTTTGTTGGCAGACACCTGTCCTTCAAACCAAGACACCTACACCTTCATCACTGACTGTGTGAGCATGACTGAAGCACCCTCCCACCCCTGGCCTCTCTTTGCTCCCTGACCCTTCCTCTAGAACATGAGCCCTCTCAAACAGCAGCTTTGAGACTTTTTTTATGCAGTACCTAAGCAGCAGGGGCTGGGTTTAGATTCTCTCAATCACTCTGATGAAGCCCATCAGAGCAGAACAAACAAAAGCAGAGCAGAGTGATGACCCCTCACTAAGTTATTAGAATTGCACCAGGTCTAAATCCCACTCAATCTGCTAAAGACAAGGCTGGCAGCAAGGGAATTCCAGTAATACCTGTATTTTTAAACAGGGAAATAAGGAATGTCTGAGGAGCTACAGGCCAAGCATTCTCACCTCAGGACCCAGCCAGATAGAGCAGATCTGAGCTATGGCAGATAGAAAATAAGGAGGTGATTGGTGTCAGCCAGCACAGCTTCACTAGGGGCAAATCCAGATGACATAACCTTTTATACTAACTATGAACACCTTTCAACTTTAAAACATGGGCAACTAATGAAGTTTAGGGACAGATTCCTACTCCACATCTTGCCTTCTCAAAGCCATGTCAGATCTTCATTTCCTTTGTTATATTCTATCTTTAATTCCTACCAAGCATTTCCTTTAGTTAACCTGAAAAAAAGTCTAAAACAAATTTGTAAATCAACCTGAGGTCAGATCAGAGGGTTCTACCTGTCCATTCCAAACCCAAGAAACTGTGGCTTCTTAGTGAGGACTTCCAACAGGATTTTTGCCTGAGCCACATTACCCTAATGGAGATAATTTGTTCCTTGATTGCAGCAGTCCACTTAAGGAAGTTTGCAGCTGAAGTGTGCAAGCAAATGCACCTTCTTCCCCAGCAGTAGGAGGGGAGGCTGTGCTCCCCTGCCTGCCACCTGCAGTTTCTGCAGCTCTGCAGGCCCTGCCTGTCTTATCTAGGTCAGTCAATACTGAGAGTGGAACCTGAGAAAAATGCTGGCTTGGGTTTCAGCAGAGCTGCTGATCCAACCTGTGGGGAAAATGACTTCAGTGGAAAAACCTACTTTTGTGAAGGAACAAAGCAGAAGGTAACTTGAATGGACTTTATAGAGTAGCTGAGAAACTCCACCTGGTACCTGCCTGCCTTTGTTCCCCTGTCCCTGCTGTGCATGTGCTCTGAAATACAGAGCTGAACAAGCTCCTTGGAGTGTGAAATGCCAGGAATTCTGCTTGAAGGGATCAATGTGCCAGTGGCATGGCTTGGACAGGGCTGCTGGATGCAAACATCCAACCATAACCTCCAGACCCAGGCAACACTTCCTCGTAAGAGCTGGCTTGACAGCATCCTTTTCCAGAGGTTCTACAGGACTGCTTTTACTGCCTCTGGCTCTCAGCAAGGGCTTTAAAAACTGAGGGAGTCTTCTAATCTGTCAGGCAACTAAGGAAGGGAAAAAAAAACCAACAAAAAATCTTCTTACATTTTCTGGATTAAAAAATAAAAACGTTTGTGAAAGTTTTGTGAGTGTCAAGAAAAGGGAAAGGAGAGCAGAACTGGTGAGTGAAGACCACTTTCAGTATCTGCCAGCTGGTAAAGTTGTAGTTTCAGCTATAATTTTACCCTGTACTTTCTAAAACACCAGGAAAACTGAAAAGCTGAAAACACAGAACCAATTTTCATGGTTCAGAGGGATGTCTCCCCTAATGATGCAAAAATTACCTACAGGATAATTATCACAGACCACAAGGCACGTGAATGCAGTGTCCTTCATTCTAGATACATTTTGGCAGAGTGCAACCCTTAATAGTGAATATTCTTCTCCTTGGGTGGCTAGAATAATAAAGAATTAGCTTGTCCCAGTGGTACACATTGCTGTCAGAACTCCTACCTGTAACTCTGGATGCAGGGTGTTCTCTTATGCTCCATATTCACCCTGGAGAACCTTCTCCTGCTCTCTAGTGGTAGAAGCACAAAAAGGCCAAAAATGTTCTGTCTCTCCCCGGCCAGCTCACACATTTACACCTCGTTGTTGCTGCAGGGCCCCAGAAATGGTTCCCATTTGTTGGAATAGTTCAGTGCAGTATTTATCTGTACGCACAGTGTTTCTTACCAGTGGCAGAGCAATCGTCCTGCTGCATTCTTGAAACTTTTCAAGAAAAGTCCTTGCCCAGCTTCCTGCCTTTCCTGCTGGGGTGGGTACCCCACTGCTGAGTTGCAGTGAGAGTGACAATAGCAGAGAGGCTCCTTGGCTGCCTGGCAGCCCTTAAACTCACACCTGCAAACACACCTGTAAACAGAGCTGAGTCCAAACTAAATGAGGGGTCAGTCTGGATTTTGAACAGGCAAACATTTCAGAACAGTGGTGTACAGTCCTGGATTATAAACTAGACAATAAGTTCACTTTAAGGCTTGCTTTTACACAGGCAACTCAGAACAGATGAGTCAGTGCTGGAAAATTGAAGATTACTCTCTTCTTCATCCCATCCAGTGGAAACAAAAGGGATGTAAACTTTTTCCTAGTCATCTGCTGACGTGTGAGCAGCATGGTTTGATACCTGGTCAGGCAATCCTCTGCTTAACTGCTTCAGTTGCTGAAATATCCATTTTAATAAGGGTTGCACAGCACCCTCTTCTGCTGAAAGGAGCAGAGCCATGGAACTCCCTGGGCTGTCTCTTTTCCTGTCTCTGATGGGCATTTATACACTGAAGAGCAAGGTAAGTATAAAAACTCAATTACAGCAACTAGGGCAGAATCAATAAAGGAATGAGAGGCTGGCAGCTGCACGGGTGGGGCTCTGTCTCTGCAGCAGAATCCTGACACACGACATTACAAGAACATGGAGTGCTCAGATGAGTTATGAAGATTGATATTTATGATTATGACTTGCAATTGTGCTATTTTAAAAACCCACCTATTTGGTAATGAAAACCTGCTGGCAAGATCTGCTCAAAGAGGTGAAATTGCAGGAAGAGTAAAATCAGATCAGTAAATCAAATGCTCTAAATCATCAGTGAGACACACTACAATTAGGGTAGGATTCAAGCAGGCAGAGTTATTGAATTGCAAGCATAAATCCATGGCATGCATGTGCTGCCATTCCTTCTGGGAAGCACATGCTCACCTCCAGCACTTCCCCACTGACCTCTGCCAAGGGCAGGAAGATAAGGACTGTCTCCCCACAGAATGATTCCATGGACTGCAGTGGGTTTCAGCTCTGCAGAGGCTCCCCAGGCTGGGAGGATCCCCACTTCCTTACCTCAGGCTCATGGGCACACAGGTGGTTGGGGCAGAGAGACCTGCTGGAGGCTCAGGGCTGACTCTGCCTGGGGCATTCATTGTTATTAATCTGAAATGCAGAACAACCTTGGAACAGCAGGGCCTTCTCCTTTTCTGACTACAAACTTTGTCTTTTTTTTTTTGTTTGTTTTGTTTTTTTGTTTTTTTTTTTTTTTTTGGTTAATACCACTTGCTCCATTTGCCTTATGAAAAATTCCACTTCCTAATGATCTACTGGCCAGGGCATGGCATCTGCATGACAGGAATGTCACATTTGTCTTCACAAACAAGCTGTGGATCTGCTGGTAGATAAAACCAGCATTAAGGGAGAGAAAAGAAACAATGGGATGGATTCCACTGATTGATGAATGGAAAGAGATATTTGCCTTTACAAACAAACTGTGGGTTTGCTGGTAAATGAAACTGGATATTGGAAGAGGAAAGAAGCAATGGGGAAAAATTATGAATTCCATAATAATTAAAAATTGAAAGAGAGGGTTTTACATCAGAGAGGAATCTCAGGTGTGAGGTGTTCTGGGAAGTCTGTGCCTCTCCAGTACCTCAGCCAATGGGGAAAGAGAGAGGGAAATGCAGCTGGGAAATTGGGATAAAAGGAGGCTGCGTCCTCCAAAAATTTGAGAGATCCCAGGGGAATGGCCCATGGCCTCTCCCTTCATTTGAATAAAGCAAAAAGGGCTCCTCTGTCTCCTTTTTGGACATCAACCTCTGGTGTTTGTGAGTTAATTTTCCTGACATGCAGCACAGGAATGGAAGGTGCAGGAGGTCCTCTGAAAAATGCAGTGCCAGCTCTTGTGTGCTTACCCACCACAGAAAAACATGAGGCTGTCAAATCATGAAACTGCAGCCTGGGCTCTCCTTTCTGGCAGGGGACACCAACTCAGGACATTGCTGTCAGCTGGGGATTGAAGGGACTGTTCCAGTGGCAGCTGGCTCATCAGGTTTAGTGCAAACCTGCCTTGGAATGCATTTAGGGAAATGCTCAACAAAAGCTGCTTTCAGCTCAGTGGCAACAGCTGGATCCTGGTTTTAAGAGGCAGCACTGAACAAGCACAAGTGGAGAGGAATAGCTTGTTCCAGTGGGCTGATTATGGCACAAGGAATTAGGAAATCCTGCATCTTAGTTCCTGCCACTGCTTTGCTGGGAAATCTTTTAGATTCTCTCTAGTGAGCATCTTCCTTATTTCACCTCCTGTAGCAATAAAACTTGCTTCAGTGAACAGTCACAAAGGCTGCCAGCTTGACATGCTACAAATGAGCCTTGCTTAGAAAATTTAAGCAGGGCATATGGTTTCCCTGGTTTAATTTTTAGTAGAGGGGAAAATTGTCCCAGGAATACACATGGGAGTGATGATATCTGTGAATTTCCTGTTCTCACTGGAGGAAAACACAGATCTAAGAGCACTTCTGTCTATTTTCTCCTATTTCAGATCCTCTCTCCTTGGTCCCTTTATAAAGAGGAATTAGAATAAAAAAGAGTGGATTTATGAGGAAAGAACCCCTCAAATTAATAGGGATTTTTTTACAACAGAATGGTGAGGAATGACTTAAAAGTGACAGCAAGACTGTTCCAAGTTTTTACTCTTGAGTGCAGCATTGGTTTCATTGTGGTAACGTGGCCAAATTAACCATTCTGCCCCATTTTCCCTACACAGAAACCAGACACAAGGTGCTGAAGTGAATTTCTGCACCTACTCTAAGCAGCACCTTTGGTGCACAGTAGTTATTTCAGTGGCTCCTTGATTTTCTCTGTATGTATCCTGCAAAACTGCTGGAGGGAACTCAGTAAATGAATGGTTACTTGTCATCCAGCCTTGGGAATGGCTCCATCAGTTCTCCAAAGTGCCAGTTTATTACTCATTTTACTGAGCTACGAGGCATTAATAAAACATGAAGGCTGAAGCTGACTTCTCTGCACTTGGAAATCCATGCAATATAATCACCCAGGCTGGGAAATCTCATTATTTTGCTTTCAGTTTCTCCAGGAAAACAAACATTTTGCACCAACAGAATTTACTGTTTGTGGGTTTCAGTTTGGATTCACCATCCTTCCAGCAAGATACTTGCAAAAAGCAAAGTACCAAAAATTCATTTGGAGTCTTCCTTGGAAGCAGACCCAAAGAGTGAGCAAATAGATCACTGTAACCAAACCCAGAATCCTGAATTCTGAGCACCACAAACCTCCCACAGGACAGGAACCTGGATAAAAAGGATCTACTTTGCTCCTCTTGGGAAGGGTCTAAAGTTGTCCTGAGAGTTTACCAACCTCTTGGAAATCTCTGAAGAGCCATCAAGAAATGGGATAACGAGATCTGATTTATACTGTCCCGTGGAATTTTCAGAAGGCAAATCCACTTTTTGAGGGAACTAAGCATCCAGCGAGGGCAAGGGAAGGTCCTAACAGGGGTAAACAAAAGAAAGGGATGGTAAAAGTAAGTGATGGAGCCCCACAATAGTGCCAGAGGAGCTCCTGAAGGATTTGTGCTGGATGTAAGCAGTAGGGTATATTCACAAGTGACTCAGAAAAGGGTGTGAGCATTCTAGTCACTATTCCTGTTCGTTTGCCTTTCCCTTTTCCAGGATTTAATATAGAAAGGAACATTATTAACATTTCCTCTGGCTTCCTTTGCGGCGTGAGCTGGGACGAACCCAAATTGATTGCAGATTCAAATCTAGTATCTGGGATTGAGCTAAGGCAGACCTTTCATGAAAAAAAAACCTAATCTTCTTCTTAAAATTTCCTGTGACAGAGAATCTACGAGAACTTCATCGTGTCAATCTAGAGGTTAGTTGCCCTCAACATGAAAAATTATTAACTTAATTCTGGCTTGGAGGCGTGGAGCTTCCAGGCAGAGTCTTTTTTGCAACTCCATCTGCTGGTCTGAGGAGTCCTCCGTGTTCAGGTCCCCACCTCTCCATGTGGGTACTTAGAGATGATTATCAAATAATTACTTGCACTTCCTTTTGCTTAACCAGAAAAGATTACGCCTTTCTTTTCTATTAAAGTCTGTCTTCCAGTTTTTTTTCTGCTGAGCAGGATCTTCATCTTGAATTTGGTGCAAACACCTGCTCCCACAAAGTCCTGGGTAGAGCTTAACCACCTTTGTGAGGGTCTTCTGCACCTGGAGACCCTTCCAGCCAAGGGGAAGGGCAGGATTATTCTCTGTCCATCCCACTCCAGTCTTGTCCCTGCTAAGCATTCTCGAGTACTGAAAGGGCAAACACCTGCTCTGAACCCTTTCCCCTCCTGAGAAATTTGAATTTATAGAAGGCAACAACACAATTGTGAGCTTTTTCCCCATTACTCATGAACGAGCTGTTTCCATCACCACACATTTCCAAAGAAACCCTGTCACCTAATCCTGCAGGAAGTGGAAGTTTGTTGCTTCACTGAAACAAAGATTTGCAAAAGGTTTTGTAGAAGGGTGAAAAACAAAGAATTAACAAGCCCCAAAGTGGCTAATACACAATTGTTCTTGGAACAGGCTTTGATCACAGCTTGTCAAATGTCTGCTATGACATGAAGTTGCTCTGAAGGGGGACAGCAGTGGCTTTGTTGTTGTTTAATGTGAAGTGCTTCCTCTAGGCTGGGATGTCCCCACTCCAGAGTGCTCTTAAACCTCTCACTGGAACAGGAGGAGATGGTGGCAGTGTCTGGGTGTGCTTTACTCAGCTGCTTTCTGTATCTGTGGATGTGACCAGAGCCAGCAGAAATCAATGTTTTGTGCCAGACACTGTGGGAACACAGATAACCTGGGAAAGTGTCATTTTACCCAGCCCCAGAGAAGGGTGAAAGTGCAGTGTGTAGGTCCTGGGGCAGCCAGAGTGGGACACTGAGCCTCTCTGGGCACTGGTGGCTCTCCAGGGACCATGGCCAGCCTGTGTGCCAAGCAGGGAGCAGCTGAGCCATGAGGGAAATGCTGCCAAAATCAGTGTCCTGGTTTGAAGGACAGGTGTCTGCCAACAAAGGCAGAAGCTTCTCTTTGAAATGGAGAATGTAAACCTCCTTCTTCCTCCAAATTATTATTATCATTTTGAAATTAAGGGGCTCTCAGGCAAAGATATGGGAATTAAGAATAACAGTTTTTTACTAGGAAAATTAAAATAGAAATGCAGTATTACAAAGAACAATCCCAAAACACTGACAGAGCCAGAATCCAAGCTGACACCTGTCAGTCAGTCAGGGTGTTGGCAGCAGTGCCATTCAATGGTGGCTGCATCCTCCTGCAGTGGCAGATGTGGTTCAGCTGGAGCAGTGCTCCTGGAGAAGGTGCAGTTTCCTCTGAAGGCCCAGGGATGATGTGGAAAGGTCTGGCTTTCCTCTGGAATCCAGTGGAAAGAAGGTACCTTGGTGTCCAAAATGTCAGTTTTTATCTGGGTAGGAAAGGCTTGGCTGCTCCCCCTGGCTGGAGCATCTCCCAGTGGGATGATGGAATTTTATCAGCCATGCAGTGGGACTGAATGGGCCAGCAGCAGATGATCTCTTCCTGGAGGGAGGATGGGCTGTGGCAAAGATAAAGATGATTGCCCCAGCTGGTTTAAAGCTGGCCCATGAGCAGATAATGTGTGCCAGGAGATCAGGGTCACTGCCCCACCTGGGTTCAGCAGAAGGTGACAGAACACACATTGCTGGCCACATCCTGTATTGGAACCCAAGACAATCAGGTAACCACAAATTGCTTTTCCCCATTGTCCCGCCACAGATCAGCCACATGTGGGGCTGCACATGCAGTCTCATCATTCAAAACTCTGCCAGAAAGATTTAAGCTTTTTTGCTAAAAAAACTCCAAAAACCAGAAGCGTTTTCATTCTGCTAAATTGCAGCTGGTGAAGCAAATGCCCCTTCCCTGCTTGCCTGGTGTCCCACAGGAAGCATCTCAGTGAAGCTGCTCCATTGAACAGAAGATTTAAGACACCATCAGGCAGTAGGGAGAGCACAGGAGGGAATAGGATTCTGTCAGCTAATGGTTCGGGGGGAAATCAGGAAGGTCTGTCTTCTGTCCTGCTCCCAGGAATGTCTCTGCAATTCCCTTGGGACTCAGCCTTGTCTGAAGACAGCCCAGGAAGCAGATCTGGAACTGCTGGGTGCTGCCCTGCCCCTGCACTCAGCAGCACTGAGCAGTTTCTCATTGATTTCACCAAAAGAAGCTCCAGTGCATCCACAGAGGAGCCAGGTGAGGGGACAAAAACACAAGCCTACCACCTACCCAGGCAAATTTATTGCAGTGATGAGCTGATACTATCAAGGCAACAACCTCAAGGGTCTGCAGAGCTTTGTTTAAACCCCTGACACAAAGATCAGCAGAGTGCTGAAAACAAATGGGAACACAGGCTGTGAAAATCAGTCCTGGGTGGGCTCTGGGAACACGCAGGTGGGCAGGGCTGGACACTGCTTCCACTTGCTCAGCTCCAGGAGCATCCCAGAATTTGGAATTTTTTAACCAGGATGGCGCTGGGGAGGAGGAAATCTTAGTCTGTCCTTGGCCTGAGAACCAGGGAGGTGCCTGCAGGATCAAATTAATTAGCACAAGGCAAGGGGCATCCAGGGAACCACAGGCACAGGTAAGGAAACATGGAATGAACCTTCTGCCTCCCCCCTCCTGGCTTTGCTGGGTATTTTGTCTTTGCTAAGTGAACAGCACCAGCACTTTCTTTTATTAAGAAGTCCAAATCTCATTTTCTACCATTTAAAAAGAGGGAAAACCACATTTTCTCTCCCTCTTTTTTTTTTTTTTTTTTTTTCCCTCACATACAATCTTCTTGTTTACAAAGCCAGCAGATTTGCTTTATCTTTCAAAAGAAGGAAATTCCCTTTTTGGTAAAGATAAAATGTTCAGAATGTCAGGTCAGATAGTTGGGATGAAGAATGACCACAGAGCAGCTTATAATAACAAGTTCAACTTGTCCTTTATGGTGGCATTGCAGCACACCCTCATCATGCAGTGCAGACAATGACCCCACCCTCTTCCCATATTCTCATGGAGCTCTTCCCTCCTCTTCTGCTTTGGATCCCCCCTTCTCTCTCTTTTCCCTGCTCAACTCCTCTCAGCAAAGCTTTCTCTGAACCTAAACAAGCATTTATTTTAATCTCAGAATTATTTGTAGCCTTATCAAGTGAAACATTTTCCTCTCCCTTATCTCCTGGCTCCTGAGGCTCTGGCTGCTGAGCCACACACATGGTGATGGCAAAATCCTCCTTTCCCTGCAGGATAATGGGGATGTCTGGAGGACTCAGGCTGGCCCAACCTGTTTGCTTGTTTGTAAAGGCTGTGCTTGTGCCAGTAAGAACAAAATGCAGGCTGAAAGAAATACTCTGTGTCCCTTGGCCTTGTTTTCATGGCAGTGAAGCTCTACTCTGCTGAAGTTATGGACTGGGAAGAATAATTCCTGAAAATCCCTCTCTGGGCACCATGATGGGATGTCTGGGAGCAGCAGTGATCAACAGGCATCTGCTTGAATCTCTTCTACTTCAGACATGCTGACCAAGCTTGGGTTTGCAGTTTGGCTGTTTTCACAAGTCCAGGGATATTGAGTCAGAATGGAGATGCCTTGAGGTTGTTCTTCTCCCAAATCCTGACTCCTTGCTGCCTGCCTGAATAAGTGAACCTTGCAGAGTCATGCCCAGTATCCACCATTGTGTCAGTTCCCTCCTACTAATATTTCAACCTGTTTGATAATTTTGAATAAATTTGACAGAGGGATTTTGTCTAAAAGTGAGTATTTTCCTACAAATTTATGGAAGTAGGTGGCTGGAGTAAAGAGAGAATTCCTCCTGAGTCATAGCATTATAGAATTAGAGAATAATTTAGGTTGGAAGGGATCTCTGAGAATCTTCAGCTCAAAGCTGCTGCTCATGGCACCAGCATCAATAAATGAGCAGACACTGGAGAATCCATGTGCTGTGAATTATGGAGAGAAGGTTTGTTGAATCCTGCACATTGGACATGGGATACTCCACTCACAAGGAATTGCTTTTATGGCCATCTCTCTTGCAGAGCATCTTGTTTCTAATTAGTCTCCTCTTTCAAAATTTTCAATCTTCTGCCTGTCTTCAGCAAATGGAGGGAGGGAGGGAGGTAATGCTAAGGTACATCCCTGAGGATTGAGAGTTCCTAAATCAGAGCTACACAAGTGCCTGACACGGGGGACTGTAAAGCTGTAAAACTCTGGGTTGGAAATGTGATGTTGAGTTTGACTAACTTCCTCTGAGAAAAAGAGAGGTTTAAAGTGAGCCCAGACAGAATGCAGCTCACCAAGAGCAGAGTCTGGACTTGCCAAAGCTGGAGGCTGCCATGATTGTTGTGGGAGCACATCTGCCATCCAGTCCAGCACTGCCTGACCATCCAGGATAGCACAGTGGCTGTGGACAGGAGATACATCAGCAGGGCAGGCTCCAGGGAGGGATCCATTATTGTCTGGGAGGCTGCAGCTCGTTAAATGCTGCTGAAAGGCACTATTTTGAGAAGGACTCGTTTGATAAGCACTGAGCTGATCCAGTTGGAGCAAACCTCTCCATGCTGTCTGAACCCTCTCCTGAATAACTCTAGATCAGGGGAGAAAAATAAGCTAGTGCTCAGTTTTTAAATGGAAATTTGATGGAATATGTATTTGGAAGGCAAATTTTGTTGAAGTCCAAGATACAAGCTCAATATGAGCATTTCACTGTGAATATTGGAGAATTCATTTGTAAAGTTTAGACAGGAACTTTGAGAGATAATTGTGACTAAATCATGCAGCTTCTCTAATGTCAGCAGCTCCTCTGAGCTCTGTCACTTCTCTTCCTTACAGCTCCATCCATGGTTACCTGTCTCTGTTTTCCTGTTTCTAGGAAGGCTCCTGTTCTCCAAGGGGAATATTAAAGGTCAGGTGGTAAGATGCTCATGCTAGTCTCTCAGTTCCTAGCTGGGATTTTCAGCTGCTTGCTCCAGAGAGGATTACCAGCTTTTGCAGGACATCCTGGAAATCTCAGGGGGTTATTTGCTGCAGAGTCTGGGAATTCTTTCCATAGCCACCAACACGGCTGAATTTTTGGATAACGTGTCCTTTTTGCAGTCGGGTGGTGAAGCTGTTGGTTGTCAGCACATTCCCAGCAACCCCCTCACACCCTAGACAAGTACTCACATTTAGATCTTGGTTACAAGGGTGAAGAGAGCAGCCTTGCTGTGGATTTATTGACCCCTGGAGTTAATATTGCTTCCCAAGCACTTCCTGGTGGCAGCTTTTCCCTCCTGCTGCTGCCTGCGGTGCCAGGCTCTGCAATCCGCCGTCGCTGGGATCTGTTCAGTGTCTCTGGGCTCCCGCTGATGGACTTTGAACTGTTCTGCCTCAAAACCACAGCAACTCTTCCTTCCATCCTGGCAGCAGCTCTGGGGGATACTCCTTGTCTTTCCCTGTCCTGGTTTGAAGGACAGGTATCTGCCAATAAAGGCAGAAGCTTCTCTTTGAAATGGAGAAGGTAAACCCCCTTCATCCAAATTATTGTTATAATTTTGAAATTAAGGGGCTCTCAGGCAAAGATGTGGGAATTAGGAATAACAGTTCTTTACTAGGAAAATTAAAATAGAAATGCAGTATTACAAAGAACAATCCCAAAACACTGCCAGAGTCAGAATCCAAGCTGACACCCGTCAGTCAGTCAGGGTGTTGGCAGCAGTGCCATTCAATGGTGGCTGCATCCTCCTGCAGTGGCAGATGTGGTTCAGCTGGAGCAGTGCTCCTGGAGAAGGTGCAGTTTCCTCTGAAGGCCCAGGGATGATGTGGAAAGGTCTGGCTTTCCTCTGGAATCAGTGGAAAGAAGGTACCTTGGTGTCCAAAATGTCAGTTTTTATCTGGGTAGGAAAGGCTTGGCTGCTCCCCCTGGCTGGAGCATCTCCCAGTGGGATGATGGAATTTTATCAGCCATGCAGTGGGACTGAATGGGCCAGCAGCAGATGATCTCTTCCTGGAGGGAGGATGGGCTGTGGCAAAGATAAAGATGATTGCCCCAGCTGGTTTAAAGCTGGCCCATGAGCAGATAATGTGTGCCAGGAGATCAGGGTCACTGCCCCACCTGGGTTCAGCAGATGGTGACAGAACACACATTGCTGGCCACATCCTGTATTGTAACCCAAGACAATCCCCCTGCCCAGATCCCAGCACCCAGGCACGGGTCTCCCTTCCCACTGTTCCTTTATCCAGCCTTGTATTATATCAGCCTGGGTGTATGTTCCAGTCCCCACTCTGCAGCTCCTGTGAGGAACACAGAGAGCAGGAGGAGAGCCCAGGCTGAATTTCAATGAGTGCAGTGTGACAGCACACCTGGGTAATGAATAGGGCCAAGGGCCAGAGAGGATTTGTGTATTTATCACGATTATTTCTTCATTATTCTCGAGCTATGACAGAATATGCAGAGGCAGTGAGTGCAGCCTCTCCCACCAAAACTCCAAGGTAGAATTTTTCCCTGGTTTGTAGTGCTGAATATTTCATGAGTTTCAAATGCCAATTATGAGTTACCTGCTGCTTGCTAGGAACAATAGGCAGCTTAGAAAGGACTTGCTCCCATTCTTCCAAGTTCTGTCACTTATTTAGTGACTCCCAGAGGCTCAAGGGTGATGATGAGAGCTCTCACCCAAGCAAAGGTGGGCTAAAAGATCCAGCTTGCACTGCTGTTTCTGTACCCTGAGCCACAGGATAGCTCTCAGTCTATTCTTCTGTAGTCCTGAGCTCATTTGGAATGGGATTTTTCATGTTTTTATTAAAATACCATATGTATATATATAATATATACAATATATATACTATATTTATAATGTATATACAATATATATATAATATATTAATATACAAATATACAAATATATATAATACATATAAAATATATAAATACATATAAAATATTTAAATATGAGCTGGCAAAACAAACAAATCATTTTCTGCTTCACCTGCATTCTCCCCACTAAATCCATTCCCTTTGTATCTATGCCAAGTCCCTTGGAGCAGTATTGACAAATATTGTTTAAAAATAGATAATTTCCTTCAAAACCAGTTCTGTCTTTTCCTGACAAGTGACTTCTCTATCCCCCCTTTGAATGTACTGTGCAGCAATTGATATGCAAGACAGTGAAATATTTTAAAAATCTGCCTCTAAAGGTGCATTTGCTGCCATGGAAAGCACTACCACAATGCTGGCAGCAAATTCCATCTCTGATAGTTGTTTCATACCATTAGACAAGGATAATTCTCATCCCTTACATTTAGTTCTTGGAAGGTTCTCAAGTAAAATACCATTACTTTGAAGTTCTCTCAACACAAAATTGTCACTACCTTTTAAAGACTTGAGAAATTCCTCTGAGTTTGGTTACCTGGAGCTACTGGAGCCAAGTTTTTGGAAGTGTTTAGGAACCCACCCTTGGAGAGAGAGATACACAAGGAGGCACCCTCTGGGTTTTTTTTTTTTTTTTTTTTTCAGAACACCTCAAGCTGAGAGAGCACAAACAGCCTGGTTCCTTGAGCACGTCCTTTCCTGCTCTGTCATTCCCTGGGAACACGAGGGACTACGCTTAAGAAGCTGCATCAGTTTCAGATGTTGTGCACATCATTAATCAAAACATATCCTTTTGGAAGGCAGTTGATTGCAGCTGAGGCACAGAAGTGCTTACACCTCAGCATCCCTAGTGCCTGGAGGAGGGAAGAAAAACAGAGAAAAGACCTTTAGTGCTCTCCCTGGCTTAGTTCACATTATCTAATCTACAGGAGCATTGGAAAAAATGAGATTTATTTCACCAGAAAAGCTCGTTCTATTAGAAATTATGATGAAAATAATAATATTAAATGATATTTGCACTGTAGAGTATTGGGAATGAGTCACAGGCAGTCTGGCTTGTGCCAGGAGGTGGGAGGAGAAGAGGAGCAGGTAGAACACACGGGATTCTCAGAGAGAGCAAGGGGCAAGCAGAAAGGATGCAGGAGAGAGCAAGGGGCAAGGAGAGGCAAACAAAGATGAGGAAGCATGTGCTGTGTGTGTGCTTACTGCTTACTGAGCAGCATTTCCTTGCCGTGGAGCTGCAGGAACATCCTGCTGCTCTACACGGCACGGTCACCTCTGGCCAGGGGCTCCTGCAAGGGAAAAGGGGAATATTTATTTGCTTCCGAGAGCAGGAGCTCGGAGCTGAGGTGGGGATTTCCTCCCTCCCTGCGCAGTTCGCGTGGTTTCCTTCTCCCGGCAGGTAGGGTTTGCGGTGTCTGAAACAACAGGCATTCTACAAAGCCTCAGATGCCGAATCTCTGCAAAGATATACACCAGAATCTCTCATGTGGCCGAACACATTCTTAATTTTACTTCACCAAAATCTCTCATGTGGCCGAACAGATTCTTAATTTTGCTTCACTGGTTTCAAAGGCTTGGCACTAGGAACGATTTGAACCACTTTATCAACCCAGGAGCTTTTAAAACAGAATAAGCAGCCATTCCCAAAGACGCACAGGCGAGGCTGACTGCCACCTCTTTCCCTCTTTTTCTCCAGAAAACCTTCTCAAATATCAAAAGAAATTAGGGAAATGCCTAATTGCAGCCGTTTTCCCCACTGCTTTGGCCTCTGTTCAGCAGGGAGGGGTAGCAGGAGCTGTTTCCCGCAGCAGCCTCGGCGGGCAGTGCTGACTCAGGAGCCCCGGGAGATGAGTGGGGTTCCCCCGGGAGAGAGGGGTTCCCCCGGGAAAGTGGGGTTCCCCCGCTGCTAGCCCACAGGCCAGGTGCAGCCGCCTTCTATTTATTCGCTTTTCGATGACTTCCCCAGATCCAACCCCGCAGGAGAGCAGCGGTACCGACAGACGGGGGCAAAGGCAGCGCGTTCCCGGCAGCCAAACTCCTGCTGGGGAGCACGGGCACTCCCCAGCCCCTGCTTTGCATGCCGCTGAGATTTTCAAGGTGAACCGCTGCTTTCCCTTTAGATTCGTGTTCTCCCCTTCCCACAAAACCCCCCGCGCCTTCACAAGCCAACCTGGCCGCAGCAGCCACACCTCCGGGCGGAGCGGGGAACGCCCGCAGCCCAGAGAAAAAGGAATATTCTCGCTGCTGTTTATTGACTCTGTCATGTTCCCGGTGTGGTGCGGGTGAGCTGGCGGCGGCCCGGGGGCTGAGCCGAGCTCGCCGGGCGTTGCCCCTTTAAGAAGCCCGGGTGCTGTCTCAGGTAGGCTGAGCCTGTGCGCTGTAGCCGCTCCTATGGCAACCCAATAGAATGGGATGGCTTCATGAATATTCCCAGGAGCAGGGGCTGCATGAGGAATAAGTGATGACAGTGATGTAAGCAAACAGTGGCCGCTGCAGGTTGCAGTTCATTGTGTTATTGGCCGGCAGGTTGAGGAGTTTGAGGTTCGGGCTTGGCTTTCCGGATGATGTCTGCCCGCCGGGATCCACGGCACATTTGCATCTCGAAGCCAACATGGCAAGGCGGCTGCTGCCGCCCTCCCTCGCCTTCCAGCCAGAAGTGTGTGCCTCTCCTCTAGACTTCTTTCCCAGTGCTCAGCATCTGAGCAGGCAGGGATTGCAGTGACACTCACCAAGGGGAGACAAGCAGCAAGTAGCCAAATCGGGACAACGGAGGAGAAGGGGGAGCTTTTTGTGCCTTCCCTCTTTTTTCCTTTTTTTTTTTTTTTTTTTTTTCCCGTTCTGGATGCAGAGCCTGTGTTTTGATGCAGAGCCTGTGGATGGCACAGCCTGGTGAGGAGATGCCACGCCAGCCGCTGGTCCCCCGTGCCCCGTGAGCCGGGGGCAGGGCCCTGGGGCAGCGCCGGTTCCCTACAGAGCCGGGGGGTCTCTCCCCGTCCCCCAGCAGCAGCAGCAGCAGCAGCGGCCATGGACAAGCTGCCCCCCTCCATGCGCAAGAGGCTCTACAGCCTGCCCCAGCAGATCGGACCCAAGGCGTCGATCATGGACGAGGAGGATGACAGCGACAAGGACACCCGCAGGAAAAGCATCAGGCTCAAGCCGCTGCCTTCGCCCTCTGCCGGGAGCACCCGGGCCCTCGGGGGGGACCCCGGCCGAGGGGGGGACCCCGGATTGCTGGAGACGGAGGCCGGCGGCAAGGGCGGCAAGAGCAGCACCAACGGGGACTGCCGCCGCTTCAAAGGGAGCCTGTCCTCGCTGGCCAGCCGGCACCTCCACGACGCGGCCGAGGAGAAGCGGCTGATCGGCGGCGAGGGCGAGCCGGCCTCTCCCGGCGAGGAGAAGAGCCCCGGCGGCAGCGCGGAGCTGGAGCCGGGGCTGCCCCCGCCGCCCGCCGAGCCCCCCGAGCCCCGGCAGCCGCCGCCCCGGGCCGGCTCCTGCGCCTCCATCAAAGTGGAGGCAGCGGGGGGCTGCGACCAGATCAGCCCCGAGGAGGAGCAGAGGCTCGGCCAGGCCGGCTTCATGCAGAGGCAGTTCGGGGCCATGCTCCAGCCGGGGGTCAACAAATTCTCCTTGAGGATGTTTGGCAGCCAGAAGGCCGTGGAGAGGGAGCAGGAAAGAGTTAAGTCTGCTGGGTTCTGGATCATCCATCCCTACAGCGACTTCAGGTACAACCCCTCCCTTTCCTGGCCCACTCCAAACTAGCTGGCCTGCCCCTTCCCATGCCACCTCCCACCCCAGCAGAACTTTCCTGGGTCATTTCCTAGCCAGAGGAGCTGAGGACACAGCCGAGCACAAGCTGCAGGTTTCATGTACATTTCGCCTTAATTTTAGTGTCCCCACACTATTGATAAATTTGAATTGTTTTAAAACCAATTGTCTTTGGTTGTTTGTGATGGAAAGGCTCTCCTTAAGTTAGTTGTAAATAGGGAAAAACTGTTCCCACCTGATGCACAACTCTAGGCTAAGAGCATGGTGTCTGATCTTAACTAGTCCTGCGTCTCCATGGATGCTCTGCCTGATTGACGCTTCCCATTTTCACACCTCCAGGTCCTCTCCCTGCTCCTTCCCAAGAGTTAGGCAGGGATGTTGCTACTGTTGCTGCTGTGTAGGGTCTTACTGCAGCCTGGCTTGTCAGGAATTGGGATGTGCAGGGGATGGTAGGTTCATTAACAAGGTCCTTAACAGAGCAAGAGCCTCTTTTGCATCTGTACATCCTCATTTGCCAAATTAGTTCGGATTTGGAATAGTTAACACCGAATTAGCCAAAGTAATGGCTTGCTCTCACTCCACAGCAGCATTTCTGTGGAGGTTAATGAGGAAATGAACTTGGAAACCCTAGAGCCGGTTTTTGTGAAGTCCTGCATAGCAGAGGGGCTGTGTTTGGGTACTTCTGAGCCAAGTATCCTCTGCTGCACAGGTGAACTGTCCTCTGCAATATGTATGTAAAGCACTGTAATCAATAATTAATTACTGAGTGCAATCAATGGCTAAGGTTTACTGCTTCAACTTTAATTACAACGGGCTTACATCTCACATTTAAAAGCACACAGGAGAAGAATATTGTTCAAATGCATCTTTGTCACACGACGTGATTTTGTTGAATTTGTGGCCTCTGCAAGGAACTGTGTGTGGTTCCCAAAAATACAGTTAGGGAGATAATTGCTGAGGGAGTTTTGGCGTGGATTTGGCCTCCCAAAGGCAGGGATGACAGAAACCTCTTGACACCACCTATTAGGGATTTAGCAAGCAGCCCACATGCTTAGTGGATTCAGCACTGGCACTGACCAGATTCCTTGATATTTGCTTGGATTAACAAATGTTATTAGAAGGCTCTGTGAGTTGGAAGACTGCACTGTCATTTAAATTCAGTGCATTCGAGTGTCCCAAGCACACAGCTGACTGAGCTTAGGAGGGTTTCCAGCAGCTACAGCATGATGCAGAGTCCTTGCAAGCACAGCCTTACCCAATCCCACTCTGGAACCGGGGGAGAATTGCCTCCCAGTGAGACTGACCAAGTAATAGCTCCCAAACGCTGGGATGTGAGAATGAGCAGCTTTCAAAAGAACAAAGCCAGTTTCATACTCTTGGCTATTTTTGCAGTATTTGCCGTGAGTCTGGAGTTTAACTGCTGTGTTTTCTCGGGTTATTCTAGCAAGGCGTGCTCTGCGTGTCGCACCCTCAGGAAATTTGGGGTTTAGTCTCTGGGCTGTATCTGGAGTTAGGCAAAAGCAGTGTCCGGCTTCCACATCCTTCTGTCTCTCTAGTGGGTTTATTCCCTTCCATATCTGTGCCTGTTTTCAGCAGAGAACCAGCCTGGCAAACTTCAGCAGCAGGAGCAGAGGAAACCACCTTGCCCAAGGTGAGATGGTCCCAAGAGTTTGGGATTTTAAGGTTCCTACAGAGCCAGTGCATATTCCATGAGATGATGAGGTAACTTTTCACTCCTGAGGTGCTTGGCTGTGGGGCCACTCCTAGCCTTGCCCAGAGGAATGGAGTCTGCTGGCAAGCCCTGGATGAGGCCACAGCACTGCTGGCACGGAGCTGTTCGTGCCTGCAGAGCTCTGTGGGTGCAGGGGTGGCTCCTGGTGTTAATGACAGAGCTGGCAATCCTGCAGGGAGGGCACTGGGAGCTGCATGTCCCTACCATGGGGCACATCCCAGGTGGGCTGGTGTCCTTCTGGACTGGTGGAGCAGCCCAGCCCAGCATGGCCTGTGTCCCTGCTGTCCCCCAGGTGGGCTGGTGTCCTTCTGGACTGGTGGAGCAGCCCAGCCCAGCATGGCCTGTGTCCCTGCTGTCCCCTGGGCTGGGACACTGGTGCCAGTGTCTGGGGCCATGTGCTGAGGGCAGGAGGAGCTGGATGCACCACTCAGGGGGGATATTTCCAGGGAGGCTTTGTTCACCCCTGCTTCTAGGGCTCCTGCAGCCGATCTGGATAGGAATATTAGGATAGGAATGCTACTTAGAGAATGTGGCTGGGCTTCCATGGAAAGTGGCCTGTGGACAATGGCTGCCTTGAAGGGGAAGAGTGGGAGCCCTCCCACCTTCTGTCCAGGCTTTGTGTTCCCTCTCACCCTCTGCTAAAGCAGCTCTCTTGGACACAACTCCCGTCAATAGAGCTAACGTTTTTTGACCTCTGGAATGCAGCAGATTGCACCAAAGAGCAGATCTTACCAAAACATTTGCCAGAGCTGTGTCTGTGCCCCGAAGGAGGATGTTGTGTGCTTGGGGAATTACTCAGTGTGCTCCAGCCAGGTGCAGATCCCAGAGCCTCGGGATTTGGAGGCTCCATTATCCTGCCCTTGGCTGGCACCAGCAGCGTTTGCTGGTCAGGTTTCAAGTGAGGAAAGGTTTAGAAAGGTTTAGAAAGGTTTAGAAAGGTTTAGAAAGGTTTAGAGGCCGAGCTGCTGGCTGTGGCTGTGGAGGAGGCTGCCTGCCCTCTGGAGCGAGGTGATCTCCATCCAGGCAGGCTCTGGTGGGGCTCCAGCCCTCGTGACTGGAGCTGGAAGTTTGCATGGAAGGCTCCAGGCCGGGGCACTGCTGTGCAATGACATTGGTGCCAGTCTCCGGCTCCGCTTCCAGAGGAGCTCCTGATTTAGAATAGAGCAGAGCCTTTCATCGTTGTCTCATTAAATTATCATTTTAGCATCTAATAGGGCTAATTCCAGTGGCAAATCTATGACCCTCCAAGAGTAAAACAAATTAATATAGATTCAGGCTCTGTTGATCTCTGCTTTTAGTCCATTGTGAGGGGAAAAGACATCAAATGACCTTTATAAAAATCAAGCTCAGTGCTCCTGAGTACTCCTGACTAATGCAGTGGGCTGGTTCTAGAAGCACTTAAAAGGTGTCTTAGCAATTTCTAATGAAATTAAGAATCCTGGCTCCCATTCTGAGGTGCAGATGTGTGTGCTGGCAGCTGGAGTTCATTTGCATCTGTGGTTGATTGCACATCAGTGCAGAGCCACATTGTATTTCCTGGATCAAGATTTATCTATGACTTTGAAAGCTCTTCCACTGGGTAGACAGAATTGTATTTTACTGCTTAGAGGAAGCATTGATTCAGTACAATTGGTTTAATAAAAAAATTCCTGACAAACAATGATCTGTCTAGTTTGTAGCTGACTGAAGCATATGGGTTGTAGCTGCTGCCCAGAATTGCTTGCAAAAAAAAGTGTAGCGTGCTGCTTTTAGAAAGACCTGAGAACAGATACACTATCTGAGGGCCCAAAATAGTCCCAGCAGTGGATGTAAATAGAACTGCACATTATTCACTGCCCAGTAATCTATTAACTTCCTCACAGTGAAGAGAAGCTGCTGTCTCTCTGAAAACAATGGCAAACGTTCCTCTCGATCCCAGACCCAACTACAGATTTTAGAATTCTTCTTTTCACTGGTCTCTATCACTTGTAATACTTGTGTGCAAACAGATCCTTTCTTTCATTTGCTTCCTCTGCCAGGCTGCTGGGACCTTGGGGAGGTTTCTGTGGCAGCACAAACCAGGTGCTCAGGTGTGAGGTGTGAGGGGAGAGAACAAAACCACTGCTTCCCTCCATGCTGCAGCCTCCTTTCTCGGGGGGAATCAGTGGGATTTGCTAATTATAGTCCTGAGAGCTGAACCCAGTCCCACTGTGGGATGGAGCAGAAATGGGAGGGGTGTGTGTGTACCTTTCCCACTCTCCTGAGCAGACCTGATTTCCAGTGCCTCTCTGGCTGTGCACACTGTTCTCACTGGGAAGCTTTTCCCCGTGCTTGAGAAGGATAAACCATTTGTGGAGAGTCCAGCAGTGCTGACTGACTTTGGCAGCTCCCTTTGGTGGGGGCTGCTCCCTGCTCTCAGGCACTAATGACCTTTTCTCCATCTCCTGCCCAAAGTGCTGCTCCTTGTGCTGCCCTCCCTCCATCCCTGAGTCCAGGACTCGCCCTTTGCTCCAAGTGCCCAGAGCAGGGTGTGCAGCTCATGGGAATTGTGGCTCAGGGAAAGGGCAGGGAGCAGTGGCTTTGGCACTGCAATCCAGCAGGGAGTGCCAACAGGCTGGGTTTGGAGGGGGCAGCTCCCAGGTTTGTCTCTCTTCTGCTCCTTGTGGTGATGGTGTGTCCCTGGGGCAGCAGGGGGACACTGCACATGGAGACTGGGGACAGGTATCACTGCCTTTGCTGCAGAGAACTGCCTGGCCAATTCCCAGGGCACTTTGCTGGAGCAGAAGGAGGGGATCCCAACAGGAATCACAATCCAAATTCTGCTGAACGCATGGGCTGGGTCTCTGTTGTCTTCAGTGGACTTTCAGCCAGGCTGCAGAAGAGCTGTGGCTTTGTGACAATGACCTAAGGGAGTGAAACTCCTGCATCTGTACTTCCCATGTCCACAGGCAAGTGAGGCTTTGTGCCCCAGCTCACTTGTCAGGAGGCAGAGGAGAAATTATCCCACAGCAGCCAGTCCATGCAGGAGTACAGCTTTTTGTAGGAAACATGTTCACATGGCTGAGCTGGAAAACAGCAAGGCCTCAGTGGATCACCACAGTAAAATATTTTAGGACTAATATTATGGTATGTTCATATAGAGAAAATTATAATCAAATAACATAAATAAATAAGTAGTAAATAGTAACTGAGATTTAACAAAGAGCTATGGTTAAGATTTTTGCATAAACTTGAGCCAGGCCCTTCATACCAATCTCTGCCAGAGAAGACATTATCTCTCCCACAGAAGCTCCTCCCTCAGTACACTCATTTTCCATTGGGAAAAACAATTTAACGTTTTCTCCATCTCTTCTTGTAAGATAACATATCTTATTTATTGTGTCTTTTTCAGATCCTGATTAAAAAAAAAAAAAAAAAAAAAAAAAAAAAAAAAAAGAAAAAAAAAAAAAAAAAAAAGGTTAATTTTTTTGGAAATGGAAAATATCACCCCCAGGTTATAGTGAGGTGGCACAGACTGGTGGGGATTGAGGTAAAACCATCCCTGACCTGTGCCTGGTTGTGCAGTTGGTCAGAGCCCTGCCCTGGTGGCTCTGCAGGGGATGGGCCATCCCTGGCCCTCAGAAGGGCTAATGAGGAGCTGTTTGAGGAGCTGTGGGTGCTGTGAGAGGACTGGGCTCATTCTGCTTTGGACCATTTCTTAGGCTGGCTCTGTGAGCAGCCAGACTGGGAAATGGGCCCATCCCTCCCACCCTCTTCCCAAGCCTCTGCTGCTTGTTGGTTTGTCTGTTGTTATAGCAAAAAATAATCCCTGCTGTAAACAATGACATCGTGTTCTCTCCCATCATCATCTCAGAGTATTATTGCAGTTACAGTTTGGCACTGGGCTCCTTGCCTGGCACTTCTGCAGGAGCTTTTTGGCAGAGGGGGAGGCTCTGAGGCTCTGCTCACCTGCCCTGGCCATCACACCCCACCTGCAGTTCCTCCCCTCTTCCACTGCAAACCAGGCTGAGCAAGAGATGGAATCCTACAGAAAATCTCCTCCTGCACACACCTGCCCCAAGGCCTCCCTCCCACCTTGGAGGAGGCAGGAATTCTCTGGGAAGCACTGCTTTGATCCATGTCATGGCTGTACCATAACACAGCCAAACCTCCTGCCTGCTGTTTCCTACCCTGAGCTCTCGGCTTTGCAGTCTGATTTTTAATGCAGTGTTTTGTACAGTTGTTGGGGTTTTAAAAGCAGCTCTGTCTCTCCCCTTGGCACAATAATATCTCTGGGTTCATTAGCAGGTGTGGAGCTGTTCAGGGCTGTGCTGCACTGCCCTCTGCTCTGAATGAAGCAGTGGCTGTAGCAGGGAGCTACAGCAAAGGAAAGATGCTGCACCACATTTCAGGGCTCCAAAGGAAACACACCCTGCCTGTCACAAACTCCCTGCTTGTTTGCTCCTTCTCACCTTCAGCACCACTCTCTCCAACCTGTTGTCTCCCCCATCTCTCACTTGAGGTTTGTGTTTCTCATCCCCTGGTGCCATCTCCATTTTCTAGGCTCCTCGTGGCAGGTGTCATGTCCAGCCATGTCCTAGATGTCAATATCCAGCTTCCTTTTTAATCTGATCACTGATTTCCACCTTGTTTTCAGTAATGCCTCTCCCCCTCACCCCTTGCCATGTTCCAGTGTGTTGGGTTGGCATTTACTCAGTTCAGTTCCAGTCTCTTATCCTTTTTTTTTCAGCTTTTTCTCTGGGTGGGTCTCTCTGAATCAGTTCCTTCTCCTCCTACATATTCTTAGTTGCCGTTGTCCTTCTGACTCTTCCAACAATCTCAGTTTTCTCCATCCCCTTCCTGACTTAAGAATGGATCATTTTTCCCAGTAATTTAAAACCCTTCCACATTATCCTTCTCCTTATCCTTGGACACTGCCAATGTTTAGACAAAAGCTACCCATTTTCTGTTTTTTAAACTTGAAAGATCTCAATCCTCAGACCCAAGCATTTAACATGATGAATTTGTCTGGCAGTACAATCTCCACTGCAGGAGAATGAAACAGATTTTATTTGAAGGAAAAATGTGGTTTCTGAGGGTAAAACCCACAGAGCCAGTGTAAGACTTTGCAGCACTATTTTAAGGAAGTAAACTTGGGGTTTCAATCCAGCGTTATTCTGGTTAGGTAACTGTGCTAGTGCTTTCTGTGGCACTGAGGTTTTTTCTGCTCTAGAGTCACTGCTGCTGCACTGAGATCCATTTATTACACAGATAAAAGAGTGATCTTTGTCTGGAGATAACATAGTGTCATTTTAGCTTGAAACCATTGAAATTTGTCTTTGTTTCTGATGTGTTATGAGCATCTCATTAGCAAGCCCATGAATCCCTCAGTTTGCTCTCAAAACCAACTATCTGAGCTCTCATCTCTGTCAGAGCAGAGATTTCCTCCTTTCTCTTATTTTTGAAAGCTGTGTTGGTGCCAAGGCAGTTATAGGTCAATTGACTTATTGTTGGTTCTAATTGGCACTCTAACAAGCTATTAAATCAATTTACCTACAGATGAATGTCACTCAAAAAGCAAGGTGCCAGCTCCTTTTTGAGAACTTCAAAAAGCCCATTTCCACTGCTGAGTGTGAGAGAAAGGTCAGGCTGCAGGGAAGTGACTACTTGAGATTTGCCCCCAAAAATCTTTGTGCCAGGAGCTCTGTGGCTGAGAGGAGGGATAAGACCATTCCCAGAACTCGAGGCCAGGAGGAAGAATGGAACATCAGCAGCTCTGACAGATCTCTTGTCTGGGTGTGTAAGGAAGCACAGGCTCATTTCCATGGATCCATGGCAATGGAAAGGATCCAGGTGCTGTGGATCCTTCCCAGGTGTGTGTCCCACATGCTTCCCTGTGGCTGTGCATGCATTTTTCAAGCCAGGCATCCCCCAGCCAGTGACATCATTGCCTTGGGAATGGAGATTCAGGAGATTTCCTCACTTCCCCTGCAGAAGAGTCAGAGTCATTATGGTGAGCAGGGTTGATTTAAGTTCCACTCTGAAAGGTTTGGCTGACCCCTGCCCCCAGCAGCACTGCAGAGCTCGTCCCCACGGAGCTGAGCACTCCTTGGCTGTAAAGCTGTCCCTGCTGAGCCTGCAGGGCAGCACAGGGGCCTCTGGCCTGGGCAGCACTGCATGTCCAGAATGCAAGCTGCTGTCCAGGAGCAGCAGTGCTCAGGGGCCCTGGAGTGGGCTGGGGGTTGGTGAGGATGCAGCTTGGCTCCCTGCAGCTCTGCAGTGCTGACAGCACCAGCCCTGGGTCTGTCAGCAGACACAGCACTCAGGACTCCAGAAACACAGCAGAGGGAGCAGATGTGTCCTGAGCTAGCAAGGTGCTCTTAGAGAGACCTTTCCCTGCTGTTTTTCTGTGCTGAATGCTTTGCTAGCTGGGAAGTCCCTTTCCCAAGTGGAATTATTCATTGTGTGCAGTATCAAATGTGGTCACCCCGTGCCTGGTGTTACACCAGGCAGGAGGAAAACCAGGCTCTTATCTCCTGAGGACATGCTGCAGGCAGCAGGGGAAGGCAGTGCTGTGAGAGCAAAGCAGATGAGCATCCAAGGTCAGCTTGAGGGCCCACCACTTCAACATTCCAGGGGCACAGCAGCTTCCCCAGTGATGAACGAGAGCTAATCTCAGTTGTGGTGACTCCAAATGTGCTAATTAAGGATTGAACTCGCAGGCTCCTTGGATGGAGAGGTTGCCTGTGTGTGTGCATCCATGGTTGCAGAGCTCAGAGGCAGCAGAGGAGCTGCAGGTTGCCAGCTGACTCCAGTGACTCCAGCCTGACTCCCTGTTTTTCCTTGTCACAGCTGTGCTCAGGGTGCTTGTGAGCAGTCAGGAGCTGGGAGGGAGCAGAGTGGGATGGGAGCACAGGAGCACAGGAACTCTGCTTCTCCTGCTCCAGGTCAGGACCTGGGCACTGTGACAGTGTGACCCTCATCCCACCTGAGCACAGGGAGGGCATGGAAAACCCTGGGGAAAAAAAAAAAAAAAAAAACACAACCCAGGGGGATGCATTTGATGTGCTGGGTGTGGGAAAGTGAGGTCTGGCAGATATCAGTGCCTGGGAGGAGATTACAGCTGCATTCCAGAGACTGGGGGGCTCCACTCCACAAATCCCTTCCTTCCCAGGTGTCAGGGCACTGACAGCTCTCAGCTGTGCCTCTCCCTGTGCCCTGCTGTGTCCCAGAGGCAGCACAGGCACAGCCAGCTCTGCAGAGCAGCAGGGCAGTGCCCACCCCACTGCTGCCATGTCCTGCACCAGCTCTCCCCACAGCCCAGCAGATAAGAGAGAAGATAATGGTGCCTGGCTCCATGCAGCTTTTTTAACAACAGCAAACCCACTTTCATTAAACACAAATTCTTGATGCTTGACCTTTCCCCCTTCACTTCAAAGTACTACTGCATGCACAAGTTACACTTCTATTAATAACAAGAGGAATATGTTTTTCCATCCCTATTTTCCTGTGAATTGTGGGGAGGGCAGGAGGAGGGACCAGTCTAGACTGCAGATGATGGTCTGTTCTCCTTGATGCCCATACAAAGCACTTGTATCGTGCTCATTTAGCTGGGGATGCACTTGGAATGACAAGCAGAGCCTGGCAGACAGAAGGACAAGCTGGAAGGGATGTCAGGCATACAGGTTGGGTCTGGGAGCCATCCTGAGCTGAATTCTCCATGCCTTGATGTCTCCAGATTTAAAAAAAGGGGTGATGGTGCTGCCAGGGGCCATGGAAGATGCTGGGGGACTCTATAATATTTTTATGTAAATATTTTTATGTAAATATTTTAATGTAAATATTTTAATGTAATCTGGCAGGTTGGTCTCTACCAGGAAGTTTCATGAGGATTTCTTTGGGATTCTCCTTTCTGTGTAGTGCTGTAGATTTGGTCTCACCTATTGTCCATCTTTTATTAGGACCCCGAAAAGCAGTGGATCCATGTACTGATAGGAGATTTCTGAGTCATGGGTTCCTTTGTCTTGATAAGTGAAGAGGTTACAAATACTCTGCAGTTCCATATATGGTGCTCTATTGTCTGGCACATTTAGAACTAGGCTGGGAAAAGATAGGAAAAGAGCCTGCATGGAGAGGCAGACAAGATGGATTTTACCTTTTATGCCCATAAATTAGAATTGTGCAACCCCTGCATGGGGTTTGGAGGTGCTCTAAGAAGAAAATGTTCCATCTTTCCCACACCAGTCACGTGTACTGCAGGGTGTGCTACCCTTTTCTCTGGCAATATGTGACCCTTGGCTTCAGGAAACACTCCCAAATACACAGGAGCTGCAAGGTGTCTGTCCCTGCTGTGGTGTGGCAGCTCTGGAAAACATCCCTTAGGCTGGCTTGGATCTTTAGGATGATGTGTTGTGACCCTTGGCTTTTAGTCCAAACACCAGTGTGCTCCATGCCAGCCTTGGTCAGGGCAATTCCCTGCTTGTGCTGTGGCTGGAGCATCCAGGCCTCTCCCAGAGCTGGGAATGGAACAAAAACCTGGCTCACAGATGTGCTTCAGCCAAACTCCAGATGTGTCTGTGGCTGCTGGCTAAACCCTGAGTGCTTCTGGACAGTTTTTGGGGCTCAGTTTGTGAAAGTTGCACTCTTGGGGTCTCCCCTCCTTTATTCCCATTGTGCTGCTGTGTCTGCAGCACAGGCACTCCTCCCCTGTCCCCTCCTGTCAGTCCAAATCTTCTCCTGCTCAGATCCTGGTGGGAAGTTGGACCCAAGCCTTCCAAACCAAGGCAAGCCCTTCTGCAGCACGAGCAGCAATTTGGGCTAACAGTGGCAGCTGTGGGTATGGCCTAGGACTCCTGCTTTCCAACAGGGGATCTGGAAGCCTCATTTGCAAGTAAATTCACACAGCCAAATCTGCACTGCAGACAAAAAAAGATTTGCCTTGACATCATCTGCCCTGCTCTGGCGCTCCGCAGTCAGCCAGGAGAGCAGAGCACAGCTCCAGCCTCTCCAGCTCAGCAGAATTAAGGCTAAGCTTCATCATGAGCTCATGCAAGCTGTTCCCACCCCAATTAATTGGCTGCTGCATGCTTTGTGTCTGTCTAGCCATTGCTGCATGTGGGTGGGTGTGTTGTGTGTGTGTGTGCATGAGTCTGCTGTGGGAATTAATGCATAACATTGGGGGTGCAGCTGATAATAAAGTGCCTTGGGAAGAGTGGGGCTGGGAGCAGTGGGAGCCAGAGCTGAGCCCCTCAGAAACCTGCAGCTCCACTCAGATCCCTCTGCCTGCTGCCACAGCATGGGCAGTCCCACTTCCAGACCACCACCACCACCTCTTTTTTACTCTTCCTCCCACTCTAAGCACTCTCAGAAGTGTTTCCAGCCCTGTGTCTCCCACAGCTGAGATGTGAAAGCAGGACAAAAAGCAGAGTCATTTCTCCAGAGCTCAGTCCTGCCATCAGCACAACCCTTTTTGCAGGTGAAGAGGAGATGCCAGAGGTGCTGGCACATCCATGGGGATGGGAGACAATGTGATCCATGAGCATGGCTGTGGAGACACTGCTGGGTGAAGTCAGGGATCAAATCCCTCTGGGGTATTGCTGTCACAGGGCTGAGATGTTCTCAACCACTTCCTCCAGTGCCATCATCACACAGTCTCTCAGGAGTGGCAGGCAGCAGCATTTCTGCCCAATCTCCAGGTAAGAGGTGCAGAGAGAGGCTGTGAAAGAGCTCAGCAAGGTGCCAGGAGTTGGCATTTCCTTACATTCCCTCACATTTCCTCAGCCTGGCCCAAAGCTTCCAGCCTTGCTTTCTTCTCCACACCCTCATGCCCAAGATTTTTCTGGGGAAAGGGCACATCTTTGAAATTAGGACAAGTCAGTGGAAACTTGTGGGTATCCCAAACTGGGATCCTAGGATCTGCAGCCCAGTTAAGGAAAAAAAATAAGGTTGGCTATTCCTCTGGTGGTATGGTTCAGAGAGGAGCATGGCTTTCCTACAGCTGGGCACAAGAGCTTGAATTCTTCACAATTTGAATTTGTGAATTCTTCACAAGCTCTTGGGAAATTTGCTTTTCCTAGGTGAAGTGTGGCCTTGGCTGGCTCAGGCAGAGGAGGGGAGGGTATCCCAATAAAGGAGTTTTGCAGTAATACAAACTACCCAGATCATAAAACCCCATGGCTTATGCAGAGCAGCTGGTGACCTTTGCAGGCAGGCAGGTGACCCTTTGAGGAAGGGCAGTGCAGCTCAGGTACTCCAGCTTTGCTCAGCCCCTGCCCTGGGGGTTCTGCTGCATTTCCCTCAGCTCAGCCTGGCTGCAGAGGGACAGATCATTCCTGCACACACCGGGGTTCCTGTGGATGCAGCAGGGCTGATGGTCATTCCTGTGAAATGAGGCTCATTAGCACACACATGGAGCCAAATTCCCAGCTGAGAATGGCCCTGGGAATGAGTGTCCCTCCTTGGAGGGCCCTGTACAGGAACCCCAGATTCCATCCAGGCCCTGCTGGTGCTGCACTGCTGTCACTGATCCCAGATTCCCCTCCCAGCTTGGTGGCTCTTCAAGGCAGGGTTCAGGCAGCCTGGGGCTCCCTTGCTGCACTGGAAGTGCTTCAGAGCCCTGGATTTTCTGCTCTTTGCCCACAAAACAGCTATTTCTGATTCAAGGATGCTGTTCCTGAAGCAGATCCCTAATTTACTATCTGAATATCTGATGAGCTGATCTGGGTGTGGATACACTTGAGAGCAGAACTGATCTGCTCCCTGCTTTCCTTGGCCTTCAGTCAAAGACTTTTTGCTGTTCCCTGTTCACTGTGGTGACCTGAGAGCTTTCCCCAGGTGCCCTCACCACTGACCCATCCTCCTCCTCCTCCTCTCCCTGCTGTCTCCCAGTGCCAGGGCTCCCACCTGGGCCAAGGCACAGCACAGACATTTCTCCTGGCATCAAAACACAAGAGCAAAACCCTGGCTCCTGCCTTACTCTGAGCTTAAGCAGAAAGACTGGACTAACTAAAAGGAAGAAAACCATAGAAATCATGTCAGTGTGATGGAAGTAAACGAGTTCCCAGCCAATTTCTGTGATATCCCAGCACATCCCTGCTGAAATCAAAGGCTGAGCCAGTGCCTGCTGCAGTGGCCTTGAAATTGGGTCCTGTGTGTGCAGAAGGAAAAACTCCATGTTTTGGGGAAAAGGGCCCTTTGAGAGTGTGTTCTTCTTGGAAAAGCTGGAATTCATTGAGACACTGCTGCCATCCTACATTCCCAAAACAGGGCAGGGAACAGACTTGCCTCTAGGCACCACAACCAAAGGATAACACTTGTCTTTTCTTTTAAGGCACAACACTTAAAAGCCTGGAATAGTCTTTTGTGGCTGTGACTCTCAGATCCCAGGAAATGTTTAGGTTCTTTGAGGGTTTCCTTTTTTGCACTCAGGACCAGAAGTAGATTTTTCTAGGCTGGTGGGGAGGGCCAAGTCTCACAGTTCCATGTGCTTCTCTGGGCTCAGGCATGAGCAGAGCCTGTGCTGAATTCCTGCCTTGAAGCATGGATTTAAAATTGAAAATACACCCTTACACCTCATTTAGTGCATCTGTACCTTCAGTGGTCAGAGAAGGGTTTGGCTTGTTATTTCACATTGCCCTTGTAGCTTGTCTGAGCCTGATGCCACAGTGAAAATACTTATTAAATAACTTAAATGTTATTTATTGGGTTTTCATGACTCTCATATCTGCTCTGCCCCAGCTGTGTGTAGGAGCAGCTTTGTCATATTCATGTGAAACAGCAGGGAGATATATTCCCAGCTTATGGCTGGAATAGGAATAGAGAAAAACTCCTTTATGTCCTCTCAGGAGCCTGAGTTGTGCAGACATCACAAGGAGCTCCTCAGTGGCAGCCCTGTCCTGCCTGTCCCTGCAGTGTCCCTTTCCCAGCCTGTCCCCCTGGCAGGCTGGAGCATCCTCATTCTGCAGTGATGGAAAATGCATCAAGCTGAATATATTTCTGAAACAACTTGTTTCTGGCAGGTTGTTCATTCTAAAAATATATTTATTTCTAATTGCTGAGTGGAATGCTTAATGAATTCTTCCTTCCCAAGAACAATTAATCAAAGAAATGATTTAGGGCTGGCACTTGCTCCCCCAGGGCTCAATGGCTTTGTTCCATTGACTTAAATAGAGCAGGGCAGGTCCAGCCCATAGTGGAGAAGATTGATCTGGCCATTTTTCATGGTGCCCATCACTGTTTGTCTGCCTGTCCCTGGGTGTTGGAGGAGCAGCAGAGCCCTCCATGTCCTGTGGGGATTTGGGATGCAGAGGAGGGAAGAGGCTGCAGCTCCAGCTTGCTCTGGAAGATTCCTTGATGGGAACAAACTGAGGACTCAGTGGGTCACAGACCCTGCAGCTTTGGATAAAGGAGAATTCCCTGGGAATCTCTGCCCCACAAGTCAGAAATTTGGGAAGAGCAGGAGAGATGCAGCAGCATCCCAGGTGCTGGCAGAGGGCAGGGAGGTGCTGAGTGCCTGGATCCCCAGCACGTGCTCCTGTGCCCTTAAATATCCTGAATTCTTTCTATTGCATCTCATTGGGATTCAGAGCATCCTCTGGGCAGCTGTGTGGCATTGGCCTTTCTGGGGAAAATGCTTTTCACTTGCCCACTGTCTGAGTTTTTCATTCTGCTGTCTCAGTGTGCACCAAGTCCTGCTCCTTTTCCCTCATCTCCTGCTACCCCTGAGTTCCTGCTGGCTTTCCTCATTTCAGGAACATTTTGGAGGGACAGCAGCATTTCCTCAGGAACTGGAAGGGGCTTTTGGGAAAAACAAGGTTTATTTTTTTTTGGTAGATTTTAAAAGGTTTAATAAAAGATAACAAGAGACAAATAATAAAGCAAAAGGTTGTGATGGCTGGGTGCTTGGCATTTAACCAAGAGCACATTTGTTGTTTTGGAGACACTTTTAAAATTTATTAGTTTGTTGCATATTTATAAACTTATGATGCATTTTTTAACTTTCTTATAGATGATTTTTCATATTTTAGGAATTGTTTTACATGGCTATTTTTTGAGTTTGTTTTTTTTTTTTTAGAGTACGTGTGTTTTTTGGTTGTGGTTTTAATTTATTTTTTATTAGTTTTAATTTGGGCTGTGGTTTTTTATTTTTACAGATGGTTGGTGCTGGCAGTTGGTGTATTAGTAGCAGGTGGTTTTTATTGGGTGTTATTTAATTAAGTAGGTAGTTAACTTATTACAAAGATACTTTATTAGTCTACGTTATTCTTAAAGAAAACTATATCTTAAAAACCATTTTAATACCACACATACAGCATTTACTTTGATATTTGCAAAAAGCCAATACCACAATATGTATTTATAACAGCTTTGGAGGATCTGAAGCTCAGAGCTGATGGATGGGATGTCAGAATTCCTGCTCTCTCCTCTCTGTTCTGTGGAGGGAGTGAGGCCCTCTGGAATATCTGCCCCTCTGTGCCTCAGTTTCCCCAGCTGGCAGTTTCCTCAGCCACCTGCCCTAAAAAGCTTTGAGGTCAAAAGGGAGCCAGTCTCTGGGGAGCTCCTCAGTGTTTCAGTAGAGGCAGTAATTAATTCAGCAGCCATTCCAGGGGGAGGGATAGTGGATTCATGTGGATGCCTTAGGTAAGCACAGCCTCAGTACAGTATGTTTCTTCTGAGACTGAAAATAATCAGAAGCAATTGGACTTTTTTTTTTTTTTTTTTTCCTTAACTGCTGCATTTTTAGAAGGTGATTCATCTCTTGTCTGGGGTCTGGGCTACCTGAATAGCCCCAAGATCCCAGCAGCATTAGTCTTTTTGAGGATTCATTGTGCTCCATTGCAGCCTGAGTAACTCATTACAAACAAGAGTCTGATGTGAGCAGCAGGAGAAGCATTTTGTGCTTTGGAAGCTGAGGTACACACAGGCAGGGGCTTTTCAGGTGCCTTCCCCTCCTTCCCCTTGGAAAAAGGCTCTGGCATCACTGGGTGTGAAGCTGGTCTGGAGCAGTGGTGCCAGCACGGGCATTTCCCACCAGGGCTAAAGCAGGGATGTAAACCAGTGATGGTACCAAAAAAGTGATGTGGGTCACAAGGAGCTGAAGGTGTGAAACACAGCACAGCAGTGGGACATCCATCCCAGTCCCTGCTCCTTAAACATCACTGCTTTGGCACTGCCTTCAAGGCTTGAGCCATATTCACTGGGTGCAGAAAATCCAGACTAAAACTCTGACCATTCCTGTTAGCCAGGGTGTGTTTAACCCAAAAGGAAAAAAAGGGATTTGTCCAGGAGTGACCCCTCTCTCTCCTCCAGGAGTTCACATGTGCTGTGTAACCCTCAGGGCTGGGTGAGCTGTCCCTGCCAGGGGTGACAGCCACATGCAGCCACCACCTTCTTTCACTCTGGCTTTCCCCATCCTCGCTGAACATGTGCTTTAGGAAGTTTGGAGCCTTCAGAGGAGGCAGCTTTAAATACAATCATTCCAGCAGGCCATTGGAAAAGCCCAAACTGCTTTCTGTCACCTCTTTCTGGCAGCTTTGAGCATTCAGAACAGAGGTCTGACTTTTCTCCCTGCCCCATCTGGCACTCCCAGGGCTCACACAGCAGGAATGTGTGCACAGTGCTGAGCTCTGGCAGATGCTGTTGCCTGTCTCAGACATAAATCCTGAGAACTGTGGAAGCTGGAGAGAAGCTGAGAGGGCACGTGTGCCTGGGAGCAGAGGTGGAGTAAATCATGCAGCTGAGCAGCAGCTTCAGATTTGATCCATCCTCAGGCACAGGGAGCATTCCTGGTGCTTTTTGGGCTTTCCTTGTGGAAAACACACAGAGATTTGTACCTGGGGGAGTGTCCTGGTTTGAAGGACAGGTATCTGCCAATAAAGGCAGAAAACTGAAATGGAGAATGTAAACCCCCTCCCTCCAAATTATTATAATTTTGAAATTAAGGGGCTCTCAGGCAAAGATATGGGAATTAGGAATAACAGTTCTTTACTAGGAAAATTAAAGTAGAAATGCAGTATTACAAAGAACAATCCCAAAACACTGCCAGAGTCAGAATCCAATCTGACACCCCATCAGTCAGTCAGGGTGTTGGCAGCAGTGCCATTCAATGGTGGCTGCATCCTCCTGCAGTGGCAGATGTGGTTCAGCTGGAGCAGTGCTCCTGGAGAAGGTGCAGTTTCCTCTGAAGGCCCAGGGATGATGTGGGAAGGTCTGGCTTTCCTCTGGAATCCAGTGGAAAGAAGGTACCTTGGTGTCCAAAATGTCAGTTTTTATCTGGGTAGGAAAGGCTTGGCTGCTCCCCCTGGCTGGAGCATCTCCCAGTGGGATGATGGAATTTTATCAGCCATGCAGTGGGACTGAATGGGCCAGCAGCAGATGATCTCTTCCTGGAGGGAGGATGGGCTGTGGCAAAGATAAAGATGATTGCCCCAGCTGGTTTAAAGCTGGCCCATGAGCAGATAATGTGTGCCAGGAGATCAGGGGCACTGCCCCACCTGGGTTCAGCAGATGTGACAGAACACACATTGCTAGCCACATCAACCCAACACAGGGAGTTACTGTGGGGATGTTATCCTGGTGCTGCATGCTTCAGAGGTTATGGCAGGTATCCCAAACCTGGACTCTGGAGTCTTGAGAGCCTGGATGTTGGAATGATCACAGAATCCCAGAATGGTTTGGCTTGGAAAGGGCCTTAAAGCCCATCCCATTCCACCCCTGCCACGGGCAGGGACACCTGCCATCATCCCTGGCTGCTCTAACCCTGTGCCCTTGGACACTGCCCAGCTGCTCTGGGCACCCTGTGCCAGGGCCTGCCCACCCTCCCAGGGAACAATTCCTGCCCAATATCCCATCCATCCCTGCCTTCTGGCAGTGGGAAGCCATTCAGGAACTCCACTTTCCTTTGGGGCCCTGGAGCTGTGGGTCCCAGCCCTCAGGAGCTGGGGCACAGCAATGCCCAGGAGGAGCATTTTTAGCATCTTGGGTGGTGGGAAGTCTTGTTCTCAGCTCCAGATGACTTAGCAGGGTTTGTCACTTCCTTGAGGACCACTGCAGAGTATGAGGGCATAAATATGTCAGTGCAAGGCAAACCATCAGTTCTCAGAAAACACTGCAGAGTCCTGTCCACACCCCCACTCCCCAAACTGTGATTCTTACCTAGTTGTGTGACTCATGTCATTTCTCTGCTTTATTTTGCTGTTTAATTTTAGTAAATTTGGCTTCCTAGTGGTGAGAGTGACATCCTCAGCTCACATAAACCCATATTATGTCAAGACAGACACGTCAACACAAAATAGTTTAGAAGCCAGCCTGTCATCCCTGTGGCTTCCCAAGGAGAGGGGTGAGGGAGGTTCCTGGTGTGGTGTTGTGTGTCCTGTGTCACTCCTGGAGCAGCTCTGAGCTGAGACACCCCCAGAGCCCCCTGCCCTGGGCTGAGCTGAGCCCCAGCACGGGCAGCAGGGCAGGGGGGGATTCTGCCCCTCTGCCCCTCTCAGGTGAGACCTGCCCCAGCCCAGGGAGGAGCTGGAGCTGCTGCAGCCAGCCCAGAGGAGGCAGCAGGATGAGCAGAGGGATGGAGCAGCTCTGCTGGGAGGAAAGGCTGGGAGAGCTGGGATCATTCACCTGGACAGGAGAAGCTTTGGGGTGAGCTCAGTGTGGCCTTGCAGGGCCTGAAGGAGCTGCCAAGAGAGATGGAGAGAGACTTTGGACAAGGGTCTGGAGGGACAGCACCAGGGGGAGTGTCTTCCCACTGCCAGAGGGCAGGGTTGGATTGGATATTGGGAAGGAATTGTTCCCTGTGAGGGAGGAGAGGCCCTGGCACAGGGTGCCCAGAGCAGCTGTGGCTGCCCCTGGATCCCTGGCAGTGCCCAAGGCCAGCTTGAAGGACCCTGGAGGGAGGTTGTCCCTGTCCATGGCAGGGGATGGCACTGGATGGGCTTTAAGGACCCTTCAACCTAAACCATTCTGATTCTGTGATTATATGATAGATATAATAGATATTATAAGATATAGATAGAATAGATATTATAGATATATAATAGATATCTATAATAGATATTATATATGTCTATCTCATATATCATACATAAGATATATATCTACAGCATCTACAGAGAATAATTTTCCTTCCTATCCCTGAGTACAAAGCCAGCCCTTCCCCAGTGCAGCCAGCCCAGAGCTCCCTGGTGCAGATCCTCACAAACATCTGTGGATTCCCCTCTCCCTGCCGAGCACGGGGGGCTGACTCATGGAAGGTGGATGTGGGCCAGGGCCTGAACTTCATCATGTCACAACTTATGCATGTCTTTAGGCTTTAATCCTTCACATTCCACAACATGCTCCTGATGGCTTGGAGGCTGCAGCCCTTATTGATCCATCCCTTCTCTACAACAGCAACATATGGCACGTTTCCATGGCAATGGGTCCCCCTGGAGGGGCTTCCTTCCCTTCCTCACTTTATTGGTCTTTTTCATTATTAAATCATCAGAGATAAATGCACACAGGAGAAGGGTCAATGTCTGGATCAATGGGCAGCAAACAAAGAGGAGCTCTTCCATATTCATACAAGCAGGAGATTTCAGGAGATCAAACAACGTGGAATTGCCAGGCCCTGAGGATGGCAGCTCATGCATAATGTATTCTGGGAACTCTGCAATCAATACACATCCAGCACCTTGGAGACCCCTGGGATTCAGCTGCAGGTGGGCAGGGAGAGGGGAATCCACAAATGTTGATCAGTGCAGTAGGGTGGGGCATGAAGAGAGGTTAACTCTGTGCTGTCTGTGCAGTTTGGGCTCAGTGCTGCTGTGCTGGTTTGAAGGACAGGTGTCAGCAAATAAAGGCAAAAGCTTCTCTTTGAAATGGAGAATGTAAACCCCTTCCCTCCAAATTATTATAAATTTGAAATTAAGGGGCTCTCAGGCAAAGATAGGGGAATTAGGAATAACAGTTCTTTACTGGGAAAATTAAAATAGAAATGCAGTATTACAAAGAACAGTCCCAACACTGCCAGAGTCAGAATCCAAGCTGACACCCGTCAGTCAGTCAGGGTGTTGGCAGCAGTCCCATTCAATGGTGGCTGCATCCTCCTGCAGTGGCAGATGTGGTTCAGCTGGAGCAGTGCTCCTGGAGAAGGTGCAGTTTCCTCTGAAGGCCCAGGGATGATGTGGAAAGGTCTGGCTTTCCTCTGGAATCCAGTGGAAAGAAGGTACCTTGGTGTCCAAAATGTCAGTTTTTATCTGGGTAGGAAAGGCTTGGCTGCCCCCCCTGGCTGGAGCATCTCCCAGTGGGATGATGGAATTTTATCAGCCATGCAGTGGGACTGAATGGGCCAGCAGCAGATGATCTCTTCCTGGAGGGAGGATGGGCTGTGGCAAAGATAAAGATGATTGCCCCAGCTGGTTTAAAGCTGGCCCATGAGCAGATAATGTGTGCCAGGAGATCAGGGGCACTGCCCCACCTGGGTTCAGCAGATGGTGACAGAACACACATTGCTGGCCACATCAACCCAACACAGCTGCAAACAGAACCTGGTGCTGAATTCTCTACCCATGGAGGTTTGGGGGGTGGGAGGTTCCTTCTGTAGGGTTTGGTGAGGCAGCCACAGAGTGGGACCTGCCTTGTGCAGTGGGAACCTTCCCTCAGCAGGGACCCCAAAATAGTGGGACTTTCCATGGGGACAGGAGTCCTGCAGATGTGCAGTGCCCTGCTTCCCTTCCCCAGGAATCCTGTGAGCCTCCCAGTGAATCTGCACCATTCCATCCTCACATGGTGACTCCAGCTGCAGTGAATCCATGCTGCAGGACAATTTATATCCATGCTCACTTTGCTGGTGCTGTGAGGACAACAATAAATTGTCTGGGTTCAGTGTGTAAAAGCTGCTCCTTTGGGCCTTCAGACAGAGAGGGGATAAGCTTTCCTAGGAGTAGCACCAGAAAAATTCCACTGCTTCTGCAGCTCGTTGCAGGGGAATTCTCCATGAGATATTAATAGCTGTGTCCAAGCAAGTGAGAAAATATTAATAATGCTGCTTCAGTCGGAGATGGGATGTGTGCTCTATTGGCCTCCGTGCTCCAAATTTAGAGCCGGAACAAACCGAGTCTCTTGTGGCTATCTCTGGTTCTGTGAGAGATATGAAATCTTGTTTATTTTTACCTTTCTGGGAAGATTGGGTTCTAAGTATAGATTTAAGATAGGCTTTAATTTGTTAGGCTGGTATCTGCAGGCAGGAAGGCAGCAGGAGCTGAGGGCATTGTCTCCATGGGGCCAAATCCACTGGGACTTTCCTGAGCCTCGTGCCCTGGGTGTGGTTCACAGGATTGGGGTTGAAAGTGCTGGAGCATCTTGGTTCTGGGTGGTCCAGTTTGTTTGCAGAGCCAGGACAGGGAGCAGGTGTTCATCAAATTGAACATAAATCCCTGGGAAGTGCTTCTCCAGGTGCTGTGGAGCCCCTTGCAGGCTTAGGGCAGGGTTAGAACCTCAGAGATTGGATGGACCCTCATCATCCTGGGGCAGATGTGAGAGGAGGGTTATACATTAGAGGAGGGAGTGAGAGGAAAGTCAGACTTGTCTTTACAAACAAGCTGTGGGGCTGCTGGTAGATAAAACAAACACTAAGAGAGAAAAGAAACAATGGGATGGATTCCACTGATTGATGAATGGAAAAAGATATTTGCCTTTACAAACAAACTGTAGGTTTGGTGGTAAATGGAACTGGATATTGGAAGATGAAAGAAGCAATGAGGAAAAAACATGAATTCTTATAAGAATTGAAAATTAAAAGGGAGGGTTATACATTAGAGGGGAATCTCAGGTATCAGGTGTTCTGGGAAGTCTGTGCCTCTCCAGTACCTCAGCCAATGGGGAAAGAGAGAGGGAAAGGCAGCCGGGAAATTGGGATAAAAGGAGGCTGCATCCTCCAAAAATTGGAGAGATCCCAGGGGAATGGCCCATGGCCTCTCCCTTCATTTGAATAAAGCAAAAAGGACTCCTCTGTCTCCTTTTTGGACATCAACCTCTGGTGTTTGTGGATTAATTTTCCTGACAGATGCAAGGCAGGCAGCAGCACTCCAGCCTCCAGGAGCCTTTCTGCAAATGTGGTTTGCTCAATCCTTGAAACTGAGCTCAGGACGTGAGTTCTCTCAGCCTCTCACTGCAGGATCCATCTCACAGTTGGAATGCTGCTGTCCTGGCCATGGCATTTCAATCCTCACTTCCCAGCTGGCTGGAAGGGAACAGCTCCTGGGCAGGGGTGGCAGCATCCACTGGCTTTTTCACTTCACCTGGGTGTGGTTCACGAGTGGTTCACTTGAGCACAAAGATAAAGCAGAGTGCAGGGTTTCCTGAGGCAGGAAGGCAGCAAACACCACAAAGATGTTCCAGTAAAGTCACAGAAGGTCAGGACTTTCTGTCTTGGCTGATTCATAAAGCCTCTTTCAAACTGAGATGGAGGCCAGGGCAGTGTCTGTGTCTCAGTGACTGGGGTTTCTGTGAAGGACAGCCAGCAGCTGCTGCTGGGGGCTCCTCTGGCAGCTCCTGGGCAGTGCTGAGTGTCCCCCCTCCCTCCAGAGCCCTCACAAGGGGAAGGTGCTGCCATCTCTCCTGAGGGAATGTTTGATGGAAAAGGCTCTGAGCACTGAGCTGTTCCCTCATTCAGGCAAACCCACTGCTTGGTGGATTGGCTTTGACATCAGCTCTGCCTTCCTGGTCCTCAGTTCTTCTGAATTCTCCAGAAAAATTCGCTGTCACATGGATCAATAGAACGGCTTGGGTTGGAAGGGACCTTAAAGCTCCTCCAGTTCCACCTCCTGCTGGCAGGGACACCTTCCACTGTCCCAGGGTGCTCCAAGCCCCAGTGTCCAGCCTGGCCTTGGGCACTGCCAGGGATCCAGGGGCAGCCACAGCTGCTCTGGGCACCCTGTGCCAGGGCCTCACTTCTCTCATGGGGAGCATTTGCTTCCCACTATCCCATCCAGCCCTGCCCTCTGGCATGGGAAGTCATTCCCTGTGTCCTGTCCCTCCATCCCTTGTCCCCAGTCCCTCTCCAGCTCTCCTGGAGCCCCTTTAGGCACTGGCAGGGGCTCTGAGGTTTCCCCAGAGCCTTCTCCCTTCCAGGTGAACACTCCCAGCTCTCCCAGGCTGGCTCCAGAGCAGAGGGGCTCCACCCTCAGAACATCTCTGTGACCAACTCTGGATTCTCTCCAGCAGCTCCACATCCTCCCTGTGCTGTTCCCCAGGGCTGGGACAGCTCTGCAGGTGAGAGCAGAGGGGCAGAACCCCCCCCTGCCCTGCTGCCCACGCTGGGGCTCAGCTCAGGGCAGGGGGGGATTCAGGGCTGGGTCATTTCCCACCCAGCACCCCCAGGTCCCTTTTTCCCAGGGCTGCTCTCAATCTGTTCATGCCCAGCCTGGACTGATCCCAGGGCTTGCCCTGACCCAGGTGCAGCACCAGCTCTTGTCCTTCTTGGCTTTCCTGAGGCTCTGGAGCCACCCCTGCAGCCTGCCCAGGTCCCCTGGATGTCACCCAGCTCTCCATCTCTGCAGGAAGCCTGGCAGCAGTGGCTGCAGAGCAGAGAGGCAGCAGCTCAGCCACCTCAGGTTGATAGAGTGCCCTGTGTTTTGTGAGTTAAAGAAAGGGCAGCATTCACAATGTACCCACTTATAATTGCTTAAATCCATCAGTGCCTCAAACGTGGTGTTTGCAAATTGTCAGCTATTACTGCTGGAATAAAAATACCTCTAAGTAATGTGTATATTTATATTTTTACAGTAGAAAAGAGGAGAAATTTCCCCTTTGCTGCTACTGATCAAATTATAGATTATAACGTGGCTGGAAACCTCTCCTGAGTCTAGACAACCACATTTGCTGGGTGGTACTTCTACCTCTGAATAAGTTTCTTTAATCTTTAGTGTCTCACAGTCTATCTGTAATATAGGATGATAATACCTTCCTAATTATATCTGCTGGGATTTAATTAATGTTTGGACATTACTTTGAAAAATGTAGGGTGTTGATTATTGTTTAATAATGTAGTGTTAGATTTAAAAATTAATGTTAGAGAAGCAAGGAAAATACTTCCTTGCTTGGACTGCAAATGCCATCTCCAAGTATTACATAAGCAATAGCTTCCTTAATTTTCCACTTACCAAAATCCATGTAATTATATTTTAAGGTAATAATATGAGCATATGTTCTAAACTTGAAACATGGTTTGGAATTGGGCACTGCTCGGAGGAGATTAGGTGAGCAATTATGTAGATTGAAGATAATCTAAGTCAAAGGCTAAGTGCAGACCTTGGAGAATATCTTGCCTCGGGTAAAACTGCCACCTGAATTCAATGGGAATGTGTCAGGGACAGCACAGGAGCTTGAAGGATTCCAGATGCAAAGTGGTTTGTGCAGGGATCTCTCCCCATCACTCACCTGCTTGTGTCAGCATTGCAGCCCAGCACTGCCAGCCCTGTGCTCCTGGCAGGGCACTGGATTCTCTGGGGAATCCTGTCCCATCCCGCTGGGCCCTGGGAAGGGGGTGCTGGAGCATCCCTGGGGAGCTGCTGTGGGTGCAGCCCTGTCCCAGCCAGCTGGGGCCCCACTGCTGGGCTTCCATGCCTGGCTGAGCCCTGCATTTGTGTCCCCAAGGCCAGGAGATGCAGGAGATGTAGGGATGCAGGGATGCAGGAGATGCAGGAGATGCAGGAGATGCAGGAGATGCAGGAGATGTAGGGATGCAGGAGATGCAGGGATGCAGGAGATGCAGGAGATGCAGGTATGGAGGAGATGCAGGGATGCAGGAGATGCAGGAGATGTAGGGATGCAGGAGATGCAGGAAATGCAGGAGATGCAGGAGATGCAGGTATGGAGGAGATGCAGGGATGCAGGAGATGCAGGAAATGCAGGAGATGCAGGTATGCAGGAGATGCAGGCATGCAGCAGATGCAGGAGATGCTGTTATCCAGGAGATGCAGGAAATGCAGGAGATGCAGGCATGCAGGAGATGCAGGCATCCAGCAGATGCAGGTATCTGGAGATGCAGACATCCAGCAGATGCAGGCATGTAGGAGATGCAGTATCCAGGGAATTCCAGAGGAAGCTGGACCCAGACTCTGCTGTGCTGTTGGGAGCATGGCTGATTAGCAGTGCTCCCAGGGGCTCTGGGCAGGATGGCAGAGTATTTGCATAGATTGCTCAGAAGGAATGAAAACTGTTTGTCTTTCCCTTCAGCTGGGTCCTTCCCCATTACACAGCACCCAGAATATTTTTGTAACTCGTTTTTTGGTGAGTATTCATGGCAAAGAGGTTTCCAAGTGCACAGGTCTTTGAGTCAACTCCCTATAAAGAAATGAATTCTTCCCACAAGGGAATTGCTGGACCCAGAGCTGGTTAAATGTTCTTTGGTGTGTTTAGGAGCAGTGAATCCTCCTGTTGTCTCTGGGGCAGAGTCTGTAACTCTCCAGCAGAAACAGCCTGCTCCTATCTGGGAGAATTAATGCTTCCAGAGGCAGGGGAGGATCTCCTCCTGCTTTTTCTCTTGCTCTCTGTGTATTCAGCTATCTCTGTGAATGGCTGTTTCTGAAATAAACTTTGCTCCCACTGTGGCTCCAGCCCCCCTGAGCTCTGCTAATGCTTTTCCCAGAAGGTGCTCCCTGTTTCCAGCCCCACAGCACTCCTGGGAATTGCAGCACCACCTCTTTCAGGGTGCGGTCCAGAGCCAGGACAGGCAGCTGCCACTCCGGAGAGGAGCTCTGAAGGAGCTGAGGAGCAGCTCCTGCTCACCAGGCAGGGATGGAGATTCCAGGTGGGACTCAGTAGGTGGCACTCTATTTCTGGAGTCAGCACCGGGCCCTGGGACAGCGCCGGGTTTGGTTTTGGGCTCGGTCTGAACAAGCTGTGCTGGATGAAGAGCTGTTCTTGGGAGGTCAGCAGGGCTGGCCACGGGGTGGGAGCTCGGTTCCACTGCTGGGGAGAATCTCTTGGCTCCTGGCACTGCCAGGCAGGTGCACTGCTATTTGTGCTTCACTTTGAGGCAGTGCCTCACTTCAGCCCAGAGCTGGCTGCCCTTCAGCAGGAGCTAAAAAATCCAAAAAGCTTTGTTAATTTAGAGGTGAGGCCACTTAAGTCCATTTTCTCTGGACTGTGCAAGCACTACAGAGCCAGAACAGAAGTTCAGAAGCCACAAGTGCACAGGGTTTCAGTGCTGTTGTGACCCAGTGATGCTGCTGAGCCTCTCATCTCTGGGATTCGCTGCTTTCTCTCCAATTCCTCACTTCCTGAGCTCATGCTCTAGAATTCCCCACACTGCACCATGGAATAGTCTTGAAAAAGGAAATTTCATTTTATTGTAAAAAATTACTTCAAAAAGCAATATTCCTGGCCTGCTGTCTCCGTGTGCTCTAGGCAGAGCAGAAAGATGTCCAGCATTCCAAACCCACAAACCAATACCTACAGAACATACAGGCTGTCACATCAGCTGGGTGACACAGCAGTGCTTAAGGGAGCACATATTCCTGAAGTGTCTGTGCCACAATAATTCTCAGATACATTCTGTTTAAATAATATATTGGGAATGAAGAGATCCGAGGTAGTGGTGCATGTTAAAATGTAATGTTCAGATCCAAGGAGTGTGCAGCAAGTAGGATGGAGTATAAAAACCAAAGATGTTTGAACAAGACATCTGGTTTATATAGTGCTGCCTGTTCCCTGTGCTCTGAGCTGTTCAGTTGCACTGAGTCAACTGTAATAAAACAATACATTCATATTTATTAATTTTTTATGTAAGCTTTTGGAAACAGGAAGAGAAGTGAGAAGAAGGCAGGATATTAGAGGGAGACATCCCAGAGATGCATCTCTCTTTTGCAAGCCATACGAATGCCTTCAGGTCTGGTTAGACTCAAAAATCAGATTCAGGTCCTAACCCTTGCTTAGCCTCAGCCTTCTGTGGACAAATCCCACGCTCTCCACTTTGCCATGTGTGCAAGGCAGGGATAATAACTCTGCCTCTCCTGGGTGCAGCAGAGCCAATTTCATCACTGTCAGCTCCGTGGAATCCCTGGGTGAAAGGAACAACAGAAATCCAGAAAACATGGGTTATTAATAGCTGGTGCTTGCCCTTACATACATCACATGCACCGTTAGTCATTGTGGCCAGTAATTTACAGGGAGGGAAAAGATGTTCCTCGGAGCAAATGCAAAATGACACTTGGATGGTATCAGACCTCTGAGGTGTTGTGGGCCCAGAGAGTCTAATTAAGTCTAAATGCACTGATGCCACCCTGAGCAGATCCTATGTGGGTGAAATGAAAATGTGCAGGAGCTCTGCAAATCTGAATAGGGGAATTTTAACTGCCAGGCAGCGATGGAAAGGCAGGTGTTGGTGTGCAGGCCAAATTCGTGGTGTGCTCCAGCTTTTTCTGCTTCCTTTATAGAGCCCCAAGGTTTTCTCCTCCCTGGCACCTTTATTAGAGGGAGCACTGGACACAGAAGTTTCCCATCTGTGGTTTTCAGTGATGGCTTTAAAGGTCAGAGCTCAGGGGCCATGACAATAATCTGGAGCTGGCAGTGCAGCCCTGAGGAGAGTGGCAGTGGGGTTCAGCACTTGGCTCTCCTGCTCTCCTGGTTTGAAGGACAGGTGTCTGCCAATAAAGGCAGAAGCTTCTCTTTGAAATGGAGAATGTAAACCCCTTCCCTCCAAATTATTATTATCATTTTGAAATTAAGGGGCTCTCAGGCAAAGATAAGGGAATTAGAAATAACAGTTCTTTACTAGGAAAATTAAAATAGAAATGCAGTATTACAAAGAACAATCCCAAAACACTGCCAGAGTCAGAATCCAAGCTGACACCCATCAGTCAGTCAGTCAGGGTGTTGGCAGCAGTGCCATTCCATGGTGGCTGCATCCTCCTGCAGTGGCAGATGTGGCTCAGCTGGAGCAGTGCTCCTGGAGAAGGTGCAGTTTCCTCTGAAGGCCCAGGGATGATGTGGAAAGGTCTGGCTTTCCTCTGGAATCCAGTGGAAAGAAGGTACCTTGGTGTCCAAAATGTCAGTTTTTATCTGGGTAGGAAAGGCTTGGCTGCTCCCCCTGGCTGGAGCATCTCCCAGTGGGATGATGGAATTTTATCAGCCATGCAGTGGGACTGAATGGGCCAGCAGCAGATGATCTCTTCCTGGAGGGAGGATGGGCTGTGGGAAAGATAAAGATGATTGCCCAGCTGGTTTAAAGCTGGCCCATGAGCAGATAATGTGTGCCAGGAGATCAGGGTCACTGCCCCACCTGGGTTCAGCAGATGGTGACAGAACACACACTGCTGGCCACATCCTGCACTGCAAACCAAGACACCTGCCCACTGTCACACCCTGCCTCTCCAGGGGCAGCCCAGGAGCAGCAGGCTGGCTGCAGGAGCTGGAGCAGCTCAGGTTGGAAGCACAGGAGTTGCTGGGTGCAGGACAGCTGGCCACACTGGACAGGGAGAGGCCGGGCTAACAGGGAGTGCTGCAGTCAGGGGAAAGCATTTCACTGGCCTTGTGTGTGTGCAGAACATCTTCCTTGGGCTGGGATCCATCCTGCCACTGCTGGCCCAGTCCCACACTGAGTGTAGAAGTCACCAAAGAGGCACAAAAATGCAAAGATCTCAGAAAAAAGGCACTTACCTTCCCAGCACTGCAAACCTGGCCATGCCAGGCTCATGCCATTAATTTGAAACTTGGGGAAACTCATTTTCTTTGTGCCTATCTCCTTGTGTATTCCCTAAGGCAAATGAAAGATGGCTGGGAGGTTATTTATTTTGGGTAATAATGCACACACTGCTTCCAGACTTCCTGCTATTGTGTGATTATCCAGATTAATTGCCTGGGAAAGCTGCAGCATCATCTCAGGCCCTTATTAAGGAAGCTCACAACACGGATTTATATTCATGCTTATTGCTGGGTGCCACAGCCTTGCTCTTGGAGGCAGATGGACAAATCCCACTGCTGAGTGCTGCCAGCACCCCTGCACCTGCAGACTGAGGGGAGGATTCCTGGCACCTTGAGAGCTGGGAAGAGAGAGTTGAGGTCGTTTTTAGAAAGCTCGTTAGTGATAACTTTGCTTATTCTAAAATCAGTTCCCATCAGCATCTGCTGAATGATTGTGAGAATTGCTGGAGTGCTGCTGGCTGCTGACCCTGTCTGTACATGGGCAAGGGCTGGAATCTTAAAGATGCTTTTAGGTGCTTTAAAGTGTTCTTATGAGGGAGAGAGGCTCTAGACAGGGAAGGCTTTTAAGGCATGTTCTGCCCTTTTGCCTTCTCTGCTGAGAGTTCAACAAACCATGTCGTTGCTTTGCTTTGGAAATCCTGATCTGCAGCGGCTCAGCCTGGCCCAGGTTCCAGCCAAACAGCCACTAACCAAGGTAGACTTGAGGGCCTTTAAAGCAAGTCCAGCTCTCCTGAAGCATTTCAGGGATTTTGGCTGCAAAGGGTTGGACAGAGGAGCAGCATGTGCATGTCCTTCAGCAGCCCAGCACTTCCCACTGATAAATCAGTGTCAATCCAGGGCCACGCTGATGCTCTCGCTGCTGTTGAGATTTGCTCATCTCCTGTGACAAAGTGGTGATTATTGTATTAATAACTAACAATATTAGAGTAGCTGACCCATAGTGCACAGTGTGGGGCTGGTGGAATCTTGGCAGTGTGAGCCCACAGTGCATCAGCATCTACGTGTGACACGTGAGGAGGGGACTGGAGCACCAGTGAGGCTCCTCAGCGAGCTCTGACACTGGGCAGGGTTTTATTCCTCATTCTGGGGGAGTTGTGACCACACTGTCTGATGCAAAAAGTCCCAGGCAAATAAATTTTGGGTTCTATTCAGATTGTGTGTGCCTTTAAAACAAAACTGAGTGTTATGGTAAGGTCCACTGGATAACACTGAGCTGCCACTGGAGTGAAGATGAGCTTCCTGGACACTGGGCTTCATGGAACAGTTAAATGTTGGTGTTACTGTCCTTAGAAATGGAATAGGTATTTCCAGGCACGTGACTCCAAGCTTTATTGATTGTTTCTGTACAACACAGGAGTCTGTAGAGTGTGGGCTGAACTCCTGGAGTCCAGGCTTGGCAGGAATCTGAACTGAAGGCTGGAGATGAGAGCACAGGCTCCAGTTCCATCCTGATCCCATAACTGCTCCTAAAGAAGGATCAGACAGCAGGAGCAAAGCCTGATGGCTTAACCCCAAATGGCTTTATTGACACACACACTTTGAGGCTTCCCAAATCCTCGTTCTCTCCTTACCCAGCAGTCCCTGTAGTAACCACAGGCTTGTCAGTCTCTCCCTGGGCAGTTCCCAGGTCCCAGGAAAGGGTTCAGGAGGGCATGCCCAGCCCTGGCTCAGCTCCTCTGTGAGCCCTCAAGGCAGAGCAGGACATTAATTAGTCAATTAGCAGCTCGTGGAGCAGCAGAGCCCAGGGGATGACTGACAGCAGAGATGGATGAGTTCATCAGTGCAGCTGACCCGGGCTCTGACCTCCTGCTCTGTGCCTGATCTCACATGTCTCTGTCTTGCTGTCCAAGGTTTTACTGGGATCTGACCATGCTGCTGCTGATGGTGGGGAACCTGATCATCATCCCCGTGGGCATCACTTTCTTCAAGGATGAAAACACCACGCCCTGGATTGTCTTCAATGTGGTTTCGGACACGTTCTTCCTCATCGACCTCGTCCTCAACTTCCGGACAGGCATCGTGGTGGAGGACAACACCGAGATCATCCTGGACCCGCAGAGGATCAAGATGAAGTACCTGAAGAGCTGGTTTGTGGTGGATTTTATCTCCTCCATCCCCGTGGACTACATCTTCCTGATCGTGGAGACGCGCATCGACTCCGAGGTGTACAAGACGGCGCGGGCGCTGCGCATCGTGCGCTTCACCAAGATCCTGAGCCTGCTGCGCCTGCTGCGCCTCTCCCGCCTCATCCGCTACATCCACCAGTGGGAGGAGGTGATTATCCGGGAGAAACATTGTTGGAATGCTTGTTATAAATGAGAAACAAAGTCTCGATATTCAGCAAAATTTAGATTGGTTTATTTTATATAGACAGAGCAAGCAGCGCTGGGGAACACGTGAGGGGTCAGTGCCCACTCCACGCTTCCACCCAGCCTGGTTTGCAGCTCCCTTTTTATAGTCTGGTTTTCCTTGTAGTAATCAATAATTGTTATTGTTTTGTTGTAGTAATTCTGCAAGGTAAGCAGTGGTGGGCAAAGAAACTTCCAAACTCCCGTGGGACAGCTCTTGGGACAATTGGTCATGGAACCATCTGGTCTTGGGAGATAAAAACAGAAGAAGTGGGAAGCCTGATCCTTAGCAGATAGTTTGTGATTGATCACACAAAGGCAGGAAATCTGATTCTGCAAAAATCAAACTGTGGGAAACTTCTTTTTTTTCCTTCTTTTACAAACTGGTATACAATATTCAATATACAAAATTCATGCCAGGGGGATTTAAACAGAATGGGTTTAATCATATATTTTCCCTTTATCTAGGTCCATGTTCTTATTTTAAGCATTCTGGCTTATACAAACTCCAAAACTTCTATGATTAACACGAATCATGTATCAATTATCACACCTTGAATGCCCTTTTGTAGCTGCTTGGGCTAGGGTGGTTCTAGCTTCAGGTCCAGATAGCTCCAGGAGCTCCTGAGGCAGAGTTCAGCTTCTCAGCTAGCTAGGAATGAGATCTTGGGAGTTGCAGTAGAAGTTCCAAAGATATCTTTATTTCTTTAAGGGGTTCTACCAGCAAAATCCCAATACATAGCATAGCAAGGGGTTTTTATAAGGTTTAGGAGGATTGAGGTTCTAACCAGGAAAATCATAAGTTGAGAACTATCCAATTACTCATCTGGTAAAGTTAAAGACCAATAGAAATCCTAAATGATAACAGGGGTTTCAGTAGGGGGGTGAACATTTCTCTGACATGAGTCACCCTAAGAAGAAGTTTCATTGTCTCAGGGTCTGAGATCCCAGGAGCCCTTTTCAGGGACAGTTGTATCATCCACACCCCTTCTCCTTCCTGCCCAGTGCTTTGTTGGAGCAGGGAATCCTGCAGGTTGTTGGGATGGCACTGTGGGCTCCGGGATCAGCATCCACATGATCTGTGGAGATGCTGCATGGGCAGGCATGGGGTGGGCCCCTTGCAGGAACTGTGTAGCTGGGGAACAGAGCAATCAGCCAGACAGCCAGGGCCTGCCCTCCCAGAGCCCCCAAAGGTCCAGGGACAACTCCGAGGAAAGGGCTGCAAACAGCTGATTTGCAGGACCTGTGGCATCTGTTTGCCATCTGCTGCTTCTCTGTGCTTATCTCTTGAATAAAGAGATAAGCATGGGCATGTGTTAGAACCCTCTCACTTTCTTTATTCTGTGACACTGTGCTAAGGGAAAAAGGAAAGGGAGCAATCTGCAGACAAAGGTCTGGTGAAAAGCAAGATCCCCACGAGCCCAGGACCCTGTGCTGCTCCCAGGGGCAATTCCAGGATGCAGGATGAGTTGTCAGGAATAATGTGGGTGAAGCCACAACTTCGCTAGCAGCTTGAAAATCAGTTATTTTTTTCCTGTCTCCGTGCTCTCCAAAGCAGAGGGAAAGCTCCCTGCATCTCTCTCCACATGTCAGGAGCATATTTTCAGGACAAGGAAAGCTGGTCAGGGCAATTTCATCTTCACCCCCATACTCTGTGCTGTGCTTTGGAGCAGAGCCTGCTGCAGAACATGATCTAATGCAGAGGCTGCTCCTGGGAAGGGGAAGGGGGAGCAGCCATGCGAGTCATGGCTCGATGGCAGCGAGCTGGCACAGCACTCACAGGGAGAGCACCGGGCACGCTTCACAAATCCCAGCTTCATCCTGTGGTGTTACCATCTGGGAGGGCTTCACTTAGGGCAGAGCAGAGCCTTGTTGAGGGCTGGGATGGCACTGAGCAAGGTGCTGGGCAGGGGCTGGGCAGAGGCAGGCACAGCCCTGAGAATTCACCGCTGTGTGCGTTCGCCCCGTGGCGCAGGCAGGAGAGGTGCAGGTGAATAAAGCACAAGTGTCCTTCTGGGGTGACTCAGTGAGTCAGGGCTGAGCAGAGCACTGAAATCTCTCCAGGTGTGTTGGCCTGTCCCGTGCTTGCTTTGCTTCCCTCTCCTCTAATCCGAGCGGCTCAGCAAAGGTGAGGGGGTGGCTCAGATCCAGAGCAGTGCACAGCTCCCTGCTTGTGTCCCTCTGCTCCTTGGCTTCCCTTCCAGGAGCTGCTCAAAGAGGACTGAAGTATATTTGCTGTTGATTGTACTGAATTTTTTTCTAGATGATGGGACAGAGCAGCTCAGCGTTTTTCCCTCTCTCACTTCTCATCGTTTGACGGAGCATCCATCCCAGTTTGTCTCACAGTGGGATTCCTGGGATGCTGTCCTGGGTGCTGGGTGCCCTCTGGGGCACAGGGTGAGGCAGTGCTGCCAGGGCAGGGCAGGGCAGGATGGTGCTGGCTGCAGTTTGGGACTGCAATGCAGACTCTGCTGTGCAGAGCCCAGACAGCAAACACCACTGGCTGTGTCAAACAGGGCAGTTCCTGAACAGAGTCTGACACTGGGAGCTTCTCCACCTTCCACACTGGGCAGGGAGGAGAGGGAAGGGCTGATCCCCAGTCATGGGTGCCACAAAGCAGCAGGGACACAGGGACACAGTGCTGCTTCATCCCTGCGTGGGAGCTGTGCTCCCTGCAGCCACACTGGCACCTCTCCTCCTCTGAAGTGCCTACAGATGATCCCTGTCTGAAAGGCCTCATCCATCTTTCCTCCCTGCACCCACCAGTGCTGCTCTGGGAGTGCCAGGACGGAGCAGGGCTGCACCAGACTTACTCTGGGTGAGTGTGCACAGCTAAAGAAGGAGGAGGATTTGGGAGAGGGGGTGCTGCAGGTCTCATCTCTGTGGTCCCCCCCGTCCCACTCCTGGGACAGTGCCTCTTCAGCTCTTTGCTTATGACCAGATCAGCTGAAATGAGAGCAGGGTGCTCTGGGGGAGTGTGTGCAGGGCACAGCTACCCAAGGTGCATGGACAGAGAGGGATCAGGGAGGGATCACTGTGTGTAGCAGAGCTGGGGCAGTCCCTGACAGGACACAATAAGGGAGCACTTCCTCAGCTTCCCTTCATTCCCCTGCAATTGTCCATGCCCTGCATGAATTTATCACCCAGGCTGCAGTGAGCAGGGCTGCAGTGCTGTAAGGCAGCCAGGCACTCATTAGTTCCACACCAGCACTGCTCAGGAGTCTGTGGGCTCTGCCTGCACTGCTGTGGCTCTGAGCAGCCTCTGCCATCCTCCCAGATCCCAGAGAGGTGCTCTGGGGATACAACCTGAAGAGAAAAGGAAGGCAAAAGGCAAGAAAAACAATCTAATGCACTCGTGTTCACTGGAGTACAAAAATGAGCTTAATTCCAAATGTAGCAGTTTCATTTGCATGATGCATTTTGCATGAGTGGTCCCACGAATGAATTTACCAGAAGGGCAGAATATAAATAGAGTCTTTTTGAAGTGTCTGCCGTGTCTCCCCTGCAGTTGGGAGCTTGATTGCAGTGTAGGCAGCTGCACTCACACTGGCTGGGGCCTGGCTTGCCTCAAATCTGTATCTCTAGCCCCAGTGTCTGGGAGTTCCCCAGGCCAGGAGGGTCAGAGCAAACAGGGCTGCTGCAGCCAGGCCTTGTCCTCCCCCTGAGAAACCCCTGTTATCTCAGCCTTTGAGCTGCTCCAGCAGCTCTTTGGGGTACCAGCTGGGTCAATGGTTCCTGGACCTGTATTGTCCCATTGTCCCACTGTCCCACTGTCCCATTGTCCACTGTCCCTTTGTCCCACTGTCCCATTGTCCCACTGTCCCACTGTCCCACTGTTACACTGTCCCACTGTCCCACTGTCCCACTGTCCCACTGTCCCATTGTCCACTGTCCCTTTGTCCCACTGTCCCATTGTCCCACTGTCCCACTGTCCCACTGTCCCATTGTCCACTGTCCCATTGTCCCACTGTCCCACTGTCCCACTGTCCCACTGTCCCATTGTCCCATTGTCTCATTGTCCCATTGTCCCATTGTCCACTGTCCCATTGTCCCACTGTCCCATTATCCCACTGTCCCACTGTCACACTGTCCCATTATCCCATTATCCCATTGTCCCACTGTCCCATTATCCCATTGTCCCATCGTCCCATTGTCCCATTGTCCCACTGTCCCACTGTCCCACTGTCCCACTCTCCCACTCTCCCATTGTCCCATTATCCCATTGTCCCACTGTCCCACTGTCACACTGTCCCATTATCCCATTATCCCATTATCCCAGTGTCCCACTGTCCCATTATCCCATTGTCCCACTGTCACACCTGTCTCACTGTCCCAGTGTCCCAGTGTCCCAGTGTCCCAGTGTCCCAGTGTCCCAGGGTCAGGGAGTTGAGCCTCCCCCTGCTGGGCTGAGAGCGTGTCCAGGGAAAGGAGCCCTGAACATGAAGCTCCTGCAGCCCTCATGCCAAGATCCCCCAGCAGAGGACAAATGGTGGCAGCACCATTGGATCCCATGGATCCCATGGATTCAACCAGGATGAACCAGCCAGCTCAGATTAGGAGTCCAAAACCCCTCCATTGTCTGGGTGTTCCCTGCTGTGGTTGGTGCTGGGCTGCAGTAACCTGGATTTAACATCAAACTATTTTAACTTAGGAGCATTCATTGGAACAACAGCACAACCCTGCTCCTAGAAACTGGTTTCCAGGTAGCACATAGGCTGAGATAACCAAAATGTTTTGATTGCAAACTCTGTGGGAGGGATTATGATGGGAGGGAGAGGAACTATCTGGGTTTGGTATATATCACAATGATAATACTATCATAAGTGAGTTTTTTTCAGGAAGAAAAATACATCTTTTGGTTTTTGCAGCTGAAACCTGAAGCAAAGGACAATTGGATGATTTTCAGGCTATTTTATTCAAACCTTGCGAACTTGCCTGAGTGCTGTCCTTTTCTTCCCTTGAGTTTCCATGTTACAGAGAAGCTCTAGAAGGGAGGGAATGCATCCTCTCAGGCCCCAGTAACAACATCCCAGTAACAACTGGGCACAGATCACACCATCTGAAAGATGATGTCACTTTTCAGAAGCTTCAGCTTTTCAGAAAATGGACCCAAAGCTGGAGGGGCTGTGTGGTAGGACCAGGAAAGAGCTTCCAGGTGCTATGAGAATATGATTCCCAACTGATTATCCTTTTGATTTGCTAATTCCCTTCCTTTCTGCTGACCTATCTGTAGCCTTTCCTAAATTCAATTAAAATAAGTGGCCAGTGGCCCAGGGGATGGAATGTTAGGCCAAATCCAGAAGTGGATCCCAGGAGGGGAGGAGCTGGGCAGTGACTGCTCCCAGGCACCACAGCAGGGTCCCACAGCACAGGCAGCTCCAAGGGGCTCAACAGATCCTTTATGGACAGGATTTGCAATTCTGCCCCATTAAACAGCAAGGCAGGCCCAGGAGAGTAACTCATTAAAACCTCTGGCTGCCCTTGGGTAAAATCAGACTCAACAAACACTGGCAGTGTGGCCAGGAGGGGGATGAGGGGCTGAGCTTCTTCCTAAATTTGCATTACCTCATTTCTGAAGCATTATTAAGCACTGGTCTTTAATGTGCTTGCAGGAGCTTATTAAAACCATAATGCAAGATACAGGAATTTTCATTCTCACTGCACAAAGTGATGCCAAATTTGAGACATCTTTTCCTCTCAGAGAAAATCCTGCCCTGAAACAAAAGGCAAAACCCTCTTGTTGGAATATTAGTCAGAGGTTTGTCAAGATTTTACTGCAGCCTTTCACATGGAGCTGTTGTCACTTGTGCAGCACAGCATCCTTGTGGAGGGAGGGCAGACAGCACAAGGAGATGGATTTTCCTTATCCCTGGACATTGAATTTTCCCTCTCCTGCCCATGAGTATCCCCAGTGATCCATCCTCTGCCCTGTGCCAGGAGAAAGACACCCAAAAAAGTTTTTTTTGGAAGAGCTGGTCTTTGGAAGAAAGTCTAATGCAAATTCAGCTCCCCACCTGGGCAATGGGAATACAGTTTCAAAGAGAATATCATAAAAAATGGCTTCTAATGAATTATAAGGAGCCAGGCAAATATTTGAATAGCTGTGCAGCCATGGAGGTTGCCATGAAAAGGAAAAAGTTTTTTTTTTTTTTCTACAGTCACCTCCTGGCAATGCTTAATGTGTCTTGTGTCAACAGCAGGGTGTGAGCAGGGAATACCAGGTTTGGGATTGGGGCACAGAGCTGTCTGTGCCTGGTTTTGGGTTTGGGATTGGGGCACAGAGCTGTCTGTGCCTGGTTTGGGGTTTGGGATTGGGGCACAGAGCTGTCTGTGCCTGGTTTGGGGTTTGGGATTGGGGCACAGAGCTGTCTGTGCCTGGTTTGGGGTTTGGGATTGGGGCACAGAGCTGTCTGTGGTTTGGGGTTTGGGATCTGTGTCTGTGCCTGGTTTGGGGTTTGGGATTAGCCTGTCTGAGCTCACAGCCAGCCTGTGGGCAGTGAAAGCCATTTGCTGTCTGGGGATGGTTTTGCCCTGTTGTGTTCCCAGCACAGCAGCAGTGGGGTCAAACCCTCCCTTCTGCAGTCAAATCCTCACTGCTCAGGGGTGAGGAGTGGAATGACAGGGTGCTGCCTGTGCCCAGGCTCTGTCTTGGGGTCACAGGGACACCCAGGGACAGCCAGGGACAGCCAGGGACAGCCAGGGCTGAGGGCTCCCCTCAAGGCTGAACAGCCCCAGCCCCCTCAGCCTCTCCTCAGCAGGGAGATGCTCCAGCCCCTCCTCAGGGGTGAGGAGTGGAATGAGTTTCCAGGGCCCAGGGTTCCTCTTGTCCCACAGGGACACCCAGGACCCCAGGGACACACAGCACCCCAGGGCTGGACACAGCACCCCAGGGCTGGACACAGCACCCCAGGGCTGGACAGCAGCAGCCCCCAGGCTGGACAGCAGCACCCCTCCAGCCCCCTGGACCTCTACAGTCTCCAGGGCACATTCCCAGAGCTGGACACAGCACCCCAGGGCTGGACACAGCACCCCAGGGCTGAGCAGAGGAGCAGCAGCTGTGTTTGTAAACAGGGACAGGGGGCTTGGCAGCCCTGTACAACAATGGCAAAGATTAAAGGAGCTTCTAAATGACATCCAAATGCTGTGAGCCCAGGAAGCAGCTCAGAGCCCATTCCCTGCAATGTGTGGGAGCACAGATTTGGCAGGTTTAGGAAATGCTGCACCCTCCCTGGAGCTGGAGCTGAGCACCCCAGGGTGTGTGTGCCCCCAGCCCCACAGCCTGCTGCCAGCACATCATCTGTGATGCACACACAGACACTGCTGGTGCTGGGGACAGCTGTTTAACCTTCCACAGGGAGATTCCTGTTAGCACTCGGGCTCCTGACCCAGTGCCAAGTCTGGTTTTGTCCCCTAGAGTCGTGTTCTGCCAGCCTCAGCCCAGACTTGGAGGCCAGTTTGTCTAAGGCACATCAGCCCTGGCAAGTGGGTGCAAATGAATGGCTCCTCTTCAAAGCCTGTTCCAGGAAGGCACTATTGATTGCATTCATATCAAGTGGGAAACTTTAATGAGACAGCTGGAGGGAGCAGCATTTCCCTGCCTCACTTGTTGTGCTCAGCAAGGCAGGGCTGGAGAGGAGCGTGCCAGATCTCTGAGCTGTGTGGATGGAGCTTGGCCCAAATAGCACCATGGACAAAAACCAAGTTGGCTGCTGGAGGAGAAGGGGATTTTGAGTTGCTTTCTGCCAGGAGAGGTTGGAGTCAGCTGCTGTCCCCACATCCTCCTGTGCTGTGAGCACAGGGAGGGGGCACAGGGCAGTGCCAGCCCCACAGAAGGATCTGCTCTGCTCCTGCTCACACTGAAAGGGGAGGGATGCTCTTCACAGGGCACCAAATCCCCTCAGGACACGTTTGGTTTTGACCCACTTTTCTCCTTGCCAGCAATATGGCAATGTGGAAGAAAACAGCTTTGCTTTCCCCACCAGTCTGAGGTGAAGGAAGGAGAAATGTTTCTGGGAAGGACAAAAGCCCGACCCAGAGAGGTGTGTGAGGGTTTAATGGGCAGCAGCCTCATTGATGAAGTTATTTTCTGAGCCCTGCTGTGAAAAGAGCTGTTTGGAAGACAGTTTCAGGACATGCAATTATCCAGTTTGCCAGCTTAATGCATTCAACTTAACCTCATTTTTATGAAGCAGAAATCAATGCTGAAACTTTTTCAGGGCTAAGACATGACATTTTATTCTTGCTTCTCTCATAAGGAGGCATATTTTTAAGCTTAATTTTCTACTGTAACTCCTCCCTCTCCCACTTTTGCTTAAGCAGGAATACTCCAAGGGCTAGAGAAAGAGTGAGGCAATTTTCACATTCCCAGAGTCACATTAGAATGGAAAATGTTTCTGAAATCTCTTTGCAATGCATGGAAAATTTTTCCTTCTTGGGAAAGGACTTGGAAGTGCATTTAGAACTTCAATACGAGCACTTTTTCATTAATTTCATCCAAGCACCATTTCACCCAGGAAGGATTCTAATGGTGCTGATCTTTCCCTTGGATTTTTTTTCATTCCAAGGAGTTCTCTGTTATGCCAGTGCCTCTCACCCTCTCTGCTCCCACATGGAGAATTTTGATCCCTATTCCTCCCTTGTGTCCCCTTCCCAAGCCAGAAATCCTGCAGCTGCCAGAGCTGGGAGCTGGGTAATCCCCAAGGAGACTGTGCCATAAAATTAAAGAGAGCAGGTAATTGCCCTGCTTTTCCTGGACATGCCCCCTGTCCAAGCCCTGGCACTCCTGGCGTGGGTGGCAGCACACAAGGAGAGTGTCAGTGACACAAGGAGAGTGTCAGTGACACACACACAGTCCTGTCCCCACGAGGCTGCTGGTGGTGGCATCTTTGCCATTTGCTCATCCAGTATTTATGAGGGAGAAGGCAGGAATGAGGGAAGGCCTCGTCAGGGGGAACATTCTGCCTTTGGTGACAGCTGGAAAGAGAAAGTGAGAGATGTGATCTGAAAACAGAAATTCTCCTGGCTCCTGTCTGGGCTGGGGCTGGAGTGCCACAGTGTTCCCTGCCATGGATTAAGGCAGTAATGCATCACCTCACAGGTGTCAGCTGCAGTTCATGCCCCTGAGGAGCCACCCTGAGCTGTGACACCCACACCTCTCTGCAGGCTATCCCCAGGGCTGGGGGACTCTGTTTGCTCTCCTTGCAGAGCCCAGAGCCAGCCTGGGACAGTCCCATCTTTATCTCAGGCTCATGAGCCTGGGATGAACCCAGTGGGTTTGGGGGGGACATGAGCAGAATGAGGGTGGGATTGTGATTTTCTGAGTGTCCAGTTCCTGCAGCTTTGGAGAGAGGCAGAAATCTGGGGAGATTTTTGTGGTTTGGATCCAGCCAGGAAAGACTCCATCAATCTCTGTGTGTGTAAATGGACTTTGAGCAGAATGAGGCTGGTCTGAGGGGAGACCTAGAGGTGAGGGATGAGTCAGAAACTGAAGAGGGCTGAAGACAGCAGAGTCTGCCCTCCCCTAGCATCACCTGAGCTGCAGAGGGTCAGCTCTGGGAGAGCCTCTCTGTGCTGATAAGCACTGATAAGCACTCACTCACACCAGCAGCAGCAGTGCTTCCTTGGAAACACTGGGGAGAAACTGAGCAGAATGTCCCTTAAAGTAGCTGACAGCTCTGCTTTTCCTCAAGTCCCTGGAGAGGGTGGAGAGCAGTTAAGACACAGCAGCTGTGTTTGTTTTTTCTTCATTTATATATTTTTTTTTCACCCAGCAAAGTGCTGGGTGTTAATTCCTCTTGATTTGCTCAGTGCAGCCCAGTTTGGAGAGGCTGTCCCTGGAATAGGGCTGATTAGCCTCCTCTCCAGTGTGCATCACCCAAACAGGCACTAATCACACTTCATCCCAACTGTGTGCCTCTTGCTGGGGCTGCAGGGAATTAGGCTGGAATTGTGCAGTTAATTACACAAACTTGGGGCAGCCAGAGTCCAGAGGCTTCTGTCAGGCCCTCTGCCCAGCTGGAGTAAATGGGATGGAGTAAATGGTGGCTTGGAGTCAGTGAATGCCCTGCTGAGCTCTGGGTGTCATGTGAGCCCAGCTCTTCCCTCTCCCTCCATCTCCCCGTGTCCCCATTGTTATAAATGAGAAACAAAGTCTCGATATTCAGCAAAATTTAGATTGGTTTATTTTATATAGCCAGAGCAAGCAGCGCTGGGGAGAACGTGAGGGGTCAGTGCCCACTCCACGCTTCCACCCAGCCTGGTTTGCAGCTCCCTTTTTATAGTCTGGTTTTCCTTGTAGTAATCAATAATTGTTATTGTTTTGTTGTAGTAATTCTGCAAGGTAAGCAGTGGTGGGCAAAGAAACTTCCAAACTCCCGTGGGACAGCTCTTGGGACAATTGGTCATGGAACCATCTGGTCTTGGGAGATAAAAACAGGAGAAGTGGGAAGCCTGATCCTTAGCAGAGAGTTTGTGATTGATCACACAAAGGCAGGAAATCTGATTCTGCAAAAAAACCTTTCAGACTGTGGGAAACCTCTTTTTTTTTTTTTTACAAACTGGTATACAATATTCAATATACAAAATTCATACCAGGGGGATTTAAACAGAATGGGTTTAATCATATATTTCCCTTTATCTAGGTCCATGTTCTTTTCTTATTTTAAGTATTGTGGTTTATACAAACTCCAAAACTTCTATGATTAACATGTATCATTTATGAATTATCACACTGCCCTGTGCTGGGGCATCCAAGGGAGGTGCAAAGTGAAGCCAGCACCTTCCTCTCCACTCCCATCTTGCATGCTCATGAAGGATGATGAGGGCTGCCCTTTGCATACAGGTGGAGAGAGGAGAAAAATTCATAATTTAAGTGAAAAATCCACGATCCAGGGTGGTTGTTGCATCTCCAATGTTCCTCCTCACAGGAATGGGGGTGAGCCTTGTCCCTCTGCAGTCTGAGCTCCCTGCCAGCTGCCACAGACATCCCACCAGGAGCCTCTCCAGCAGATAAATCACCCCAGGCTTGTAGGAAGGACAAGATAAGAACTTCCACTTTAGCTCTCTTCCCTCCAGACTTGAAAGACATGTTAGTATTTTGTGTTGAGAATAAGGCAGCCCCAGTCCAGCTCTGGGGGAAAGAGATGGAGGAGGGAAGGGCAGCAGGACAAAGGGGACAGGAGGAGGGGGAGAGGGGAAGGTCAGTGGCATCCCCCAGTCTGTCCTGACCTGGGATCCTTTGATCCTCAGGGGCTGTTGTCAGATATTCCAAGCAGCAATATTGTCACATCTTTTGGGCTATCCATCCAGCAGCTCACCCCACAGTGTGGTGGGAAGAGCACAGCTACACTCCAGGGAATTTGGGGATCCTCCCTGCATCTCTCCTCGTGCTCTGTGGCAGTAACATTGCTGGGCATGAGGTACAAGCACACCATGATGGTTCTTCTCATACACGGATTTTTGCCCCTCTCCTTTTCCTCTTCAAGGTCATTTGAGCAGCTGACAGGGAAAGGAAGAACACAGCCCACTTTGGGAAGATGGAAAAAACCCTTCAGCTCCATCCTGGCTGGCTGGGAGTGCTGGAGCCAGGCTGGAACATGTTCCTCTGGCCTTTAGCCTCTCCCTGAGCCACAGCATGCAGTAAACTCCTCCAGGAGCCCCTACCTTTGGAAGGAGCCTTATCTCAGAGCACTCTCCCCTTATCTGCAGCCTTCAGCCTGCCTGTGCTGGCAGCACTTCCCATCTGCTGCTGGGAGCTGGGAGCTCGCTGGAGCCTCCTCCCAGCCAGGGCAGAGGGGTCCCTGCTGCCCTTGGAGGTTCCCCAGTGTGAAAAACCACTTTCCTGGTGGATTTTAAAAGGTTTAATAAAAGACAGTAAGAGACAAACCATAAAACATTCAGCCAAGAGCACCCCTGCTGCTTGGGAGACACCCCTTAAATTCAGCAGCCCCTTGCATATTCACAGACCTGTCATACATTTTCAAACTTTCCTGTACTATTTTACATATTCTAGAAACTGTTTTACATGGCCACTCCCTGAGTCTGCCTTTTTAGAACCTGTGTGTTTCTTAGCTGTGATTTTAATTTATTTTTTCTTATCAGTCTTAATTTAGGTTGGGGTCTTCAATTTCTACAGATGGTCAGTGCTAGTAACTGATATATCAGTAGTTAAAGTGTTTTTACTAAGTGTTGTCCAACCCAGCAAGCAGTTAATTCACTACAAAGACACTTTATTAGCTTATGTTATTCCTAAAGAAAACTATATCTTAAAAACCATTTCAACACCACACACACAACACCCACCCTAATATTTGTGAAAAGCCAGTAGCATAATACATATTTATGAAAGTCAGGGACATCACAGAGCACCCTGAGCAGGTGACACCCCCTGCACAGGCAGGATCTGCATCCTCCTGCTTGTGGGTGCCAGCACCCCAGGGCTTGGGGAGCAGAGGGGACCCCCAAAGGTGACAGCTGCCCTGCCTGAGGATGTGCTGCTCCTGCAGCCTCCTCCCAACCCTGCAGGCTCTCCAGGCACAGGGGAAGAGCTGCAGAGCCCAGCAGTTGACCCTGATCAGCTAATGGGGGATTGGGCAGGGAGAGGATTTGCTGCTACAATCAGTGAAGCAGTGCCTGTTTTGATTAGCCAGCAATTTTTCTGGTCATTTGGAGAACAAAATTTGCCTGCTTGTGCTCCCTCGTGCTCCCTCCTTCCTGGGGGAGACAGGAGCTGCTGGATGCCACCCTCTGCTGTTTGGGAAGTGGGGACAAGCTGTTCTGTGAGGTTGTTTTCACAGTGATTGGAGTGGAAAGACCAAGCTCAAAGGGCTGGAGGATATTTTATCCCAGCCAAGGCATTTCCTCAGCAGGAGGGCTGGACATCAGCATATCTCACAGGGGCTTCTCTCTGCTGCCATCCTCTCTGGTTTGCAGCTGGTGCAGAGCTCGCTGTGCCCCCAGCCAGCACCCAGCCCCTTGCCTGAGAGGGTGCAACCTCCTTTTATCCCAATTTCCCAGCTGCATTTCCCTCTCTCCCCCCATTGGCTGAGGTACTGGAGAGGCACAGACTTCCCAGAACACCTGATACCTGAGATTCCCCTCTAATGTACAGCCCTCCCTTTTAATTTTTAATTATTATGGAATTCATGGTTTTTCCCCATTGTTTCTTTCATCTTCCAATATCCAATTTCATTTACCAGCAAACCCACAGTTTGTTTGTAAAGGCAAATATCTTTTTCCACTCATCAGTCAGTGGAATCCATCCAATCATTCCTTTTCTCTCAGTGCTGGTTTTATCTACCAGCAGACTGGTTTGGGTCAGAAGGGACCTTCAAGCTCATCTTGTTCCACCTCCTGCCATGGGCAGGGACACCTTCTGCTATCCAGGTTGCTCCAAGCCCTGTCCAGCCTGGCCTTGGGCACTGCCAGGGATTGGGGAAAGACCCTTCCAGTCATTTTTATCCCTTGAGGTTCAGTTTAGGGTTTTCTTGATTTCATCCTAACACATCCTGCTCCAGCCCCTTCAGCTCACCTGTCATGTTCCTCAACACTTCCCTCCTCACCTCCCTTTCACCATCCAGCAGATCTGAAGAAGTGACAATCACCAAATCCTTTGTCTTGTCAGAAGTCCACAATATCCTCCACGGTATCTGGAGCACAGCTGGAATCCATAATGAAATCCTGATGTTCAGATCATCTCTTGTCTCTGTGCTAGGGAGTGACAAAGCTCTGCTTCAAACACCAATCACTCATTAAACATTTGAACACCACTCCAGTCCTTCCAGAGCCTGAGGTTCCTGCTGGTTTAGGGAGATCCAGACAAATAACCAGGATATCAGACATCTGCTCCTGACTCCCTTTTCAGTCTTCCCACTGGGGCTGTGCAAGTTCATCCCTCAGATTATTTTGTTTACTGCCCTTGGGAGTGCCCATACCCATCTGTGTGCTTCTGAGCAAATTCCCTGGAGGAAGTCTCTGGTTCCTGGGTGGTCATGGAGAGAAACTTCACTGAATTCCCAGGTCTCACCTACCATGAGCACTAAACTCTTTAATGTGATGGTGCTGTGAATCCAGGTTTAGTGGAAGGAGTCAAACTCTTATATTTTGTCAGATTTCAGGGGTATGGGACACAGACCTGGGATCTCAGGGTTCTGAGCCCTGAACTGTCAGAGCAGACACATCTGGGGTCTCCCATCCAGGCTTGGAAATTTGAAGAGGTCAATTTGCTCAGTTTAACCTTTGTTTTTTCATGTTCAGAGCCTTTACAGGCTGCTGAGAAACCCTGAAGTTCTGGCTTTTGGAACAGCCCAACTTTCTCACTCTGTGTAACTCTGGCAGAACTCCTCAGCTTAATCCCAGTTGTGTTTGTGCAGGGGAGAGCACTGTAAGTACAAGGAAAGAGCTCTGTGGTGTTATTTGAAACAGGAAGCCATTGAGTGTCAAAGCTTCCCCAAAGGAGTATTTAATGCTGCCTAGGTGTCCCTCCTACCCTGCTGCTTCCCTTGCCTCAGCCCATAGGGTGCAGCTGCTCCCATTTCTTGCTCTGCCAAAGCTTTCCAGGGTCAGGGATCTGGCTTCATCCATACCCATCTGGAGAAGAGCTCATTATGGGAAACACAAAGCACTGGAGCACTGCACTGGTGCCTTCTCCATCCCTCTTCCAGCAGGGCTTGCTCTCAAGGGCACAGATGGTTTGACCACTCCAGTAGGACTTTTTTGGGGGAAGAAAAGGCAGTGTCAGCCTTCCTCAATTCCTGCTGTGGGTCTGAAACTCTGCTGAAGTCCCAGCTTGTGTGGGATCTACACTGTGTCAGTACAAAGGCAGATATGGAGCAGCTCACAGCCTTCATGGGATTATGGAATCACAGAACACTTGGGTTAGACAGGATCTTAAAGATTATCCAGTTCCAGCCCCCCTGCACTTCTACAGTGAATGGGCTGAGTGCTTTCCTTAGCACAGCTCTCATCCACAGGTCTGGAGAGGTCAGCACTGAGGCTGAGCAGCAGCCAGGAGAGATTCCCAGGGATCCTGAACCATCCCAAATTCCCTGTGCTGCAGCCAGGAGAGATTCCCAGGGATCCTGAACCATCCCAAACCCACTGTGCTGCTGCTGTGAGCCAGTGCTGCAGCCAGGAGAGATTCCCAGGGATCCTGAACCATCCCAAATCCCCTGTGCTGCAGCCAGGAGAGATTCCCTGAGACCCTGAACCATCCCAAATCCCCTGTGCTGCAGCCAGGAGAGATTCCCTGAGACCCTGAACCATCCCAAACCCACTGTGCTGCAGCCAGGAGAGATTCCCTGAGACCCTGAACCATCCCAAATCCCCAGTGCTGCAGCCAGGAGAGATTCCCTGGGACCCTGAACCATCCCAAATCCCCTGTGCTGCTGCTGTGAGCCAGTGATTCAGACTGTAGAGGGCAAAGCAGGACAGGTGCAGTGAGCAGGTTTTGAATTCCCACAGGACTGAGTTTCCTTTAAACTGAACAAGAAGCAAGCAGAGTAAACATGAGTACACAAAGCAGCTCCATTTGTGTTTTGTAGTGGAGCTTCTCTATAGAAGCTACTTCTCTATAATTTCTTCCCTTCTGTTCCTCTGCTGGAGAGGATGAAAAGAGAGCAGGGATTGAGGGAGCACAGGGTGGAGACAGGCACTAAAAATAATATAAATGGCCATTGTAGGTTAGCTGAGTCTAAAAATACTCCAATTTTAGTTACTTGGGCTACTTCTACCCCAGAGAATAAAGTGAATTCAGAGAAATCTGGTGAGAACAACCTGGAAGAAAGGGAAAGCTTGGCATTCTTTCCTTTAAAGGGAAGAGATAAAAAGAAAAAAACCAACAAACCTCTGCAAAGTAAGAAGTCAGCTAGAAAAAGATGAGTCCTGTATTAATTTTTCCTGCTATATTCAGCAAAGCTAGGGGCAGCCAATAAAATTGAAAAGGCAGCAAATTCCAAAAGCAGTCTAGGAAAAAGCTCCTTGAAACAGCAGCTATTCAGCCATGGGAGCTGCTTCCACTGGGAACCCTTCCAAGGGCATTTTGGGGGTTCCTGGGAGGTTTTTCCACAGGGAACCCCTTCCAAGGGCTCAATTTTGGGGGTTTCTTGGAGGTTTTTCCACAAGGAACCCCTTCCAAAGGCTCTTTGGGGGTTCCTTGAAGCTGTTTCACTGGGAACCCCTTCCAAAGGTTCCACTTTTGGGGTTTCTTGGAGCTCTTTCCACAGGGAACCCCTTCCAAGGGCTCTTTGGGGGTTCCTTGGAGGTTTTTCTACAGGCAACCCCTTCCAAGGGCATTTTGGGGGTTCCTTGAGCTCCTTCCACAGGGAACCCCTTCCAAGGGCATTTTGGGGGTTCCTTGAGCTCCTTCCACAGGGAACCCCTTCCAAGGGCTCGATTTTGGGGGTTCCTGGGGGTATCAGGCCTGTCAGGCAGACAAAATAAATGATTCCATGGATGCACTGTGTGAGGGAGGTCAGGCCAGGAGAAGAGTGAATCAGGACCCCATTCCCAGCAGGATTAAAAGGAAAAACTCCAAGAGATGGAGCAGAAAAGGCATTTCAGAAGGAAAATAGCCAAGATTGGGTGGAAGCAAGCAGCTTTGTTTCAGTAATTCTATCCCACAGTGTGCTCTGGGACAGAAATATCAACAAAATGCTCTCTGCTCACGTGCTGCAGGCAGAAGGGGTTGGATTGGGATTTCATGACCATTTGTGGGAACATGTTGCCGTGTTCTGGTGCAGGCTGGGTCTGTTCCAGCACACACAGACGTGCTCGAGAATTCTGATTTATTTGGGGGAAAATTATGAAAATCTGCCTGCAGGAGGGTGTGGCCTTTTCAAAGCACTTCTTGCAGCTTTGATTTTTGGGGTGGGGGCTGTAGGGTTGGGATGGAGCTGTAGGTTTGGATGGAGCTGTAGGGTTGGGATGGAGCTGTAGGGTTGGGATGGAGCTGTAGGTTTGGATGGAGCTGTAGGGTTGGGATGGAGCTGTAGGGTTGGGATGGAGCTGTAGGTTGGGATGGAGCTGTAGGTTTGGATGGAGCTGTAGGGTTGGGATGGAGCTGTAGGTTGGGATGGAGCTGTAGGGTTGGGATGGAGCTGTAGGGTTGGGATGGAGCTGTAGGTTGGATGGAGCTGTAGGGTTGGGATGGAGCTGTAGGGTTGGATGGACCTGTAGGTTTGGGATGGAGCTGTAGGTTTGGGATGGAGCTGTAGGTTTGGGATGGAGCTGTAGGGTTGGATGGAGCTGTAGGTTGGGATGGAGCTGTAGGTTTGGGATGGAGCTGTAGGGTTGGGATGGAGCTGTAGGGTTGGGATGGAGCTGTAGGTGGATGGAGCTGTTTTGGATGGAGCTGTAGGTTTGGGATGGAGCTGTAGGTTGGGATGGAGCTGTTTGGGATGGAGCTGTAGGTTGGGATGGAGCTGTAGGTTTGGGATGGAGCTGTAGGTTTGGGATGGAGCTGTAGGTTTGGGATGGAGCTGTAGGGTTGGATGGAGCTGTAGGTTTGGGAGCTGTATGGATGCTGTGGAGCTGTAGGGTTGTAGGGTTGGGATGGAGCTGTAGGTTTGGGATGGAGCTGTAGGTTTGGATGGAGCTGTAGGTTTGGGATGGAGCTGTAGGGTTGGGATGGAGCTTGGGGATGGGCTGTATTGGATGGAGCTGTAGCTGTAGGGTTGGGATGGAGCTGTAGGTTTGGATGGAGCTGTAGGGTTGGGATGGAGCTGTAGGGTTGGATGGAGCTGTAGGGTTGGATGGAGCTGGAGCTGTAGGGTTGGGATGGAGCTGTAGGGTTGGATGGAGCTGTAGGGTTGGGATGGAGCTGTAGGGTTGGATGGAGCTGTAGGTTTGGATGGAGCTGTAGGGTTGGGATGGAGCTGTAGGTTTGGGATGGAGCTGTAGGGTTGGGATGGAGCTGTAGGGTTGGATGGAGCTGTAGGTTTGGGATGGAGCTGTAGGTTTGGGATGGAGCTGTAGGTTTGGATGGGGCTGTAGGTTTGGGATGGAGCTGTAGGTTTGGATGGAGCTGTAGGTTTGGATGGATGGAGGAGCTGTAGGTTTGGGATGGAGCTGTAGGTTTGGGATGGAGCTGTAGGTTTGGATGGAGCTGTAGGTTTGGGATGGAGCTGTAGGTTTGGATGGAGCTGTAGGTTTGGGTGGAGCTGTAGGTTTGGGATGGAGCTGTAGGTTTGGATGGAGCTGTAGGTTTGGGATGGAGCTGTAGGTTTGGATGGAGCTGTAGGTTTGGGATGGAGCTGTAGGTTTGGGATGGAGCTGTAGGTTTGGGTGTAGGTTTGGATGGAGCTGTAGGTTTGGGATGGAGCTGTAGGTTTGGGATGGAGCTGTAGGGTTGGGATGGAGCTGTAGGTTTGGGATGGAGCTGTAGGTTTGGATGGAGCTGTAGGGTTGGGATGGAGCTGTAGGTTTGGGATGGAGCTGTAGGGTTGGGATGGAGCTGTAGGTTTGGATGGAGCTGTAGGTTTGGGATGGAGCTGTAGGGTTGGGATGGAGCTGTAGGTTTGGATGGAGCTGTAGGTTTGGGATGGAGCTGTAGGTTTGGGATGGAGCTGTAGGTTTGGATGGAGCTGTAGGTTTGGATGGAGCTGTAGGTTTGGATGGAGCTGTAGGGTTGGGATGGAGCTGTAGGTTTGGATGGAGCTGTAGGGTTGGGATGGAGCTGTAGGTTTGGATGGAGCTGTAGGTTTGGATGGAGCTGTAGGGTTGGGATGGAGCTGTAGGTTTGGATGGAGCTGTAGGGTTGGGATGGAGCTGTAGGTTTGGATGGGCTTTGGGATGGAGCTGTAGGTTTGGATGATGGATGGAGCTGTAGGTTTGGATGGAGCTGTAGGTTTGGGATGGAGCTGTAGGTTTGGGATGGAGCTGTAGGGTTGGGATGGAGCTGTAGGTTTGGGATGGAGCTGTAGGTTTGGATGGAGCTGTAGGGTTGGGATGGAGCTGTAGGTTGGGATGGAGCTGTAGGTTTGGATGGAGCTGAGCTGTAGGTTTGGGATGGAGCTGTAGGGTTGGGATGGAGCTGTAGGTTTGGGATGGAGCTGTAGGGTTGGGATGGAGCTGTAGGGTTGGGATGGAGCTGTAGGTTTGGATGGAGCTGTAGGGTGGATGGAGCTGTAGGTTTGGGGAGCTGTAGGGTTGGGATGGAGCTGTAGGGTTGGGATGGAGCTGTAGGTTTGGATGGAGCTGTAGGTTTGGGATGGAGCTGTAGGTTTGGATGGAGCTGTAGGTTTGGATGGAGCTGTAGGGTTGGATGGAGCTGTAGGGTTGGATGGAGCTGTAGGTTTGGATGGAGCTGTAGGGTTGGGATGGAGCTGTAGGTTTGGATGGAGCTGTAGGGTTGGATGGAGCTGTAGGTTTGGGATGGAGCTGTAGGTTTGGGATGGAGCTGTAGGTTTGGATGGAGCTGTAGGGTTTAGGATGGAGCTGTAGGGTTGGATGGAGCTCTAATGTTTAGAATGGAGCTGTAGGGTTTAGGATGGAGCTGTAGGTTTGGATGGAGCTGTAGGTTGGGATGGAGCTGTAGGTTCAGCATGGAGCTGTAGGTTTGGGATGGAGCTGTAGGGTTGGATGGAGCTGTAGGGTTGGATGGAGCTGTAGGGTTGGATGGAGCTGTAGGGTTGGGATGGAGCTGTAGGTTGGGATGGAGCTGTAGGGTTGGGATGGAGCTGTAGGGTTGGATGGAGCTGTAGGTTTGGATGGAGCTGTAGGTTTGGATGGAGCTGTAGGTTTGGGATGGAGCTGTAGGTTGGGATGGAGCTGTAGGTTTTGGATGGAGCTGTAGGGTTGGATGGAGCTGTAGGTTTGGATGGAGCTGTAGGTTTGGGATGGAGCTGTAGGTTGGGATGGAGCTGTAGGGTTGGGATGGAGCTGTAGGGTTTAGGATGGAGCTGTAGGTTTGGGATGGAGCTGTAGGTTTTCTACAAGGACAGGATGCCCCAGCTGGAAGATGAGCTCAGGGAATCCAGGGAATTTGGAGGGTGCCCTGTGCTCTCCCAGTCCTGTCTCTGAGGCAGGGCTGCAGATACAGGGATGGTTTTTAACCCCTGAATTTTACCTGAACATAGCAGCCCCCTGCCCTGCTGTTGTTATTGCTGTTTCTGTTATTGCTGGGATCTAACACCCCACAAAGAGCTGTGCAGATCTCCTCCTTTTCCCTGACTCTGGCTCATGGGATTCTTGGTCTGATATCTGTCATAAGGCAGCATTTCCTGTTGGATTTCTAATTAAAATGGCAGCCTTTGGGGACTCTTCTCCTGCCCAGGATAAATTAATGGAGGGGTTAGAATATTTTTGGTGGAGTTTAAATACTGCTTTTCAGTGTCTTTGTTCTGCCTGAGTACATTTTTATATAATCTCTGAAATCTATATACAACTACAGCAGGTATTAATCCCTCACACTTTCATAAATATCATCTAGGCTGCTTCTTAGTTAAAAACCAGTTTTCCCTGCCCTAGATTCTTCAAGGAAATAAAGAATTCATCCAGCACTTCCCCCTTTGCTCTCCTGCTGGGATTGGAGCAGCCTCGGGTGTGCATCCCAAGGTTGTGGGAGATGCAGCTGCTCAGGATTCACTTTCCCAGTGCTGTTCCCATGGGATTTGTCCCCTCTCAGGTGCAGCAGAGAGAGGTTACATTGCTGTTGTTGCCTCAGCAGAGTGGGAGGACGTTTGTGTCTCTGTCACTGATGTGTGACAGCATTAAAACACATTTATGTCAGTCTGGGCAGGGAGTTGTCATTGCTGAGGTCCCCCAGAGATGATTCAATCCTTGCTGGGTGTTCTCACTCTGCTCTCTGTCAGAGCAACTTAGGCAAAACCCAGCACTGATAAAGCCACTGGAGTTTGTGCTCTGTTATAAATGAGGAGCAAAGTCTCGATATTCAGCAAAATTTAGATTGGTTTATTTTATATAGACAGAGCAAGCAGTGCTGGGGAGAACGTGAGGGGTCAGTGCCCACTCCACGCTTCCACCCAACCTGGTTTGCAGCTCCCTTTTTATAGTCTGGTTTTCCTTGTAGTAATCAATAATTGTTATTGTTTTGTTGTAGTAATTCTACAAGGTAAGCAGTGGTGGGCAAAGAAACTTCCAAACTCCCGTGGGACAGCTCTTGGGACAATTGGTCATGGAACCATCTGGTCTTGGGAGACAAAAACAGGAGAAGTGGGAAGCCTGATCTTTAGCAGAGAGTTTGTGATTGATCACACAAAGGCAGGAAATCTGATTCTTGCACAAAAAACACCTTTCAGACTATGGAAAACCCATTTTTTTGTCTTTTACAAATACAATATTTAGTATACAAAATTCATAACAGGGATTTAAACAGAATGGGTTTAATCATATATTTTCCATTATTTAGGTCCATGTTATTTTCTTTTTTTTTTTTTTTTTTTTTTTAAGTATTCTGGTTTATACAAACTTCAAAACCTCTGTGATTAAAATGAGTCATTTCTGAATTATCACATGCTCCCCATGCCCACAGCTCTTCCCAGTCCCTCCAGGGCTGCAGCCAGGGCTTCTGTCCCTGGGCTGGGAAGTGCCACAGTCCTTTTGTCCTGGTTTGAGGGACAGGTATCTGCCAATAAAGGCAGAAGCTTCTCTTTGAAATGGAGAATGTAAACCCCCTCTCTCCAAATTATTATTATCATTTTGAAATTAAGGGGCTCTCAGGCATAGATAGGTGAATTAGGAATAACAGTTCTGTACTAGGAAAATTAAAATAGAAATGCAGTATTACAAAGAACAATCCCAAAACACTGCCAGAGTCAGAATCCAAGCTGACACCCGTCAGTCAGTCAGGGTGTTGGCAGCAGTGCCATTCAATGGTGGCTGCATCCTCCTGCAGTGGCAGATGTGGTTCAGCTGGAGCAGTGGTCCTGGAGAAGGTGCAGTTTCCTCTGAAGGCCCAGGGATGATGTGGAAAGGTCTGGCTTTCCTCTGGAATCCAGTGGAAAGAAGGTACCTTGGTGTCCAAAATGTCAGTTTTTATCTGGGTAGGAAAGGCTTGGCTGCTCCCCCTGGCTGGAGCATCTCCCAGTGGGATGATGGAATTTTATCAGCCATGCAGTGGGACTGAATGGGCCAGCAGCAGATGATCTCTTCCTGGAGGGAGGATGGGCTGTGGCAAAGATAAAGATGATTGCCCCAGCTGGTTTAAAGCTGGCCCATGAGCAGATAATGTGTGCCAGGGAGATCAGGGGCACTGCCCCACCTGGGTTCAGCAGATGGTGACAGAACACACATTGCTGGCCACATCAACCCAACACACCTTTTTCCTGCCCTCTCTGAAATGCAGGAGAAGCAAGGAGTGCCCAGAGTGGATCCCTTTGCAGGTGAGGGCTCAGCCAGGCTGAGCTCCCCTGACCTGTGCCCACACTCTGCCCCTGCCACAGGAAACATTCCCGGCTCCAGGCCTGCCAGGAGCTGCCCCCCTGGATATTACAGCCTCCCAGGAGTGCAGGCTGGAAGTTGTGCCTGTGGTTCTAATGGAATTAGAGCTCAGGATTGAGTTAGGTGAGAGCTCTCAGAGTCCCTGCAGAGCACAGAGCATCCTGGCAGGCTGTGCCAGGCTGGAGCAGCCACAGCTTCTGCTTTGGGACAGAAAATAATCAAATATAACCCAAGGGCTGTGCCAGGACCTCACCTGCCTGCACTGCCCCTGCCATGCCCAGCAGAGAGAGCCTTACACAGACAAACAGGCATATGCTGCTTTTGGGGAGTGTATTTTTGGCTCTCTGCTCCTACAAAAACCCAAACTGGGTTAGCAGAGGGAGAGCAAGTGTGTGCTTTGCTGTCTTGCTTGAAATGCAGGTAGCATTAAAGAAATAATGTTAATTGATCAAGAGCAAAGTGCAGGAGTTCTTTGGTTCTTCAGCAAGTTTGCAGTTCCAGGGTGGGACGTAATGAGTTCATATTCAATCTCATCTGTTAATTGTATGGATCCCTAGGGATCAAGCTTGGATTTTAAAAAATCTGTTCTGAATTTTAAACAAAAAAATTCAGGTGGGACTGAAAGGAATAAGGAAACAAAGGTCACTGCTGATTTCTTTCGGAAATTGGGAACAAGAGTCTGTTCTACAGGCACTTGGAATTCTGAGAAGACAATTCTCTTTCACCTTTAAGTGTCTGTTCTGTTATGGTTGTGTTTCTGTGTCCTGGTGGTGTGTTTCTGGATACAAACAGAGCTGGCAGTCCCTGGTTCCCAGGTCAGGCTCTGGGATGGGGACAGGAGGCACCTGTGGCACAGCAGATGTTCTTTGAATCCGCTCTCAAATGCTGCAGAGGGAGCATCAGGGGAGCATCAGATGAGCATCCAAGACAACAGCTCAAAACAATAACTGATTTCATTTACTGGTCTTTAACTTCTACTGCCTGATCAGGGACCTCAAACAGCATCCTAAGAGCCTGGCACAGGCCAGCTTTGGGAGCTGGGAGGAAAAGGGGGTGGGATCCCCTTCCTTAGCACAGCCTTGTAATGTCCTTGCTGGAAACAGGTCCATGGGCAAGGCTGGCACAGCCTGAGCAGGGGACAAGGCTGGCACAGCCTGAGCAGTGCTGCCAGCAGCATTTGCTCAGTTCTGCACCAAGCCAGCTGCCTGCAGTGACTCTGTGCATTCCAGGCTGTTTTCCCACTTTCCCTCCTGGCAGAGGCTGCAGCATCACCTACAGCACCTGGGTCAGGCACCCATCACCTCCCCCTGCTGCTGTTCCAGGGGAATCCTGCCCTGAGCCAGCACAGACCCCAGGACCACCCTGCACCTCTCAGTGCCCCTTCTGGAGCCATCTCCAGGCCTGCAGGCTCCAGTTTCCAACCACTTGTATGTCTTGTCCCTTTCTCAGGGATTTAAGCCTCCTTTCCCCTCAGCATCCCAAATATTCCTTTCCCTGGGCACATCTATGTATAGCTCCTGAGCGAGGCAGACCTTTTGTCTGATGACTGTGGTCATTCTTAAACATCCAAAAAAGCCCATGACCTATTTCCAGCAGTGATTCATTGCAAGTCTCTCAGAAGGACTACAATTCCCAAAGATGCAGATAAGAGCCCTGAGAGATTTGAGCCAGCCTCAGCAGGTAAGATATCTAATTCCCCTTGAGAACGAGACACCCAACCTATTTACAGCTCTGGGGGCTTGTTTTCCTTCTCTTTTCCAAAGTAGTGAACTGTACCAAGAGATCCTGTGGAAAACCTGAACTGAGGGGCGTGTGGGAACATAAACCCCATGGAAAAGCAAAGGAGAGTGTTCTGGTTTGAAGGACAGGTGTCTGCCAATAAAGGCAGAAGCTTCTCTTTGGAATGGAGAATGTAAACCCCCTCCCTCCAAATTATTATAATTTTGAAATTAAGGGGCTCTCAGGCAAAGATGTGGGAATTAGGAATAACAGTTCTGTACTAGGAAAATTAAAATAGAAATGCAGGATTACAAAGAACAATCCCGAAACACTGACAGAGTCAGAATCCAAGCTGACACCCGTCAGTCAGTCAGGGTGTTGGCAGCAGTGCCATTCCATGGTGGCTGCATCCTCCTGCAGTGGCAGATGTGGTTCAGCTGGAGCAGTGCTCCTGGAGAAGGTGCAGTTTCCTCTGAAGGCCCAGGGATGATGTGGAAAGGTCTGGCTTTCCTCTGGAATCCAGTGGAAAGAAGGTACCTTGGTGTCCAAAATGTCAGTTTTTATCTGGGTAGGAAAGGCTTGGCTGCTCCCCCCTGGCTGGAGCATCTCCCAGTGGGATGATGGAATTTTATCAGCCATGCAGTGGGACTGAATGGGCCAGCAGCAGATGATCTCTTCCTGGAGGGAGGATGGGCTGTGGCAAAGATAAAGATGATTGCCCCAGCTGGTTTAAAGCTGGCCCATGAGCAGATAATGTGTGCCAGGAGATCAGGGTCACTGCCCCACCTGGGTTCAGCAGATGGTGACAGAACACACACTGCTGGCCACATCCTGTACTGCAAACCAAGACAGAGAGCTTCCTCCAAAGTCCCAGAGCTTCTGGAAAAAACCCTGGCCCCAGTCCTTGTGTTGCTGTTCCTGGAGGTGGCAGTGGCACTGTCCTTCCATGCTGGCAGCTCCTGCCGCTGCTGTCTCACACCCAGGGCAGTCTCACACTCCTTCTCTAGTGGCACAACCCCACCCCAAATGTTTTCTCCTGGAGGTTTAAAGGGAACAGTCGTTTTGAATTGTGCTATCAAATATTTTTAAAAGTCTGTGCCACGTTGCCGTGGTGACAAAAGTTCTTAGAATGATGAAGATTAAAGTCTGGGCTGGGAGTGGTGGCATGGGGAGAGGAAGGGGGGCTGCTGTCATGACAACCTCAACTCCAAGAGTGCAAGAGGCAAAACACACGGTGGTGGCAGGATCTTTGGGGTTTATATATATCCATAAACATCTGCCAGCTATGCCAGCCTTCTCCATGCTAATTAGTCCTGCTATTTCACCTTTCTCTGCTGTAAATATTTTCCAGTAGACACAACTCTCAGAGGGAGAAGGCAAGAAAATGCCTTTTTCCCCGCTTCCCTTTTGCACAGGCTTTCTGCTGTTCTCTGTCTCTGTTCCCTGAGCTCCTGCCTGGGGAAGAACTTCCAGCAGCTGCCTGGGAAGAGTTAAATTATCTGAGGAGGAGGTGGAGGCTTGCACGGTGACCTTACAGAGCTTTCCAGCCCCAGGCTGTGGCAGGAGCACTGACCAACAGTCCATGAGCAGCAGATCAGAGCTGCCAGCCCGAGGTTTGGCTGAAACTTTGCCCTCAGTTTCCAGTGCAAGAGGCTTTTCCCTGTTCCTTGCCCTGCTGGCTCCTCTGGAACAGCAGAGCTCAGGCGTTCTGTGGAGATAGTGTTATAAATGTATGACATGTTGTTGGCTCTTTGCAAGTATTGGGATAAATGCTGTATGTATAATGTTAAAATAGCATTTCTATATGGATATAGTCTTAGTTAATAGTAAAAGTTAGACATAAGTTTTTTAGAGATAGTATGCTTAAACTACCTGCCTAGTCAAGATAACAGCCTGTGAACAGGTCATGGGGGCCCCGGAGCTGACACAACAATTATCAACACTTAACTGGCTGCAAAAGGCCTGGACCACCACCCAAATTAAAAAGGATAAAGAGAAAAATAAAACCACAAGCCAAGAAACACGCACGCTCTAAAAAAGCAGACCCAAAGAGTGGCCATGCTAAACAGTTCCCAGAAACAGCTGACTATGCATAAAAGTCCATAAATATGTAACAAATGGATGAATTGTAAAAGGTATTTAAAGGGGTGTGCTCCTGGCAGCATGCCAAGCACCCGGCTGTTTTAACCCTTTGCTTTATGTATGCCTCTTATTGTCTTTTTATTAAACCTTTTAATTCTCCCAAGACAGCAAACCGTGTTTTTCACAATAGGGAGCACAGCAGCTGAATGTCAGCACAGCCCCCCGAGACCTGCAGAGGAAAAGTGCCCCGGCAGCACAAAGCACTGTTGTATTTGGAGTGTAAAATGTGCTTGGCTATCTCTGCTAACACCTGGGGCTGGGAGTGCTCCCCTCTGAGCACAGGGCCTGGCTGAATCACAGCCCTGACTCAAGGCAGCATCAGCAACTCTGTGACATCGCTCATGGCACTTGCTGCAAAGCAAGCAGAAAAAGAGAATCAGCCCCAAACTCTTGCCCTCATGTGAAAGCTGATCTGCTGGCTGTGGGTGCTGGCACAGCAGAACCCGTGCTGGGCTGTGCACAGGCTGCACATGGGGCTGTGCTGCACTGGAGCTGCCAGGGCTGGGCTGGTTCTGGCTTTGGGCTGCTGTGGGGTCCAGGAGCCCCTGAGGCAGAGCTCAGCTTCTCAGCTAGCTAGGAATGAGATCCTGGCAGCTGCTGTAGAGGTTATGAAGGTAGATTTATTTCTTTGAAGGGTTCTACAGCAAAATCCAAATACATAGCATAGCAAGGGGTTTTTAGAGTTTAGGAGCTGTAGGTTTGGGATGGAGCTGTAGGTTTGGGATGGAGCTGTAGGTTTAGGATGGAGCTGTAGGTTTGGGATGGAGCTGTAGGTTTAGGATGGAGCTGTAGGTTGGGATGGAGCTGTAGGTTTAGGATGGAGCTGTAGGGTTTGGGATGGAGCTGTAGGGTTGGGATGGAGCTGTAGGTTTGGATGGAACTGTAGGTTTGGATGGAGCTGTAGGGTTGGATGGAGCTGTAGGTTTAGGATGGAGCTGTAGGTTTGGATGGAGCTGTAGGTTTGGGATGGAGCTGTAGGTTGGGATGGAGCTGTAGGTTTGGATGGAGCTGTAGGTTGGGATGGAGCTGTAGGTTTGGATGGAGCTGTAGGTTTGGGATGGAGCTGTAGGTTTGGGATGGAGCTGTAGGGTTGGGATGGAGCTGTAGGTTTGGGATGGAGCTGTAGGTTTGGATGGAGCTGTAGGGTTGGATGGAGCTGTAGGTTTGGATGGAGCTGTAGGTTTGGGATGGAGCTGTAGGTTTGGGATGGAGCTGTTTAGGTTTGGGATGGAGCTGTAGGTTTGGATGGAGCTGTAGGTTTGGGATGGAGCTGTAGGTTTGGATGGAGCTGTAGGTTGGGATGGAGCTGTAGGTTTGGGATGGAGCTGTAGGTTTGGGATGGAGCTGTAGGTTTGTTGGGATGGAGCTGTAGGTTTGGGATGGAGCTGTAGGTTTGGGATGGAGCTGTAGGTTTTGGGATGGAGCTGTAGGGTTGGGATGGAGCTGTAGGTTGTTGTAGGTTTGGATGGAGCTGTAGGTTTGTGGGTTGGGATGGAGCTGTAGGGTTTGGGATGGAGCTGTAGGTTTAGGATGGAGCTGTAGGGTTGGGATGGAGCTGTAGGTTTGGGATGGAGCTGTAGGGTTGGGATGGAGCTGTAGGTTGGGATGGAGCTGTAGGGTTTGGGATGGAGCTGTAGGTTTGGGATGGAGCTGTAGGTTTGGATGGAGCTGTAGGTTTGGGATGGAGCTGTAGGTTTGGGATGGAGCTGTAGGTTTGGGATGGAGCTGTAGGTTTGGATGGAGCTGTAGGTTTGGGATGGAGCTGTAGGTTTGGGATGGAGCTGTAGGGTTGGGATGGAGCTGTAGGTTTGGGATGGAGCTGTAGGTTTGGGATGGAGCTGTAGGGTTGGGATGGAGCTGTAGGTTTGGGATGGAGCTGTAGGTTTGGATGGAGCTGTAGGTTTGGAATGGAGCTGTAGGGTTTAGGATGGAGCTGTAGGTTTGGATGGAGCTGTAGGTTTGGGATGGAGCTGTAGGTTTGGGATGGAGCTGTAGGGTTGGGATGGAGCTGTAGGTTTGGGATGGAGCTGTAGGTTTGGGATGGAGCTGTAGGTTTAGGATGGAGCTGTAGGTTTGGGATGGAGCTGTAGGGTTGGGATGGAGCTGTAGGTTTGGGATGGAGCTGTAGGTTTGGGATGGAGCTGTAGGTTTGGGATGGAGCTGTAGGTTTGGATGGAGCTGTAGGTTTGGATGGAGCTGTAGGGTTGGGATGGAGCTGTAGGTTTGGGTGGAGCTGTAGGTTGGGATGGAGCTGTAGGTTTGGATGGAGCTGTAGGTTTGGGATGGAGCTGTAGGGTTGGGATGGAGCTGTAGGGTTGGGATGGAGCTGTAGGTTTGGATGGAGCTGTAGGTTTGGGATGGAGCTGTAGGGTTGGATGGAGCTGTAGGTTTGGGATGGAGCTGTAGGGTTGGGATGGAGCTGTAGGTTTGGGATGGAGCTGTAGGTTTGGATGGAGCTGTAGGTTTGGGATGGAGCTGTAGGGTTGGGATGGAGCTGTAGGTTTGGGATGGAGCTGTAGGTTTGGATGGAGCTCTAATGTTTAGAATGGAGCTGTAGGGTTTAGGATGGAGCTGTAGGTTTGGGATGGAGCTGTAGGGTTGGGATGGAGCTGTAGGTTTGGATGGAGCTGTAGGTTTGGGATGGAGCTGTAGGGTTGGATGGAGCTGTAGGTTTGGGATGGAGCTGTAGGTTTGGGATGGAGCTGTAGGTTTGGGAGCTGTATGGGATGGAGCTGTAGGGTTGGGATGGAGCTGTAGGGTTGGATGGAGCTGTAGGTTTGGGATGGAGCTGTATGGGCTTTGGATGGAGCTGTAGGTTTGGAGCTGGAGCTGTAGGGTTGGATGGAGCTGTAGGTTTGGGATGGATGCTGTAGGTTTGGGATGGAGCTAGGTTTGGGATGGAGCTTTGGATGGAGCTGTAGGTTCAGGATGGAACTGTAGGTTTGGGATGGAGCTGTAGGGTTGGGATGGAGCTGTAGGTTTGGATGGAGCTGTAGGGTTGGGATGGAGCTGTAGGTTCAGGATGGAACTGTAGGTTTGGGATGGAGCTGTAGGTTGGGATGGAGCTGTAGGGTTGGATGGAGCTGTAGGTTCAGGATGGAGCTGTAGGTTTGGGATGGAGCTGTAGGTTTGGATGGAGCTGTAGGTTTGGGATGGAGCTGTAGGATTTCAGAGGTTTGAGATTCTAACCAGTAAAATTATAAGTTGAGAACTATCCAATTCTAGGTGAGAAAAGACCAATCATCTGGTAAAGTTAAAGACCAATAGAAATCCTAAATGATAACAGGGGTTTCAGTAGGGGGGTGAACATTTCTCTGACACGAGTCACCCTAAGAAGAAGTTTCATTGTCTCAGGGTCTGAGGTCCCAGGAGCCCTTTTCAGGGACAGTTGTATCATGCACACTGCACAGCCCATCCCAGCCTGGCCCATCTGCTGCCTGCTGCTCCCAGCCCAGGAAATGTGGATCCCAGCTCGCTCCTCCTGCCAGGCCAGCTGTGATCAGCACAGGCCAGGCTGTCTGACCCACGCTGCTCCTTCTGCAGGGATCCTGCTTCCCCAGGTGTCAGCAAACCCAACTGTGCTCCTTTACACCATTCTTCTTCTTCCCCAGCTCAGCCTGTCTGCAGCAACAGTTGCCTTGGAAATTTGGAGGGTCTATTGGCAGGAAAATTAACCCACAAACACCAGAGGTTGATGTCCAAAAAGGAGACAGAGGAGTCCTTTTTGCTTTATTTGAATAAAGGGAGAGGCCATGGGGCATTCCCCCGGGATCTCTCAAATTTTGGAGGACGCAGCCTCCTTTTATCCCAATTTCCCAGCTGCATTTCCCTCTCTCTTTCCCCATTGGCTGAGGTACTGGAGAGGCACAGACTCCCCAGAACACCTGATACCTGAGATTCCCCTCTAATGTACAACCCTCCCTTTTAATTGTTAATTATTATGGAATTCATGGTTTTCCCCATTGTTTCTTTCATCTTCCAATATCCAATTTCATTTATCAGCAAACCCACAGTTTGTTTGTAAAGAACAAATATCTTTTTCCATTCATCAATCAGTGGAATCCATCCCATTGTTTCTTTTCTCTCTCAGTGCTGGTTTTATCTACCAGCAGATCCACAGCTTGTTTGTAAAGACAAATCTGATATTCCTCTCACTATCTTTGTTTAATTTAGTGGCTAGAATAGCATTTTGTCCGCTCTTCCAAAGAAAAAAATGTGTAAAAATCTGTCCATTCTTCCTAAAGACCAAAACCTGAGGAGTTGCTCAGGACAGGAAACCTCTTGGAGTCAAATTAGATTATATCTTGACGCAGCTTAAGCGAGACATCCCTGGGAGAATAAATAGGAAGTTGAGGAGGGTGAGGAAGGAGCAAGGAGTGGAGGATGATGAATTTCCCACAGCAGCATCAGGAGAGGGAAAAGAGCAGTTGAGATGCTGCTTTCCCTTGCTGAAACACTGTGTGTGCCAGTGGGGTGGGTTCATTCCACAGGGGGAATTGCTGGGGGAGCTGTCTTTTACCTGCCAGCCCTGACTGATGAAAGTGCTCAGGATGGCTCAGGGATGCTCTGACTGCCTGGATCTGTGTCCTGGGTGTGCCCAGGGATGCTCTGTGTGCCTGTCTGTGCCCAGGGCTGTGCCCTGTCTGTGCCCAGGGATGCTCTGTGTGCCTGTCTGTGCTCAGGGATGCTCTGTGTGCCTGTCTGTGCTTAGTGCTGTGCCCTGTCTGTGCCCAGGGATGCTCTGTGTGCCTGTCTGTGCCCAGGGATGCTCTGTGTGCCTGTCTGTGCCCAGGGATGCTCTGTGTGTCTGTCTGTGCCCAGGGCTGTGCCCTGTCTGTGCTCAGAGCTGCTCTGTGTGCCTGTCTGTGCCCAGGGATGCTCTGTGTGCCTGTCTGTGCTCAGAGCTGCTCTGTGTGCCTGTCTGTGCTCAGGGATGCTCTGTGTGCCTGTCTGTGCCCAGGGATGCTCTGTGTGCCTGTCTGTGCTCAGAGCTGCTCTGTGTGCCTGTCTGTGCTCAGGGATGCTCTGTGTGCCTGTCTGTGCCCAGGGATGCTCTGTGTGCCTGTCTGTGCTCAGGGCTGTGCCCTGTCTGTGCCCAGGGATGCTCTGTGTGCCTGTCTGTGCCCAGGGATGCTCTGTGTGCCCTGTCTGTGCCCAGGGATGCTCTGTGTGCCTGTCTGTGCCCAGGGATGCTCTGTGTGCCTGTCTGTGCTCAGGGCTGTGCCCTGTCTGTGCCCAGGGATGCTCTGTGTGCCTGTCTGTGCTCAGGGATGCTCTGTGTGCCTGTCTGTGCCCAGGGATGCTCTGTGTGCCTGTCTGTGCTCAGGGATGCTCTGTGTGCCTGTCTGTGCTCAGGGCTGTGCCCTGTCTGTGCTCAGGGATGCTCTGTGTGCCTGTCTGTGCTCAGAGCTGTGCCCTGTCTGTGCTCAGGGATGCTCTGTGTGCCTGTCTGTGCTCAGGGCTGTGCCCTGTCTGTGTCCAGGGATGCTCTGTGTGCCTGTCTGTGCTCAGAGCTGTGCCCTGTCTGTGCCCAGGGATGCTCTGTGTGCCCTGGCCATGTTTGGCAGGTTTGTCTTCTTGGGGTAGCCCACCCTGCCAGTTGTGTTCTGTGTTTTGTGTTTTGTGTTCTGTGTTCTCTGTTCTCTGTTCTCTGTTCCTTGTCTCACTGCCACCTCTCAGGTTGTGTCTGCACATCAGGGCTCCCAAGCCCTTCCCTCATGTGGGTTGTGTCAGTCAGGGCTCCCTGTGGGTGTGGAGAAGGTGACATTTGCCATGGGAACTGGCACTGTTCCCCAAATCACTGTTATTCCACTGAGCTGCCTTCAGTTTGCACATTGGCTGGAATGAGCTTGTTGCCCAGGCTGGTCTCGGGACTAAACAGGATGAGTGGTTTGGGTGATCCAGAGCCACAGCAGCTGCTGCTCAGCACAGCCACCCTCAGTAATCTGGCTAAACTGGATTTTAGGCTCAGGAAGGCTCTTTGCAGCAGCCACCTATCCCCAGTCTATCAGGAGATTAACACTGAGGTTTCAAAAAGCAACTAATGCCTCTGTGAGGAAAATAGATCTTTACCTCTGTTATCTTCAAAAGCCAAGGAGAGAAAGGCAGACTGAAAGACATGTCAACTTTCTTCCCCACATCCCACAAATACTCTTCTTAAATGTAAGTAAACACATTTTTCCTCACAGCTCTGACCCTGGAGCACTCACAACAGCGTATGAGACTGTTCTGATTCTCTTTTGATATTTGTATTTCCTTCTCAGGTCTGTGGGTTTTTAAGCCATAAATGAAGAGTAAATTCTTCGCTTTCTATTAAGCTGGAGCAGTGTCACAGCTCCTTGATTATCCCCAGGGGGATTTATCACAGTTTGATATTAACCATGCTGTGGGCACAGACACCAGCACTGGCTCGGGACCAGCCAGGATGTGGAGCTACAGAATTCCTGCCATGCTGGCAGTGCACTAGTGAAGGACAACAAGCAGTTTCAGTGCTTTCCTGTGGAGCAGAATCTGTTCAGGAGCCCTGTGGATGGCAGCCAGTCCTGCAGAGTCAGCACTCAGATGCTGCCTCAGCTGGGATCATTGGGGTGCCTCTGCACCCCCAAAACCCCAGGAAAGCCCCTTGGTTCCAGGCACAGCACCTCCACAGTGTGAAAAAACAGCAGGGATGTGCAGTCAGGTCCCAGCCCAGCTGTGCAGGCAGATCCCAGCCCAGCTGTGCCAGCAGATCTGGGGACAGGGGCTGTGCCAAAGGCTGTGCCTGGCAGGGTGTGCCTGGAGCAGCTGCTGCCCTGCCCAGCTCTGCCCCAGGATGTCCCCATGGCAGGACAGCCCCAGGGAACCAGCCTGCCAGAGCAGAGGGACTGTGGTGTCCCCAGATGGAGCAGAGGGACTGTGGTGTCCCCAGATGGAGCAGAAGGACTGTGGTGTCCCCAGATGGAGCAGAAGGATTGTGATGTCCCCAGCTGGAGCAGAAGGATTGTGGTGTCCCCAGCTGGAGCTGAAGGATTGTGATGTCCCCAGCTGGAGCAGAGGGATTGTTCTGGCCATGGTTTGAACAGTGCCCAAGCCTTGTGCCAGCACAGACCAGCACAGACCAGCACAGACCAGCACAGACCAGCACAGACCAGCACACCTAATTAAACACACAGCCTTGATTGGAGCCACTGCCTGAGCCAGGCCTCACTTCTCCAAGGTGTCCTTGATTCCTTCCAGCTCAGCTGCTGGGGTTGGAGGAATGCTGCTGCAGCCCAGGATGGAGGAGAGCTGCACAGTATATTGGGGCTGAGAGGATCTCAGATTCCTTCTGATGGGATCCTGATAGCACGTTCTGTATAAGTGGAATTTCCAAGATGTAGCTCTTACATAACCAGAAATGACTTTTTGAGGCAAGTTTTGGTCCTCCCACTTTCCCAAACTGTCCTTTCCACAAGAATTGCAAGGTGTCCTTTGGCTGGAAGGACAGCACTGATTTTGTGGCAGGGATGTTTAAACCAGAGCTTGTTTTGGTCTGTCAAAAAACAGACAAGAAAAGATTCTTTTTATCCAGGAAAATCCTTTAAATGTGGATCCATGGCTACCTTTTTCCCAGTGCAAGCAGCAGGAAGCACAGGCAGTGCTGGGCTGGAAGGAGCTGTGATGCTCTGGGACCCAGCCTGGGTTATGTTACAACAGGACACAAAGTCCCCAGTGCTCCTGATGGAAACCAGAGAAGCTGCAGTTACCTCTCACATTCCTGGACCAGCTCTTCTGGAATGTTCCTGGTCCTCCTCTCCCTGGTGAGCCAAGGAAGGGCTCTGCAACACAGAATTCCCTGTGACACCAGCTCCTCTTTGCAGTAGGAGCTGCTCAGTGGAAGGTGTTTGTTGCCAGCCCTGCAGAGCTGTTCCTGTGTGCTGCACCAGGAGTGCTTCCTGCTTTTCTCTTGCATGGGAATGGAGGGGGCAGGAGCTGGCAACTCCTGGGATGTTTGGAACTGGACTTGTCTCACCTGCAGCTCAGACATTTGCAGTTCACAATCACAATTACTCCTGGGAATCCCTGAATTCTCAGGTGCCACAGCCCAGGTGTGTCACCCTCAGGGGTCTGTTCCCATCCAGCGGCTCTGGTGTTACAGTCCAGATCCCAAGGTGCAGAGCAGGAGCTGAATCCATCCTCTCCTCTCTCTGCAGGCACCAAATAAAGGCTCTCTGCCCTACCCTGACCCTGATAGATCCCAAACTCCATATCCATCACCTGGTCCCTGAGCCATCCACACCCTCAGGCTCTCCCCTGTCTGCTTCTCATCTATCAAAGGGAGGAAGGCACTTCCTTCCTCAATGTGACAGGGCTTCTCCTGCCCCTGCCTGGAGCTCCCTGGGTTACAGCAGGGCTGGAGCTCTTTGAAAAACACCCGGAGGTGTGAGAGGAAAAGTCATTAGCACAGAAAAAACCCTGGTGGCTCCAAAGATCCTTCTGCAAACTGCTGCTCCAGCTTCATTAAAAGCACAGCCCCAGGCTCTCATTCCAACAGGATGGATTCGCTCTGGGTTATCTAAATGAGAATGATCATTTCTGCAGGGGGAGGAAAGAAGAGGAGACCAGGAGGAATTATTCTGTATGAATTATGTGCTCAGCTTTCATACTGACCTATTGAGTCAGCAGAGAGAACTGGGTTTCCTAAAACAGCTTTTCATGCTGGATTTTGGAGATATTCTTCTTTTCAGCCCTGAAAGATCACTCAAATGGCCTTTCTCACACCAGCAGTGTGGGCTCCAGCCTGGATGCAGGGAAATAATGGAGTTAGCAGCACTTATCCAAATCATTCATCCTTCTGGGTTCCAGCACTCTTTGTGCTCCCTCCTGGCAAGGGTTGGGCACGTGGGCATTGCTGTGGGTGGGGATGGCTGGTGTGGAAATGGTCATTCCAGCTGGACAGCCAGCTCTGACAGCAGCAATTCCAGCTGGGAAAATGTGATTTCTTTTGCCTGATAACAAAAGCTTTCTGCTGCTTTAGCTGTTGAGCTGCCTTCCTGTGGGATGTGAGGCCATGTGGGCAAAGGTGGCAGGCACACAGTGCCATGGTGGTGGGAGGAGCAGGATTATCCCTGCTGGAGCAGCCAGGAGGTGGATGGATCTGGTCACACATCACACAGCCTGTCCCCTGTGCCACAAACCTTCATGACACTCATGTCCTTTAGAAGGTGAGGCACTTGAACCCCCCTGGATCAGGGGCTGTGTCACTTCTGACCTGTGAGAAAGTTGTGTTTGCAGCTCTATTTTTATTTTATTTTGTGAAGGACTGACAGATGAGGAAAAACCAGCCCTCTCTGCCATGGTTCTCTTTGTCTTGCCCACCTGGGCAGGGGTGTAGCAGCAGAATACAAGGAACACAAGGAAAGAGATGAATCAGATCCTCTTCCAGAAGCCTCTGCTGAGCTGGAGGCAGTTCCTTGTTGCATTTGATACAAGCAGTGACTGCAGCTGACATCCAGTACAAAGGCAGCTGCCACCACGGGTCACTGTGGAACACGTATCCAGCAAGAACAGGAATCAAAGAAGGGCACTGCAGCTAAAAGATGGAATTGTAAGAGTTGATTCCTGAGGAGTGGCTGATGGTCCAGAAATATTTGCAACCAGCTTATTTTATAGAAGGAGTTATGGAGATTTTAATTGAAAATTAGATGGCAAAGTCGCAGGGCAGGAGGAGTGACTGACGATGATGATTTTGTATTTTGTTTTTTAAGCTGTTTTTCAGCTGGTTCTGCTTGCACACCGTGTCTGCCCTGAGCTGGTGCAGCTCTCTCATAATAAATAATAATAAAAAAGAATCCTGCAGGGTCACAGTGCCAGGACAGATCCTGCAGGGACACAGTGCTGGGGTTTGGAGGGACATCCTGCAAGGACACAGTGCTGGGGTTTGGAGGACATCCTGCAGGACAGTGGGACATGGAGGGACATCCTGCAGGGACACAATGCTGGGGTTTGGAGGGACATCCTGCAGGGACACAGTGTGGGACATGGAGGGACATCCTGCAGGGACACAGTGCTGGGGTTTGGAGGGACATCCTGCAGGGACACAGTGTGGGACAGGGAGGGACATCCTGCAGGGACACAGTGCTGGGGTTTGAGGGCACATGGGGGACACAGTGTGGGACAGACATCCTGCAGGGACACAGTGACAGGAGGACATCCTGCAGGGACACAGTGTGCTGGGGTTCCTGCAGGGACACAGTGCTGGGGTTTGGAGGGACATCCTGCAGGGACACAGTGCTGGGGTTTGGAGGGACATCCTGCAGGGACACAATGCTGGGGTTTGGAGGGACATCCTGTAGGGACACAGTGCTGGGGTTTGGAGGGACATCCTGCAGGGACAGTGTGGGACATGGAGGGACATCCTGCAAGGACACAGTGCTGGGGTTTGGAGGGACATCCTGCAGGGACACAGTGTGGGACAGGGAGGGACATCCTGCAGGGACACAGTGCTGGGGTTTGGAGGGACATCCTGCAGGGACACAGTGCTGGGGTTTGGAGGGACATCCTGCAGGGACACAGTGCTGGGGTTTGGAGGGACATCCTGCAGGGACAGTGTGGGATATGGAGGGACATCCTGCAGGGACACAGTGTGGGACATGGAGGGACATCCTGCAGGGACACAGTGTGGGACATGGAGGGACATCCTGCAGGGACACAGTGCCAGGGTGTCGCTGTTCGCAGAGAGCAGCGAATAATAGCAAGGACTTCTTGGTCGAAAGAAGCACTGTATTGAAAACTCAATCTGTATTTATAGGATGGTTTGCAAACCTCAACTGGGACAGTAGATCGTTGGACAATAGGAGAAAACATCCCTTGTCACTAGCTAATGCAGTCCCACAGTCAACACCAGGTGCTAATCTCTGTTTATTAACTCCTTTCTATTGACAAGAAAGCTGTCACCCTGGGAAAGATTCAGGCCAGAGCTGGGAAAGTGTCTCAGCTTGGAAAAAATCCTCAGTGCCAGAGAAAAAGACTCAAAACCTGAGAAAAGGCCTGGCTGAAATTTGCCTAGGCCTTCAGCAGTGTCCACACTGGGGTTTGGAGGGACATCCTGCAGGGACACAGTGCAGGGACAGGGAGGCAGATCCTGCAGGGACACAGTGCAGGGACAGGGAGGGACATCCTGCAGGGACACAGTGCAGGGACAGGGAGGGACATCCTGCAGGGACACAGTGCAGGGACAGGGAGGCAGATCCTGCAGGGACACAGAGCAGGGACAGGGAGGGACATCCTGCAGGGACACAGTGCAGGGGCAGGGAGGCAGATCCTGCAGGGACACAGTGCAGGGACAGGGAGGGACATCCTGCAGGGACACAGTGCAGGGACAGGGAGGCAGATCCTGCAGGGACACAGTGCAGGGACAGGGAGGCAGATCCTGCAGGGACACAGTGCAGGGACAGGGAGGGACATCCTGCAGGGACACAGCGCAGGGACAGGGAGGCAGATCCTGCAGGGACACAGTGCAGGGACAGGGAGGGACATCCTGCAGGGACACAGCGCAGGGACAGGGAGGGACATCCTGCAGGGACACAGTGCTGGGGTTTGGAGGGACATCCTGCAGGGACACAGTGCAGGGACAGGGAGGCAGATCCTGCAGGGACACAGTGCAGGGGCAGGGAGGCAGATCCTGCAGGGACACAGTCCTGGATCAGGACCCGGCAGAAGGCAGGAGCCAGGCTCCCTCTCCTGGCACCGAGCAGCAAGGAGCAGGCATGGAAACTGCCTCCCGCTGAAATCTGAGTTTATGGAGTTCTAGAGACAGGGCTGGGGCTGGTCCATCATTGCCATTGCTGGTCCCTTTGCCCCATGCCCCCTGAAAGGGTCGGTGTGACCCCCACCCACCCCAGAGTGAGCCAGGGTGACGGGATGAGCAGCCAGACTGCCCAGTGCCACCCAAAGCTGTGCCCTGCTGCTGCTGGGAGGGACTTGGACACCATGTGGCAAAGGCACAGTGAATTCATGGTACCTTTCAACCATCTCGCTGAGAATTCAGGAGCTTTTATTCAAAGGGACAATGTCCAGCTGATTAAGCAGCAAAAACTGACAAAGCTTAAAAAATTGCCTATTTTTTTGCAGTTCTTAACCTCCAGATTCCCCCAGCCAATTTCTTCTTGAATAAAGGAAATAATCAGGCGCTGGGGCAGAACAGAACAAATGTAAAAGGTATTAAAGATGTGCCAGCCTGCCCTGCCTCCCACCTGCAGGCACAGCTCACTGCCTCTCCCCATCCATCCCTCAGGGAAAAGGGTGAAGCTGCTGGGTTGAAACTGCCAGCAGGGAGGGTCTGCAAAAGGGGCAGGACATGGGACAGAGGAAGAAAAGATTTAGCCAAGGTAAATCTTAGCAGCAAGGCTGGGGAGAGAGGGCAGGATGCATTCCAGGAAGGCTCAGCAGGCTCCAGGAGGGCAGGGGAGGGAGCTCCTATCCCAAGCAGGATTTTTTTCTGCTTCTTCCCTGCAGTTAAATCACCTTTTTTTTTTTTTTTTTTTTTTTTTTTTTCCACTTCAAATAAGAAAAAAAAACCCCCATTATCTCTGAAAATGGAGCTTCAGGAAAGTGGAATGAAGAACTGGAGAGATGCCCCACCTATACTTCAGGGGGCTTCCACTCCAGAAGCTGTACAGGAATATGCCAGCCCCAAAATAGCCTGGGGTTAGAATATTTAACAAAGAGTGCAGTAGATCTTGGAGAACTTGGGATTTTTTTTTTTTTTCTCTCAAGAATGTCCTTTAATCTGAGATGATTTCCAGGCATGTCACTGGGACCAGTGGTGGATGTGGATGGCATTATCAGTGAAACAATTGACATCTAATCTGGAGGGGAATATTGAGAGAGGCCACAGAGTCAGGAAATAAGAAACTGGAGCTCTGGGCTCTTCTCAGGCTTTGGTGCCAGGGTGTGGATGGAAGGTTCCAGCATGGCTCTGTGTGATGGGCATGGCTGGGAGGGGAAGGCCAGGATGGTCTCTGTGCCAGGGGCCAGGATTTTGGAACATTCTGTACCAGCCTGGCCAGGGCTCTGAGGGGATAAATAAATATCCTTGGTGCACGGCTGCCCTGATTACACAGGAGCCAGAAATCTGGGAAAAAGGGAATCTTCTGAAGCTGCTGCAGCCAAGGGGAGCTGGAATTGAGGTCCAGCTGCTTTGGAGGGTTTGTCTGTGAGTGTGCTGGGGCTGCTCTTCCTCTGCTCTGGGGTTTCCCACCACTCAGCTCTCCATAAAGCCAGCCCTGATTGCCATGGTGCAGGGAAGGAAGATTCATCACCTCCCATCTGCCTCCTAAAGGTTTGATCCTCATCCAGGGGATCTGTGAAGGGTCTGGTGTTGCCAAAATCATCTCAGGGCCTCGATAAATCCCCGAGCCTGGTTCATCTCGGGGTTTTCCACGTGCCTCATGCTCCATCCTCAGCAGCCGTGCGAGCAGGGGGGGTCTGGCTGCCTGCTGCAACGGCAGGGCAGGATGTTTGCAGTTTTAATTGCTCAGCCCCAACCCCAGGGGCTTCAGCATTAGCTTCCCTGCAGTGCACTTTTATTAAAAACTGCAAACACTGGTAAGTCAGCTGCAGAGTGTGTGCTGCTCCCCCAGAGCCAGCCCCAGAGACCCGAGCTCTGCTGAGCCCTGGAAGCTGCTGGGAACTCGTGGCCCCCTGCCCTGGGTGCTGTGCTGACCCCAGGAACTGCAGGGAGGGCAGAGATCCCCAAGGCCAGTGCAGCTCCTTGCCCAGCAAACTCTGATCAGCCTCCCTTCCCATGGAGCTCTGCCCTCCCTGCTCACAGCACTTTGCTGAGGGCTGCTGATGAAAAGGGGGAAGAGGAATGACTGCAGAGAGTGGAAGGGAGCAATCCTGCATGGATCTGCTGTGATTCCCACTCCCCACAAGCTGGCACATCCCTCCAGCCCTCCCTCAGCAGGGACAGGAATCTGCAGGAGATTCCATGTTCTGTAAAGTCTGTCAGGAGCAGCAGGAGCAGGGCTGCTCCAATGGGCAGTGTCCTGGTTTGAAGGACAGGTGTCTGCCAATAAAGGCAGAAGCTTCTCTTTGAAATGGAGAATGTAAACCCCGTCCCTCCAAATTATTATTATCATTTTGAAATTAAGGGGCTCTCAGGCAAAGATGTGGGAATTAGGAATAACAGTTCTGTACTAGGAAAATTAAAATAGAAATGCAGTATTACAAAGAACAGTCCCAAAACACTGCCAGAGTCAGAATCCAAGCTGACACCCGTCAGTCAGTCAGGGTGTTGGCAGCAGTGCCATTCAATGGTGGCTGCATCCTCCTGCAGTGGCAGATGTGGTTCAGCTGGAGCAGTGCTCCTGGAGAAGGTGCAGTTTCCTCTGAAGGCCCAGGGATGATGTGGAAAGGTCTGGCTTTCCTCTGGAATCCAGTGGAAAGAAGGTACCTTGGTGTCCAAAATGTCAGTTTTTATCTGGGTAGGAAAGGCTTGGCTGCTCCCCCTGCTGTCAGGTGAAGGCCATGTTTCCAGCTTCCCTTGGAAACAAGCCCAGAACAGGCAGGTTCTGCCTGAGATGAAGTTTGACCTGTCATCTCCATGTGTTCCTGCACTATTCCCATCCTTTAAACTGGATCTGGAGTTGTGTTTTCCCAGCCCAGCAGTTGCAGGGGTGGGCAAGGGTGGTCAGAGACAGCTCCTGAGTTCTCCAAAGCAGGAGTAAGCCAGGTGTAAGCCAGGTGTAAGCCAGAACTACTCCTCTATCCCAAGAACTTCTGTACTTCTCTGTGTCTCCACTCATCTCACTCCTCTCCAGTGAGGATTCAACCAGACACGCTGCCATGTACATCAGAACCAAAACACCCTGTCAGACACCACAGTTTGCCTTCAGGTGCTTCTGTAAGGTCCTACAGAACCCAGCAGTGCCTTTGAAGTGTTCCAGGGAAGTGTGTCCAAGTATTCAAAGGTGGATCTGAGCAGGCCAGACTCGAATGCCAGAGAAGCCCTTCCAGCACTGCCAGTGTGGATGTTAAAAACAAACCAGTCTGAGAAACTGCTTCAAAGTCTTTTCAGTCCTTTTTGCAAAGTCTCTCCGTGCCTCTGAGATAACCCCCTCTTGCCTGTGAGCAGGCACAGATCTGTAGCTCTGCTTTTGCTTGCTTTGGGATTTGTTTAACGAGGAGTCATTTTCCCTCTGCAGTTTGAGGCCTCATTTCCCTCCTCTAATGGGCCATTTTGGCCACTCCAGTGTCTGTGGAGTGGTGCAGCCCTGCTGCCCTGGGGACTGCTGTACTTGGGTATGAGATGGGGGATGGCTCTTACAGGAATGAGCTGTGGCAGTGTGAGGCACCTGGTGCTGATAAACCCATGTCCACACTGCATTTGGAACCTCTTCTAGGCTGGCCTAAAGTACTGTGGGCTTGACCTGTCTGCTCATCCTGTGGAAAACAAAACACCTGAAAACTAAAGAGGTACTGAGACCTGTAAGTGAAGAACCATCACAGAGCATCCAGTGCTCTTCACACTTGGTATCCTAAAGGTAATTGCTCTGAAAGGCTTCCCCTCCACAGAAGTGCCTCTCTCTGAGCAGTCCTTGATGTGCTTTCCCAGCAGAGCTGGGGTTTGTTTGGAAAGCTCTGTGCTTTCCTGCAGCTCTCAGCTGTCTCCCCAGCCTGTGTTCCCAGGAGCCCTGCTGCTGCTGGGAATGGGGCTGGGGCTGGGAGCTGTGCAATTCCCAGCCAGCCAGCAGGGTTTGTGCAGGCTGCAGGAGCTCAGCATATTGGATGTTACAGTTTTGGATGACTAATTCCTACAAAACACTGGCAAGCTCCTTTGTAAACAGCACTCCTGAGCAGCAAGTTGCTGGAAGAATGGCTTTTAAACCTCGAGCCTGCCTGGTACCCAGATGTTCACAGCCACTAGAGAGCCTGGCAGCCAGTTTTCCAGCTCAGCTATTACTGCTCTGTCTGCCCAGATTCCCTCTGGAATTTCAGCTCAGTTTCCTTTGTCCCTGCTCTCAGGTCTGTGGTGGAGATGTGCTGCCCTGTTAAACTGCTGCCATGCTGAACTCAGAGGGCAGCAGCATTCCTGCCTCACCCAGTGAGGAATGAGCAGAGAATTCATTCAGCAGGGGATGGGACAGCACAGCTGCACTGCTCCCTGGGAATGTGCTGCCCACCTTTGCAGGGATGCAGCATTTTAAGCCAAGTGTGACAGCTCTTCTGCTGTCTCAGGAGGAGGGACAATAGATGGGCTAAAGGCAGAGAAGTCACAGCAGCTGCCATGCCCTGAGTGCAGGGCCATGGCTTCAGACTGCCAGGACTGCAGGGCTGAGGGAAGGGGCTCCTGGAAGTGCAGGATGCTGTGGGAGCTGTGGGAGAGGAGCAAAATGTGGGGTCTGCAAAATGCCACAAAAGCTGGGGGTGGAAAATGCACCCAGCACTTCTTTGGCCAAGCCTCAGAGTCACAGCCTGGAGGCAGAGGAGCAGGAGGGGTCTCACACCTCCAGCAGCTCCCATGTGCCCTGGCCAGGGGACAAACCCCTGTCCTGCCTGTCAGGAAAATTAATCCACAAACACCAGAGGTTGATGTCCAAAAAGGAGACAGAGGAGTCCTTTTTGCTTTATTCAAATGAAGGGAGAGGCCATGGGCCATTCCCCTGGGATCTCTCGAATTTTGGAGGACGCAGCCTCCTTTTATCCCAATTTCCCAGCTGCATTTCCCTCTCTCTTTCCCCATTGGCTGAGGTACTGGAGAGGCACAGACTTCCCAGAACACCTGATACCTGAGATTCCTCTCTAATGTACAACCCTCCCTTTTAATTCTTAATTCTTATGGAATTCATATTTTTCCCCATTGCTTCTTCCAATATCCAGTTTCATTTATCAGCAAACCCACAGTTTGTTTGTAAAGGCAAATATCTTTTTCCATTCATCAATCAGTGGAATCCATCCCACTGTTTCTTTTCTCTCTTTCAGTGCTGGTTTTATCTACCAGCAGACCCACAGCTTGTTTGTGAAGACAAATCCAACATTCCTCTCATGCCCTGGCCAGGGGACAACCCCCTGTCCTGCCCTGTCACCAGTGGTCACTTTGTCTCCTGCCCCTGTCTCTTGGCTCCAGGGTGGTTTTTCCCAGGTTCCTGCTCTGTTGGCTGGCTGGCAGCAGGAGCAGACTCCCCTGGCTGTGGCTGTGCCCCTGCTCCTGTGGTGGCTCTGCTGTCACTTGTGTGGCTTTGCCCTTCTTGTTGCAGTGGGAACCAGGCCTGCCTTGCATAATGAAACTGAATCTGGCCAGGTAATGCTATCAGCTGGCTTTGTCCATGTGCTTATCTCCTAACCAAGCATCAGCCCTTGGCAAAGGTTCCAGCCCTGTGCCACAGTCACTGTTTGATCTCTGTAAGATGAGTGAAAAGTTTCCATGGGCATCAGTGGCACTGAGAGCTTGCAGAGAGGTCACCAGCCACCCACCTGTGATGAGATACCTGCAGGAGGTGCCCAGTGAACTCCAGAGCTCCCAGCACTGCTGCTCTGGATGGAGGTCACAGGAGAATTCTTTGTTTATTGACAGGCCACCAGCAGGGCTGTGCAGTGACCCTCCAAGGTGCCACAGCCTTTGTGTCTGCAGAGCACTATCCACAACCTGCCCCTTCCCAGGAGCAGGGAGCAGCTGAGTGTCACCCAGTGCTGCTGAGTGTCACCCAGTGCTGCTGAGTGTCACCCAGAGGAGGCATTTTCACATCCTTGCAAGAGCCATGTGATGACAGAGCAGTTACTTGTCAAGGTTTCACAGCAAGAGCTTGCTGGCAGATAATACCCACAGGATGGCAAATGCACCTCGAGCTGTTCCATGGCTCAGGCTGTTCAGAACTACCAGGAAACTTGTGCCAGTTTTTCTCCCTGTGCCATGATGTCACTGCTGAGGTGCAGTGGAGAGCACAAGGTGTCTCAGCATACCTCTCCTGGCTGCTCTCAGATGAGCCCATTTGTAATTCCTCAGCTCTCTGAAAAAGCTCAATTTTGCACTGAGAAGAACTTGCTGTCCAGACATTATCAACTTCATTTTCTGCCCTTCTCATCTCTCCAGGTAATGACCAGAGACCCTGGCCATTTCCTAAATTGCTGGGCAGTGATTTTCCCCACTCTGAGATGGTGCTGCTGGCAGCCTTGCTCAGGCTTTCTGCTACAGTTCTCACTTAAAGCCCATTTCCCAGGGGAGGAAATTATTTGCTTCAGTTCCCTCTCCCACACGTGGGTCATTGTGAAAACCTCCCAGTGCATCATCTTGCTTTATCCCAGGTTACCAGTGGGGCAGACTGGCTGCCATCCCTGCAAAGACTCCTCCATGGAGTCTAAAAACTGAGGCCAAAGAGGTGATCTCAGATCACAGAATCTGGGCTTATTTTTCCAAATGGAGTGAGCTGGGCTTGTGGGGTGGGGAGGGCTCTGAAGGCATGGAGGTGTAGGGGCTCTGTGAGGGATACAGCAGTTATGGGGACTCTGAGGGGTTTGGGGTTTGAGACTCCATAGCCCTCCTCGCTTTCAAAGACCTCCCAGCCCTCCAAGCCACTGTGCTGGTTGGAGGGACAGGTGTCTGCCAATAAAGGCAGAAGCTTCTCTTTGAAATGGAGAATGTAAACCCCCTCCCTCCAAATTATTATTATCATTTTGAAATTGAGGGGGTTTCAGGCAAAGATATGGGAATTAGGAATAACAGTTCTTTACTAGGAAAATTAAAATAGAAATGCAGTATTACAAAGAACAATCCCAAAACCCTGACAGAGTCAGAATTCAAGCTGACACCTGTCAGTCAGTCAGGGTGTTGGCAGCAGTGCCATTCAATGGTGGCTGCATCCTCCTGCAGTGGCAGATGTGGTTCAGCTGGAGCAGTGCTCCTGTAGAAGGTGCAGTTTCCTCTGAAGGCCCAGGGATGATGTGGAAAGGTCTGGCTTTCCTCTAGAATCCAGTGGAAAGAAGGTACCTTGGTGTCCAAAATGTCAGTTTTTATCTGGGTAGGAAAGGCTTGGCTGCTCCCCCTGGCTGGAGCATCTCCCAGTGGGATGATGGAATTTTATCAGCCATGCAGTGGGACTGAATGGGCCAGCAGCAGATGATCTCTTCCTGGAGGGAGGATGGGCTGTGGCAAAGATAAAGATGATTGCCCCAGCTGGTTTAAAGCTGGCCCATGAGCAGATAATGTGTGCCAGGAGATCAGGGGCACTGCCCCACCTGGGTTCAGCAGATGGTGACAGAACACACATTGCTGGCCACATCAACCCAACACAGCCACCAAAGAAATTAAATTTCTCGTGTAACATGTCAAGGTGCCTCCAGCAGGGATTTCTGGGTGCAGTGCCAGGGGTGCTTCCCTGCCCCACGCCGTGCCTGCAGTGCCATGTCCCCGTGCTGACGCTGTGTCCTGTGTCCCTGCAGAACGACTCCTGGGGGAAGCAGTACTCGTACGCGCTGTTCAAGGCCATGAGCCACATGCTGTGCATCGGCTACGGGCAGCAGGCGCCCGTGGGCATGTCGGACGTGTGGCTCACCATGCTCAGCATGATCGTGGGCGCCACCTGCTACGCCATGTTCATCGGCCACGCCACCGCCCTCATCCAGTCCCTGGACTCCTCGCGCCGCCAGTACCAGGAGAAGGTAAGGACAGCCCTGCTGGGGCCAGACTGCTCTCTGTGCTGGCTGCAGGGAGCCTGGGGTGGTTTCCATGCTGTGTGGAGGGAGCCAGGACTGTCAGTGTGAGGGGCCAAGAGTGCTGTTCCTTGGCCATTCATCCCCATCTGTGGAGGTTCTTAGACCTGCAGGTGCTCTAAGGCACCAGCTCTGAGCTCTTGGCTCCTACTTCGTTTGGTATCTTCTAAATAAGCAAAGCAGCTAACAGTTATAAAGGTTATTTATTACAAAGCACATCTTATTACAAAGCACATCAGTTTCAACAGGCAATAGCAAAAAGAAATGGCAATGCAGCTAGCAATAGCAGTAAGCAAGTGGCTAGTAGCCACAATGGCTGAAAGCACCAACTCTCCCCAGTAAATACTCTTATGTATAATTTTTCCAACAAGCTAAGACACAAACTCAGACCACCACTCCTTAACCTATTAGAATTCCAGTTTCTCAGCACCCCAGGTTACGTATAGAACTACACATACAATCTGTCTTGTTCTATCTAAAAAATGTAAGCAATATTCTTACTGTAGCTCTGTTATGTCTAATTCCTGTCTACACCTGAGGGCCTGGAGCCTCTATTGAAGATATCAGTATGTTTCAACCTTCACTAGAACACTCACTGCTACTCTGGCATTTGAAACCTTTCACTTACTAAAAGCATTAGAACTCATACTAAAACTTACTAACTTAAATGTCTACTTTATGTGTGAGTGGCTTAATACACTTCAATCCATCCAAAGGCTTTAATTCAATCCCAGCACTCTGATTTCTCTCTGAAGAATTCAGAGAGACCCCTGACTCACTGACTCCAACACCCATCCATCCACTCCAACATCCCTCAGGAAGAAACAGCAGCAGGATCAGTTAACAGCAGGGCAAGGAGGTGATTGTTGTTCTCTCTGCCTTTCTTTGTATACCAATATTATTAATGTCACCAGTACCTAAAGTTGTAAATCATTTCTTCCTTTCCCACATCTTGTTTCAAACCCCACGTGAGTGTTCCAGAACGTGCTGCTTTTCTTTTAGCAAGTGCTCTCTGTAAAAGTATCCACACTATTCCCTCCAGTGCTCCTGGGTGAAGCTGCAGAACAGCCCCAAAGCCTAGATCAAGGCTGGGGAGCTCAGAGCAGGTTCCCCAGGTAGCTGTGGAATCAACAGCACCATGGTTGGATTGCAGAATGGAGGGCACAGCCAGAAATGTCACATCTGATCAGGTTGCCATTGCCACAGTCACTGAATTTGTGAGCTGGGCAAGGCATCCAAAAAAAGCACCTGCCCTCAGTTGGTGGGGCTGGGGCAGTTTTATGGCCAGGGTCTTTTGGGGATATATTTGATCTGGAGATTAAAAAGAGGAATTGTTCCATTCTGACCCTGCCAGGTGTAGTTCAGGTGAGAGGGGAGCCTGTGACCAGCAGGCACTGATCAGGCGAATTTTAAGTTCAGGGAGGAGGTGGGATGACCTTGGAACAGGTTTGAGACACAGGGATTACCATGGGAGGAGAGCAGGGCAGAGAGGGAGAGCAAAGAAGACCAGAGGTTGACTCATGCTTGGAGCATAGGGAAGATCCCAAACCAGAGGCAGAGCTAAAGGAGGGGGAATGCCCAGGAGAAGAGCGTGGAGGCCTGGGATGCATCCAGAGCATCCAGAGTTTTAGCTCTGTGTTACAGCTGAGCTGGGCTGATCCTGACAGAGGGCAGGGCACGCCAAAGAGAAGGACACTGCAGCACTGGGAATGCAGGCTGATCAAATCTCATTTATTCAAATGTGTTGGAAGCAGCAGAGAAGCTGAGGAGTGATGTGCAGACCCAAGCACCTGGGCAGCCTGGCACAGCCCTGGGCACTCGGGGCTGGGACAAGGGCACGGCTTCACCCTGGCAGCTCCACTCCAGGGAAATCAGTCCCCAGGAAACCAGCAGGGACTGTCAGTGGGAGGTGTTAAAGCCTTGTTAGAAGGTGAGGATGTGAGTGAGAGGGTTAACAGACCCAGGAGAAGAGCTCTGCCAAAGGCAGCAGGGTTGAAGCAAGGCTGTATTTCCTATGGCAGGTTCATTTCCTGTTATCCTCCTTACTCAGGGATTAAGTTCATTTTCCTCTTGCAAACAGGACAAGTGATGGCCTAAAAACAAATATGTATTTACTTTCTGCATTCCTTAGCACTTGAATAGCCATGATTAAAATGAGGCTGCTGTGTGATTTGCAGCCCTGCAACTCAATTTATTTCAGTCCTCCTGGGACAAAGAGTCTGGTGAAGCAGATTAGAGAGAGAACCTCAACAAGTTTGGAGGCTGATTGGTAGAAGCCAGCAGCAATTGAGAGACCTCTGCTGAGCACCCTGAGGGCTCTGCCTGTCCCTCAGCACAGCTCAGGCCAAGCAAAGGGACACAGTGGGGAGGGGAGGAACACCACAAACACAAACAGGAGAGAAGGTTGTAGCTGGAACTGCCCTGGGAGGCTCTGCTGTGTGGGACCCTCAGGAGCAGGTTTGGGGCAGGTTTCAGATTATCCAGACCTCTGACATTTCCCAAGGTGCTGTGGTGCTGTGGCTGAACCAGTGGGACAGCTGTGACCAAGAACGTGCCCCTTGTCACCCGCAGCTCCCTGTCACAGTGCTCAGCCAGGCTTCCCAGACCTTCACTGAGCTCATTTCTTCTCCCAGATGAAAAACTAATGAAAATTTCATTTCTAATGAAAAACTTTGCAGGAGCTTGTTTATGAGCCCAGTGAGTGCCAGAGCTGGTGCAGGTGCTGGTGAAGGAGCTCAGGACAGGAACTGTTCATGGATCAGCTCAAGCCTTAACTTTATCCCTGACTGCAGAATTACCCCCCAGCCTGTGTAACTGAGGCTCTCATCAGAGGTGGACTCTTCCCTGCCCAGGAGAGGAATAGGCTAGCCAGATATGCCAGCTATTTTCATGCTTTTTGCAGGTTCCCCTGTTAATTTCTTTCCCTAACCCTGCAGCTCAGCTGGATTAGTATTTCTGTCAAGTCACCACATGCTGCCTCTGCTCCTCTCCAGCTCTGTAACCTTGAGGGCTGGGGGTGTGATGGTGCTGCTGGCTGCAGCTCCTTGGAGCAGGGCAGGGATGCTGGGGGCTCATTGTCCCATCCCATCCCATCCCATCCCATCCCATCCCATCCCATCCCATCCCATCCCATCCCAGCCATGCAGGGAGGCTCAGCTCCCCTGGGAGTGCTGAAGGCAGGGGTTGCTGCTGTCAGCACTGCAGTGCCCAGCAAAGCCCTCATCTCTCCTTCCAGAGCCTCATCCCCCCTCAGGATCTGCTCTCCACACTCCTTCCTCACTCCTCCTCCTCCTCCCTGTGCAGTGCCTCTTGTTCTTAAAATACCTCTTGACTCTGGGTAGGGACCTGCACTTTCCCTTGTCATTATCCTGAAGCAGCACGTGCTGCAGCATGATTGCAGGGGCACAGGCAGGTAATGCTGAGCAGAGAATCACTCCAGAAACCCTGCAGAGCCCTGACATCACCCCCAGCTCCTCACACCCTGCACAGCCCTGCTGCCCACAGCTCAGCCCATCTGAGCACCTCATGGTGCAGCTTTAGCATTCCAGCCCTTCTGTCAGCACCCTGAATTCAGCAGAGACAAGTTCAGTCCTGGGAAAGGCTGAAATAAAACAACTGGGATGTTCTGTCCCTGTTGGGGATGTTGGGCTGTGGGAATCCAGGATATTCCATTGGCTTCCCTGGACACCTCAAGACCCAGGCAGGGGGCTCAGAGCCCTTGGCACAGTGCCCAAGACCCCTGTGGGTTTGATTTCAGTCCCTGGGAAAAATTACCATCATTACAGGAAGAATTACAAGTCACAAAAAATAAGTAGAGCATAAATCAGATTGTTAGAAGGTAGAAAGTGAATTTATAAAATTGTTTATAATAAAGGGTCCAGAGCCACGATGGAGGAATTTGGGCATGGTGTCTTTCTTTCTTCTTCTTCTTCGTGGCATCCATTTTTTGGGTTAGGATGGCACTTCTGGATTGGTTTGGGAGAAAGTTGGACAGTGTAAGTGTCATGTATTGGAAAGTAATTGTAAACATTAAGTAATTTATAGTATAAAAGATAAGTCCTGCAACAAGTTTAAAGGGTGATTTGGGCTTTTTTATGGTCCATGAGGAAACGGTGGAACTCACAGCTCCAGTCTCATTAACCTCAGAATATTTAGACAAATTGACTTGAGGAAAAGCCTTTCAGGTGTTGCTGAGTGCCCAGATGCAGATTCCTGAGAGGATTGGTCCCCAGTGAGTTCTCAGGGGTCATCCCCACATTCCTGGAGCTCACAGGCATTCTGGAGAAGTCTCCTCCTGAGCCATCACCCGTGGTGGAGGGCAGGGAAGCTGCAGAGCTCACTCACTCCTTGGGTAATGTGTGTGAAGGAGAGGGCAGGGAGTGCAGCACTCCAGAAATTAAAGGTGTTCTCAGCACTTAATCAAATGCAAAATGTAATCAAATTTCCTAATTGGAAAAAGTTTGGAGAGCCTGGCTTTATCCTGTCATGCCAGCACTGGGTTTTCATTCCCTCTGTGGCGAGGTGGCCTGGGCACTGTTGTGTCCCACGGCTGATAACAAGGCTGATAAATGATAAATGACTGATAACTGATAAATGATTGTGTCAGGGGCTCTGGTGTGCCCTGGGCCTGGGGTCCCTGCACTACCCCAGGGCAGCTTTGCTTGTCTGCAATCAGGGGGTTCTGGTTGCTTTGCAGAGTCAAAAGAGTGTAAGAAACAGGTGATGGGGTGTTCATGTCAGCCAGAAACTCAGAAATTGTGTCAGTTGTTTTAGTTTATTTAATCCTTTCTCTAAAGAATCCTGGGTTTGTTATAAAACATAAATGTTTGTTTAATGACAACCTAATGGGTTCTTTTCAGAATGTCTGGTGGTGCAAACTCCCTTATAACCAGACTGGGGGCAAGTAGTTCCTGCTCTTACAGGACAATATGTCATTGGTGGACTCAAACTCCTTTTACCCATTCCTCAGAGAAGGCCCATTCTGAAGGTGTAAAACATGTCAGAAACAGTGGGATTACAGCTCAGATTCTGACATCTCCATCCTGGGCCTAGGGCTTCCAAACTTCATCATCAACCTGGCAATTCTTGTTGGCACTCAAACTGCACCCAAACAAACAAACAAACAAACAAACAAAAACCCAAATAAATAAACAAACAAATAAATGAGGATCTGATGCTGCCATGCAGAACCTGCCCCAGAGCCACCTGTCCCACTGCTCCCAGCAGTGCTGGTCCCTCCCTGCACACATTCCCTGCTCCCCTGTCCCCATCTCCAGCCTTTGGGGACACATTTCATCTTTTTTTTTTTTTTTTTTTTTTGTGGAGAGTACTGCTGGACCCTTTTCTCTGTCCCATTCCAGATGTGTGGATCCAGGGACCTGACATCTCCACAATGTCCTGTGATATTTCTAAAGATGGATTGGCCAAAAGTGCCCTGTGCTGTCCTAGTGCCTTATGGCAGAATGTGGCTTCTCCAGCCCAGCCAGACATTCCCCACAGGGGCCATTCCCAGGGAAAACAGCCTGTTTCCATAGCCAGGTTTGTCCATTCCCCTGTGGGATGCACAGGATTAGACCTTAGGGCTCAGCACCCACAACATTTCATGCAGAGGGATTTGTCTCACAGCTCCTGGGTCTGCTTTCCTCAGAGTAGCAGAGATGGTCAGGAGCAAACAAAGGTTTAATCAGGGTCATCATTGACCCTGCTCAGGCTGGTGCCATCTCCCAGCCTGGGAATGGGATTGTCCAAAATCCCTGCCTGAACAGGAGCTGATGCACAGCGAGGGGAGGCAACTCATGGCTATCCCCTGTGCAAGGAAGGTTGGGCAGAAAGTCTGAAAAAAGCTCCAGGAATGGTCTGTACCACAGCAAGAGATCAGGAGCCTGACTCTGGGTAAAATAATCCCTCACTGTGCACTGAGGGGAAAAGTGTTCCAGGTTTTCCAGGAGGTGACACTTAAAACTCATTTTCTGGTGGCAAAATGAGCATGGGCCATACTACAGGAATCAATTATTCCAGTCTTTGGAAAGGCTCACAGCCAGGATGTCACATACAGCTCTTGCAGAACGGAGGTAGCACCCACATTTTTGTGACAGAAATTTTGTTCTTCCCTGCAGTCCTGTGACTCCATGAGAATGACCATGTGGAGTAAGATAGAGGATAGAATACATCCTGAGAGTGGGAATAATCCAGCACAGTCCTGGAAGGATCCAAGCAGTGCCAGAATCATGGAATGTGCTGGGTTGGAAGGGACCCTCAGGGGTCATAGAGTCCTGCACAGGACACCCCAACAATCCCCCCCCATGTCTGGAGGTTTTCATCTTCAAAACTGGGGCAAGGAAAGGGTTAAGCCTGTTCAGTGGTTTATCCTGCCAGAGAGAGGAAGATTCCTGATGGATATTGAGGGCATGGAAGCAGTTAAAAATATTCAGTTTGCTTTGGGATGTGAGGGATCAGAGCTTTGGTAGGAGGGGAGGGAAGTGGTGAGAGAGGAGGGAAAGTGGCCAGCTCTAGAAGCAAAAATACTCAGCTAAATGGTTTCCTTTTGATGTATTAATACCTCCTTCAAGGGCTATTTGAGGAAAAACAGACTTAAGAAAATGAGCTGGGATTTAAATGGGCTCGATTGTCTTCAGAGAGATTTAAATAATTCCTAAATTAGTGTCTTTAGTTGAACTCAGAGAGGCCACTAAGCTCTGAGCACAGGTCAGGCTGGGGACAGGGTGACAAGTGAGAGGCTGAGCAGATGAGGAGGAGGAGGGGAAGGGGCTGTCAGGGAGGTCTGGCCATGGCTGGGAGGCAGCAAAGGGACACCAAGTGCCTTTAGAGAGGGCCAGCAGAGTGTGGCATCATCTGCCTGACCCTGCAAGAGTGGGGCCTTCAGCAGCTCCAGGGGAAGGGGGAAAACCCCAGTGAATCCTCAGTTTCTCAGCCATGGAAAGAAGGGGTTGATGCCTTCAATTCTGACTCCATCTCTGCACAAGGGAGAGCTGAGCTCCCCAGAACCCTCATGGGTGAGAGGAGGGAGCACCAGCAGAGGCAGGAGAGACAAGATCTCCCTCTCCTGAGCCATGACACAGAATGATGGCTCCTTCTCTCACCATTTACTTTCATAAGCCTGATTTTCATTTGCAGTTGGAAGCAGCGCCTTTATTTGTGGGGAAGTAAATTTGTCCTGTTTTCCCTGGGAGCCTTATCTGGGGACAGTGGTGGCAGGGGACTCTGACAAGTGCCAGGAACACTGCAGAGCAGTAATTTATTGCTCTTTGTTGCAAAGCCATAAATCCATGTTCAGTGGTGAATAAGCAGAGTCGCAGTCACCCCATCCAGCCTCTGCTGGTGGATTTTTGGAGCGTGGGGATGTTTTTCCCAGGGAGCAAAGGGCAGTTGAAGATGGACAGCAAGTGCCAGTGAAGGAAAGGACAGGGGCAGGGGCAGGTGGCTGCAGCAGGTGAGGAGAGGCACCTGGTGACACTGGTCACTGCTCCAGCTCCATCACTGCACTAAAGCTGAGAGCACAAGGGGATATTTTTGGCAAATCATTTATTCAAGAAAAATGCAGCATTAAAGCAAGCAGAGCTCTTTGTGGATTTTAGATGAATTTAATCAACCTGAGACAGCAGAAGCTCGTGCCTAGTGATTTCCCTTCCCATAGTGTGAGTCCCACACACCCTGTGCCTGGTTTGCCAGGTCCATGGGTGTCTCAGGCTGCAGTGCCTCCTCAGGGGCAGGAGACATCTATGGTTAAATGAGCCAAAAACTCTGAAACTTTCTGCTTGGAAGACCATAACCTCCAACATTCTCTCTGCCCACAAGGGAGCTGCTGTTTTGCACTCTGCTGCTGCTTTCCACTTCCTTTCCCTCCCTCATTTCCTCTGGGCACCCAGCACACCCTGTCCTGCCATAGCCAGTCCCTCCAGAGCCTGAGCAGGTGACAAAGGGCAGGGGCCGGTGCCAGTGTGAGGGGGTGACTCCCAGGGTCAGGAATCCTTCCAGGCTTTGGGAATGCCAGGAAGTGTCCCCTGTGCCACCTTGGCTCCTTGGAGTGATGCCCTTTCCTCCGTGGTGCAGATGGAGCTGGTGGTGCCAGCACAGGCTGTCCCTGGAGCAGGACCCGGGGCTGTAACGAGCACAACTTCACTCATCAGGCTCTCCAGCTCAAGCTGCACTGAAGGGACATTCAGGGACACATTTATCAGGGAGAAGAGGGGAAATAGGGCTGGGAAAGGAGCAGCACAGTCCTTTTGTCAGCAATTAGTGCAGGATGGTGTTCTGTACTGCCACCAGTGGAAGGAGAGTGACCATTCCCTAGACACACACCTTGTGCTGCAGCACCTGCAGGGCACCAGGACCCTGGTCCAGCCCTGGCCCCTGGGGAGGTGTCCTTCACTCACAGAAAGCACCATTCATCCCCAAAGCTGCTCTGCCAGCAGCCAGAACGTGCCCTTGTGTTCTGCTAGAACTGGAAATGTGAACCATCAGGTAAGAATGTGGATGGATTAGGGTGAGTGCATGAGGCACAGGAACAAAGAAAAGAGGAAGAAAGTCATGGGAAAGCAAAGGTTCCATCGTGGCAGGGTGGGGAGAAGCAGCAGCTGATACTGCAGCTTCAGCCAAATAAGCAGGATGCTGATGCCAGGTGTGCCCTTCTGTTCAGCTGTGAGCTCACACCCAGGGCACGTTCTGTGCTTCCCCTGGTACAGGCCCTGGGACTGCACTTCTGGGACAGCTCTGGAGCCCCTCTCCTGCCATGTGCCATGGAAAAACCTTCCTGGGGGACACTTGGACTCTCCTGTACCCATTGTTATAAATGGGAAACAAAGTCTTGATATTCAGCAAAATTTAGATTGGTTTATTTTATATAGACAGAGCAAGCAGTGCTGGGGAGAACGTGAGGGGTCAGTGCCCACTCCACGCTTCCACCCAGCCTGGTTTGCAGCTCCCTTTTTATAGTCTGGTTTTCCTTGTAGTAATCAATAATTGTTATTGTTTTGTTGTAGTAATTCTGCAAGGTAAGCAGTGGTGGGCAAAGAAACTTCCAAACTCCCGTGGGACAGCTCTTGGGACAATTGGTCATGGAACCATCTGGTCTTGGGAGATAAAAACAGGACAAGTGGGAAGCCTGATCCTTAGCAGATAGTTTGTGATTGATCACACAAAGGCAGGAAATCTGATTCTGCAAAAACCTTTCAGACTGTGGAAAACCTCATTTTTTTTCTTCTTTTACAAACTGGTATACAATATTCAATATACAATATTCATACCAGGGGTATTCAAACAGAATGGGTTTAATCATATATTTCCCTTTATCTAGGTCCATGTTCTTCTCTTATTTTAAGTATTCTGGTTTATACAAACTCCAAAACTTCTGTGATTAACACGAATAATTTATCAATTACCACACCAGTGATAGCCTTGTTTGCTGGGAGCACACTCCCAGCCAGGCACTCCTGCCTCACCCTGCTCCCAGCTGGGGCTGTGAAGAGGGGAGCACAGCCCACCCAGCACCCAGGGAATGACCAGCTGTCTGCACAGGGCACCCAGCTGAGGAAGAGGTTAAACGTTAAAACATGGGGCAGCATTTGGGGAACATGGCAGGGTTGTCTGCAAACTCCCCATGGATCAGACCAGCCCTCCCTCCTGCTCCAGAGTGCCCTGCTCGGGGTGAAGGGAGCAGGGTTAGCTCATGCTGTGCTGCTGTTTGTGGAGAGCAGCAAATAATAAAGATAAACGACTTCTTAGGCAAAATAAACATTTTATTGAAAAACCCAACCATATTTATGGAGTGGTTTGCAAACCTCAAATGGGACAGTGGTTCATTGAGCAATGGGGAAAACATCTCCTGTCACGTACATCACAAACTGTCCCTCAGTCAACACCAGGTGCTAATCTCTGTTTATGAATTCCTTTCTATTTACAAAAAGCTGTCATCCTGGGAAAGGCTCAGACCAGAGCTGAGAAACTGTCTCAGCTTGGGAAAAAACCTCCCAGCTTGAGAAAGAGTAAAAGAACTCAGAACCTGAGAAAAGGCCTGGCTAAAATCTGCCCAGGCCTTCAGCAGTGTCCACACCTGCTGTTATAAATGTATGACATGTTGTTGGCTCTTTGCAAGTATTGGGATAAATACTGAATGTATAATGTTAAAATAGCATTTCTATATGGATATAGTCTTAGTTAATAGTAAAAGTTAGACATAAGTTTTTAGAGATGGTATGCTTAAACTACCTTTTTAGTCAAGATAACAGCCTGTGAACAGGTGATGGGGACCCTGCAGCTGACACAACAATTATCAACACTCAACTGGCTGCAAAAAGACCACCACCCAAATTAAAAGACATAAGAAAAAGAATAAAACCACAAGCCAAGAAACACGCACGCTCTAAAAAAGCAGACCCAAAGAGTGGCCATGCTAAACAGTTCCCAGAAACAGTTGACTATGCATAAAAAACCATAAATATGTAACAAATGGATGAATTGTAAAAGCTATTTAAAGGGGTGTGCTCCTGGCAACATGCCAAGCACCCGGCTGTTTTAACCCTTTGCTTTATGTATGTCTCTTATTGTCTTTTTATTAAACCTTTTAATTCTCCCAAGACAGCAAACCATGTTTTTCACACCTGCTGCCTGCCAGCAGCCCCGATTGTGCTTTGTGGCGTGTCCTGCTGACTGTGCCCCTCGTGTTCCCTGCCCAGTACAAACAGGTGGAGCAGTACATGTCCTTCCACAAGCTGCCCGCCGACATGCGGCAGCGCATCCACGACTACTACGAGCACCGCTACCAGGGCAAGATGTTCGACGAGGAGAGCATCCTGGGGGAGCTGAGCGAGCCCCTGCGCGAGGTGAGGGCCAGGCAACGGCCAGGGCACACTCCCAGCACCTCTGGGGTAGGAGCTCAGGAAGCTCCCATCTCATGTGGTTGGTTATAACTCAGCATGGAGTGTTGAGTCTTATCCGTGCCCCATCCACCTGCTGTAGGAGGAGGCCCCCTCTTCCCCTTCAGAGAAGCCCCCTTTCCTTCCCAGCTGAAGCCTGGCAATGCAGGTTGTCCCTGGTATGTCACCAGTGTGTCACCACCTGCCTTCTGTCTTTGTCCCCCAGTAATGTCCTCCATGGGAGAGAGAAGAGCTGAGCAAGTGCCAGCCAGAATTTAAAACTAGTTTTGCTGAAGTCTCAAAGGGCACCTCTCTTCCCCAGCTCTCTCTCTCTTCCCGCTCCAGTTATCCTTGCTCCCACAGAGTGCTGTGCTGGGGTGATGGGCTCAGCACCATGTCCTGGGTGGGACCTGCTGGGGCACAGAGCAGCTCCTGAGCTGTCACCCCTGTGAGTGACACGGAGCCCTGGGGGAGGCACAGCCCAGCTGTGGTGACAGCTGAGCAGCTGGACTGGCCTCTCTTCAGCGGGGGTGGATCCAGCCTCTGCCCAGTGCCTGGTGAGCACCTCTCCCTCCTCCCCTGACACTGTCCCCATCTGCCTGGGATCATTCTCCTGCTGGGCACATTGGTGCTGTTTAACAGCTCATTGACAAGCAAGGGCACCAGAGAACGAGGGGCTGCCAAGGTGAGTTATGACACCTGCCCAGAGAAGAGCCCTGGGCTTTGTCAGACAGCATTTCACTGCTGCTGTGCTCCCTCCCAGCCCAAGGTTCCCTGCAGAAACAAGAATGCTGTGTGTATTTGGAGGCTTGAGTGTTGTCCCTGCTCAGGGGAGGCAGAGGGGTGAAGGCAGTGAGCGTGGTGCTGGCTGCAGCACTGCTGCATGCTCTCAGCATCCAGAGCCCATCCAGCCTGCAGCAGGGCAGCCAGACCAAGACACAGCCAGTTTATCCCACTTTAAATGCACAGGTCAGCTGGGGATCTTCACAGGTGTTGACTAACCACATGTGCATTCTCTTGCTCCCTGTCCCCTCCTCTCCCTCTCCTTCATGGTCAGGAAATCATCAACTTCAACTGCCGCAAGCTGGTGGCCTCCATGCCCCTGTTTGCCAACGCTGACCCCAACTTTGTGACGTCCATGCTGACCAAGCTGAAGTTCGAGGTGTTCCAGCCCGGGGACTACATCATCCGCGAGGGCACCATCGGCAAGAAGATGTACTTCATCCAGCACGGCGTGGTCAGCGTCCTCACCAAGGGCAACAAGGAGACCAAGCTGGCTGATGGCTCCTACTTTGGAGGTGAGTGCTGGTCACTCACCCTCCTGCAGCCATGCTCAGGCATTCCTGGATCCTCACAGGACCAGCCCTGTTACGATCCACTCAACCCGAGCGATCCACTCAAGCCGAGCGGGAGTCGTGATGGTTCGTTCAGCCCCAGGGTGCAAAAGGCAAACAGCAAGGGACTCAAGTTTTATTCAGCAGCAATGCACTTTATTGAGTGCCAACAACTCAGTTTGGCAGAGGAGAGAGAGAGAGATAAAGGAAATTAAATAAAAGGGGGAGAGAGAGAGAGAGAGAAGGATGATAGGGGAAATAGCTACCAACAGAAGGGGTGACGTCCTTGTGGTCTTCAGCCAATAGACGTGTCTTCCATCCATGGGGAGAAAGAGATCTCAAAGTCTCTTCAGCAAAGTCACTTTTTATAGTCCTTTTCCAAAGCGAGTGGCCTCTGGCCAAAAGGTGGGGACATTAATGGACTATTGTATGTGGAGACTGTCACTCCATGAAACAGGTGCAGGAACAGGGCGCTATAACCAGCACCCTGCTGGAGAGCAGCGTGCCATGGCAGCACCAGGCACACCTACAAACAGTCCTTGGCAAGCATCCACCTTGGCCAGACCAGAACTCAGGTCCAGAGTGAGTGGTGGGGTCCTGGGTCTCAGTCTCTGTTGATGGTCATGGGGCAGATAAGGGAAACTTTGGACCAACCCTTACAGACCCCCAGTACCACCTCCTCCATCTCTGGGCATCTTCCCAGAGAGGGGATGGTGCAGGGGGAGGTGACTGGTGGGCACTGCAGAACCTTGGTCATAAATAACAGCAAAACCCACCAGGGAAACTTGGTTCTTGCAGCTTCATTTCTTTCTGACAGATGGGTGAAGCTGAGAAGATAAAGGTAAAAAGCAGCCTGTTCTCAGCTCTGCAGGCACATTCCTACTCCTGCTCTCCAGCATTTACTGCATGAGGGGTGGATAAACACAGAGGGAAAAACAGTCCCTCATCTGCCCTGCCTGCAGCTCAGCAAAGTGCCCTGGGGGTTGGCAGGCAGGCAAAATTTATGAGCAGCAGAGCTCTGGAGCAGTGGGGACCAGCAGGAGGCTGGGAAGGATTTAGGGCATTGCTCTCATGAGAAACACAAAGCCCCTTCTCCTGTCAGAGCCCATGCAGAGCTCAGCCCCAGATGGGGCAGGTTGCAGGACAAGCTCTGACTGCACAACCTGTGATGTGCTGCCGAGGGGACACAGAGCAAAACCTGCCTTGCCTTCCCTTCTGGGAGGCCTTTCCTCTAAAAAATTCCTATTATGCATTTCCCACACTCCTGTTACTCCTGGTTCATGTGAAACAACCTGTCTGCACCTTGCTTGGGTACAAGGATTTTGGTATTTGGAGCTGGAGGGTTGGAGTCAGGATACCCTGGCTGACAGATGGGGTTGAACTTGCCCATGACATTCCATCACAACTCCTCACACACACAGCACTGTCTCCTAAGCATCCTTTCCTGGGAAAGCAGCCTAGGAGCACACTCATAAATAACCTTGTGGTGCTGCTGTGCCAGGGCTTTGGGTGGGCTCAGCATGAATCCAAGGAATGGTGCAGGAGGATTGGCACCCAGCACACACAGGGAGCAGAGAGCTGTCACTCTGCAGCTCACACCATCTGTCCTGAAGTGCCTGTCCCTGCTGCCCAGACTCTGTGCAAGCAGTGGAAAAGCAGAATTTGGGAGCTCTCTGTTGTGTTCAAGGAGCTGTGGTTGAATGCAGGGCTTTGTGTTCTGTAAGCAGCTGAGCACTGAGGAGTGCATGACAGCAGTGCAAATGCACCCAGAGCTGGGAGGTGCCACTGATGTGGCTTTTCCTGACAATGCTTGTGGCATAAACATGAAAATCTTTGAAAACTGTGGAGAGACAAATGTTCCAGGTACAGGGATCAAAATTCCAGCCAGGCACCAAAGGCGCAGGTCAGCACAGAGCCTCTACAAACCTAGAGAGAATTGCCTTCAATGAGAGCACGTTTTGACCTTCTGCTCCCAGTGCCCACGAGGAGCTGGAGAAACAGAGCTCCTCCAGTGTGAACAGACAGTGCTGCCCTTTGATAATCCCCCAGAACAAACCTTGTCTGCCTGACTGGACCACCAGAACCCCTGAGGGGCAGCTGTGTGTGGCAGCTGCCCCAAGTGAGCCCCTGGTACTTTGAAATGTTGGTGCACATGCAGAATGATAATTCTGGCTGTGTTTTCCGTGGGAGGGCAGTGCAGGCAGGACTGCAGGCAGGGCAGTGCAGGCAGGGCAGTGCAGGCAGGGCTGCAGGCAGGGCAGGCAGGGTGCTGTGGTGTGTCCATGCCGTGTCCCAGCCCCTCTCTCCCCGCAGAGATCTGCCTGCTGACCCGCGGGCGGCGCACGGCCAGCGTGAGAGCCGACACCTACTGCCGCCTCTACTCCCTGTCCGTGGACAACTTCAACGAGGTGCTGGAGGAGTACCCCATGATGAGGAGAGCCTTCGAGACCGTGGCTCTGGACAGGCTGGACAGGATTGGTGAGTACAGGGGGAGACATTCCTTCCTTCCTTCCTGGAACCCTTCCTTCCTTCCTTCCTTCCTTCCTTCCTTCCTTCCTTCCTTCCTTCCTTCCTTCCTTCCTTCCTTCCTTCCTTCCTTCCTTCCTTCCTTCCTTCCTTCCTTCCTTCCTTCCTTCCTTCCTTCCTTCCTTCCTTCCTTCCTTCCTTCCTTCCTTCCTTCCTTCCTTCCTTCCTGGAACCCTTCCTGGAACCCTTCCTGGAATCCTTCCTTCCTTCCTCCCTGGAGTCCTTCCTTCCCTGCTGCCTTGGCAGTCCTTCTTCAGGCTCGGTGCTCAGTTCTGGGCTGGAGGTGGGAAGTGAAGGAGATCCCAGCCTGCCCCTCCATGTCCAACTTCAGCTCCCTCAAGGAGCCCAATCTAAACCTGCTGGAGGTAAGTTTAGGTTGGATATTAGGGAGAAATCCTTCTCTGTGAGGGGGTGAGCCCAGGCACAGCTGTGGCTGCCCCTGGATCCCTGGCAGTGTCCAAAGCCAGACTGGACACTAAGGTTTGGAGCACCCTGGGACAGTGGAAGGTGTTCCTGCCCATGGCAGGGGTGTGGACTAGATCACCTTTAAGGTCCATTCTGACCCAAACTATTCTGGGATTCAGAGATTGTTACAGCTCCCAGTGACCCTGCTCCCTGTCCTGTAGGAGAGACAGCCTGTGCTGCAAACATCCTTGTCCAGGTGTCTCTTCCTCTGCTAAAGACAAGGATAACATTCCTTGGGCACAGCCAGAGGTATTAAACAGAGAGATGAAGTGACTTATGCAAGGTCATGCAAGAAGGCTGCAGAGCTGAGGAGCTTTGGAGTCCCAGTCTAACTCCTTCAGCTCCTTCCCCATCCCTTCACAGTGCTTGCATTCCCCCTGCTTTCCACATGGTAAGCCCAGTAGAGCTCTGAGGAAAACGCAGAGGGCCAGGCAGGTGATGAGGTGAGGGGGTAGGGACTCAGCTGGCATCCCAGCAAGGGGTGCAGTGCCTCTGCAGCTTCTCCTGCCAGGAACATTGGATTCTGTGCACCTCATTACCTGCTGCAAATCAGCCCTGCATGCAACCCCTGAGGAAAAGGCTCTGAGCTGAGGACACAGTTTGGCAAAGCCCAGGCTAATGAGGCCCTGGTGGAAGTGGCAGTAAGCCCAACACTTGGGTTATTTCAATGAGGCTGTGCAAACCACAGAGAAAATGTAAAATCAATGCAGGGATGGGCCAGCTTGGCTTCATCTGAAGTTCTGCAGGGCTGGGTGCTCAGTGTTGCTCAGCTTTCCAGCCTGGTGCTCTCTGAGGCTGTGGGCTCAGGTGGGCAGAGCATCCCGTGCTTCCTGTCCTGTGCTCAGTGCCCCTGCACACGTAATGAAATCCATGGAAAATCCTCACCCAGCACAAAGTACCTCACGTGCTCCTTTCCCCAGAGAGCTGCAAATGTCAGCATAAGGTCAGGAGGTGACACAGAGCAAGTGGAACAACAGGCCCTTTGCTGCAGGGCTCTGCCACTGCCCCCCTTCCTTCTGCTGGCAGTGTCAGTGCCTGTGTCACTAAAGTCCTGCTGTGCCCTGGTGTCCCTGGAACTCACCCTCGAGAGCTGCCTGCTCCCTTAACTCTACATCTGAATGATTGTGAAATGGCTCCTCCACAGCCCTCTGTGGTGCCCAGCCCTCCTTGGCTGTAATTGCATGGGGAGCTCTGGGCACCCTGCTGGAGCTGGCAGACCCCATGGAATTCCCTGACTTTATAAATAAGGCATTTCTTCCCTTCCTCTGGAATGTGCACGGTCCAGAAGGAGCAGTGCAGTAGTTCTGTACCAGTACCAGTGTGTGACTTTTGAAAGAATTCAGCATTCTGCTGAGACTCTCTGGAAGTGCAGGAATCATTCTGGAGGACTGAGGTCGAGGAGCAGCAGCTCTTGAAAAGCAGGGATGAACAGAAGCAGGACCATTTTTGTTCCTGCCCCATCCAATTCAGGATCTGTGCACGAGGAGGAAGCAAATGGAAGCCTCTTTCCAAGCCAGTGGTGCATTCTCTGGTTCCCTTCTGCCCAGGGTGACAATGTCCTTGGGAAGCCCAGGGTGACAATGTCCTATGAGTGCAGGAGATGATTCAGAGGGCTCTGTCACTGTTCTGGTACCAGGATAAGATCCATCCAATATTCTCCCTGTGCATTGAGGGAGCAGGGAGGAAATTCTCAGCCCATGGGGAGATGTTTATGGGATTTCTGGCCACTGGGGAGGTTTGGGGAGCGTGGTCTAAGCTCTGTGAATAGCAGGATGAGCAGGCAGGGGCTCAGCCCATGCAGCAACAGGAGCAGGATTGGTGGATGGAGGTGGGATGAGGCACTCCCATGGCAGAGCTGAGCAGTTTGGAAGCAGTGGGTGGGCAGAGCAGAGGGGAGAGGAGGAGAGGAGCTTTCACCAGGGTCACCTTTGAACAGGGTTTGGCAGTGACTGGCACAGGGGGTCACTGAACACACACACACACACACGGAGTCATTCCCACCCAGATCTGCTAAAATCACAGACAATGAGCTCCCAAAGAGCTCCTGAAACACACTCAGACTGTGTACAAGACTGGCTGTGGAGAGAGGAGAACCTGCCTGACCCCAAAATCAAAATTAAAAAAAAAATTTGCTGGAAGGTGAGGGAGGAGGTGGCCAGCTCTGAAATTTCGGAGGGGTTTATCCAGACTGCAGCATCCCAGAGTCACAGAGGGACTCAGACTGCAGCTTTGCAATGCTGCCCTTTGCAGAGCTGAAGGGACAAATCCCAGCATGGGCTGTGTGCAGCTCCTGCAGCACTGCAAGGTCAGGCTGTGGCTGGGGACACACACTGAGCTCAGAGCTCCACAGCAGCTCCCACTGCTCCCTGCTGCCATCTCCACACCTCATCCCACTCCTGCCGTGCCCTGTGGCTCTGGGGGTGCTCCATGAGCTCATTCCCACTCCTGCAGTGCCCTGTGGTTCTGGGGGTGCTCCATGAGCCCATTCCCACTCCTGCAGTGCCCTGTGGCTCTGGGGGTGCTCCATGAGCTCATTCCCACTCCTGCAGTGCCCTGTGGCTCTGGGGGTGCTCCATGAGCTCATTCCCACTCCTGCAGTGCCCTGTGGCTCTGGGGTGCTCCTGGGCTCATTCCCACTCCTCTAATGCCCTGTGGCTCTGGGGTGCTCCATGAGCTCCCCACTCCTGCAGTGCCCTGTGGTTCTGGGGGTGCTCCCTGGGCTCATTCCCACTCCTCTAGTGCCCTGTGGCTCTGGGGGTGCTCCATGAGCCCATTCCCACTCCTGCAGTGCCCTGTGGTTCTGGGGGTGCTCCCTGGGCTTATTCCCACTCCTGCAGTGCCCTGTGGCTCTGGGGGTGCTCCCTGAGCTTATTCCCACTCCTGCAGTGCCCTGTGGCTCTGGGGGTGCTCCTGGGCTTATTCCCACTCCTGCATGTGCCCTGTGGCTCTGGGGGTGCTCCATGGGCTTATTCCCACTCCTGCAGTGCCCTGTGGTTCTGGGGGTGCTCCATGAGCTCATTCCCACTCCTGCAGTGCCCTGTGGCTCTGGGGGTGCTCCCTGGGCTTATTCCCACTCCTGCAGTGCCCTGTGGCTCTGGGGGTGCTCCCTGGGCTCATTCCCACTCCTGCAGTGCCCTGTGGCTCTGGGGGTGCTCCCTGGGCTCATTCCCACTCCTGCAGTGCCCTGTGGCTCTGGGGGTGCTCCATGAGCCCATTCCCACTCCTGCAGTGCCCTGTGGCTCTGGGGGTGCTCCATGAGCTCATTCCCAGCAGAAGCACAGGATAAATCACCCTGGATGTCTCCCAGCTGCACTCCCCCAGTTTCCCTGGCACAGATGAACACAGACCATGCTGAGGCTTTCCAAACGTGCCTGATATTTACTGGAAATGGTTTGATCAAAGCTCCTTAGGTTTGTGTCAAGTTGAAGGAGTAATATCAGTAAAAGCCTTGGAATTTTTTTTTCTTGTTTTTTAAACCAGAACACTCCATTTTCCCTTTGAAATCACATTACACTTCACTGTTTTCCTGAGCCCAGCTTGCTTCTATTAACTGTTTCATTAGATCACATTTTTCTCTTCTGTTTTGCCAAGAAAATATCCAATTTCTCCTCCAGAACACTGCAGAAGATTACTGAAAACATTCTTCCAGGCATGGAAGGGGAGAGGAAGTTTTCAAAACCATTTTTCAAAATTGCAGCTGGTTGGCAAACCGAAAAATTAATCGACTTCCCCATTCTAATGAATTGCCTCATTTACATGATGTTTCCACATGCCAATATAAGCCCTGTGGGCTCCTTCTGGAGAAAATCCCACCAGGCCCAGAGCAGAGTCCTGCTGGGACAAACACTCCCTGGCAGGGTTGACAGAGGTCCTGCATGAGACAGAAATCAGCAGTGGGACTGACCTTGCTTGGGCCAAGATAGGTGCTGAGATTATTCCTCCTCCTCATGGGGTGGAGGAAACAGCTGCCAGCCCCTTTTCCTGTTCTGGATTCCTTGCTGCAGCCCTGCCCAGAAGGAGGGAGAGGGTGCAGCTGATGAGTTTGGCTCTGGGGAACCCCCTGAGATGAGGTTCTGCCCCCAGCCATGCTCAGTGACCCACAGGGACCAGCCCTGTGTTCCTGCTCAGCCACGGGGAAGCTTCATCAGGAGAAGGCAAAAGGGCTCCTGGTCCCCTGCAGTCCAGTCAGGGATGCTGAGTTTGTCCTTCTGGGATGTTTATCCCACAGAAATTGAAGTGCTGGGTGGAGTGAGCTCCTGAGATAAATAACCCACCCAGAATCACTGCTCAAGGCTCCAAACAAAATCCCTGAGACACCCCAGAGCAGAGGAACCTTCTGCAGCCACCCCAGCCCCAGCTCCCCTCCCTCCCTTTAGAACACCCTCTGGGCTCTGAAAACTCCCTCTTTGCCTCACTGCAACAATGGGCTAAATATAGGGGGAAAGGAAGATATTTAGAGCCTTGAAGGTGTTCAGAGCAAAGCTCCTGGTGCTTTGAAGTGGAGTGGGGTATGTAAAATTATGGAAACGAAGCAAACAGATGTTGCTCCCCTAATTAAGAACTGCAAAGTCAGATTTTCTTCAACTGTAGATAGCACACAAAAGAACAGGGAGAAAGGCTCATGTGATTTCATAAAAGGAGCCAGCACTCAACAATAATTCTTCTATCAAACAATCAAAATTAGCTTTCTGTTGTTAAAATTCTGCCCAGACACAGGGGAAATTAGCTGTGGCTTTCTGTTCCTTTCTCCTTTCAGTTCTCTCTGAGCCCACTGGCTGCACTTTAAGAATTCAGGTCATCAAATTGCTTTCTGAATTTGCATGTATTTGAAATAATCTAATTTTATTAGGCTGCCTTCTGCCCTGGCCTGCTGTCAGCGTGGCTGCTCCCACCACTCGGGTGCTTCTCTCAGGTCTGCACTGATTATTCCTGGCACCAAAGGCTGGCTTTGCATCCTGGCTGCACAGAAGGTTCCTTGCCAGGGGTTCCTGGTGTCCTGAGCTGTCTCCTGTGGGAATTCAGCCCCAAAGGGGCAATTCAGCCAGTGGCAGCTGCAGGAACAGACCCAGGCTGGGCTGGGGCTGCTGCCCTGCCCCAGGATTTCCCAGCTGGGAGGAGCTGCTCCAGGGACCAGCTGGAGTGTGCACAGGTGTCCTGGTTTGAAGGACAGGTGTCTGCCAATAAAGGCAGATAACTGAATGGAGAATGTAAACCCCCTCCCTCCAAATTATTATTATAATTTTGACATTAAGGCGCTCTCAGGCAAAGATATGGGTATTAGGAATAACAGTTCTTTACTAGGAAAATTAAAATAGAAATGCAGTATTACAAAGAACAATCCCAAAACACTGCCAGAGTCAGAATCCAAGCTGACACCCGTCAGTCAGTCAGGGTGTTGGCAGCAGTGCCATTCAGTGGTGGCTGCATCCTCCTGCAGTGGCAGATGTGGTTCAGCTGGAGCAGTGCTCCTGGAGAAGGTGCAGTTTCCTCTGAAGGCCCAGGGATGATGTGGAAAGGTCTGGCTTTCCTCTGGAATCCAGTGGAAAGAAGGTACCTTGGTGTCCAAAATGTCAGTTTTTATCTGGGTAGGAAAGGCTTGGCTGCTCCCCCTGGCTGGAGCATCTCCCATGGGATGATGGAATTTTATCAGCCATGCAGTGGGACTGAATGGGCCAGCAGCAGATGATCTCTTCCTGGAGGGAGGATGGGCTGTGGCAAAGATAAAGATGATTGCCCTAGCTGGTTTAAAGCTGGCCCATGAGCAGATAATGTGTGCCAGGAGATCAGGGGCACTGCCCCACCTGGGTTCAGCAGATGTGACAGAACACACATTGCTGGTCACATCAGCCCAACACACCAGGGAAATGAACTGGAACAGGGAATTCAAAATGATTCTGAACCCCCAGAGGATGGGCTTTTTGCCTCTTGGGAAAATGCAGGTGAACCCCCACTGAGCTGCATTCTCTGCTGTGGGAATGTTTCTGCTCGGAATTAATCAGCAAAGCCAGCTGGATCAGCTCTAAGAGCATCCTCAAACACTTCCCAGCCCTGCTCTGGAGCCTCAGAGTGACTTCCCCAAGAGCCTGGCTGTGTAAATCCATGGATGTGTGAGCTCTGACAGCTGCCAGGGCAGCTCTCTCTGCATCCCCTTTCTCCCTTGCTGGATCCTCTCCACTTTGGGTTACCACTGAAATGGACAATTCCCTTTCTTCCCTGGTGGAAACCTTCCTCCCTGTACAGCTCAGGCCTGCCTCTGACTGCTTCCCCTCTTCCATAACCTGAATTATCCCCCAAATTTTGTGATATCTCTGTGCACAGCCAGAGCACAGGTCCAACACACACTGAATAATGATATCTGATGAGTCTCAGCACAGCTACATGAAGCTCTTCCCTCCCACTCTTCACACAGAGCTTTGCAGAATGAAAAAAAAATTAATATGTAGAGCTGGGTAGGCTGTGACTCTCCACAGAGGGGTGAGGTGGCATTCCCAAGGCTGGGACACCCTCAGGGCTCCTGGCTCTCACTCATCACTGCAGATTGAAGCCAAGAGGCACCTTGTCCTCGAGTGGCACCAGTGCCAAGGTCCCTCAGGCCCTCCCAGAGCCCTGCTGGAGGTGACAGCTGTGACAGGACACGCCCTGGGACACTCTGGGCATGCTGGCACTGTCACTGCTGCTCTGAAGTGTGGGCTGGCTGCAGACAGCTCCTGGAGTGCCTTCAAGGCACAGAGAGGCCCCCAAGAGGAGAGGTGTCACTGGTGAGCAGCTCCTTCTTCATGGCATTAAAAAGAGAGGGTTGAAAATTATTTATAAGGATGCTGGAATGGTAAAATGTTACCTGAGCAGGTGTTTTATCTTGATGCAGAGAGCAGAGAGCTTTGTGGACAGCAAAGAGCAAGGTCAAGGTCAGGGATGGGGCTGCTGTGATCTCCTCAGCACCCCCCACTGCTCCTGGGGTGTCTGGGGCTGTGTTTTCCTCTGGAGTCACAGGAGAAATGGCACTTCAGGTGAGCAGGGCTGCCAGGTCCCCTTCATTAAGCTGAAGTAATTTACATTCCCCCATGGCTGGTGAGTTACTGACCCCTTTCCTTAGGCTAAACACAAAATACTCTGAGTCTGGGCCTTGGCTTCCAAAGCAAAGGGAATTCAGATACTCAGCTCCTGCTGAAGTCCAAGCTCCCACCCTGTGCTAGGGGGCACTCCCAGGTGTGATTCACCTAACCCACCTCAGACAGGAGAGTCAAACCAACTCTGAGTGCCTTTTCCTCTCTGCTGAGCAAACCCAAATCCCCAGGCTGTGCTGCTGAAGGGAGAGGTTTCCAGGCAGAGAAATGCACAAGTGGCACTTGAACTTTGATTCCTCAAGGACAGTAACATTTGTGGTTATTCAGGTGATGAGAGAGGACACTACACAGGAGCACCTGTGTTCCCTCTCAGGACTTGGATAAGAAACCCCTGGGAGTTTAAAAAAAGCACACACCCTGTACCACTGCTCACCCCAGCCACAGGCACTTTTCTCCTTTGCTCCATGAGGTCAGCAGCCTCAGATCAGAGCTGGTTCTGTATCTCTGTCTGCATTTATCTCCTGCTGGCCAGATCATCCTGCTCCTCTCACCCATGCAGATTTCTGGGGGTTACTCACCTGACCATTGAACAGACCTGGGACTTTATTTGGTTAAAGTGTAAAACTGCATTGCTGGAGTTACTTCCATTCAGTGTCATCCACTCCCAAGATTCCCAAGGGAGCAGCCCCAGAACATCCCAGCTTTGTGAGCATCATTGTCCCTCATCCCTGCAGAAGGGATGAGGAACTGAGGCTGGGAGCAAAGGCAGCACAAGGACAAGCAGGGATCTGTGGCAGAGCTTGGCACTGCTCCCAGCTGCTCTCCTCCCTGGCTCACCTGGCCCAGGCCAGCCCTGCCTGGAGGCAGCACAGCCCAGGGGGATAAGTCAGGACTAGACAAGCAGGGCTGCAAACCCAACAGCATCTCAGCTGCACAAGTGTGGTCATGAGCTGGCAGGCCAGAAGTTTGGGCACAGCTATTTTTCGTGGCTTATTTATAGACAAAGCTTTTAAAATTTCTACCACCGTAGTATATTGAACAGACACTCTCATACTGCAATAATAGCACAAATTATATTTGGAGGCTGGAATTGTGTTGGCTTTTCTTTGGTTTTTTTAACATCTGCAATGCCTGGAGGAAACTCGAGGCATCTTTAATCCTGACTTAACTGGGATCCTTGTATCAAAACATATGCAAGTGGCATTCAAAGTATATGCATTTCAAACCACGTGGCAAAAAAAAAAATCCTGAGGAAAATGAACACAAGAGCTTCCTCTGGCTCCTAGGAGGCTTTCAGCTCTCACCAGTGACCTTGCTGTGGGTGGGGAGGCATTTCTGGGATGTATCACAGCACACAGAGCAGTGGAAAAGCATCCCCCTCGCTATTCCCAAGCACATTTGCAGCCCTGGGTTTGACAACATTTCACCACCTGTGCTGGGCTTACTTTCAATGAGATGGAGATGTTTTACAAGTGCAAATACTTGTGGAAATCTAATTTTAAGCTCCAGTAGTCACTGAAAACCATTTTCAAAGGCAGGCAGGAACAGAATGGTGTGCCTTACGTAACGGGGCACAGCAAACCGGGGCGCTTCACCAGCGCTGCCAGACAGAGAATCACTCACTGCAGAGAGCACAGCATCACTGCAACACACCAGCACTGCACACAGCCTCACAGCCTGGGCAGAGCAAGGGACAGGGAATGCTGTCACCAGGGATAAAATGGTCATTGAGCAGTGATCAGCCTGATTCCTTTGAGTGTCAGCCTTCCAGCCCCGAGCCTGTGGAGTGTCACGTGTATGAAATTCTGCAGCTTGAGGAGTTCTCAGAACCTGGAGTTACTCAGACTTAAGCAGGGCCACAGATCTTTATAGCATCCCAGCCTCTCTCAAGTCATGGGGATTAATCCCTTCCTGCCCAGCCTGGGCAGGACACCAGGATCAATTCCCAGTAAGAGCAGAGGTTCAAGGATACACCTCAGCTCTTTGCCCAGGGGTCTGTGTGCCTGACAGCTCCAGGCACAGCCCATGTTCTTGCACAAGCTCTGCTGTGCCTGGCCATGGGAAGGACTGGGCTCTGTCTCTTTAGGGGTACCCAGAGCTATTGCAGTCCAGCATACAAAGATCAGCCTTTAGAGAATTCCTACACATGCACTTCAGCCCCTGGAATGACTTCAGCAGCTCCAAACCCTGCTCGCCTTCAGGATCACGTCTTTTCCAGGCTAGGATCTTGCTCTGAGTAGGAAACAAAAGCTTTTTTTTGGTTTTTTTTTTTTTTTTTTTTTTTTTTTTTTTTTTTTTGATTGGCAGTAGGTACAACAGCAGAACACTGAGCATCCCATCCCCTTCCCCAGAGCAGCCACGTCCCAGGTGCACATCCAGGATCAGAACTCTGGCAGCATTTCAGTGCAGCTCAGCCCACTGCAGCTTTACCCACAAAGCCCTCAGAGCCACCCCCTGTCCTTTGTGGGGTGACAAAGGCTTGATTTGAAAAAGGGGAGGGAAGGAAAAACCTTCAGCATGTTCTTGCAGTATCTGCAATTACAGTCAGATTGCTCCTTCCTTTTATATGGGCTTGGCTCAAATCCTTTTCTGCTGGTTCCTCCTGCAAGGGAAGGGAACGCTTGGGAACAGCTCCCTTTGTCCCTGAGCTCCCTCCTCAGCTGCTATGAAATCACCTCCCTTCTGAATGTGCTGTACTTACTGATGTTTTTCATGGGGGTGTTTTCTGTGCTTTCCATGCTTTGCAGCAAGAACTAAACACATTTTACCTTCCCAGCATCACGGTGGGAGTGACTGGGATCTCCCTCTGATTTTACAATTTCTTTTTCATTGATGCAAGAATTGTTTCACCTTTTTCTGGTGGTGAATTTGGAACTCAGTGAGTTATATCCAAGACTCTGCTATTTCAGAGTGGCTTTTTAGGAGACCTTCCCTCTACAGTGGCATTCCAGCTCTCTACTGCCAGATGTTTGATTTTCCATTTGCTGGAGTAAGAGACATGTCCTTAAACTCTTACTCTTTTATCTGCTGCACACTTAAAAGCTACATCATGCACTGAAAAAAACAAGCAACCATCTGGATGTCATCTAGATGTGCCTAAGATCACAAAGATCTGAGAGCTGGCTGGGTGGGATCAAAAGGAAATTCCCAGGTGCCAGGCCCTGCCCTACCCTGGCTGGCTCTGTCCCTCAGCCCAGGAGTGCATCCCTTCAGTGCCAGGTGCACTCCCAAGTTGGACAAATCATTCCACTGCATTTTCCAGCCCATTGCAAGGGCAAAGAGCTGAGTTAACTTCTGGCTGCAGGCTGGGAATCCATCTGGAACATTCCCTAAAGCTGGGGCTTCAAGGGCACAGCGGGGTTCAGACAGGAGCTGCAGGATGCCTGGGGATCCTACCTGGCCCAGCTGAGCTTTTCTAGCTCATGAAGTCATGAATGGAATGGAATGGAATGGAATGGAATGGAATGGAATAGAATAGAATAGAATAGAATAGAATAGAATAGAATAGAATAGAATAGAATAGAATAGAATAGAATAGAATAGAATAGAATAGAATAGAATAGAACCACATAATCATTCAGGTTGGAAAAGACTCCAAGATCATCAAGTCCTGACTCACAGAGAAATTTCCTTTCAAGTGAACCCCTAACTCCAAAATGACCGAGGCACCTGAGACAGGTGAGGAAAAGGTGAAGCTGAAGGAGAGTGGCTGAAGACTTCACTGGATTTGTATTTTTGAGGTTTTATTCTCTTTTTCTAATGGAGGCTCAGGTGCAAAATGGGAATCTTCCACATCCAGCTTTTTGCTGGCTCGCTTACCAGAAGAGTTGTTCCTGCCTAAGGCTGCATGTCCTGTTGGGCACAGTTCAGTGGGATTGGGGCTGTTTGTTCCACAGAAGCAGGAGATGGGCTGTTTGCCTCCTTGCTGCTGGGGCAGAGCTGTGCACAGATCCCCTGAGGGCCGTGCAGGGCAGCAAGGAGAGGCATTCCAGGGAAGCAGGGCAGGAAGCTCTGAGGAAGCCACACACACAGTGACCCTTTCTCTCCTCCCTTCCTGCACTGTGTTATAGATAAAAACGAGATCAAGCCGAATTAAATATGATCAAAATAAGCGATATTTATTTGGTGACCGAAATACGGTCCTCTATAGCCACAATCAAAAAGGGACAGTGCCGAGCCCAGTGAACACACTCTGATCTGAACTCTACTGCTTCAGATCCCCCAATGTTCACAAAACCGCCTTGGTCAGCCCAGTTTTTATACAGTCTTAGCCTGGAGCAGAGGTCTTTGTCTCCTTTCATCGTTCATGTGGTTTTCTTCCACTGGTTGGGCTGGACAAAACCATATTGTGGGAGACGATGAATTCTGATGAAGGCAGGCTCTGTTTTACAGGAAAATGGTATTGAGATGTATCTTGCAGGTCTTGGTTTAGGGAAGCTGGGATTCAGATGTATTTTTCCAATGGATCTGGTTATCTTAATCATTATTATTATGGGTAATATGGGTAAGAGCTTGTTGAGCTCTTATCTTTTGGGTGTTCCCTGGACAGTTCCTGAAAGAGCCATCTCCCCCACGCTACGTCAATTTAGTTGTTAATCTGGGCTGCCTTGGTTTTGTTGGATGTTACAATGCTGAGATAAGGCAATCTGTGTCCTTTTCACCCGTGGTTCTCTTTCTGCTTTCTGAGTTTTCTTTATTATTTTATTCATACGAACATTGCTTATTCTTCATTATTTTTACACGAATTGTATCATACATCACTGTATCATATATTACAACAGGCAAGAAGAACTCCATCCTGCTGCACAAAGTGCAGCACGACCTCAACTCGGGCGTCTTCAACTACCAGGAGAACGAGATCATCCAGCAGATCGTGCAGCACGACCGGGAGATGGCTCACTGTGCCCACAACGTGCAGGCCGCGGCCGCCGCCGCCTCCACGCCCACGCCGGTCATCTGGACGCCGCTGATCCAGGCCCCGCTGCAGGCGGCCGCCGCCACCACCTCGGTGGCCATCGCCCTCACGCACCACCCGCGCCTGCCCACGGCCATCTTCCGCCCGCCCGTCTCCGTGCTGGGCTCCCTGGGCCAGCAGCCCAACCAGACGCCCAGGCAGCAGCTCAAGAGATTCCAGTCGCTCATCCCGTCCGCCGGCCCCTCAGCCGTGGGCTCCCCGTCCAGCACCCCGTCCCAGCTCCACACGCCGGGCGCAGAGACGCCCTCGTCCTCGTCCTTCCACATCCAGCAGCTCGCCGGCTTCTCAGCCGCCGCCGGCCTGGGCCAGTTCCAGGTGGGATCCCCTCCGGGCGGCTCTGGCCAGCCGGGGCTGAGCAGCACCTCCGCCGTGGGGCTGAGCCAGTTCCAGAATGCGCCCTCTGGGTCACCCTTGGGCGCAGCTCAGCCCCTGCAGCAGCAGCAGCAAACGCAGCAGCAAACACAGCAGCAGCAGCAGCAAACTCAGCAGCAGCAGCCAGCCCTGTCCAGCAGTGGGTTTGGGCACTTCCAGCAAGCCACAGCCAGCTCCCCATCGACATCCCTCACCCAGCTGTCATCGAACTCCCCCCCCAGCCTGCTGAACCAGTTCCAGCCCACCCCAAGGCCCCTGCAGGGGGGACAGTCGCAGCAGCTCTCGGGCAGTGGGACCCTCGGGGGGATGAACCACTTCCAGCCCCCTCCTTCTTCCAACTCTCCCTCCTCCAGCCTAAGCCAGCTGGCGCAGGCCTCGGGCGGGCCGTCCGCAGGCCCGTGCCAAACACATCCAAGTGCTTTAGGATCTCTGACTGGAACGATAGCCCAGCTCCACCAGGAGCGGCCTCCCTTCGCCGCCGCCTCCCCGCTCCAGCAGCCCGGCGTCGCCTCTCCCTGTTACACCCCTTCTGGCCTTAGTCCTCCCAGCCAGAGCCCGGTGGCCGCCAGGACTTTGCCGGGAGCCTCGGGCTCGCACGGCTCGCTGCTGCTGCCGCAGCCCGCCAGCCCCCGGCCCCGCCGCAGCCGCCGCCGCAGCCGGGCCGCGCCGCGGGCCCGCCGGGCCGCCTCAACCAGGACATCAAGCTCATCTCTGCGTCCCAGCCCTCCCTGCCCCAGGAGCTGGCTCAGACGCTGGGCCACCACAGCTCTCCGCACTCCTCCAGGGAGTCTGTTTGCAGCTTCTCCCCTTTCCCCGGCGGCGGGAGCGGGCTCCTGGGGAAGCCGTGCAGCTCCATCCCCGGGCGGGTGACTCTGCCTCGCCAGATGTCCTCAGGTTCTCTGCCGCACCCGCTGGTGTTCGGGGCCGGCGGGCGCAAAGAGTCCATAGTGCTCACGGGGGACCTGGAGCCCGTCAGGTCCAAGCTGCCCTCCAATTTGTGAGGACTCCTGCTGGGGCTGCTCGTGCCAGCTCTGCCCTTCAGTTCCTGATGAGTTCACCGAGCAGTTTTTCCTTTCCTTCCCCCCCGCTCCACTCCTGCTTTTTTTTGTTTGTTTGTTTTTTTTTTCCTCCATTTCTTTTGTTTAGGTTTAAGTGTGCTTAGAAACAAAGACAAAACACATGAAAAACAATGGGAAAAAAGAAGATAACCAGGTATTCTTAGAGCTATAGATTTTTGGTCACTTGATTTTATAGAATATTTTAATACACAGGAAAAAAAAAAAAAGGATACGAGCAAATTTAATCCAACGAGGTAACGCACAGCCAGGGCGTGTGCCTGAGCTGGAACACGTGAATGAGCAGCCATAGAAGCCACCAAAAAAGGTTTTCCTGTTGAGACAGAGATCCGAGGTTGGCGTGGGCCATGTCAAGCCTGGAGCTGGTGTTTGTAGAGCAGCCCTGGCTGGCCTCAGCTTACCTCAGCTGTGACCCTGGGGCTGGGGACATGGGGCACAGTGCAAGTGTCCCCCTCCCTCCCTCCCTGCCAGGTCACCTCCTGTGCTCAGCAGCTCGCAGAGGAGCCAGGAAGGGGCGAGTTCACTCTTGTAGACCCCTCGAGAGATTTCCCAAGGGCTGAGGTTTGGGTTGGACCCCAACTGAGGAAGATGAAGGGGACCAGGAGATGGACAGGCTTCACTGCAGATTGTCCTTTTCTTACTCCACTGATGCTCCAGTGGGAACAAGGAGCAATCCCTGGAAGGGCACAGGGAGGGCAGGGATGATCCCACTGTGCTTTGGCATGTGGGCAGCACACCAAGCAGAAGGCCCCAACCTTCAGCCTCTCCATGGTGTGTGCAGAGCACGGGAGGGATGAAGGCAGAGGCAGCTTGAACGTGCCCTCTGTCACTTCAGTGTCTCAGTGTCTGTGGATGACTGCTCTGAGGAGAACTAGGAAGGACTGAGCAGTGGGGTGCAGTCCCCAGCCCTCCTCCTCCTTAGCCCAGGGCAGTGAGAGGCACCAGGACAGTTCTGGAGCCCAGCCAAGATTTACAACTCTGTTTTTACCATTAAAACCAGATCAGCCCAGAAATTTGGCCAGCCATGGTCTGTGCTTGTCCCCTGCTGGGGGAACTGAAATCCTTTGATTTCACCAGCAATAAGAGCCTGCACCTGGTGGGCTTCCCCTGACACCTGCAGCGTCACCAGGCACACCTGGGGCACCTGGAGCTGGCCTTGGGGCTCCCTGCCTGGGGACACCCACACTGGGGCAGGGACAGAACAGGGCCAGCAGCAGTGAGAAGCCACAGCCTTTACCTCGAGGGCAGACATCTCCTTTTGTGTCACTTCATCCTTCCTCTCTCTCAGTTTGGGGTTTTCTTAGGCCAAGGGGTGTCTGTGGCCACCTCACTGTCCGAGTCAGGTGCTCAACTTTTGTAACCCTCATTGGAGACACACCCAGCCTCCCTCTGTGCCCAGCTCTCCAGGCCCCAGCGCTCAAGGGGACGCAGGGCTCCATGCAGCAGTGCCAAAAACTTCCCCACCCCAGTCCCCAGCCCCCCAGCTCCCTCTGCCCTGCCCCCAGCCCTGGCTGACACTTGTTTTTATACCGAGTTGTCTGTAGAACTCTCTGCCACGTGCCTGCACCTTGATTGTTGCATTCCTGGGCACTCCTGCTTCACCCTGCTTTGGTGGCTCCCAATTCAGATGTGATCAGCTTTGGTCTTCCTTAAAGGATCAGGGGAACTCTGGAAATGCTTTTTTCTACTGGCTCCATGCAGCTCTGCCTGTGTGAGCGTGGTGGGAGGGTGAGCGTGTGTGTGTGTGTGTGTTTGTATAGATTTTATAGATGTATCTATATCTACACACCTGCTTTTCTATCTGTAGGGTAGTCACACACATCTGTAGTCTATTTATGCACATGTATCAGCACACACACACACATATATTTATATATATATATATGTATATCCTAGTTTTAAAATACATGTCAGTTCTGACCCTCCTGCAGGGCTGATTGGCAGGTGACAATTATAACCTCTAGATCCTGCTTTTCCAAATATGTACAGGTTCATCTTGACACAGGAATTGAAGCAGACTCGCAGACCCTCTCTTGTTTTCAGAGGTAGAAGGAAGACTCACAATATCCTTTTCAGTTTTTTTTGGGTTTTTAGCAAACCTCTCCCTTATGTGCCAGAGGGGCCCTGGCTGAGCACCTGGAGAGCTTGGGGGCTCTGTGTGGGGCTGGGGCAGGCAGGGGGGAAAGGCCTCCAGCCCTCCTGGTCCTGTGGCTACTGCACTGGCCCCAAATCCTGGCCACACCAGGGCCCCCCAGACCCTCAGGGGGCACCCAGGGCTGGCACTGCCTGGCTGTGCCCCCTCCTCACTGCAGGACACCCTCCCTGGCTTTGCTTCCCTCGGGGATCTTCTTTGGGTTTCCAGCTGTCAGCACTGCAGTAGCCAACATTGAGTTATTCTGACTGGACCCCAGTCAATACTAGGCTTGTCTCTGTAGATGGAACTATATTTATTACTATTATTATTATTATTATTATTATTATTATTATTATTAAATTTTTTCGTTTCTTTTGGGGGGAAGGGAGGGGAAGAGTTCTAGGGGTGGGGTTTGCAATATAAAACACACAATAAAAACCTTAGTAAATAAAAACATGAAAAACCCACCCCTCTGACTTGCTGTTTGCTTCACATGCTGAACTCCAGGCAACACAAAACGAGCTTCAAAGAAGGAAAATCCCATTTCAACCCTTTGCCTTGTCCTGTCTCTATTTTCCTGCTGTATTTGGAGTTTTGGCAGGGTGTTCACCTCCTCACATGTTGTCTGTATTCAGCCACTGACAGGAAAAGTTTAAAACTTCCACCCACACCTGAAGTTTCACCAGAGCAAGGGAGAAATCTGGCAGTTGTTTTGCAGATGTGTGCATGAAAATCCTTCACTTTAATGCAGCCATGGAAGCTGTGGCTGCCTGTGGGGTCCCTGCACAGGACACAGCCCCTGGCAGGGGGACAGGGACTGAGCCAGGAGCACACAGGGAGGAGGGAGGCAGCTGCAGGAGGATGCTGGAGGAGCTGGAGGGTTTGGGGAAGGTAAAAGCAGCCTCAGCTCTGAGCTGCCATTCACTCCTGCAAGGCCCTCTCAGTCTGTGTCCAAACCCTCCTGGGAAGTGGCTCCTGGTGGGGCACCTTGTCCTGGGGTTTCCATCAGGGAATTTGGGCACTAAAATGTTTGGTTTGCCTTCTGGGATAGGTTTTCAGGCCAGGCTATTTTCCATGCCATTCCTATTACACAGGGAATGAGTTGTTAGTCCTGCCCAACCCAACATTTGAGACTTCACAGAAGATTTGTAAATTTGCAAGGTTGGACTGGAACAAAATCCAAGTTTTGAGCTCTCAAAGGACACTTGGAAGGCCTGGCTGGTTCAGTACATGGTCCTCTCTGCAAGGACTTCAGAGTGCACTGGAATGATCCAGGTGTGGGGGAAAACATCCCCAGGCACCAGAGCCAGGTCACTGCCCATCAGTGGGATGGGTTTGCCCCTCATCACCCCTGCCTGCCCCACAGAGCCTCAGCATCCTTCCTCCAGTGTGGGGAAAGGCAGGAGCAGCAGCTCTGGCAGCCTCTCCCTTGGGCCAGTCCCAGTTTGGGCAGGGCTGGAATTCATGGCAATTGATGGAGCCTGGCCTGGCCTGGCTGCCCATCCCCTTGAGAAGAGCAGTCTCTGCCTTTGGGAGGAGCAGCAGCTCCCACACTCACAGTTCTTGCAGCCTGTGGGAGGTTTTGGGGTGTCAGAGCCAACAGAACCCAGCAATTCCCAGCAGTGCTTTCCCAGGGTACTGGGATTGTCTGGCCCCTGCACCAGCCACCCCTGCACAGGAAGGAAAGTGGTGCCAGGGCCACAGGGAGAAGCAGGCTGGGGCTCAGCTCTTGGGAAAAGGTTTTTCCTCCTCTCTGCATCCCCCCTGAGCTCTGTGGTGGAGCAGCAGCCTGGCAGGACCCTCAGCCCTGTTCCCCAGTCACAGCCACCACCAGGGACACCCTGCCACCTCCTGGGGTGTCCCCAGGGAGCCCCACGCTGGGGCTGGGGTTCTGCATGCCCTGACTGAGTCCCATTTCATCTCCTCTGCAGTTCCAGGGATCTCCCAGCACTGGGCACGGGACCAGCAAGCTCAGGTACCCTGCAAGGTACTTCTGGGAATATCCAGAAGGAGAAGGGAGTTGCATCTTTTTCCTCCCTGCTGAGGGAGCCATGAGTAAGTTGGGAATGACCCCTTAAAGCAATCAATACATCAGAGTGTTTATTTTATCTAAAATAAAGAACACCAGGCAGCTTTCACTCCCCCAGCCTCAGGGCTGAGCTCATCCCTGCCCAAGGCACTGCTGTGCCAGTGGCACAGGAGCTGCAGGCCATGAGCCACACTCTGCATCCCTGTTATTCTGTGGAAGAGGAGCCCTTTGGGAAGTGGGAGATGGGCACAAAGCAATGCTCTCAGCCATGGCCAAACCACACCTTGTGAAAAGCAAATGGGGGAGTTCCTCCAAGCCTCCCACACCCCGGGGCAGAGGTGACATCTCACTGCTCTCACCCCTGAGTGGTGGCAGGGGACTTTTCCAACACTTTGGGAATACCCTGCTGCCAGAGCTGGAGCAGGGCACCCACTGGGGCTGCTCTGCAGGGACTGAGGGCCCCAGAGCAGTGTGAGACTGGAGAGGCAGTGAGGGCACATCCTCTGCCAGCCAGCCCTGCCCTGCAGCAGCCTGGGACACGGACACAGCTCTGGAAGGCAAGGTGGGACCAGCTCCTGAGCTGAGGGAGGGACAGGAGGGGCCAGGGTTGGCTTCTCGACAGCCTGGCAGGGAGTGCTGGGATCACACTTGGAATAGAGGCTGACCAGGAGTTCTGCTTCCAATAGGGAAGGGAACTGGAGACAGAGCTGCCCCTGGTGAGGCAGGACCCTTCCCTTGGGAATAATTCCCCTGCCCAGCACTGCAGCCACTCTGCAAGCCCCAGAGGGGTCACCAGCACCATTGACAGTCCCAGGAGAGGGGAGGGCAGAGGGCAGCCCATGGCAGGATCCCAGGAGCCAGTGCTGACCCCTGTGCCAGGCTCTGGGGGGGCTGGAGCAGCAGTGGCTGCAGGGATGAACCCCAGGAGCTGGGATGCACAAACCAGCAGTCCCTTGATGCCAGAGGCTCCCTCTGCACACACTCTGCCCCTCGCAGGCCATGCCCAGCCCTTTCCCCTGCTTGGGGTGACCTGAGTGTGGGATGGGGGGGATCTTTCCCCCTGCTGACCCACACCTGGGCTCGGTAGCTCCTCCTGCAGTGGGGAGGAGAAGCAGGCAGGGCAAGCTGAGGTTTGGGTTTGCCCTCGGGGGCTGGAGGTGATTCTGCAGCAGCTTTGCATCACCTCTGCTCATGTTTGTCCCTTGCCCCACACGGAGGGTCCGTTGTGGTCCCAGGTTCTCAACCCAAATCTACACTCACAAACCTGCAGAAATTAAATGAAGCTGCTCAGGCACGTTGTGGGCGACACTATCAGCTCCTGGCAGAGGTGCAGCCTTGGCTGGACGCTGTTTTACTGGCAGGGGGGAGCCCATGGGAGAAGCTGGGACAGCCCAAGGTCCCCAGGTCAGAGCTGAGCATCTCCCCGTTTCCAGCACAGCTCCGTGCTGGAGCTGCAGGTGTGCTCCCTGTGCGAGGGGCGGGCTGCAAGGACGGGCTGCCCTCCGTGCAGTGACCCGGGGGAGCACAGTGCCAGTGTCCCCAGCCCTGTCCCCCTGTCCCTGCCTGGGCACTGCTCCCTGGATGGGCAGGGGGTCTCCAAACCCATCCTCCCTCCTCTCGATGGAAAGAGGCTGAATTTTAGCGCGGGTTTATGCGCATTGGTTTTGTCACGTCACTTGCAGAGGCCCCAGACATTCTGGCACGCTCTGGCTTTAGGCTCTGATTTTAGGGGAGCTGAGGGTGCTGCCATGAGGGCAGGTTAAGGGAGCGCAGCCCTGGCCGGGCTGTGCCGTTTGCAGAGGCAGCGGAGCCGATTGCCCCCGCTGCTCCCAGCTGTCCGTCTGTGTGTCCGTCTGTCTGTCTGCCTGTGTGTCTGCCTGTCTGTGTGTCCGTCCGTCTGTCGATCTGTCTGTCTGTCCATCCGTCTGTGTGTCTGCCCTTCTATCTGTCCTTCTGTCCATCTGTCCGTCTGTCTGTCCATCCCTCTGTCTGTCCATCTGTCTGTCTGTCTCTCTGTCCATCTGTCTGTCCATCAATCTGTCTGTGTGTCTGTCCGTCCGTCTGTCCATCTGTCCATCCGTCTGTCTGTCCATCTGTCCGTCCATCTGTCTGTCCGTCCGTCCGTCTTCCTGTCCGTCTGTCCATCCATCTGTCTGTCTGCCCGCCCGTCTGTCTGTCCATCCGTCCGTCTGTCCATCTGTCTGTCCGTCTGTCCATCTGTCCGTTCACCTGTCTGTCTGCCCGCCCGTCTGTCTGTCCATCCGTCCGTCTGTCCATCTGTCCGTCCGTCAGTCTGTCTGTCCCCCAGCCCCGGCAGCCCTCTCAGGCTTCCTGTCTGTAAATAATAAAACCCCAACGACACAAACTCTTGGTTAAAGTGTTGGTTTACTCTTAAATATCAAGTGTTAATAAGCTCTTAATTAAAGTGTTCGTTTACTATTGTGATAACTGATAGAAGATTCGTGTTAATCGTAGAAGTTTTGGAGTTTGTATGAACCACAATGTTCCACCTTTATGCTCGTGTTCCAGTGGCTGCCCAGACAGTGGCTGCCCCTGGATCCCGGCAGTGTCCCAGGCCAGGCTGGCTGGGGCTTGGAGCGCCCTGGGACAGTGGAAGGGTCCCTGCCATGGCAGGGGCGGGATTGGAATGAGATGGGCCCTAAGGTCCCTTCCATCCAAACCATTCTGGGATCCTACGAAGAGCTGCAATGGTTCCGTGTTTTTGATGAAAGCTGTTGGCTTGAATCACCCTGAGCTGCTGCAGAAACGCTTCTGCTGGGATGAAGAGGGTTTTGGATCAAACCCAGTCTCAGTTCAGGTGGGGATGGGTGGCTGCTCTCACTGGGCAAAAGCCTGCAAGTGTTGCCCGAATTTATTGCAGGTGTTTGAGGCAACCCTTGGTTCTTGGCTCCTTGGAAAAACTGGGATTTTCAGCCCGATCTCCTCCCTGAGTGCCCGTCCGAGGCAGCAGCACTGATATGAGCCCTCATCCTTCCCGGGAGCTCCGCTCGGGCCGTGCGAGCGCTGCAGCTTCTCAGCAGCGGGGCAGCGCTGCCACCTGCTGTCCCCGGGCTGGCTGTCACCTGCTGTCCCCGGGCAGCGCTGCCACCTGCTGTCCCCGGGCTGGCTGCCACCTGCTGTCCCCGGGCTGGCTGTCACCTGCTGTCCCCGGGCAGCGCTGCCACCTGCTGTCCCCGGGCTGGCTGTCACCTGCTGTCCCCGGGCAGCGCTGCACCTGCTGTCCCCGGGCTGGCTGTCACCTGCTGTCCCCGGGCAGCGCTGCCACCTGCTGTCCCCGGGCACAGCGACACGGCCGAGGGGCTGCACCGGCCCCAGGAGCGCTCTGGGTGCTGCAGAGCACGGGGAGAAAAGGAGGCTCAGGAGGGACCCTGTGGCTCTGCACGACTCCCTGAGAGGAGGGGGCAGCTGAGGGGGTTCGGGTCTGCTCCAGGGGACAGGGACAGGACAAGGGGAAACAGCCTCAAGCTGGGCCAGGAAGGGTCAGGTTGGACATTGGGAGGAATTTCTCCTGGAACAACGTGGTCAGGCATTGGAAGGGGCTGCCCAGGGATGTTTGGAGTCCCCATCCCTGGAGGTGTCCAAGGAATTCCTGGATGTGCTACTCAGTGCTCTGGGCTGGGAACAAGGTGGGGTTTGGGCACGGGCTGGACTCGATGGTCTGGGAGCTCTTTTCCCACCCCAGTGATTCCGTGTGAATCCCGGCCTGGTCAGGGTTGGAAAAGCTCAGCTCCTGCCCTCCCTGCCACGGGCGGGAGCTCGGTGAGTCTGGGCGGAGTTTGGGGGTTCATGTGCTCTCCTCTGCTTTCCATAGGAAATGGTCCCCAGCTTTGTCCCCTGGCCCCTCACCCCACCGGCTCTGACAGGCTGGGCTGCCCCTGCCCCGCTCCAGGGCCATCCCTCCGGGAGAACTCCAGGCTGAAATCAGCACGGGGTGGGGGCAACAAGGACATCAATTACTGCACTTCACAATCCAGACACAGAAAGTGCAATATCCCATGGTTATGGGATTGCTTTTCCATTATTTCCCAGTTTATTAAAGCTATTATTTGTACTTGCACTGATTTGAACCCCTTCCTTCTCTGCTTGCTAATTAAAAGATGTTATTTTTACTGTGCAGCTTTGAAATAGGGAGGCAGGAAAATGCTCCAAGTTCAGTGTCTGCACAAAGCCTGAGGGAGGGAGAACAGTTCTTTCTTTGGAGAACACAACCCACAGAAGAAAAAAAAGGGCAAGTAAAACCCCAAACCTGGTCACTGTACTGACCACAAATAATTAAACAAACTCTCCAAGAAGCCCAGGAGTTGATTGGATTAAAAAAGTGTATTGGATGCCCAATACAAAATAATAAACATGAAGTTATTAAAAAAAGCCATAGAGGATACAGCAAATACTACAGAAAAGCAAAAAAATTGTACAGAAAGTTCGACATCTACAGCAGTCCTTGAAATTCTTCTACATGAGAATCATAAAACAATGTACAGGTTTGGTTTGTTCCTTTTCCCCAAATGTCTGAGGGAAGCTGTCACTGCACAGCTGGACTATGACACTACAAGGATACACAATGTTCCAAAGTTAAAATCACAGGATATGTAAGAAAACGTAGCATTAAAATGTGAAAAAGTGCAATACAGATTGTACACTGAATTGAATAAGTTTTTTTTTTTTTTTTTTTTTTTTTCAGTTTAACCTTAAAAAACCAACTTTGAACAGTTGTTTTATCATTAAAAATATTCCCCCTCCCCAAATTCAATGACAATATTAACATTCATGGTGTTCTACATAAGGAATATTCACAAAGGCCCCCAGCTGGGAATACTGTATGTGTAGGATGGCATTTCTTTGGGTATAGGTAAAAAATAGGTAAAGGAACAGGTCCACACCCTCCTTTCAGGCCAGGGGTGGATTTTCTTCTTTAAATACATGTTCTGTAGCTTATTTTGCCCTGAATTGTACTGATCAAAAGTCCAAACATTAATTATCCAGGTGGCCCACGGTGCTACAATTTATTTAATTCCCTCCCCTCCCTCAATAATAAATAAATGCAGGAAATGGCCCAGAAATGACAACACAGTCCAGGAAAAGAAAGGAAGTGATCCCACCCTCAGTCCTGGCTCTCCTGGGGGATTCTGTGGCTCTCCCTTCTCCCACTGACAGGACAGGGAGCTCCAGCTTCAGTTCAGGGGTTAATGGGAAGCAAAGTTGTTTTTGCCATTTCAGTGGAAATCTCCTGGCAGAGGCACAGAGGGGGCTGAGCTTCTCAAATCCCAGCCCCCAAACCATCAGAAGTTTGGGATTCCTTTCATCCTAGAACTGGAATTGCACAGGAATTCGTTGGCAGCTGGTTGGGCTTTCTCTTTTTTTCCCCTCATTTTACTGAACTCCAGCCCTTTTTTTTTAATGCAGAGAAGGACAGAGCCAGGCAAGCACACCCAGAGAGAAGGATCATCTCTCTTCCCTCCCCTCCCTGGAGCTCCCTGTTCCCTCTCCTCCCTTTCCAGACAGGTCTGTGAGCAGCACCAACACTGGGTTTGTTTTTACATGGTTTCCAAAGTGTAAAAAAATACATTTTTGCCTTGTTTTGTGTCTGAGGAATCCTTCTGAGCAGGATTCCTGTTGGGATGGCCAGGGCCAGGGCCACTGCTGCAGGACACTCAGAGCTCTCCAGGCAGGATCTGTGTTGGGAATGGGAAGATCCTGAAGTTCTCTGAGCCCAGAGGGTTCAACCCCAGCCCTGCAGCCTTGCTGAGCTCCCACTCTGCACTTCCAAGGCTACTGATCCATCTTTAAACCAACAACAACAAAACAGCTGCCAAAACAAGCTTCCTGTAGGGTCACCAAGACAGGAGAACCCCAATTTCCAGGAGGAATTCTCTGAATGTTCTAAAGGAGACTCTCCCTGCACTCAGTGACCAGACACACAGTACAGCTGAAGATGTTTCCTTGTTCTTCAGTATTCCCAGTCACTGGAAAAAGACAGGAAAACAACAGGAATGAACCCTCCCCAGGACCCCCTCCCCTTCCCCAGCTACTTCTCCCCCCACTCAAAATACTGAAACTGCACAAAAAGCGACAAACAAGGCTCTCAATTACACCTCAATTCAAACAGACTGGGAATCTCACAGTGATGAGAGGAGAAAGTCAGGCTTTTAATAATTATAATATAAAAATAATAAAAAAAGCTTACAAAGAGCAGTGCAGCATCCCAAAAGGCCATGGATTAACTGCCAGAAGGGGACGTAATTATACTCAGGATAAAAACCAAAACAGAACAACCCACACTGGCAATGAATTTTCATACACAATAGAACAAGCAGTCAAACCTCAGCCTACGCTGTGGAAAACAACAGTTTCTCCCTTTTTTTTTTTTATTACAATATTTTTTTTCCTTTTTATAAAAAAAGATAAAATAAAAACACAAATAAAATTGTACATAAATGCCAATGTCCAACACTGAAAAGGCAGGGCAATCACACCACTGAGACAAAACCTGACCAGAAAAGAACTAATGGCGAGTCCACTTTGCTTTGCTTTTGTCCTGCTGGATCCCAGCCTGGCTGGTGTGGCCCATCCTGGAATCCCACATGGCTCTGCTGCAGGACAAGGGGTGGCACTTGGGTCACCTCCAGCTGCTTCCTCTCCTCCCTCCATTGCTCTCATGTGCTGTCCCTCTTTCTGGCTTGTTTGTTTGTTTGTTTTTTCCCTCTTTCTTTTTTTTTTATCCTTTAGTTTTCCCTCTGTACAATTCCTTGTGTTGCAAGGCTGAGTCCAGGCTGGGGCCGGGCGCTCACGCCGTGGTGATGGCGTTCAGGTCCTTCATCAGTCCTTCCAGGTGGGCCATTTCTTTGGTCAGCTCGTCCGGCTCGTAGCTCTGCAAACAGGGACAGGGTCACTGCCACAGCTGGGACACCCAGGAGCACAGCAGGAACCCCACACTGGGCACTCCCTGCTGCAGCTCCTGGCCCCACTCAGCAATGGATTTATCGACCATTACAACAATGAATAACATGAAAGATCCCTCTTTTCCAGGTGCAGCTGTGGCTCAGAGCTGCACTGATCAAGCCCTGTTTTCCTGTCTCAATCCCTGCCTTTGAACTAAAGCAGGAAGCTGAGAAGGATCTTCCCAGCTCAACAGGAAAAAAAGGCCAAAGGAATCACTTCAACAAAGCTGTTTTGGGATCAGGATGGTTGCTAAATCCATATTTTTAGGCTCAGCTCTCTCTGACCCAAACCCTTCCTGACCAATTCCTTCCCAGTCCTGAGCAGCTTCCAGCCCTGACCTGTTCTCACACACAAACCTCCTCCTTCATTTCAACAGCAGAGAATTGCTGGTTTACCAAACCTCTGCATTGTACAGCAAAGTCATCTCTGTCCTGTGCCCAATACATCATCTACCAACTCCTGACTGGGATAAGGAGCAGCAGCTGGAAGTAAACTCATTCATTAAACTCAATCCTACAGGTTCTCCTAAAAACCCAGCATTAATTCAAATCACTGAACCCCATATTTCAATTTGTAATTTACATTTTAAGACTCACAGCTGAACCCATAATTTAATTTAACTTGGTCTTTTTGCTGACTCTACTGACTCTATTCTTGCAATAATAAATTAATGAAAAAAGTATTAATGGCTCTATTTAAATATTACAAATTAGTTGAGGAGTATGCATTTGGTACTGACCAAACAAAATTAATAAAGCAGGATGGACAGAGGCATAAAAGAACACCAAGATAAAGTTTCCAGACCAGCACATATAGAAATAAAATCAGAAGACTAAAAATATGTGACAAAAGGATAATGAGGAAAAAAAAGAAAAATAAATTCCAAATGAGCATTTCCTGTAGCAGGATGCACAGGGAATATTTGTATATTAACAGGTGACACAATGGCCACAGGAGCAACTCCTTGGCTTGCAATTTGAAAACAGCTCTTCCACTGCTTCATACCCAAAACATTCCTTAAAAGCTGCTTCCAAAGGAGCCCAACAGTTGGCTGCACCCTTTCCAAAATTCAGGAAACTTTCCCATGAGAATTTACAAACACATTTGGGATGATGGCTTGGAATGCACTGACACTGAAGTCAAATATTCCATGTGCAGTGACAGTGGGAATGTTCTATGCAGCTCAGGAATGGCACTGGGAATGCCCTGCAGCAGCTGGGAATGGCACTGGGAATGCCCTGCTGCAGCTGGGAATGGCACTGGGAATGCCCTGCTGCAGCTGGGAATGGCACTGGGAATGCTATGCTGCAGCTGGGAATGGCACTGGGAATGCCCTGCAGAAGCTGGAGAATGGCACTGGGAATGCCCTGCTGCAGCTGGGAATGGCACTGGGAATGCCCTGCAGAAGCTGGAGAATGGCACTGGGAATGCCCTGCAGAAGCTGGAGAATGGCACTGGGAATGCCCTGCAGAAGCTGGGGAATGGCACTGGGAATGCCCTGCAGAAGCTGGGGAATGGCACTGGGAATGCCCTGCAGAAGCTGGGGAAGCTGCAGCTGCAGGGTTCAGCAGGACTCTCCCTGCAGAAGGTGCTCCCACCCCATTTCCCATGCAGGTTCCTGGGCAGTGGAGCTGTGGCACTGAGGGTCCTGCTGCAGGCTGCCTGCAGAGCCCTGCTGTGACCCTGCTGTGACCCTGCTGTGAGCCTGCTGTGACCCTGCTGTGACCCAGCTGTGAGCCCTGCTGTGACCCTGCTGTGACCCTGCTGTGACCCTGCTGTGAGCCTGCTGTGACCCTGCTGTGACCCTGCTGTGAGCCCTGCTGTGACCCTGCTGTGAGCCTGCTGTGAGCCCTGCTGTGACCCTGCTGTGACCCTGCTGTCACCATGCTGTGACCCTGCTGTGACCCTGCTGTGACCCTGCTGTGAGCCCTGCTGTGACCCTGCTGTGAGTCCTGCTGTGACCCTGCTGTGAGCCCTGCTGTGACCCTGCTGTGAGCCCTGCTGTGACCCAGCTGTGAGTCCTGCTGTGACCCTGCTGTGAGCCCTGCTGTGACCCTGCTGTGACCCAGCTGTGAGTCCTGCTGTGACCCTGCTGTGAGCCCTGCTGTGACCCTGCTGTGACCCTGCTGTGAGTCCTGCTGTGACCCTGCTGTGAGCCCTGCTGTGACCCTGCTGTGACCCTGCTGTGACCCTGCTGTGAGCCTGCCAGCCCTGGCAGGGGTACCTACGCTCTCCGAGTCCTCCAGCATGCGCGTGGTCTCCTGCACCTCGGGGGCGCTGGGCACCACCACGGGCATGGGCGGCCGAGTCCTGCCCAGGGTGCCGATGGACGCCGTCTTCACCGCGTGCAGCGCGTGGCTGGGACCTGCACAGAGCGTGGGACACCGTCAGCCTCGGGGCACTGTGTCTCTGCCTGCTCAGGAAGCTCCTGGAAGGAGCAGAGTAAGGATAGAGGGGAATGGCTCCCACTGCCAGGGATAGATGGGATATTGGGAAGGAATTCCTGGCTGTGAGGGTGGGCAGGTCCTGGCTGCCAGCTGTGCCTGCCCCTGGATCCATAGCAGTGTCCAAGGCCAGGCTGGACAGAACTTGGAGCACCCAGGGATAGGGGAAGGTGCCCTGCCCATGGCAGGGGGTGGGACTGGATGGGCTTTAAAGCTCCCTTCCAACCCAAACCGGTCTGGGATGATTCCATGAAGGAAAAGGATTCTATCAGGAGAAAAGGAACACTTCAGTTACAAAGTGTTGGATTTAAATTGTCAGATTAATTGTACAGAAAACGACACCAACAAACCCCACCCCAGCCTCTGCCCCATTTCCTTCCATGCCCAACCTGCCCTCCCTCTGCTCCCCAGATCCCCGTTTCCCAGCAGTTTCTCACCTTGCTGTGTCAGCAGGGGGGTGCTGGGCAGGGCGGGGTCGAAGGGGCCCGCGCTGGGCACGGCGGGCACGGCGAAGCTCTTGAGGGGGTGCGAGGGGCGCACATGGGCCGTGGGGGGCCCCTGGGGCTCCTCCTCGGCGGGCAGGAAGGGCCCCTCGGGCTCGGGCAGCTCCGCGCTGGGCGCGGCGGCGGCCGCGGGCATGGTGTCCGTGCTGGGCGTGTTCCGCACCGACTCTGCAACACACACACACCCCAACGGGGCTACCCCGGCTGCAACGGGACACTGCAGCTCCTCCCCTGGGGCCAGCACACGCCCAGCAAGAACCTTAAAGGATTTTTCCAGTCTGGCTGTCTCAGGCTTGGCTGGGACTTTTCCCAAGCTAGAGCCTCTTTCTCTACTGTAAACATGAGAGAAAGATCATAACAATAGATAAACACCTGCTGAATCCGTGAGAAGCCTGGGACAAGAGGTGTCTCCTTCTCTGACCAATGATCTGTCAGTATTTTGTTTTTCACCAAGTGTCTTATTTGAGGCAATGGCTTCGTTCAATAAATTGCTCTTTCTTGCTCTTTCATGCACCATGCAAGGGAGTGCCACGTTACTGTGTCCTTTCTCAGTTACTGTGTCCTTTCACCACTCAGTAACCCATACACAGTAACACTCCCAGGCCACTGTCTGTGCAGGGAGTGACCCCCTGGCCCGCTCCCAGGTGACTGAAACAGCTCCATGTTCCCATCCTCAGACAAACAGCACAGAACATCAATCTACAGCCTCCTTTTACCCCACAGTACCAAAGTATTGGCACTTTTAACTAGAAACTCTTCAAGCACACAGCACTGGGGTCACAGAAGAGTCACTGGTGGTCACTGGGAGGTGACATCTGAAATCCATGTACTGAGACTCATGGAATGGTTTCAGCTGGAATGGACATTGCAGCCTCAGGAACTGTTTTCATAAGGAAACAACACTTTTGGCTGTGAAACCTTCAAATGCTGACCTTAAAATAGAGAAGCTCAGAGTTTGCTTCCTCCCAGTATACTACCCATGTGCACATTTAGCAATACCATTGCTCTGGAATTTTTCAGAGCACTGGAGACTTCAGTGCCCTCTAGAACTAAATCACTTCAAGTGATTCTGATCAAGCCTGAAAGTGCTGCATGGAAATCACCCCCATTCTTTGTATGCCCCCATTCTCAGTAACCAAGCCTAAACTTTCCTTCCCTGTTGGTTTCAAATTGTATTAATTAGGGGAAAAGTTATTCCATGAAGCAGCTCAGCATTAATTTGATGTTTCAGACTCTAGGGCTGGAGGCTTTAGCAGGAGAATCTGTTTGGAGCTGTGCATAAAACATGAAAACCCCTTGTCCAAGGATCAATATCCATCCTACCCAGGAAAACCCAGCCCATCCAGGATTGTGTCTATACTTAACCCATGCCTCATGGAAGCCCACAGAGGAGACTGAGGCTTGAGGCTCCAGTTTGCAGGTGTTTCCCTCACCTCCCAGAGGGCTGTCTCTCACCTGTGGAGTCGGCCCTGTCCGAATGGGACATGGCAGAGCCCAGGGGCCACGGGCTGAGCTGGTGGTGCAGGAAGCTGCGGGTTGGAGAGGCGAGGCTGCCGGAGTGGAAATGGTGGTGAGGGGGGTCGAGGGAATGGATGGGATGAGCACTAATCACAGCTGTGGATGAACACAAGACAGAGAAACACTTAACACACACACACACACACACACAGGGACAGGCTGGGGATTCTACTCCCTGCTCCCTTCTCCAGCAGGGAGCCAGACCCTCGGCTGATTTACAACCCAGCTTAAACCCCTGCGTTATCACACCTCAAAGATGCTTAGGACAAAATAAACCACCCAATTACAGCTCCAAAAGCTGTGCCACCAGCTCTTAATGCACTGCTTGATTCCAAGGAAAAGTTCAGAAGAAGAATAAAGAGAATACAGATCTGTTACCTATATACAGTACAGCAATAAAGAGGAAATGAGGTGTGTTAAATAATGAACAGCCCTTTGCTTGCTAATATCCTTCCAGAGTTTCTGTATTCCAGGAGGCAAAAAAGGAAGTCACTAGGTACACACCATTACTGCAAATTGGACTAAAATGGTACAGTGAATTAGCATAATTCAGTACTTAGAATGTAATTAATAAACCATCTGAATGCTCTAGTGGGTGAAGAAAGCCATGGAAGGCTGTGCAGGCCCAGACTGGACACATGGAATGGTCCTGGTGGGGCTCACTGAGAAAGGGCCTCACATGCCAGGGTGAGCTCCCCACAAAGCTCCTGCCAGAAGGGCACCTGCAGACCCCACATTGATGTTTCCACTCCCATAAAGCTGAGCCTGCAGCTGGAGCCCTCAGAGCCCTCACTAAGAGGATGGAGAGTCCAAGTCTCAAAGGGCAGGGCCTGGGCCTGGGCCTGGGCTGTGCCCCCTAAGCAAGGCAGGAGCTGACAGAGAGGGGGAAGCAGCCAGGCTTGTCCAAAACCTAAGGAATTCAGAGTAAAACTGCATCCTCTGCTCCCTCCTCACACAGGGAGAGCTGGGAGACAACAAGGAGATCAGACTACTTAGTGTAAAACCATGAAACCAGATGCTACTCTTGGAAAAGGGTGGTAGAACAAGAAAATTCACAACTGAGCAATCAGGTCATCAGGACACTGGAAAAAGTGGGTAGAGATCAAGAACACCAAGTCCTCAATTCAGTTTATAATTAAAGCAAAAAGAAAGTGGAAATGTAATGGACTAGTCTGAAGTAATTCCATAAAACAGAGAGGTTGTGGCAGCAGTCAGCTGGCTCCAGGTGGAACATGATCACAGAGCTCAGGGAAGTCTAAAGCTCAGGCTGGGTGATCTTGGTGTGATTTTACCTCCCTGTTCTGTCCCTGCACAGCAACTCCTGAGCTTCTCACTGGTGTCCTCACACAGGGCTTCAGTCTGGCTGTTCAGAGGTTTAGCCAAGTCCCTTTCTATCTTGAAGTCATGTGAAAACTCTAGGTATATTTCTTAATTCCTAAAATATTTCATAATAATGGTAATTTTGGTATCAGAGAAGGATCCCAGGGCAAAGAGTCTCAAAGAGCTCAGAGTAAAGTCAGAGAAGGCTCTGAGAGCAGCAACTGCAGAGACAAATGGGATGGTGACTGCTTGGGCTGGGAAAACCAATAGTGGGGAGTCTGACAGAGATTCCAGCTCCTACAGAACAGCTGACATTGGCACAGTTCCAAGGGAATGGCTACAAGAAACAGCCAGGCCCACAGACCTGGAGAGCCCCAGACTGGGACAGACAGACAGATCTGGACTCTGCTCCTGCCCTCAGCCCAGTGCAGCCACTCCCAGTCCCTTCTAACAAAGCCTCACTCTGCCCACACCACGAGGGGCTCAGGAGCCTCCCCTGAGCTGCTCCTGCTGCCCAGGATGGGATTTCCTGGGAGCAGGGAGTGGCTCCAGCAGGAATGGGGGTGTTCACTTACGCTGAGGTGGCTGAGAATCAAAAGGCATCATCATCTTGGGCCTCATGCCCCTCCTTCCTGCCAGGGTGGACATGCTGTCCTCTGACTCGTGTCCTGAGGGGAGACAGGGATGTTATTCCTCTGCAGCCAGGCTCCTGGAACCACGGCAGCATTCCAACACTCCTCCCTTTATTCCTGCTCCCAGCAAGTCTTGGAGTCACCAGGGATAAAAACAGCCCTTTCCCCCTTTGCTGAAGGTGGGAAGAAGACAGTGAGGTGAGGATTTTTGGGAACTGTAGAAACTCTCCAGACCCAGTGCAAACTTCTGGCAGTGGTTGAGCTCTGGGCTGAAAGGTCAGAAACAACTTCAGTGGTTTAATATGAAATGAGATGATCTTCCCATTACTAACCAGCATTTACCAAGAGAAAGTCATGATATAACTCTTGGACACTCCATTTCCTCACTAAAATACGTGATCCACCCTTTTCAGAGATTTACAAACCAGGAACAAACCCAATTCACTGCTTGGAAAATAAGAACAGAAAAGAGTAACTTAAATCATCTCTCAATAAAGTGATTTCCCCAGCCACAATAAAATGTGTTTCAGTGCTCATGGCCTCTCACCTCTGTAGGAATTCCGCCTCTGATGGATGTTGCTATCCATGGAATTGTCCACGGGGGTGATGTCCTGGGAGTTGCGAGGGATGGGGGTGTCTGTCATGATGGGATTAGGATCTGGGGATTTATCAATGGGTTTGAGCTCCAGCCTCTCGTGATGGATCCAAAGGTCTGGAGGTTTGACATCTTTGGAGTTCCCCTTGTACTTGTGGGAGCCATTCACGGATTTGCAGGCGGCTCGTTTCCTGGGAAGGAAAGCAAAGGAGATGCTCTTCACTTGTTGGAAAAGGCAACTTTTCTCTGGCATTTCCCTCAGGTCTTGCATCCAGCTGGGCACAAGTTTCCTATTGGGCAGGGAGCTTTGAATTTTGCACACAAACCCCCCTGAACTCTGGTGCCATGGAATTTCTCTCCAATTATACCCCATGTGCAGCCCTGGCTCTGCAGCCCAGCCTTACTTAACAGGAATTAAGTTTGCAGAAATTCTGGTTATTGAGAGAATATTTCAATGCTGTGCCCATATCCTGGGCTCACCAAGCTCCAGCAGCAGCTGGAGAAGGAGGTGCAGGCAGCAGTTATCCCAAGAGGATGGGAACACAGGATTAATGACAGGAATGTTCCTTCCAGCCCTGCTCAGGCTGGACACATCCCACTAGGGAGGTTTCCATTGTGCTGAGCAGCAGCAGCAAACCATGGTGAAGCAGAGATTTGGGATGGCAAAATTTTGGGAAAGTAAAATGTAGGTTTCAGCACTCTCTCCACACTGACTCCTCACTCTGGGCCATGGTAAAGCTGGAGGAGGGGTCCCTTTGGGAGCAGAGTTCCTGGGAATGGCTCAGACATTGGTAAATGTCACTAACAGAGCCTCTGGCAGGGGTGACTCCCAAATCCTGCTCCCACTGGGGCTGATGAGTGACAGGGATCAGGTTATTCCCTGGCTGAGGGCACTCAGAAATTGAGATTTCATGAGGTTATTTCTGCCCTGAAAATAAAACACATCTCCTGGCACTGGCCCATCCCTGCTGCCCTCTCCCAAGCACAGCCCCAGCTGTCAGGTGTGCCAGGGTCAGCTCCTCCATCCCTGCTCCCTCTCCAGCAGTTCTGCAGGGTGGCCCTGTTGCAGCACAGCAACTGCAGACTACACAAGCCTGGCTTTTCATCACTTCCTTAAAAATCTGTTTTGCATAGCAGCATCTTTTCAAACTTCAAATACAGCCCTGGTCTTCCAAAGAATATGCAGTGAGACCCTGCAGGAGCCCAAAAGTGGGAACACCACTGCTGCAGCATTAATGCAGATGCTCTGAGGGAAGAATTCAGATACAAACACTGGGAGTTTGGAGCACTTTTCTAAGGAAATCAGCACTGCATTCAGATTCTACTCCAGTGATCCTACTAAAAACTGGATAATGTCAAGCACAGCCCATGCACTGAGTCCACCCATGCAAGAGGAGCTGCCTGAGCTCTTGAGCTCTCCCAGCTTCCAACACATGCACTGGCTCCAGTTTGGAAACTTGCAGATAACAATTTCTTCTCAGGGTGGGGCAAGTGCAGGGACACCTGGAAGCGCTGCCCGCATTTGTGTGTGAACTGATGGTTTGGAACTCTGGGACACTGACAGGAAAATCAGACCAGCAGCAGCAGCTCCAGGCTGCAGGACTTCCAAGGAATAAACTCTAAAGCTCATCAAGCAGGGCCCAGGCCCCCCAGCCCCATTACTTTTTCTGGTGGGACGTGGTGCGGCGGGTGCAGAAGACGGCGACGATGACGACGATGACGATGGTGATGACGCCCACGGACACGATGATCACCAGCAGCATGTTGCTGTCCAGGGGGGACGTGGGGCTGCCATGGGGACTGTTACTGCCTGGGAGGGTTGGGGAGAGGAGAAAAGGCTCATTTATTACACAGGAAAAGCAAGCAGTGCCCACCAAAGACACCTGGAATCCTGCAAACCAGCAGGAGGGGATGGACCTCATGAGAAATGTTTGCTTCTTTGGCATTTGCCAACTGTTTCTGCACAATTGTTCATCTGGAAGTTGATTTACAGACCCATTTCCTAATAAGTCTATTCAAAATTTCAGTTCAGCCTGCTCAATTATCAAAAAACCCTCAACACTCTAAGCAGAGTCAGTCTGGGATCCTGCTGAACCTGCAGCACCATAGGCTCCCCTTGGAGTCACCAAGCACTGGAATTGGATCAGGAGCCTCCAGGGGTCACTTGGCTCCAAAGGAAACCTCCTTTAGCAGGGAGCAGGAAATCCCAACACACAGCACTGACCAGCAGAAGGAGCAGAGAAGGGTTTTCCTTCCTCATCTGCTCCTACAGAATTGATTTCCCACTCTGGCAGCCATTTCACACCACACTGGGAGCAGCTCTGGTTATGGAAATGCCATGGGAGCTCAGAGGCAGCAGGCACCCCTCTGGAACTGCTGCTGGAGTATTCTCTGGGTGACCCCAAAGTGGAAGCCACGTGTGGCCAAGGAGAAGCTGTGCCCCACACTCACCTCCCAGCGGGGGTTTGTAGTCCGGGCCCAAGTCCATGGGGCGGCTCCCCTTCCCCGCAGATCCTGAGGCTGGAAAGGTTGGACACAGTGCAATTTTACACACACACAGACACAATTCACCATCTCTGAGGCCTTCTTTAGAACCTCCCTGAGCCCCCAGGAGAAGCTTTTCCCCTCCTTTTCTATCCCTACAACATGATTTGGCTTTGCAGAAGGCACAGATACATGTTGAGGCAAATGGTTTTGCCATACTTGTACTGAGAGTTCATCACCCTGAAACAGGAGTTATCCTAACACCCAATTCCAGCAGCTGAGGGAGACTGGAAATGGGTGGAGGATCCCAAGCACAGTAAATGTAACATTAAGGCCCTGCCTATCCATAAAAACTTGCTTTCAGCTCCTCCCTGCTCTCTCCTGCATACCACAAGTGACAACAAAGCACCACAAAAATGGTTTTGATGAAACCTGAGGAAACAATAAATTAGTGACATCCAAATGTGGTCCTTCCACTCTGTGTTTCCATTCAAATGCATTAATGCAAAATTAATGACAAAAACACTGGAGTAGGGGAAACATTCAGCAATGGTGCAAAGAACAATATTCCTCCAGTTACAGGAAATCCAGAATATTTTACACATTTTCATACTGTTCTACAAAAAAAACCAAAACTCCAAAAAGTCAGGCAGTATGGCAGTTTCACAGGCAGGAGAAGGATGTTTTCCATTAAAAATCCCTTTTAATCAAGAAGTATTAAGTGTTACAGGATGTGTAACAAATAGAAACTGAACCTCAAGTGAGAGCCTGTGAACTGATCCCTGAAATAAAGACAAATGGCAAAACCAGACACAGGCAGGGGCAGGAATAGTGACTAAACCTGGGGAGGGGAATAAGGAGAATGTTCTGTGTATGCAGAGAGGAGCTGGAGCTGCAGTGATGGAAAGGAAGCACTGCAGGACAAATAGGACATGGAAAGGACCCAGGGACCTGCCAGGATGGAGGGGACACAGCACCAGGGCTCCCTTTTTGGGGATCAATAATACTGCAGCAGCAGAGACAGACTGGAACAGCACCTCACACATTTTATGTGTAATATATTTGTGTCTGTCTGGCCACTTAACCAGTCCTGGAAAGGTGGGAACCCCCCAGATGGACTCTCAGAATCCCTGAACCTGGTGCTGAGGAGCTGCTCCAGGTAGAGAAGCTGTGGGAGGGGGACATGAAGAACCAGCAATAATTTGGGAGGGCAATCAGACATCCTGAGCATTTCCAGTGTAGCAGCTGGAGCCCTAGCACAGGGGAGATGATGGAAGAGGGCAGGGAGAGGAGATGGCACACACTTTACATCCATCTTCCTGGTTTATGGAAAACAGGTAGCTTCAAAAAGCTGAGTGTCAGCCCATAAATGTGGCTGGTAACAGTAACTATGCAGATATATAATGAGAGATATATAAAATATACTGCATTTAGGCTTCCAGGAAATATCTGAGAGAGTGCTGTGCAATGCTTTGTTAAAACAGCACCATAAAAAGAACATGTGGAGCATATTAACAAGATTAACAACAAATTAACTGACAAGAATGACAATTATTCATGAGGAATGCTTCCAGTGAGTTCTGCAAGGGTCTGTACTTGGCCAAGTGCAGCTCAGTGTCCTGAATAATGAAAGAGAAGGGAATAACTGCCCTGAGGTCAGCAAGGGACATCAAATCAGGGGTAAGTAAGAGAGAGACAAGGCACAAGGATCCTCATGGAACCCATGTCCTCCCTGATGAGTTTAGGATGAAATTTAGGTACCCAACAAAAGTGCTTCTCAGGATCCAATTCCTAAACCCACAGCACAACAGCTTAAACCTTTAATAAATTCCAGGGAGCCCCATCTCTTACACAGTGTGACCAATTCTAAGGAACAGTTTAAGACAGCATTTGCTGGAATTGTTTTCCATTCAGCCTGTGAACATCCATATTACAATATATCCACACAGAACATTTTAACTGTTGGTGACTTCAGGATGGGTTTACTCAATCAGAGACCTTAATCTTGGCTTTAGGATGAGGCCAGTGCAACCACCTGAAGCCTGAGAGCAACAGGCCCTGAGTTGTGACCAAGCTCTGTGCTTCAGAAGGGTGTGGGAAAACAGAATCATGAGCTGAGTTCAGAAGGAAAACATTAAAGCAGACAAAGAGAGGAAAGGACAGAACCATTAAGGGCAGAGAATCAATCCCATTTTGTTTTGCTCCCAGCCTGAGTCTCCTGCAGGTCCCAAACTGGCAGTTCAGTGATGCTGTCACAGGGCAGCTCCTCAGCTCCTCTCCTGCATTTCCTCTGCCTTCTCCTCACCCACATTTCAGCTACTGCCATGATTTCCAGAATCCTTACAGGAATTGTCAAATAAAACTCTTGGCTTTGATGATTTATAAATAATAGGATGTGATAAAAATTGATCATGACTAGGAGAACATGTTACTTTAGGGTGTAACACTGGCTGAAATGGGGTTGGAACAGGGAGAAACAGAAAACAGCAACTTTCACTAAAATGTTGTAACCTTCCCCAATTCCCCCTGCTGCAGGTGAGCAGGACAATGACATTGGAGCACCTGCTCCCCAGACAGCCCAATCCTCACCCCACCTCCAGGACACAAGGATGGGGATCAATTTACTCCCTGACTTCCCCTGCTACCAGCACTACCTGGTACAGAGTAAAAGCACATTTAATAAATTACTCCAAGTACCAAGCTGAGGAGCCAAGTGAGGAGCAGCTCCCTCAGAGCCCCTTTAGGATCTCTTTAATTGCATGTCTAAGCTGTTTGCCAATGGCCTTTTTAACTCATCCCTTCAGACTAATTCTCCCCCTTTTTATGGGGCTTGTAGGTTATTTGGAAGAAAGCAAGAAGTGCCCTGGGACATCCACCTTCTAATTCAATGTAGGAAGCTCAAAGCTCCCATTTTTCAAGCAAACATTTTAAAACCTTAAGGCTTTTAGGAGCCAGTGCTGGGCTCCTCAGGAGAGGCTGGGCTCCAAATGAGCTGACAGGCAGAATCTCTCCTGCACAGAGCTTTCCAGAGCTTCCCTGCCTTTATTATGGAATGAATCCTCACAAGCAGCACTTGTGCTAACCAGAATCCCTTTGATCTTCCACCCCCTCATATCTGGGCAGTGGCTGGATGAGGCACCACTGGTTCCAAAGAATTCTCTCAGAAAGATTCAGCACTGGCACAACCCCCATGGGGTTGTGTCCCTTCAGGGACACCTCTGCAGAGATCCCTTTACATTCCTCCCATCCATGCCCAGGACTTCCAGCACAACAGGAACTCGTCCATTCCCAGTCAGAGCAGCAGGATCCTGTTCCACTTTAAAAATGTCACAGCACATGGGACAGCAAAGCAGAACAGTGAGGGATGGAGAGAAGAGAAATGTGGCTGTTCATTTACCTTGGTCATTGGGCATTTTATCTGAGGACTCAGCTTAGTGGGGCAAGCACAGGGAGGAAAAAACAAGAGATACATCACAAGGCTTGAAGGAGTGAGACAGAATTCCAAGTTTCCCACAGCACAGGGTACAGCTCTTGATTCTCAGCATTAAAACTCATGTAGAGAAGTGCCCAAGGCCAGGCTGGATTGGACTTGGAGCAACCTGGGCTGGTGGAGGTGTCCCTGCCCATGGATGAGCTGCAAGATCCCTCCCAATCCAATTCTGTGATAGGATTCTATGACAATAAACTCATAATTTTATTTTTCCCAAGCTCTCTCCCATTTTACTCTTTACTACTTGCCCATCACCATCAGTTCCTGAATTAGGGGCCTGTTGCATCCCACAATTCCCACTGCACCATCCCATTCCCAGGAGCAGATGTGACACACAGGACATGGATTTCTCTGCAACCACCCCGAGTTTGGAACAAAAGAATGGCCCAGGCACTGTGGAACAGCCCATGAACCCAACAGTGAGCTCTGTGCAAACCCAAAGCCATGGCAAACATCACTGCTGCCCTTCCCAGGAGCACAGCCCATGCCCCTCACCCCCACACAGGGGCTGCAGGGCCAGGTACCTTTGGGGGTGCGGAACTGCACGGCCTCAGACATGGGCCCCATGCCCTTGGAGTTGCGGGCCTGGATCTTGAAGAAGTAGGGGGTGTCCAGGGTGAGCTCCTGGATCTGGTGCGTGAGCCTGTTCCCCACCACGGGCTCGATCACCCAGTCGTGGATCTCGGCATTGACGTCCGTGCTGTAGTAGATGATGTACCCTGGGCAGGGAGAGAGACAGTGCCATCCTTAGGGGACAGGGAGCCACAGCAGAGAGACAGTGCCATCCTTAGGGGACAGGGAGCCACAGCAGAGACAATTCCATCCCTAAGGGACAGGGCCAGAGCAATTCCATCCCTAAGGGACAGAGCCACAGCAGACAGACATTCCACCTAAGGGACAGGGAGCCACAGCAGAGACAATTCCATCCCTAAGGGACAGGGAGCCACAGCAGAGACAATTCCACCTAAGGGACAGGGAGCCACAGCAGAGAGACAATTCCACCTAAGGGACAGGGAGCCACAGCAGAGAGACAATTCCACCTAAGGGACAGGGAGCCACAGCAGAGGGACAATTCCATCCCTAAGGGACAGGGAGCCACAGCAGAGAGACAATTCCATCCCTAAGGGACAGGGAGCCACAGCAGAGAGACAATTCCACCTAAGGGACAGGGAGCCACAGCAGAGACAATTCCATCCCTAAGGGACAGGGAGCCACAGCAGAGACAATTCCATCCCTAGGGACAGGGCCACAGTGCCATCCCACAGCAGAGAGACAATTCCACCTAAGGGACAGGGAGCCACAGCAGAGAGACAATTCCACAGGGAGAGACAATTCCATCCCTAAGGGACAGGGAGCCACAGCAGAGAGACAATTCCATCCCTAAGGGACAGGGAGCCACAGCAGAGAGACAATTCCATCCCTAAGGGACAGGGAGCCACAGCAGAGACAGTTCCACCCTTAAGGGACAGGGAGCCACAGCAGAGAGACAATTCCACCAGGGAGCCACAGCAGAGACAGTTCCACCCTTAAGGGACAGGGAGCCACAGCAGAGAGACAATTCCACCTAAGGGACAGGGAGCCACAGCAGAGAGACAATTCCACCTAAGGGACAAGGAGCCAGAACAGAGACAATTCCATCCCTTAAGGACAGGGAGCCACAGCACAACTTCATTATTTCATTATTTTTCAGTGTATTAACAAAGGCAACAAGAATCTGAAGAGAACTGAGGCTGCCCTGCACATCCCAGAAAAAAAGGTATGGGAAGAATTTATGTTCTGTTATTAAAGTACAGTGAAATCACCAATCATGATGCAGTAACAGCTTTATAACATTTTATACAAGAAACCGAGATCAGCATAAAATAAACACTTGAACCTCTATACATTTATATACACATATAAATAAATACTTGAATCTGTATTTTATATATATTGCATATAACACAATATACATTATATATTTTCATATATTATCTATATATTTGTATCATTATATTTATAGCTAACTTCAAGTATTTATTTTATATGTAACATATATGGAAATACAAATCTTTATGTAACTATATATCTGTTATATATATCTGTTGTATATCTATATATCTCTATATCTGTAATGTATCTATATATATATATATATATATATTATGCTAAAAGCATTATAACAGTCTAGAAGCACAAATAGGAATTAACTCCTGAGTGTCCTGATTAGTCAGCAGGTCTAATGATGCCTGAGCATGTAGGACCATGACTGGCACAGCTCAGCATTCCCATCCCATCCCATCCCATCCCATCCCATCCCATCCCATCCCATCCCATCCCATCCCATCCCATCCCATCCCATCCCATCCCATCCCATCCCATCCCATCCCATCCCATCCCATCCCATCCCCAGCCAGGGAGACTGGAGCTGCAAAGCCCAGCATTCCATGGATGAGTGGCCATGGAATGACATCACCACTTGGAATTCTGGCCTCACTGTCAGCACAGAGTGAGTTAATGAGTAATTAATTAGTGCTGGGCCCTTGGCCAATGGGGCTGTCCCCACCAGAGGGCACTCAGGCCCCACATTCCAAAAACTGCATGGGCTCTGGGAAAGGGGAGATGGGCTCTGGGAAAGGGGAGATGGGGATGGGCTCTGGGAACAGTGAAGCTGGTGCCTGCTGCACTCAGGCTTAGCCCTAAGACTAAGCCATTTTAGTTCATTTTAAAGCTGTTAACTGCTGCTTGTGCAAAAGCTGATAAATACTGAACAGTTAGTTCCAAGGGTTTCCTTCACTGCCAGGGGATTTTGGAGTTGGACAATGGGATAATTTTGCCAGCCCTGTACAGGTAAATGCTGCTCTCTGTAGCTCCCTCCCTGCTCCAGTGTGAGACATTTGTACTCCTCACTGGCAGCCAAATCCCTCCACTAAAGGCTCCCCTGTCTTCAGTCAATCCTCCTTTCCCATGGAGAGGAAACATTTTGCTGCCTTTTCCCAGGGATTTAATCAGTTTTAGTCTCCTGTTCGGAGCCTTGGCTCCAGTCCTGCCCAATCAGGTGGTGTCCCTGGTTTGATTCTGCACCATGGTTAATTCTGAGCCCAGACCCAAAACCAGACACTGCAAACAACTTGCCATTAATATCTGATTTCAGCTTTAAACAAATTAAAATTGAAGTGGATTATTTCAGAATGCCCTTCCAAATGGGAATCTGAACAGAAATTATAGAAGGGAATCAGTAATTACTACTTTCTGAAAAGTGATTTATCCTATGTGGCAGTGATGCAATTAAATAACAGTTTACTCCTAATGGTTTTGTCAGGGGAACAAGAAACTGCTCTGAAATCTGTCCTGTGACACAGAAATGCCACAAAGATGACAAAGAGCACTGGGATGGCTTCTCCTAAATAAAGCTCTGCTGGGCTTTAATAATTGCTGGAGACCATCTATTAGAAGAACATGAGCAACGGCTACAGAGATATTTAAACTGGATTTCTGATTCCACTCCCATTTCTCACTCACTCTCAAAGTTAGCCTATATCTGAATCTATTTGATGAGGAGTAAATACTGAATGTGAGCTGTGCAGAGGCTGGCCAGGCAGCCAGGGCAGCCCTGCAGCCCCACCTGTGATTTTGCCGTTGGCCTCGGAGGGCGGCTGCCAGTTGACGATGATGGTGCGGGGTTTGCCCTCCTTGCTCACCACAGTCACGTCCTTGGGGGGTGAGGTTGGCACTGAAACACAAACCCAGAGTGTCACAACACCTCAGGGCCCTGGATCTTCATCTGATGTGGAATACAATTATATGTACAATTATATATTATTCTCTTTGCTTTTATAAACCCCCCCTCCTGTAGCGTCTCACTGATATTTACCCCCTCACTGGCCAATGCCATCCAGTGTCAGGGCCTCCATCCCACATGGACTTCCCCCTTTCCAGAGCACTTCTGGCACTAGATGTGATACATGACTGAGCATTCTCAAAAAACTGGACAACTAGGGCCAGTGACTTCTCACATGAATTTCTTCAGCCATCAGAAAAATCCCACAAACCTGTGAAAGATATATTCTGTATAGGCAGGCATCTGAAATATCTCCCTCTTTCCAGGTTTATGGTGGGACTCACACCCAGAAGTGCCCATCTGCCAGTTAAATTCTAATCAGCAAAGTAAATCCACCAGCAACTTAGAATTATACCAGCCAGGAATGGTTTGGGACCTTAAACCCCATCCAGTGTCACCCTGTGCCATGGACAGGAGCACTTTCCACTGTCCCAGGGTGCTCCAAGCCCAGTCCAACCTGGCCTTGGACACTGCCAGGGATGGGGCAGCCACAGCAAACCTGGAATGGTTTGACCTCCTGAAGAATGATTTGTAATCTGGAAAGCATCTGCACCTCAGAGATGTTTTAAATGCAGAAGGATTTGCTGAACATAACTGGCCAACCTTTTTCCAGGTTGGAAGCACAGGGAAAGAAAGGAGGGGAGACTTTTCCTTCTCCCATCTGCCTGTCCTGACAAAAATTCAGGGAAGAGCACAAATTGCTGCAGCAGAAAACTGAAATCCTTGCTGTGAAGTGCAGCCTCCAGAGGGCACTGACCATCCCTGCAGTGCCACCTCCTGAAATCCAGGAGGCTCCTGAGGGAGCAACCCAGAGCAAATCCACCTTGGGAATTTAATACAACCACAGTACCACTGAACTTTCTGCATTTCCAGAATATTCAATATTAGAAATATAGAAAAATTATGAAATATTTACATATGTGACCTATTAGAAATCCATCCCTAAAAATCCTCTGGGAGCTGGAAACCAGGGACAGCCAAAGCCCAGAAATTATTGTAACTATTGCCCCAAATATGTAAAAACAGGCTTCAGAGGAAACAAAAATAGAAAATCAGGAGTAGCCCACAAGAGATCAGAAATATACAGATAACAAAGAGCCCAGAAGCCCCTATTTTCCTTTAAGATGCAAGTCCTACACAACTTTCAGGAATATCCCAAAATAATGAGGCACTCATTCAGGAATTTGGCCAGTATTATAAATCATAAGATCTGTTATGAGAAAATATATTTAGCTTTTTTTTTTTTTTTTTTTTTTTTTTAATTTCTATTTTAAATTTTCTCCTTAATTCCCCAACTTTTTGGTCATATTTGCAAATACTCCTTACAACTACTTCAACCTGACCCTTCCTATTTAAATGCACTGTGTCCTCCTGCATTGTGCCCTTGCTCAGGGGCTTTGTGTCAAATTCTCTTTTAAAAAACTTTATTTGTGCAGCTTTTACAGCCCCTGCACTCAGAGCAGAGTTATGGCTAAGGACTGAACATGTGTCAGCAGAAATATCAAATGGAGTGCTTAATGTGGGCTGGGAATAGTGGGATGGGAAAGGAGCCCCAGCCCAGAGCTGGCCCCAAATCATGGAATTCCCACCCAAAACCACAATAATGTTTTCAAAAGCAACTGAAGCTCACTGGGGCTTTGATTTTATCATGGGTTTGCTTTTTCTTAAGCAGAAATTATACAATTTCTATGATAGAATATCTGGAAAATCTCACTAATTCTTTGTATGTTTGATTTTTTTGGCTGTGTTTTAATTTAGAAGGAGAACTCTGGGCTCATCTGGATGGGCTTCTTGTCCTCCACAGTCCATCTAAAGAGAACCCTAAGTATAATAAGCAGGAAATTTAATTGCCCAAAGTTCATTTAACACTGCAGGGTAAGAGGAGCTAATGAAGGGCAGGCTGGGGAGAGGGCCTGGCCCCCACAGTCACTCCCTGGGCCTGAGTTTTTCCTGGCAGCTACAAACCCTCCTCTGCACTGAACAGAAATTTAGGGCTCATTTGGATGTCTTAATGCCTACAGTGATTTTTTTTTTGTCTCTATTTGCCTCATGCACCTTCTCACTCTGCAACAATTATCACATTTACAGCAAATTTTAATTATCATTTGCTGAAGTGTTTTCTTTGTATTTGCTGTTAATGTGGTTTTTGTGAGACTTTCTTCTCTCCTGCCCATGAACTGTGGTGCATTATTCATGACTTCTATGTAATTTGATGTAAATTCTCCTGCAATCATCCCTTGCAATTTTGAATGATGATGTTTTTTTTCTTAATCAGAATTTCTGACTGAACTATTCAGATCCCTCCCAGCAAATGTTAATTAGCAGAACCATTTCAGTGGAGGATTCTGGAGGAACATCCCAGCCTTTCCTGAGCCCAGCAGTACCTAATTCAAAGGTTGTCCCATGTGCTGTCATGCTCCAGGTGCTGGATCTCCTTCCCTTGGTCACCATCACTGAGAACTCATAGAGGGTGTTTGGCTTCAGCCCCGTCACCAGGTAGCTCAGAGTGGTGGCATTTGCAGTCTGAAAGGGAAAGCAGGGTCAGCACTTGCCAAAGCCCCAGCTCTCAGACACCCCCAGCCCACCTGTTCCCAGCATTTCCATAACCACAGTCATTAATTCGGGGCTGCCTCTTCTCTGTCGTGCAAATTCATTAATCAAATATCAACGTTTATCCTCCACTAGAAATCCTGCAATCAGCAGCAGCACTTAACAGCAGTCAATTAGAAATGAAAGAAGACAATACAAGATCCAGGGCCCACTTGTTATGCAGTGGTTAAAGCTCTGTTTACCTGGGGGTTCATTTACAGCATTTCATTAACTCCTCTGGCTGGGGAAAACAAAAAGCACAGCAAGGAACAGTCCTGCCTGGAACCTGGAGCTGCCTCCCAGATTCCTACTGGAATTCCCAGAGCAACCTTAAATGTAATAAACAATCAACCAAAGATACACTTGTGAGACTTGAAGAGAATGAAACTAAGATGTAGATTCTTTCCAGAAAAAATGGTTATTTAGGATCACACAAGGAAACCACACGTGGGTCATAGTGGAATTTGTAATTCAGCATTTATAAAGATCTGGTATTTGTTATAAATGGCTTCAGCACCAACAGAATGTACTGGAGGCCCATGGAAAAGAAGGAAAGTTGTATTTACAGATATGTATATTCCTCACCTTGACCTGCAGTGGTGTAAACATGGAATTAAAGAGCTGTTTCAGGACCTGACAGGGCCATTCAATAACTGGAACAGTCACTGCCTCCAGAAACCACTGAGTGCAGCTGATTTACTGCCCAGGTAAAGGCACCTTTTCTGAAGGCTCCAGCACTGACAAACAAACCCTGAGATCTCCAATACCTTTATTTCTTTTTCCTTACAAGGGATGGAAGTTCAGGTAATGGTGATCCAAGGGATGACAGTGATTTGTGCCCAGGGCTTTGCTGTCTGTGGCCAGACAACAAAGACTCATAAAATGAATTCAAATGAAATCCTCCACTGGCTTTATGCCTCTTGGTACACACTCAGTGCAGTTTGGAATGGGTGGGACTGTGGCTGAGGGGCTGTGGCACAGCTGGAATGGGCACAGCTGGAATGGGCACAGCTCCCTGGGGAAGGCAGGGAATGCAGGCCTTGATGGGAGGGATGCAATGACAAGTCCAAAGCAGGAATCTTTCCCTCCCATCTGGCAGCACCAGCTGCTGTACCCCAAAAAGCTCTTCCTCTCTGGGATGCTGGAATTCCCAGCAGTATTTAAGCATTCCAATATTTGTATTACTTGATGTGGTAGCTGGGCTGCTTTTACAGGTGAAAGTTCTGGTTTCCACCTCTGGCCTTGAATCTTGGGATCTTTCAGTTTCTCTGTGCATCCCACACTGAATGTAAATGACACTGAGCCCATTTGGAGTGTCAGATTCCACAATTTAACAGCACTTTTAAGATCCTAGCCTATCCCACAATACCAAACCATGTGCACCTGCTAGAAATAAACTCCATAAATATTATCCTGAGCAATTTGTTTCTCTTTTATGCAGTCCTAAAAGATCCAACATTTCATATTTTCATTGATCCCTGAAGGATCCCAGGTAGCTGCAGGACAATCCCACACACCAACAAGGGGGCTTTGGAAAACTGCTCCATGTCAGTGCAGAGACACAGTCCAAAGCACAGGAGCTGCATCCCATCTGTTCCTGGGTTTCCAGGCTCAGACTGGCACAATCCTGCACAAACTGAGGAAAACAAAGCTCCTTAGAGAGGAACCAGAAAATGCCAGTGAGTGGTCTCAACACCCAATGTAGAGATGAGAGGGAGAATGAAACCCCACTGAGCTGAGCAGATGTTGCTCTGGATCAGGATTTCTGCCCCCAAGAATGGGGACATTTCAAAGCCTCTGGATGCAGAGAGCAGGAGCTGCAGAGGGGCCAGGACAAGCACTGCACTCACTGCAGCACAGCCTGAGAGCCAGCACTCCCTGCAAGGGCTCTGACCACCCAAAAAACACCCAACAGCTCAGGAGATGATTTCCAACAGAAGGGAAGAAAAGCAGGACGTGGGTTCTCCAGGCACCATGGGTTACACACGACTGGAGCAAATACCTCCAACTACTCTCCTTCAAGCAAATCTTTTTTACAATTTGGAGTAATTTTAAACTATATTCCATCATTCAGTGTTGGTTTTGGTCACAGTACAACTTGCTGCCCACTGACCACCAGCACAGGAACAGCAGGAATAGTAAATTTACTGTTTTATTTCATTCTTTTAAGCAATTAGCTAATGAAGCTGCAGCTTTATTTAAACCACTCCTGAGACATCCTCTGGAATGTGGCTCAGAAGAAACTTGCCTTTAGAGGAGGAATACACACATATTTACATCTTTTCATTTCAATAAAGAAAATATCTGGATTATAACAAACTGGCTCTGCAGGAGCATAAAGGGAGCTCCACTGGCTGGGTATTTTAACTACCAATTCCTCTGAGTCTTGTAACAAATGTGAAATTTGCAGTCAGCAGCTTTGAGCCCTCCAGGTAACTCTGAAAATTAAAAAAAATCCAACCACCAAACCAAACCTCAAACCCAGTCTCCAAATCAAAACACATGAAAATGGAGGATATCGTAAAGTTCTTGTTGTATATTTTGAAGCCAGTCAGCTCCCAAAGGAAAGGTTCACTACGAGTTTTACACAAACTGAAAAGGTTCTAAAAAACAAACTTCAAACCATGGAGGTAAATTTGTTTTCCCTGCATGGCTCAGTCACATACCCTTGCAGTACTTCAGTGATTCTCCAGAGGGGACCTCGCATCTCCCACTCCCAGAGATCAGGGCAGGGGGAAGCTTCACACTATCACCATGTCCACAGAACAGAACAACTCTGGAAATTTCCATTTCTTCCCTTAGCAGCTCTTCCATCTACTCCCACAACAGCCCAGCTCCAGCTGGGCTGTTCCCACCAGACCCAGAGCAATCCTGGCCCTCCAAGACCCCCGGGCTCATCCCAGCAGCATCCCCTCAGCTGTGCCTTTCCCTGGTGTGCTGGGTTGATGAGACCAGAAATGTGTATTCCATCCCCATCTGCTGAACCCAGGTGGGGCAGTGACCCTGATCTCCTGGCACACATTATCTGCTCATGGGCCAGCTTTAAACCAGCTGGGGCAATCATCTTTATCTTTGCCACAGCCCATCCTCCCTCCAGGAAGAGATCATCTGCTGCTGGCCCATTCAGTCCCACTGCATGGCTGATAAAATTCCATCATCCCACTGGGAGATGCTCCAGCCAGGGGGAGCAGCCAAGCCTTTCCTACCCAGATAAAAACTGACATTTTGGACACCAAGGTACCTTCTTTCCACTGGATTCCAGAGGAAAGCCAGACCTTTCCACATCATCCCTGGGCCTTCAGAGGAAACTGCACCTTCTCCAGGAGCACTGCTCCAGCTGAACCACATCTGCCACTGCAGGAGGATGCAGCCACCATTGAATGGCACTGCTGCCAACACCCTGACTGACTGATGGGGTGTCAGCTTGGATTCTGACTCTGGCAGTGTTTTGGGATTGTTCTTTGTAATACTGCATTTCTATTTTAATTTTCCTAGTACAGAACTGTTATTCCTAATTCCCATATCTATGCCTGAGAGCCCCTTAATTTCAAAATTATAACAATAATTTGGAGGGAGGGGTTTTACATTCTCCATTTCAAAGAGAAGCTTCTGTCTTTATTGGCAACACCTGTCCTTCAAACCAGGACACCTGTGAGCAAAGCTGGAGGAATCCTGCCCCTCCAAGGAGCCCAGCAGCCCTGCCAGAGCTGTGCCTTGCCCTGCCTGGGCTGGGCAGCTCCTGTGGGATGCAGTACCTTGTACTTGGTGTTGGCAGGGATGTTGGTTTTCCAGCGGACGGTGTAGAACCGCGCGTCCGTGATCTTCTGGTTCTTGGGCAGGGAGTTGTCTGCCCAAGTGATCCTGATGGTGTCATGGCTCAGGATGGAAGCCTGAACTCCCACCGGGGGCATCATGGGAGACGGATCTGGCACTGGAGTGTATGGAGCATTAATAACAAACAAATCAACCTCGGAAGTGTCTGCGCAATCCATGGGGAAAAGGCCGTGGTTTATAATTAAAAAAGGAGGAGGTGGCATTTTAATGTCAACCAAAACAAAAAAGAGGGGATGCAGGGAAGTGCAATGAGATGGAAGGTGAGGAATGGAGAGAAAGAGAGAAAAGCCAGAGTTAATAGCTGACATCAGACTGGGCAGCAACATCATTTTTGCATCGTCCTCCCTCCTCCAGACAGTAAGACAACAAATCCCTGCTGGCACAGCCCTAACTAGTGCCCAGGGCACTCAGCCATGGCCTGGGAACCCCAAACAGTCAGTCACTGTAACTTCATTTGCCTGGAGTGACCACTGGGTCCTCTCCCAGAAAACAATTAGTAGGCCACAGAGCTGGAGCTGTGGATGAGCAAATACCCCTTCCCAAACACACAGAGATCTCCTGAAAGGCACTTTCAAAGGAAGGTTTCAAGTGAGAGACTGACTTGCAGTAACTGTGAAACTGCAATTCCAGCATCTTCTGGAGAATCTCCAAGCATTCCAGCTCATCAGGACTAACCCCATGTGTTACACCCCCACCAAATTCCTCGGTGGTGTCAGCAGGCTGGGAGGCAGCCCAGTGTGCTGTGGCAACAGCTCACCTGCTGCACACTGCTTTAACTCTTTTCTTTATGGATTACAAGGCCAAAATGAAAATCGCCCAGATTTTGTTTAGTGTGACTGACAACAGAGTGACACAAAGCAAGCACAGGCATCATGTCCAAAAATCTCAATGAAAAAGACCATAAAGCCCCAGCTCAGGGCCTTCAGAACTGCACCCAGCTCAGGTAAGGGGAATGTTTGGAGCAAGAACATCCATTAGTAGTTGTCAGGTGAGTTTGGAATTTACAACTGAGCCCAATTTAGGTGGTTTATCGGGAACGTGCGAGGCCAAGCAGTGACAGGGACAGAGAGCACGGGATGAACTGGCAGCCAGGACTCTTCCATCACCCCCATCCCATCCCATCCCATCCCATCCCATCCCATCCCATCCCATCCCATCCCATCCCATCCCATCCCATCCCATCCCATCCCACCCCACCCCAGCTGCTGGGCAGGACTCACCAGAGTGGGGCCGGGTCACAGCGCTCTCGTACAGGGGGATCCCCTCCCCCACATTGTTGAAGGCTTTCAGGGTTATCACATAGTGGGAGCTGGGATCTAAAGAGGAAAAGAAATCAGCACAACCACTGAATCCTGGTTTCTGCTTCTCCATACTTCCTTTGTTCAGTATTTCAATTTGGAACTGGAATATGTGATTTGAACTGAGAAGGTCTGCACACAGATCTTCTGTTCATGGCCACAGAAACTCAGACTGGTTTGGGTTGAAGAGACCTTAAAGCCCATCTCATTCCACTCCCTGCCTGGGCAGGGACACCATGGCTCCAGTCTATAGTTACACAAATCTACCTTTAAGCACAGCCAAATCAGGAACGAGAAAAACAATCTAAAAAACAAAACCAAAATTACTGAAACCTCTGATTCGATGGAATTCCCAATATTGCTATTTCCCTCACTTTCAGATTATTTTAGCTCCCACAGAGAGTTCTGTGGAGGGGTGAATCTTTATTTTCCTTTCAAAGGAGGCACCAGTAAATCCTGGTGACATTTCAGTCCCTTTTTTTTCCCCTGCAGCTCCGCACAGAGCACGGCCAACTCGTGCTGCTGCTCAGATGGAAGTTAAGGAGCCCTGAGGGAGGCTGGGCTGGGGCACAGATCACTCACCCAGGTTCTCAATGGTGTAGTATCTCTGTTTGTAGTCCACCTTGATGGTCTGGGCGTGGGGGCTGCCGATGCCGTAGCCGATGGCGTAGCCCCTGACCACCACGTCCTGGTTCTCGGGCGGGGTCCAGCTCACCACGATGCTGGTGACCAGCGGCCGCACGTGCAGGGAGCTGGGCACCTCGGGCACACGGCTCTCTGCAGCAACAGGCAAGTGTCACTGCCTGAGGAGTCTCCTTGGGCTGGAGATCACCTCAAGAGGACATGAAGGTGGTTTGCAATTCAGGTGTTCCCCAATGGCTGCCATAGAGACTGGAGGAGGCTGCTCTTTGAGGTTTTCAAGGTTGTTTATTGTTTCTTATCTCAGAAACTCTCTGTCTAGCTAACAGAGATCTGTTCAGCCTGACACCCAGGGCAGAATGCCTCAGCCCTGGGCAGGGCTTATCTTTTATACTCTAAACTACATACCTAACATTTACAATTATTTTCCAATACACTACAATTTTATTACACTGTCCAACTTTATCCCAGTCCAATCCGAGGATCCCAGCATGCCATCCAACACGGATGACATGGAGAAGAAGAAGGAAAAGACATACCACACCCCAAATCCTCCATGTTAGCTAAGAACCCTCTAATATAAACATTCCTAGAAATCCACCTTTTCTACCTTCTAACAGTCTAATTTATACTCCACTTATCTTTGTGGCTTGTATTTCTTCCCACGATGTTGGCAGATTTCTCCAGGGGCTTAAATCCAGCCCCCAAGACTCCTGGGTACCAGGCCAGGGTCTCTGAGACCCCACCAGGGGGGTCTAGAGGCATCCAGGGAAGTCAGGGGAACACCCTGGACTCCCATAGGAAGCAGGGCAAAGACTTCTCTCAAATAGAGCAAGTGACATGGAGACTATGAGGCAGCAATGTCAAACACAGCACTGCTGAGTGTTGGAATGAGCACAATGAAACTCTGGAGTGCAGGACAGAGCAAAGAGCTCCAAGAGCAGAATATTGCCATTACACTCCAACAGATCCTCCCTTCAAAAGGCAGGATGGTTGTGCTGAAGCTCAGGGGGTTGGGATGGTTTTTTTTATCAGATCTGCTTAGGCAGATCCATGTTGCCCAAGCTGTCATCCAGTTTTCCAAATATGCACCAGTTTTATCCCATCCTTCCCTCCACAAATTCATCTACTTTCAATTCCATCATAGTCCTTATTTGTGGGTATTACAATAACCACATGGAAAAGTCTGGTGATGAAAGAAAGGTTCCTGAGCTGGTTGTAGCATTAAATAGGGTATTCCACAGCTTTGAGAACTGCACTGCAAAGGGTTCTCCTCACTTGTCCTACCCTTGTTGCTGCCCAGATTCTTGGATTCCCATAATTCATACAACATAAGTAGAAACTACACAGCCACACTACAAGTTCAGAAAATACAGAGTACAAATGTTCAAACTCTTTCCCCAAAAGCAGCACAAGTCTCACCCCATCCCAGAGAGACACGGAATGTGGATCCCTAACACCAGAACACTTCCACAATGTGCCACTGTAAGCCTCTAATATTTCTCCTAAGAGGCTTTTCCCCACTGTTGACTGGAACCTAAAAGCAATCTCCCAACTGTCCCTGGAGTGTCCTTAACTTTGGGTTCACTTCTCAAAAATGAAATAAATCCTTTTGTCGGGTGCTGGCGGATTAGGGATAATTCCCTGCAATAGCAGACTGAGCTCCCCACTCCAAAAGGAATCAAGGACTTGTGCTTCCTGCAGGGATTTCATTTTAATGAAACACGCTGCATTTCTCTACAAACATTTAATAAAGCACCACAACAGGATTATTTGGATCACAGCACAGCCCTGGCCCCCAGCCCAGGGAGCTCTTGGGCTGCTGCTGACACAGCCCAGCAGCTCCAGCTCCCAACTATTAAACACAGCAAAGCTCCAAGTGCAGCAGGAGAGGTGACATTTCCACTGCACTGGGGACAAACTTTGTACAACTGTTCAACACCTCCTGCTCCGCACTCAGGGGGAACCTGCTCCAATTGCAACGTGGAATTGTAACACTTCTGCTTCTCTTTATGCCCATGGGACTCTCCTGGGAATTATTTTCTATTTAAACTCAAAAAGCATCTGTGGAATAAAAAGAAATTATGCCTCATGTATCTGTTGAACCTAAGAAAAGCAAGATGAGCTGTAAATGCATTTGCATGGTGTTAAAATTATTATATGAGCTTTCTAAAGGAAGAAACCCAAGAAATGCAGTGTGCACACATAGATGTCACAGGTGTATGCAGAGTTATATGAATATCATGTTATGTTGTCTTAAATGTAAATTTTTATTACTTTATTCAGTGGAAAGAATGTGTAGAAAGTCAGATTTCCTGCAACATTCGGAGGTGAAAAAATTTAAATGACAAAGCCAACAGAGAATAAAAAAGTTACTTTTTTCTTCCTCCTTCTGCCCTGTTTACATTTAAATTTAATCCTGGTGCCATCCTCTGGCAAAGTGCAGTTAACTCCAGTTCAGGGACACTTCCACTGTCCTGTGAGGTGCTCATTTACAGAGCTCTGCCCTACTCTGGGGACTTGGCAGCTCTGAGGGTGTGTCACATTCACTAAGGGCTGACAGACACACAGATCAAGGAATTTCCAGTATCCACATGCCTGAAATCCATGGATTTGGTGGAACAGACCCTCTGTTGAGGAGAATCCTTTACAGCACAAGCAAAGAGCTTTGGTATATTCTATTTAATGCTCCAACAAGCTCAGGAACCTTTCTGTCATCGTCAGAATTTTCAATGTAATTTTTCTAATGCCCACAATTCCAACATAATTTTATATTTAGCATCCACAGCAGAATTTCTGATAGGAGATGCAGTGCAGAAAACATAGGAAATATAATTCACCTCCCTTTTCTTCTGTGCAAAATAAGTTACTGTGGGTCAAAGAAAGCACAGCACCAACATGGGCTAAGACTGCAAAGACCTGTGGCTGAGAACATTTTCCATTATTTCTTTCCTACTGTGGCATCTCATTGTCACAACAAATGAGTATCCCCTAGCAGAAAGCACTTGATGCCAACATACAGCACTAGGAAGTGCAGAAGCAGAGCTTCAATCCAAGCCACTTTATTAACTTGGCAAGAATTTTCTGTTTAAATAGAAACTGATGTCAACCCTAAATAAACCCCACTGTACACCTAGAACAGAAGTGAGAACAGCGAGGTTTGCCTTTCAAAGAGGCAGCCAGGTGTCAGTGAAATGAAAAGACTGAATGGCCAGGTTTTGCTGTCCCATGGCAGGGTCTCTCACCGTCCAGGTCGCTCTCGAAGGTCTCTGCTGACACCCAGTCGGTGGCGGGGCCGGTGCCATTGACGGTCATGGCGGCCACGCGGAAGCTGTACTCAGTGCCACGCTCCAGCCCTGGGCAGGGGGCAACCCACAGCTCCATCAGCCCAGCAATTCCATCAGCCCAGCAATTCCCACACATCCATCACCTCGGTAATTCCCACAGCTCCATGAGCCCAGCAACTCCCACAGCTTCATCAGCCCAGCAATTCCAACAGGCCCATCAGCCCAGCAATTTCATCAGCCCAGCAATACCACAGATCCATCACCTTAGTAATTCCCACAGATCCATGAGCCCAGCAATTCCCACAGATCCATGAGCCCAGCAATTCCCACAAGTCCCTCAGCCCAGCAATTCCCACAGGTCCATGAGCCAAGAAATTCCATCAGCCCAGCAATTCCCACAGATCCATGTGCCCAGCAATTCCCACAAGTCCCTCAGCCCAGCAATTACCACAGGTCCATGAGCCAAGCAATTCCATCAGCCCAGCAATTTCCACAGGTCCATGAGCCCAGCAATTCCATCAGCCCAGCAATTTCCACAGATCCATGAGCCCAGCAATTCCCATGGATCCATTAGGCCAGCAATTCCATCAGGCCAGCAATTCCCATAGATCCATCAACCCAGCGACTCCATCAGCCCAGCAATTCTCAAAGGAACCCCACAGAATCCTGTCCCTGAGTCCCTAAACACAGCCAGGCACCCCTTGGGGAGGACAGGAATCCCATGGAATCCTGTCTCTGAGCCCATTAAACACAGCCAAGCAGCCCTAGGGAAGACAGGAACACCACAGGAACCCCAGAGAACCCTGTCCCTGAGCCCCTAAACACAGGCAGGCCCCCCTGGAGGACAGGAGCTGCTCACCTTCGATGAGCTGGGAGAGCTGGGTGCCCCCCACGCTCTCGGTGACATCGCTCTTGCGGGAAACTTTCCGGTAGCGGATTTTGTACCCCGTGATTTGCCCGCTCTGGGTGCCAGCAGGAGGGGGCTGCCACTGCAGCAGGATGCTCTGGGGAAGGCAGCACAAGAAGGTATTCAGAAAAAAGTCCTTAGGAAAGCTTTTCAAAAAATCTCCACACACAATTCCAAAGGCACTATGGCCAAATATTCCCCTTTCTCTTCTCAAGTGCCCAAGGCACTCCAGAAGTATGTCTGTGTGTGCCCACACTGCAAACAACAGTGAGCAGGGATTCCAGCTCTGATCCTTCAGGGCCTCATTAAATCCCTTCCATCATTAGCACTGCCACTGCATCCCACCACAGCCAGCCCACAGCTGGACTGCTCCAAGCCCCACATTCATATATTCTCTATAAAGAGCTCAAAAGCTGCATGGGAGGGAAAAGACCCAAAGCAGCTCCAAAATGTGGCCAATCTAAGACCTCCCAGCCTTTTATTTATCCATTGCCAGCAAGAAATCCTCCAATCTTACCTTGGAATTCCGTACCTCCAGCGTTAGATTCTGTGGTGGAGCACTGGGGACTGGAAAGATTAAATAAATTACAACCCCAAAACTTTCAACTATTGTATTTCCACACCAAACTACTCTCTGCTCTCATTTGCCATGAAGTACAAATCATTCTGGCTTAAGGCAGCACATAAAGGAACTACCAATCCTCCCACATCTATTTTCTGACACAGTGAATGGTTGAGGAGGGTTCTGCATTTTCATCATGAAGAAAAAACCCTTTACTCAAGTCTTTATTTTCGCACCTATCTAAATAAAATATGTTTTGTATTTTAAAACACTTCTCAAACTCTTGAGAGAATATATCCCATCCTGCTCTTTCCCAAGGCAAATCTTTAATGAACACACTGCTTGATTGGGGGAACCCACATTTCAATTTTTGGCTGGGACTTTGATATCCTGATTTTGTGAAACAGGAAACCTCTGAGTCCCCAGGGCTTTGTGACAATGAGGAGGTGAAAAGCATCTCAGACACTGGGGCTGCCTTTGAACTCCCACTCTTTGCTTGTTCTTTACTTGCTGCTCATGGCAGTGAAATCCAGGCAAAAAGGGAGTAGAAGAAAAATCCTGGAAGCAGGGAGTTCTATTTGGTACCACAGCAAAGGTTGGCCCCTGGCAGAGCTGAGGCTTCCCTGGCAGGAAGGGGAGGCTCCACTGAAGCACAACCATGGGCAAGGAGCACAGGGATTAAAGGCATGAACCTCAAAGAACCCCTCTGAGGGCACAAAGTGGAAGGAGTTTGGAAAGACTCACTGGGATAGGGTGAAACAAACCCCACCACCACCCCCCCACAGCAGAAATGGAGAGGGGCAGGATTTGCCTTTGCTTCCCTTGCCAGCCCAGCTGAACCTGAATCACCACACCTGAGGATGAAGAGCTATGGGCCTGAGAAGCAGCAAGTGAAGAGGGGAGGATACAAAGCCAAGCTTTCTTTGTTCCTCCAGTGCCACCCCTGCCACGTGCAGGGACACCTTCCACTATCCCAGGGTGCTCCAAGCCCTGTCCAAGCTGGCCTGGGACAGTTCCAGGGATCCAGCAGCTGCCACAGCTTCTGTGGGCACCCTGTGCCAGGGCTTGCTATGGAAAAGCATCTCCTGGAGTGGGACAGCACACAGAGAGCAGCCAGGACAGGGAAGGGCCTCAGTCAGGCTGGGAGGCTCAGATCCCACTCCCAGCTGTAATCCCTGATGATGAATTCCAGGATAGGAGCAGCACAAAAACCAGGGTTCAAATGGTAATACCTGCAGAGTTATCCCTGCAACAAGGCACTGTAACAGATTAGGAGCAAAAACCTACATAAAAATGCAGATGCTTTGTTAAATCAGGGCTAAAGGAAGCTTAGGGAGAAATCCCTGCAGGGAATATGGAGATTGCTCCTGGACACCACAAGAGGAAAACACAGGAGGAAAATGTGCATCATTTTGGAAAGATTTGAGAGCTTCCCAGGGTTATGAGACTGTAAGAAGCAAGATTACATCCTTCAGAGAGCTTTAGAAAGCATGTACCTATAGGTAAAGTGTGAAAACTGAAGTTGGAGAAGAAAGAACTCCAGGAAAACTTCAGTAACTAATTGTAACTATTATAATAACTACTAATAAATTCTTCTTCAAACAACCAAGGAGCTGGCAGCCCTTCAGAGAAATGAGTGAGCAAACTTTCAGGTAGGGCAGAAAAAGACAAAGATAAGGGCACACAAGTCTCTCTTTGCATTGGTAGTGAGGGGAAGGGAAAGGAGAGGCTTCCTTGAGACTCTTCCAAAGGATTCCCATGGTCCCTCCAACTGAAGTGTCAGTGTAAGGGATTATGGAAGAGTCAAAGGCAGGGAAAGCAGCCTCTTGCCAGGGCCACATGTTGTCCATCTAGGAATTCTCAAGGAACTGGGGAATGAAACAGCTTCAAGACTTCTGTAACCTCTCCCAGTTTATCTTGATACCAGAGGTGGCAAAGTGGTGCCAGCACTGACATGGGACCACTCAAACTCCACCTGCTGGGTCAGAAGCTTCCACCAAATCAACCCAAGTAACAATAAAACACGAAACTGAGAGAGCAGGAGCCAGAATAGGAGCAGAATAGGGATTTCTCCCTCCTTCAAGGGAAATCCCTTCAATTTTAAGCAATGAGGGCATGGGAGGGAAGTGCTGGTTGAAAGAAAGGCCAGAGCAGGAAGATATGGGGGTAGATGAGCTGGGGAGATCCCAGGGTGTGATCCTGTGCTAAAGAACTGCACAAAGACCTTGGGATGACTCCTTTTGGTGCTCAGAAGAATACAAAAAGCTCCTCAAATGAAAGTAATGCCTCACTTCCACCTTTGATACTGTTTTAGTCCCCTCTACCTCAGTTTTTAAAATGAAGGAGAAAAGGAACCTGGAGAAAAGTTCAGAAAAGGGCATTAAAGGTTGAATCAACTTCCAAAGGAGAAATGGGTAACCATTCCTGTGTCTCTGGAATCTGGAAAATGGATGAACCAAGGAGACCATGGCAAAGGTCCATAGAATGAGGAGTGGGATAGAGGAATAATCAGCAGATGCTGAGTGTTCCCTCTTTCAGGAGGACAGCCCCAACAAATGACCCCAACACAGAGCAGGGGCAGAACAGACAGAAAGGAGGGATTTTTCAGAGGAAATTTATCTGTGGAACCTTTGCCCACTTGAAGTTGTGGATAAAAGCTGGTGTGGGTTCAAGAAGATGCTGACAGGGTCTCATGGAGCAGGAATTGAGTTAGCAAATACACAGAAATCACTGCAAAGTCAGGAAGTGCCCCTGAAACAAACCAGACCTAGAGAGAGTTTGGGACAATATTCCCCTCTGCTCCTGGTCACTCCTGGGGAGAGGATTCCAGGCTCTGCTCCCTTTCCTTCTGAGTGTTCTTCTATAGAAACTTCTCCCTAACAAATACAAGTTACCACTAACTGATCACTCTGCAGTTGCTCATGTATCTCTGTCTGCTCACATCACTTCTTTATCTGCCTTATAAAAAATACTGACTTCACATCCTGCTCTCACCACTCTGTGCAATGGATTTAACAGTATCTGTGCTGGAGTGCAAACATGGGAACACAATTAAAATAAAACCACCCAAAACCAAGAGTTTGCTCATATGTGAGAGAAACTAGAAATTAATTTGGAGTTGGTGCCTTTAGTGTGTATTTTTTTCTGTCCACACTCAGTGTAGGCTCAATAACCTATGAAATAAATGAAGGACACCACTGTTCTGGAATCCCAATGCCACATCCTTCTGCAGGTGCAGCAATTTTCCTTCACCCAATTGTGGAATGCCTCCGGGGGGGATTTTGACCGTGAACAGCCACACGCACCAATGAACAAACCCTGTAAGAGCCTGGTTAAAGATTCACTGGCTGGAAATTGCTGGATAATCCCTGGAAAAACCCCACAAGCCAAAGGAGGGGAGCAGCTTTACCGTCGGACAGGGTGCGGGCGGCCACGTCGTGGGTGGAGACGCCGGGGCCGTGCTTGTTGTAGGCGACCACGCGGAAACTGTACTCGGTGAACTTCTTCAGCCCAGTGACAGTGTGTGACAGGCCACTCACGTCCACGTCCTGTCCCAATGACACCCCAGGGCAAGCTCAGGTCAGCTCTGCAGTGCCAGCAACACCACACAGCTCCTGCACAACCCACGGAGCCACACCTCTGCGGCACCTTCAGGACTGGGGAGGTGCCAGCTCTGAGTTCCCAGGAGAAAATTCTCCCTGTCCTATTTAAATCCTAACATGGACACTGGTCCAGAACATGGAAACTCTCAAAACCATCATAACATGTATCACTATAATTGAATATATATATATATATGTGGCCATTACAGGCCCAGGAAGAATCTTAAAGGATTTTTCCAGTCTGGCTTTCTCAGGCTTTTCCCAAGCTAGAGCCTCTTTCTCTACTATAAACATGAGAGAAAGAATCGTAACAAAAGATAAACACCTGCTGGATCCGTGAGAAGCCTGAGACAAGAGGTGTCTCTTTCTCTGTCCAATGAACTGTCTGTATTTTGTTTTGCACAAACTGTATTATAAAAAGCAATGGCTTCCTTCAATAAGCTGCTCTTTCTTGCTCATTCTTGCACCAAGCAAGGGAGTGTCTTGTTGCTGTGTTCTCGTGCCGCTCCGTAACCCTTTATATAGCAACATATATATTTACTATTTATATATATATTTATATACATTATATTTATATATTTATATATATTTACTATATATATATAAAAATAGTGGGATGCAGAAGTACAAAAGGTAACAGCCCTATTTAAAAATTGATGTAAAAATATTTAAAAGCTAAGAAAAATATTCTTCCCTTTGCTTTTTATAGCTGGAATGATATTGATATGCAATCAGATGGGAACGTGGCTGTGAGGACTGGGATTAATCCTCATTCTCAGGTGGCAGCCCACACTTCTAGAGAACACACTGAATGCTTCAGTGGCATACTAAGAAAATTAAATTAATTGGATGCTCAGCATTATCAAAACATCAATCACCGGGTCCAAGAACTAAAGAAAGTTTGGATTAGGGACCATGCAAAAATCAGTATTTAGCCTGAACTGCTAAAACCCAGCCCATAGCTCTGTGCAAGCATCTTTAATATCATCTGCACCAGAACAGCTCAACAATGACATGGCTGCTCTCTGCCTTCTCCTCTCATGACATGATGGAATTCACCAAAAGCTACTTGATGTTGACAAATATCAAAACAGGGCATCACCAATAAAATGGGTTTCATTCCCAGCCCAGACACAAACATTTCACGTTGGAATTCTGATTTTAAGTATTTCCCACACCTGAGGCTAAAGGATTCAGCCTGCCAGAAAAGCAGACCCTTCCAAGGTGTCTGCAGCCTTTCAGGCCCCATACCTGCTCTGTGTGCTGCCCCTTCTCCATGTAGTAGAGTTTGTAGTTCTGGATGTCCCCGTTGCCCGAGAGCGGCGTCTCCCAGGTGACAGTGATGGAGGTGGGGGAGCTGGAGAAGGCACGGATGTTGGGAGCAGGGCCAGGCAGCTGGACTGCAACACAAGGAGGGAGAGAGCTCTGTTAGTCCCTAACTGAGGGACTGCTGTGTCCACCCCTGGCCAGCACCCCAGGAAAAGGGGGGATTTTTCCCATTGTGACATTCCACACAGATCCACCGCAAGGTGGAAAGGTGGGACCAAATTTCCAAAGGAGATCCTGCTCCCTGGGTCCTTTCTGTCTAGAATGACCCTAACAAGCCTAAAGTTTTCTTTTTCAGTTAATAACCATTTAAAAGTATTCCTTTTATAACAGTTTAGAAAATTTAGCAAGGAATGTCCCATCAGTTCTTAATGGTGACAATAAATCCCACAACCCCACCGACCTGGAAAATCTTTGGAAACTGTGGTCCACAAGTACAACTTTTAAAAAGCATCAGATTCTGGGCAAGGTTATGAATGAGGACAATAAAAAATAAAGTCAGTATCAATCCCAAAGTGAGGAAAACTCCCAGAACAGCCTGGCTCACCCTCGGGCTGCGTTGCCACCTTGAGCGGTGCTGAGCTCTCGCCGGGGCCGTGCCTGTTCTGGGCCACGACCCTGAACACATAAACTGTCTCTGGCATCAGGTTCTGGATCATCACCTGGGTCTCTCCAGCTCGACTCGTGTTTTCCACACGTTCCCTTTGGAAAACAAAAGGGTTGGGCACAGACACCATGGCTGGTTAGTAAATGAGGAGTAGCTGCTCCTGCAGCCTGCCCCGTCTGAGCATACCCAGTGTGCAAATGAAATGGGATTTACACTGTGCTCCCTGCACAACACCACAACCATGTGCCAGAAGTGCTGCTGACAAACTGCTCCCAATTCTGCAACTTCCCTTTGCACAAAACCGAATGGACTGAAGGAACAGAATAAATTACATTTGACACCCACAAACTCGGAGTGGTTTCTTTGTTATTCCCGTGACAGCAAGTGATAATTCACAGTGACAGTTTATCCTACAGCTTGGGAGCCAGCACAGAAACTATTTTAGCAGCACACACAGTCTGGCAAGATTTAGGGCATTCCTGTTAATATTTGGGGCTGCTTTTTGGGGATTTTTCAAAGGAGTTGTTTTAAGGTATTCTACCTCCAGCCTTGCCTTGGCTCCTTGCTGATGTCTGGAATTGTTTGGCACACCCAGGACACTGCTTCCACACAGAGTGGAGGTGAAGTGGCTTCTGTTGTGAAAACCCTAACCCAGCTGGAGCACACAGGTCATGTGTGGGGGCACCTGGAAGGGGCATTGCTGCTGCTCAGTGACCTCCAGCAAACCCCTGGCACCGGAACAAGGCCTCTGCCAAACACCACCCAGGAAACTCCATCTGCTCTTATCAGGGATTGAGGGGAAGATTATGAGATCAATCATTAAACTAAGGGCAGCCTTTATTTCAAGGCACTGCCGTGCACCTGAGCTTGCTCGAGGCTGTGTCTGGGTAATGCCATCCATCCTTCCCTAGGAAGGAGCTCCCTGGGAATGCCAAGAACTCCAAAAGGAGCAATCAGAAACTTCCCACTGAGTAAATGCAGGGGACTGTGCATGCTCTGAGCCCCTCTGGGCTGCCAGACTCTCATGGGACAGGCTGGTCTTGGCCCCACTGACACCTGTTAAAGCATTTCTGACACAAGAACTCCAGTAGAACCATCCCAGCCTCCCCTTCCTCCCTTCCAGCCACTCTGCTTCAGTTTCTATCAGGGAAATACAATCCCCAAATCCCCATTTTAAATTTATTTCTTTTCACATCCACCAGTGTGGTTGATTTAGCAGAACTTGGCTGAAACATTCTGCAATCCCTGTTGGTTTCTGCACTGTTAAACTGTATTTATCCAGAGGGGAACAATGCACCCTCTGTAACTAAATACCTATTTACACCCTGTTTTCTAGAATGTTCCCCTTCATAAGCTCAGCTAAAATGGCACTGCATAAACAGCATAATTTACTTCAGCTTTTTATTAATTTTCATCACTATTTCTTTCCACTTCAAGCACAACACTTTCTTGAAAACACATTTCCAAGTGGAGTTTCCTTTAAGACGTGCTGTAGCTACAAGGATGGGATCTGAGAGCCCAGCCTAAGTACCAATGGTTTCACAGCTGTGGGATAATATCCAGCTCCCATTAACATGTAAAATACAGCATTTTCTGCCTCAAGTAGAAGTGCACTCCCTGATTTCATCAGGAAAAAAAACGTTAATCAGCAAACCAAGGTTATTATTTACAATTAGAAAAAAAAAAATTACTGAAAAGACATTTACCAAAAATAAATAGACATGCCACAGTATTGCAAATTTTCAGCAATAACCAGGAATGTGACTTCACAACAGTGTGGTAAAAATAGGAGAGATTAATCTAATTAAGTGCTGTGTGAATCCTTCCTTTATGGCCATTCCTGGGGAGCCTGGAGCACTTTTTCCTATGTGATCAGGTTGGGGTAACAGGCATCAAGCAGATGGCCCCCAGGAATAACTGCATTACCCTGCAGATTGTTATGACTGTCCCATGATTCCAATCTAATCCCCAATTAGGGAGCTTTGGGAACTCCAGTTGAGGTTCACAGGATCTCTCAAGCACCCAAGGGAAGAGCCTCCAGTGCAACCTCAGAAGTTTGGCTGGAAATGCCAAGGTTAAAGTGGCACTTGTATCTAAAAAACACCTTTGGGGAGCTGTTAGGGAGGGGATATTGTGTGTGCCAGCCATGCCAGCTGTGGGGCTTGGCAGGCAGCTCCAGAGGCATTCTGAGTGTGATCACACACAATTAAACTCCATTTGCTGTGTCTGAAGCACACCACAGTGAACTGTGAATTCAGCAGTGTTTGAACATCCCACATGTATAATTTACCACCTCAGACCTGCAATGTGCCATTATTTCTTTTATTTTTGTCCATATCTTGAAGTCTGGGGTTCTTCTGCCTGAGTGCTTGTCTAAAGTTCCCCAGAATTAAACCTCCCTGCAGCATTTTTGAATTTTCACACCCTGTCCAGGGGAACTGCCTTGAGTTTAAAGTAAATAAACCCCTGACATGGGGATGAAATAACCTTGCAGCTGTGTGAGACAGTCACATCCACAGGATCAGATTCCCCCAGGCATGCAGGGGGTGTGACAGGAGAGCCCTGGGACACCCCCTCCTTCCTCCTCACTGTCTCCAGGGGAGCCTCTCTGATGTCACCAGGTCAAGTCAGGGCTGGTGTCACTGAGCAGCCCCTGAAGCAGGAACATCTCCCCCATTACTGGTTCTTCACTTTGAAATGCTCCTCTTGAATCACACAATGGGTTGGAAGAGAAATGAAAAGTGATCCAGTGGCACCCCCTACCATGGGCAGGGACACCTTCCACTATCCCAGGCTGCTCCAAGCCCCATCCAGCCTGGCCTGGAACACCTTGGATATTACCAAATTAAGGGAGTAACAGAAAAACAATATTTGTGAGGCAAATAAAATGTTACTAATTGCCTCAATTAACTGCCATGTGTCTGGATGTTTATCCACAGGATTAAGGAAGAGCAGGAATTCCCCTCTAGAGTGTCTTCTGTTCCAAATGACTTTGCATCTCAGACTCTCATCAGTAAGGTGACAGATAATTTTCCCTTGAGTAATAAATCTGATAAGCTAATCTGCAATTAATTAAGTATTGTTCCAAACAAATGTTCATTTCCACTTCCTCTAATTTATCACAATTTGAAACTGTAATTCCAAGCAGTAGATCCCATCAGGAAGAAGAAGGGATAGACTGATACCATCCATTGGGATAATACATCAAAAGTGGTAATAGTGAGGCATTCACCAGATTTCTGTTTACAGTGGTTTCATGGAGGGAATTAGCACTGACCATGGTGTTTAACCAACACCCACCACACAGCTGTCCCTGCAATGAGAGGGCATTTGCAGGGGCTTCAAGCCAGATGTGCCTCTTGCTTCCAGCACAGCTTCCAGAGGATGTTCCTGTGCCTCCTGAGATGTTGGAGTCAGTGAGTCAGGGATCTCTGAATTCTTCAGAGAGAAATCAGAGTGCTGGGATTGAATTAAAGCCTTTGGATGGATTGAAGTGTATTAAGCCACTCACACATAAAGTAGACATTTAAGTGGAAGTAAGTTGGTAAGTTTTAGTAGGAGCTGTAATGCTTTTAGTAAGTGAAAGGTTTCAAATGCCAGAGTAGCAGTGAGTGTTCTAGTGAAGGTTGAAACATACTGATATCTTCAACAGAGGCTCCAGGCCCTCAGGTATAGACAGGACTTAGTCGTAACAGAGCTACAGTAAGAATATTGCTTACATTTCTTAGATAGAACAAGACAGATTGTATGGGTAGTTCTATACATAACCTGGGGTGCTGAGAAACTGGAATTCTAACAGGTTAAGGAGTGGTGGTCCGAGTTTGTGTCTTAGCTTGTTGGAAAAATCCTATATAAGAGTTTGCATTGGGGAGAGTTGGTGCTTTTAGCCATTGGCTTTTGCCAGGGATTTTAGCCATCTGCTCTGTGCCAGGCTTTTGCTTTGCTACTGCTTTTGCTATTGCTTTGCCATTGCTTTTTGAAACTGATGTGCTTTGTAATAAGATGTGCTTTGTAATAAATAACTTTTTAAACTATTAGCTGCTTTGCCTGTTTAGAAGATACCCGACGAAGTAGGAGCCAAGAGCTCAGAGTCAGTGCCTGAAAGCACCAGAGGTCAAGAACCTCCCACTGAGGAGCTGTGACAGTCCTGCTGCTGTCCCCAGCAGGCTGCTAAAGGCAGGCAGCAACAGTTGGAAGGGTTTGCAGCCAATCCAACCACGCTCAAGCACTGCCTGTGAAACTTCAGGGGCGGAGGAGATGACAGACTGCGGGTTCCTGCAGAGCCCAGCAGAGCCCAGCAGAGTCCCTGCTGTGTGTCTCACCTGTTGATGCCCTCCTTGGTGTAGAAGATGGAGTAGGTGAGGTTGTCTCCCTGCGGGTCTGAGGCTGGGGGCCGCCAGGTGAGCCGGATGAAGCGAGTGGACACGAGCGTGGCCACGACGTCCCGCGGGGCGGAGGGCAGGGGTCCCGCTGTGGCTGGTGCTAGATGGTCATTAGTGGCACTGGTCAGTGAAGTGGGAGGTAATGTTGGGATGGCAACATCTTGGCATGTGCAAACATTGGGGAATATGAAGGGCAAACATCACCACGGTTTAAAAAAAAAAAAAAAAAAAAAAAGAGAACAGAAAAAAAAAACGTAAAAGAAATAAACAAAACCACGATGGGAAACAGAAGAAAATGAACACACAAAAAAGGCCATTAAACTGAAGGCTGACATGCAGGCAAAGGTAACTACTGACCACTAATGGCGAGTACAGGACACTGTCAGGCAAGCAGACCAAATCTCCACTGTAATGGAAGTGGCAGGGGAGGGAAGGGTGGAACCAGGGGTAAAATAAACCTCAGGAGAGGACACCAGCAGCAAACCACAGTGTCATTGTTTTGTGACCACAGTTAAACCCCAACCTCTGGTAATTACTCAAATACACACTCAGACACCACTTGCTACTGTAGCTCATTAACATGCACAATTCATTTAAATGATTCTCAATCATAACAAAATGACAGAGGAATACACAGAATTCCTTTCAGTGCAAACTCATCCAGTCAAATTCTGCAGTCATTTCATACAAAGCTGCTTCCTGACCTTGTTGGGTTCTGCTCCTGCCCATGGCACTGGAATTACAGCCTTTTTCCCACTCTTTTCCTGCCATCAGTGCTCTTCCTCTGTCCCACAACACCCATTTCATCATTTTACAGTGACTCTAACAAGCATAGACAACTGCTGCTCTGGATTATACCAACACTCTCCAAAGTTTTACCCTCAGTCTTGTCTTCCTGTGTTGCTACTCCAAGGCAGGATAAATCCAGGGATTATTGCATTAAAAGGTTGGTGATTTAACAGCACAAGCTGAACCATAGGAAGAGCCACTCTCCAAATCCTATTAAAGCAATCCAGCCAGTAAATGTAACAGTGAGACTCTGAGCAGCTGGACCCCAATTACCACCAAGTGTTCCAAGCAGCACAATTAGTAACAAACCTCCAAACCTCAGGATACACAGAATTTTTCTGGATTCTTAATTATTTACCAAGCTTAAGCCACCTGATGACATTTTCCACATGGGAATCCATGCTGCCAAATACATTTTTTTTTTCATTAATTATAGAAACTAACTAAAATTGCTCTGTTTTTCCCCAGAAAGAAATTCAGGACTAGAAGAGCTGTTGTTGAGCTGCAGCATCTGCACCACAACATGAGGATTTGTGCTCTGATACACAGTGAGAAAACCTCCCAAAAAAACTGACTAAAGGAGGAAATGTTGTCTGAATGACCAAATCTTCAGGGGGAAAAAACACTGAGGAGTCTTTTATCAGCAACAACCTGATTTGAAATTGTCAAAGCCCCTCATCAGCCCAAGCATCAGGAGGAGGCTCCTCCATTGGCAGGACTCTCATTGTTCCTGTTCTGTTTCTTGGGCAGGTCCTGACAGAGACTTAAGAACCAGCCATGGGTTTTTATCAGATTTGTACAATTTAACACCAGTCCATGGGCAGGACTGGGAGATAAGATTCCCAGAGCCAGGAACATTTTGGCATTCCAAATACAAATCACAGAGAGACACGTACTCCAGGGTATCTCCTTAATTATCTCTTCCACACTCTAATAGCTAAAGATCCCAATTAAGTGCTCTCCTGCAGCCCCTCCTGGTCAATATATGACACCATTAATTTCACATTCATTGCAAAATCTATTTTTATCTAATTCTCCCTTTTTTTATGTCCCATAATTGGATTTCTTGCAGGAATGCACCACTTTCAGCTCTTCTGGCCTCAGCCAGGCACCATTCTCCCAGGGAGTCCTTCCCTGTGTTTAAATCCCAGCCCTTGTCACCAACTCCCTTGGACTGGAGATCTCACTGTACTGACAAACTCCTTCCTCAGTGCTCCCACTGAGGAACAAGGGATGGAACTGCAGAACTCTCCAGGGTGCCCACTGATTTCAGCACTTTTCCCACTGTCCTGCTTGATTTCCCACTCATACTTGGGTTTCTCTTACCTGTCTTGGCAATACTGTCAGGTCATCTGCTTCAAATTACACGGTTTTATGTAAAATCCACCCCTTTGCATCATTAAAATTCATTCAGTTGAGTTAAAGTGAATATTTTTTAAATTCAGCTGCTTAATCTAAACCCCATTCCCACACCCTCATGTGTTTTTCTTCCCATATCATGAAATGGATCCATCTTTTATGAAGAGATGTGCACACAGAGCTGATGGGTCTGGGAGAGCTGCCAGGACTTCCCAGAGAACAGACACCCAGTTCTAGCCTTGTGCAAGGCTCAGAGCAGGAATGCTCCTTCCCACAGCATTACAGGAGAACAGCAACAGACAACAAAATCCTAATGATGCCTGAACATCAGCTGTGACCCAGAGAGAGCAGCAAGGACCTGAAACCCTCCAGGTGAGGTGAGCAGAGCCAGGCCCCAGAACTCCCCCAACACTGCACTTCAACATTTTTGGGACTGCCAGGAGCTGGGGGATGTACCCCAAAGATTAAAGGATTTCCTTCCCTTTTCCCCTGTATTTTGTACAAATGCCTCAAGTTACAGAGGTTTCACCCCCAGCCAGGTGAGCAGAGCTCTGCAGTCAGAGCTGTGTTAACGAGCAATTACACCCAAATTAGCTCTAACACCAGTCAAGGAATGGCTTTGTCACTTCCATCTTTCAGCACTATGGAAGAAGCAACTCAAGTCTCTTCTTTCTAACATCTCCTCCATCACTTCCTAAAAATAACTCCAAATCTGCACTGTTCTCTGCAGTTATTCCTACACAGCTTCCCAGGAATCTCAATTTTTTAAAAGCACCTTCAGCAAGTGACTTGTACTTTGCACCATAATTTATGTCCTACTGTGGAGTAACTGGGACCAGAGGGATGTTTAGGAGTTTAGAGGAACTCCTAAACAACTCCAGGCAGCACAGTTCCACTCCTGCATCCCAGCCACTGCAGGGCAGGCAGCAATTCCCTGCAACATGAGAAGCAGACTTTTTAAACTTTGCCCTAGAAATTATTTTCCCCATGGAAATGGTTTTCCCTACATCCTACAGGAATCTGTGTTTGTGCTGCTCAGGTGTGACACCAACAGTGGCAGGCAAGGCAGCTCCACAGGACTCCCAGGCATCCAGGCTGGGAGGACATTCCAGCTGCTAATCCTCAAGCCCCTTCCCAGGGCTCCTTCTGAGCAGACATCAAATACTGCAACTATTTTATCAAAATACTTTGCAGGGTGTGCAAATAGCCACGAGGACTTGGACTCGAATCCATCAGTAACAAGGTTTTAATTGCCCCAGGATTGGGCTGGTGACATCCAAGAGGTGAAGGTGTCCATGGGGTGGATGCACTGTGTGATCCCATCTCTTCATCCTGTAGGAAAACTGTGGGGTAACAGAGAGACAGAGCATGCCTGGAGAGCTGCTCCAGTGCCACCACCCAGGGGCCCAGGAGATCTTTTCCAAACAACTCAGCCACACCTGAAAAGCACTCACTGCTGTGAAATCACTGCAAATACTTTCCACATGGTCTGGCCCCTCCGGTTCAGATTTCCCTTTTCCTGCCTTCCCCCCTCCAGAGGTTACTGGCATATCCAGGCTTCCTCCTGTTTGGCAACAACATACCAGTGATACCACTGGATCCAACACAAAGGGGGAGGGGGGAATAGGAACCTTATCTGCTCCAGGCTTATCTGAAGGACATTCCAACCCCTTGGTACCCATCTGGCACTGCCACCACCAGCCTCTGAAGAGCTGTGGAAATGCAGAAATTCAGATCCAGAAACACCTGAAGAACTGGTTAAAGGTCATATTTAGGCTGTTTGGCCATATCCAAGTGTTTGCAAGCACCTACCCAAGGAGAGGGCAGGGAATTTTGGAAGAAGAGGCACTGGAGAGTGATCCAGGTGTTCCAGAGGCTGCATCCAATGGAGCTCTGGAGCAGCTCTCACCCCAAACACCCAACAGGGACCTGAGTGCATCTCCCAGCCCAGAGACATTGAGGTCCAAGACTCCCTGAGGTGCAGGAATGGCTTGGGAAGGTCAGCTGTGCCAATGAACAAATATTTTAACTGTATTCCCTAAGAAAAAAATACCTCAGAGGCATCAAATGTTTAATTTTTACTTCAGGCATTCATATAAAACTGTGTACTCAATAATATTTCTCCCATAAATCTATTTAACAGGTTCCAGAAAGGGAATAAAAACTTTCAAACTTTTTGTTTTACTTAATGCACTGTTCTCCTAAATTTGAACTTTGGTTCATGGTGTCCCAATGGAAGGATTCAGCTCAGATCAGGATTAAGCATCTGTGATGCTGCAAAGAGTAAAAGTCAAATCCCACTGATTTCATTATGCTCATTGTATTTAAAAACAACAGCAGCATTTGGCTGCAGTGCAAAAATAAGCATGAAATAATAAAATTAGTAAGTTCACACTACACACCACCCTTCAAAATTTTGCTTTATTTTTTGCCCATGTTTTTACTCATATCCAATTGTCCTTGTCCAAATGCTTAAAACATAAATTTCCACAGAAGAGATCACCTTGGTTATTGCCAGCTGTTCCCTGAGTGATACCACACTCAAACAAAGCCACATTACCTGGCCCTAATAACTTCTCTCAGACAAACAGCCAAAGTGCTGAATTGGTCTCACCAGAGCTGCTGTAATAATGGAATTAACTTCTTCCCTTGGAAAAACTCATTTAAAGAAATCTCTGGGACACCCTCCACAAATTGATGCTTTTGTGCAAAGCTGGAATAGAGACTGAACACTTGTGGAAAGAAGAGGGGTGGCAAGTAATTTCTGCTTTATAGAATGAACAGAAATATCCTGAATCTCCTGGATTTCCAAAGACAGCCACCATCACCCCTATTCCCTTGTGTAAGACACAGATTCACATCTGCTTAATATAAAATGCCCTCCAATTTAGGATTTTGTAGACTTAATTATTCTTCATGAGCTAATTTAAACTGCAGAACTTTGTGGACTCTAATCAATTTTGTAAATTTAGAAATGTATGGAATTTGTGACTCTGGAAATGTGTCAGAAAGGCAAACACAACAGTGTTGGGAGCAGCAGCTCAAGGGAAGCCCAGCAGGACATGGAGCCACTGGCCAGGGCATCTCTTTGGGAATTACACCTGCAGGAACCATGGGAAACATGGAGCAAATGGCTGAACCCACACAAGCACTGCCCTGGATCATCTCACTCAAGGGAGAGGTTTGAGGACAACTCTTGGAATAAAAACCCAAATTCAATCCCCACCCTGAGGAACAGACTCTGCCCCACCAATATCCCTCATTTTTCCTCATAAATGAAATGGAGATGCTTTCTCATTTATTCCTCTAGCCTGGAGGAGGAGAAATGTCTTATTTTTAAATTTTTAATTGCCTTAGATTAATTTACATCACCACTGGGAGCAAGAGCTGTTATTTACTCTTCACTCAATGCACAGTGTTGCAAAAAACTCCTCAAAAATCCAGAACAAGCAAGTGTTTACCTGCCACTCAGTGATTCTGATTTTTGGGCATTTATTTGGTTCTGTTCTGCACTGTGAACGGACACTGCTGGATGCTCAATAAACTGGGATATATAAATACAGTGATAAGCACATTCTGACTGGGAGCCTCTGTTTTAAAGGAAGTCATAAATCCCCTCCTGATAACGAGCCCTCCTCCCATTCCCATTTCACCATGAAATGCTTTGGTGTAGAGGAAACAATTTGATTTTTTCCTGTCTCATAAAACAACCCTTAAAAAGGCGTGACGGCCCTGCTGACGCATTGCAGGGAAATGGAGCAGGAACCCCCTGCTTCCAACCACATCCCAGTGCTCCAGGGGAGGATGGAAAGGAAAAAAAAACCCTGCAGGGATTTCAGTCACAAGACTCAGGTTATTAAAAAATGGGAAATAAGCCATACACACCTCACCTGTCCCCAGGGAGTTCAAAACTGCTTTGAAACACATTTTGTCCTTGGAAAGAAATTCAAACCATAACACATATTGCAAAATTATGGGTATGACCTTCAAATTCAGTAGTGAATATTCAATTATTTAAAGAATTAAATATTTTTTAAGAACTACTCTTAAGAATCCAAAACCCAAAACAAAACCCACATATAGAACCCAAGGCAGAACAACTGCCTGGAAGTGCCCCCAGAGAACCCTGGCCAGGGTCTCCTCTTACTGTAAATATTCATCAGTTGAACTCCTCTGAAGAATTAAAAAAATCTCCTGAGAGCAGCAGAGCCTGCAAGAGTGTTCTGCAATTATTAATTTTCACTTGATTTCTCTGCTCAAGGCCACATGTACATGCTCCTCACTGCCCACCTCACACTCACCCATTTTTATAGAGGAGTATCAAGACATTTGGGAATCTTACAAACTCTTAATTAAGACTTTTTTCTTTCTATTTTCAAATCTGTAATGTTGTCTAACTTCCTCATATTTCTAATACTAACAGAAAAAGTGAACCCTGTGAGTATTTTTAAAGTACAACTGCTTTTCCCAGCACAGAGGCTTGGGAATTTGGTGTGCACTTCCCAGCACACAAGAACTGAAGGTTATTCCCCAGAAGTACATGATGGGGTTTATAGCAAAAGATACAACATTTAAATGTGGATCTGCTGTGGTCACTGACCACTTAAGAATGCCCAAAAAACAAGTTTTCAAAGCAGTTTATAAACAGGTACTGGAGAAGGGCCAAGGTGGATGGCCATCCCCAGTCAGCTGTGACCTGGATCCAGGCATGACTTTCCTCCCTCCTTCTTTTCCTTCAACACCTCCAGTGCTGATGTGTCACTAGGAAAACCACACTGAATCCATCTGTCCTTTAAAGAGTCTGAATCTACAGTTATGAGTTTCTTTTTGGGGACAAGAGAGACGAGAGGGGAAACCACCAGGAAAGAAAGAAACCCCACTCCAGGCTGTTCTATCCCAGTGAGAACAGTGACATTTTACAGTTGGTTACAATACTGAACACACAACATTAAAAATTACATTTCTGTGTCAGATTTACAGCATTTCCTTAGGGAATAAACCCCATGAGCCCATGATAACCATGCAGGTTATCCTGTCAGTAAGTACCAGAGGCTTCTCCCAGCTCCAGATCTCCATCAGCATGAGTGCTGTTACCCACTCAGCCCAAATGAAAACCAATCCTGTCTCTTCTCTCCAAATGGATTCAGCCATCTCTGCTGTTCCTGTATCATTTAGCAACTCTGAAATATAAGCAACCAATTAAGACCAACCCCACGTGTTTGTTCTCCCCGCTGGTGTGAGACTGACAAAATCTGACCTTTTCCTTTCCAACAGGAGCCTGGGATCAATTACAAATTAAGGGTGTTTCTGTCAATCTTCACAGCCCTGGATATGAGGAATAAAGGCAGAGGAAATGCCTTTGGTAGTCATGACGGATATCAAGCTACAGTTAATTCTGCCCTTCCACTCAGCCAGGGATGGAAAAAGCAAAGCCACTAAAAACAACAGCCCTTGTGATCCACTGCAGTGGCTGCTCTTGCCCCTAATTATTTGTATTTTCCCCTCTAAGCAGGAGCCAGAGGCAGGCAGAGGAGCCATCAGCCATCACTCCACAGCTGGAGCTGGGCTCGTGTCCGGAGCGGCACCACTTTGTTCCCAGGAAAAAGCACTCCTGACATGACATCAGCCAGCCAAGCTGCCAGGAACATGTAAAATAGGAGGATAAACACAACTGGAATGGGTGGATTTCAGTGCTGTCGAGGGAGGTGTATTTGGTGTTAATAATCAGCCTTTCTGGTGGCCAAGAGATTTTATGCAATCTCTCAGGAATTCAGGACTAGCCAGAAGAGATAAAATGGACTCAGAGCCTTCCATATGCATCCTACCTCACTGCACTCCTGCAGTGGGACAATAAATATGGAATAATACAAGTGGAGGACAGCAAACTTGTATTAACATGTGTTGTGTGTTTCTCATAAAACACTGAAGTTTTTTGCTTCTATGGGCCATTGCTCTGCCTCCACTGAACATTCCTTATGTATCACTCCTCTTCTAACATGACATGGAATTTCTTCAAGTATCTTCTAGCCCTCAACTCCCCTGGTGAAAACCAAAATTCAAGGTGCCAGTGTTTCCAAGCACAGCTGCACAAGCAGCATCCCCACAACCCTTTATTTGTGGGCCCAGATTTAAGTCACGGCACCCAACCCCATACAAATTTCATCAGGAGGTTCCCACTTCTTTGCCAAGCCAACTGTAAATGCAGTCATAAAACAAGAAATGAAAACTAATAAATACAATATAAATGCTGTTCTGCCTCCCTGCAATTCATGGCTTGCTGGCAAACATTAATCTACTCCTAATTTAATCTAAATTAGAGCAATTTATTCAAAGCCTGTGCCAGCTTTAAACATGAATAGGCTACTGAGAACTGCTTAGCTCCCGTTTCATCAAGTTAAATGTTCAAGAAGTTTGGGATCTAGGGTGGTTTAATCAGTTCTGCTTCTCAATAAGACCATATATAAGCAGGGCCCATAAAGAGGGAATAAATAAAGATCATTTATTAAACAGGAATTGAGTTGAGAAATGGAACTGACTAAATTCAAACAGCTCCCAGGCCATTTTGAACAGACATGCAGCCATGAGAAACACAAATGCTCCTTTCCCTGAGGAATAATAGCTAAGTAATGTAAATTAAAATCAAAATTAAACCCAAAAACCCCACTCTTCCAGCACTAAAGAGGAGCACACATTGCTGTGTTTACAGAAAATTAGCACTGGAGTGTACACAACCGGTACAAAACATTCTCTGAGCTTGGCTTTGGCTATGACTGTTTGAAGTCAGTTTGTGATTTCAGATGCTGTTTATGTTCCTGAAGCACAGCTCTCCAAATGAGGCTCCCAAGCTGTTCCTGCAGCATCCATCTGACGCTGGGGGGAGGCGGGGGGCCAGGATGGAGCAGGGACTGCAGGAATGCTCCATTCCATGGAGCCCCAGCACTGCCAGCAGTTCTTCAATGGTCACCAAGTGCAGCTCAGAGTTTGACATTTGCTGCTGTGAAAGCTTTTTGGGGACCAGCTTTAATCCTGTGAGTGGAAACCCTCAGGGATATGTGGATATAAAACAGACCAAAGCAGGGAGGAAGCTTCCCTGCTACTCTTGGCTCTGATGATGCTCATCCCACTGGATTTTCCATTCTCCAACTTTCAGATCTTCCCATTCCCAGACCAGAGGTTCCTCCCCATCTCCCCAGGTTTCCAGTGCAGCAGAGCCAGGTGTTCTGAGCACAGATCTGCTCTCCCAGAGCCATGGGCTGCTTTGTGCTGGAAGGGACCTTGAACATCCAATCCAGTCCCACCCCAGGTCCATCACCATCTCCCACTCCCCAAAATCCACACTTCATTCCTTGGAGTACTTTTTCCTCTTGACAGAAAATGTGGATTTTTGTCTGCAAGGTTTTGCAGCCTCCCTGCTCCATTTTCATCTATTTCTTCCCTGGTGGACACTGAGACTCCTGAAAGCCACTCCTGGAAACCACAGGGACCTCTTCCCACTTTCCTTCATTACAACATGGAAAATTGGACAAGGCAGAAAGAACATGAGAACATCTCTGTCTGAGAGAAGGAATAGGAGACTCTGCAGAGGAACACCCAGAGTCCTCCTTTATTATTCTTTGAATAAGAACAATATCTTTTTATCTTGCTCTGGCATTTGATTCACAACACCCTGCAGATTTTCCAAGTACTTCTGCAGTCTCCAAGAACTCCACAGAATTCCATGGACTGAAAATGCTTTCATTCACAATATGTAACTAAAAAATACCCTAAAGCATCACCTCTATGTGTGAGAGAGCCTGAGAAGGTACATTTGATATCTATAAAATCATCCAAAATAGATCCTGAGGTGACATGAGAGGAGTCTGCCTCAGGGCTTGAACCAGGCAAGGCCCTATTTATGGGATTTTTTTACACATGGCAAATACACAAATGTGTAACTGAGTTTTTCAAAGCAGAGCACAGTTGGCCTGTTAGTGCCAACTTTTGCATTTCTTTCAGTAGGAGCCAAAAATTGTCAACAAGAACTTCTATTTGCCTCCTACAGCAGCATAATGAAGCTCATAGTTATGGAAAACACAGAGTAGTTCATCTATCCTGGCTGAAGTAAGGCTTTTGACATTGCCTTTAAAATCCAGCTATAGCTGGGAATCTTTTCAGTCAGGTCAGGGGAGCTGAAATGGCCTCTGTGTGAGGAATGGGAATCTCCAAGTCAGCCTGAAGTGACTTCAAACAGTCCAATACCATCTGCAGTGCAGAAATGACAGATTTTCAGCACAATCTTAACTGAAATGGGCTGGCTTTGGGAAATCTGGATCAGATTCCTGATGCTCTCCATCTTTCTGTGGGTCAGAGAAGCCCCCAGCACATCCAGCCCCTTTCAGTGCTCCAAGACTGCACACAGCTCACACCAAACCCTGGCAGAGAGGTACCAGCAGCAAGGGGACTGGACAGAATTCAATTGCTTTAAAAAAGCACCAATTTAGGGCAATAAATTATGTCTGTAAAACTCCCTCTGAATTAGGATCCACAGAATGCAACTCAGCAGAGGAACTGAGATCATCCAGTGGTGTCAGACTTTAATCCAAACATCAGGCACTTTTGGTTATCCAGAGGGGATCAGCAGGAAACACATCCCATGGAATTGTCAGGTTTGGACATTCCCTGCAGAGCACCAGCACAAGAGGGTGCATCCCCAGCCCTGCCTCAGTGTGTCAGGATCACAGAACAGGTCTGGGAGCTCACCTGAACCCCCTTGAGCAGAGTCACCTTCAGCCAGGTGCTCAGGGCCTTGGCCCTGTGTCTCCAGGGCCTCCCTGGGCAGCCTGTTGGGTTGCAGTCCCCTCCCTGTGAAACTGCTTTCTCTGAGCAGAAATTCCTTTGCTTGCAGCTTTTCCCTGTCACCACCACCTGCCCTGTGTCCCCAACCCTGCCTGAGCAGTAACAGAGTCCAGGATCAACCAAACCCAGCACATCCAGTACATCTCATGCTCCCAATTTCCATGGCTCTCCACACATCCCATCATCCAGTCTGGATTTCCCCACTTTAGCTTCAGGGACACCCTCAGGGACAGCACCAAGGGCCAGGCTAAAGGCAAAGTAAACAAAATCCACTTCTCTCCTCTCAGCCACAGCCCCAACCATTCCATCCCAGCCAGCCACATGAACAGTTAGGCACAGTTTGCCTTTGGCAAACCCACACTGATTTTCCCTTCATCATCCCTTTCATGTACCACTAACATGGCCTCCAGGGGTATTTGCTCCATAACCTTCCCTGAACAGGTTCCAGCTCCAGCTGAGCTTTGTCTTTCCTACATCCCTACCCTTCCAGGCAATTTTCTGCCTGTGATTCCAGACTCCCTGGGCTTTCACTTTGTGTCAGAGCCCAGTTGGCAGCTCCTTTATCCCTCCTGTTCTCCTGGACACACACATTCAAACCCTGCCCTGTGGAGCAGACAATTCCTGTGCTTTGGTCCTTCAGGATCAAATGGTTTGCCTCTTGTCCATTAAGACAGTCTCCTATGGAAACCTACCAAAAATATCCCAAACAAGCTAAAGCCAAAGTCTGGAAGCTGGAGGAATTCTCAGCTCCACTCTCCAGCCAGACACAGGCAATGAATTCCAGCCTTCTCTGGAAACTCCTGGCTGTCACACATGGAGCTGCTACCCCAGCACCCCAACATGAGTACCAGGGCTGGGTTAAAAAGCTCCCTCTCCTCCCTGCCCTGCAGGATCTAGTGTCCAGCAGACACCACAGGGCCCTGCTGTCCTTCCATCCACTGATCCCTGTGCCAGCAGTCCTGGCTGGCTCATCACCCTCTCCAAAGTGATGAAACACTGGAGTCAGCCCTTGAGGGTGACCCAGTTCCCTGCTTCCCTGCCCTTCCTTCCTAAAGAACCTGCACCCAGCCCTTGGAGCCATCCCCAGAGGTCTCTGTGATCCCAAAGCCTCACAGCCCTACAACTACACACAGATTTCTAATTCCTCCTCCTTGCTACACATGCTGGGAATAATTAATCACATGCAGGATATCCTTGCTTGGACAGGAACCTTTTTTCATGAAAAAACTGAGTTTAAAGAAATGGATAGCTCCACCACAAATAACCCTGGCATGGTTCTTACAGCACTGTATCCAACTCATTCACTCCGAGATCTTACTCCTGTACAATCCACAATATAGGGGAAAAAAAAATCCAATTTTGTGATATAGAAGTACAAGAGCCCCACGAAGCACCTCCCTTCAGCTGTGAAGGTGACCCAGTGCATCTGAAAGGACAGTTTGAAACTGTTCTCCCATAACACACAGATTTGTTTACAGGCCAGGGCTGTGCTTTCCACAGCGTTCAGCAGTGCTCCTGTTTCCCCCAGTGCCTGAGTACTTGTCAGTGCCTTTCACACAGGGTGACAGGGAACCATCTGCCTCCCTCCTCCTACTTGTTGCCACCTGTTCTTTTCCCAGTCCCCACATGGCAGCGTGAGCCAGGCCAGATTCCCTGGACAAGGCCAGGTTACAGCACCAAGAACCCCCAAATCCTCCATTACCCCGAGGCTCTCACTCTCCACACCCAAAAATGCTGTGACAGTGATGACAAGGAATGGCTCTACTGTGATTAAGTGTATCTGCTCTGTAACTGGGACACTCAGGGGCTGAGCAATGAGGATTGCAAGTAAAGCAAGCTGGATTTGTGTAAAAAAAGGAGGAGGAGAGATTTGAGGTTGCTGAGAAAGGCATGATGGAGATTCTGGGATAGGCAGGAGTCCTCCACAGGGGAATCTGCAGGACATCAAACCACTCATCTCTTTATCAAGGAGGCAAAGAGAGAAGCATCAAGACTGAGAAGTCCAAGTGAAGGGCAACGAGGTCATTGAGGAACTTCCTTCTTTTAGAGAGTTCCCAAATTCTTCCTAAAAGGCAGAGCAGGCAGCAGAGCCACTCCAGTGAAATTCTGAAAGGCACTGAGTGTCCAGGGGCAGTGTCTGATAAACAGGGACACAGCTTCAAATCCCAACATGGTTGGAAAGCACATGAGAGGCTTTTCAAGTCCCTTGCAGAATTCTACACCTGGTGTTCAGTACAGGGGATAAAGAGGATTTAACTCAGATCATTGACCCAAATCTTCCTCCCTCTTCTATCCTTCCAACCTTCTCAATTACAAACACCTGTCCTTAAGAATCTCTGCTCTCAACACCATGATTCCTTCATATATTCCTGAAAAAAGCAAGAGCTGTGGATTCTGTATGGCCAATCTCTTTCCAGGTGCAAACTTTCCTAAATTTATTAACAGAATTACCAAAGTTTAGAGGAAAAGCCACTCAAGAAGCCTTTCAATTCTGTGCTTTAACATTTTCCACAAATAACTTTCCTATGTACTAAAAGCTACCCAGAACTCACACCAAACACAAAAAAGCCCAGCCTAAAACGTAGTGTCTGATCAATGATTATATCAAGCTCTTTGTAGGAGATGAAGAGTCACTCATGGACTTTATATAGGTTTCTGTGTGGCTGTGCCCACGCTGTGCAGAAGGTGAATCACCAAATTCCTGCTCTCTCCAAGTCAGAAATCTGTCCAAACACAGGCAACATCCCTTTGTAGCAGATAAATGTTTCTCCTGCATTTCAAACTTACACTGCCTTCCAGGAGCACAAAACACAGATGTGGGACTTCATTTGAATGAGAAACCCACATGGCATCCCTGAGAAACTCCCCAGGGCTTCCACTTTCTCATTTGCATTTAGTTCATCCAAGATCAATTTGATAAGCAAAAAGGGCTAATGAGAAATGGTTTGTAAATAGCCAGATGTTTGCCAATTCCAGCAGGAAGGAGAAAACAGAACAGCAGGGGCAGGGAAGCACTGCTAACTGGGAAGAACTCTGATGAACACTTAATCAACATTTTTCTCACTGAAGTTACTTTTCAAATTGGCAAAGCTGGCATTTCTCATCAGCAGCTATGAAATCATTTTTTTAAAAAAGTTTTCTGAATTAATGATTGAAATGTTCAGAATAGTTTTTGCTCAAATTAGGGGTTTAAATTTTCATACCAAGCCAGCTGCCACTACTGCATGGGATACTTTCTCCCTCTTTCCCAGAACAGTTTCCTTCTTCACTGGTCATGGATTGAGAGAAAGTACTTTAACCCCAATTTCCTCCACCTGTGAATTGCCAGTTTTCCCATATCACACTCATTCCTCATCACAGCCCCCCTGCACAGCACAGTTCCATGTCCCCTCAGATGTGTTCCATGGGGGTGTCCCACTGCTGGAGAACAGCATCTCAATGGCCCCAGAGTTCCAGGGACACAGCCTTGGGGTGTCTCTACACCCACAATGAGACTCCACCACTGCAGCCCAAATCCTCTGGCAGCATGCAAAAGAGAAAGGACATTATGAGGCAAAGTCCTTCAGAAGGGCAGGACGAGGTGCTGGAGTGGAGCAGGAAGGAGAAACCACTGGACAAACAGCAGCAGAGGGAAAGGAAGAGGAGGGAGACCACAGGAGCTCCAATAACAACAGTGAGAGTCATTTATAAACTGCTAATGGGAACTGGGTGCAAGCATAGGCTTGGGCAGGGCTTCCAAAGCCCAGGCTGTTCATTATTCAGGGTTTTCAAATGTGGAGAATATGGAATAATGCTTCTGCTGCAAGGGGCTGCAAACCACTCAGGTGATTAATGCACAGAGCAGAAATTAAATGACTTCTAATCATTTTTCTGGCAATCTGATGACAGCAGGGTAGTGCTGGATGCAGACTCCTGACCCTGCTCTGAGGCTGGAATCCCACTGCTCCATGGCTTTAAAGCTCTTCACCTAAATGGAGGGCACCCTGCATTCCCCAAATCATTTTGGAGAGTACCTGTGGCTCTTCAGCCAGCAGTGAAAACACACCCAGATCCAAAGAGGAATTCAGAGGAAGTAGTAATTGCACAGCTACTCACAAAACAACTGGAAAATAAATGGGAAATCTTTCTTCATGGCTCATTCATAAGTTTACTCTGTGCACACTGGGCACCAAACCCAGGGACAGCAGATTCACACCTGTTCAAGGTGTAAAGTTCCATCAAACCTCCAGCCATGCCTAAGACTGTTTCTCCTAAATCCTCTCCATCCAAATAAGAAAGCAGTTGGAATTTAACAATCCCCCTCCAAAAAGACAACACAAAGCCCCCCTCGATATAGTTTTAGTATTTTCTTGTCTGACTTGTCTCCCCTTATCCTCTGTACTAGTGGTTTTCTTCCTTGAGATCTTAGAAATTATTTTTCAGAACTGTGTAACCTGACAAAGGAAAACAAGCTGATGCCTTAGTTATGATATCTGCAGTACCTCTTTTCTGGGGTCTTTAAACAACACCCACCAATTGTTCTGCTTTGCCACTCCAGCCATGCAATGCAGGACACTGTATAGGGAGCACTGGCAGAAGTTTCACTAATTGGAGCACAGGGACAAATATTTACCTTAAACTGCAGCTGTAACCCACCAGATGTGCAGCTGCAGTTTGCAAGAATGACAAAGTTGACTATTTTTTACATTAATAGCAGAAAAAAGCTTCTGACACTGGAATGACTTTGCTATAAAATATGTGATTTGGGGTGTGCTCCATAAGTGCTTCTTTTCCAGGTTTGTGACTTTAGTGAATGTTTTCCTTTTGGCTATTCTGCTATTGCTTGTAAAACTCAGCATTCAACATTTCTGACCATGTTTTATTATTGCACCAAATATTATTCAAAATACAGGACAGATCCTGTAGAATTCCTTCAATTCTCCTCAAGTGTACAGGAAACAACACTGGATCACTCACATGATTTTTAATAAATCATCCTGCTCTAGCTGAGTTCCTGACAGAACCCACCATGTGGAAAGGTCCCTTGGAATGGTTCCTCCCCATTTTTGGCTCTCTGCTGTCACAGTTTATCTTACCAAGGTCAAGTATTATCAGCTGGGCTCCAGCCTGTGCATTTCCAACATCGTTTTCTGCAATGCACTGATAGAATCCTTCATCAGACTTCACCAGCCCCAAAACTTGCAGGTTATGTTCTTTCTGAGGAGCAAGGGGAGAGAACAACACTTAGAAATGGCTGCAGTTGCCAAAACAATGGTGTCACCAGGGCACATTACTGTGGCAGGAGAAACTTTGGACAGCAACTGGGGAAAGTGTGTTTGGTGCTCCAAGATCTCACCTCCCTTGCACTGAAACCTCATGTTCTAGGGCATCAAAAAGCAGCAGAAGCTCTCATTAATGGCTGTCATTTTCTAGCATCACACAGCACTGACAAATCCTAATGTTTCCTCAGCTGTTCTGATGGTATTTTGGGCCTTGACTGAACCTCCCAGCCCCACAACCCAGGTACACCCAATTACACAGCCATTCATTTCTCAACTACCTCTCAATAATGCCTTTCACTTGCATCTAAAATCTCCCTGTAGGAGCACCCCTGTGCCAAACTCACCATCCACAATTCAGTGACATTTCTATTTCAGCTCCTGCTTGAAACTGGTATTTTTATGGGGCGCAGACTGCAGCACACTCAGCCAGTGGTTGTGGTGAGCTCCTGCTTTGACAGTGCATTCTGCCACCCTGTGTGCCTGACTCTCCTGGAAAGCCCAAGCTATAAAGGCATCAGTTCTTATAATACAATGTATGTTAAAAGGATACAAGAAACCACTTCTCTTCCAGGCCCCAAACATCAACAGCACAAAAGCAGGAAGCAGGCTCCATAAAAGACCCGAATTTCCATGACTGTGTGTAGGAGAACTGATGGGCCAACAGCCTTAAAACCTGCAGGATGCACAATGCACTTACCACGATTTTGAAGTAGTCACTGGGGATGACGACGTCGCCGTTTTTGACCCATTTGACGGTGGGTGCCGGCGTCCCCGTCACCTCGCACTCAAACACGATGTCCATGGACTCGTGCGCGTAGATGTTCGCAGGGCGCTTCAGGAACGTGGGGGGAACTTCAGGGTGCAAGGAAGAAAGACAAGAAGATGATGTTACACCAGAGGAAGAGACCTGACAGTCCCACACACACTCAGCTCGACACCAAGAGATGGGCTGGGGACTTGGGCATGAGGGGCAGCAAAGGCAGCAGGAATGTGCAGCTCAGGTTTGACAGACACTGACACAAGCTGGGAGTTCTTCCAGAATTGCATTTGGGCCAGGCTGGACAGGGCTTGGAGCAGTCTGGTCCATGGAAGGTGTCACTGCCCATGGCAGTGGGTTGGCAATGACATAGTCTCTAAGGTCCCCTCTGAACTACATGAGAGAAGAAATGGAACTGAGGTGTACAAACTGCAAAGTTAAACCTCGGAGTTCAAGTCAATAGGAAAACAAAAGCTACAATTATATCAAAAACTACTTTTAAAAATGAATGGATACAAAACTGAGATGAAACTTTCCCAGGGCACCATGGCCACATGTTCCTGGGAAGGAATTGAGATTACCAAACAGAAAATGCTGCACTGAGCCCTGGAGTTTCTTCTCTGGCCTGTGGAAGCCAAGGAAACAGGATGCCCAGGAGCAGCCAGGTGCCTTTGTACCACAGTGATGACATTTCATGGATATACAGGAGGGGAGCTGTGCATTTACAACACAGCAGAGCAGAAGCTCTGAACATAAATTCTATGAAGATGAGAAGTCCTTCACTTACAACATGCACCAAAGGTGTTACTCTGGGTCCTGGCTGCCTTTTAAATGTCCTTAAGTCCTCAGAGTGAGATTAATTCAATCAAATATATTTAAAATCACTCAAACTCTGAGATACAGATTTTTTTGGGGACACCAGCCCCAACTGACTGGTGCATAAGCACGACACAGCTTCTCCCACAGGAGCCTCCATGGAGCCTCCAGCTGCATCCAGGGCCTCTGCACTCATCTGGCTCAGGAGCACCAAGCCCTGCAGGCACTTACTCCTTGAGTATCCTCTTTAGAGAACACCCATCTATTTATCTGTGTTTACTGCACTCCCAGCACAGGGCAATCCTCTTACTTGTGTCGGCAGCTTGGATTGTTGGAGTTCCAGGAAAGCCCAAAGCAGCCTTTTGCCCTTTAATATTTAGCAAAGAAAGTCAATATGGAAGGGCCACGGGGTTTAGACAAACAATTTACACACTTGGCCTCTCAACAGGGTTTATTTGGTGCTGTGGATAAGGAATCCTAGGTCATGCTTTCCTCTTTCCTCTGAAATGATCCCAAAGGGCTCTACATGGATTTAATACTTTTAGAAACAGCTGGAGGCGAGCAGCTCCCCCAATCCTCTCATGTTTTGGATTATAAATGAATAAAGAGAACATTAATAAATGGAAATACTTTAAAGTAAGAAGGTGGTTTAACTCTCAGGTAAGGGTGCAAACCTACACAAAGCTGTACATTCACTGCTCAAATTCTCACACAGGAGCAAAAAGCTGGATGGGGCAGAGCCTGGCTGCCTGTGAATTCAGACATCCCTTTCATACCAACTTCCCAAAAAATTTACCAAACACACCATAAATTCCATCTTGAAAAGGTTCAGCTATTTCTGTGCTTACTCTCTGATGGCTGCTACCACCATGCACAACTCTGACATTTGAAAACTCTCTTCTGAATTTATTTGCCACCAAATCGCTGTAATTTATTCTCTATGAAAATTATTTTTATTCCTCCCTGGTATTTATCCTCAGCACTGTTATTTATTACAAGCTATGCTACTGCTCCTCCCTTCCCCTATCCCAACCTTATTTTGGGTGGCTCAACAAGTCATGTTTGCTTTGCTCTGCTGTGACAATTCCTCACAACCCCCTGGATGTGCTCCAGCTTGAATCCATCTCCAGAGCCTGTGGAGTTTCAATCATTTACATGCAATTTCAACCATGTCTCAGCAGTGCCTTGAAAAATGGCATAAATACCATGGCAGCACTGCAGCAAATCCCTCACCCAATCCATCACTCTGCCTCTGCCCTCCCCACATGTATCATCCCCTGCCAGCCTGGGACAATCATTGCCTGCTCATCGTTAGCCCTTTTTAACTAATGACTCATTTTGTTCAGCCTGCCTGATCAATAGTTGATGTTCTCATTTCCCTTCCATCTCTGTCTCTGGCTGTATTCACACGCACTGATCGATTCCTGCAGTGCTTGCACAGTTGAGAAAAGGGAATACAGGAACTGGAAAAGTTGTTTTTCCATGAATGTACAATGCTTCCATTTACAAAACATTCATTACAGGTGAGTTTGAAATCCTTTTGTCACATATTAATTTTGTCAGCAGAACACAGAGAGACACAAGCCAGTAACAGGCACAGTCAAAACCACAAAAACTTCTGTGAAAAACTCATAATGGAATGCCAACCTGGTTTGGGCTGGACAGTTCCTTGAAGATCATTTCATCTTACCCCTGCCATGGGCAGAGACACCTTCCTCTAGCCCAGGGTGCTCCAAGCCCCTCCAGCCTGGCCCTGGACACTTCCAGGGATGGGGCAGCCCCAGTTGCTCTGGGCACCTGTGCCAGGGCCTCCCCACTCTCACAGGGAAGAGCTGAATGCCCAAACTGTATCACAGGAAAGTTCTGACTCTGCATTCTCCACTAACGTTTAACTCTTCATGAAGACATTTGGAAAGAACTCAAATATATTTGGCAACTGATATTGCTCCAGTTTGGGACATCATCCAAAAAGAGGCATTGATTTTGAATCAGAGTCAGGATTTTTTTGACACAAAAATGGAAGTTGAAGTAGATAATATCCTACCTACTCTCAATTACTTTTGATTCAGGAGATTAAGAATTTGAAACACACTATTTGTCCAAAGTGACTTTGCTTTTCTGGCTCATGGAGCAAATGCCAAGCTGCTCACAAAGGGATAATAGGAGTGCTCACTTTATCAATTACCTCCCAGTTAATGAATTAATAAATGCTTTTCAAACACTCTTCTGGTTTAACTATGTCAGTGTTTAGCATTAACACAATGCAAGTACAGATGTTTGTGGTAGAGAAGTTAAATTGATAACCAGACAGCAAACAAGTCAATTACCACAGAAAAGCAGATTTGTAAGGGAAGATCGTGTGCTCTGTTGCCAAACACACAATTAAACCTCAAAGACAACTTGGCAGTTTAGCCTCCTCTCTGTGTCAGCACAGAACAACTCCTGAAAAGGAAAAATCCTTCAACAGAATTTCACACCACCCAGGGAGCTCAGCCACCCTTTTGGAGACTGAAAAAAATATTTTGATCACAACAGTGATCAAAAGATTAAGAAAAAAACCCAATCCAACCTACATTGGCAGTTGATTCAAACTTCTAAGCTACATCCCAACAGAGGTGAAATATTTAAAAAATAAGATGTTTTTCTAAGCCAATAGCTCTAAAAGGATGGGAAGAGCTGAGGAACTCCAGCCATGCAGCAGGAATTGCACCCAAGGTGATGTGAAACAGGAACAGATGCAGGACATGGATCCCATTCCACATGTACAGGTGATCAGAAGGAAATGGAAATGAATTCCAGTGGTCTGTAGTTCTCCTGTACAGGAAGAGCATGGCAATATCCTTTGGACACAAAGACACCCAGGTTATAAAGATCATTTAAAAAGACTTATGCCCTTTCTAAAAAGCATGAATCAATCAGCTGCTGGTCCAAGCACAGCATCCAACAAACCCAAAATGAACGGGACTGAGCAGTGCAAGCCACTGAATCCAGGACTGGCTTGGGTTGGAGGGGACCTCAAAGCCCATCCAGTGCCACCCTGCCATGGGCAGGAGCAGCTTCCACTGGACCACAGTGCTCCAGGCCCCATCCAATCCAGCTTTGGGCACTTCCAGGACTATTCCTGAAGGAGCACTGGACCTTCAGTAACAGCCTAAGGCAGCCAGAGGGCTGAATTTCTAAACTGGAAATGTCCAGGACAACACTGCTGCTTCCTCAACCACCTCCATGTGCCCTCTATCCCTAGAAATTAGTTGTGTTTTCCAATGAAATCCCAGCTCCTGCCATTCCTCCCCTCCCTTTCCTCCCACACTTTTGTCCATGACCAAGCAGACATGGAGTGTATGTCCTGCCATCCCTTACAAAAGCATTTGTTCATTCCAGAAGCTTCCCCCAGCCCAAAGCTAAGCAGAGTAGCCACATTTTCATGGTGTATCTCAAATAATCCTGACTCCAGCATTCCTGGCCAGTTGCATTTATAACCCATTTCTGAGGGATGCTGGGGGCACAATCCCTGGCTTACATTTCACTTACAAATCTGGATTACCAGCAGTATTTAAAATGGACATTTTACCATAAAGCCCATTTCATATCAGCCTGAAATGGTCCACAGGGATTTTATTTCCTCCTCCAGGGATAACAACCTATTCCATTAGGATATGCTTCAAATCCTATTAGAATCATTATAAATTTAAATGCAATTTTCACAACTGCAATGTTGTTTCTATGAAGGATCAAAATGCAACATGACCATCACCCAGTTAATCCATCCCCTCCTGTCCCTCCTCAACAACACAGAAAAAATGCTTGAATTGATGTTTGACAGTGAAATTTTTTTTATTATTATATTTTAATTCCATGAGTTAGTTGTACAAATCAGTTGGTTTTAAAAAAATAATTTACACTTTGAGTGAAAATGGGGAGTCATAACATTCCCCTTTAAAAAACAGCAGAAGTATATGGATAATACTTGTTAAAAAAAAGAGATTTAAACTCCAAAACTATGTTGTAGGCAAGACAAATTCTTCCCAACCCCTGAGAATGGTTGTGATGTCCTTAAAACACACTTAATATGCAGCTACAAAATGTGTGAAGCAAACACAAGCTGACAAAAAGGGTTCCTCTAGAGAAATGCAGAGAAGTGCCAAATTAATGTACAAAAACCAGCACACCAAGAAGCAAAAAGGTTATAAAAATGTAAACTACCACAGCAAATTTTTTTGCAGCAAAACCAGTTTATGAACAGTTTTGGTGGCAGTGACATTTATATATATTAGAAAAGCAGTATTTCTCTATCAGCTTGATTTTTAAAAATGTGAATGGTTCTGTTTTATATCTGTTTTAGAAAATTAAAGCCAATGTCCCTAGGGAGGAGTGGTGCCTGTGGCAGCCCGACTGGTGGGAATCTTTCCCACTCCTTCAACAGCCAAGGCAGAGAGAGGGGGGGTCCTGCTTTGCCTTCTCCAGTGACCTCATTAACATCTGCTCAGCAGCTGGAACAGCCCCAAATGAGCATTTGATGGCCCATGTTTTGCTCCTTTGGGCTGTTCAGAGCTTTACAGTTTCCTTGGCAAATGCCAAACCCAGCTCCATGGAGAGCAGGTTCCAGTGGTGGCAGAAGAGCAGGGTTGAATTAAAACAACTATTTTACATTTACAGTGAAAAGCTTTCATTCAGAAATTGCTAAATATGATCCACATTCAGCCCCCAAATAAACATTCCAGAGGCAGAAACTAAAACCTAATATTCAATGCTAGGACAATGACCAAGAAACCAAGTAAGCATGAATAGTACAGAACAAATATAAAGTAAAATTATATTGATCAATTACAGAGAGTAAAAAACTCATGCTGTAATTCAACATATGTGGGAGCTTTTAGGGAGAAATAATATATTGTAGATTTGGTGTAGTATCACCAACTGTGATACTGCAGCCCCACATTTGAAGGAAAACATGAACTCTGATTTACAAGAGAGCAATGAAAATGATCAATGACTCAGAAAATTGGCTCCAAGAGAAAAATGGAATAGCTGGAATTGGTTATTTGAGCAAAGGCAGGATTATGCAGCCAGGGAACTGGACACCTCAAATAGGAGCTTAACAAAGAAATGCTCAGTGCTGCAGAAAGGAAATTAGTGTGTGTATATATCTATATCTATATTTATGTATCATTCCTGTGCAGAAGGAATGACACAGGACTAACATCTCCATCCCATGCACAAAGGGGCACAGTGCCACTTAGCAGCCAAGGCCACATGCCTGGGAAGGAATAGAAGAAAAGCAGAAAAGCAAAATATCTCTGGATATTCTCCCAGCACTGAGCAATCCCTGGCTGAGGGATTTCCTGAGAAAGAGGAGATACCTCTGTGTTTTCTGCTCCTGGTCACATTGTGCCTTTAAAAAGCTGGTTTCTGGCTCCAGGTGAGCCTTCAGCAGCCCTAAAGCTCAAAGATTTGAGCTCCATGAGATACCTCCAGAGAATATTTACCATCATTTTCATGTTTTGGAGTCAGTCAGGCACAGGATGTCTCTTGGCTCTTGCCAGTGAAGAGAAACAAGCATTCCTTTCCACTCTTCTCCCCACAAAGCACTTGTGATTTACAGAACAGAGCTGGTCTGGACACAGCCCTGAGCATCCTGGAACAGTGGAAGGCGTCCCTGTCTAGGGCAGGAGCTGGAACTGAATGAGATTTAAGGTTCCTTCCCACCCAAACCACTCCATGATCCCTGTTACATCCTACACCTGCTCTGGCTTTACTACACCTAAGAGCTTTGCTGTGTTTAAGAGAGGAGGGAACAAGAACTGCTCACCCCATCTGACATCCAGGACCAGCACAGATTTAGACAATCCCCTAATGATTTTTCTGCTCAGGTGCCTATTCCTTTCCTAACAATCCCTACCATTTCATTTGGTTTTTAAGATCTTGCATTTTCCAAAGACCTACATCTTCCAACTTCAATATTTCATGGCTATGCCCAGCCCCAGGTCAGAGACCATGGCTGTATTATAGAAACTGGCAGAGCTGCATTTCCCTGTGTAATCCATGTGCAGTGCATTGAGCTTCACTGTATTTAATCACTTGGATGTTCCTTACATCACAAAGTGGTCCCAAGGCTCTTCACCAGCACCATTTGCTTCCACAACCCAAAGGAACTCAGAACACTCCAAATCCCCTTTTCCACACTGAGCAGTGCAGGCTCAGCTCCACTGACAAAAACAACACCCTATTCCCCCTCTAATTTCCTATCAAACAATGAATTTATTCCCTTTTTCCTGCAGGAGGGACTTTACTCTGACTCCCAGTGCCAGTGTTCGAGGCTCTAGTGAGTGACAGTGTCAGAAGGGTTCTGGGAAGGAAGGGCAGCAACATCCTACAAAATGTTCTCCAAGCAAAGTGTGGCTTTTGTACATGTATACAAATACACATGGATGGATTCAACCATTACCAACACTGTATTTTATTTTTTGTTGTTTTAACAGTCCAGACATCAGGTTAAGTCACCCACAGTTCCCCAGATCTCCTCCAAAAGGCTTCTAAAACCCTCATGTCACACTGACCAAATCTCCTTGGTCTGATTTTTTTCAGTCTGCTGATTTAGGTGCTAGGTTACACAGCACTCTTGGGAACTCAGGATTTCACACTTCAGCTCCTCGAGAAATGTGGAGTGAAGACCATCTGGTCCTGATGATTCCTCACTGTTCACTTCAGGGGTTTGCTCTGAAATAGATTTTACTAACACTGCAAGTTCAGGTATGGCCTCCCTCCAGCTCCCTCTGTTTGAAAAGACAAAATATAATTTAAGACAGAACTCTCCAATTTTGCAGAGAACACAGACAGCAGGAATTCACTTTTCTGCTTCAGGCCATCTTCTCACCCCTTTCTCCTCACACTCCATCATGTGCTGACCCTGTGCTGTCCCTGGCAGATGTCCCAGCTCTGACAGGCTTGGAAAAAACTATCACAAATTTGTATGTTATTAGCAAATGACTGAAAGTTTTGTATTAATTTACTTGCAAATAAACAAGAGAATAATAATTCCTATGTCTTGTCCTTAGGAGATCTCTGGGGAGGTTTGGAGGTGGCTATTTCTCTTTGCAGGGTAACTTTTCACTGGTGTTGGACACTCACTGTGAACACAAACACCACATGACCAGTATTTGTTTAACCTCTCTGGCTGTGCCTTTGCTTTGTGTTTTTGTAACTTTCCTCAAACTATTTTATTTTTGGTTAACTTCCTTTACAAAAATCCCCCTCTACTAACTAAATGCTGGTGGTGGTGATGCATGTCACCACCCTGGAATAGCCATCAGTTTACAGCCCTAATATCCTGATGTATTTTGGGTTTGAGCCTGGCTTCTCCATGTTTTCCATGACTAAAATGCCATTATCTCTGGTGTGGGTTGGGAGCATTGATGTTTGGGCAGAGGCTGATGAGGGCTGGGCAGGGATGGACCCTCAGTGACACGATGGTGCTGAGCTCCATCAGAATAGAGGAGTGAGGGAAGCTGGGGCTGGAGAACCTCTGTGCCCACACAAACTTCCCCCTCTGCCTGCATTGCCATGGAAGGGCTGTTCCTGGGGGACAGGCACACCTGGGCCCCACAGAGGTGCAGGAACAAGTGTAGGAATAGCAGAAGGAACTCCTACTGTCTCAGGATGACAGACAGCAGCTGGGTGCTGCTCTGACCCACAGCACTGCCATGGATCAGGGCTGCATGATGGAATCCCCACCCACCCTGAGCTCAGGGGAAGATGTGCCAGAGCTCCCTCACCTACTCCCTGCAGGAATGAAACACCAACCTTTGCCCAAGATCAGTGAAAAGCTGCTTCCATAACACTTTTCAGTGGTATTCTGCAGCAGGACAAGAAGTAATGGCAATAAAAATCCAATCACAAATTGCACCTCAGTGTGAGGAAGAGCTGCTTTCCATGAGGATGGCAGAACCCTGAACAGCTGCCCAGGAGGGTGTGGAGTCTCCCTGTCTGGAGACATCCCAAACCCACCTGGATAATCCTGGATGGACTGCATGGTCTCCAGAGATCCCTTCCAATGCCAACTGTTCTGTGAGTCTGCCCCCACCAGTGAGTGTCTGTCCTGCACTAACCTACATTGTGGTGTTTTGCCCACAACAGGAGAACACACAAGTGAAAACTCAAACCACCTGTGGAATGAAGATGTACAAATTTACAGATCCCCATTTCCTTGGGAAAGTTGGGAGAGTTTTGGCCTCAATACCTTCTGCACTTGTCACCTCCCCTCTAGTGCTCTCAATAAAACCCCTCCATGACCAAAGATTTATTTCTTTCTTGTTCAGACTGAGCCCACCCCCTGTGGAGGGACATCTCCAAAAACCTGTGGAGGCACAGGTTGGGATTAACCTGCTGCTCTTTGGGTGAACTCCCCAGTTAAGGAGGAACTCGGACAAAGAACAGAAGACAAGAGATTTCTATATGGAAATTAGATAACCAGATGACATGGAAAAGCTTATCAACTGTAATAAACTAAAGCAGAGCTCACTCCATGCTTATCAGAGGGTATTACTGATTATCATTCGAAGCGAGCCTTCCAAGCAACTGCTTGGGTGATCTTTAGAAGTAAAAACCTTAATCTAGACATCAATAATGTAAAACTGTTACATTCATTATTTCTCTGTTTTACTAAGCTCTCCTTCCCCAGCCCTTCTAGGAGAAATCTCGCCTGTTTGACCCTGAATCTACTCCAAGTACCATGGAAACATCTGAATAACAAGAACGCTCATCAAAATTTAAACTTCTTACAGCAGCACCAAAGGCAATGAAATTTTTATTGAATTCCAGAGCCCTCATTTTCCACACAAAGCTGAGCTGGAGAAGAGGCCTCAGACAGCCCTGAGCACAACAAGACCCAAAGCCTTTGGGGCCTTGTTTCCCATTTCCAGCTATTTCCAGGCAAACCCCTCAATCCCAGTTCCCACCACACTGCCTCTTGTGTCTCCTTAGATCCCTCCTGCTCCCTCCAAACAAAAGCCCAGCAGGGATCCTCCACCCACCCTGGGACTATTTAGTGGAAGGATGTGCAGCAATCACTGTGAGCAATAAAATGTGACTTCAGTATTTGGGGATGTTTATTCTGGATATATATGGATATACTTGGTGGATACAGGGCCAAGTTTTCTCTCCACCTGGAGTGACACCCAAACACCTTGGTAAGAAGTGCTTTATAACTGGACAAATTGGGAATATGGCACACTGTTATTTTCTCCTTTGAGTCTTTCAAAACCCCCAAATCCTAAATTCACAATTGTTCAAATAATTTTGATATGTGAAGATTAAAAATAAAATAAAATAAAATACTAAAACTGTTGCCTTTTTCTAAGATGACAGGGAGATGTCTGGAAAGCAGAGAGGGACTGCAGGTTTGCAAAGGCACCATGAAGAGGGAATGAATGGTCCCAGGTCCTTCCCCAGCCCCCTCCCCCTTCCCTGGTGAGATTGGGGGGACATTTGTGGAGTAAATCCAGTATTTGAGAGGTAACTGTGGCCTGTCAGCCCCTTCTCCAGGGCAGTCACAGCTCTGCAGGGACAGATTATGGGATGTATATTCTGAAAAATCAATGCTGAAGTGTCTCACACTGGGCACTAAAACAGCTGGATACATTTCCTCTTAATTTTTCTGTGTCCCAGTCAATTTTTAAAATGGATTCAATGCCACTTCATTTCAGCAGAGAGCAAAAATACATTCATTAGTAGTTATGAATGATTCAGGTGCCATGGAGCTGAATACCAAAACAGGAATAAATATGGATTTGAACCGAGCATTATAAATAAACCATGGGACTATCCCCTGAATAAGGAAAAATATCAAATATTGAATATTTTCTCAATCAAGTAGCACTGTGAAGTTTGTGCAGTGCACAAGGCAGTGAGATCCTGGGGAGAAACAGCAGGAGAACATGCATTTAAGAATTTCCTAATTCCATCCCATAAGAAGGGGAAAGAGGGTGTGACAAATTAAAGATAGCAATCCTTGACATCCCATATCTTTGAATATTTCCCAGTGCAGCCCTCACAGTGGGGGTTTCATTTGTGTGCTGCAGACTGAGGAGCTCCAAAGGCCAGGAAGGACACACATTTTAAAATCATTTCAAATATTAAGCTGTTTGTTCACTGCATACAGATTGCCCCAGATCATTTGGGGAAAAGACAAACTAGAGCTGGGAATAGTAAAAATAATTTATAGGATCAACTAAGCCCCTCTCACATTCACCAACAGCTGCTGCCAGATCCAGGCACACCCTGGCACTAGAAAAAATAGCTATTTCCTGATCAAGTTCAAAAGAAAGTATAAGAGAGTTACTGCTTTTCCATGTTTTTTTCTTGTAATGACACAAATTCTGTAGGTTGGCTTTACACATCAATTCCAATTCCTTTCCAGCTCAGTGAATGCAGGCCCATCTTCACATCAAAGTCCCTTCTAATTTACAAATCCCAAAAATAACCTTAATTACAACCCACTTCAATAATAGCTTCCATGGAAAGAACAAGCAAACAAGACTCTGCAGCCTGCAAAGAAACAACTCAAAGGATTCAATAAAGGCCCAGATAAACATGCCTGGCATAGTGCAGGAGTAAGGGTGGACTGGCTCAGCCTTCTCCATGAAAGCTGGGGAAAGAAAAACCAAATACATTTAACAGATTGGCACAAAATAAAGAAAAAAGTTGCTGTTCTTCTCAGAGCCATGGGATGAGGGGGATACAAGATGTTTACATGGGGGAGCGGGAGAGGAAAATGGAATAACAGAAAAGAAACCTATTAAAATCTTCTAACTAATCTTTACACTTTCTAGAATTAGTAAAGATGGAATCTGGGGCTGTTTCTTCCCACACATTTGTATCCCACAGACACAAATTTGCCTTTACAATCTCTTATGTTGAAATCTGGCCCAGAACATGAGGCCAGTGATAGCAGCAGGAATTCAGAATGGGAATTCAGGAAAGCACAGACTCCAGTAACAGTCTTTTTTCTTAAATAAAATCCAGTAATTTGGGTTCCTTAAAGGAAAGAAATTGACAGGAATTATGGATCAGGTGCACACCTCAAATCCAAGGAAGTTTTTAATATTTCAAGTTTGTGATATTCTAGAAAAGGATTTTTCTCTCAAAGAGAAACAGGCTGCAAAGCATTCACACATTTAAACTACAAATTAGTAACAGTTAATAGATTAGGAAATTCTAAGTCTCCAGTACTCAGATTTCACATTAGTAAATTAAACACTGACCACTTTAACAGAGGCAAAGGAGCCTCCTGATAAAACCACTGGTCAATAATTCTAAAAGACTCTCTTAGAACAGTATTTTTAACAAGGTGGTACAGCAATGGATCCCTACAAGGGAAAGATGCTCTTCCAAGAGATGTTTTACCCATCTGAGCTGTTCCAAGCAAACCAAAGAATCCTTTATGTTGGAAACAACCTCCAAGATCGAGTCCCACCATTAACCCAGCACTGCCAGATCCATCACTGAACCACAGCCCCAAGTGCCACATCCAAAGTCCAAATATTTCCCTTTAATCCCTAACATTTTCCCTGCACTTCAAAGAAATTTCTCTTTTCCTTGGAAAACAACAATCCACAATTACAATCTCCCGTGAAACCAAAGAAGTCAAGTTCAGTTTTCTAAGAGAACCAGCTTAATATTTGAATCCACAATCCTTTAGCCAAGCATTCAAAGTCCTGATTTAACATTACTGTGGCTGATGTGATAATGCAGAGCTCTGGTAACAGCACCAGCAGTGCATGGAAACCCTTTGGAGGCTCCATAAAAGCTTTTGTCCTTGTGCTCCAGCACTTGCTCACACCCAGGGGAATTTTACACGAGTTAACAAACCCTCTCTTCTCCTGCTCACAATCCTCCCAGTGTCTGCCTGGACCATTCCAGCTGCAAGGCACAGCAGCAGCAGGGAGATCAGGAGCTCTGAAATCACTCCTCTAATGGTTAATCACACTAATGATCGTTTAAGCAAATTAGCAGAGCAAGAAGCATGCACCGTGCAGATTGAGTGTGTGACTGGGAGCAAAAGCTCAGCCAGTGCCAAGGACAGAGCCCACAGCTGCTCCAGCCCCAGAAATCTGAGCTTACTGAGCTCCTCCCCAGCCCCACAAAGCCTCCAGTGGCTCCTTTCCTTTCCCACTCCATGCAAATTCCCAGAGAGAAAAGCAAAGTTTCAGCTAATTATTCAAAGCAGAGTGATTTGAGCTTTATGGCTTCTTCTGCAGCCAACAGAACATAACAGGATGGTGATCACAAACTCTTATTTTTATATCTTCCCACTGGAAGCACCTTCCTAAAATACAGTTTCTTCTCTATGTGGCATCTGCAGGAAACAGGCAAAAGATAAAAACTATAAATCAGAGCTATGTTAGTGTTGACACTGTCAGTAAACAAAGTTATTAATTATACATATACTGGAAAAGCTGAAGAAAAATTATTTGCCCAAAGGGGAAAGGAAAGGCAAAATTATGTTTTAAAGATTCTCCCCAAAGCATGGCACACAGCTTGTAGTAAATCATTAGAATTTAGTGGAATGTTTGCTCTGCAGCCCTGACTCAGCTCTCAGAGCTGTGAGCTGCTATAAACTCACCTCAAAAGAGACTTGCAGGGATGGGGCAGCCACAGCTTCCCTGGGTACCCTGTGCCAGGGCCTCCCACCCTCACTGGGAAGCTGCTGGCCACAATTCCTCACTCATCCAGTGACACATCCATGATTCTCCAGAGACTGGGATCACCCAGGACAGGTCTCATGCTTTGCACAAGCCCAGGCAGATGATTCTGTTGCTCTTTCCTCACTCAGCTCCTCATTTCTCTTGTGCTTTACTGCAGTTTCCTGCAGGATCTGTTCCATGACCCTGATGGGCACTGAGGTGCCACTGACTGCCCTGTGGTTCCCAGGCTCTTTCATGAACATTACTTCACCAGGATAAACAAAGAGCAGTAACTTGAGGTTGGAGCTCCAAAACACTACAGAACACAAGCAGAATTATTTCCAAAGGCTGCCAAAACTGTTGCATCTCCTTCAAGTCCCATTCCACTCTGCCACATTGCTATGGAAAAAATACATTGTCCTGCCTAAGGGAACTGCTGTGCTTGCTGATCCAGCTCATGACAGACAAGCAGCATTTTTGGGAAGGTTTTGCAACTTGCATGACTACACCCACTGCAGGCAATACAAAGAGAAATCCTGAGAATTCCTAAATCCTGTGCATTAAGCTCTCAGTGATGGGGAGGTTCCAGGGGGCCTTCCAAGTGTTGTAACTCAGCATGAGCACAAACCCCCTTTTATTCAAATTATCTTCACAGAATCAAGTGTTTTACCAAAGCTAAAACCATCTGATGTGAGAGACACACAACCTGGGGAGTGGCACTTGCAGAGCACAGGGTGCTCTGAGGTACCACAGTACAGCAATTTGTATCCTCACCTGCAAAGTGCTTTGTTCCATGTTATACTGAGACTACACTTAAGCTCCTAAGGATGTGAAAAAGGAAACATCATAAATGCAACCTTTGAGTCAGCACTTGAAAACAAACAAGACCAGCAGAGCTGTCAGAATTTGGGACTGGTTAGAAAAATATTCAATATAAAAATAATTTGCCCTTCATTAACCGTTAACCAGCCTGCTTTGATCCTGGTTTCCTTTTGGGAGTATCCTGGATCCTGCTCCCATTTCCCTCCAGGCCTGCCCCCAGCACCCCTATGGAGAGAGCACCTTGAGGAGAATAAAACACCTTTATTAGGCAGCTCACAGCTGCCTCCAAGGCTTCCCATCTCCTCCAGAACACAGTGTTTAACTTTCACTGGCATCATAACCAAACTCTGTTTACTCCAGGAACCCAAGCTCCACCGTGGTTTTCCTTTAAATTATTCTTCTCACGAAGACAAACTAATTAACTGCAAGACTGTGTAGGGAATCAGCCACCACAGATAAAAGCCCTCCTCCTTCCCACAAATGACTGGATTGTTTCATCTCTGCAACTTCGGGAGAAACTTCCCTGCCAAGGACTAGAGTTTGGATAATGAGACATCCAGTAATGGCAATAATCTGGCTCCCATTAGAGAAATCAATTATCTGCTGGATGAGAGTCAGCTTTACCATCATAAAAATTTAACTTGAAAGAAAGTCTATGTTCACTTTATGGTATGGGCTCTCTCTCAAGACTGATTGATGTGTGGTGCTCCTCAGCATTTCCACTTTAACATGACCTTCAGTTTTCATTATGAAATTTGGTGGTGTGAAAACAGCACAAAATTTTCTGCTGAAATGGGAAAAAAAAATTAAATCCCATAAAATCGAAAATTAAAGTTGAAGCTTGATTCAACCAATTAAAATAGAAGGATGACCCTGATGCACAGAGAAGTACTTGCCCTTTAGGGCACAACTCCTACAAGAAGAGTCTCACTTGGAGGCAAAAGGTGTTTTAATGAGCATAGTTCACACATTCACATTTCCTGCAAGTCTCTGGCATGTGCAACTTAAAAATTACTACTGAACCTTCCTGCTTTTAGTTTGCAATTGAAATTCTGTCATCTCCTTTTGATGGGGAATAAAAGCAGTATTAAAACTCCAATGGCTTATCTCTAGCACATACATCTGCTGTATCCTTGAATCCTTAAAAGCATCCAAGAACACTTGGGACAGTGAACCAGCAAGGCTTACCTTTCCTACAAGCATTGTAGGAAAACCACACTGCAAGAAGAGTAAATCCTGTGCTAGGCAAAGCCTGTTCCAAACTAAAAAGCACATTTTTACTTTGGAGACCAAAAAAAACCCCATCCCTAAATACGAATCTTGGGCAGAAAAATTTCTGTAACTGCCTGGCTAGGCCAAAGGCACAGCCTCAGCTTACTGTTTTAAAAGCCATTTTGAGAAAAAGGATTTCTGTCCCTAAAGCAGCAGCTGGTTCAAACCCCTGTTAATATGATCCTCATTTATTAAAAACTCTGCCTGAAAGAGAAACCAGCCTTTACAATTCCCCCAGTTCAATATCAATTTCGACATAGCAGATATTTAAGACACTGCTGCTTAATTTAGTAACATTTTTATTATCCCCAAGGATTCCTCAAGAACATTTACAAGGAAAACCATTTGTGTGAGTTCTATGGGTTACTGATCATTTGGTTTTGTCTTTCTTAATGGGTTTTATACATATATATATATATATATATTTCAGAAATAGGTTTTTTTTTTTTTTAATTTCATATGTATCTCATCTTCCTGGCATGTACAGTTCTGGATCTTTCCTCCCAAACCTACCACTCCACTATGGACACCCATCCCAAAGGATCTCATCCCTGTCCTCATTAACCCCTGCCCATTTGGGGACTGTTTTGTAACTTTTTTCAGCACCACAAAAATCCCTTTGAAAGCTCTACAGCACCTGTGTAACACAAAGACAACTTTCCCAGATATAATGAGACTGTGGAAGGAATTACAGATATTTCATCACAAGAACCTCATGATAAAATGCTGTCAGGTTTTTGGAAAAGAGACTCTCTCCCACAACACTGTTCTCTGACACCACCACAGAATGTTAAACATCTGCACTGCTACCAGAGAATCCTCCTTTAAATTCCAGCAAAGCTCTTTAGTGACTTTTGGCAATACAGCTGAAGAAAACAAATGTTGCTGCCCCCACTGAGAACCATGGCAAGCTCTCTTCCACGTGTCAAGGGCTGGACAAATGTTCCTCCTGGTCTTAGAAGAACATCAAGACAGACCAAAAAACCTGAAAACTTACAACAGTCCAGCTACAAAACAAGATTTAAACATTGAGCAGGAAAAGCAGAGGTTCTGCTGAGCCCAAGCCCCATGGAACAGAAACCAGATGACAGTCCTGAACACAAGAGTGGGACTTTTGCATGATGCAAAGAACATTTTGGGGAAGTTTACCTTTAGTATCAAAAATCACACCTCTCCTTTTCTGGTGGCCAGGTATAATCTGAACAAGTGATGTAGCCTTAAAATAACACTCCCCTGTCCTTCCTCTCCCATGTACCTGAATATCTGTTTATAACTTTTCCACCAGCAACACCTGCCTTGAATACAAATGTAAAGTGAACTGTGAACTCCATCCACATTAAATTTCACTAAGGAGCAACAGTGAGGACTTTCAGAAAGCCTTTTCAGACAAACAGGGAAGTGCAGTGGTAGGAACCCAAATTGCAGGGAGTTCAGCTCATCCACCTTTCCCACACCAGACTCCTGGACTCACTGCCCTTGTTTGCATTGCTGCAGAAAAAAGGTCACTAATTACTCATTATAGTTTCAGGGCAAAAAATAACTCCTGTGAAACCAAGGTGTTGTTTTTACTTCCAAGAGCTTCCTCAAGCAGCACATTCTGAGATCCCCCAAAAGGACAATACTTCATCCCCCACGTGAGCCTTTGACAGTTTCAGGTTCATGCAGCATCTCCTGAATCCCTAATTGAGGAGTAGCCCATTATCAAATACAGCACTGAGCTTAATTAGAGAGGGAAATCGATGAAGATCATCTAGAACGTATGAGAAAGGTCTGAGCAATTTTCAGTGATGGTTCAAATTTCTTCCCTGGAATTGTTTCCAATAATAATGAAAGCTTAATGCAAAAATAAGAGTTACCCAGACATATTACTCTGCTGCTGCAGAACTTAATGTGCTTTGCAAACAGCTACAATTTCTGGGGCAGGATGGCATCAGCTTTTATCAAAGCAGCTGCCCCACTGAGCCCTGGACAAGCCCAGGGCTCTTCACATTCAGGCTCTTCCTTCTGAGCTGTCCTGGTTTTGTTTTAAAGAAAAGTCTTGACTTGCCTCACACATCCTAGCACATTCTCATTTTATTTTAATAACAATTCATATGTTAATAGATGCATAATCACAACTAGTTTTTAAGCCAAAATCTTCAATTAAAAACTTAAAATCATTACCTGCCATAAGTAATCAAAGAGACCCAATCCCAGCAAGAGCAAAGGCAACAGCAAAATCAAGGTGAGGCAATCCTGCCAACCCTCCCTCCCCAGAACAAAGAAATCACTGCTGCCTGGCACTGCAGGACCACCACTCCAAAATACTTATTTTCTGCTGGAATAAGGCTTTGCCACTGCTGTAAGCCTTGTCAGTTCTACTGAAAATATTTCCAGCAAATCCTTCTAAAGCACAAAGCAGACAATTCCATCAAAACACTTCTGCACTTGGATTTTTCCATACAATTTGCTCTGGCAGTATGAATGAGGTTGTGATGAGCCAATTGCCACATGCAGTCTCTGATTTATCATTACAGATACTCCAAAAGCAGCATCTCTTGTTTTATTTCTAAGTTTAGTTATATTATCACAGTGAGACATTTAATGCATGATACTTAAGATACACTATCAGACACTGAATGCTGTCCTAGACAACTCAGAAGTTGACTTTCTGCTATTCCAAAAACTCACTGAAAGGTAGTAACAAACAACAGCAAAGAGTAATTCTCACTCTTCTCCCACAAACACAGGGATTTATTTATTTGAGAGCCTGCCATATCAATTTTATAGGAGAATGAAAATGGAAATTTTTTTTATGTTTATGACTTTCTGGTTCATTATTAACTGCAGTAAATATTTCAACAGTGAGAGAAAGTCCCCCCAAGCTGCTGGTCCCCACCCCAGCACCAAGGCAGGCCACAGGAAGCCCCTGTGCTGACCTCACTCAGACCCAGCCCCTGCACAAACTCCCAGGGCACAGCCATAAATTTGATATATTGCCCAGATGAAGGCTGAACTTCTGACCTTCCCAGTATTTAACTGCCACTCTGGCTCTTCCAAGCTGAGCAGATTAAATACAGTAACTACCTGTTTCTCCATCTCTGCTGTCATCACTTCCCACTCTTATCTGAGGGAAATGCTACAGATTCTTTCATGGCTGGGGAAAGCAAAACAAAATTTTCCAGTGCTCTCAATTCATTACAGGTGTTGTAAATAACGTGGTAGCAGCACCCACAGTGAGGGGAGAGCACTGTCACTACAGCCAAGACAGAGGTGACTTTTCAGGCACCAAATTCTTGCCTCCACCATGGGAAGTGTCCTTGCTTGGCCTGGACTGGGGGGACACCAGCTTCTGCACCCAAGGAAAATCAAGGAGGTCCCTTTTCCATATTCTGTGATGCTCTGGGTACAAAGGTGTACACACACTTTATCCATTCAGTGTTCAGCCCTATGTCAACTGTGGACAGGATTCAGCAATGTCCAGCTTTAAGGGCTGGGACTCTCTCAGCCACAGGCTTTCCCTGGGACAATTCCCTGTTCTCTTCCACATGAAACCACTCCTCAGATACACCAGGCAAAGGTTCAGTGTGTGACCAGTGGGTCCATGAAATCTCCAATTTGCAGATACATACAATCCCTGAATGGTTTGGGTTGGGAAGGACCTGACAGGTCAGCACACTCACCCCCTGCCAAGGACAAGGACACTTGCCACTAGCCCAGGTTGCCCCAAGCCCTGTCCAGCCTGGCACTGAACACTTCCAGAAACAGGGCAGCCAAAATTTACTTCCAAAGTTAAGGAAGTTTCTTGACTCCACCTCCAAGATACACATTGCAGATAAAGAGACTGAGGACAGAAATTTATGTATAATTCTTCTGGACTCTTTAGTACCTTTCCAGTGAAGTTAAAGGTCCTTTTCCTGATTCAGCCCTTCTGTGATGTATGTAGGGAAACAAATCCCAGTCACTTTTTAAACCCAACATTAGGGCAATAGAAGGCTCCTCTAGCACCTTTTATTTATGACACAGGAGTGCAACTATTTCCAGGTATGTGAAACTGGTGATATCCTTAATTGCCACCAATAGAATCTGAGTAACTGCACTGAAGGTACTGCTTATCCCAACTGAAAATGGTACCAAAAGTACAAACTCCAGTACAGAGTGAAACCTCTTAGAAAAAACAAGGGCTTCAAGGAGAGCTGCAGAAAAATACAGAACAGAGTTAGTACCCAAAAAATGGATTTTTTTGTCTGAAATACAGACAGACTAATTTCCAAGAATGGCAGAAAGAACTTAAATTAAGAAAAATGATGCTGTTATTAGGTGGGGATAGATGACAATTTCTGTAATCTAGAAGAAAATGATCCAGGGATCAGGTAACAGTTATTCAAGCTATTCAACCCTGCACCAAACTACAGTAATGCAGAAATACAATTACTCCCTACAGTGACCTCTCAAGGAATGTAGAATTAAGATTACAACTAAGAACTAAAATAAAAATGTCACTACCTGAAATGCACTCCATAGAATATTTAATATATTTTAATATTTGAGCATAAAGGATTTTCTTTCCAGTGACAGATGTATAACAAAATCACCATGGAAGGTGTGGCAGAACACATTCTAAATCTTCACACTCAAATGAAGAAATCCTTTACAATGGTTCAGATAAGGAGCAAAAGAGTTGTGTCCAGCTCACTTTCATCCCTAGGTGACCTGGCTGGATGTCCTGCACTAAGGCTCCTCTCACCTTTATCCATGACCTGCTTAATTGCATCATATCATTAATGTTATTAATTGCTGTCACTGTCCATAAAACACAAAACCAATTCTGTAAAATAGAGAGGCTGGAACTGAATTAGCACACAGTGAGCTGTTTGAAGCCACCATAAAGTATTCTGAAGCCTCAAGCTTGGAGGTATTTCCAAAGCCAGAGCACCAAATCTGTATTCTTTTGGCCAAGATACAAGGGGAGAAAAATGTGGGGTTTTCTGCATGACCAGACTGAGTCTGAGTGCTTCCTTTTGGTCAGAAAACTCTTCCTTTTGTCTACAGAAAACCCTTCATTTATGGATGTTCCATTAATAAATTTTTCCCCTTAGAATTACTTTTTAGACCAACTTTGTAGCACCACAGTCCACAGTAAACCAAGTCAGTGAAGTTCTCATAAGGACCCTGCATATGCCATGAAACTCCAGAGAAAGAACTAGAAACCCCTACTAGGGTCCAATCAATAAAAAAGACAGATTTCCTCATGGAATGTAAGAAAGGCAAGGAAGGCAAACTTTTACCTGAATTTTTCCCCACTCCTTACCAAGTCTATTTTCTTTCCTTACCCAGCCTGCCTTATTTACTTTTTTATGTATAGTAAGATGCTTTTAGAACTACATTATCAATATTTCAGTACTTTTTCTAGTAAAAATAGCTTGCAAGAGTAAGCAAAACAGTTACACACACAATAAACCAGCATATTACTAAATATCCCTGGTTTTATCTTCTTGCAAGCTCATTGAAAACAATAACATATTTAAGGATTATGAAAAATACATTAGAGATGTACTTTCCAAAGACAACCAGGTTGCAGTACCACAGGTTGACTTTCAGATGGGATCAAGCCACACTGTGGCCTTGGCCATCAAGTATATGACATCAACCACATTTAATACTATAGCAGCAGACAGAGCAGCTTTAAAGCACCCTCAGGTTGTATTATATAAGCACATTGCTCATTTGGCTATTGAGGAAATTATAAGCATTTTGAATAATGAATCAGATTAATATTTATAACAGTACTGGAGGGAGCTTGGTTTTTAACAGGGCACAGAACAGATCACAGAATAAACTTGGTATTTAGTCATCTGGAGAAGTGTTCTCTGTGAAAATTGAAATCTCTGACCCACCTTGGACTGTCAGCTCAGCCTGGGCCTCCAGGGTGTCGTTGCCACTCTCAGCAATGCAGGTGAAGGTCCCAGCATCGGCCTCGGCCACGTCCTGGATCTCCAGGGTTCCCCCAGCCAGCAGCTGGAACCGGCCAGACCTGCACACACAGAACAGGGTCAGCCCATGGGCATGGCCCCAGCCACATCCCACATCCCTGGGATCCCCCTGGCCAGACCTGCACACACAGAACAGGGTCAGCCCATGGGCATGGCCCCAGCCACATCCCACATCCCTGGGATCCCCCTGGCCAGACCTGCACACACAGAACAGGGTCAGCCCATGGGCATGGCCCCAGCCACATCCCACATCCCTGGGATCCCCCTGGCCAGACCTGCACACACAGAACAGGGTCATTCCATGGACATGGCCCCAGCCACATCCCAGACCTGCACACACAGAACAGGGTCATTCCATGGACATGGCCCCAGCCACATCCCAGATCTGCAGGATTCCCCTGGACAGACCTGCACACACAGAACAGGGTCATTCCATGGGCACCACCCCAGTGTGGGACACAGAGGAGTTATAATTACACCATCACATTCCACACTGAAAAAATTAAGTTCAACCCTACCAATTCCACAAGAGCAGCTCATCTTTTTGCACTTGCAGCTTCACTTGTTCTTTATTAAATGTGATCCAATATATTTTTCAGATAAATATTGATTTATTATCCTACTGTAACTGCTGATTGAATTTCTGGTTAATACATTTAAAAGCAGAGCAAAAAAAACCGTAACTAGCATTAAATTTTAAAAGGGTTCAAAGAGATGTCCCTATCCAGGTGTTCTGTAAGAAAAGCCATACTGTTCCCATGAGAAACATCAGGACTACAGAAAGGCTGGCTTGGAAGAAGTGCAGGGACTTCGAGTGAAGATATGAGTTTGAAGAGTCATATTAAGAGCTTCCCAAATGCTGGGAAAAATGTCCCAGACTTGCGTGGGAATGGCACTTCAGACATGCTCTAAAACCAGGCCTAAAGAAAAACACCAGGAGTGAGACAAGCCTGGACCTTGACAGATCCATCCATGAAATTTTCTGCCTTCTTTTATTATGTAAAAGAGCTGCTTTGACTTTTTGTTCTTGCAGCAGGGAATGTGCTGAGGGCTGGAGTGAAAGCAGGGAGCTGGATCTGCCAGGGACAGTGGGGCATGGAGCAGGGAAGGAGCTGTGCCCCAACTATTCCTTGCAAAAACTGTTCCTTGTTGTCACTTGAGTTTGTCCTAGGGGATCTCACAAACTACTTGTAGCATTTGGAATATTCATGGGAATTCTCCTGTTCAGCCATCTCAACATGTGCCATGTTTATATTCCCTTTGATTATTTTCCTCCAGAAAACCAAGAGTTGAGTTCAATTTCCTAATAGGTGATTCAGGGGAATTTTAATGGAAGAAAACAATTAATCTTCCAGACTCCTTGGTGATTCCCTCTGTATGAATCAGCTATGGGCTTAAAGGAAAGCTGCTTTTGCAATAAAGCAAAACATCTTAATTTGGACAATGAAGCATTTTCACAAAAGAGTGAAGCAATCGGATTTCAGACGCTGGAGACAAAGAATCAGCTTAATATAAAAGTGATAACATAATTTGAAGTGCCATTAAAAACAACAAAGATTGATCACTCATATGTCAGGGAAGGGGAAAATCAAATTCCAGCCTTTTGTATGCATTCCATACAGCCCTCACTTGCATCCCTGTAATATACAATTACTGAGCTACTCTGGATGCCTCACTCACAGCTTTTTGTGTTTCATTAGCACAAAATATAGTGAGCCTTTATTAATTTACTGTAGTCAAACTGTCAGTTATACCCTGAGGTTTGGGGTTTTTTTCCCTCTTTTAAATTACTATTCCCAAAACATCTTATAATCTATTTGCTGTCTCAGTAAGTACAGCAGATAAAATTAGACAGTGAATTAGATTATTTTGTGGGATCTACTACAGAAAAATCTCCATAATTACTCTGCTATGCTTAACCTTTCCTGAGCTGGGCAAGTGTAATTCACTTGATACCAATCATTCAGAACCCTGCAAACAGAAATGTGCAATAATGGCATTATCACACATTCCTGGGAAGCACTAAGGAAAACCCTGCATTAGGAATGTGATCATACAATCATAGATTCATGTGAGCATAGACAGCAGAGCAGAAATTAATATGGCACAAATGCCCTCAGCTGTCATCCCCTCACTGTAGGAAAGTATTACCTGTACAACCACGTTTCTGCAGTTTTTCAATTACATGAAGTTTTGCTAAAATTAACAGTGCAAACTTGCTGCAGAGTTTGCTGGACTTTACAGACATTAAAATGTTATTGCCCAAGTGCTTTCTGTGGTTTAGCTCCAGATGAACCATCTCATCTACTATAGTTTTTTCAGAACATGTGGCACCTGCATTTGCTCCTTCTGTGCCAGAAATGTCCCAATACAAATGAAGATACACAATATATGCTGTTGGAGCACATACTGGTCCACACACTGCAAAGTTTTCAGAGCTGATCATCTTCCAGATATTTCTCTGTGCCTGTGTCCCAAGCTCTGGGGACAAATCCACCTGGGCAGGCACCTGGAACCTCCCTTTCCAAGTTAGGAAAAGCACAAAGTGACTTCCTGCACTTGCTGAAGAACAGACCCTTCACACAGCAGATTCCTCAGCCAGACTAGAGACTGAAATAAAAAATATTCACTAAGTAAGAAAGGCTCCAAGCTGGCTCAAACCTGAAGAGTTGCTCAGCCTGAATATAACATCTCCATTCCAACCTTTTTTACCAAGCAATATTGACACCACAGATTTTGCTTTAGGAAGTTTTCCATAAAGGGCTTAAGATTTATTCCAATAACTTCATACTTCAGGGCCTTCCCTGCTTCCTTCCATTTCCCTCAGCATTCTCCACATTCCTGGCAGAGGTACTATACTGCTGACTCAGAGTCCATGGAGCCAATACAGCTGGAAAAGCAGGAGGATATTCCCAGTGCTGAGCCCATGGATGACATCTGTCCATCTGCCACGTGCCCATCTTCCACCATGGATCACACACAAGGCTGGAACCTTCTTTTCAATTCTGGAGCTCCAAATTGGAGTTACATCTCAATCTAGAGCAGGGTTTAGTCTTTTCCTTTTTTTACAGACAGTGGAATTTTGGGAAAACTATAAAATATGAAGAAAACAAGCTGGACCAGCAAACCAATTCAAGGGAAAGCTTTAGTCTTTAGTGGCATTCTTTATGGAGAACCAAGAAGTCAGCAGTCTCTCCATCAGATTTCTTTAAAAATCCTCAAGTTAGTGAGCCAGAAGGATCCCTTGGAGTTTATGAGCCTTGTTACAATGGAAACTTGGAGCACTGAGTTAACTTTTGTTTCTCACCCAACACCCAAAGCTTCCTTCTCTCACACTCTAATTAATTTGGAAAATATTTTATCACAGTGACTAATTTCACAATATATTGCATTACAGACTGTCTGAACAACTGCCAAGGCTGCCATCACTCAAGTTTACTCATATTTATCCATTAACATAAATCCTACTGCACTCTTCAACAAATAATCCATCAAATTTAATCACCTTCCCTTTCCTCCAGATCTTATAACAAATATTTAATACCAAAACCCCACCACTCCCTATCCTTAAAAGCAATCTATAGTAATCTACTTCCTATCAATACTGGCTCCTATCCATATTCTCCTTAGGAATACAGCTTGAAAGGCAAACATTCTATTTTGCATTAATTAATTAATTACCACAGTTATGACAAAAGTAAAAATCAGGTTTTGTGTAAAACCCTCTAACAAGGGGTCAAAATTAGGGATAACCTGCCCATCCTGTCTGAGTTTTGTTTCCTAAGCCCAGACAAAGAGAAATCCCTTGATATATAGCTATACCTACATATATGTATGTTAATTATATAAGTGCTATTATATATGGCTAGACCTACATACATGTATGTTAATGTTTGGGGTGGGGGTGTGCAAAAAGGAACCTGGGATTTCAGAGCTTTTCCCAGGCAGAAAACCTGCCCAGATGAAAAGAATCAGTTTTTTCTTGGGATAAAGAAAAGCCACACTAAGAAAGTCGTACTTTTATATCAAAAGGGGATTTTAATACAAATTAAATGTGATTTAATTTGTAATTACATTAACAGACCATGCATAACAAGCTAAGGTAGCTATTTAGCAACAGTAACTGCAGGCTTTTCTCCAACAAAGAATCTTAATTTCTGGAGATTTTCCAGTTATTCTATTCACACCAATAACACAATAGCTGGAGGGTAAATGGAGTTTAAGAGGTTTCTGTTCTCTGCTCTTTGAATCTCTGCCCTTTTCAGCCACAGTCACAAGCAGCAGACTTGGGAGCTTTGGCTCATTTTGATCACTTGAAGGAACAATGAAAAAAGTTTACCCCACAGAGGGGAAAACAATCAAATTTCTACCTTTACCTACCTTAAAACTCAAGCCTACAATAAGCACACATTTCACTTGAAGAAAAGAAGAGCTAAGTGTTGCAAAAAGAAAAATGTCAACTGGAACCTGTTCTTGTAACAAAGGGCCAAAATACTAAAAACTAATGCTAAATATTCTGAAAAATCAGGTTAGACTTGGTTCAAATTGTGTACATTTGAAGATCAAGTTTACTTACTAATGTTATACTCCAGCCCTCCAGAACAATTTCTCACTCTGAATTATGAGAAAAAGAAAATACCTGTGAAGCCCTGAGAAGTTAACATGGTAACCTCATGGAATGAGGAAGAGAATTCCAAAGGGAATTAACAGCACTGTATTCAGTGGTGGGAAAAACGGGGCTTTATGTCTCAAAAATCAAGAAAATAAAAGGAGAGCTTTAACCCCCCTGTGCCCTGAATGTGCCACAACCTAGAGAAGGATAGGGTAGCAAAACTTCCTGAAGACATGACATCACTTTACATACAAGAGAAACAAATTCAGACCTTACCAGACACATTTATTCTGCCATTTCACTCCATCTGATTGTGCCACTCTAATGAGTCTCTATCAGCTTTTGTAGGGGGAGTGAGTTCTTATATTTATAAAAACCCTGATTTAAATCATGTGCCTTCACACTGACACAGCACCATCTCTCAGTGGCTGTTTGTCATTTCCCACAGCAGCCTCCCATCAAAGACAGTTCAAATTACCAGCCCCTGGATTCTTTTAATTTAAGAGTTGCCAAAAAAGAGATATATTAGATCCCTGGTGCTGCAGAGACTTGAGCATTGTTCTGACTGCTTTCTGTGTCAGCCACATCACAATTTACCTCTCCTTGTTCCATGATTAACTTGGCTCCCCATTAATCTCACTGCTGACTTCGAGGGACATGGAAAACATTCAAATATCTGTTTGCAATCCTGGTTCTAGGAAGTACCTTCATTATATGCACAAAAATGGGCTTGATATGATTTGTTCTGCATTTTTTATATTGATTTTCTGACTACATCAGTGAGAGAGGCCTCTCATGTTCTCTAATTGGGAATGCCTTTCTGGGTCTCCACATGCACTGATCCCAAATCCTGACCCAGCTGGATTCCTGCCATTAGGCAGAGACAGGGCTGTCAGCCATCACTCACCCATCAGTGGGAAGCTCTTCCTCATTCCTTGTCCAGCGGATCTGGGGAGGAGGGGACGCTGCAGCCACGCAGGGGAACAGGGCGCTCTGCCCCGGCAGCCGCGTCAGCGACGAGGGCGGCCGCAGCAGCGCCAGCCTCTGCTCCTCTGCATCTGCAAACACACAGGACACAGCTGGCATGTTAAAAACCTCCAATACCCCCTCGAACCAAAACCCAACCAGCCAAAGAAAATCACAAATTAAGTCTCTAATTCCTTTCCTGCCCTTCCAGAGGATTCCATCCTCTCCTCACCCACAGCCTCTGGTAGAGCCTTGTTACCATTTTCCTCCAGACACTCAAAGTGATTCCCCAGTTTTGGAATTCTCACTCTTCCAACTCCCTGGGAAACTATTTCAGCTCAAAACTACAGCCCTGAATCTGGAACTTCCACCAGGTAGCAGAGATTTAGGAAAGAAAGGAACAGATCTGAGTTTGTCCAGCAAGCCTTGGGCTTCATCAGGGAGCTGCCCGAGGAGGTGCTTTTACACGCTGGAAAATTAAATTACTGCAGTGGTGATTGGGCCCCATGTAAAATACAACAACCAAGGAACGTGCACACTGAAGCAACACAAAACAAAAATGCCCCACCACAGCCAGCCAGCCAGCCATCCATCCATCCCAGGGAATCCTCTGAAGTAGTTTTGCATTGGATTAAGCTGGAGGGGGGTGTTTGTTCCTTTTTCTTCCCACCCTTAAGAAGAAGCACAAGCCAAGGGCAGGTTTATTGAGTCCCCACTATAGTGTGTGCCCTCTGTCAGTGCCCTGCACTTTACCCAGAGGAAATGAGTTCTACATAGCAGCTGCAGTTTGGGCTGAATAACCTCTGCTCATCCTGCACTAATCCCTGCATTGCCAGTACTGTGAGGGGTGTTTGGAGGTGTTATGGCAGCAAAGCTCCACAACTGGACAAGCCCTCCAACAATTTCTGGTCACCTAAAACAGGGACAGAGTACTCTGTAACTACTCTACTCCTGCTCCCTGAATGAAGCACATTCTGTGTCTCATCACACACATATTTGGCTGCTCTCTCACTTGGGCCAAGGTGATACTCACAGGGATTTCAGGAAGTTGTTGTTTTGGTGTTTTTCAGCTCAAAACACTAAAAATAACACCAAGTGTTCACAGCACTGAGCTCAGGGCACACAGGAGCTCCAAGGCACAACAGGAGGAGGTGCCAGGACTTGGGGGAAGTAGAGCAGGTGGAAATCCCACGTGGGAGTTGGCACAGGCAGAGGCAGCCAAGCTCTGAGCAGTGCTGGATCAGCCAGCCCATCCCTGTCACTCTACCCACGTTTCTGGCAGGAACTGCTCTGCCTGCCCTGCTGTGCAAGGGGAATAACAAAATGACAGGGACCTGGAGCAGCACGTGGAGCCAGCCAGGCTGCAAAGCAGGGATACAACATCTCCAGGCAGCCATCCTTACACGGAGAGGAGCTGGGATGGTTCCCTGGAGACACGACTCCAACTGCTCCAAGCTCCCAGAAGGGAGTTCAGCTCACAGGTAAATGGAAACTGGATCCCAAAATTAAGTGACATTTTTGCCTTGCAGTCCTATGTTTGAAAGCACCCACTATGAAGTGGCAGAGCTCAGAAATGCATCCTCCTGCTCAGTGGCAGCCTGGTATCACACAAAGCAGAACGTTTAAGCAGCAGAATATTGTCTGTGGATGCAAATCCCTGGGATGCAGGAGTGTGCTGGGTGTGTTTCAAAGCCTGGGAAGCAGTGGTGGGTTCACTGTCAGCCACACATCAGATAACCATTTAAAAGGAGAATAAACTGAATAAAGAACAGATTAATTCAAATCCTTCTTTCAAATACTTCTCAGGCCAAACAATCAATTATGGGGCTGCTCAAGACTAAGGGAGCTTTCCCCTCAACAGCTTAATCCCACTTTCTAAAAAAAGCCTGCTGGGAGGGATTTTACCAAACCTCACTATTGGTACTTTCTGATTCAAAATGGAGCAAAGAAACAGAATCATTCGAATTCCCTAACACAGCTCTGTTTCATCACTTTCAGCAAAGCATTACAAAAGCAGGGAAACCAGCTGGAGTCAAAAAGAATCCAAAAGATCAGTGTAATATGGAAGTTTTCAAGAAATCTTCAATTTCCAGAACTATCAGCAAAATCCTCAGCATTTGAAGGGCTGCAGAAACATGAAGGCAATCCAAACTACAGGAATTCAATCAAGCATCTTTTCCAAAAGTGCTTTTCTTCAAACCCTGTATCCTTAGTTGGAGAGGAGACAAGACTTTGGAAAGGCTAAAGAACTGAATGAAACTGAATGAACAGTCACTGAAAAAAATTATTCATTTCCAACATCCCAATATCAAAAGAACTATAATAGTAAAAATTGGGATCTTTTACAGAACAATTTAGTATTTTAAGTAGAGAATGGCCACAGTCACAAGAAACAGAACTATTCCTTGAAAGGGACCCCTGCCTTAAATCCACCTGCTGCCCACACCAGGTCAGGCCAACCAGGACATTGTCCAGCCTAACCCTGATGGAAACTCAGCAACTCCCTCCAGCAGCTCTCCAAGAGTAACAAATGAGAATCCCAACATGGAGACTAATCCAGAAGAGACAGCGCTGGGAACAATTAAGGAATCTCATAGGAAACACAGCCTGTAATCTCCCTAGTTTGGTAAAGCATGACCCACATTCCTGTCCTATTTTTGGTCACTTCTCAAACCTTTGAATTAGAACAGCTGGTGGTGTCACTGGGAACAGAACACACTGAATGTGCCAATGGTTTACATCAGCATTGGACTTCTGTTCTAATAAAAATATCTCAACACTTCAGCACAACAGGCAAAGCTGAACCTTCCAAAATAAAATGTCACCCACTCTGGGGGTTGGAGACTTCCCAAAAGGTCCCATTGCTTAGACAGTCAAAATTTCCAGAATACTGGGACAATTAAAAGCATCTCATCTTAAGCATCCCAAGAGCTACGGACTAAGGACAAATTTCTTTGTGAAGCTTCCACAGGGTCTGAAACATGAAAGTCAATCTGAGAAACTTAGAAATCCCCAAACTTTGATACTCACAGAAACAGTGAATTCCCTCTTTGTATTATGTCACAATGGAAGTATATTACTGGGGTTATTTTAAAAGAAGTCTTTCCACAAAATGACCTAAAAGCTGAACCATTAAATATGGGAAGGCAGCCTGTGAGTGTCTGCAGCCTGTTTCCAACCACTGTGAAGAGCTCAGGGCATGCAGACAAAGACCCTGAGTTGCAGACTTCCCCAAAGACCCCAATGTTTAGGTGGTCAGAACATCCTGAATATGGGAAAAATTAAAAACACCTCAGTTTAAGCACCCCAAGAACAACAGTCTAAGGACCAATTTCTTTGCAAAGCTTCCACAGGGTTTGAACCTGACTCAACCTGAAAAAATTCAGAAGTCCACAAACATTTAAACTGAAAGAAACAGTCTGCTGCCCCTCTGTATCACATTCCAACAGAAGTGTATTACTGGTGACTTTTAAAAAGTTTTTCCCCAGAATGCCTGTGTTGGGTTGATGTGACCAGCAATGTGTGTTCTGTCACCATCTGCTGAACCCAGGTGGGGCAGTGCCCCTGATCTCCTGGCACACATTATCTGCTCATGGGCCAGCTTTAAACCAGCTGGGGCAATCATCTTTATCTTTGCCACAGCCCATCCTCCCTCCAGGAAGAGATCATCTGCTGCTGGCCCATTCAGTCCCACTGCATGGCTGATCAAATTCCATCATCCCACTGGGAGATGCTCCAGCCAGGGGGAGCAGCCAAGCCTTTCCTACCCAGATAAAAACTGACATTTTGGACACCAAGGTACCTTCTTTCCACTGGATTCCAGAGGAAAGCCAGACCTTTCCACATCATCCCTGGGCCTTCAGAGGAAACTGCACCTTCTACAGGAGCACTGCTCCAGCTGAACCACATCTGCCACTGCAGGAGGATGCAGCCACCATTGAATGGCACTGCTGCCAACACCCTGACTGACTGACGGGTGTCAGCTTGGATTCTGCCTCTGGCAGTGTTTTGGGATTGTTCTTTGTAATACTGCATTTCTATTTTAATTTTCCTAGTAAAAAACTGTAACTCCTAATTCGCCTATCTTTGCCTGAGAGCCCCTTAATTTCAAAATTATAATAATTTGGAGGGAGAGGGTTTACATTCTCCATTTCAAAGAGAAGTTTCTGCCTTTATTGGCAGACACCTGTCCTTCGAACCAGGACAACGCCCTAGAAGCTGAACCATTAAATACGGGCAGGCAGCCTGTGAGTGTGTCCAGTCTCCAGCCCTGAGGAGCTCAGGCCCTGGAGCCGCAGGATGAGCTCAGGATGAGAGCAGCAGCAGGTACCTGGCAGGACTTTGAGCTCGGCCTCCTCGCTGTACTTGGGGGTGCCCCCGGCGTCGAGGGCGCAGCGGTAGAGCCCCGCGTCGGCGTCCGAGGCGTTGGAGAGCAGCAGGGCCCCGCCGGGCAGCGGCAGCAGGCGCCGCTCCGGGGCCAGCGGCTGCCGGTCGCGCTCCCAGCGCAGCAGCGGCGCCAGCTCGGCCGCCACCTCGCAGGCCAGCACGGCGCTGCCGCCGCGCCGCACCGACGTGGGCTCCGGCTGGCTCAGGAACCGCGGCAGACCTGCAGGGAAACACAAAGGACAACGCGCGTCAGATGCTCTGACCCTGACACCAAAGCTCGGAAGCCCAAGTCAATGCTCAAGAACGGAAGCTGCTCTCCAACTCTTTAAAAACCTTAACAGCTGACAGGACAATGCTAAACATGGATGGTGCAAAGGCAAACAAACCCAACAATCACAGAATCCCAGAATGGTTTGGGCTGGAAGTGACCTTAGAGCTCATCCAGTCCCACTCTGTCACAATCCGCTCAACCCAAGCGGGAGTTGTGATGGTTCGTTCCACCCCAGGGTGCAAAAAGACAAAAAGCAAGAGACTAAGGTTTTGTTCAGCAGAAAGCAGTAATGCAGTTTATTGTGTGTGACAATTTAGTTTTGCAATAGATTGGGGGGTAAAGGAACAAAGTAAAAGGGGGTGGGGGAGAGAGAAAAGGATGGGATATAGCTACCAACAGAAGGGACACATCCTCATGGCCATCCGACGATAGACGCATCTTCAATCCGCTGGGAAAAAGAGATCTCAAAGTCTCTTCAGCAAAGTCACTTCATATAGGCCTTTTCCAAAGCGAGTGGCCTCTGGCCAAAAGGTGGGGACATTAATGGACTATTGTTTGTGGAGATTGTCACTCCATGAAACAGGTGCAGGAACAGGGCGCTATAACCAGTACCCTGCTGGAGAGCAGCGTGCCATGGCAGCACCAGGCACACCTACAAACAGTCCTTGGCAAGCATCCACCTCGGCCAGACCAGAACTCAGGTCCAGAGTGAGTGGTGGGGTCCTGGGTCTCAGTTTCTGATGATGGTCATGAGGCAGATCAGAGAAACTTTGGACCAACTCTAACACACTCCCTGCCATAGACAGGGACACCTTCCACCACCCCAGGGTGCTCCAAGCCATGTGCAGCTTTGGACACTTCCAGGGATGGGGCAGCCACAGCTTCTACAATGCAGCCTACACAACACCTTCACTTACCACCTCCAGCTACAAAAGCCTCTGTACAGTGCCACGAGGTAAATACTGAGATAAATATAATTGAGATAAATATTTGCATGTGAACATTCTCAGTGCAGCCAAGACTGGAGTTTATCCAGGGTATCCCCACAGAGCTGACCCAGCTGTCAGTGCTGCAGAACCCATGTCACCTTTCCCATAAAAATGTTCTCCAGAAACACCCAGAGACCGTTTAATGGCTTCACAGTTGGGCTGGGGAGGCCAAACCCTTGGGAGAGCTGTGGGAAGAGGCTGGGGACACAGTTGGAGCTGGTTCCATGGAGCCAGAGCTGCAGCAGCCAGTGAAGCTGGGGGCACATCCATGAAGTACATCCAAGACAGAAAAAATCACAGGACAGCAGTGATGGAAGTGTGCAGCACAGTCTTGGAGTGGGCAGGTCAGAGGAGGAGGAGGGAGACAAGGAAGGGCAGCTCTGGGTGCCACCCTATGGAGACCAGGGCAGAGCATAAGGCAGAAGAATTGGGAATGAAGGCTGGGAGTTGAACCTGGAAAATGGGGAGCAGGCAGGGAGAGTGCTTTAGTTGGGTTCTGTTTTCTTACCACTCCAATTGCTTTAGTTGTCAAGAAATTAAATTAATTTTCCACAGATTGTCCTGCCATTACAGTAAGTGGGAGTGATCCCATCTTGACTCAGTAACTTTAATCTTATTTCCTCTCCATCTTGCCAAGGAGCAGAGCGAGGGCACAGCTGGATGGGCAGTCAGCCACAGTCACCCCATGCCAAGTATTCTGTATAGACAGATCAAATCTGCCACAGTTCAACCCCCTATTTTCACAAGTCTCACTAATACCTATCCCAAATGCACCAAGAATGTACCAGTAGAAGGACCAATCCTGCAGGACAGCCAGACTGAATCCTAACAGAGGAGACTGCTAACATATTCATAACACTTCTGTCCTCTCAAGTTCCTTCCATAACCCTGTACAGTTCATCTCCAACTGCTACATATTTTCTTCCCTCTCCGAGTCCCACCTGGGGATTCCTTCCATAACTCCATTCCTCTGAGAGGCTTTCCATTTCTAGTTTCCCCTCCCAGTGTACTTGCAACCAACTTGCAGTCCTTTGATCTTGACTTGTTAATAAATAATACCTTGTTTTGGTATTGTTGTGTATCTTTGATATTTAGCCATCAATTCCTCCAAGGTACTCACAGGAACAAAAAAATCCAACTTCTTTCTTTCAACTGTCCTTCTGGTTAATGAAACTACATATTTATTTTCTCTCCCTCATTTCCCTAACACCCTATCTGCCTTTAAAGATGCAGAATAGTAGGATAATTTTGGAAGGAAGAGACCAAATCAGAGCAGAATCAGCTACAAGGTCAGAGCTGGTTACCTAGGGATTTGTCCAGTCAGATCAGAAAAATCCCCAAGGGTGGAGACTGCACAACTCTTGGGCAACCTGTCCTACCTCATGGAGCAGAACTCCCTCTTTAAACCCAGTCAGAACCTCCCTAGCTCCAGCTGACCCCCAAATGCCTCCTGCTCTCCCACCAAGCACTCCTGGCAGAAAGACAAACCCCAGTACCTACAGGAATTTAAGATCACAGACATCCACAGAAATATTACAAAACTGCTTCTCTGTGTACTGAAAAGATCCTCCCAAAAGATGAAACCATCTCAGTGGCTCTGCACAATCAATCCTAGAACCCAAGCAACCTCTTCCTCTCCTGAATCACCCATCCCTCTGTCCCAGTACAATCCCAAGGTATCTCTGCATCTGCTTGACTTTGCACACTGTGCTCAGAAGTCCCATCATTAGTCAGTCTGGAGTATTATTTAATTCTCCTGTGAGACCATGGAGGCCACAGCAAGGGTGACAAGGTCTCCTCATCTGCCACACTCACTAATACACTGGGTAAATAGGTTGTTGTTACAGCTGAAGCTGTTAACCTTGAGCCTCTGAACTCCAGTCTCTGAGGCATCTGTCCTTTCTGAACATCTCCTTCTTGGCAGAACCCATTAAATGCTCATGATTACCTCTGATTCTTATCTCTCTCAATATTCTCATTTATTAAGAGCCCTGCATATTAAGCCAGCTCTTTCCCCAGCCTCAGAGGGAATCCTGGGTCTCTTCCTTTAGCCAGGTGACCCCATGACTTCTGTTTTCACCTCACCTGTTGACATCTCTCTGCTCCCAGCCAGCCCCACACTGGCCACTTCAAGCACAAGCAAGAACATCCTGCAGGACTGAGGCCCTGCAATTTCTCACATACAGCTCAAATATGCTTTAATTTTAATCCCTTACTGTTACTGTTACTTACTGTTACATTTCCTGGACAACACAGACCTTGTGCCTTCTGTTGTTTCCAGGTGCTCCACTGAGGTTAAATAACCTTTATTCAAGATGGTTTCATTACTCACTAGAAATGAAATTACAGTTCATTTTCCAAGTCATCTTAAATGCCACTAAAACCTGTATTTCGTCATAGTCCTGTGTCATTTTAAAATATACATTTCAACTTAGCCTATAATTTTGTCCTAAAGAGCAATTTTCTCTTATTCTACAATTATTGGCAATTTGCACTGCTTAAAAGCCTCCATTGTGGAGAAGGACCCTTTGCTTTAGCCAACAAACAACCACAAAACAACCACTATGCATTATAAAAAGCACTCCAAATCCAGGCTTTAATTACTATTAATTTGGAGATCTGTTTATAAATCCAGGAGAAGGTCCCAGAGTGCTGGCACACCTCCTACAGCAGTGAGCCACTAGAAAATACCCTTTCATCTCCCAACTCAGAACCTTTCCATTACAGAGCTGCTCTCTTCAAAATTATCAACTTCTAAGCCACCATTTCCTGAACTTCCTATAATAATTTTTAAAGGCATTACCATGTAAGCCAATTCAGTCTAGTTAAACTACAAACACTTTTAAAACCATTTTAAAGGTAATTTTTTTAAAAGTTGATACTTTTTTTCTCAGTGGTTTGTATTTACTTCAATCAAGAGCGCTGAGCAAGAAGTTCTAATGATGAGTAGGATCCCAGGATGGTTTGGGTTAAAAGGGACCTTAAAATCCATCCAATGCCATCCCCTACCATATGCAGGGACACCTTCCACTATCCCAGGATGCTCCAAACCCCATCCAACCTGGCCTGGGACACTTCCAGGGATGGAGGCTACATTCCTCATTGAGGAAGCAGCCCCCACTCCTCACCCATGTATTTCAGGGCAATCAGTTGAAGACATCAGCCCATCTTTTGGTAACTGAATGTCATGATAAATGACACTTTGGGCTTCTGACATTGAAGACAATTTTTTCATGTTTGTACACACATTAATCATTCTGTGGCAGTGCACATACATTAGGTATCGATTTCAGGACACCAAAGGAAAATACTACTGATCTAGCAAGAATGCAGGTTAATAAACTCAATTTAGGAAGGATGATTTTCTATTTGGAATGTTCTCTAAATACAGGCAGGAGAACACATAAGCAACAGTGCACTCACATGCATATAACACAGATTAGATGCATCCCAAACCCCTCATTCCTGCTAGGACAATGCAAATGGCAGAGAAGGTGGGGAAGTCAACTCTGTCCCTCTTTTTTCCTTCCCTTTTGTCTCTCCTTTCCCCTCATCCAAACCCAGAGCAATGGTAGGAATGTGAATGAACAATCCATTAATGCAAATGTGGTGCATTCAATCAGCATTCCCAGCCTCAGCATTACTGAGATTTGTGGCCCATTGTCTCCATTTCTGAAAAAGATGTGCCTAGAAAAGCAGTAATTTCCATGCTCCTGGAAAACACAGATGGTTAAAATTCTGGCTGTAGTCTCCTGCCCTCAATGGACCCAGTATTTCATCTCCTGGAGTCTGCAGAATCAGAGAATTCACTGCCCTGAGCCAGATGCCAATCTAGTTCAGCAGCCTCCCTGCAACTGCAGCCAGTGCCAATCATTTCCAAGGAGACTGAAAGGGAAAAAACCCTTCACTACAAACCATGACTAAAGAACTCACTCACCTGAGTGCAATACCTGCAGAGTCACACCTGCCTGTGCCCTGCAGCCTGCCAGCCACGCTGCAGACGCTGCTCGGTTTAATGGGGGTGCCACTGCCATACCCACATTTGATTCCCACCAACCCTTTGGGACCATCTCACCAAACCAACACCACAAAAGGGAGGGGAGAAAAGAGAACCATCTCCTCATCTCTAGGAGAGAGCAAGCTGTGGGGGAATCCCCTTTCCCTACCTGTGGCAGGGCTGTACAAGTGCTCACAAGCCTCTGTGAGTGTTTTCTCCCCTCTGTTGCCACTGCTCTGACTGGAATCTAAGATAACACTTTGTACAAGCATTAAACTGCTGTAAACACACACACACATATCACATTTGTGCAATTAACATTTTCCCAAAGCTGGTTTTATGCCTTCTTGTGACATCTCGATGTGCTCAGCAAATGTTTTCCATTTTTCCCCCCACTTCTACTGAAATATGGAAAAAGTAAAGCACAGGAGCAGCTGGCAGGTTTTCTATCCTGTTCCCTACTGGATACCATCTGTGAAAAGCCTCTGCTGCCCAGAGTTAACTTCAAGTTTCTCCTAACCTACCCAACTCTAAACTAACTCCAGCAGCACCAGCTGCAAACATTCCACCCTACAGCTTCCACTCTCAATCTGAAATTCATCCAACTAGTCTGTGAGTGATCCCACAAACTGCTCACAATTTTCAGCCACTTGAATATTCCCCCACTGCTGTCTGCCTGATTGAATTTGAACTCATGACAAATCCATAACTATGGCTCCTTCCCCCAAACAGCCTCTTGGGAAGTGTGGAGATTTCAGCACCACAAGGAGGTACTGGAGAATGGGAACATGATCCCCTATTGTTAGGACAGCTCCAACATCTGCTCCCCTTCAGCGACACAGCAGACCACAAAGATGCTGCCTATTTTGTTAGTGCATCAGCTCCTCACCCCAACCCTGCTAAAAAATTAATAAGTCCAGCCATCTGTGGACACTTCATTAAATTATCACAGCTCCTTCTCTCCAACATTATTCAGCATCATTTGTTGGAGTGGCAGAGGTGTGAAATGGCTTAAAATACACTCCTGCTAATGAGACATATTTCTTGGATCTCACTGGCACATGGAGCAGACTTTGTAATTACAAACACTCCTGCAGAACACAAGTCCAGCATCACCTGAATTAGGGTAAGGCCAGATGATTCCAGTCCTTGCTATAAACACCAAGCAGCACATCATTCTCCCCCTTTGGTTCAGGCAAACCAGACAGGGGAGAATGCAACCAAAAATCCAGGCAGGAGACAGCTCCTTGGGGAAGGGAAGAGGCTTTTTACAAGGACTGTAACATGGAGAGAGGAAAATCTACCAAATGCCTTTGCTGGCTAAACAGAAGTGGGAAGTATATGGAATATGGAACACAAATGAGAAATGTCAGTGCATAACCAGAATCCTGACTTGGTTAAACACAGCTGTGACAGCATGGTACCTGCTGACTAAATACAGTGTCCCTTGGCCAGAATGAAGGGAGAGAGGAAAATGTCACTGGACACATCAGCTACACACCCAGACACAGGTAGTGTCACATACAATGACACACCAAGTGACCTGGTGGCACCTCAGAGCTGTCCTGAACACCCCCTTCACACTCAATTATCTGATGACATGGGCAAGGTACACAAAAACCCATAGTGAGAAATAGCAAAATACTGCACAAAATATTGTCTAACCTGGCCATGGACACTTCCAGGGAACCAGGGGCAGCCACAGCTTCTCCAGGCAACCTGTGCCAGGGCCTCACCACCCTCACAGGGAACAATTTCTCCCTTATATCTACTACACATCCAAAAATTTTAGAATGTGTTTGGACAAGGAAAACACATCAGCATATTATGATGTTCTACCAAAGCAAATCCAAATTCTAGTTAGGTGATATCAATAAATTATTTCAGAAATGAAATGGGAGCAACAAAATGACTGAATGAAGATCTCCAAAAACACAGAGGTCACTGACAACCACAACTACAAGAAAAGCAGTGGGAGTGAGGTGGGGTGTCAGTCAATAGCATGTGGTCAGGCTCAAGAAGTGTTGCAGGGAATGGCACAGACAAACAGAAAAAAAAAAAAAAAAAGACCTGCTGATGGAGGAGGTGAAATAGTATCATGAAACTGGAGACAGGACCAGCAGTTCAAGGGCCAAACAACACAAAAGCTCCAGGAGCAGCAGGAAAAGCTGCAGCAGCCACAATGAATCTGATCTCCACAGACACCAAGAAACAGCTAAAACAACATTCTAATTCCTGAAAAAATAAATTGAGGGCATGCAAACCATGGAGTCATTTATTTGCTGCTGTTGAAGATCATTCTAATAGCAAGACAGACCAATGAAACCCCTGTGGGATTTCAAGAGAAGCCCTAAAGATAAGGCACACAGATTGCCTCATCATTTAAGGAACTTCAGGTCTTCATCAATAGACTGCCTAAAAATAAGAACCCTACAGGCTCACAATTACTCTTTCTAAAACAAAATCGAGAGCTATAACAAAAGAAGAATAATATCTGAAGGTTGTGGTGAAAGAAAAGAGCTTGACAGGTTAAATAATTTTAGTTCCAGGCGAGGCTATCAATTACGGAAGCTCATGTGAACAAGCTATTCAAAGAAGATTAATGCACAGAGAGGACTGCCAGGATAAATTTATCACAAAACTGAAAGAAAGGAAAGATCTGAAAAACTTTTGCAGGCAACTCTATAGACAGTGACAAAGACAGCTGGTACCTGACAACAGGCATTTAGAGACAGGAAATAACCAACAATTTCACTGGGAACTCCTCGGGACACGTGAATAGCAAAGAGAGCCCGAAAAACAGGGTGCTTGAAGGATGACAGGACAGCAGACAAACACAAAGCACAAAGAACTTTTAAAGACACAAACATGCAGCTCAAAGAGATGTCTGGAGACAAAGAGGGTGCTTGGCAGGATAACACTAAAAGCCATATAACTGCAAATTATCTCACACAAGCACAGCTCAGGTGGCATCAGCACACCACTGACTCCTCCAGCAGCTGCTGGCCACCAGCCTCAGAGTATCAGGAACAGATTTTCAGAGGTCTCTCCACAATAGAGCTTTTCTTTGCCTAATTTTTATTCTCTTTTTAAGAGCAGATTGACAGTCCATTTAAGCCAGGGCTGACTTCAGAAGCTGTTACAGAAGGAAGAGCAACATCTTCACAGAAACATATAAATTACCTAGAGACATTTTCCCATGTTCCTGTAAAATAGGTGTTTCTATATGTAAATGAATATGGCTTGGAGAGTTTTTAAAAATTTTTAACATCCTTTTTTCCAGTGTATTTATGCGAATGGTGAGACACTCTATGCTTTTAAGAATGTTACTGAGAGCTAGCCTTACTGAAATCAACCCTAGCATATGTCATAAACTTATTTCTCCTTATTCAAAATAATTTTCATCCATTTTATTTCCTTTTCAGGGTCATTAAACTTCATCTTGAATTTCTGTTACAGAAAAATAAAACATTAATCAGAGATACTCTTGTGCCTTGATACTTCTTATCCTTGCTGCTTTTGTGTCACCTTTCACTCAGGGCAATAGTACAGGTTCTTCCCATTTTCAAAAGGCAATATTGAGTCAATCAGAAACCTGAACAATGTCAGCACCCAGAGCCTTCACTGTACACTAATAAAGCTGAAATCTCTTGCTGATTCCACACTGGTGCAGCAGCATGAGGAACACAGGCTGCAGATGTAACCATCACTCTGCTGACAGCTCGGGATTCCGAGCAAGCTCCGTGCAAACTTGTCAAACAGAATTACACAGGGATTGCTGGTGCTGACATGCAGAGCAGAGAGAGGAGAAAATCTGATCTGAGTCAAAATATTAACAAACGAGAATCCAATCCAAACAAGGCTCAGTCAAGTTTTTTGTTTGGGGGTGTTGATGCACCATCAGTATGGTATCACCTTGTCCTTGCCTCACCATCCAGACCCCCCAGCCAAACATGAGGGATTTCAGAGATTTGGCCCCCAGCTCCCTTCCACAGAATGCCTGTTTCTCCACAGATTAATTCTATCACCTGCCATATTTTCAAAGGCAAAGGCCAAGATGCAAAGGTATGCTGCAAAGAGCTCCCATTTCTTATGATTTACATAAGTTTATATTATTCTGAAGTACATAAACATAACTTTGTCCATGAACTAAAGGCCCAAAGGATATCCTCTCTGCCTGTTACAAGACTTGCATTGCATGGGACTTGAATTTCAGTCTAGAAAACATGAGTTTTTTTCTGAGCAGTGCTATTCCATCATTACTAAAGCAGGAAGCTCAGGCACAAGTGCCACACATCTCCCTGTGCCCTCTCCAGCTTCAGCAGAGCATTTGTCACCCTCCAGCAAGCACAAATAAGCTTTAACTGGCTCACTGACCCACAGAATTTGGAACAGGGATAGTATTAGTCACAATGAGCTGTTGGATTTGGTGTGATACAAGGTGAAACAAAATTGAAATACAAAAGCTTAAGAAAACCTGCATTTTTCAACAGGAACTAGTTTTAAGCAAGCAAAATTAAGAGTCTCTTCACCTGGGCTCTGACTCAGTCATTAGAGGTCAAGGAAGAGTTTCAAAACAAGCAGGTCACATTCCCTGTCCTGGGCTTTCCCCAGGATTCTAGTGGTAATCCAGCTGCAGGCAAGTGCTGCCCTTCTCAACCCCAGACAGGGCAAGAGGCTCTAGTATTAAATCCCAATCTGAGACTAAAAATTTATAATAGTTTTGAAACTGGACCTTTGCCTTCAGTTCAAGAACTGAAGACCAGTTCAAAGGCTCACACATTTTCTTTGCTACTTTAGCTGGACAAACGTGGACAGCAAGAATTGAGAATGACAAATAGCACAGAACATTTATTGCCTTAAGTGTCTAAAGTCTCACACTTTCAGTAACTGCTGACAGAACCTGTACAAACTGCAGTTGTGTTAAAACCACCTTTGCCATTTACCTGTCATGAAGAAATGCATTTTGATCTAAGCCAATTTATGAAAAATGCTTTTTTCATAGAAAAATATATTTCTGCAAGGAAATTTATCACCCATGTCACTTACTGGCTAAGTGCTCTTAAGTACCCTCCTCTGAAGTATCTCTGCTCTGAGGTTTTTCCCAGCTCCAAGATACAGAATGTTCTTTATTCATGAAGAGCAGACCAAGATTACTTTTTTCTCCTTGCTGTTAAAGGAAATGTGCAATGCTGGGTAAAACTGTGCTGTTATTTCTAACTTAAGCCCATCTCTGTGGAGCTGGGACAGTTTGTCCTAAGCTTTTCTCTCACCCTTTGGGATGGTACATAGAGTCTAGTGAGAAATACACTGCTCAGCTGTAATCTTTAGAGCTTGGCAAACTTCTCAGAGGACATGAGCAAACAGAACCAAACAATCTGCCTACTTCCGTGCAGCTCCTTGTGATTATGGCAAAAAGCAAAGATAAAATTTCAGCTCAAACTAATGTTTGAAAAAAATCCTTATCTATTCACCATTATTTACACAGAAATAAGTGATTGATATTCAATAGCTAAACATTCCAACATGCCAGAAGGAAACACAGCACACACCTCTGCTGCTGGGCTTTGCAGAGCTCTACCTTGAACTGCAAGGCCACATCCCTCCAGGTGCTGCTCCCTCCCAGGCACTGTGCTCAGGGAATGGCCTGGAAAATCATTTCTTGGCCACAACTTCACCTACTGCAAATGACCCAGAATCTGTAATGGATACAGAATTCCTTATCTCCACCTGTCCTCCTCATTTGCAGCACCTTGGTGCATTATAAAAAGTAATACTTTAAATTTATAGTATAAAAATTCTTTATTAGCCCATAGAGAAAAGGCAAAGCATGGAGATCTGGAGCTGGTGTCATGAGCTGCAGCAGAAGCAGCTCCATGCCAACTCCAGGCTCAGAGCTCAATTAACTCCTCCAAGCCTCAGGAACCACCATAGCCCATCCAGGGCTCCTGCAATTCCAGGGAAAGCTCTCTCAAGTCATCAGTTTGGAAGCCCCAAGCTGGACACACACAAGACACAAATAAATCTTGAAAAGGCAATGTGGTCAGCTAAAAACTGGAGCAATTCCCCAGCAAAGTCCATTACCTATATCTGAGTCTGGAGGAACCCTCAGCAGCGAACCCCAAGTGAGGGTGGGTCCCTCCTCCCCACAGGGCTCCTGTGACACCCAGCATACAAAATGAAGGCTTGAAAATAAAATTTCTGTGAGTATTTAAATGAGAAATAATAAGACAAGGAGATCATTTAGTTGAGGTGAGAAAAAACAAGTCAGAAGTTATCAGCAAGTGCTTTTAAATTAATGAAACTCAGACACACCTGAAGTTTGTACCAAGGCAGTGCCACACCTGCCTCATCACAGCCAAGCAAATGAAACAAAGCTCAAAGCCAAGAATTATCAAATGCAAGGATAAGTGGAAGAAGAGGAAGAAAAACAGCTGGATTCACTTGGGGAAAGAAGATGACAGAGGTGAAACAAATAATTTAGTGAGCAGTCTTGAAACAGATTCATAGAGCAAATAAATCTGCATGATCAAACTGAGTGACCCTGTCACACTCCCCAACTTTTAGATCCTCGTGTATCTGTTCTCTTAATAAATGCTTTAACCAAGCCACAGTAACCAGTGATTGGGGAAAGATCACCCTGGGAATATTTTCAGCTTGTCATTATACTTTTTATGAAAATACATACATATTTATTTTTCCAAGATGAATTACAGAGATCTCCAAAACTTTGTAAATCTATTTTTAATCCATGTTTTACAGCAGCTTTTTTAAACCCTCTACCCTTCTTAAGATCTAACTGGCACTTAAGTATCAAAGACAGATTTGCATTTCAAAAGCCAATTAAAAAACATACTGCACCAAGGCACTGATTAAAGTGTTGTGGCTTTACATAAATTAGGCAGTTCCTTTGACTTTCCCTCCTTCAAATCCATCATAACAATGGGAAAATCCTACACATTACATGGACTTGGATGACCACCTTCTCCCTTCACTGCCCTTAGAAACTGATCATGACAAACTAAAACCTCATCTGCTTGAAGGAACCAAACTGTGGAGGCTCACACAGAATGGGGAAGATACTCATATCCCCAAACTGCTGCTCATTAAAGAAAACTAACATTTATTGCTGTTTGCAGTTCCTAAAAATCAAGGATTCACTACTACAAGCCTGGTAGAACAGCAAACACTACTACCAAGGTGTGGCAGCACATAATTTCTAGTTACAGACTAATTCAAGTGGTCTTCAAAACAGAGTATTTTATAACATCCTCTGACTTTTTTAAATCTAAAGGCAGCAAAGATCAGTTTCTCTAAGTTGCCACAGAGCCTCTTGATCCTCACTCCTCCAAAAACCCAAAGAGCAAAGTGTTCTCATGGATCATCATGCACACAAAAGGTCCTTTAAAAGCACATTGCCAAGTGCACAGCAAGGATCTGCTCCTCTGGCACAGCACGTTCAGAGCTGGGTCAAACACACAAATTGATGCAAACCCCAGCCAGTCTGTCTCTGCTGCAATTCCTGCAATCCCTCACCCAGCACTCCAGGCCCAGAGCACTTGTTTTGGGTTGAGTTATTCATACTAGTCATTCACTAAACAAACCCCATCACCCTATGGCAACCAAAGACCTTCAGATTCCAAAACCCAAAAATTTTAGATCTCTCCATACAAAGTCCTTTAAATAACTTGAGAAATTATCCAAATTTGGCCACCTTCCTGCAGGTGAATTGCTCAGCATCATCCACTGGCTGTGCAGTTCCAAGACTGAGAATTCCAGCCCTGTATGCACATGATGGCACATTACATGTTTTTACTGGATTTCCTTGCCCTGGCCTCCATGACTAACCAGAACTTGTCATTTTCAAGAGTTATTTAATGAGTAAGAAGCTGTTCAAACATGCAACCTACACTTCATAATGCTCCCTTTTAGAGATCAGGTGCATGGCAGCACCACACACACTCACACACAGCAGAGGAACCCCACTGCTCAATTAAGAAGGGAATTAGCTCCCTCCCACTGGAATTTTGAGGCCAAGGGGAGCCCTTACTATGCTAACAATGCCCACGCTCACCACAGCCTGAAAACTGCCAATTAAAACAAAGAGTGGGAGGGAATATTAAAAACCACTGTTAAAACTAAGGGATTCAAATGAGGAAAAGCAATAGGCTAAACCAGAATTTAAATATTCCACCTTTTATTCCAAAGCCTTCAGCAACCAAAGTGCCCTTCCCCCTACAAAAGGATTAAACTCAGCATGGTCTTGCCCAGCTCTTGGCACTTGACTGGGGTGCTAAATAGGTTTTCACACACCCACATCTGCCAAAGCCTCTGCAGCAGTGCAGCCAGAGGGGCAGGTTTCCAAGGCACAGGATGGCAAAAGGCAATGCACAACATATGTCACCAGTATTTCCTCTAGTTCCAGGCAATAAAAGTACCATTTTTATTGCATGGAATCAATCAATAATCTTAACACACAGCTGTCAGGCCAATGTGTGCCAAAGGGGCAACTGGTTGTGTGGGGAAATTCCTTATTGTCTTGGGCCAGACTGTATTTATTCTGTTTTCTAGCTAAGATTGTTTGGAAAAAAACCTCACCAGAACTGCATTGTTGTTTGTGGGGTTTTTTTAAATTCGGCTCTTGGGTTTTGTTTTTTTCTAAGTACCTGGGTTCTTTTTCAATTACTAAAAAGGCTCTTAAAGATTCCATCATTTTAGAAAATATCAATTGAAATAATGCCTTCTACCTAGATAGGAGAAAATGGAAGTGGAAATTCAGCAGACATTTTGGCTTACCTTCATTTTTAACCCCATTAACCTCACCTAATGATCATATAGAGCAGGCTGATGGCAGAGGCAGGAGGCTGAAGGCTCTCATGTGGAAAGCAGCAGAATTAATCCCGACAGCAGCGATGCAAGGAGGTGGTAATTGCTCGAGAGAAGTGTGGGAGAACTGCCTTTATTGTCCTCATTGCCAAGAAGCTTGGAAATCTATTCCTCATTAAGAGATTCTCAAAGTCACTCTTTTAAGGTATTAAACCCCAATTTTTCTATTTCTGACACTGCTGATGTTTCACAACAATGCTACAAGCCAAGTTAATGGGAACAACATCTGAATACAAACGATGGAAGCAGCAGCTCTGGGAGATGCAGGAGCACCAGTCAGGAAGAATTCATTACCCCGAGACATTTATTAAGCAAAGGAAAAACAACTGTTTGAAAAAGGCTGGCAAACATCATTAGAGAAACAAAGGAAAATAGCTTCATAGGCTTTTTTTTTCTAGTTACAATGCCTTAGTTTACCTTGTTTTTTACTTTTGGTTGGTTTTTGAAGTCTCACCCTTACTCAGTAATTATAAGTCTCTTCCTGCTTTACTGTTTACAAGACACAAACTGACAATACCAATCCCTGAGAAATAAGCAAGTGACAGATCACTTTTCCCAGACATTATCTTTATTTTCACCTGCAAACTTCACTCCCTCACTGTTTCCTGCCCCCCAAAATAAAGCTATCACCTATCAAGTCTAAAGGATACTCAAAACACCAAAGCTGAGGTTATGACTTGGGCTTTTTAATGGAAAATTGTATACATTTGGTTAGCTGTTACTTTTCAAACTTCCCTGTTCACACCTGATACCCAAGAAACAGAAAAATACAACTCCATTCTCTACCCATCTCCCAGTCCTGCAGGGACTGTACACACTGCTCTTAGGAGCTTCCCAAATGTTTCAGACAGAGAAGGTAATTCTCCACATACAAGCACAGAAAAGTTATTTTAAGGTTATTTATACATATAGAAAGTAAAATCTCGTTTTCTCCCCCCTTCTAAGCTGTGGTAAATCTCCATTGTGATTTCAGACACCTGACACTTCCCTTAATCCATTCATTGCAGCTTTCCTGATCTCCAGCTTTTCCTGAGAAATACCCCACATTAAGCTGCTTACAGGAACAGAACACATGCCAGCTCCCAGCCAGCAAAATGAGAGCCACAGTCCCAGTTTCCCTGACAGCTGATGGAGCCAGCTCGTGCTCCTTGGGAAGCACCTTCCCGTTTTTCCAAGGGCAGAGCACTCCTTCCATCACCATATTCTCACACACTCACACAGCAGAGCCTTACCTGCCACAGTGAGCTTTGCTGTCCTGCTCACGATGGTGCCCAGGCTGTCCACAGTTGCCACGCACTGATAATATCCTTCATCGGGCTTATTATGCTTGGAATGCACCACGGTGTTAATTAATAACGATCCATCTGGCAGCAGCTGGCGGCGGTCATCCGACACCAGGTTGAGGAAAGTGCCGTCCTTCTTCCACTCGATCCTGGGAGGGGTCTCGCACTGAGCCGAGCAGTTCATGATCACCGAGGCTCCGCGCACCGCCAGCACGTCCAGGGGCTCCACCAGGAAGTAGAAAGGAGTGAAGGTTCTCACAAGCGATTCTGTAAAACACCACAGAATTTTTGGGTTAGTTTTCCACGGTTTTTAATGTGAAACGCACCCTCCTTGAAGATACTGTCATGAGCACAACACAAACACTATCACTGCTCACATCCTGCCCCTGAACAGATTCAACCAGCTTGGTCTGTATGACAGTGTTTTCTGCTTTGATTATTCACATCATGGACCCCTCAAATTCTGAGACATTTTCATCCCTAAAATGTATTTCCCTGCTCTGCTCTCAGCCTCAAATTCTGAGACATTTTCATCCCTAAAATGTATTTCCCTGCTCTGCTCTCAGCCTTTGTGGCATGAGCGCCCTCCCAGCAGTGCTGTCCTTTGGTTTGTGGAACCAAGACTGGGAACCATCAAGAACAATTCTGAGCTTAAAATATCTTGCAAGTGTCATACAGTGTTTTTTTACTTCCATTCTATCCCAGGATAAACATGATTACTTTTCCATTTAAAGTATTCCCCAAAGAGTTCTGTAATTAACATCTAGTTTGCATTAAGAAGTGAATTTTAATTACTGTCTTTCTGGTGTATTTGGTCAAGCAGAATGATTGTGTGTCAATATCACTTTGACTTAACCTAATCATCTGTAGGAAACAGAAGACAAATTCTTCCAGAGAAGAACAGTTTTCCAATCAGCATAACACTGGGTTCAGGGAAAAGGGCATCTTGGTTTTTAAAGCCCAACTTAGAAATTACACTCATACAACAATAACAAACTCCTGCACTCATCTCAAAATAATTTTATCTCTCACCATTGACCATCATCTCATGAAAAAAAAAAAGTTTAAATATTTTAAGACCACCTGGAAGACAAATATGCCTTTAATAATGAGCTTTGTTTAATTAATCCACAGAATAACTTTTGAGGGGTTTGAGGAAAAAGCACCAACTCTGAAGGCAACCTTTACTTGCAAACAAAGGCTCTCCTGGAAGCATTGCAGCTTCTCCCATTGCTTAGTTTTTTGTGGGGTTTTTAAAACCGGATTTACCTTCTAATATGACCTTAATTAACAAACAGATATTATTTCCTCTATCTTTGAGCTACACAGAGAGTCCCTGGTCTCCAAAGAGCCTCCAGCTTCCCCCCAGAGGGACTCCAGCCTTCCTGCACGGAGCCCATTGTCTCTGCTACTCACAATTCACAGCAACTTGGAGATAAGGCAGGAGTGGTGTGAAAGAAACAACAGATAAATGACGCTTTGGCAGCTGAGAGCATTCAAAGGCTCTCTTACCTTCAAGAATTCAAAGAGGAAATAAAGCAAAACATTTGAGAAAGACTGAAGTTTCCCCAGTGACACTGTCAGGCTGGAGACCTGTTAGGTTGGAATCCAAATCCTTAGGATCGTCTTTCTTAAGGATAATAGAGACATCCCAAAAAAAAAAAAAAAAAAAAAAAAAAAAAAACAAAAAAAAACCAAAAAAAAACCAAACAAACCACAAACCAAATATACAGAACAAAAAAAATCAATAAAACTTAAAAAATTTCTAGGAGCTACTTACATTACTCTGGTTTGTACAAGGGCACCTATGTGTGGATGTTCTCACATGCTCCCTGTGAGGCACAGGATGTTCCTTGTGCCTCTGAAATCCTGAGTGTCAGCTCTCACGCAGCAAAAGGCAGAGCAGAAACAACAGCCAAGAACAGCAGGAAAATCTTTGACCTTTTTACCTCTATAATCTCCTCCAGTGCCACAGAAACCTAAAGTTCTTGCTAAAATTAAAGACTGAGCTGCACAGTCTCTGGACTTTCCAAGAGAAGCATTTCCCCCTCACCTCAATTACAAGCTTTTCTAAGTTTTTCCAGTACAAATCCAGATGCCTATGAGAACAAAATACACTAGTTTGAGTTCTGCTTCACTCTAACTTTTCAAATAAAACCCATAAAACCTTTAAAAGGGGAATGGCAGCTTCTTGTCTGCCCTGCCAGTCTCCAGTGCAGATTGGAGCAGATCCAATCCATCCATAGAGTAAGATCCTTCTTGCCCTGGAAGCAACAAGATGTCTAAGGAAATAGAGCAGAGAATGTCAAGAGAGGTCACACCAAGACCTAAGAGCAGCTCAACAGGGATTATAAACTTTGAGGAAGAACAGGAAGCAGATTCTCAGCCAGGCTTCAGAGGTACCAAACTCCTGCCAAGAGCCCTGGGAAGACACAGCATAAGCAGCTTTGTCCCAGGATATCACTGTGCTCCTGCACTGAATGCAGTGGGGACCAAATGTGAAGGACTGCTGAATAACTCCATTGCAGCTTGAAGAAGTTAAACCAGAATGGAGCCCATTTGTGCAGAGGATCTGCAGTTGGGGTTTGGGGCACTCTGGAGAAGCACATTGCAGCCAGCTGAGCACATGCCACCTTCAAGCCTCAATTCAATACAAAAAGGGTTTGTACACCTTATAAACCTCTATTTCTACCAATGAGCCACACTTCTCCCACTCCATCAACCTTTCCAGCTCAATGACAGCATCTTATTTTGGGTACAATGGGTGTATTTTTGGTGCAGGGAGTCCTTCCCCTTTCCACACACTTACACAGACAGGTGTGTGCACACCACTGCCTCCATGCCAAAGCATAAGTCTGTCTCCCTGCTCAGAAACAGGAACAGACAAATCTCACTCGTTCCCACCAGGCTGGAGTTTATTTCTCCCCAGACCTGCTCTGGAGATGAGTGGCATGGAGCCAGAAGTGCCAAAATACAGCAGAATGCCCTGGCACAGACAAGATGCCAAGGGGCTGCAGACACGGAGGCACTTCTCATGTCCTGGAAGCTCCACAACTCCCTTCCTCAGCCCTGCCAGCACACAGGCAGTCAGGTTTAGCACTCCTGTGCCCATCCCGGTGCACAGGCAGTCAGGTTTAGCACTCCTGTGCCCATCCCAGTGCACAGGCAGTCAGGTTTAGCACTCCTGTGCCCATCCCAGTGCACAGGCAGTCGGGTTTAGCACTCCTGTGCCCATCCCAGTGCACAGGCAGTCGGGTTTAGCACTCCTGTGCCCTTCCCAGCACACACACAGTCAGTTTTAGCACTCCTGTGCCCACCCAAGCACACACACAGTCAGGTTTAGCACTCCTGTGCCCATCCCAGTGCACAGGCAGTCCCACTCCTGTGCCCATCCCAGCACACAGGCAGTCGGGTTTAGCACTCCTGTGCCCATCCCAGTGCACAGGCAGTCGGGTTTAGCACTCCTGTGCCCATCCCAGTGCACAGGCAGTCAGGTTTAGCACTCCTGTGCCCTTCCCAGCACACAGGCAGTCGGGTTTAGCACTCCTGTGCCCATCCCAGCACACAAGCAGTCAGGTTTAGCACTCCTGTGCCCATCCCAGCACACAGGCAGTCAGGTTTAGCACTCCTGTGCCCATCCCAGCACACAAGCAGTCAGGTTTAGCACTCCTGTGCCCTTCCCAGCACACAGGCAGTCAGGTTTAGCACTCCTGTGCCCATCCCAGCACACAAGCAGTCGGGTTTAGCACTCCTGTGCCCTTCCCAGCACACAGGCAGTCAGGTTTAGCACACCTGTGCCCATCCCAGTGCACAGGCAGTCATCCCAGCACACCCATCCCAGCACAAGCAGTCAGGTTTAGCACTCCTGTGCCCATCCCAGTGCACAGGCAGTCGGGTTTAGCACTCCTGTGCCCATCCCAGCACACAAGCAGTCAGGTTTAGCACTCCTGTGCCCATCCCAGTGCACAGGCAGTCGGGTTTAGCACTCCTGTGCCCATCCCAGCACACAAGCAGTCAGGTTTAGCACTCCTGTGCCCATCCCAGTGCACAGGCAGTCAGGTTTAGCATTCCTGTGCCCATCCCAGCACACACACAGGTTTAGCTCAGCATTGTGGCACTGCTGACTACATCACTACCATAATCCCCAGATCCTGTTCTTGAAAGTTGCTGAAAGGCTTGCTACTTTCAATTTAATGGTAGACTAGCTGGTTATTCCTGCCTAACTATTAACTTGCACTTGGGTTCTCCAAATTTTTTCCACCTTCCAAGGAACAGTTTGCCCAATTTGAACTCTAACCTTGCCCTTGCTCTTCCCTAAGTGGTGTGAAAATGTAATAAATACATTTTACACCATCAACCACTCTGGAAGTGAAAGGAAGCAAATCCAAGTTTACTTAGACAACCTGTGCAAAATCCCCACAAAGCAGGCTCCAGCATCAACATGTGGAGCTGCTGGAGAGAGCCCAGAGGAGGCCACGGAGATGCTCCAAGGGCTGGACCCCTCTGCTCTGGAGCCAGCCTGGGGTGCTCCCCTGGAGAGGTGAAGGCTCCAGGGAGAGCTCAGAGCCCCTGCCAGCGCCTGAAGGGGCTCCAGGAGAGCCAGAGAGGGACTGGGGACAACGGATGGAGGGACAAGACACAGAGAATGGCTAAAAAGTGGAAAAGGGCAAGTTTAGGTTAGATATTGGGCAGGAATTGTTCCCTGAGAGGCAGTTGAGGCCCTGGCACAGGGTACCCAGAACAGCTGTGGCTGCTCCTGGATCCCTGGAAGTGTCCAAGGCCAGGCTGGACACTGGGGCTTGGAGCAACCTGGGACTGTGGAAGGTGTCCCTGACCATGGCAGAGGGTGGGACTGGATGAGCTTTAAGGTCCCTTCCAACCCACACCATTCCAGGATTCTGTGATTCGAAGTTTGGGAAATACAAGCTTGTTCACCTCACCCAATTCATCCAGGAACTGGTGTCCAATTCACAACTTCCATACATTCCTACCCTCTACAATTAAAAATATTCTGGGGTGCTCTAGTCCTCCTTGTAGCTCCTCTCTCCTCAAATTCTTACAATTAGCTTCAACACTTCAACCAGGACAAAACCCATCACCCCAAAGTGATCTGACAGTATTTAACACAAAGTGCTTCCAGCCTGTCCTGCATCATTTTCTGTGCAGAGGTGCATCTTTATAAGGCCTCAGGTGAGCAACAGTAAATGCCAAGCAGCTGCACAAGCAGGAAGAAGCTTCCCTTCATTATCCAGTTAATTTCTGGAAGACACAAGCACTCCAATATCCACCTTAAATCACTGAAATGCGTCCTTTAACAACCACCTGCCACGAGCTCATCAGAAATTACAGCACTTAGGAAAATAACTCCAGACAAAACCACTCTCATCTCAGTCCTACTGACTCCACACAAATCACCTCAAACTGGTGCATGACAATGTCTCTCGAGATTTTCCCAGCAGTGCCACAGACCTGACTTGGATTCAGTGGCTGCCACCAGAACTGTTCCAGTTGTGATGTTCTCCTGAGGACAAGCAGCAGCTGCAGCCCAAGCACAGGGCTCCAACACCACATCTCACTTCACTTTGGAAAGAAACCACATCACATTCCACAAGGACCAAATGCAACAACCATCCAAAAGGAAACTGTGAAGCACAGGTATCGTTTCAGAACTCCTTTTTCCAAGCAGGATGATAAATTAAGGCAGCCAAACACATCTTCCATCACAATTAGCTGACTTGAGATGAGCAGTACACCAGGCTTTGGTTTGGAAGGAGTCAAACTGGGCTTTGATGAGGAAGGATCACTCACTGCTTGGAGCTGAAGAACAACATGGCACCAGGGGTGATACCTGTCCTTCTGACTCCAGGGCAATTCAGGAGTATGGCTATGACACCCTTCAAGCTTGACATGTAAAACAGAAGCATCTGACAAATCCTGATCAGACTGGCAGGAACTGCTAAGACAGCCCCTTCTCATGTACTGTGAGTCAATGATAAAAGCTCCAAGCTCTCTGGCTGCAGGACTGCACTTTTAAAAGGCTTTTCCCCAGAATTTAATTAACGTTCCCAATGGCCTCTGTAATCCTAAAGACAGTGTTATGCCCTTCCTAACCCACATCATTACAAAAAGCTGCCTCCAAGATCAGCCAGATGTAGTTTAAGTGAAGATGTTCCCCACACCATTCCCTGCAGGCTGCCAGCAGGAGCTCACAGGGAACTTGTTCTGTGGTTTTGTTCACATATTCATGGCTAAGGAGCACGTTATCTATGCGGGCAAATTGCTGCATGTGGTAATCTCTAAATAAATGTATATATTACCAGCTTGGTGATTTATTTTCCTTGACAACATCAAAAGCATTCTGTGTTCTCCAATAAGCAAAATTTATCTATGATATTGCAATGCACCAGTGCTTAGACAAAGATGTATTTTCTGCTTAATATTACATTTTTCTCTTACAGGCAACAGAGATTACAGACCACCTGATCAAATTAAACTACAACAGCAATAAACACCAGCCAAACATCTTTTGATTTTACTTTCATAAAGCACTTCCAAAGCCCAGCCAAACACACAGTGCTTGGCAAGTTCACCACACTCAAAAACCAAGGTCAGATTTCTAAACTGTGCTCTCCAAATGCCACTTCAGCTCCTGCTTCACACAGACTCTGCAATCCACAAATTACACCAGACAAAAATTAAATTGCACTTAAGCATCAAGGAAAAAAAAGAGGGAGTGGAAGAGGTAGCCCTGACTGCAGAGTACAGTATAAATCCTGCTGGTACTTCCATAACTCCAGCAGCAGGCTGGCAGTGGAACGTGGCAGAGCAAGTGACAGAACATTATAAGGTAAGTAATGCCTTGTATAAATCCAGACTTTCCCAGACTTAGATCCCTTTCTCCTTCAGCTCAAGCAGATTTCCTCCTCTGATGATTTAATACACTGAAACAAAGATATCCATCACAAAGAGTAACTCCTCTTTGCCCCAGTGTGGTTGGGAACTGTGGGCTAGGAGTGGTGCTTGAGCAATGCTGTGGTGCCTCAAATTCCCCCCGCCCACAAGGAAGGGGCTGTTCTGAAATCCCAGAGGGAGAGAGATCACACATGGAAGAAATTCCTCCCTGTGAGGGTGGTGAGGCCCTGGTTCAGGCTGCCCAGAGCAGCTGTGGCTGCCCCATCCCTGGCAGGGACAGGGCTTGGAGCACCCTGGAATAATGGATGGTGTTCCTGCCCATGGCCAGGGAAGTGGATAATCCTTCAGGTCCTCTCCAACTCAAACAATTCCCAGATTCTATGATGTTACTGAGCTGAGAAGGTTTTTGACATCATGTACCAACGAGAACACAAAAATCAAGACAGTCACCATAACGATTATTGCAACATTATTGTGCATTATTGTAACAGACAAAGAGGTAATATGGTTCAGGACCTGGCCTTAGTAACTTGAGAGTATCCAGACAGCACAGCCAGTAAACAAAGAACCAGTCAAGCAAAGTAAGCCACATTTTGCAACAATGCCTTTAGAGCTCTGTTTATATTTGCAGTTACCTTTCATTTGTTAAATAACAAATTATTGCTGGCTTAATCTTAACTGACCCTCTTGATGGACCTCAAGCACAAAATTATATTTTAAAAAATCAGCTCATTAAAAAAGTGTGCAGGAATAGAATTAAGAAGTCCCCAAATAGCATGGTGTGTCTGTAGTAAATCACTGCAAGGAAGCATCTCTGCATCTACTCCAACCATTCCCTCTGTAAGTGATACCATTGCCTCATATATTATTAAATAATGGCAAGAAAAACACGATAATGATCAGCAGCCACATCCAAACACAGATTGTAATCTCCAAGATCAGATGTCTGTGGAGATGCACTTATCTGGTGTCCAGTTCCACAGCCCTTCAAACCCCTCGAGACAGTCAGACATTTTTACCTGCATTTGGAACATGTGGAAGTGATTTTATTATTTACAGTTAATTGTCCCAGGTGCTGTGCCATGGCTCCCTTCAGCAGCTGCTCCCAAGCACTGTCACACCAGGTCACAACCTCTCTGTCCCTTTACTGTCAGGCTGCAGTTCTGTTCAGCTTGGAAAACTGCAGGAGAAAAGATGGCACCAACTCCTCTTCCTCTAAAGCAGGACTCACTGGAACCACTTCTCATGGTACCCCTCTGCACCTTGTCCCAAAAAAACCTCACCAAGGAGCTGCTCCTGCTGTCCAGTCCACATTCCCACTCTTAAATTGCCTCCTACTCACAAGGATTTATTCATTTGCCTTAAATCCACACTCAAAAAAAAGGGAAATAAAAAGCTGCCTGCCAGCTGTGCTTCAAACAACTTCCAGTGCACTTTTTTTTTCCTCCGGGTATGCCAAGAAAAAAATTCTTTATAAGCACCAAGTCCAAAAGCATGGATTTCTTTCAGGTCATTTTAAACTATCCTTGGGTTTTACAGAATTTGCATGCAGCAGCTGAGCCCCACAAACCACAAGGTGAGGTCCTTTCTCACCTTGTGCAAGGAACATTCTTTCAAGGCCATTTTGCTTTTATAAATCAAAAGAAACACAAGTCAGACCATCAAACACCATATATTTGAATTAAGCTAATGAGGGAACCTCTCTAAAGGTCCTAACTGCAAAATTCCTTCTCATAACCATTTCAGAAGGAGAGGTTAAAGGATTTTATCCACCTTTTCCCTTTTTTTGCAGAATACTAAAGCCATTTCTCTTATTTCAAGCAACTATCAGTTTTTAATATCAGCAGTGCTTCCTTCGAAAAGCACCTCAGTCCCAGGGGACCAGAGCTCCATTATTTATTTAATTTTTAATTCTTTCAGGGACTGTTTTCATTATTTTCTCCACCTGGGCTGAGAAACATCCCTCCAGCATTTCTCCACAAGTTTACTAGAGGGCACTGTAAAGACACCTACAAAAGAAAGAAAATGCATTTCTGTTCCTCCCAGTGAACAACAGTACTTTGACTTTTCCCCAGAAATAGCTCCCAGATGTTGGCTCCTAACAATGCTACAGTTGTTACAGCAGGTGAAGAGGAATTTCCATTTTTTCCTGGAGTAATGGATTTCCTCTCCCAGAGTTCCAGTCTTCTGAGCACTCAGATGCCTAATTTACCTCTTCAGAGAGAGATGTGAAAGAAAGTGGCTTTCCAAGGCTGAAGGACAAACAGAAATAACACTTTTAAGGCTCAAAATACACACTGCACACAATGCAAGGAGGTTCCCCATCCTGCCCTACTCCCCCAGTCTGGGCTCCACTCAAAGCACCCAGCTCAGACCCACGGAACCGGTTCCCCAGACCCTCCCAAGGCAGACGAGACACTGAGCTCCCTATGGAGATGCCCTGCTGGTTTGCAAACCAAGCCCAGACAATCAGGGAGCAGATTCCTTCCTTCAGACAGGGTGGGTTTTTTGCCAGACTGGTATTTCAAAAATGGTTTAGAATATAAATACAGAAAAAAAATCCCCACACATCACAAGAGAATTATTTGCTGAAACTAATTACTTAAATATTTCCCAAGTGTAAACAAGCTGCAGCATCCAAGAAATGTGCATCAAGGGGAAAGCAGTTTTACCACTTCTCAGATGCCAATGAGGTTATGGGGCACCCAACAGAACTAATTCAGTTTAAGATGCTCTTTAAGTGAGGCAAGCTTTGCACTGAGTGAATGCTCTCCCTCTCCCAGGCCACCTCTTCAATCCAAGGCTCCAGGCAGAACACAGAGATGCCAAGGGATGCTCACAAGTGTGATGGGCAAAGGGAATGCTGTTACCAAGTCAGGGGGCCTCCAGTCATAGTAATGGCCAGAAAAGCCATGCAGGAAGAAAGACTGGGAGGAAAAGAAAAAATTGGTTTCCATAGGAAGCATAAAATGAAAAAAAAAAAAAAAAAAGTAAGGAAGAATCAAATGGAAAGTTGTTGAACATAATTTCCAGTGTTTTTCTAAAGACATACCTTTGCCACACTTCATGAAAGAGAAAAAAATTCTTAGCAAATACCTTTAACATCAGATCAAGCAAGGAATATCTGAGCAGACCTGGAAACAGAACACAGCACGGGATCAGAGCAAAGGGAATCCCTTTAACTCAGCATCCTGTGACAGCAGCCAAGAGCAGATGCTGGGGAGCACTCAGGGCCAGAAGCAACAGCAGCAAAGCTCCCCAGAGTCAGCCCCAGCACCTCCCTCTCAGCCCAGCCACACCAGGGGTTGTTCCTCAGCTCAACAGCTCCTGGAGGGAAAGCACAACCACCAACCTCTGCCAGTACCTCAGAGCTGCCTTTGGGGAGAGGGAAAACAAATGCAAGTTCAGCATTCGACCTGGGGGTCCCTAATTTAAGGGACTAGTGCAGAAAGATCAGGATAATCAATAAATTCTGTACACTCAGCACAACTAATTCTGCAGCCCTTCCCTTCTCTGGTTTCTTACCAAGCACTACCCAATCACACCACTGATCCACAATATATAAAAATCTAATAGCCTTAGCAATGTGTTAATGAGGGTTTTATTGATCTTTCAGGACAGTAGTGAAAAAACAGAACAGTAGAAAGGTGGAAATGATGCACATACACTCTACTACAAACATGCTACAATGCTACCAAGAATCTTACTTTAAGAACATATTTACACCAGTTTTCTGTCCCATAAAATTCAATGTTATTTGCAGAGTTCATTAGGTGCTGTTGTGGTTTAACCCAGGGACAAATCAGGTGCAATAAAAGCTGCCCCTCACAAATTTAACTCATAACACTCCTGTTAAAGCAAGCTGGCCAACTACAGAGCCTCAAATTGAGACTTTTTTAGCAGCACGGGTTAGAGTGGGATGACAGAACACACCACCAGTCACAGGAAAAGAGGGATGCAGAAGGTGTCCTCAATGACATGGAAAACTGGGACAGATTTTGGTCACACCAGCACCAAGGTAATGCTCTGGGACAGCTGAGGAAATAAGAGAGACCCAGCAGTATCCCAAATTTTCTTGGGCTTCCACTGAGAATAAGGGTTAGTGTCTGTGTTTGCAAGGCCCAAACTAAAAAAGTCCTCAGTGATGCCCACTCTGGTCAGGTGACCACAGCACAGCATTGAGACCCTTAAAGAATTACATACCCATCATAAATATCAACCAAACATCTTACTAGTATCATCAATGAATGAGCCATATAAAAGAAATAATACATAACAAGGCTTACAAAACCAGTATCTAACTGCATTAGATTCCAGGAAGACTTGGCAAATCCAGAACTGGTAAAAATGTATATAATATTTAAATCTGATATCCAGATCAGCCCCAATATTCTAATGAGCACCATTTTAACTGTGCAAGCTAGAAAAAGAAACAATGACATTTCAGACCTGTGCCCACCAGGACCAGGAAAGCAGTTTAAGCAGGAAGTCTAACGTGTTGTGGAGTCAACAGCTCCTTCAAGTTAGACATTCTTTACTCTGAGCAGTGGATAAAGCTCTCCACTTGTGGCACCTCCACAATAAACTGTGGTTTGTTTGGCTTTTTTTTATCCTCTCAGCTGTGAACTCTGCATATTGATCCTGAAATGTTTAATATCTTTTACATGCTTTGGCTGCTCCCATTCACCAATGCCACAGGCTCTGCCTGGCCCAGCACTCCCTCCCCTCTGCAAATCTTCCTGACCTTTCATCATGAAATGCACAAAAATGATTTGGAATAAAATCCAAAATATCTCCAAGTCTTATTTACCACAACTTAATTATTTCATGTATAGTGAATGTACATGGAGTAGAGAAAATTATTAGGTTTTTGTTTATTATTTGCTATATAAGAAATCAAGCAGCTACACTTTGGGAAGGCAACTGCAGCCTATTAACAGAGTATTTGTATTCTAAACAGATCTATAAAAAAATCTAATTGCACTAATCCTTTACTGTAACTTTGCAGCCATGTTATTTTACCCAGCTGACATTTCTCTCTAACAGATTCCTACTAAGCTGTGAGTGCCCATAAGCCTCATAAGCCAAGAAAAGCTACAAGAAAAATTGAGGCATTTGGCTCTTTAAGTACTGATTCTCAGTGTCTCCTTTTCCCCAAAATGAGTGGGTGGTACACAGTTCTCTCCCCCTCTGTGGCAGGGAAAGGGTGAGGGGAAGCCCCAGGGTATCCCTGCCATTCCCATACCATCCCAAAGCACTGATTGTCCCTCTGCCTTGGACTGGTAACACAACCCTGGGCTGGAACTGGAGCGTGTGGAATCCCTGCCCCATTTGATGTCAGTTGAAAGTACAGTAAAATTAAGTGAAAGAGCAGTTTTAAAAGCTTTACACAGATTCTTGTCTCTCCTCAAAGCACATTAATGAAAACACTTCCTGTGGCAGTGTGTGAAGACAAGCAGCACCTTTCATCTCCTCTGTTTACTGCCTTCACCTCCCAGATTCCCAGGCACCACTGGAGCTTTGACTGGCACAGCTTTTGTCAGAATGAAAGAAAAAGCTCAACTGTAGCTTTGCAAATATATTAGCAAAAACATTTGCAAGTATTAGCTTGGCAAATGTTTTATACGTGTGAGGGGAAAAACAGATTTCTCTGTTCGTTTATATAACACAGATTATTCCAAAGTGGGAAAGCACATTTCAAAAGAACTTACGTAAGAGTGGAAATACAATTAATGCATGTATTAACTGAATTACCATATAGATATGGGTATTACTGGATGCACAGTTCTGGATATGCTGCTTCTCTCAGCCTCTGCACCAGCTAATCCTGGCTGTGCTATGGATTGGCATGCACTGACAGCTACCTGGGTGGGTATTTGAAAGGTTCCTCTGCAAGGTTTTGCTCTGCTTAACACAAAGCAGAATTTTTCAGCTGAAATAATAACATCAAAACAAGCCCCAGACCTGCACACTGCTCATCACATCAGAGAACAGCACTCCATTCATACCACTTCATTCCTAAGCTGTTAAACAAACAGAGAGACCTGATGAAATATTAATTTGGCTAATTATGGCAGCAGAAGTGCAGAAGGAAGTACCAAGTCCAGAGAAGCAGAGCAGTACCTGTTGGCAGCAGTGCCAGCTCCCGAGCCCCAGACGGGTGGCAGATGGCTCCCGAGGCCTGGGCACACCCTGCTGGCCCCAGCCTTGGCTGGGAGATGCAAAGGCTCTCCTGGGTAGGCAGAGCCTACATGTGACCTACTGAACAGGGGCTTTTAAGGAAAGACAGCACACAAAGCATCTACTACTCTGCAGTTCTTCCAATTCATAGACTGCAATCAAATCCAAGTGTTTTCACCAGAGAAACATTTACCTTTATTGCAATAAAAGCTCTTCGACCTGCTTGGACAGCAGATCGAAAGTACTTGGCAACTCACTGCCCAAACCAAAAATTCTGGATGATAGATTTCATAAAACATAATTTGAATGCAATTCTTTGCATGGAATAGTTTTCTGGAGCTCCTTTAGTCCAGCCAGCTGCCCCAGGTAGGTCTAGTTAGATCAGGCTGCTCAGGGATCCGGCCAGCCAAGCTCCAAACTTCCAAGGAAAATTTCCCAACAATAGAAGAGATAAAGCAAGAAGTGTATGAGCATCCAAAGCAGCAAAGCATGGTAAGAGATACACCCCCAAACAGGCTTTTCCTTATTTTCTTCCTGACATATCATAACTCTGAGCTTTAGTTAAGCATCTACAAATTAAAAGTCCCAAAGCCACATAATGGCAACATTAGGAAAGATGTGCTTTGAGGAATCCAGCAGTAAAAGGTACATGAAATGCCTGGTGTGGAGCTGGCTGTCATTGCAATGATGGGTTTGTCTGTACCACAAGCCACATAACCTGGGCTGTTCAGGCTCCCAGAGCCCAGCACACAAGTCCAGTGATCAAGAGACACACAAAGCCTTGGCTGAAGCTTGATTGGAACTGTTCACTGCTGCAGTGTCCCTCAGTGTCCCCAAACATCAATTCTGCTCCCAGCTCTGGCCCAGCTCCAAACCACAGGCTGATCCCACTCCTCACTGCACATCTGGGGAGAGTTGTGCAACTTCTGATGGGACTGCACCATCCCAGCTCAGCAGAGTCATCGCTAGCAGCACAGAACAAGGGCCTCAACACCCTTACACTGCTGTCTTGGGTTCATTCCCTTTACATCCAACCTTCCCCATGCTGCCAGGGCAGCCTTTTTCCTCCACTTGAGGTCCCTGGCAGTGTCAATGTAATGTTTTTGGCACATCCTTCCCATTAGCATCAAGGTCAGCACCTGCAACAACAAGCTTTCTATTTTAAATACTGCACATGGATAGGACTGCATTAAAACACAAAGGGTTTACACAGTTCCACAGGATATAACAGCACAGCTTTTCCCAGGTTCTGTCAGAACTCCTGCTGTAATTTGTCCCAGTGCTCAAGCAGCACCTTTCAGAGACAGCCACAAACACTGGGAGCTGCAGGGCAGAGCCTCCACAGAGCCACCACTGACCACCACCAGACACATTAGAGAGCTAAAAATTCCTTTGCTCTGGTTTTCCCTGTCTGTTCCGATGGTTTATGTAAATAGCCTGTACTGCCTTCTCCTGAGAAACTCTCCCAACCTAAACCTACCTAAATCACAGCATAATCAGATAATTAGATTGCTGTCCTCTAAGTCTGCTATTAGCACTTCCAAGCTATGTTTAAGGGGATAAAAAAAGCTTTATTTCAAGTAATTCACAGCACATGATGACTATCACAAAGGGGAAGCTCTATTTTCTAGCAGAGTAATTTACTTTCTAAGCAAAAGAATTCCAAAAGAAAAATTGTCATAATAATATGTGGTGGGGTTTTTATGTCTAATTTTTCTTAGTGGGTTTTTTTGTTTGCTTTAGAAACTACAAGCAGAAAACAAAGCTATTGAAGCAGCTCCTTTCAGCTGTAAGAAGGGTGAAATGCAGCTTTCCAGGAAACCAAGCACTCATGTCACCATCAACCATGAAAAAGTCCCAGACAAGAGCATGTAAAATCATTGTATTGGCTCCATAACAGGAACATCCATGCTACAGATGGGATTATGAGAGGAGGGGGAAAAACAGGGGTCAGGAACTGGTCACAAGCAGCAGCATCTGTGAGACGTTGCACTTGAGCAGCACATTCTGCAAATACAAACAAAACCTAATCATGTTCACTTTTTTTAACATTCAAAACCTGTTGGTTGGTGTAAAACACTGTTTTTCTTGGATTTTCCAGCTTTGTCTCAATACCAGGCACTAGTGAGGTCCTCCTTGCCTTGCTGCACTATTACCTTGCTTGCACATCAGAGAGAATATAAATCACAGAATATTAAGCAAAACAAGATGCTTTGCCTTTATTTGATTAGGGTTTCTCTGCAGCACAGATTTCTCACAGCCAATATTAAAGTGTAATTACTTTGTCTCCCAAAGTTTTCAAATACATGACTTGCATATATAGAAGTTGTTTTTATCTCTGTAAACACAAAGCAAGAGAGGGAGGGTAGAATTACTCCACTTTTCTGCTTAGCAGTTTCAGTTCTAGCTGCACCTCCTCCCCAGCCACAGCAATGCATGCAGGGCCTCATCCCTGATTTGGCTGAGGATAAGGAGACTGTTAAATATTTGTCACAGGAGTCTGTGCCAATAACAAAAAAGAAGGAACCACAAACCAGGGCAGGCAGATGGGCCAGAGCAAGGCATGGGCTGAAGTGTGTCAGGAATCTTATGAAATGAGACATTATACAACAGTATCAAATCTGGGCACCCAGAGCTGGGTCACCTGCATCTCCCCAGCTGCACATGATGCAGACAGCCAAATCCAAGCATTTATACATCTTACACTGAGTTATATACTGACTAATTTTTATATACTTACATATAAAAGCATGCACATCAGCATAGCTGTGCAAATGGATGTACCTGCTGAGTTCTAGAGCAAAAATTAAGCTAGACCTATCAACAGGGCAGCTGATAAACCCATGGGCTTTGATACAGCATAGACAAGATCATTTGAGATTCAACCAATAATGGCATTAGAGCCACCTCAGCATTCAAATTAATTTTGCTGCTCCAGCAGTCCAAGTGCTCCCCTTGTGCCTGAGGGAGGTGGGAGCTGAGCTGGCCAAGGGCTTCTCAGCACAGAGCCCCACTTCTGGCACGGCTGCAGTCCCTGGGGTTCATCTCCCCACTTAACTGTTCACAGATACAAAGATAACTCTGGATACCAGTGCCACCTCTTCAACCTGGAAATCTAGGTGAGCTATTTTTACCAGAGGATATTTAATCAGAGATCTGAGAACAATAATTATCTAGAGATTCCAAAAATCTGGGGCTACACTGCAGGACCACACAACGAAAAAAACATAGAATAAGGGCACTGTAATAAGGGCTCAGTCTGGAACACATGAGAAAAGCAAGATCTCACAAGGCACAATGAGCTGTCCCAAGTTCTTTCTGCACCAAACCCAATAGTCTGAAGGGCTGGTGACTGCAAACCACCCCACCAAACCAAAGCCCAGCAGATGCCATGCTCACATCCAAGCAGCAAGTTGAGAACATTGGAAGAGCAGCTCATGAAGTTGGCAGAACTTGCTTTTAGTTCACAGGGGAAAAAAAATCATGGTCAAAACTTACCATTAGACTAAGGTGTCTTTGATATCTCATCGATTAAATTAAATGTCATTAATTTTGCATGCAACTCATAGATCATTCTCTAAATGCTATGCCAAAAATCTAATTGAGTCTTCATTAAGCGATCAGATGGGAAATGGGAGCTCTTCCCCCATTACAGAATTCAAGGTTAAAACTGCAGCTCACCAAGGACTGTTAAGAACTGCCTCAGAACCTCACTTTCAGTCACCACACAAAAACCCCTCTATTTCATTCACTCCAAATTTCCCCTATTAGCTGGCTCCTCCCCTCAGCTTACACCAGTAACCTTGAAAAGAGGACAGGTGGAGCTACTGAAGAAAGACAAAGGGGCTTAAAAAAGGAGATTATTTCAAGCTACAATTAAGAGTATCCTACTAGACTACACTATTTTGAAGCTTAAATTCAAATTAAATTCAAGCTGCATTTTTAGCCACATGCTTGTCATTACCCTTTTGTGATCCCAGTGTCAGCAGAGAACAATTCCTAGGCTTACCTCCACCAGAGTGCCACAGCTGGATTTGGCCACCCTTCTGTTACTTGTGGGTGGTGATGGGACAAATCTACTCTCTGCCATTTCACAATTAACAATGAGACTTTAAAAAGTGGCAATTTAATACACAAAGACACTTCTGGAATAAAATAGCAATGCAGAAGAGGCCATAGGGTTTATCTCTGCAAGGAAGGTGTGCTACTATTCCCAAAGTCCAGAAGATAGTGTTAGGTCACAACTGCAACCTCCAGGACAGAAAAAGCTTCCTATGAGATTTCTTTTCCAGCATAAATAATACAGCCATTAATACTATTTTTCTCCATGAGAAGTATTTTGTACAGGTGGTATTTTGAGTCTCCCCAAATCATTGATCCATTATTGAAGCAAGCTGAAAATACACTATCAATTTTCACTGAACTATTGATCACATGAGGTCAAGCCTAGCAAGATACATGGAGCACCAGGAATCTACAAGCAGGCAGCTGGAATGAGCCTTGGTATTTCCGATGCCATACAAGGAAAGGAACTTAGAAAATAATATTTAAACAGCTTGCTGGAGTGCAGGCTACTTGTAGGAGAACGTCAGCAGATTGGGTGCTGATTACAGTGAAAGAATGTGATCCCCACTTGCAGAAACAAAGGTGATTTTTGAAGCCTGCTCCCTGAGCAGCAGGCAGCCTGCCCCAGCTCCCCAGCCCGAAAATGAAAATAAGCTCAGGTTATCTCAGTCAAGGGGAGGTACGGACAGCAGGGAGTCAGGGGAATTTAAACATTATGGATAAGTGTGAAATCCTCACTTTTGCTTTGCCAATAAGGCACTGCCATTTGCTACGGCAAAAGAGGAAAAAAGAACCATTTTGTACACACATTCCTTCCAGGACTGGCACTGGCAGAAGTTCCAGGGAAGCTTAAACAGACACCAGTGTGATCTCTAAGTGCCCTGGACACAACTGGCTCCAAGCTGGGCTGGGCACTATTTCAATTACCCACTCACTCTCTTAAAAAGCTGCTTTTTTCACGTGATCTTCTCATTCCCTGCAGCCTTGTTTCTGAAATGAAAACAAAACCGAGAATAACTTCCCCTTGTAAAAATCTTGCAAGAGAGAACTTGGGTTGTTAGTTCCCTTTGAGCTGCTGGGATCTGCCTGGTTTTTCTGCCGCACTCCTTTACAAGAGCCCATTATGAGATTTGTATAGGAAATCAATGGTGAGGAGCTGCAGGTAGCCCTGGCCTCCTTTTGTGCTGCCAGCACATGGGCCCAGCTGAAGCAAAGCAGTGGCAATCCCGACCGCACAGCCCAAACAATGACATCACTTGGTTCCACACGGCATTTGGGCAAGGTAAAAGCCTTGCTGTTCCTTTTAACCATTATTGCAGAAACTATAGCGAAAATGTGAGCCTTGTCCTGCCTCCAATGGGGAAATGAAAAGCAAGACGGGCAGAAGAATGGTCTCTCAGTCATGCCACTCCAGCAATAATGTTTTTTCCAATGAAGCTTTCAGCAGTCAGAAATGGGAAAGATTATAGACACAGAGGCTGCAGTTCCATTCAAAAAGATCTTTGTTAGCAGCAGCAATGAAAAGAGGGGAAAAAAGCCCACAAAATTCCTCCACTTAAAGCACAATCTCAAAACATATGCTTACAATCCTGGAAATCTTTGGGAGATTCAGGGTGTTCAACAGCTGCAGCTGAGCTTACAATGAACATTGCAAATAAATGCTAATGAGATGCTTATAGATCCTGAACAAATTGATTTACTGAGATCTTGTCGAGTGTCTCCTATCAAGGGTTTGTCAGAGTAAACAACCAAATCCTTATAAACAGAAGTGACTCATTCATTACAACTGGAAGAAGAAAGGCCTAATAACTGAAGCTATAGTCCAAGAGGATGATAAAACAAACCACACACGCACATATTATTTACCAAAAATTAATAAAAATTAAGTTTTTGAAAACACCATTAGAAAACATGTCTAGTTTAGCTCACCACACAGCTACAGATCAGCTTGCAATGCTCTGAGTACATTAAAAACCATGAGTTATCAGCACAAGAAGCAACCATAATAAAACACACTTGAATAAAGCTTTAGAATAAACCCATGTAAAGCAGATGCATAATGAGTTCACACTCGTGCTGAATTTTTTATTGAACATTGTTATAGTACAACCTGTGTGTGTAAGCAGCTCCTCGGAAATCAACTGGGGGCAAATCCATTCTCTTACAAAAAAACCTTACTGTTCATAAGGTTACATATGATTATGAACCATAAATTATGTAGGGGAAAGGAGGTAAAGCTTCAGAAGCTCTATATCAGAATAAGAAAAAATATTTCTAGTTCAATTAAGCTGAGATGATTCCATACTATTATAACTGTCCAGCACAGAGAATTCTAAGATTCCTTTCTGGCCAGTCACCTATAAAATATGAACATTTAATGATTTCATAATGGCAGGCAGGGAAGATGGTAACATGTATCCCCTGACTGAGCACAGACAGAGACTTTCTCTTACAGAACATTAAGAGCAAAAAAGTAAAATTCTCCAACAGGGATAAAAAGCAAGGGCCACTTTATTAACACTAACGGCCTTTGGGAAGATTGCCCAAAAAAACTCTTTAGTAGGAAAAGCAGCAAAATGCAAGAAAAATGAATCCCTTCATCTTTTCAGTGTCCACAACTCCACTTAGTGAAATCCTGGCAGCTTTTAAGGGAAATCCAATCCCCCAGTCTCCACCTCCTGCTCAAGCTGGAGCAGCCCCAGCCTCACATCCATGGCTGTGTCTGAAGGTGATTTCTAGAAGATCCTTGTGAAAGGCTGATGTGCTCTCCTGTCCCTACACACTCTGCCCTGCCTGCAGCTCCTCACAGCATCCCTTTCCCACAGGAAGGAGGGCTAGGGGGAGCTTCTCCCTGCAGGTGTAACACAGATCACCACCACCTCTCTTGGTATCTGCACAAAGCAGAACAACAGCAGTAGACATTCTGAGAGCAAATTCCCTTAGAAACAAATAAATCCAACTCCTCTGAGGTTTGGGATCCTCCACCGGGATCAGGAGAGCATATCCAAAATAAAGCACAGGTCTGCAGACTTCCCATGCTCCTCATTTTAAGCAATGTAAAGCAATTTCAGCGTGTCTCGCAGCAACATCAGGAGAAAAACTCTGGGTTTTCCCCAAAGAGGCCCAAAGCTCCCAAGTGAGTGACAATGCAGCTCTAGCGACTGCAAGGAGGAAAAGGAAATCTACCCTAGGAATTCTCTCGTGGGGGAAAATACCAAGTTGTCTGTAAGAGGATTGTGGTCAGGGCAGGTCCTGCCCCATGGCATTCCTGCAGAGATTCCTGCCCCACTGGCACTGGCTGCTGCAGCCCTCTCCTGTGCCTGGAGTGTGAGCACAGCCCGGCCTCCTACAGACACCAAGCCATGGGAAAGATGGAATTCTTTGCAGACCTGAGCCATTCAGTGCTCCAGGCCTCGATCATCAGGAAGCTCTAGCTCTTCTCTCTTCCTCGGAGCACTTTGCAAGCCACAAGCACAAAACAACAATGCAACACAATGGGCTGTGCCCTCTGTGAGGAATGCTAAACGCTTGTCGTTCTGCAAAACCAAAACCGCTATCCTGGGGGAAAAAGGGTTCTGGAAAAGTGCCTCCCCCACCCCAGCTGCAGGGCTCAAAAACACAGCAACCCCCTGTTACAGACACAAGGCCACCTGCAATTTCTGGACATTGAGCTTTCACCAGATTGATAGTGTTTTATTGTTTTTAGGAGGCTTGTAAGCTGAAAAAGTACAGGAATGGGGGTTATAGATAGGCATTTCCCAAGACACTTCAGCTGACAAACCCAACTATCTTCAGGCTCTCATCATCCCTTTCCAAGCAAGTCTCCCAGAAGTAATCCTACTTTTGAGAAAGGCAAGACTGAGAGGACAAGGAGAGGCATGACAGTCTCAAAACAGGCCAAAGTAATTAAATACTTGACTGAATTCCTGTCTCTCTCAACCTGAAGGCAGTAGTCAAAATTAAAACCAGACTTACTCAGAATTTTGAAAAATTTTGAAGGAAGCCTCAGACCACATGTTTCAGCAAACTTAGAGTGCTCCAGATGAAAACTGACACAGTTGAGAGCAGTACTGCAGCTCCACAAAGGAAACAAAATCAGGTCCACACATGAAAGAGAATGGATTTGGACAGCAAAGGTGCTGAGGGCAAAATCTAGTGCATGAAATCAAGGTAAGCACAAAACCAGTTCAGCTTAGAGACAATTTTTTTCCCTATCCCTACTCTTCCTGGCTGAGTCGCTCAGGATGTTACAGGGCCAGTAAGACTGGATGGAAACTCAGATAAATCCCAATCACTGCCACTGCTTTAAGCACTTTAAAATAATCAACCTTCCCTTTCCAATGCTGGACAACAATCTCCTTTCCCCAAGGTGTGAGCAGAAAGAGAAGAGGCTGCAAAGAGGCAGCACTTGCACTCCTTGTTGATAGTCACCTTCCTGCAGATACCAACCTAAAATGTCCATGTTTTCTTTATCAGACTTTCCCCTTCACCTGCTTCATGTGGTGGATTTATCTGTCCCTATTTAATCAGGTTAATTCCAAACCAAACAACTTGGTTTGTTGGGTTTTTAAAAAAAAAAAAAACAAAACTGAGAAAGAATAAAACAGTTATTAACTGAAATAAGAAGACACTCTTGAAAAAAAAATAAAGCTTAGAGCATTTTCCATTTGAAATTACATTTATAATGATATCTAGCAAGTTTAACGGGCTTATGTAATTCAAATAGTATTTTTAAAAATGGGGTTAAGCTGTGCAATTTCAAAAAATGAAAGAACATAACAGATCAGGAGATAGCAGCAGCAAGCCTTCCATGGCAGGAGTTTCAATAATGCTGTTTTGGATACTTTGCTTCCATCCTCCACAGAACAGTGATGGGATTTTAACTGTACACAGAAGGGAACTGCCAGATGTGGATTAACAACACCACAACACACTCAAAGAAAAATAATTTCTCAACTCCTGGGTACAAACTAAAGACTACTGTGAGCTGCTCATTTTCCCAGGATGCCAGTTTGCCTTTAAAAGAGTCTCACTGAAAAAGCTGCAGCTATTATTTAACCAATTTTAACAAAAATTAAAATCAATCCAACAAGTGCTCTTAAGCGACCTGCAAAGATGGGCATCACCAATACAAAAGCAATAATCCTCCAGATCCAGGAAACAGATATTCTTGAAGCTTGAGAATTTTGTAAAATGAAGTGGCTTCATAATGCCCCTGTTGACAAGTTAATCTGGTGTCAGCTAGAAAGACATTGCTGCAAGTCACTTTTCCAGCTCTTTCCAAGGCCAGCCTTGCCTTTCCCAGGAGCAAATCTTCTCTCTAAACTCAGCTAAACATGTCCCTCAAAGATGTGCTTGCATTAGGTCCCCCAAACTCACCCCAAACTCTCCTTGGAGTCACTCCAGTTTGTCCCCTAAGTGGAGTTCACTCCTTCCCACCCCACTGTGGAAGTGTTTGCTATGGAACACTCTCAGCCCCACAGGTCTGTTCCTGCAGTTGCTCCAGCTACTTCTCATGCATTTCAGACTTGCCTGTTCTTTTGTCCCTGCAGGAAAAGAATTCACCAAAGCCTAAGAGTGAGCTTTTCAAGAGCAGAATTCCACAGCAACTGCAGCAGGGACGGTTGGGAGCCTGTGGGGTTTTCATTTTAATTTGCGTCTTCAGGGGAAATTTAAATAAAAGCAGCAGACGCCGCATCTATGAGGCTGCACCAGCCAACACAAAACAGCCAGATGTTTATACAAAAACAACAGCATTTTTCTAAACATAAAAAGGAAAAAGATTTGGGGGCTTAGTCTCTGCTAAACTCTCCTGTACAACTTCAATGCCATTCCCAAGGCCTATTCATTCCTTATTTAACTCTTTGGCAGGGATGTGAATTCACACCACAAAACTGCGCCATGTCTAACACAGCCCAGGCCTCAGCTGCAAATCTGTCCTGTGCTTCACAATAAGAACATTGGTTTTTCTGACAAAGACACTGCTCCACCATTCGAGTGGTGGTCCTTCAGTGAGGTCACACAGTGGGTAATTCTGCCAGAAAACCAATTCAGAACTGACTCACATTTTCTCCCCTGATTTACAGCTGAGTGTTCACAAGTGACTCTGCACCTCCCATCCTCCCAGCTCTGTAACGTGTCGCAGAGAGAAAAAAAGTTTCTGTGCATGGAGAAAAAAAGAAAACAAGTTTCTTTTCATCCTGGTCTAGATGCAGAAGCTCCATTTCAAATCTACCCTATTATTCTATTATTTAGTACCAATTACTATTATTATCAGTTCCAATCATTGGAAATGTATCTCCTGCTCTCAAAGACATTGTGCACTAAGCACTGCCCCAGGCCTGAACAGCTCCATTCCTGCCCCTCCTAAGGCCCATCTCTCCGTGCCAACACATTGCACAGCTGCCCCTTTCCCAGGAAAATCAGACAGGCACTTCAGCCAAAGGCAGTGTGGGATCTGCTGGTGTCAGAGATGATCCCTGGCTGATGCCAGCCCTCCCACCAGCTTCAGCTGTAACCTTAGAACCCTTGGGTACCAATTCCTCATTCCTCAGAGATAGGAGCTCTCTGGTGCACTTGGCAGTGAGAGACCCAACACCTTGAAAAAGGCACAAAATAACACCTTTGTGATTAAGAAAAGCACAGGTTTCAAAATATTTAATGAAAGCCATGGCCTACCTTTCACATCTCTCCTCTTACATTAACTTGGAAAATAGAGGCATCAATCTGCTACTGCTCAAAAAACCTCAAATCCTGAGCAATCATAAAATCATAGAATAATTTAGGTTGTACAAGACAGTGAAGACTGAGCCTAACCCAGCACTAAACTATGTCACCAAGTGACACACAGTCCAGTGCTGCCAGTTCAAATGGAAATGTGTGTGCCATAATTTCCTCTGCAGTCACACCACCACAAAAATTTAACATTATATATGAATTCTGCCTCAATATGGGTAAAAAATTATTAGAAATCTATATTCAGACTCAACTCCTTCAACAGAGGCCAAACTTACAAACTGAGAAGTCAACATAATAAATGCCTACAAAATTCAGTGATGCAGAAAGCCCCTCCAGCAAACCTAATTTTTAGGTTGAGGAATTTGAATGCAATTCAAAAGCAGTAGCTGTTTGCACAGAATGATGCCATAAAACATTTACAATGTATTTCAATTCTTTGTCCATAAATCTTCATTACAGAAGTCCTGGTTTTAACACACATAACTGACCACTTGACTGGATGACCAACAAGTGTGGAAAGCTCCCCATCAACTGAGACTGTAAGGATTCTCAGGGTTGTATTTGCCATCACAGGACATCCTACATCCTAAAAAGGCACACTGGTTTGAAGATTTTTGGAAGCAATCATACATAAATCCAGTAACTGCTGGTAAACAGGTACTGAATGCAAACAGACTCTAAAGCTGGGAGCTTATCCACAGTTCCCAGTTCTAGCCAGGAAGAAGAGGGAGTGCCACTCCTGTTTTGTGAGTGATCCAGCAGAGCAGAGCACTAAGAAAGGAGAAAGCATTAATTGCAGCAGAGAACCTGTACACCAGGGCACAACAGCTCTGCAACTTGTAAACCACACAACTCCAGAATGGAGAGGTGTAGGAGCAGTATCACAAAAGGATGCAGGGAAATGCATGAGAACCAGCTGGAATCCTAATTTTTGTTTAAACAGGATGCATTTCCTAGAGTTATCTCCACTTTGATTAAGAAAACACACATAACACCACACTGGGCCAGACCAGCTCAGTTCTAGCAATACAATAGCAGATTTTTTTTCTATTATTACTTTGCAAGTGAAAACACCAGAGCCTGACCATTGTCTGTAGCTTATTCCCTTTGTACTCCTCCAGAACCTACAGCTGACACACAGAAACTGCTGGGGGTAAATCACTGCCCACACTTCTGCTGCCATTCCCCACCACCCCCAACCCCTCTGTCCACCTGCTCTAGGCCTCCCATGGCAGCAAGTGCCAGAAACTCCATCCCCATGGTGGGATGTGGTTCTCTGTAACTCCTCCTTAACAGGGCTAGCATTGGTTTCACCAAGTGGTTCATCCCACTCCAGGTCTACTTCAGGATTTTCTCCAGCCTCAGCCTGACAAGAGAAGGAAATTGGTTTAAAAGCTACAGTGAATTACATGTTCTGCCCAAGGCAAAACGCCTCCAGACAAAGTAACAGGACAAATGCTGTCAGATCACAGAAACCCTTTTAGGGCCATCACAGAAATTAAACATTGACTTTCTCTTTTCTTTTGAATAATTCTGTGCAAACTACAATAACGAGTTGTGCTAGCACCGAAAAATAAAAGTGGTTTTGAAATGATTGAGCTGTTGCAAAGTGCTCCTCCAGTAACCAGGCAGGAAACACTAATGCTTGTTACTCCTTCCCATAAGCAAGGCCAATAGTACTGCTCATCTGCTGCCCTTGCAAATGGGAAGATGCTTTCAAACATCTTTACATCTTTTGAAATTTGACATAAATTCTCCATCTATCTCAGTGTGTTCTTCCTGGCATTTCAGTGCCTGAAATAAAGTGCCTATGGAAGAAAATTGGACATTTTCTTTAAATCTGTAGTCTAAAGAAAAGTGATTATTTCCCACAAGTACAGAAGCACAATCCAAGACTTAAAAAGAACCAAAGACAAGTGAAGAGTGAGAGTAATACAGAATTATTATATAGATATACATGTTATATGCATATCTATGTCTTTGCCTCTTGGATAATTGCTAAAATGATATAAAGAACATAATTACACACTTCCTTCAAATTACAAAGAAAACACGTTCCTGAAAAATAACTTGACAAATGTGATAGAAGCAATTGACACCACAGGCCTAGGGGATTTAGAGAGGTTGAGGTGTGTGGCTTGTGGGTTTTGTTTTGCTCTTTAATGAAACCAACATCTTAGGACTTCAGAATTACCTAGTTTGAAGCTACTGCTTCACTAAGTATTAAAGTATCACAAACTATCTTATAAACTTTATAAGCTTATTTGCTTTACATAAGTGACAGTCCAAAAACCAGCCCTCCTTGAAGCAGACCCCATGAACCCTACCAACAGGATTTAACATTTAACATTCCCATCAGGTGGGAAATTTTATGCAACTTTATTCCAAAACTACAGTTCCAAAACGCAAAGTAATTCACCCAAAATGAAAACACATTAACTTAGTATGCAACAATTTCACTCAACTTCACCCATGGAAGGGAATTTTGAAGTGAAGCTGCATTAATTCCTAAACACAGAAAATGAACAGCATATGAATAATTTATTGATGCCTTTTGCTCCATGTCAGCAGCTTTGCTGAAGGAAGTGATCTTTATGAAGTCCCCCAGGACACCAAGAAGTTAAAGACAGGCAAAGAGACCACAGGATACCATTCTGTGAGGCAGCAACAGCACTCCAGGGGGCTGGGTGCTGTGGGGGCTTCCAAACTCCAGAGTTCCACAGTGCCCAAAATCATGTGGCTGGGAGAGCCCATCCCCACCTGTGATAAGCAGAACTGGATCTGTCATGCACAACAGGTGTTACAAGGGGGAAAAAAAAGGGGCCCAGGGATGAAGACTGAGAATGGAGAGCCCATGGTCACGAAGGGTGTCACAGCTCCTCAGCAGGACCCTGGAGCAGCACACACCCACACTGTAATGGGAGGGAGCAGCAGCTCCAACACCCACTCACCTCCTCTTTATGCTTCCTGGCACAAATTTACCATTTGTTTATCCCCATCACCTCTTCAACCCAGAGCAATTTCTCCCCACAGCAGCATCTCCTCAGCACCACAGCTCCCACACCAGGTAAGTTATTTGCCCTCTAAGGATCTAAAAACCTGCCCAGGCACCTACAAACAGCTCACTTCCCTCAGGCACCCACCAGTTCCACATTACAAATCTCATTTTACAAAGGACTTAAATAATGGAAATATCACTAAGACCAAATCAGTTTCCCCTAATTTGCCCAAATCCCTTTGTAAGATCTAATAAAGAATATACAGTATGCTTTCTTGACAGCCTCTACAAAAAGCCTTTTCTTTTTTCAGATGTGGATTAGATGTTAAGAAATATTTTACATGAAACAAGGGAACTCTCTGAAATTCATATAGAAACAGAAATATCCTGCTGTTAATCTAAAGTGACAGCTCTGTAGCAGCTCTTACAAAGGTAACTGAAATGACTGACCAGTTTATTGTGTATCCTGCTCTGCAGATGAGTGTTTATTCAAAATGAAGGGCAGATTAGCAGCAAATCTACAAAATGGGGGGAGGAAGCAAATTAAAAAGTCAGCAAGAAGATAACTGATTCAGTGATGCAAATTAAGTGTTTTAAAGCCACTGGGACTCTGGAACACAGCACAGCTCAACAGAAAAAAAAAAAAAAAAACCAACAAGGCAAAGCGACCTTCCAAACATAATTAACCACTTCTCTGGAATGCCAAGACTCAAAACATCATATTACCTTAACTGCTGATGGCTCAAAGCTTGAGTGCTACTACAGTTACCAATAACAAATATTTAACCCCATTTCTGCAGAAGATTCTCTGAATTTCACCACCCCTTAAGCACAGCAGCAGTAGCTGCCATGGATGACTCTGGTGAACGTGGAAGTTGCTCTCTGCCAGACAAGCTGAGCTTGGCTATGGACACACCACTGAGCCTACCCCAGACCTATACCCATCAAGCCATGCTTCTGGTTTCAACAATATGGTACTCACATATAGAAAGACTCAATTTTCATTTTTTTCCCTGCTCACAGCAGTCTACAGGGTAAATTAATGCTTCAGCCTGCAGTGACTTTGGATTAGGCCAGTCTTGTCAATAATTGATACAGCTCCATAGAGCAAAAGCACAGGAAAAAACCAGATTAACCAAAATCCCTTCTGCTGTGACACCAGCTTTTACCCCTGCTGAGTGTGCACACACAGGACTTAAAAAAGGACAAGATTATTTATGACCTTAATGTAAAAGTTCTGAATGTCAGGATTGGGTTTTTCTTCCTTTCCTTTAAAAAAAAAGTCTTATGAAATAAGCATTTTTATTGTAACAACTCAAATTGAAATAGTAGCAAATATCTTTTTTAACTGGCCTTTAACTTATCTGAAGTCTTAATCACAAGTTCTTTTCAACCTCGGTGATTTCAGAATCCTAACACACCCAATGGGAAGCAAAGAACAAAGGCAGGAGCTGTGCTATTCCGTGGGCTCAGGCATTGTAATCCATCATCCTCAGAAAGGAGGGATGAAGCAGTGCCAGCCCCTCTGTACACCCTCCACACAGGGCTCATCCCCACCACCGAGGCAGTGACCAGTTACAGAATATTTATCCCATGGAGCTGCCAACTTACCCCCAACCCCACTTACCCCATCCCCTCTCTGTATGTTTGTATTGCTGTCACTGCACAACTACTGAAGTTATTAAATCTGCAAAAGGCTTCAAGGTGAAACAATTCATTTGCAAATTGGCAGATCATTAAAAAAATTGTTTTAACAATTCTAAGTATCAAACAATGAAATAAATTGCAAACATTCAATCAGCTGGAGCCTAAATTAATTCCTTGGTAAGGCCATTTTTCTTAAATGAAGCCCCTCTCCTGGATAATCCTGGATTTCAGCTGTTTTGTTCAGAGTGCATCTTAACGAGGCCACTGGTGCTGAATGACATGACCCGATTTCTTCCGAGGTCAATGGTTATCAGTAGAACTGCAACAACACAAATTTCCACCCTGAGACACAAGAAAAGCACTGAACCTGCAGTACTTTTTGTGGGTTTTCACATCTGACACCCCATTTTGACAGGAAGTTCTTCAGCTGATAAAGCCCTCGATTTTTGCATGACCAAATCCAACTGCCTGACATCACTGTCCACCTATTGATTTTGGGGAAGATGCTTGTAGTCTCAAGCAATGTGAGATGCTGCAATCCAGCCATGAACTATGCAACTGCTAGAAAGCAATGAATACAGATTCTTTTTTTAATCTTCAAAGCAGGTGTTTATACTGGTTTTATTTTCCTAGATAATAGCTGACTTCTAATGGAGAGTGAGACAAATTTAGATAAAGACAGAGTTCTGGTACTTAGGGCCAGGCAGCAAAGTATTAACTTAATCACTGAGCTCCCAGTGAAATAAACACATTTCTATTGTGCTCCTAGAGCTGTGAAGTGACAGAGCCCATAGCTCTGGCAGTCCTTTCAGACATGTTTTCCACCCCTTTACTCAACCTCCAGCTCCACTCCAAGGTTTGCTTCCCCTTTGCAGCAGCTACCAGAGCAAGGTGCAAGCTCGGAGCTCTCTGTGCATCACACACCTGGCAAGAATAAACACTGGACCAATCTCAATTAACCTCAGATGAAGTGAACTCAGACACCAGGAGGGCAGAGAATTGGTCGAGATGTTCAAAAGCAGATAATTTATGATGTTCATGATTAAGAATAGTACATAAGGAGAGGCACAATTCATACATGCCCCAAAGTCAAGCCACTATTTCATGGAGAATCCCAGGAAAGACTGTTTAAAACTTCAGGACATTTCTTCAGTGAATTATGCCATAAATAAACAGTTTGAAGTAACTGAATGCATTTGCCTTTGGTGCAGCTCAGAGGAGCTACAGCAGTTGCCTGAGGTTTTACAGAACCATCTTTCCAGGGAAAAGGGCTCCCTGCCCACCTGCCACTGTCCCTGAAGTGCTGTTCTTCAAGGACATCTCTTGCACCATTCTGACATGGAGACAAAAAAGGACAAGGTCCTAAGGAGAATCCCCAATACTTTCAAACACAAACCACTACAAACATGAAGAGGAGCTTCCAAAGGTACACAAAGCTTGGAGGAAAACAGCTTTTTTGACATCTCTTACAGAGACAGGTGGAAATCTGAAGCCATTTTGGGTACAGATTTTGGAAACCAACTAATGCTTACTTCATCCTCACAGAAAACTTTCATAATCAGCAGTGCCAACACTGGCACTGTTGGGAACCCAACACATGGCAAACTTCAGCCCAGTGAAAATTTAAAATAAATCCTGCACAGCAGGGAGACCTACCCACATACCATTGGAGGCTTTGTTTAAACACAACTAGAGCCTGCATTTAAAATTTTCCTTTAGGCTGAAGTTTGCCTTTTCACTCAAAAGCCTTACCCCTGTCCCAAACTACGTTTAGTCAACATTTACAACCTATAGTTGAACAAATCAAAGTCATCTTTCTTGTGCTTACACCTAGTGAGACTTTATCAGCAAGTTCTGCTCCAGCATTGGTTCACACAGTCTGAGGAGCCAGTTCATTGCAAAAAAAAAAAAAAAAAAAAAAAATTCAATACATAACCACAAGGGCCACATAAAAGTAATTTAGCATAACCAAAAAGAACACTAAGTCAAATTAAAGCCCAGTGCTTTCATTAGGGCATGGGGAAGTCTATTTATGCTCAGACATTCTCTACTTCAGAATTACCAAAAATAGTCCTGACAAAGTTTGCTGCCCATTTCCTCAGCTCTGGACCAGCACTGGCAGTGCTGGCTGTAACACAGCCAGGCTCCAAGTCACCCAAGGACACCAGAGCCAGCACAGTCTAACAGTCCTGGAAAATGCAGCACTGCCATGGGGCACATCCAGGGAGTCTCTGCTGGGACTCAGCAGCTTCCCCAGGGCCCAAGCAATGCCCTGGCCAGCACTAACCAGGCTCTCTCATGGGTTCTTCTGCACATGGGATTTGTTTTTCCATCCCAAATCCACAGATACGTGTGTCAGAGTGGATTCTGCAAGGCTCAGCACATGACAGATGCATTCCAAGAGACAGCAGCTCCCCAGATCTTGGGTAACCCAAAGGAAACTGTGGATTAAACCATGTATTTCCACCCTGAGACACAAGAAAAGCACTGAATCTGCAGTACTTTTTGTGAGTTTTCACATCTGACAACCCATTTTGACAAGTTCTTCAGCTGATAAACCCCTTGATTTTTGCATGACCAAATCCAACTGCCTGACATCACTGTCCACCTATTCATTTTGGGAAGAACACTCTCCCACATCCCTGTGCTTGTGGCTCACAGATGGGCTTAGGAGAGCTCAAGTCCCAACAGCAGTGCTGTTCCTGCTGCCCCAGCACCCTCCCCCTCCTCTTCCAGCAGCTTTCAGATCTGCATTCATTAACACAAGAAGCTCCAGCCCTGCACAGAAGGTAGGTGAGCAATACTTTGCAATAAGTTTATGAGCAAAGTACCAGAAAACTGAGTGGGAAATACTTGGCATGTTACAATTGTGAGTCCTTATCTCCCAGGGGGACCAGTCTGGGGACTGGGTAAGGATTCCCACAGAAGCCAATCCTTGACCAAAAATCAGATCCATGCAAAGATGAATCCATACATTGGATGCATTAGCACTTCCTCACTTTCAGCCACAGTGGTGCCAACACCCAGCAATACAATATTAAAAGCACAGACTGCCCTCAAGGAGAAGGTTCAGCAAGAGACATTGATGGGTGATATGACTCAAAGATAGAGCTGGTGGGTTTGGGTGAGTACAAGAGTTCTCAGCCATAAGTTTCACCTGGTCTGTAACACCCTAATTACCTTCCCTGAGGATTATATTGCAGGAACAATATTCTGAAGCAGCAGAAAAAAAATATTTACCTTAAAACCAAAGGACCAGACAGAACAGGAATATGCACAACTCTCACTACTGAATTCTTTACAAAACTTTTCTCAAGGACTCCACAGATCTTTCAGCTTTAACAGATTACTAAAAATGTGGAATTTAGCCTGTTCCCATGAGACTGTTCTAACTCTTAGATAGAAGAAATATATAAATATTGGATCAAACTCTAGCACCACTTCTTACATTATTAATTCTAGAATAAAATATTGTCAAAATTCTTTTCTTTTATCAAATCATTTCCGAACCTGTGAGAGGGGCAGGAAGAATGAGATCAACCCTGCACATTCAAGCTTAAGCACCATTTACACTGCACTGTGCCTGAAAGCTTTAGAAGTTTGCCTATCACTGAATTTGCTGCTGCCCAAAAATACTCAACTGCAAGTCCTGCAGTTTCCAGTTTATACAGGAAAATGCACAGAAGGAAGGAAAAGAAACAAATTAAATGACCTTTTAGAGTTCGTTAGTGATGTACTTAGACTTCTGTTCTCTTCAGAAATAAATCAGTTTAATCAGATCCCAATTAGTCCAGTTCCAGCAGGTAAGGTCAGCTACTGGGAGACTACACAGAACAACCATGAGATTTTCTCATTCTACAAGCTGTTAAAAATGTCCAAAACCCACTGAGAGGCCAAAGCTAAAAAAAGAACCCAAAAAAATCTATGTTCAAACTGTAATTTAGGCAAGCAGTGAAAACGGTCTGCATGTCAGAGATGGAAACAGCAAGTCCAAAATCCTTCTGTCCACCAAACAGCCATAATTGCATCAATATTGCTGCTGATTTTAAGTAAAAAAAGGCTCATTTTGTGTATATGTACATCAGTTATGTACATTTATGTTACATTTATGTTATATATGAGCACACACAGTCCCTACTTGCAGAAACTCCAAATCTGTTTGCAAATCTTGAGCATATTTGACAAAGATCATTTCAAAGAAGTGCCATAAACGAATAAAAACTGAATCACATAAAGAAAGGATATGCTGCTCTCAAGATGAAAATGGCCACAAAGTCACTTTTTACACCATGAAAATACACACAGAATATTTCAATGTTAATTATAAATGTTCAAAAAGTATTCATTCCACGGCTTGTTGAACTACTAATTACTTCCCTCCCTCCTTACAGAGTTGTGTTACAGAGGCCAAGGCAACAGAACACTGAAAGCTGCACTTTGAAACTGTGCCCACACTCCTGCAGTGCCCCAGCAGCAGTGCCCAGGACAAGGGCACAAGGTGGTCAGTGCTGACATGGAGTCTATCACCTTAATTCCTGAGGGAAATCCTGAGGGACAGCAAGTCTGAAATTACCTTGGACAGCTCAGACAAGTTAACTTTCACCTGTCAAATGGTGCAAGTGCTGCCACAAAATATACCTTCAAGTCCATGTTAATGTTTTTCTTTCAACCCTGAGAACTTCTCAAGCCTTCCAGTTCTTCTCAAAAACTTCTCAAACTCAAGAGACAATTTTATATGTTATCAAGACTTAGGAAAAATCTGAACTCAAACTTCCTCAAATTTGAAATGTTCTCAACTCAAATACAAAAAGTTATTCCTTGTCTACACAATCTTATGGCAGGAGCACAGACTGATTGAACACTATTGCAGCAGTTGCTACCCTACCTGGGACTATGTACTTACATACTGACAGATCTGATTTACTTAAATAACACAAAAAAAGAACTCATGCCCATTACAGCAGCCAAAGAACACATTTCATCACCTAAGACATTCTTTATCCTAACAGACATCAGTTTTACAAAAAAAGGTGTTTAATCATAGTTTAATCATATGAAAGGAATCTCCTCTCTTTTAAAATCCATGTGATGTAGTGAGGATAAAGCTCATAGGGACTCCCACCCAGCTGCAGCCCAACCAAGGCTGGCTGGGAGGTGAGAAAGGGCAGAGAGGGGGGAAAACCAACAAAAACTACTTTATGTCACTCTGCCACTGATAGAAAGTGTTGGAGAAGAAAGCACAATAGCCAGTGTAAGGCTGTGTCCAGATGAGGTGAAGCTCAGGTAAGGAAAGCCAGGGGGTCTCTGTCAGAGCAGATGTCACACACAGTAACTTTAACTTCTGCCCCTTCTCATACCTGCCTCTCTCAGCACTCTCCTTGGCTGTTTTTTCTGGTTTGCCTATTTTTCCCAGACAGAAGTACAGTGAAGTTGACAAGCTGGTGTTCAAAACCAAAACTGGACCAACAAGAAAAATAAAGACAATGAGATTCCTTTTTCTCAGCAGTGCAGAGTCCTGCATGCTGCAGAGATCTGCCAGGAGCCGCTCTTCTCAGCATGGTTATGAACCTTTGTAAGGGCCTGAGCTCAACAGTGCCTGATGCCACATTTCTGACACCCAGGTTACAAGAAAGTTGTCTGTCACTGAAAACATCTGTTTTTCCTGAGCTGTGTGGGGTGCATGCTGGTGCTATTGAGAGCTGAGCACTCCAGAGCAAGCAGCAGGAGCAGAAGTTCGCATTTCCCAACAACTTCCTGGATATTTTACAATTGCTTCCCCTCAGGAAGCTGATTCAGTCTTTGCAGCTCCAACACCAACAATTCTTGTTGAGAGGCAAGTTATCCAAGAATATTAAAAGCACATTCCTACAGCACACACAGACCCATTCCTGGCTCCCTAACAATGGATTTTTCTTTTGGCCAAACCTCTCACCCAAGGAGGTGAAAAGGAATGAACTGGTCAGGTAATGCCCAATGTCTCGGGCTTTTTTTGATTTGTCTGTAAGCAGCAGGGCATCAGATCTCAAATGGAAAAGCAGTTTGAAAGGAGAAAGGTAATATGGAGTAAATCACCACAGTCAATCTGGGGAGAAGGATTTCTTTCACTATACATTTAACCTGATGCTTCATGCCCCAAACCCCTTTATTCCCTCTTCTTCAAGTCCAAAACAGCCACGTGTCTGCACATGTAACAGACCCTTCTTGTTTTGTTTGTACATAACACAATTGCACCTGCAACTCATCTTATTCCATAATGTATCATTATTTACTAAAATTCCATCAGACTTTTTTCCACAGAAGTGCTACACCTGAAAGTAAAACGATTGGATCACCAGGACTTCAAAGCAAGGATTTCACAGGTGGTGGCCTTTCAATGCTAGTCAGACTAAAGAATTGATCTATTTGGATCAATCTGTTAATCCTGTTACTCTGAAAAAACAAGAAAACAGTTTTATTTGGTCATTCCATCCTCTGACTGTTCTAAAAATCATCACTCTATTATTAGAAAGCTCCTCCCCCTCAAGGCTTTATTATGATAACCCATAATCACAGCATCAAACCTTAATCTTTGGGGTGAGAAAGATATTTTATGCACATCAGACTGCTTAAAACTCATCTGTACTACTTTCCACGTGTTATTACATTCAAAAGAAATATTTATGACATAAAATTACTTAATATCAGTGTCAAGCTGTTTTTCTGGAGAATTAACTGGAATGCTGTAAACCCAGGGAGAAGGTGTTTGGGTGTTGTTTGAATCTTTTTAAACAGCACACATTAAAGGCTCCGGACTCCCAGTTTTGCTGTGCTGTGTAGATGTGAGATGTGCTGAACAAAAGCCTCTCTGGTTGGGAGCTGCAGAGCTTTGATCACAAGGTGCTCTGATCTCCACTTCCCACACACTCCTCTTCACTCCCAGACTGGAGCAGAAAACACAGTTACCCCGATTTTCCTGCTCCTGATGAATATTGTAAGGCTGAATGAAGTATCCACTGAACTTTCCTTGCAGTAGCATAAAGCCTGATGTCTGTCAGAATCCAGCTACTACAGTGCTTATCCTGTGACTTCCCCCTCCTACTCATATGAATTTCTTTTAAATGTCAAGCTTGTACTGCCAGAATATTTAGTTATGCATTAATACAAATGTTGACTTTAAAGCAGTCTCAACTTTAAACATTTAGTTTTTATTTTTTTAAAGAAAATCAGCTATAAATGATAGCCTCTGTTTAAATAATATTTTAACTACTTGGCCAGTAAATATTCAGATAAGATTAAACAAAATTTCAAGGAGCTAATGGGTAAGGAATTGCTTGAAAATGACATTTTTTAAAATGGGAGAACACTGATAATTTCTAATAATTTTTTTTCCAACTTGTTCTTGGCAACCAAATCCACAAGTGAAAAACCTCATGACTAAAAGTCTTTCTTCCAGCAAATAACTAGGATCTGTTTTGCCATGGATGTTACCTGAACCTGCCATGTCTCTGGGTGTTTATCAGTTTGATTAACTCAGCCTGAGGATGAAGGCTGCTTATCACCTTTGTTAAGGAGCTTTGAAGATGTCAAGTGCTGCAATCCTCAGGAGTTCAGAGGAAAAAAGATTATCCTCTAGTCCCACGTCTGAATAACTCAGATGTGGTGGTTCCACCATCAGTTTAACAAATGTGGAGAGCAGGAAGACTCTGCTAAATCAGCATTAGGAAGGACACACGTTATCTCAGCATCCTACTTGGAATTCTGAACCACAGAGGCACTGAGATAGATCCCTGTTCTCCACTCCAAATAATCCCAGAACAAATGGTGCAGCTGCCACAGTGACAAGCACACCAAGTACACCTGGAGCCCAAACTGGAGCACCCAAGATGGCAGCAGGCAGGACAAAATGAGATGTACAGAAAACTCCAGGCCCAAGCTCTGTGCCCAGAGCTCTCAATGTTAAACAGATTAATAGAAACTCCCAAAGTTACACCAGAAGCCTGCAAGTGGCTGAGTGGGGAGCAGAGGGAACATTAGTGCCAAGCCTCAGTAATTGATTGGGTCTGCTTGCACGCTCTATCTTTCCCCTCAAACTACATTTTCCCTGCATATGGTTTCTCTTTCTGCCACTTTTAAAGTGATTTATTCCTTCAGAAGGAGAACTAGGTCTTATTTTGATCAAATATTTAGGACCTTTTAGACATTAAAAGCCACAGATTACAAAGAAGGAATGGTCAAAACAGCAAAGTCAGATTAAAATTGCAGATAAGCCACAAATACTGAAGTCAGGAATGAACAAACAACTAGCAAAACAAGATTCAAAGAACTAAGAGGCTTATCCACCCTCCCTGCAACGTCTGGCTCCTTACTGCTAAATAACTGCTACTGAGATCTTACCCACACAGGAGCTGATGAAAGGGGTCTGAATATAGGTCAGCAAAAGCCTTTCAGATCCAGCTTCAGACACTAATTAGATCACTTTCAGTTATTAAAAAAAAAAAAAAGAAAAAGAAAAAAACCTCCAAAACAAAGGTTTTACTGCTTAAAACGTTCTGAATTTCTCTTTTTTCTTGTCTCTAATTGGCAGTGGCCTTTGGTTTCAAAGCAGCTGGTTGCTGCCCCCGCTCTGAAATGGTCACCAGCACACACCAAACACAGCAGTGACCCACACTGAGGAAGAACCTCCAGCAAAATTAAGGCTGAACAACATCTGAAGCGATCCACAAAGACATGGGGGGGGGGGGTGTCTTTAAATATGTTTTCAAGATATAAAAGAATTCTTCAGTTTTCTAAGAGAACACTGACTGTTTTGTTTTACACTGCCAAAACCCACAAGGCAAAAAAAAAAAAATCACCTACTATTTTTTCCCCCTGAAGTATACAGTATAGCTCAGTTCATACAGGGCTCCTTGTACCAGCTTGTTTATGCCTCCTCTCCTGTGAAACAAGCCTTTATGTCTCTATAGTGGAAAAACCCACTGGTTTATATCCTTTTCGAGATGTATGCAGCCAATTAAATTGTAAAATAATACCTGTTTCAAAGTCTAACTCAAAGAAACGATACATTCCTGGACTGGGACCAGAGCCAAGGAGGTCACCTTACACCCCGTGGTCACGTGGGAATACTCGGCTTTTGGAATTTCGTATTTTGATTTCCATGCAAAGTAAAATTGGGGGATTGAAAGGATGAAATATTGTGCATTCTCTGCACACAAACTGTGCTCGTTTCTCAAGTGATAAAGTTAATATTCCGAGGAACAAGAAAAGACAGTTCAAGAGTTCAGAGTGATTTCAAGCCATTCAGAAAGACTCAGGGAAGTGACAATTGCTGGTAGCTCTGCACTTTCCAGAACAATTTTAGTGATGAATAAACTATTATGTGACCAGACTATATGCATAAGAATGGTATAATGTGCAAAAAAACAACAGTGCACCAACACATTACAATAAAATCCACTTGTCAGAGTAACAAGCCAAGTCGATTTCCTTCCATATGAGAACAGTTATGAAAAGACTGACATCTTATTTTAATTTCCAGTTTTCTCCAAAACAAACAGCATAGCAACCCCAAGAACAGCCACTGCAGACAGGCTGCACCCCACCAGGTGAGCTCACCTGAGCCACCCCACAGCAACAGATAAGTCTGGTTTTTAAACTGGTTAGATCTGAGTCTTTGAGCTAATGTTAGGGTTTATTCTAAATTAAGCAGCACAAATGTGTATGCACAGTAACCCCTATCTCTACCTGATGCCTTTTAAAGAAGGACCCTAAAGTTTCAGTGCCATGGAGATTTGTAGATAGAAAACAAAAGTCCAGCAAATGTACCAAAACAGGTATATTTTCTGTGACATCTGTGTCTGACAGAAGCTGTTGAGTCAAATTCACAGGTTGCTTTCTTCTAAGCTAGTGAACATAATTACAGAGTTTTCTATGGAGCTTTCAAGAACAAGGTAGTTTGCTGTGCCATATTCCCACAAACCTGCTTTAACATAAACTAGATTGTCTAGCCCATGGGAAAAATCCTTGCAATGGCTATACATTTAGTAAGTTTAATTTCTTTGTCAGATCTGTGTCACAAAACTAATACCTATGTAAAATACATTTTGCACCTGTTTCTCATAATGACCTGAGAACCTAGGAAAGGCAGAGACAAAAGTAGTGTTAAAATCAATTTTTGGCACATGAAAAAATAATTCTGTATATTGATTAGCTACTCAGAAAGAATTGACTTAATATTGGCATCATTAACATCTAACAGTGAGATTCAGAACACTCTTCAAGCAAAGGCTACATCAAAGAGCTACAACACGGAGTAAAGGCTGGATAAACAACATCAAGCATAAGCAGCTACATTTCCTTGTAACTTATGCATAACTCAGCATTTTGTAATGTTTCAGAACAATATTGTAACTGTTTAGCCTTAGAAATATAAAAAATTACTTTTTTGATGCAAGTCGTGAGCAAAATCAATTGTGGTGACTAAAATGTAATTTGAACATATTTACATTTTCAAGGCTTTTCTGCATTGGACGTCAATAACAAACCTCACTTAGTTCTGATAGTATACGTTTTCCCCCAACATGTAAGAATTGGGATTTATTTCACAGTACAGATCTACAAAACAGCTTTTCCTTTGCAAACGTTTCCAGTGCAAGGGTACGTTAAGAACAATAACCACGTAGAAAAGCTGCCACAATGGATTGGGAAAAGCTTTGTCTTTGACAGCCACGCTGGAAGAAGCAGTTTGAGTTCTTTCCAGAATTTACCAGACTGCAAACTTGTGGGTTTGGTACTGCCACCAGCCAGGTCAGGGCACGGCGAGAGCAGCTGCAGGTGAAGTTGGAATCGTGGTCCTTTGTGCTCAGCGTTACAGAAAGGCAAAGCGAGCTGCAGGAACGCAGCCTCATCTCTGGCTGCGCTGCAAGCCGCGGGGCTGGCCGTGGGTTATTCCTCCTCCTCCTCCTCCTCCTCAAGGACAATGTGCCGGGTCCGGCCGTGCTTCCCAGCCCAGGGCAGCCACTCCGGCACGGCTGGAGCCCGCTCCGTGCATGGCCAAGAGCTCTCCCCAGCCCCCTGCGGCGGCCTCAGACATTCCTCTGCTCTGTCAGGCAATGAAGATATCCCCAAAGGATTAAAGCAGCCCTCGGGAACACAGAGGCTCGCCAACATCCCCAGCCCACGAAAGGCACCGACGGCTTTGGGGGGGTCACAATACCGGGAATGACCCTCAATTACAGCCGCTAATGGTGGGGGTTGAGCCTCTGACAAATTAAGACCTCGACAAATTCGCTGGTACTTTCACATTCTTGCAGGATGCAGCCAGCGTTTGGAAGTGTTCATTAAGGAGGGCAGACTCCTGCTCTGGTACTTACACTAAGGGAAAAAAAAAAAAAAAAAAAACAGGAGAACAAGAAAAATTAGAAAGCAAAACATCTCTTCCTATTTCCATCCTGGGCACGGGCACAGCCAGCTACTCTATTCTTTTCCTATTCAACTTCATACGGAGTGGTCAAGTGTTAAAGTCCTTTAAAAAAAAAAAAGGAGAAAGGAAAAACGTTTTTTCTACAATGAGGAGCACTTGAGAAAGGCTCCAAGCATTAACAAAGAAAACGGTCCTGAAGAAGGAGGCCCTCACTACAGCATTCAGGTTTGGATTTTGCATTCACTTCCTTTGCCAAGCAAATATATTTAACTAAAATCACTCAATCCCACTGTGGCTTTCAGGCCACATTAAGGTAGCAACATTCTCCTTAATTATACTCTTTCTCACATCTTTAAAAATCTTTTCCTTGTTTACTTGAAAAGCTAATTGCTGACAGCTAGGAAGAGCACACGTGATCCTTAACAATTCTGGGGGGGAGGGAGAGTACTGACCCCTCCCCATCCCAGTTCTCAGGAGCCCTACAGCCCCAACATGCTCACAGAGCCCCGAGGATGAACAGTCAGACACAAAACCTGGAGAAAAGGAGGCTCAGAGGGCACCTTATTGCACCCTGACAGGAGGGCAGAGCAGGTGTCCCCAGAGACACCAGGAAACAGCCCCCACTTACCCCAGGGGAGGGTCAGGTTGGATATTAAGGAAAATTCCTTCACTTAAGGGCTGGGGTCCCCACCCCCAGAGGGATTTAAAAGCTGTGCAGATGGGACACTTGGGGACACGGGGCTGTGATGGCCTTGACAATGCTGGAGGAATGGCTAGAGTCAGCAATCGCAAAGGACTTTTCCAACCTAAACAATTCCATGACTGTGTGTAAATTATCCATCTCATACACCTTCCCAAAGACACTGTGGGCTGGGAGATGCAAAGGGAAATACAGGATTTTTCCAGGGTTGAAAACAAAAGCCGCCAGAAAACAGATCTATACAGAGAATTTCTGATTAAAACGCACGCGGATTTTAACTACAAGACTCAGAGTTTCCTAATTGCCATTTAAGTTTAGCTCATGACACAAAATGTCCACATTCCAGAAGTACAGTCTAAGAAAAATCTTTATTTTTGTACTCCAAACTCATGAAGCAACTTCAGAAAGCTCTTACATGGTGTTATAGTCATGCTCAAAACTATCTCCAGGTTATCCCCACAGTTTCTCAAGAATTTACAAGCTTGAAGTGACTGTCCTATTGACCAGAGCAGTTTACACTTTCTGTGTTGGGACCATCAAATTTCTACTTTAAAGCCAAGCACAGATGGCACAGACAGTTCTAACCAGACTTCCACGATGAATGTTTTATTGATCGTTTTCTATAAAACAAAGTTGGAAATTGGCAAAATGTATGTAAAAGAGGGAAGTTAAATCAGGTCCAGTTCTATCCTTACAGAGATTACAAAGTTACCCATAGGGACAACAGAGCCGCAGCAATTAAATACACATCACAGAAACGTTTCTAATTTTAACAAAAAGTTGTGAAATCCAACTTAGCAGTAACTTGGAAGGCAAAGTCTGAGGAAAGGCACTGCAGGGTTTACCCGGGGGGTAGGGGAGGGAGGAGCTGAGCTAAAAGGAGCAGCAGCCACCTCCCCCCTGAATGGTTTATTAAAGCAAGAGCCCCGGCATCAAAGCGCACGATAAATAATTAACGTGCAATGCCTTTGTGATAAGGTACTGAACTTGAGCTTTCTCCTAAGGTAAATGATTTGTAAATGCAAATTTGTCCAGCTGCTCCTTCCCTGCATCAAAAGCCTGCACAAAGATAGCATTTATGAGCTATTTTTGCCAAATATTTACACCATCTTAATCAGGTTTTGAGTCACGCGTGTGCTCGTTGGTATACAAAAATGCAGGGCAGTTACATAAACTAAAGGCTTTGGGGGGTTTAAAAGTTGGTTTTTGCCTACTGATCTATTCAAGCTCACTCTTTAATTACCCCACCGCAATCACAGTAAGCACTAACACACCTGCAGAGACCATTCCAGTTACATTCCTCAATCCATCTTTTCCCTCACATGCAGATCAGAAGGCTTGGAAACAAGTATTACATTTTTTTTATTCTAAAAGCATTTAGGAAATGGCACCTCAAAATGAAATTACATCTGCACAGCCACCACTGAAGGCTGTGTTACAGCCTTGGAAGGGTATAGAAGCAATTACAGCAGGAGCATGGATGTTACTGATTCCAACTTCTATAAGGCTGCACAAATGTAACTTATTATCATTAAAGGCTGAAGAATGAATTAAATGTGGCTCTGCTTTTACAGTGATACCCAGTTTGGTCAGCATCTAACACCTGCCTATCAATCTCTAGGAAAACTGCCTAAAGAGGAATTTCCAGGTGATAAAACAAACTGTGTTCTTGTTAGCAGAATTCCAAAGCTCTGCCTAAAAAGCTGCAACAGCTTCCTAAAACCAGAAATACTCCTGCTCCTTTGCAGAGGATGGGTAAATGGCTCCTTACCCACACAGCACCTCTGGAAGCCCTGAAAGAAAATGAAGTTCTGTTTCTGAAAGCACTTATGAGAAATTTTTAAGAAAACCAGCAGTAGCATCCAGGACAGTTCCCTGGCTAGGAGGGAATAGACTGGCCCCATCCTACCAGTACCTGAAAGGCACTTAAAACTTCATAACTTAAAACCACTGGTTTTGTTGTATGATAAGAGTCACCCAAATAAATGTTCAACCTTTGGGTTACTGCTATAAAGCATCAACTCAACCTACTATCCACTTATTACACTGAAAGACTGCAAAAATTACAAGAAATGAGGTGCCAGCAACATAGGTAGTTCACAATGTGTTGTGATTTGACATTCAGTGAGCTAATTCAACCCAGCTTTGCATCCCAAGGGAATCACAGCCAAGAGGGGCAGTGAATCCAGCATTGCATTTGGTAGTTATTTCACAAGGCTCTCAGTATCACCAGTAGCTGTGAGGCACAATCTACAAAGGCCAGTTATTACTTTATTTTTTCAAATGAACACCATCACCTCCACTCATCGTGCTCATGGACAATAACCAACAGCCACTCAGCACACAAGTTAAGAATCAAAGTTACTCACACGACAGGAACTAAATTAGATTTAAGCAATCAATATTCTCCATATATTAACCTGCAATAACAGAAACAAGCACTTGATGACCTTTCAAAGCCTTCTGCAGAAACAAGAATGTCTTGAATAGGCTAAACTTGGAGAAAATGTTACTTTAACATCACATGAGAAAAAAAGTAAAGGCAAAAATCTACTTCTTACAGGTCCTTATTTTAATAAATCAGGACATGTTTGAAAATGCTTAAGTCATAAAATCTGCCCAGGATAAATGTGAAAGCAAAGACAAAGCCCCAGAGCACAGGCTCAAGCTCTGCTATGGAGCCCTGAGCAGTGGTGCCACCACAGGAAGTTCCAGAGTGAAAAAAAACCAGCACAAACCAAACTGCACACGGAGATCAGCTCTAGCACAGATGTATTTTCAGCTCCTGTGAATGCTGGCTTTTTCCATTTAGACTGATTTCCTCAGTGAAATGAAAAACTGGCAACTACAACAAAGAAAACAACTGGAGAACATTACTTTATAAAGCCAACACTTCAGATTTGGGGCTGTTAATGCTGTTACTATGAGCACACGAGATTCCAACTGAGCTGAGCCAGGAAAAGCCTTTAACTAGCACTACCTAGAAAGTGGAATGTACTGGATCCTGCTTTGGGTGCATCTGATGCCTGGTTCTCCTCTTTCCACATTCAGAAGTCAATTCTCCCCTCCAAAAGTTTCAGATGTGAAATACAAAAACCCTCATTCACATGCTGTGTTGTTGCCTTGCAGATTCTGGCCCCTCAGTATAGAGTAAACCTACAATATTTACATCACCTACAAGAAACCCTATACATCTGCACTGACACACAACACGTTGAAAGGGGAAGAACATGAACTTACACTCAGTGGAACTGCCAAGGTTTTCCAGTTGTGCCAAGAGGACACTCCATTTTCTGCAGCTATGGTTTGTGTGGGCTCTCTTTCATCCACATCTCCAAAAAGTTGGATAACAACACAAGCTGGTTACTAAATCATTGCAGGTATCTCAACCATTCTTTATCTCATACTACCCAGGTATTTTTCAAAATCTACTATAACTTCAAATAAGGAGATAAGTAAAAAGAATCCATAGCCATAAAAGAACTACAGAACCTAAAATTAAGGCTCTCAAGACCTGAAGTAGGTATGAGCAAACAAGAACATGGGAAGATTTGGATAAATAAGCTATTTTACACTTCAAACGGAACACAAGCCTTGCCAGATTCCAGAAAAGGAAGCAACTTGGGAAAATGATGGAAGGCTGTCCTACCCAAAATTTGTGATGCACTCTCTAAGAGCCCTTAATGCTAATGAAAATAGCATCCCACAAAATGTATTAAATTTGCTGCTGCAAATGAGTAAGAACAGACTGCTGTGATTTCAGGTGGAATCCCTGGGACTTCTGTCCCTTCACCATACACAAGGCATGGTGCACTGCACCCTTACACAGGCTGGGTCTTACAGCCCCATGATTACTACCTCTGCATCACCATCATCTCCTCCAGTAAAAAGGGGAAACCAAGACATTTCAAAACACTTTGTCCCTTAACTGCTCTACAGAACCCCTAAGAACACAGCAAAGGCAGGGAGCATTTATCCACCTCCTGAGCTACACCCCCCCAAACTCCCCTCAGCTTCCAGGACATGCCCAGCCCCAGCACTTCATTTCCATGTTCATTTTACCCTGAGAAAAACTGAGCAATGCCATCCTGAGCCATTCAGTGGCATTCTCCTCACTCTGGGTGGGGGCTGGTTTGGCTGTCAAGAGTGCTTCCCATTTCCCTTCACAACCATATTGTCACACCCTATGACATTAAGTTTTTCTTATGCTTCCCAACCAAGTTTCCATTAAGTGCTGTCCTTACAGGATTTCAGCATTGATGTAGGGATCATTGTGAAAGTCCAGGCCCCAAAAAATTACAGTACAGTTAAAAATTATACACCACACAAGCATCATTAACCGAGGTTTCCTCTGGACTTCTGCAAATGAATGTATTCAGAGCTGTCAGGCCTCCATCCTTTCCTGAAACCACAACCTCTTGGGCAGTTTTGATTTTTTTTTCCCTCAAGGCTAAGTATTTTATGATGAAACCTGTAGCTTTATTCCCATTTCACATCCAGACAGACAAATGAAATTGCAGCATGGGAAAAAAAGTTAAAAGCAATTAAGTAACTGAAGCTGAACTGAGAATTTTGTTACCAATCTGAAAATGAACTTTTATAAACATTTGTTTTTCAATGAATTTGCTAATAAACAGTGCACACTTTTTCAATAAAGTTTCAGTCTATATATCTGGAATCTATATGCTGTAATACATAATATTAAAGACTAAAATGGTGACATGAGACACACAGTGTTATTTTGCTCACAGTGCTTTTCATACTACAGTTCTATGCCAACTCCTACCCCCACCAGAAAAGCAGTCTGGCTTGCCAGTGGCAGCATTCCCTGTGCCCGTGTCACCCTCTCCCTTCTGCCAGCATGAGTGCTGATGCAGGCAGAAGAGCAGGGATCTGATCCAATTCTCTACATCCTCCACAAACACTTAGGAAAGCCAATGGAAGGGCACAGTACCCCCACACACACTGCAGTGGCACTGCCAGCTTGAAACACTGAAACTAAACACCAAAATAGGATTAACATTTGGCTACAATTTCATCTGGGCCGTGTTTCCTATCTGCCCAAGCACATTTCTAATGGAAGATTCACAAATGGATAACAAAATACCTAGATCTTCTGCAAGGTGAGCACTGACAGCCCACCACTAAAAATTCCAATCCCAACAGCACTGGAGTGTACTACAAACTGCTGAGGTGTCCTACCACAGCAAAAAATGTTTCTGGATGCAGTTTTCCTTTATTTCCCGTTTTTTATACTTCCTTCCTTGCCTGTTTTCAAACAGGAACATTTGGCTTTATAAATCACTTTTGGAAATATTTCATCTTCTTGTTAACACCCAGCTTTCCTCACTGCTATGCACAACACTACAACAGCCATAATTTCAAGCAGTTACTCAGTTATTTCAAAGACATGTGGGTGTGGCATCTGAGGACATAGTTTAGTGGTGGACTGGGCACTGCTGGGGAAATTATTGGACTCGATCTTGGAGGGCTTTTCCAACCTAAATGATTCTGTGATTCTTCAATTATTTTTTTAAAGCAATGTGACCTCTCTCAAAATTTTGAAGACAAGTTAGACTCCACTTCTCAATTATAAAAGTCATGACAGGTCTAATGACTTAAATTACTTTTGGCAACCTGTTCTACTTTTAGAAGGAATATCTAAACACCTCTATTTGTGGCTCTCCCTTCCTCACTACAGTTACATTATAAGGTTTCAATGCACGCACCACAGAGCCGTGTTAAGAGGAGCTGTTCGGGCTCATTAACTACAGAGGAAAGCCAAGAAAGATGAAACTTATACAAGGCTTGACTCCATCTCAGCCCAAGTGGAAGCAAGCTGTGGGACAATTACACTGAGAACCAGAGTATGAAAAAAACCTGGAAGTTGCCTCCAAGTGCTCAAGTCTGTTAGTGATGGCAGTAACACAAAGGTGGCTCTGCCAAAAGGAAGATGAAAGAGGAAGAAATGGGACCAAAACAATCAAAGCTGGAGCTTTTACTTTCCAGACAATGTAGGGAGCAGTGTTTTGTTACAAATACACAGTCTAAAATATAGAAAGATACTGTATCTGTTCATAGTGTCATACAAACATGAAGACAAACTGACATTTACCATGGCTCAAAAATATCATCGTAAAGTCCACAATAAATGAAGTAAAACTTCCCCAGAAAAGCACTCATTAAATGGCTGGAAACTCCATGCAGAACATGAAATAAATGGAAGCTGTAGATAAGTGCAATGTCTCTTCAAAACCATATCAAGTCTAAGTTAAATATGTTAATAGGCAAGAAAGAGCAGCTAAGCCTACACTGGTACAGCCCTCAGCCTGCTGAATGCCCAGCACACAGCCAGCTCTGTGCTGCTCACCCCAAGGTCAGCAGCAACACTGGACATATGTCACCAGAGTTAAAAACACATCAAACAAGATAAATTCATCAAAGTATCGTAATAATAACAGCAGACAACTGTGCTGGCTACTGACACATGCTCTGACCCAGTGTCACAAAACCTGACAGCTTCAAGACACCCAAGACAGGCATCAGACAAAAAACAAGGTAAAATATATTTGGACTCCATATATATATGAGCTAGAATTAAAACCCCTCATAAGTTACCCAAACTTCTAAGCCAAAAAGAAAATTTAAAAAACATCAGCAGATGGCAAAGGCCAACAGAGCTCCACTGATGAAGCACTGAAATCCCAAAGGATATCAAGTACATAGGTGCCTACTAGGAGAGACAAAGTGAAATTTTAAAGGATTAGCAGGCAGAAGTACAAAAACATGGGATTTCAAGGTAATAGTAAAACAAAGCATAATAAAACCACAGTAAGATTCATGCCCATATGCACAACAATTAAAATCTGCTGTAACTACAAAAGACAGTAGTGCACAAATTCTTTGAGCAAATAGATAAATTAGTGGGTAATTTAATCACAAAACAGCTTTTTCACTTTCAAAAAATCTCCAGACAAAACTGTATGACTAGAGGATACCAAAAATTATCATCAAGCTGCCATGCTTTGATGAGACCCAAAAGAACTGAATCATCAAAATCCACACCAACAACAGTCTCTCATATGAGCCAAAACCTCTGCAATGCACTGAGGAAAAGAAGATCAATAGATTAAAATGTGTAAATGAAGAAATTCAGGCTAAGGAGAACATCTGAATTTCTTCAGTGGTAACCAGCACCAAGCCAGCTGCACAAACAGCTCTACAGTGAAGAAAATTCACAGCTAACATATTCAGAACAACACATTTTGAGGGGGAAAATCTCTCTCACAATTCACTGTTTCTGAATCAACTTAAAAAGAGATTTCTCACTGGAAAACTTATGAAAACTAGAATGTCAGAGGAATAGGAAAATAAAACATGGTTATGTGACTGAATGACCAGTACATTCCTTCCCAAAAATGCCATACTCAGTCCTGGTCATACCATAACAGCAAACCCAAAGCTGAACCAGGAAATTTCAGAGACTGGCAATGAGAATCAGTGATGACATAAAAAAAATACCTAAGTTTGTTTGTTTGAACCCCAGTGAGTTCCCAAGTGGGCAGTCCTGTCTGAACAGCACCTTTAGGGAATTAAACTGTCATTTTTTTCCTACTAATACACCCAATCCCAAAACATTCAGAAGCAACAACTGGAGCAATACGTTTAGTGTTGATGTAAAAAAAAATTCCTTTAGAGTAATTTATTACTTTTTATTAAAATTAAACCTCTTCTCTTTTTGCACTAATCAAACAGCTTGTGGTTGTTACGCACTCCAGGGAATTACCCAAAATCCCAAGAAAGTTTAGAAGCAGAACACTCCAATTCCTTCACTGCCTTCGGTAAGGGCAGCTTTAATGAGAGAAAAAAATAACTGATGCAAAAAGGATTTATCATAAATTGATAGTCTGCTTATTTTGTAAAATTAAAATGCTCCTCTGTATGAATACTAAACGATAAAAATCCTGGAAATTAAAGCACCTAATAGAGCATATAAAGCAGGCTTTCAGACTTTCTACCAAACCCTGCAACTGTACACATACAAATCAGGCTTATCTATTTATATGGAATTAATCAGGATTACCACTTTCATCTTGGCAATTTCACTGGAGGATTAAATCAATAGCACCCAATCAGTAAAATATGACTGCTTCCACTGTGCTGAGGCACTTCCCCTATTAAGAACTATTCTACCTTTTTAAAAAATCAATAGCCTCAGGCATTATGTTTCAATATTAGAGGCCCAGAGGTGTATTCCAGCAGGACAATCCAAGCAGCACCCCAGTGTTTGAGGCAGCTCACCCCTCTCAGCCCAGCACACTGGGGAAGCAAATGTGCCTCCATGGCCATTCCCAAAGGCTGCACTGAGACCTTGGAGCTCTCAGGGGCTGAACACCTAGTCCACAACCCTTGGAGGAAAGTAAAAAAAAACCCTTCTGGATCCAGCATGGAAGCTGCAATCTGGGCCCTGCAGCAGACCCCTACAAACCAGCTAACCAGAAGTGGAGCTTCCCTTCCACCAAGTGACATCCCAGCATTGGTGCTGAATCCTTATGGGAAACCAGCACCAATTAGTTACTAGCAACAACTCCAGTTATACCTGCTCATAAGCAATGCAAAGTGAAACTTTAAACATCCTGCATCTATAAAACCACTGCATGTTTAGAAAAGTTGGCTACAAACATTAGTACACATTTTACACACCACATTATCTCCAAGAAACTGGTGATGATAATAAAATTCACTTTCAAACTCCCCTGTGATGCTCAGATTGATGTTGCCCAAGTTAAATGGTTTTATAGCTTGAAAGCAAAACTTAAGCAGAATATTGCATTTCTCCTTGTGTAGTTTTCTTAAACTCCCACTTCATTTCCTCACTCATTTATTATCACTCTTTCTTTCTTGGCCATGCAACAAATTCCAGTTAGGTGTCTACAGAGTCTTCAGACTTCTCTGACAATCTCTGGCTGAAGGTTAACATCATGTAAATCACAAGGGCATTTTATAATCAGGAACAACCAAATACTCTTATTTGTATAAGGAAATATCTACCATATGTAACTTCCTTACTTACACTGATAAGTTAGCACAAGGTAACTAAGCCAAGCTTTTTTTTTTATGACACTTTTTATTTACTGCTTTTCACTGTGATGAACATTAGGCAGAGGTGTGTACACACCTGACAACTTAGAAACTGAAGTGTTAGTTTATTAGGAAAGCTTCATAAGCCAGTCAAGTAATTTTCTTAGATGACTAATAAACATGCACTGCAAAAGCCATATGCAACTTGTCCATATGGAACAGGAATATCAAGCAGGGAGACCAGTGCTTAACTGACTTGGGACGTACCCGGGACCTGAATACTTCTCCTCTATTTTTAACTTGGGATATAGTTAGAAATAATCAAGCAGCACACACAAAACAGAAACAAATGATGACCTGCTGTTTCTAGGGTCCCCAGCTGATCTGTGCTGCATCCTTAGCTTTCTATACCCCCACCACTCCCCAGGAGGAGCATCCCTGGCAGCAGCACCTGGATGCAGTTCCCAACTTGCTGCCCACAGACCCCTTCAGTTCTGGGCTCCTCCTCAGCCCCAGGCTCACTGACTGCTAATTCTGCTCCACTGGGACTTCCCAAACCAGCAGTTTGTCCTCTAAAAACAAAATACACATAGATTCCAAGGACTTCAAGAATACCAGGGAGAGACAGAACAAATTTCCTGCTCTTCAATAATCTCATTTGCAATCTTAATGGTGTACACAGGCTATCACAGCCTTCCTATTTAAAATTAAGTGACACCAGCTTCACTTTTATTTCTAATAACGTAATCTGTATAGATCCAAGTTTTTATGCTCATCTCAACTCAGCTACAAACAGTTATAGGAGGCGGGATTTAGCTTAATTTGATGTTTCTTCCTGATTTGTTTTATTCCCTCAGCTAAGTGAAATGTGTCCCAATTCTAAAACCAGCAGCTCATCTCATCTTATCTGCAGAGCAACCAACTAGACTGGAAAACACATTAATGTTTGCAGATACACCAATAAATGAAGTTTTGCAGCTTTTTCCTAAAATAATTCAGCTGCCCTCTTCTTCAGAGAGCCATGACGAGCTATTTATAAATAGGATCAAATGTCCCTCCAACACACATGACTCCATACAAAGAATATGGGCTTCCAAATGTGCAACTTCTGCTCATTTATGGCACTTTCACCCACACCAAAATGCCAGCATGTTTTTTTTTTTTTTGCATTAAAACTCCCTGTTCTGGACATAGAAAGCAGCACTGCAGCCTTGACAAGAAGAGCTGTGAGTCCCACAGCTAAAGCTCCACCTGGACCTGCAAACCTCGTGTTCCCCTGCCTCTCCAGCCCTCAGCATCAGCCTAAGGTGGCTCTTCCCAGCAACCTGAAGAGATCAAGCTTCACCCAGAGCATGGAACACAAGACAGCATTACTCCCCTCACATCTAAATTCCATGGGGAGAACCTCCCTGCCATGGAACATCTGCACCCAACTCCCTCTCCTATGAGCACCTGCCCATATAAAAGTGTGTGGAACATCCTGTATTTAAGAAAAATTAGTAGCAATTAGATGGGAAATAATGTGAATTAAAATGAAGTTTATCCACTACACACAAAGTGTCTCCTCTTTCTTGAGACAAAAAACTAAGAGCCTTTCTCTCTTTCCTCCAAGTAACTGGTACAAACACCCAAACAGAGAGGGAAAGCTCAGCTCCTGGTCCTCCCAGGGATCCCACAGGACAGCATCCATGGGCACAGCATAAAGGCACCTTCCACAACAGAGAGAGGAGAGGAGGTGTCCACCAGAACTTCCAAGATTTCCACAATACTACTCCTAAATTCCTGCTCTGATAAACAGCTCCAATGATGGTTTTATTCCATATCATTTCAGCACATCACTCCCTTTCTGCAGACTTAATTCACATATTCGGCTCCAGCAGACAGAACTTCACCTACTAACTTGGTTTCTTCAAACCATAAAGGATTATTTTAAACTAGCAAAAAGCTACTAACACAACCGTAAGACCACTGAGCTGTCAGGAAAGCGGGAATATCAGAAAAGAATCATCACGTGGCAAGATTTTACACATCAAAAATAACTTATCTGTTAGACGTGTTCTGCAGATTTTTGAGTCAAACCACAATATTTTTCAAAAGAAAAAAAAAAAATCAGCTTCAGACCTGGAATCTGCAAAGCTTGTACTGTGTAAGAGGATAAATAAAAATACTCCCTGTCAACAAGAGTCAGCACACATGGTTCCATCAGTGGTGACCATGAGAACCACCGTGGAAGATCCTGCTGAATGTGATTTGAAACAGAACAATTACACAATTTAATGTCAGAATTTAATCATTCTCACTTTCCCAAATTGCTAACAGGTTGCTAAAAAACACTCATTTGACGAGCAGTTTTCTCCATATTCCACTTGCACAGAACCCTCTCTCAAAATATCAGGATTCAATCAACCTACAGGGGGATTTTTTTTTTTTAATCCCAGCACCCAGCATTCGAGACCAGATTCTCTTTCAAGCTTCCTACTGGTTTATTGCTGGCAAGAAGGAAATAAAGAAGTTACTTTTTAAAGCCGGTATTTGGCATAACGAGCAGATAACATCGCTGAAAAGCTAAAGAGGCTTCTGTGGTATTAATGGTCTCATGCAAGGGCTATTGAGAGAGCCTTCTCCTGCCTCACCTGGGTGAGATTACGTTTTCCGTAGCCTATAAAGAACCAGGATTCAATCATAGACCATTAAAGACAACAATGGTAAAAGGTGTGAGAACTACCGCGGCTGAAACGCTGCCAGACCGCTCATTTCTGGGCTACTGCGGCAGTTCCCAGGCAAGTTCCTCTCTCTCCACAGGTTGCCGGTACCGAGTCCGCGCCGCTTTCAGCACCGCTCCCGAGCCGGGGCAGGGCTCGGCTCCCCTCAGGGGTGAGCTGCAAGCCCGATTCCACTCAGGTGTGCCCGGCTCCCCTCCCGGGTGCCAGCGAGCGCAGGTGGGTGAAGCGTTCAACGCCCCACAGACGGGGCTCCGGGTGTCCCTTGTTGGCCGGGAGGCACGGCCGGCGCTCGCCGAGGCTCGCGGTGGCCCCTGCCGGTGCCCGCACGGGGGGAGCGCAGCGGGCGCAGCCCCTCGGCACCGCTCGCCCTGCCGGGGCCGCCGCGGGCCCCTCCGCGACCCCGCACAGCTCCGAGCTCTCGCCGCGTCCTTACCCGTGAGGAGGCTCCGGGAGCCGCTCCGCGCCGCGGCGCCGGACGGTGGGGGCTGCGCGAAGAGAAGGGCGATGCACAAGGAGCCGAGCAGCCGCCGGGCTCTCCGCGCCGCCATCGCTCCACTCCCCGCGCCCGGCAGCCGGGCTGCACCCAGCGCCAGCCCCTCCCCGGGGGCTCCTCCTGCCTTCCTTCCCTACCGGGTGGGCTGCGCGGAGGGAGAGCGGCGGGCGGGCGGAGCGGCCGCGCTCCTCCCTCACTCCATCGCGGGCCGGGCTCCGCCGCTCGCTGGCTCCGTCCCTCCCTCGCACGGACCCAGCGGGGCGCGCGCCGCCTCCCGCCCGCCCCCGCCCCGCGCATGCGCGCGCCCCTCCCCTCCCGCGCCCGACCCCCGCGCCAGGTGTGCGCGCGCCGCCCCCCGCGCCGCACCGCGCCTGCGCCAGCGCGCGAAGGGGCGGGGCCGCCGCCCTCCCCTCAGGAGCGCTGCTCTGACCCCATTACCCTCCGGCGTTCGGTGCGTAAAGTTCGTGGGTTTTAACGCAATAAATCCGTGTTTTTCCCTCTCCAGCACCAGTCCAGCGTGGGTGCGGAACTTGCGCGTTTTTCACGCGTAAAAACATGGAAAACCAAAGAGTTCGGCACCAATCCGGGTATCCCCGCTATGTGGCGAGCCGGAGGGTGTGGGAAGAGCGAGCCCTGCTCTGCCATAGTGCTGGGATCCATCAATCCGGAGCCGCCCAGAAACCCGAAATGGAACTAAACGTAGAAAAATAACTTGGGGAAACTTGTTTTCTTGGAGAGCAACTCTGTTGCTCTGTTCGGGATGTCGCCTCTCCCAGTAAACATGCTTCTCAAAGATAAATAACGTGAAGAAAAGGCCAGACATGCTCCGAAAAGGCAAATGCAATGTATTTTCATCCTCCTGGGGGTAATTAGTTTTATACAGCATTTGCCATTCAAATCCAAATCACTGGAATGCCGCATCGTTACCAGCCCGTTCCAGCCCTACTGCCGGATCCAGTCTCCTTACAAAGGACACAATAAAAGCTATAAATATACATTTCTCCTTCATTAATCATATGGAGTGTACTCTGATATTTTTTCCATCTCAGCTTGTTACCTACTAAATTATATTTTCACAATGCACGCGGTGTCCTTGCTCATTTTACTATTGACTAATTGAATGGTCTCTTTCAGGACATAAATTACGTGGGACCAGGGCTGGAGGTAAACAGGAGAGAACCAGACCCCTGGGGCACCGCAGGATTTGAAACATGGGTACATCCCCTGCAAAACATGTTACCAAACATTTTAAAACAAATTTTAAATAATTCATTCCAAAAAAAAACAAAAAAACAAAAAAAAAAAAAACAGGCTTTTACACTGCTTGTGAGACTCCTGTAAAGGGAAGTTTCCCTTGATAACCTCAGTGTGTGTGGCAAGGGTTTCCCTCTTGTTGCAGGCAGCTCTATATTCCCGTGAAATTCTTCTTGATCCAGCGGGATTTGCAGATTTGTTTATGGAGAGGGTTCTCTGCGAGGCAGACGCTGGCAGAGCGTGCCGTGCCTCAAACGCAGGTGTGGATTTTGCCGTGCGGGGATGCAGAGATGCGCACAGCGAATTAAACGCTGACGTGACTGCAAAGCACGAGCTAATACAGGTGTTTGAGGCGTCTCTCCTTGTGAAGCTTGCTTCATTATTTTATGTTTCTGACAGGAAACGGGGTTTGGCCACTAAAAATATCCCAGGGCATTTTCACAATGGAATAATTACCTCCTCAGAAGGATGTTTGGGTTTCTCCAGCTTACCCTTGCCGAGTTACGCTGCTATCTGATATGCCACAAGGATTACCAGCAACCAGCTGCAATTTATCCTGAAAATGGAAGCGATGATTAAAAGGCAGGACTGGTAGTGTAACTCCTATTAAAGCTGGTTAGCAATTCCCATCATAAAATCCTGCCCTCAGTCACGTTTAATAGGGCCAGACTAACCACTGTGCTGAAATTTAAGCATCTGAAGTTCATACCTTAGGTTAAATTATAAACATTTCTCCTTCTGTCAAGGGTTTTCTGGTCTGAAAACACAAGTGGTCACTTTGTCAGAGGTGCTCCCTCAATCCCCATTATGAAAACCCTCCTGAAAATCCTGCTGGTTCTCAGAAGGAGCCTCCTGGCACTTCCACTCCCCAGCAGCTCTGTCCTCATCACAGGCCAGGGCCGCAGGGTCAGAGCCGGACCTGCAGCTCCAATTCCTGGCTGCTCTGGACCATGCCATGCCTGCAGGTAGGAAGGGCAAACCTGTCCTGCCAGTCCCCTTGGGAGCAGGAAGCTCCTTGAAAAACACACAGTGGGGATGGGAACTGAGTCTCTGACAGGTAAGTTGGCAGGCACAGAGGCTCTGGAGAGAGACAGGTTCTCCAGGGTGGTGGAAGGGAATGAGGAGCCAGAAGGAACAACAGGTCTGCCTGGAGGGAGGGATAAAGCAAAGCACACAATAAAGAGTCTGGAAGCCAGGCTGCTAGGAGAACACTTTGAAGCAGAGTGGGAATGGGAGAAGTTGCTGGGAGGACATGCAGCCTGGGAGGGCTGGGAGCTGTCCCTATGGCCTGGTCACAGGCTGAGGGAGGGCTCCCTGGGCAAAGGGGATCAGGTGGAAGAGCTGGAGTGGGGCAAGGGGGACCCAAGGCTGGATGTGGAATGAACAGGGCCTATGGGAAGAGGGAATTCACTAGAGACAGTGATGTAGTAACAGGAATGACAGAAACTGGGGCAGGGAGGCAGAGCAGAAAGGTGAGGATTTGGGAAGGGGAATGAAAACGACCTGGAAAGCAGGCAACTGAAATACACTGAGAATGTACCTCACCCCAAGTTGGAACTTGTGCCAACCATGACATCCCTCATAGAGGGAAATTTCCACATTGCTGATGGGCTGCATTGATGTCAACCCAGGATTACATTGCTGGGGTTATCTCTTCATGGGAAAGAAGTGCATATTCAATAAAGCAGCAGTACTCAGGCTGCACAGTAACACACTCCCCAGTAATCAAACACCAGGATAAAGGCAGCCAGTGCAGGAGGATAAGCCAGGCTCAGACACCAAACCAAGGTCAGGGAACCCAGGCAAATGCCTCAACAACTTCCACCTCATTTACAGTAAAAATCAGGCATACCTCATGAGGAACTGCAGGGAGAGCACAGCACTGTGAGTGGGGCAGGTGACTGCTGCTCCCAGAAAGGATTTTTAGCTGCTGGAACCTGTGGGATGCAAAGCACAGTCCCTAAACAGAACTAATTGTGCAGCCAGCACTGCCCAGGTGCCTGGGCTGGCATTTTGAAGCCTGACTTGGAGAAGTGAAGAGCTCTTGCAGATAAATCTGCAATAATTGAGAATTTATACAACTTCTGACTCAATTAGATGCTTGGCCATGTTCTGTTTTCTGACAAAATCAGGCCATTGAGTATTCCTAATTGGATCTCTGGAATGAAAAGATGTTTTTTACTATTTTGTCTGTACACTAGAGTTCCTCGTCTGTAAAATAAGGGCAACACCAGTTCTCACTCCAGTGTTGAGAAAATGAATTAGAGTTTGTGAAGCACTTGGATACCATAGTGATGGATCCCATGGAAAAGCTCAGGAGGAAATGAATAAATCTGTCTTCAGAACAATATTTGAATAGTCTGCTGTAAATAAAGCACAGGCCACACAGTGAACAACGAGGAGAAAATAAAATTATTACTTAGTGAGCACAGTCTATTCTGTACAATGAGTGAGGCCAGAAACCTGTTGAAAGAACAGCGTGTGATCTAATTACAATTAAATACTGTATCATAATGCAAATGCATTGAAGGGACAAATTATAGTTGCACAGGCCACCTTAATGTCAATATTTCTAGACTTTCAGACTCTTGAATTTAAAAAAAACTCCACTGTTGGGTGCAAAGGTGTAATACACATGTATAAATTATTTCCTTGCCCTTTAATAGTGGCAGACAAAATATTTACCTTCTCTACCTCAGCCACTTAAGTGGAAAAAAATGTTTTTCTCTTCTTGGATATATCTCAGCCTTACAGCCAAGATTTAACGCTGTCATTCACACAATGACGTAGAGATTTAAATCCAAAATTTACCTTCATTGCGAGTCTGTGCACGATCATCAGAGACAGACTATTCTCCAGAGAGGGATCCAGAGGAGGACCTTCATTTCGGTGATTAAAATTTTGTGTTTTGCTTGGAGTGTTTCCCATTCCAAACCAGCCCCCTGGTTTTGGTGCAGAGGCAAGGTTATGGAACAGCAACTCCCCTGATCTTTCCGACTCCTCAGTCCCGAGGCTACGCTGAGCTTTCCTGACTCCTGCTGAGACTTGGAGCCGCTTCAGAGCGGCTGTAAATTGCACTGGGTTATCTGTAGCCCACAAGAAGGGTTATGGAATTAGGATTGCACTGTTCAGTGCCACTCTGGTCGTGCCTATTTTTCTCATCGTGATTTCTCTATTGCTTAGCAGGATGTGAGGTGACACTGAATCGTTACACCAATTTATTGTTAGCCGGAGAATTTTCCATTACCAAGCATCCTCTGGCAGCTGGTAAAGGCAATTTGGGCTAAGAAGGACTGCAGCACAAATAAAGACGTGGCTCGTTAAGTTTAAGACTCAGAGCTATGACATACCTTCAGTTTAACCTGCTGTGCTGCCTCCCTTGGCACTTCTGGCAATGTGGCCTGTTCCATTATTCCCAATCTCCATCCTGATTCTAGCACCAGTGCCCAGCAAGGTGTACTGTCCTTCATCCTTCCATAGGGGCTAGACTGTTTTTTTCTATTATTTTTCACATTTATTCGTCACAGATGTGGTTTTGCAAATTGCTCTGAGGTTAAAAGTCATCCTCTGGACTTTGCTGAGCAAATTCTAGGTTAGCAGGTCATGTGCCAGAAACCCTCCAACCCCAGCATATACTCCTGTCATTCCTGAGGTCAACAGCAGTTCCAGCTCCTCAGTGGAATCAGGGAGTGTCATAAATGGAGGCAGACCTTCCTATCACTGAGGTGAGTTCCCTGGGATGGCTGAGAGGAAGGTGGAGCTCCTTCAGTCCCAGGCTGACAGGGTCTGAAACAAGCAGGGCAGTTGGTGTAAAATGCTTTTAAAAGCTTCCCTTGCTGAGAAAGGGAGCTGCTGAGGTCTAATCCAATGTTTGTTTACTTAGGGTTTTCAGAGGTAGATGGAGGGAACCTAGAATCCAAAATGCAGGGTTTACTGTAATCAAATCCACAATTTAAAAGAAAAGAGTAATGCATTTGTGATCAGGAAGTGCATAATGATGTGGGATATGGGTCTCTGGGCATCCAGAAGGAAAGAAATGCAGGTAACCTCCAAGGGGAAAGCCTGATGTTATTGCAGTCAATGGGATTTTGCCATCCATGTCAGTAGAGTGAGATTTTATCTCAGGAAGCCTGTCATGGGATGACACTGTGCCACAGACACTCACAGCATTCTCAGTGACTGTATTTTCCTGTTTTGGTGGTTGTCATTAGTCATTGTTCTCAGATGAGATCATTACCAGGGACACACTGACCAATGAGTCTCCATTCTTCTTCCCCACTGTCCGTGTCCTCACTTTTCCACTGTCCCACTTCTCCCTGAGCCACAGCAACTCATCTTTGGATTGAAAGACTCTCTGCAGATCCAGTAAGAGAGGAGACAGATGGTCCATGCCCTCTTGTGCGAACAGGATCTGTCTCCTCTGCATCCTAAAAACCACATAAACCAGGCGAGGATTCCAGGTGGTGTTTATCCCAAAGCATTTCCAACAATCCCACAAGAATGTTAATTACTGACACCAACAATCTTGTTCTCGTTCATATAATGGGAGTGCCTAAAGGCCTTACCTGAGGTTGTGTTAGACACTGTAGGATCACACAGGAAAAGCGTGGAGGGTTTTAGTCCAGGTTATCCTGACAGGAAGTCAGAAAGCAGAACCATGGAGAGGTGTTGGAGGTAGAGCCACCAGGGCCACCTTTCACATCTCCTGAGTCCCAGTGCTTCTGCTCTGTAAACACCATCACGTTTTCTCCTGTGCCGGGGGAAGTGAGACAGCAGCAGTCTGAGGGAATTCAAAGTGAGAGGAAAACTGTGGAGAGGAGAAAGGATAAGAACAAAAAGAAAAGAATCAATGCTTAGCACACAGAAACATTTGCCTCTCATTTGCCTCTGGGCTTGGGAAATCAAAGAAATAACCTAAGACCAACAGCAGAGGATGCCTGCAAAACACAGCCCATCACTCCTGGGGATCCCAACACACCTCACAAGCCTCACCTCTACCCATGGCAGGACCCCACAGCAGCACAGCCTGGCCCTTTTGTGTGTTACCTGAAAGGGTCAGCTGAGATGTTGGGTCGTATGGCTGGAATCAGATGTTTTGAGGGACTCCTGGAAGTGGAAAAAAAAGGCCACATTATCTGTGAGAGATACAAACAGATCAGCCAGAGTTAGATGAGCAAGTCCACACATAAAACTTGAGACCAAATAGACTCGACCGTTGTGCCAACACCAACAACTCCCACTGTCCTTTCTTTTGGTTTGTATCCCAGGCTGTCATTTTAGGTGTTTAAAACAGAATATACAGAAACAATGATTCCAGGAGTCATTGCTTGGACATAGTGGCTGAAGTGTCCCTTTGCTTTAAATGGCAGGAACTGGAGGCACAGAGTGCTAATAGAACCTTGGGATGGCAGAGTAAATATGAACAAAATTACCTCAGTCCGTTAATTCAACAATTCAAAACCAGTCATTGCTGTGATGCAATGAAGACAATGAGCCTCAGAAACAGGAAGGAGTAAAGACATTGGACAATAGGCTGAGACAGGGACAGAGTCCTGTTTGCTGTAATAATCTTGTGCATGCACTTTCAGACAGCCCTTTAAAGTCATAGTTTTGGCTTTGCTTCCTCCAATAGGAATGCTCAGATAAACTGCATCACCCTTTCAAACACTACAAAGGAATTTCCTATAAATATAATGGATTTTTCATGGGGGAAATGTTGAACTTCTTCATTTTTACCATGTTGTCTGACAAAGGGACAAGGCTCTAACAGTTGTAAAATTAAACTTTTCAGAAGACCTGATTTCATTCCCCAAGCTCACAGCATGCCACAGAAGGATGCCTGGAGCCCTGGGGGATTTCTTTTGCCACAGGATCTGTGCACTGTGATCCCAAATCACCTTCCTGCCAGGAAGGTTGTGCTGCAGCACCTGGGAATGCTGCAAAAGTCTGGATAAGACCTTGTAGATGTAGCTGTCAGAGGAGAACATGGAAGTCTCTTCCCAGAGAGCAGTAGCAGGGGTACAGCCCTGATTTGCTTAGGAGAGAAACAAGCTTCTGTTCCCAGTAGTTCCTGGTTTATAAACAGAGTTACACCTTGACTCATTCTACATAAATTTTATTTTTAAATCATTCTAACCTCTTGCAATTCTTAAACCTCTCTAAAACCAGGGTAAATTAGCCAACATTCCTTCCCAGTGTTACCAGTGCAACCTCTTACCCCCATCAGCACAGTCTGACTCTCTCAGCTGCAGGGCTGAGCAATACAAGGACACAAGGACAGTTTAAAAAGCAAAGAACACACTCTGTGCCAAGGAATGGTGTTGCACTGAGAGCTCTGGCAGGGAAAATGGGGGCAGCCTTCAGACAGGTGAAGAGTCTGACTCCTCAAGCCCCAATCTGACACTTCTCACAGACATTCATTTCACTTTTTTTGTTGTTGTTTAAATATCCCTTCAGGGCAACACTTCTGCAAAAACACCACCATTCTCCCACCTTTCCACGCTCATCCCAGGGGAGTGGTGATCAAAGCCAGGAGCACAAACCAGGGGCTCCGATGGGATGTGGAACATGGGTGATGGAGCCACGAGCCCTTGGATCTCCCTGACAGGTCTGTGCACTTTGCATGTCAAGATTGCTGGGTCTGCTGTCACACAGGGGTTCTACCACTGCTGTTATTCCCTCAGCACCTGAGTGGCAGCTTTAAAATAAAATTGCATGAGTGCTACAGGCTGCAGCCCCTCTCTGAGCCCTGAAGTCAGATGACTTGAAACAACAAATGTGCCTGGATAGCAGTTCCCTAAGAAATGTCATCCTCACACTGCTCCTCTTTTCCTCCTAACAGGACCTGACAGAACTGATCGACTGCCTGGTGTTCCTGCAGCTGCATCGGAAGTTATTGATTCTGGGAAATATGAAATGTGTCTCAGAGAGGTCAGAATGTGACTGTGTCCAAGTGAGACACAAAGGTCTTCAGAGATACTGAACAGGCCAGAAGGAGCAGGAAACCAAAGGTAAGGAGTTGACTCCAACAGGGATCAGTGGGGTTTGAACACCACCTCCACAAGAAGAGGTGATGTTCTGATCCTTTTGACCAAAACCACCACACTGTAAATGCTGCCCAGGCTGTTGCTCCACCTGCTTCCCTCTGTACTAATACATATTTTTTAAGGGATGCTCTTAGAAGGACCAAAAGTCAAAATGGATTTCTCCTCCTTCCATAGTGGAAGGCACATGCTGGCAGGGGAATCTGGGAGGAAAATGCTCTTATGCTATACAGGCAATGGACATTTTGTGCATAAGCAATATGTCTTCACATTCCCAGAGGAATTCAGCTAAAAAAGCATCACTGCCAAAAACTGGAGAGAATTCAGATGCTTGGAACAAACATATTGCTGAAAGTGGGAATTGGTAGAGAAAGATGTTCAGGCTATCAGAAGTTGTTATCAGAAATGTCCTTCATTTCTGAAAGCACAGAAGTGTAGGTATTCAACAAAAATCAATTTCTCAGAAAGACACTCCTTCTGTGACCAAAAACCTTTGGTGAGAGCTGAGAAGAAATTGAGGTTTATGTCTATATCATGTGGACATTTAGATTCCATGAAGCAAAGCAATGGTATTTTTCAGCTGTGAGCCCTCTGAGGCGGGTAACAAATAACAGAGATTTGACAGAGAGAGAAAAGCTTTCTCACAAATCTGTTTTCCCAATCCCAAAGGGCTGCAATCTGCCTCTGACCCCTTTCATGCTGCCGCTCAGTCCATGATCTGTAGGGTTTGTGTTTTCAGACAGGAGTCCAGCATTTCCTGCTGACCTCTAGCAGTCAGTAGCATTCAGCTGCTCCTTCTGGGGTGCCATCATGGTATCCATCATCCCTGAGACTGCCAGGACATTCTGGGAACCACTGCTTTTGGAGAAGGCAGCACAGGGGACCACAAGGAATAGTATGACTGACATTTGTTTTTAGGTTTACAGCTACTATGACTGCTAACGTGTGTTATTTTCTAAAGATCAGAGTTCACTAATTATGCTCATCTTAAAAAGAAAGCTGTAAAAAAGTACCAGTGAAAGACATCAGGAAGAAAAAACTCAAAACCACTCCTGTTCTTTTTTTTTTTTTTTTTTTTTTTTTTTTTTTTTTTAATTCTAAATCAAGTTTCAGGCAAATGCAGCCTGGGGTGTGGTGCCTCCAGAAGGTTCCCAAAGAAGCACATGCTGTGAACAGGCTCCTGCTGTGGGAAGGGAGCAGTGGGAACTCAGACACAAGAGCAGGTACTTCATTGTGAACAGTTTCCACACCAGGAAGAGGAAGAACCTGGTCTTGTTCCTGGCTACAGGGGGCTCTGACACATGAAAGGTCCCAATAATTCTCAGTTGAGATGAGTGAATGATGCCTGCCCCATTAGGAGTGACTAAGGTTTATCTTGCACTTTGCCTAAAATTGACACCAGAAGAAGGATGGGTTTAGGTGGGATATTGGGAAGGAATTCTTGGCTGTGTTTGGTGCTGAGGGTTCTCAGAGCAGCTGGGGCTGCCCCATCCCTGGCAGTGTCCAAGGCCAGGCTGGACAGCTAGGGGAAAGTGTTCCCACACATGGCAGGAGGTGGAACAAGGTGGTCTTTAAGGTCCCTTCTAATCTAAACACTTCTGGGATTCTGTGATCAAGAATGTGAGAAATGCCAACACAGCCTGGAACCTGGACAAAATCTCTGTTTGGAGCTCCTGGACCTGGGGTGGGTGTGGTGACACTGCAGCAGGAGGGTCCAAACCACAAAGATAAGCAGATATTCAAGCTGTACACCAACTTACAAACTTCTAGGAACTTAATTAACCCCAACAAAAAGCTACACACAGACTTTGGGGATTGAGCAGTGATGCTGCTCTAAGTCAGCTCCTCCAGTGGGGATTTTCCCTCTCACCAAAGGGATCCCTTGTTCAATGTATGGAAACACAGATAGCAAAAGAGGTGGTGTGAAAATTAGCAGCATTTACAGTTATGTTGGAAAGTCTTGTTCACATCAGAACACCTTCCCCAGGAAACTGAACAAGAGAATGGGGATTTTAAAAAACAGGGGAACCTGGATGGGGCACTCAGTAAATCTGAAAGGAGTACCTTAAAGCTAATCTCCTATATAGAATTTTTATGTGGAGTCCAGCTGAAACCAGAGGGAAGGGTGAAAAGGCTTACAGCTCTGTGAGAGATAATGACAGAAGTGAGAGAAGTAGACCCTGGTGGGTCACCAGAGAAAGGGGAAAAATGCAACCCTTTGTGATTACAGTCAAACACAAATAAATATGTTGGAAAAGAATATTTTCTATTTCTGGCAAGCAGTAAAGTTTGGGGGTAAATGGCCTATGACAAATATTTTTCTCTGCTGGAGGCAGCAGCAGGGCTCTGACAGGCACGTTGGAAAACAGACCATACGTTTGTGCATATTCAACAGCCCCACTGGGAGACATCATTTCTCAGGCTGCCATTGGGGCTGTGTTTGGCACTTGAACTGCTTCGGGGGCTTTGATAGCCCAGGATCTGTGAGGAGGATGTTTTGTTTTGAGGGAAAAGAGCACAAGCACATGACCAGAAGCTCTGATCAGCTATTGAGAGACCATACTTGCAGAGCTGAACAGCACAACTCCTTTGTAATGGAAATGCCATACCTAGGCATGAAATAGAAAAGCAATGTGTACAAGCAGGTTCCAAGAAGATTGAAGTCATCTCTGGTATTCCTGCCCCAGCAGAAAAGGATGCAAAGTTAAGACACCTCTGAGTAGTGAAGTGTCGACCCAATTTAGCTGCCCAAGCAATCAATGACAGATCTTTATGAGTGTTCAGGAGCCCTAACACACAGATCTTCCCAGGGAAACTGAAAGGAGCTAATTAATAGCCCAGATAAACAGAATGAAATGCAAAGCCAGACATAGATCTTTACAGCCTGGTGCTGACTGTGCTGAATTCTCTCCTTGCACTCCCAGCTGACCCCAGTGAGGCATCAAGATTAATGCTTGTACAAAAAGCTTTTGCTTTCCACTTTTTGTAAAGCACTTGCACACTGTCTACTTGAGTGTTTCACCTGGCTGCAATTAGAGATAATTCAGTCTTGACTTACAGACTTAGCTGGGTGTAGTTTTGCTCTCCCATCCCGCTTCAAGCACCCTGAAGTGACAACTCTGTCTTTACTGCTCTGGCTGCCAGGACATGAATTCCCTAATAACTGAGACTGTTTACCTCCAAATTGCTCAGCTCCATTCATGCCACCTGCCCTGTTTGCAGGTGCAGTTTGGGACCCTCTGGTGCCCCAAACTGCAGTGAGGTGATGATGTCACTCAGAGTTAACACATGAACCCCTGGGCAGGAGATGTTGAAAAGTCATGGAAATCCTCCTTGTTCCCAAGAGGTGCAGCACAAGGGCCCTCAAATGAGCTTTAGGAGGAGTTCCAAGGCTGGCCTTGGACATGGACCAGGATGGATATTTCCTGGACAGCATACTTGGGTCATTTGGCCTTTTCAAGAGCAGGTAAAGAGACTTGAGCTTGCTTTGGGGACTGGACTGCTCCAGCCATGGGACACATGGCCAGCCCAGCAGAAGCAGCTCCTGCCCTCTGCCACCAGACTGAGGCCATTTTGATCCAAGTATTTTAGGGAGAAATACCAGTCAGTCTTGTCAGCAGGAAGGGTCTGTCTGGGAAGACATCCCTTCAAGTGCCTTGAGATGGCAGAGGAAGAAGTTCAACACTGAGGGTTGTCTGCCTTACACAGGCAGCTCCTGCAGCAGGGAGAGCCAACAGGTTTTCCAGGATCATGATTTTGGACAAAAATGCCTAAATTTTGTGTATATTTCACTTCAGTCTCTGCTTGGATGCAGCCTTAAATGTCCCTTGTTTTTCAAGTGGAGAGCAGCAATATTTTCATGGTGTTTCCCAGTGTCACTAGGGAAATGATCCCTCTTCAAGAGCTAGGGTGGAAGGTACAGCACAAAAAATCTTTATTTTTTAACTAAAGTAAGGTGAAAGAGGATATCAAATAACAGAGTCAGCCTGAGGGCTCTGAGAGGATTCACAGAATCCCAGAATGGTTTGGGTGGGGAGGGACACTGAAGTTCATTGCATTCCACCCCGTGCTGTGGGCAGGGTCACCTTCCACTAGCCCAGGGTGCTCCAAGCCCCAGTGTCCAACCTGGCCTTGGACACTGCCAGGGATCCAGGGGCAGCCACAGCTGCTCTGCCAGGGCCTCTCCTCCCTCACAGGGAGGAATTTCCTCCCAATATCCCACCTAACCCTGGGGTCCAGAGAGATGTGAGATGCCTTTCTGTGTGGAAGTTAAAAGTCATTAAAACCTTCCAGAGGACAACATGAGATCCAGCCAACATTCCCTTTTCTACCAGCTCCCACTTCCTCACACACCCCCTTGACTGAGGAAGAGGAGCAGGTTCTGCATGGCCTGATTGGAAGGGAGAAACAATCTGGAGTTATCCAGCTGCACCTCAGTCTTTCCTGTCCCATCATTCTAGTGACCCAGAAGTCCTGGAAAATAAAAAATATTTATAATTGTCGTCCTCTATACAAATGCAATCTTTCTATCAGTGCTGTGCATAAGGATATGTAGAGAAAACAGGAATGTTCTGGGGATTGGAGACCAGTGGGCAGAACATTTTTTTTGCAGGCTCACACAAAACTGTTGGGTTGTCCCAAGCCAATGTCACAGAAGGACTTCAGAATCAGCACTTTCACTGCTGAAATTACCCACAGCCGAGATAAATGCTTGAAATATTAGTGGGAATATTGAGAAATAGCAAAAACTGGTGCAGAAACCACGGTGGAATGTGCTTGCAGGGACATGCACAGGCACAGCCTGTCCAGCTCACGGTCATCCACTATTCTGGCTCACAACCTACAGCCATTCCCTGAAACCTTCCACCAGCCTGAATTCTTTCTGTACAAAGGGAGCCTTGGGGCCTGTTTTAAAACTCCAAGGCTTCATTTTGGTTTGAGCTCAGCTTCTCTCCTGGACTAGCAGGCATTTGAGAAGCTGTGAAGATCACACAATCATTGTGGGAGAGAAAACTGTTCCCTCTGACATCCCCCTGTGCTCTGTGCCCACAAACCTCAGGGTCCATCATGCAGCCTTGAGTCTGAGAGATGAGCAGGGGCTGGAAAGAGCCAGCTGGAACCTCTGGAAACCTGGAATGCTCATGGGATTGAGAAAGGGGGAAAGCACCAGCACTGGCCCCTTCTCCAAAAGCTGCACACCAAGATCCCAAATCACTTCTTACTCCAGCAGTCAGGAACTCGCTGGAGTCGGAGCTTTGGGATTTAACTGCTGCTGGAAAATGAGGAAACTCATATTTGCATGCACAAAAATTGGGAGTTTTCTTCCTCCACTCCAGTGGAAGTTTAATCCAAGAGGCCCCCTAGCTGTGTGTTTAGTGGCCTGGTCACCACTGCCTCAGGTGAGCAGAAATCCAGTGGATGGACGTGGGAAAGCACAGCCTGGGCTAGAGATGTGCTCACATAGTTTCATTTAGATCTTTCCTGATGGGAGAATTGAGAACCAAAGATGTTCCCACCAAACCTACTCATCCAATTAGTGGAGCACTTTGAAAATGTGATATGGATCAGAGGAACAGCCTGCACTTTTCCCAGGACAGAACAGGAGCGTGCAGACACTGCACTTTTGGGAAGCATGGAGAACCAGACACAGGAGTTTTGTGGCTTTTCTTCATTGGTTCTGACTTGCTCTGACTCCTCACCTGCTCACCATTAGCACCCCGTGGTGCAGTTGTGTTTGACATCCCTGTAACAGCCCCTGATTTATATGGCCTCGCACAATCCCTCCTCCTCTGTGCGGCCTTGGGAGCAGCAGAACAGACATCCTGAAATGGAACTCCTTTGAATCAGGCACTGCCAAAGGAGCAGATACTTTCAAAGAGCATTATCTTTTTGAATCAATAATTCACCCTTCCAAAATGATCACTTTTTTAAATGAAATGGAGCTTTTGGGGTTTGGCAGAAGCGGACAAATACTCCAGTGGGCAGACTTAAAAACTAAGAGGTGAAAGCATGACTGAGATTCACAGTCACAGAATAAAGGAGAGAAAGGATCCAGGGAGAAATCCTATGTGCTATATTCATCACTCACTCATTCAATTACAAGGATTTGAGCAACTGTCCAGTGAAGGGAATTCAAGCTCCCCATTTTATGGTGTACCTCTGATGCTTTTACACATGGCACTGTAGGAGATGAGCTGTGCTCCTTACTACACCCATTCCCCACAGAAACTCTGCAAATCATCACCACTGATGTTCCCTAATTTAGGATAAAAGTCCTAATGTTCTCTGCCTCCAAAGCATGGCCACCACTTAATGCCCAGCTTGCTTTAGGAATGTGGTTTTCCTTTTGTCCGATGGGAACACCACAATTATGTGCTGCACGTGCCAGAGAGGCAGGGCTGTGTGGGGAAGGAGAAGGGAGGTTTCAGCTTCAGAAGTGATAGTACCTATTTTTGGCTCCTGGAGCCAGGCTGTGCTTCTCCCACTCTGTTTTGATGCTCCAACACATTTCACTGGAGATGTCACCAATCCCAGGCAGTCACGACAATCTGGGGTGCTGGGATTCAGCCTCGTGGGGGAGGGAAGACAAGCAGCAATTTTTCTGAAATGTGTGGCAGGAATAAATAGATTTGTGGTGACTGTTATTTGAATGTTAATATTTTGAGGAGGCTATTTTTCAGTCTGAACATACCATTAGAACACAGGAGTTCTATACCTGGTGCTCCCTTCCACCTGGCTGCAGTGGGACATCCCCTCTTCCTAAACTCCCACCCTTGTGCAGCCATGGTGAGGTTTTCAGATCTGCTTATACATCTTGCAGAAACAAATGGCCTCTTGCTCCCCACTGCCTGGGGCACATAAAACACAAAATACAGTCTCCTGGAGTGAATTCATGTCCTCAGTGTGTTTTACATAACTACAGTGCCTACTGAGGGTGCACAGGATTTTCCCAGAACTCCAGGTGCTACAGTTCCCACTGTTGTTAAGGGACAACTTATTTACATCCCAGGATCCTGAGGCAGCACAAGCCAAAGTCTCTGCTGCAGGTACTCTCAGGAGGCTGTGAGAGCCTCCCTTCTCCATGGCTGTGCTTCAGGGCAGCCCTGTGAAGGAGGAAGCCCAAAATCTCTCCTGAAACTGAGCACTCGACCTGGGCACCTCAGTCCATGCTGAAGGGGCTCCCACAACCAGGCCACCCTGTGCCTGTTCCTGCCTGGCACCATCCCCTCAGCCCTGCAGCACTGACTGGGGAGGGAAGATAAAGCTGTGACTGAAGCCCTGAAAATGTCCAAGGCCAGGTTGGACAGGGCTTGGAGCAACCTGGGACAGTGGAAGGTGTCCCTGCCTATGGGAAGGGGTGGAACTGGATGAGCTTTAAGGACCCTTCCAACCCAAACCATTCTGTGATTCCAAATCCAACAGGATCCAAGGGAAGACAAGGCAGAGGGTGAGGAGCTCAAGCATCTCTGATGCCAGACCAGTGCTCTGGGAAAGTGGGGAACCAAAACCCTGTGGGCTGCTGCTCACCCACCACAGGATCAGCTTTCCTTTCTTCAGCTGCTTTTCTTCATTCTGTTCTCCTGCAGCACCTTGTGTTATGGAGTGATAGAAACACGTAACAGCTTCTCCAAACACAGTTATCTTTAGAAATGGAACAGCGAAAGAAAATGACACCATGTAGACACTGTAAAAAGAAAGCCTTCTCTACATTCAAAAAAAGTTACATTCTTGATCAAGGAACAAACTGGTCTGAATAGTCACAACCACATTTTACAGCCATGTAACTCTTTTTATCTTTTTCTCTCCCAACATCTGAAGAAGACAAACATCTGATTCTTTCGTATGGGAATTGCTTAAACCAGCACTAGGAGAAAATATGCAGTTGAACATTGATCTGAAAAGATGGAGTGAGTTCAGCCCTGAGTTAATGGTTCTGGATTTTGGACAGGGGCTGGCAGAGCTCAGGCCCTCTCAGGACCAGCCCCATCCTGTTTCCTGCCAGCCCTACAACCCGAGGCTCCTGCAGCTCCATTCTTTTCAGCAAAGGTTGGCTGGAGGAGCACAGCCCCCTTTTATTTAATCATGGTTGGAGTTCTGGTATCCACAGGAAAAAAATCCTGGGAGCAGAGTGTATTTTCATGATCAGTGCATACAGAGTGGTATAAAATGTCTGCACTGCTTCTTTCCACTCCAGCCTGTGCCTTTGAAGTCATGGTAACAGCTTTTGGATCCCAATCCTCTGATGAGACTCCTTGATTTATTAGGTAAAACATCTGGAAAAAATGAGGACTTGTGGCAGTGTAAATCCTCCAGAAGGAGCAGAGAGAGGTTTCATGTGAGCAGCCCTCCTGTCAAAACGCAGGAAACCTGAGCCCTGGCCACTGGCTTGAGGGTGCTCTGAGGCTGAAAAGCTCCAGCTGGGCCCATTCCCGTTTCACCCAGTGGCCAAAAGCAGCTGTGAGCAGGGGGATGTCCATGTCCAGCAGCCCGGGGAGCTGGGAGCATGCCAGCCCCTGCAATGCTTCACAGACACTTGGGTGTCAGGAGCAGTGCTGCCCCTGACAGCAGCAGGGAGCCCCTGCTGTAAATCCCAGCCCACTGGGAGCACTCTGGGATGTAAATACCTGCAAATACCTGCCTGTCCCCCACACAGGAACAGGCACCAGTCAAACCCACTGAGAGGGGCCTTGGGGTGACTTTTCCATCCCGCAATTGCAACAGGAATGTTGGAGAAGAAAATGGTTTGGAAGAATGAAGCCTGTGCAAGTAACAAACAGGCAACATGCATTTTGTGAGGCAGATTCCTTCTTTTATTTGGAATATAGCCCTGAGGTAAGAGACAAGAAGAGAGGAGAGAGAGGAGCAGCAGGAGCAGCTTGCTGTGCTCCGGAGTTGGGCTGCTCCATGCAATGTGTGTGGTGGGCAAACACATGTGTGTGCGTCCAGCCAGAGCATCCAGGGCATGGGGGCAAAGGTACAAAGCACCCAGGTACCTGGCTCAGAATTATTTACTCTCTGCCTTCTCCACTTAACAACCCAGGTTCCAAATTTCAGCGCTGACACCCTGGGGAAAATCCCCCGAGAACCATCCTTTGCCAGTTATTTTCCCATCTAAATCCCCCTTCCAGCAATTTGAATAACAGAGTTCAAACACCAGCCCTGGTGCCAATGGTGCTTTTTGGAGGGGCGTAGGACCAGCAGAGGAAGGGGAGTTTGGGGAGTATTTTTTTAATCAGATAAATTATTGCTGGGAAACCAGCCACTTCTCTCCATTCAATTTATACTCTATGGGGAATCCATCCAATACCCCTGCTCAGAGTGTGAGGCAGGAGCAGTGAGATGCTGTATCAAACCAGGGAGGGAGGCAAAAGATGGGATGGAGTACAGGGAACGAACAAACAACAGGAGGAAAGGGCTCTGGGAAAGCCAAGGGATGTGTCTGCAGCTCCTCAGACAGGGGAGGAGGGGAGAAAATGGGTTTCTCTGCTGGCAAATTGGAGCAGGCTGCAGCGTGGGTGGAGTGGGATGGGATGGCTCGGAACCACAAGGAGGTTTTCACCTGCAGGGAGGTGGCACAGCTCCAGGCAGGATGGAGGACCCCATCAGGCTCTTTCTGAGTTTGCAAAGTGAGTTTAGTGATTTCCCCCGTTTCCCAGTGGAACTGGGAGGCTGCCAGTTCACCTCCCTGCTGTATTTGGGAGTGGTGAGTGGTGAACACTTTGGTGGCCGGCAGAGAGAAGCCAAGGCCTGGGAACAGAGGCAGCTCTCAGCGCCCGGGGTTCAGCTGTGCTCGCAGGGCAGCGTGTCTGGGAACCTTGCCCTGCTCTCTGGGCATTCCTCTCCTCCCTCTTTGTGTTCCCTGCTCACCTCAGGCTCTGCTGCAGCTCCAGGGGTGGGGGACAGGCTGTGTCCCCAGCAGCTCCTCATCCAAAGGGGCACAGCTGGAGCTGGGCAGTGCCAGCAGGGGCAGGCAGGGGATGATTGCCTCCAGCCCACCGGGCTAGCAGTGACCAAACCAGCCCAGAGCCACTGCCCCGTGCAGAACTGCTGCTCTTTCATGTGCTAACACCAATTTAGTCCAGAGGCTTCCCACTCCAGCACTTCCCAGTGACTATAAATGCACACGGAGTTTTTAAAGAATTACAGGGTAATGGCACCTGAATGGGTGTCGAGGTGCACTTTGCTGGCCTTTTATTCTTCTTTATAACAAAGAATTCAAAGCTTTAGTGGGAGAGCTGGCAGTAAGCTCAGGAGATGGGGAGACTTCTGAGGATGATTTCCCAGATTCTGGGAGTGACTACAGTACAAATAATGTTGGAAAAGAAAGGAATTGACTCAGCAGGAGGCAAAAGAGAACAAGTGGAAGAGTAACTCTGCTCTGGAAAGCTGTGAGGAGAATATGACACAAAGCAGACAAGAGAAATAAGGCCCAAAAAAAGAAATCCAATGTGTATTTCAGAGGGATTCCTTCTGACAGCCTGACTGTCCAAAAACTGCTGAGTGCCATTCTCAGGAAACTGGGCCTTATACAAAGTCCAGGGAATTTTGGCTGAAAACAACAGAGATGATTTTACTCAGAGCTCATTCAGTTCATGGGCCCTCTCCAGTTCCCTGGTTGTCTCCCAGTCTAAGCAGTGTGAAAGTGTCACTCCTGACATTACACCCTCCTTTCCCAGGCAAAATTAATGCTTGAAGCAACACTGATCTAAACACATAATTAAACCCCCTCTAGCCCACCTACCAAATAAACTCATTTCCAGACACCAATTAACCTCCAAGGTTATTACTGGGGATTACAAATCTCCCTAGAACTCATGTCAGGATGCAGGGAACCCACTTGTTCTGCAAGTGTCAGGTCATAGGGATCACCTTAACCTTGGATCCTTGTCCAGCTATCAGAATCCTGGGAATAAAATTAATAACTTTCTGGCATTTTCTCCCTTTCTAAGAAATAGAGAAAGTGTTATCTCTTCCTCCTCATAATTTTTCCTTGTATTTTGAGTCCCCAGACATCTGTACTTTGTTAAAGCACTGCCCATTTCAGAGTTTTTTTCCAGGACTGGATGAACTCGGTGATTGATATCCAAGCTGCTTTGTACATTTAGTAGTCCCTAAATGTCTGTTTTGGAATCTGTTCCAGATTCTAATCATTTTACATTAAGGCTCAGGGACTCAGTAACCTGTCCCCTCCCAATTCCCAAGAAAAACAGAAACAACAGACCTTCAACCTGAGATCAAGCACAAAATCCCAGTTCGAAACCATCTTTCATCAGTCTGTTTTCCGTGACTCCTGGACTCCACAGAACGTGCACAATCTCCCTGTCCAAGGAAAGAACACCCATGACATGAGTGAGGGCTTTGTCCTGGCAGAACAAGGTGGAGGGGCTGCTCTTGGCCAGCACATTCACATTAAGGGGCTGTTTAAGCCTCTCTGACATTTCTGGAGCCTCGCTGGGCTGTGGGAGTTTTGGGCTGCTCCGTTGTTCCACGTTGGTTTTTATCCTTCATTTCTTTGACACTTGATGCCATGTGGTTTGTAGAAATCCCTCTGGGCTCAGTAAACTATGGAACTGAGCCTCCTTATTCTGCTTTTTCTTCCACCCATGGGAACTCTGCTCTGGATTTCTTTTCACTCTGTCCGGCTGCAAACTTTCAGGAAACTTTTGGGAATTTTGTATCACTGAAGTTACTCCTAACTCTGCTGACTGAGTTTCAGGCAGAATTCAAGGGAAGGGAAGAATGGCAGGAAAACAGCAGGATACATCTTTAGAAACCAAGACTAGTGCAAAATGGCTGCTAGAAATCTTATTTTCATCACCCACAAATTCCCTGATGCTGGAAAACGTCCCTCACTTTCCCATCTTCTCCCATTTGCTGCAAGTTCTGACAGGAACAGCTTCTTCTGGGAAGAGCTGACTGTGCCAGAATGGGAGAGCTGCTGTTCCTACACTGCCCTCCCCTCCCCACATCCCCACATTTCAGCCCAGAAAATGGAAATTGCTCCATGTTTACCAACCCTCCTGCTCCTTCCCACTCCGCCAGGACCTCTGTGCCCCAGCCAGGTCTCTGCTGTTTACAAGCCCATCTGCTGCTGCTGCTTTTCCTCACCTCGAGTTTGAATGCTCCGTTCAGGGTTTCGCTCACCATTGTGTCAGGAACTGCAAAGAGCAGCCGAGGATTTCAGGTGGGAAGCGAGCAGCAGGGAGAGAGGAATACAAATCTGTTCTCATCCAAAGAGCCCTCAAAATGATTTTAAAAAATAGAAAGGACCAGATAAAAGAGGAAATTCCAAATGTTTTCAGCAGCACAGTCATTCCAGGGAGAGTTTGTCTCATATTTTTGTGAGAATTTGAACATTTAGAACCATAAGGGGAAAAGCGCAAGTGTTCCAATGGCTGTTTTTCTGAAATTACCCTCATCCCTCTGATCTCTGCAGTTTAGTCTCTATAGGAGCTCCAAGCCTCCACTTCACCCAAACCTGTTGAAAATGTGTTGAGAGCTCACCATGCAGTGTAACTCAAGGCTGCATCTCTCCTGGAGTAAGGGGAGACCCTTGGGAGTCAGAGAAAGACTGGAAATGTCTGTGTCTGCTCTGAGGCCTTCAGTGGGGTGCCAGTGGGGAGCTGCTGCCCTCTCTCCCGAGCCTGCATGAGCCTCTCTCCAGAGAGTGATAGGTTCAAGCTCTCTCCTATCCTCCCCTTTGCCAGCAGGGAAGCACAGTGTGGGACAAGCCTGGGCAGGTGCTCAGACAGCACCAGGCTGCTGCCAGGAGCAGGGATGGGAAGCAGCCAGGCTGTGGCTCACACTGTGCTCCTGGACACGGCGTGGCTGCAGTGGGAACCGGTGACCACCCAGCTCTGCTGGGCCCCACTGCTGGGTCTGGGTTCTGTCTGCTCCCAGTGCAGCCTCCCAGTCCATGTTGGTGCCTGGATTGGGAAGGAAGACAGAAAATGTTCTCCTGGACCCTTCTCAGAGTCAGTGAGAATCAGGAGAACCCAAAGAGCTGAACTGCCCTGACCAGAAAACATCGGTGGCCAAAGTGTCTTTACTCCAGCCCTTCCCGGGCTTTACTCCTGGAGTTGTGAAGTCAGCCAAGAACTGGATAAAGGGAGCAGCATTTGGAATGGGCTCTGCTGTGCCCTGAGCTTTGGAAGGCCCAGCCTGTCCAAGCACACCTGCCATTCCATGTGGGAGATCAGACATGGCAGGTTACAGAACCAACATCCACGGGAAGTTCACACCGTGTGCGGACAACGATTGAGAAACAGCAGGAAGAACTGGAAAGTAGAGAGGATGGATTCTCAGGAAGGAAAAGCCCACCAGAGGTTCCTTCTGACTGTCCCTCTGTGCCACTGGATCACAGTGGATCAGCTGCACCAGTTCCCAGCCAGGAATCTGCCTGCTTTAGGGAAGAACACACTGTCCCACCTGGCAGCTTCCTGGCCCTGCCCGACCAGCTCAGCACAATGCACAGATCCTGCCTGAGGCTGGAGCCTGTTGGGAATGGAGGCTCCCAGGAGGGCAGGAGACCCCACTGTGGCCAGGGCAGCTGCTCTGCTCCCACCTGGAACCCAGGATAACATCCCCTTCCCTCTGCAATGGCCCTTCCACAATGGATGTGTGTCTGGATTATCTCTCTTTGAGGACTTCACCGTGCAGAGCAAGGGCTGAAGAGCCCAGAACTGCTCAGAGGTGCTGAGTGAGTGCTGGTTCAGCTTCCCCAGCCCAGAGCACTCAGGGAAACTGCTGGATTTACAGACACGCTCCCAATGGAACCAGCAAGGTGCTGGGATGCCCTGGAAATGCAATGCTCAGCAGGTGAGGGCAGAAAGACTGAAATTAGACTGCAAAAAGTTCCTGCCTCGTTCACTCCCAGAAATGTCCTCTCTGAGCCGAACTGTTCCTGTCTAACAGCAGGCAGTGCTGCAGCTCCGGGGCCTGCAGCAGCACCTCTGGAGCACACATGCTGTTCATTAATGCTAATCCAGGAGCAGCAGTGATCCGAGAGCAGAACCTCCGAGGGGATTAAGTACACAGACACCGCCTCACGGAGCTGCGGTGCAGGGCGGGATCCAACCTGAACGCCCTCCAAAATGCACTCAGATCTGGTTGCTCTGGTTTGGCCCTGACTCCACAGCAGGATGGAAGGAGCTCTGGGATATGGTGAGAGAGGGGAGAAGGAAGAAAAGAGAACAGTCTGCTCCCTGTGCTCCCCAAAAAGCAGCGTTTCACTGCTGGGGCTCTCAGCGTGCACAACAAACTTGCCTCCCTTCCCTCGGTCCCACTAACATTGTTCACTTTCCTGCAAATTGTTTCCACATTCTGTATAAATAATCCCGGTGCCAGCGAGGGGGAGGGGAGGCGCGGGGAAGGGGTGGGAGGAAATCCAATGGCTTTGTTACTTTGGAAAAAGAAGGTGGAGGATGGAGAGGAGCGGTGTGAGCTGGAGCCCTGGCAGACGGAGCAGAGAGTTGCCATCGAGCTTGCGCTCAGACCTGGAGGAAGAAGAGTAAACAAGGAGGAGATTATATATAATTATAGACAATCATGTTGCCGGGGATAAACAGGAATCAAAAGCACGGAGGCACTGGAGTCTGGCACATCCCCAAGCAGGGAACAGAAGCCAGCCAGAGAGAGGCACTGCGGCTGGAACGCGCTTTCCTTTGGGCCTGCTTTCACTTAGCTCAGGGGCTAAGAGGGGTTTTTTCCTCTCTTTTTGGCTGGAGGCATTCCCCCATAAAGAGAGGAGCCTATCCAATGGGGAACAGAAGCCAAACTGAAGTCAGCAGAATTCTTGTCTGTGACATTCACAGATTACCCTGTGAGAAACGTCAGAAACGTTTGGAAAAGATACAGCCCACAGAGGTCAGCAGGAACAACAACAACAGGAATTTCTGAACAAAAATGGCTTTAGAGACACTCCAGAATCTGTGCCTGGGTGTGCTGTGGGCAGCTCCTCTTTGGTAGGACAGAGGGGGAGCTGCAGCTCAGGGTGGCGCTTGGCTCCCGCTCGTGGCTCCCAAGGATCCAGGGTTTGCTTAATGGGGAAAGGGTGAACAAAGCCATGGAGCAAACCTAAAACAACGGCAGATGGGCCATAAGGGCTGTGCTGCGGGTTTTTAAACGAGGGCTTGGGGGAATTTAACAAAGAAAAAGGAGCCCCCTTCGTTCCCTTGAAGGCTCTGGAGAATCAGAGGGAAGGTGACAAACAAAGGACAGCAATCGCCGATGGTGACAGGAGGAGATTGTTTAGCAAGGCAGTGTGAAGAGCTCTCTCCCAGACACTGTTTTCAATCCAAATTGCTCACAGCCCACTGAATTCTTAAGCCATTTTCCTGATCTCTCAGCTGTTCTTCATTGGGAACATAGGCAGATACTTCAAAGCAAAAAAGCAGAGAAGAAAAATAAATATATCTAAGAAACAACCAGACCTGTGTTTAGAATCTGCATAAGACAAGAGAAGGAAGGGAATGCTCATAGGCTCCTTCACCTTCTCCCTTTCAGTACAGATGCTCCCAGTGTCCTTTCTTCTAAGGAAAGAAAATGGATTTTTAAAGGGAAATGACATTTACTCCCTGAGAACAGTGTCACAGTTTGTGGATAATATTATCTGGCTCTCTGGGTGTGGGATTGTGTATTTTTTGTGAATTCATCATTATGGGCATTTTTCCTCTGGGATTTCTTCTGCTGACAAATCCTTCCCCAGAGGATGTACCTGTGTGTGTGCACATGCAGGGGTGAGTGAAAGCTCTCTCTGCTGGCCATATAGAAACTGTTTGGGTGTCACAGACAGGTGATAAAACAGGAGTCATATTCCTCTCAAAACTGCTGGAAAGAACTCAGAAAGAGCAAAGGAAATGGACTTGGAAAAGACAGTAAAGGGTTAAAAAAGGTATTTGGGGTCCAAGTCTTATCTACTCTAAATTTACATCGACTCTGTGAGGTAATATTTAAGCAATCTACTCCCATGCCAAGTTACAACAGCTCCTTCCAAATATCCCAGACAGTGAACGGAACCAAGACTAAAGCCAAGATAAAAAATAGCAAAAATAGCCAAGCACATCCTTTCCCACATGCCCCAGTGCAACGTGAGGCACAAACAGTGCCAGGACTGGAGCCATATGGTGAGAGGCTAGGTCTGCACAGGCTACAGCCTCTTTACTTTCTCTTTCATTTGTACCTGACCAAGAAGGGAGAAGGGCACAGAGCTCTTGTGCCGATGTTCTGGCAAAACTGAAATGAGGTTACTGATCTCCTGCAAGCACAAACGAACATCAATCACCAAACACTCATCAAGGCACAAAACACAGTCCCTCGGTGTTGTTAGACTGCAAGAATTAAGAGTTTATCAAGCCGGAAAGAGCAGATCCTCGAGGGAGAATGGATTTCATAGGCAAGCAGCAAATCCTTCTCCAGGCACCTTGGTGCGACTTCAGCAGCGAGCAAATCAAAAGAGCTCCCACCTAAAGAGAAACACACAGGAGTGTTCCCAGCAGGCATCTTAGGAAAAGCCCTTGGCAGGAGAAAGTGTCAATCCTGCCTCGCCTCCTCCCGCTTTCCTCAAGCAAAGAGGGGAAAAAAGACAGGGGGAAATAAAACAGAGTATGATATTTGCATTGCTGCTTATTTTTGTCTTGCAAAAAACAAATCTGTGCGTGCTGGAGGAACGGTTTGCACTGGCTTGTCACAAAATCTCTGCAGCTGGGTCAGTCAGTTGGACAGCCTGGCTTGGGACAGGCTGGAGGCAGCAATACCAGCCTGACACATCCCCCAGAGGTGCATCCCCAGAGCTCCCCCCAGGGCACGGGGCTGCAGCAGAAGCTGCTGAAGGCTGGCAGAGGTGAAACTCAGCTGCATCTCACCCTGGTAATCCCATTTTGGGGACTGGAACGTGGCCATTGGGAATGAAAATATAATTGAAGCATTTCTTTATTCCAAGTTTGCCTGGTTTCTTTGGAGTCCCACCTCTGGAAAATCCAACTATAAAGGGATAGAGCAATTAGGGTATTGCCCCGCTCCTTGCTCGAGGTGCTGGAATTCCTTGTATTCCCAGCCCTAGGACACTGTTATGTCCTGAAGTGTCCAAGTGCACAGAGATGGGGACTTCTCTGAGGTCAGGGATCACGGGCTGGGGGGGCAGGGGATGAGCTGCAGCATCAGCCACTGCACCTTTAGCCACCAGTGACCTCTCCATGGCCCCACTTCCCTACCCAGGTGCTCAGGAGGCAGATGTTTAAACCTGCCATCCAGAAAATGTCACTGTTCATGTGCTGACACCCCTTACACAGCCGCTTTGGAAATAAATATTCCTGCTTTTTATGAAAAGGGGCAGGGATGAGCTCAGCCCTCCAGGCCAGAGCTGCTGGGCACAGGTACCTTCCAACACATGCCTGTAATGAAGCAGAGAGTTGCTCAGGGGAACCCAACATTTTGTTTAATGAAAAAAAGCCCTGCTTCAAGCTTCTGAAGGGTTATTATAAGCTGTGGCGAGATGAAACTCAAGACATAAGTCTCTTTGTATTTAATAATACATGGGATCGATTTTTTCCTGTGGAGAAACTTCAATGAACACCTTTTTTTTTTTTAAATCTTTTGTTGCAGGTATTGATTATTCATTGAAAATCTAAACCCCAAAGATGTGACCAAATGATTTCACAAAAAAAGGTCTGATTTCTCCTCCAAAGCAGGCATTTCCAAGCAGTGACAACCCCTTTGCTGTACAGATAGTGCAGCGCTGATGGTGAGTTTATAATTAGCCCATACAAATGTGTATGCAAATGTACAAAACTGCATTTAAGGAGAAACTACTCACCCCCTAAAGCAAAAATGCAGCTACAATGGACACCGGAGAAATGCAGCAAGCATTCTAATCTTAGCAGGTAATTAAAGCAGATTAATAAAAGTCAATTTATTGCCAAACTGTCCCCAGACAGGTTCCCACAAAGGCCGCTTGGAGAGCTGTGACATCCAAGCAATGTCTGCTGAAAGGAAAGGAAAGGAAAGGAAAGGAAAGGAAAGGAAAGGAAAGGAAAGGAAAGGAAAGGAAAGGAAAGGAAAGGAAAGGAAAGGAAAGGAAAGGAAAGGAAAGGAAAGGGAAAGGGAAAGGAAAGGAAAGGAAAGGAAAGGAAAGGAAAGGAAAGGAAAGGAAAGGAAAGGGGAAAGGAAAGGAAAGGAAAGGAAAGGAAAGGAAAGGAAAGGAAAGGAAAGGAAAGGAAAGGAAAGGAAAGGAAAGGAAAGGAAAGGAAAGGAAAGGAAAGGAAAGGAAAGGAAAGGAAAGGAAAGGAAAGGAAAGGAAAGGAAAGGAAAGGAAAGGAAAGGAAAGGAAAGGAAAGGAAAGGAAAGGAAAGGAAAGGAAAGGAAAGGAAAGGAAAGGAAAGGAAAGGAAAGGAAAGGAAAGGAAAGGAAAGGAAAGGAAAGGAAAGGAAAGGAAAGGAAAGGAAAGGAAAGGAAAGGAAAGGAAAGGAAAGGAAAGGAAAGGAAAGGAAAGGAAAGGAAAGGGAAAGGGAAGGTGCAAGGTGAGGACAGGACAGGAAAGGAAAGGAAAGGAAAGGAAAGGAAAGGAAAGGAAAGGAAAGGAAAGGAAAGGAAAGGAAAGGAAAGGAAAGGAAAGGAAAGGAAAGGAAAGGAAAGGAAAGGAAAGGAAAGGAAAGGAAAGGAAAGGAAAGGAAAGGAAAGGAAAGGAAAGGAAAGGAAAGGAAAGGAAAGGAAAGGAAAGGAAAGGAAAGGAAAGGAAAGGAAAGGAAAGGAAAGGAAAGGAAAGGAAAGGAAAGGAAAGGAAAGGAAAGGGAAAGGAAAGGAAAGGAAAGGAAAGGAAAGGAAAGGAAAGGAAAGGAAAGGAAAGGAAAGGAAAGGAAAGGAAAGGAAAGGAAAGGAAAGGAAAGGAAAGGAAAGGAAAGGAAAGGAAAGGAAAGGAAAGGAAAGGAAAGGAAAGGAAAGGAAAGGCAGGATGCACAGTGGCCACTGCACCCTCTCCTGCCTGTGCTCCTTGCAGCTGCTCTCCCCCAGTTCCCTCTCATCTCCTATGGGGATTATGCCAGCACAGGTCCATCATGAACAAGGTGTCCCAAAAGCTTCAGGCTTTGTTTTCCAAAATAACCCCCGATGCTGTTACACAGCTAGAACATCCATCCAGCAAAAGCCTGACCTTTGCTGTCATTAACACGTGCCCACTCTGCTGCAGACTCTGTGCAAGAACAGGTGCTGACTCTTGCTTACACAGAAGTGCAGCTCAGGCTGGACACTGCCCCAGCCAGGCTGCTTGAAATGCAGGAAAGACTCAGTGGCAGAGATGTGAAAACAACAGGAAAATCAAAGCCTGAGACTAAAAGAGCAATTAAACCAGCCTCAGAATATATTGGAGTCAAATCAATCCATACAAGAATTGCAGTCACGGTGTGCTGGTGCCCATATTTCTCCCTCCCTCCCTCTTCATTTCCCCCTCTCTCTCTCCCTCCCTCCCTCCCCAACCCAGACTGAGATCCAGCCTCACTGTCTGCTTCATCAGAATATGAACAAACTGCAATGACAACACGTCTCCCAAGATGCTTTATCAGTTTTGCAAAGTCCCAGCTCATCCTCCTCTTGTGGATCCATTTACATATTGATGTATTTATTCCCTTCTCTCCAGGCAGGCCCCATGAGATTAAACTATTTTATTTACAAAGACATTGGGGTTGCAGCTCCTAACAATTAAGTCAGCCAAGATGGAACTTTGCTGGTGCTCAGAGATTGATGTGTGAACAGAGGAATCAGCCTCGTCAGCGATTTGGGAGCAGCTGGGGGGGACTGGCTCAACCCCATCTCTATAAACCACTCAAGAGCTGCTGCAACTGGGAAAAATGAATTGGGGTGGTGGGAGTCACCAATGTACAGAAGGCAGAGATAATGAGGCAACAGAAGGAGCAATGAATAAAACCAGGAGGAGAAACTTTGCCAGCAGGGCTCACCTTCAAAGGTTGGTGCTCCAGAATGGTTTGTGCCTCCTGGGAACTTGCAGGCTCCTGGGAGCTGCCCCTGCTCCATCTCCCTCATCCATGCCAGGCACACAAGGCTCCAGCATGTGCTCCTGTTGGACCCTGTGCCTCTCACCAGGAGAAGTATGTCCAGGTGAAATGCATCCATCAGAGCATCTCAGGCTCCTTAAACACCGGAGCTGAAAAGTCACCTCCTGATTCAGGCCTGTGTAAATCTGGCACACTGTTGCCTCTCCGTGACAGCAACTTCAGCCAGCGCCAGCGTTCTTCCCAGCATCTCTGACATTTCAGAATTATATTTAGAGACCTGGATGGGAATTTAATTTTGAAGTTTTCCACGACACCCTGTCATTAAATATTCCGCTGTCGGTGCCTGCTGTCGGGGGTGTCGGTGCGGAGCGAGCCTGTGCCACTGCCTCCAATTAAACAGGCCCAAGGAAAGGCACTAAAGAGTGCTGGAACCATCTTAAAAGTCAGCACGTGTCTCCCTATTAATTCTCACCCTGATCTTTTGCATAGCGCTATCGCCAGGCTAATTAATCACCGGTGTGAGCTCGAGCATTAATTGGAACAATGAATCATTTTTTTTGTCTGTTCCTGGCAACTTCTAGCCTATAGGAATGCAGCTACTGCCATTACTTTAATAATTATTATAAATATAAAGCCAGCAGCACACACTACATTTGGTAGGCATTAAAAAAGACGTGGTATTTGGCCTGGAGCATTAACAATCTGGTGCATGTTCAGGGGAGTGATGGATGCAGCTCACTGACAGTCCAGAAATGTGCTCCCTGAATCACTTTAACTCAGGACAGTTTATGGAGGTGCTGGGGAAAGCACAGGTTTCAGGGATGCAGTGTCTGGATCAACACCCTTCAGCAGGTCCTGAACTCATGGCTTGTTGGGACTTCCAGGGCGCCCAGGGATGGAAACACCTCCATGAGCTGCTTGAGGGAGGAGAAGCTGCTGACAAAGCTGTTCCAAGATTATAAATGTATGGAATGACTCAGGTGCACCCTGTGTCCTGCCCAGGAAAAGCAGCTGCGTGCACAATGGATGGGATGTGGCACTGACAGCTCAGGCACTGGGGTCAGGACTCACCTCCAGTGTCAGGCTGGCAGAAGCACTCCAGGCTTGGGATGCTGGGAAACACAAAGCCACAAGGATGAGAACAGAGCTTTTCAGGGAGGAAACAAAAGCTAAAATGTGAACAGCTATAAACCCCCAATTTGTCACACAGAGGACAGCGAGTATTTCCTTTCCTTACCAGCCTGGAGAAGCGGAGGGGGCTGAAGGAGAGCTCAAGGTGAGGCCCGTTATTTACTGCTGCTGATGAGTAAGCAAACCCCCACATCATGTTTTCCTCCAGGACAGGAAAGGCTCTGGAGTGTTTAGCAGGCCGGGCAGTTGTTCTTTTCTCCCTCCTGGGGTGTATTTTACATGTTCTTCCAGCAAGACACAGTCCCACTATTAATTGTTCACACACACAAAACACATGGAATTCTCCTCTGCCCCCACTCAGACCCAGCAGACCAAGTGGGGGAGGGCTGGAAAAGTCACCTACTGAGACAGGGGTGGGGACAATAATGTAAAAAAGATCCAAAAGGATTTGTGTCCGTTTTTTAAAAAATGTAATATACTTCTGTGCACCAGTTTAAAAGCACAGGCTTGTTTGAACTTCCTAAGGAGGCGGGAGCACGGGGCAGGAATTGGCAGGCTCCGATCTGGCTGCTTTTCCTTATTATGAGAAAATCCACTCAGGTCTTGTGCGAGGGTATGAATTCTTCATCTCATATTGTGTTTGCACATAAGCGTGAAACACATCCCGAGCGCTGGTGCCGTCCCCGGAGCACAATGCGAGAACAAGGAGGGCACTGAGAGCAGGGCTGCTGCTCCTGCCCGGCCCGGGCTCTGCGCTGCATTCACCACATCCACGGCACTGAAAAGGAGAACCCCAGGCACGTATTTCCTCCCCAGGGCTCGGGGGCCCTGGCTCTGAGCTGTTGTCCCTGTGGGAAGCTCCCGCCTTCCCTTCCGTAAATGTTCCCCCCGCTGCCGCTGAATCACCAAATAATCAGGAGACCCGTGGGAAGGGAATTAAAGGGTGGTTATCACGCTGCCGTGTTCTGCTCACTTTATTTGTTTTAAATGACCATGAAAGCAAAGGGGGAAGAAAACACACAAGTGGAAACTTAATTGAGCTGCTGAAATGTCTTCAAAGGAGCATTCTGGGCTGGATTGCAATGCCTCGGCTCCCACTGGTGGCATTTGCTCACATGAGTGGGCAGCTGATGAGGCAGCTCGGGACCATTCTCTGAGTGATCTGTGTTTTCTGCTGCAGGTTTGGAGCAGAGGATGGCACAGACACCCAGCTCTGGCGTCTTGGGGACACTGCATGTCCCAGAAAGGGGCAGGATGGGAGCGGGCTGCAGCTACCTGGCATTGCTCTGGGCTACAAGGGTCTGAGTCCTTGTTTTATGGCAGAGTTTGCTACTCCAGGGGAAATATCCATGTTGGGGTACAGCTTTTCCCTCCTGGAGCCAAGGACCATCTGCCCTGACTCCACTTCTGGGCAGGAGGAAAGGGGAACCCACTCCACTTATCACAGGCACCAAAGTGCAGGCACAAGGTGACAAAACCACCTCAGGTCACAAAGTGGCCTTGGTTAGATGCTGTCTCAGGGTGGAGGTTTGGGAAGGGCTTCCAGAGGGGCTGCAGAGCCCATGGAGGATTTATGGGGCAGGAGAGCACATCAAAGAGCTGGGCAGCAGCTGGTCTGGGACAGGAGCACGGTCAGAGGGACAGGAACAGTGCCACGGGAACAGAAGGGAACTTGCCATGGAACTGGCCAGCAGAAAAGGACCCAAATGTGGGGAGAATACTCTGACAGAGAGAGGGAGGAACTGCCCTGACCAGCTGCCTGGAGCTGCAATGTAGGAGAGGGGGCAAAGAAAAGCCAAGATGTGGAAAGGCAGGTCCCACAATCCGAGCACAAAGAGAGCCACCCACAGCTGAGGGAGAAGACAGGGCGGGACCCTGTGGGAAAAGGGGGCTCAAGAAATCCAGTGTGGGAGCCCAGGGATCTGACAGGGAACCTGCTGGACCTGCTGGAGCAGCCACACTCCAGCTAATCTCCAAGTGGAACAGAACTTGCCTTTGGCTTGTTACACCCGGTTTTATTATGAGTCCAATATGTACCCAAGTAAATAAAAATGGGTTGCTCTCTATTCAATCTTCTACAGGATCTTAAAATCTTCTAACATGCAGGAAACTCTATCAAAGATCCCTTGGGAAGGATCCCTGCATTCTCATGTCTGAGTTCTGAGTCCTGTGCAAATCCAAACGAAGGCAAATGGGAGGAGGGGGAGCTGAGCTGCTCTGCCCTGCTGTGTACATCCCTTCCACTGGCCCAGCACTGCTCAAAGGAATGGATCAGCTCCTTTCCCATCCATTTTTCCAATCTTCTCCTTACATATGGGCTGACTCAAGCCCAGCAGCAGTTTTTGGGATGCCCTGTCCCCTGCTCAGTTCCTCCTGCCCCTATTCCATGCCCCAGCTGTTTTGTCAGGTGCCTTCCAACCCCAGGATCTCCCAGGAGCCTGGTGCTCTGAAATCCAGTGAGGTGGGGTGCACATCCCACTTGTGCTGGGCAGATAATGATAAGAGCAGGCAGGGATGGGAAGGGGGATGGAGCCCTTCCTGAACTCCTCCTGCTCCACTGGCTCTCACTAGGTCAGCACTTTCTGGGAATTATTGCGTTGCCAGATGTTGATTGGGCATCTGACAGGAGATGAATAAAGCCAATAAAGCCCTTATTTCTGGCTATAAAAGCAATAATGAAAAGCAGACAGGGATGGTGGATAGGTTGCCCAAGGCCTTCCTAGGCCACACGGAGCTGACTGTAGCAGGAACTACCTTCAGCTGCCCTCCCTTCTTGTTCCCTCCTGCCTGTGTGCCATGAGCAACAGCCCTGAGATGGAGCACTTGGATGACTGTGTACAGCCAGAATTCCTCTACTCCTGTCCAGGCTCCCCAGCCATGACCAGAGCTGTCTGTGCTGAGCTCATCCCACAGTGAGATCAGGGCTGTGCACAGCAGGGCAGCTCCAGCATCCCCACACGGGCCAAGGCTCCTCCTTTAAATAAAAACTCCTCCACTCCAGGGTGGCACAGGAAAGCTCCTGCTCCTGTGCCAAAGGCTGCCCAGGCCTCTCTCCCAGAGGCACAGTCCTGCCTGTGCTTTCAGCTCCTGCACAGCTAAAGACCAAGTCTGAATATCAACCACTTCCTTTGTGCTCTGCTGTACCAGCCTGGGGATATTTGGCCAGTTCTGAGGAGTTCTGAGATTCTGAGATGTATTTCTGCAGGGAGATTTGCTACACAGCTGACAGCAGAAAAGCTGCCTCTGTCCCTCCCTCCAACAGTGACACCTCTGCTCTTGGGAAGTGCTGCTAAAGGGGCAGATCACAGAATCAGAAAATTACAGAATCTTGGACTGGTTTGGGTTGGATGGGTCCTTGAACATGTCTCATCCCACCCCTGCCATGGGCAGGGACAGCTTTTGCTCCCCTAAGTTGCTCCAAGCCCCATCCAGCCTGGTCCTGGACACTTCTAGGGATCCAGGGGCAGCCACAGCTTCTCTGGGCAACCAGTGCCAGGGCCTCTCCATCCTCATTAGGAAGACTTTCTCCCTAATATCTCATCTAACCCTGCCCTCTGGAAGTGGGAAGCCAGATCCTACCATGCCCACACCTCCCAAAGCCAGGTGACAGCTGCAGATCTGGAGGGTGAAGGGGATATTTACAAATAATTCCCTGGGTTTATAACCTCATAATCAGGGATCTAAATGAGCTCCCCATTGAACAAGCTGCAAACCTGAGGGTTGGTGGCAAAGGTATGCTTTGTGGCAAAGATATCATCCTGCCATTCTGGGAATACTGGCAGTGAGCTGTGCACACCTGGCTCTGGATAAACCTGCAGATCCAGCTCAGCCCATGGCAATCAGAGCAGCCCTGGGATCCAGGCTGGCCACTGAAAAGAAACATTTGAAATGTTCACTAACAGTGTTTTAGGGGTGGGCACCACCAGAGGGACAATGCCCAGCTCCACAGAGACAAAGTCCAGCCTGGCTGACACACAGTGGCACAGAGCAGAGTTGCATGACTGTGGTTAAGCTGCAAGGCTCAGGCCCAGCTCTGACTCATGAGCCAGGAACAGTTCTTCCCAACCAACAGTGCCTTCAGCCCAGGAACTGATGCAATCCACATGGAAAAAACTCTTGCTGGACCTCAGAATGCCAAGGAGTCAATTCCTGATCCAAAGGCCAGGAAGCTGCCCCAACACCACAGGACATGATCTGGTTACATTTGTGCAAACACCTGCACCAGCACTGATACACACACCTATGCATTCAACATTTCTATTTTCCCTGGCATCAGCTGCCAGCACAATGGATTGGGAATGCACATTTAAGGTGGAAAGCATTCCTGGAAACTGGCTGTTCTTCAAAGGTATATTTACTGGATGTTCCAATAGCCACAACTCAATAAGCATACAGCAATATTACACTGGCTAAAAATATCTGGGATAAAAGAAGAGAGAAACTCCCCTTGCCATTTTATTTAATATTTTTATCAATTATCTGAATGACTATATAAATCCTTGTCATGGGAAAGTTTGCAGATGCCAATGAGATTGGTGGGAGGGGAACAAGAAGCAGGATTGGGCTATCAATTCTCTGGGATCTGACATGAGTGAGTGCTGGCCACATGCCAGTGAAACATGATTTAAACTGCCAAATACAAGAAATACAAGAAATGTGAAACAAGAAACACAGGTTACACTCACAGGATGCTGCCTTGGAAAGGAATAGTTTGAAAAGGATTTGGAGGATATTGGAGATTTGTGGTAGCCCTAAAGCTGCCATAAAGGGGGACTGTGACCCCTCAGTGCTGAGAAGGGATGATGGATGATCCCAGCAGGAAGGATTCCTTCTGGCACACAGCTCCAGGAACCTGCTGCAAGGCCATGATCAGGCTCTGTTCCTTCCTTAATGGAGAAAGGGAAAACACAGGAGCAAGTCCACAAAGCCAAACAGTGACTCTGAGGCTGGGAAATGGAAGCTGCCCAGCATCCTCCTGAAGGAACCCAAGGTGTCAACTTGTCAAGGATGTGACTGAGACAGGACTGGCCACTGCTCCAGGCACGGATATGGGATGGCAGCTGGTGGGGAGGGCTCCTGAGAACAATGATACCTCTTCCAAGATGATTGCAGATTTAACCTTGAAGAAACCCCACAGAAACAGCCATGGAGGATGTCCAGCACTGGAAGAGCTTCTCAGGGTACCAGGTGAAATGACAAGGTCAGGTGTTTTCCAGAAGGGGCTCTTTAACTCACCTCTGGGAGAAATTGTACAGGGGGTTGGTTACACTACCCGTGGCTGTGGGAACCCCTGGATTGCTGTACTGGAGCCTAGCCTTTGCACAAACTGTTTGAAGCAGGCTTCTCTTTGTATTTGAGGGAATGGAGGAAGCCTGTGGAATGGTTCAGGCAGACTGAAAGACTTTTCCTGGCTGCCTCAAACTCTACACAAGGGGATACTTCTGCTTAAGCTTTACACACTGAAAGTTATAGGGCTGTCTCTTCCCAAATTAAGCAAACAGAGATTCCCTCCTGCCGAGCTGAAAATCTCAGTATCAGTTTCTCCAGTCCTGAGCAAATCCTCACCAGTCTGGCTCTGGAGAAAATACATAAAGAACCCCCGTCTGCTCTGCGTTCCAGCTGGGGAGCTGCATGGATATCAGCAAGGTTTCAGGGTGTAACAGAGCAGAAACCAGCTCAGCATGCTCAGCTTCTCAAGCTAAGTCTGTCCTTCTGTTTCCATAGATTAGCTCTTCCCTGCATTCCCCCTGCACAGGATGCCAGCCTGGCCAGGGCAGCAGCGAGCCACGAACAGCAGGAGGTCCTGCTTCATCCAGCACCAGCTCCCCATCCCCAGCACTGGCAGCTTTTGTTCTCCTGCCTCCTGTCTCATCTCTCCAGCCTGTCTTACATTCCTCCTTCAGGGCCCCCTCCAAAAGTTACTCCACAAAACAGGATCCTGCTTTTCTATTTCAAATCCAGACCTGGCATCGGAGCAAAAATAAAAAGCGATCCATCGTGGCACTGATGCACAAAGGTCTTTTTCCATCTCTCCCTTGGTTTTTGAAAGTTGAACTATCACAAGCAAAAATTCAGCTGCTGTTTGGATGCACAGGGAACACGTGGACTCAGACAGCGGGACACAAGGAGTGTTATTTCCTGGATAAAAAACTGAATGCATTGAGTAGACTGATCTTACCTGTACAGCTTCCTGCCAAAGCTGTGAGCTCATGTCACTGGGGGAGCTCCCATTCAGTTCTATGTCCCACTTGCCCTGTGGCTCCTAAACCCCACATCATCAGTGGCAACTTTTCCACCACAAACCAGATCCTTGGTGGAGTACCAGCTCCAAGTGTTCTTGGCAGATCCAAGTCTGCCCAGACAGTGCCATCCCTTCCCTTAGGAGCTACAGCAGTCCTAAAACGAAACAAGCAACTTCCTGACTGCCAGCTATTGCTTCCCTGAACAACAGCATTTCAGAGTGAATGTGTTATCAAAACAATAAACCAGGCTGTGCATGTCCAGATTAACTTTCATCTGCTGTTTCCAGGAAGGAGCAGCTGCTCTGACAGCTCCCTGCACATCCTGTGCCTGGGTTGGTGTTTGCTTTATCTGGAGCAGAGCAGCCCCTTTGAGGGGGGGGCAAGGTCTCCTGACCTTGCCAATTACTACAGTCAGGTGCAGGCTGCAGAACTGGAGTCCCTTCAGCTGTGAAGGAGCCCCAGAGACCCAAAAGCCATGCTGTTATTGAATGCTCCAAGCCATGGGGCCAGACCAAACCTACCCAAGTAATTCCTCCCAGAACACAGAATGGACCAGCACTGGGCATTTCACTCCCCAGATCTGTTCATATTGCACCTTCCTGCTTCCTAGTGCAGCTTGCATCCCTAGGAAGCCTCTCTGCCCCTGCTTGTCTCCCTGCATGACCTCATGGTGTTTCCCAGACACAGCCCAATCAGCTAAATCTCCCCCCATTCCACTGCTCTGGTTTAGCTAAGCAAGATTCCCATTAGCAGGAGAGGGAAGGTGGGATGACTGGAGCTCACAGTTTACCCACCATTGTGAAGAGCAGCTGTGGCTGCCCCATCCCTGGAAGTGCTCCAGGCCAGGTTGGAGCAGCCTGCTCCAGTGGGAAGTGTCCCTGCCCACAGCAGTGGCTGGGACTGGATGGGCTTTAAGGTCCCTCCAAACCTCCCCAGTCTGTGATTCCATGATTGTCCTCTTGCCTGTGAGTGAGTGCAGCCTGCAGAGGTCCATGCCCTGGGAGCTTGGCTTGGACCACCAAACCCTCAGACTTCTTCAACTCACTCTCAGGCTCTGAATAAAGGAAATCAAGAGCTGAGGTTCAGGAAGGGAACTGTGTGTTCTCATGCTGGAGGCCCTGAAGGAAGTGGAAGTGAATTCCCATAAAGAAATTACCAGGATCATTAAGGATTAATAATTACCTTTGCATCTGATAAGCTATTGGAGCTTTAATTTCCTGCAAGGTTTTTGTGAGCTGTTGTGTGTACAACAAATGGTGTGTGAGCTCAGCCTGGGTAGGATGTGCTCAGCCACCAGTCATTTTCCAATTAACCTGGAGCTGTGGTGTGATGAGTAATCAGGCACAGAGAGGGAATCTCAATTTGCCCGCCCTTAGAACAGGTTACTGGGATTTGTACTGGGTAGCAAACAATTGCAAATCCTAACTAACCAAAATAACAGGGCCCTGGCCAGTGTCAAGTCTAATTTCACTAAATGCCAGCATCATTACCTTCTCCTGTGGTGGTTGATTTTGAACTGGCACCAGGAATGAGTTATTCCCACTCCACGGGGATTTCAGATTTCATCTTTGCTTCCATCTTTGATTTATTTTCTGGGTTAGATGTTCATATTTTTGCCCTTCTGTTAATGATAAGGTTTGCAGCTCGCTGTCTCACTGGTGAAGGAACCAGGAGTGCAGCACCTGGGTATGCTGGAAGTGTGATTGGCCACCTTAGACACTTCCCCTGGCTCAGAAACACTGCTGTTCTCCCCCTTGGCAGAAATCTCAGTTCAAAAGCATCACTCTTCTCCCAGAAATGAATTCTGCCTCAGGAACTGATTTAAATCAGAGACCAAAATAGAGGAAAAACCACTCTCCTGTTATTTTCACTCTTCCCCTGCTCAGAATCTCATGCAACCAATCAGCTGCTACTTACAGAACATCTTCCCAAGACTGAGCTTTTTTCCTGGAGATGCTGGAAGAGGAGGGCACATCCCACTGCCACTGGAGCAGCACAGTCAGAACTTCACTCTGGAAGCTGCTCCCAGTCACCTTCTATCAACCACTACTGGGCAAATGTTTATGGTGAGAGTGTCTTAAGGACCCAAAAAAAAAATTAAAAATCAAGGAAAACTCTGTCTGTGTCCTTCAGGTGATTTCTCTTCCCCCACTCTCCCAGTACAAACCTAATAACTCCACCCTAAAAACCCCAATTTTTACCTTCAGCTCTGCAACTGCCACGATCCTGGTCCAGTCAGGATCAGGTTTTCAGTCTTCCTGCATAATTTAGGAAGATCTTACTGCCAGAAAGTAATTTCTCTGCAAAGAAAGACCAGTAAGTCTTGCCTGATCCCTTTAGCTCTGTATAACTGCAAATTTAATGACCCCACAAGCTGCCATGTCCTGTAAATCTTTAATAAAAATATTAAAGAGCCCCAGCAGAGGATCTACTGCTCAGTCCTCTCCTCACTGACACTCACCCTGAGCTCCAAGCCTTCTTCCCAGTATTTTAACCTTTTCAATAATAGATTATTTTAACCTGAGTTTAGGGAGTTTGGACCATAATCCATCAGGCAAAGTTTTCTTAAAGCCTCATGGAAAACCAGATAGATTTATACTATCTAGCCTGATAGTTATTTCATTAGCATAAGTGATCAAATTAGTCTTACATGATTTACCTGCAATATATCCATGCTGACTCATTCCTACTACAGTAAATTGATTCATCCTAAAAAAAAAAAAAAATTGAGCCACAAACTAACTGTAAATGACAAATTTTAGAAGAACAGCATTCCTCTGGAATCTCTGCCTCCTGTTATTATCTCTGTTGGGATGGAGCACAGGCACTGTGGGGTTTGTTTGGGAATGGGCTGGACTAAAGAGGGTACAGGAACAAGTGGAGGCATGAAAGAACTGTCACTGCAGAGAGGGCAGCCACAGTCAAGGATTCTTGACTCTCTTCAGAGAGACACACAGCACAAGAAATTAAGCCTGGCTCAAGACACTCAGAGTGGGATTTTTCTGATCTGATTTTCTACAGACCCTGACAAAGCACCTCAGGCAAGAGGGACAGGAGCAGGTACACCTTGGAGCTTCCAACCACACATCCACCATTGCCTTCTACTTCTGATAAAACTACTAAACCACCTGTCATTGGATACTGCTGGGGCAGGGAAAAAGCAGCCTTGAAGCCATTTCTCAGGCTGCACAAGGACAAGAAATCACAACAATGATTAAACACCTGCAGGGTGAGTGAGAGCCATGTGTCTTGTGATGTTTTGCAGAAAGTCTCTTTTCAAAGAAGTGCTGCCTTCTTGGATCAATTTCTATTTTGTTTTTCACATTCTACCCTATATAAAGTGTAGTGTTTCTTTGAATAAAGCTCTCTCTCTCTTTTGCTTCTCCATTATGTGAGGAAGTATGTTGCATTATCCTTTTCAATGCTCTCCTATAGCCTAAAATGCAACACCCACCTCCCCCCCCCAAAAAAAACCCATAAAAAAGCTATTGCATGGCCAAACTATCTCTTTCTTACAGTTCCTTTCCCCACCATGGTGGGCAGTAATGTCCCTCCCTAAAGGGTCTCTCCACAGCTGGATGCAGCTGCCAGGCCCCAGGGAGCAGCCCCAGGGATTGCTGCTGGCACGGTGCACAGGCACTCACTGGGGCTTGGGGTGCAATTCCAGGTCTGCTCCTGTCCTCTTGTGCCACCTTTAGGCACAGCACCTTCCTCCCAGAGCTGGCTTTCCTCCCACCTCCAGCCTGCCTTGGTCAAACCTGAACTCTACAGAGAACAGAGCAACTCAGGTATCTCCTGGAGTCCTCTGGGCAAAGGTGTCTAACTCTGCTGCCACCTCTTTCAGCCACAGCAGAGACTTTTCTTTCATTTTGCTGTTGGCTGAACATCCAGTTGAGATTCCTCACACAAGATTTAAAGATGGGAGAGGAGGGAGAGACACTTTTTATATGGGCAGGTAGTGACAGGGCAAGGAGCAATGGTTTTAAACTGCCAGAGGGCAGGGATGGATGGATATTGGGAAGGAATTGTTCCCTTTGAGGGAGGTGAGGCCCTGGCAGGTGTTGCCCAGAGCAGCTGTGGCTGCCCCATTGCTGGAAGTGTCCAAGGCCAGGTTGGAAGGGGCTGGGAGCACCCTGGGATAGTGGAAGGTGTCCCTGCCCATGGCAGGGGTGGAATGGAATGGACTTTAAGGTCCTTTCCAATCCAAACCATTCTGGGGTTCTGTGACTTGGGAACTTAACCACATAACATGGATAAATTTAATTTTGTCTAGGGAAGCATTTTCATATCAAAGCATGCTCACGAAGGCCCTCTCCACATGCAGCTATTGGGTAATCTGGGTTACCACCTGAATCATTAAACTACATTTTAATTTCAACCCTGTTCTCAAAGACAATGAGGCCACATTCAACCTCACATTGAGGGAAAAGTCAGTCATGTAGCTTTTAAATGGTCACAGTTGAGAGGTAAAATAAAGGCCCAGTCATTAAAGCATTGGAAAACTGGGCACTATATAATCCTCTGTCAAGCCTCCCCACTGGCTGGCACAGTAAGATGGTATAACCAGAGATGGTATTTTTTTCCTCCTACATATACCCTCATTTAGTTTCTCAGGGAAAAGAAAAACCTCTTGAAGCTCTTAAGAGTTTAAAGAGAAATGAAGTTAAGTCTGACATCACGGAGGCGTTTCCAGCCTGCTGTGTTGGATCAAGGGATGAGCTGTGTCCTCAAGCAAGAGCAGGCACCAGTGAGGATTCATCCCTGACCAGCCAGCAAAATTCAGTGTAACTGAGGCTCTCCTCAAGCACCATTGACTTCAAAAGGTTTTAAGCATATATTTAAAATTATGGGAAGCTTTGATAACCTGGGACTTTAGTCTAATCCAAGGATGTCTCTAGGAAAGGAGGAGATGCTGCCTCCAAGCACAGGACACACATGGGCACTCCATGAAACCCCTTAATTAGCACCTAATCTGTGCCCTGCCAGGAAATCTGAGTCTCTTCTCGATGAGCACCATCAACATCATGGTAGTGCTGCAGGAACCTTCTCCTTAATTACACAGAATCTCTGGAGCAACCACGCACTGTGTAATTAGACCCAAAATGAAGTATTTCAGTAACTTGCATTTAACAAGTAGTACTGCCATCCTGATTGCCAGCCAGTGTTCAGCCACCATAAAAAGATGTTCTTCTTACACAGGAAAACAGATTTCTCCTGCTTCTAAAATGCTGCATACTGGAGATTTTTTCCAGGCTTTTCTAACATCAAGTCCTGTGTCCTTACAGATCTCAGGGCCAGCACTGACAAGGGAGCTTATCAGGCAGAATGATCTCTGGAGCAGGCTCCCAGCTGGATTAAGCACCACTATGAATGGAGGAAATCAGCCCAAAAATAACAGGGAAAATGACAGCCTTCCTGCCATTCGACAGAGATCTTGCTTTTCCCTTTTTTCTCTTGTGCACGTTCATAATTTTGTAGACAGGTAATTATATGTCTGATAAAAAGACCACTCCTCCTAGTTCAGGCTTCAAAGCTGGCAGAACTGGCAGAATTCAGTTGCAAATTCATCCTAGAAATCACCCAGTAAAAATGCAGCTGGGTGGAGGTGGAAGATCTCACTTCCAATGGAGGTATTCAAGTGGGAGATTTGGAATCAGCCTCAGAGCTGCTGCTCTTGCCTTTACCTTCATCCTCCAAGCACAGGGGAGAGCTGAAGGAATGCAGATCTAAGCTCAGTTCTCCCACAAGGCAGGGATCCAGGTGTGTTTGGTTGATGTGGCCAGCAATGTGTGTTCTGTCACATCTGCTGAACCCAGGTGGGGCAGTGACCCTGATCTCCTGGCACACATTATCTGCTCATGGGCCAGCTTTAAACCAGCTGGGGCAATCATCTTTATCTTTGCCACAGCCCATCCTCCCTCCAGGAAGAGATCATCTGCTGCTGGCCCATTCAGTCCCACTGCATGGCTGATAAAATTCCATCATCCCACTGGGAGATGCTCCAGCCAGGGGGAGCAGCCAAGCCTTTCCTACCCAGATAAAAACTGACATTTTGGACACCAAGGTACCTTCTTTCCACTGGATTCCAGAGGAAAGCCAGACCTTTCCACATCATCCCTGGGCCTTCAGAGGAAACTGCACCTTCTACAGGAGCACTGCTCCAGCTGAACCACATCTGCCACTGCAGGAGGATGCAGCCACCATTGAATGGCACTGCTGCCAACACCCTGACTGACTGACGGGTGTCAGCTTGGATTCTGACTCTGGCAGTGTTTTGGGATTGTTCTTTGTAATACTGCATTTCTATTTTAATTTTCCTAGTAAAGAACTGTTATTCCTAATTCCCACATCTTTGCCTGAGAGCCCCTTAATTTCAAAATTATAATAATAATTTGGTGGGAGGGGGTTTACATTCTCCATTTCAAAGAGAAGCTCCTGCCTTTATTGGCAGACACCTGTCCTTCAAACCAGGACACCAGGCCACCCCAGCTCCCAGCTGTGCAGGACAGCACCCACTCTGCTCTCTCAGGAAGGTGAATTAAGTGGGGTGAGAAGATCACCCTAAACCCAAGCCTGTTTCCTACAGGCAGCTCAGCACCCAGCCCTGCCATTCCCATCTCTCCCACCCCTGTGGCAGGGCAGAGCCAGCTCAGTCTGCCCAGCCTCCCTGCCCAGACGTGCCCTTCCTTCCCCAGGAGCCCCACAGACACATTCCCTTGGATTGAAAATCTTCCAGCAGGAATGGCTGCCAGCCATGTGGGCCAGTGAGCACATGTTGTTTGGGGAGGGCAGGAGTGAGGAACACCCTGGAATTTAGGGCATGGTAGCCCAATCTTCCATCTTCCTCTGAAGTGTGGAGTGGGCTCTGCTCAGGAGAGAGCCAGTGCAGAATTCAGAACCACAGAACTTTCTGAGCTGGAAGGGACCCACAGGCATCACCGAGTCCCACTCTTAAGTGAATGGTCCATACAGGGGCAAAACCCACAACCCTGGCATTATTAGCATCATGCTCTGACCAAGTGAGCTAATCCTAGTGAAGAACTACAGGGAATTTTCATAAGGACATGGGCCCAGAGACTCTGCTCCATTGTCATGAGCTGCTCTGGGGGCGTCAGAGTGAGAGCTGCACTGCCAAGGCTGCCAAGATCAGGTGTAAATGAATACATCAAACAACCAGAGAAAGAAGCAGGAGTGGAGTGAACAAACATTTGCTCTAACAGCTTCTACTCACCTGGATCTTGTCAAAACACCTTTATCTCATCACCAGCACTGCTCAGCATCAGCACCGTGCCATCCTAGTAGGGCAAACAAACCTTCCCACAAGATGTGAAGATAAAGGGGAAGAATAAAAAAACAGCTTCACTGGTTTTCTAGTGACAGGACAGCCAGTGGAGAAAACTGATATTCCCTGAACAAAACCAAAGACTGGATAGGAAATGAGCCCTGAAATTACCATCAGACATTTCCCTGTCTAACAGACGTTTGTTCTGGAGGTCTTCAGTCATTATTATTTCAGGGCTGTGCCTGGCATCACTTCTTTCTGACACATACACATAGAACAAGCCAGAAATGTATCCAAGCTACTCCTAAGAAGCTCGGGCCCTGGGAACTGTTCCTCTCCAGCCCAGGAGACCTGCTCACACCATTACTATTCTTACCACTTTCTTAGCACCTACACTGAATATCCCTTGTTTTTAAGTCCATTCCTGCCCTCCCAGCACAGACCCATCCCTCCCTCTTTGCCAGAGCATCATCACCAGGTGCTCTCTTGCCCAAACACGCCCAGTTCCCTCTGTCTGCTCCCCAGGCAAATGTTCCCTGCCCTATGATTGCTCCAACACGCTGCTCATCTCTGTTGGTGTGTGCACTGCCTGTCTCCCCACTGAGGCAGGGACTGGTTTACAGATCTTTCAGGTGCAAGTTCTACATTATGAATAAAATAAAAGATCTGCTCAATCAGAGACATGGGGGGAAAAAACACACAGGAGCCCTACCTGTGCTCAAACACCCAAAGAGCAAAAGCCTAAAATACGCTGCGGATGAGAAGATAAAATCAGGAGCATCACAACTAAATTGGGATGTCTGGTCACTTTAGCTCTGTCACAACTGTACCCTGCTGGTGCTATTGAAGCCTCTCAGCTGCCCTTTAGCAGCAAGTCCCTTTCTTAAGCTGCCAGGCCTTTGTTCCTCCCCAGAATAGTGTCCTGCTCGTGCACACAGGGGCAGGGCAAGGTTGGACACTGTGCACTGCATTGTACTGTCAGCCTAAATAGAAGCTGATGGGATAATAATTAATTGCAGTCTCCCTGTAATAAAAGACAAGACAAAGCCAGAGATATAAATAAAATCATCAAAGGGACTCACAGAATAGGAGCTGTGTCTGCATTTTGTGGGCAATTTACAAGCCAAAGGAAGGCTGGGAACCCAAGGACTGAAAAGCAATAAAAATCTATGGAGCCCTCACAAAACCGTGACAGCGTCTCGCTGATCTGCCTTGTTAGCAGGCAGAGGTATAAATTCCCTCAACACCTCCGTTGTTTAAGGAGTGGAAAGGGAAGGGAAGAGCAGGGCTGGAAGTGGGGGTGACCCGCAGCTCAGCGGGGAGCTGCCCTCGGAAGAATAGCCGGGACAGAAGGCACCCAGCCTGCAGCAGCCTGCCAGCGGAGCTGCCGGGCCCCGGGGCTTGCACCGAGACCTTTTCAACTCTTTGTGCCACTTTCCTCTCCTTATGGCCTGCACAAAAGCCAAGGCTGCCCTGACCCGCAGCTCTGCAGGGCCAGCTGCCTGTCCCTGCTCCCCGGCTGTCACCGCAGGGCCGGGAGTGCTGAGAGAGCCCCGGCACCGAGCAGCTGCAGCCTGGGGACAGCTGAAACACCCGGGCAGCAGAGCAGCTCCTTTTCAAGGCCTTCATTGGGGTCAGCGTTGGGCAGGGAACCCGAGGGGTCACAGACACCAACACTGGTCCTGCTGGACAACACCTAGGAGGAGAAATCAGCTTTGCCAAACACCAGAGCTGGGGATTCCATCCTCACCAGAGTCCCTAGATAGAACTTTAGTGCTCTTGCTCTAGGGCTGTCATGCTGACCGAGTGCTGTTGCAGTCATGGTGACAAGGCAAAAAAGCTCTGCTTGGTGACTCCATCTTCTCCACTGTTTTCCCCACCTGGGAGTACCATTTTCCAGTCTTAGATGTTATCCTGGCTCGTTGTTTTTAGGGGTTTTTATCACTGAGTGGTATCCCATGAGCACTTGCTGTCACACACCATTTTGGAGGGGGCAGTGGAGGTGAGAATTGTGATAATTGATAAATGATTCGTGTTAATCACAGAAGTTTTGGAGTTTGTATAAACCAGAATACTTAAAATAAGAAAAGAACGTGGACCTAGATAAAGGGAAATATATGATTAAACCCATTCTGTTTAAATCCCCCTGTTATGAATATTGTATATTAAATATTGTAAACCAGTTTGTAAAAGAAAAAAAAAAAAAGAAGTTTCCCACAATCTGAAAGGTTTTTTGCAGAATCAGATTTCCTGCCTTTGTGTGATCAATCACAAACTATCTGCTAAAGATCAGGCTTCCCACTTCTCCTGTTTTTATCTCCCAAGACCAGATGGTTCCATGACCAATTGTCCCAAGAGCTGTCCCACGGGAGTTTGGAAGTTTCTTTGCCCACCACTGCTTACCTTGCAGAATTACTACAACAAAACAATAACAATTATTGATTACTACAAGGAAAACCAGACTATAAAAAGGGAGCTGCAAACCAGGCTGGGTGGAAGCGTGGAGTGGGCACTGACCCCTCACGTTCTCCCCAGCACTGCTTGCTCTGGCTATATAAAATAAACCAATCTAAATTTTGCTGAATATCGAGACTTTGTTTCTAACTTATAACACTGTGGATGCGGGAGGGGGACAGGGTAAGGGACAAACAGCCAGAAGTATTAACAATTTACACAGACATAAAATGTTAACAACAAATATTCAACACAAACATCAACAATTCTGGTCGACTGGGTGGACACACATCAACACAAGCATCAACAATTATGGTGGACACACATCAACACAAACACCAACAGCTCATTAATAATTAACCAATAACTCCACGCCCAAGGTCAACTCATTTATAACACAGCAGGGAGGACAGAGGGAAATCCTCCCCCTGCTGCCTCCCCATGAGGCTGTGAGAGAGGAAAATGGATAGAAACGAGGGTGGGTATGAAGGGAGGGGAGGGCAAGATCCTCTGTCCCATTTAATGCCTTGTTGTCACTGAAGCTGGACAAACAGGTACCTAAACACCCCCAAAACTGCTGACATGGCACATCCCTCTGCTCAGCAGCCTGCCCTGACCCCCAGCTCTTTCCACTCAGCCTCAAGGACAGAAGGACTGCAAGAGGATGACGAGGTGCTCTCATAAATGGGAGAGAGGTACAGCCCTCCCCGACATCTGGGCTGAACGGCGGCTGGTCCCGGCTCCTTCTCCTGGGAAACAGGCTATTGTACATCCAGCTTATCTCCATATGGCCATGAACCCCTCCACAGAGACACACAGGCTTCCCTCATTCATCCCTGAAGTGCATGGAGAGGCCAGGAATAGTGGGGAGGCAAGGAGGCACACCCTCAGCCTCTGTGGTAAGAGCTTTTCTTGCTAAGTGTGTGCATAGCAGGGACAGATCCCAAATCCCAGCCCCGCATCTGAGCTTTTTTTGTGTTCCTATTTCCTCTCCCTGGCTTTTCTTTAAATTCTCCTTTCAGAATCTACTCTGGCTAAACTAAACCAAGGTAGAGAAACAACAGCTAATTAAAAGGAACTGACATTGCACAGTGTTCCCCCGAAGGCAAACACGATCTTCTTCCCAAAGAACAAATAAGTCCTCAACTAAACAATGGCTTTCTTAATGGAGTCGGCAAAGTCTTTCTTCCCCCGATCCCTAAACAACAAACAAAGCAGCCAGGGAAGAAAGCCACCTCCCTTTCTCTGCCCCTGCCTTGCCAGGACTTTTCATCCCCGCAGTGGGAAAGGGGCTCTGCCTTGCTGGGGACCTGTTGGGGGGTCACCAGAGAGGGGATCATCACAGACCACCCTGCCTTGTCCCTGTGCAGCCCAGGCTTGGCAGGAAGGAGAGGTGATATGGCCCCAGCACAGCTCTGGCCAACCCAGGAGCTCAGGCTACGACTTTTGCCTTTTTTTCCAAACAGGGCACAGAACCAGAGCTGGGTTGGTTGGATTTAGGGACCAAGTCTTGATTCTAAAAGGAGAAGCCTGTCTCTGAGTTGGGGGTCAGCCACACCTTACCAGCTCTCTCTTGTGAGCCCTTCTCTATGGTCAGAAGTTGGATTGATTATTTTAAAGCTCTTTTTCAACCTGGATGATTTTATGATTGTGTGATGCTATCCAAGGACCTGGAGGGGTGGTGTCCAGAGCAAACTCAGCAGTGCAGCATCCCCAGCTTGGCTCCAGGGAACTCAGAATGGATCACTCAGAAGTCTCCTGTAACCTGGCAGGTATCCTGACAAAGCCCATCCCTGTCTGGGTGCAGAGCTGGAGCTGATGGGTGCTGTGGGGAAGAGAAAGGCAAACTGCAAGTTAATCTGTGTCCTTGACTCCAAGCAAGTCGAGAGCTGCTACAGAGAGTGGGAGAGATCTGGAAAGCACCCAAACGTTTGTGGGGCCTGCCCCCAGATTCTCCTTCTAGCTTGCAAGCAATCCTCTGGGCAGGGAGAAGGGAGGGAGGCTCCAGGTACTGCCAGGAGAAGAGCACACTGTGGGCACATGAGCAGGGAAATCAGAGCCCAGCTGCAGCTGTGCCAGCTCTGTGCCCACTCCTGAGGACCCCCCTGTGCCATCTGCCAGCTGGGGTGGCCTCTCACTGCTCCCTAATCTGGCTCAGCCAAAAGGAACTGGCTTTTCCCACACCCTACACATGCACGAGCACTTTCCTTGTCTCTCCTTGTCCCTCCGTGGGAGGGATGAATGGATTGGGAATGCTCATGAGGAATTACCAGCATACTGCTGGTGTCCTACATTTCACATCCATAACACCTGAGGTGTTAAAAGACCACAGCCCAGCTTGCTCCTCAGGAGCCCTCCCAATCCAGACCTGTGTCACACATCCCTTAGCCAAGGCCATTTTGAGAAGGATTCACTTTGTGCTCTTCAGGGCAGCCTTGTACTGCCAGGTACCTCAATGGAGCTGTAGAACAGAGGGAATCTGGACCCATAAAGTCTCCAGAGACTGCAGCTTGATAAGGAAAATGGTGGCAATCCCTATTCCTTCACTCAAAGAGCTCTCAGGGCTAAATTGAGTAACCATGAAGCTCAGAATTGGGGAAAAGCATCTGACTGAGGTCTTTGGTGGGTGAGAGCCATCAAAATGTTGTGTGCAGCCTGCCTTCTCTGCAGGAGGGCACAGGCCTGGTGAGATGAGCCCCAAAGCTCCAACACCAAGCTTTTCTTAGAGCACTCACCCAGGCAGTCTCCTCACCCAGCTGCTCCAGAAGCTTCTTTTGCCAATGGCACAGTCCTGGTTATGCTCCTGACCTGAGAATCAACATTATTCCTGTCTTGGGTTGCAGTACAGGATGTGACCAGCAATGTGTGTTCTGTCACCATCTGCTGAACCCAGGTGGGGCAGTGCCCCTGATCTCCCTGGCACACATTATCTGCTCATGGGCCAGCTTTAAACCAGCTGGGGCAATCATCTTTATCTTTGCCACAGCCCATCCTCCCTCCAGGAAGAGATCATCTGCTGCTGGCCCATTCAGTCCCACTGCATGGCTGATAAAATTCCATCATCCCACTGGGAGATGCTCCAGCCAGGGGGAGCAGCCAAGCCTTTCCTACCCAGATAAAAACTGACATTTTGGACACCAAGGTACCTTCTTTCCACTGGATTCCAGAGGAAAGCCAGACCTTTCCACATCATCCCTGGGCCTTCAGAGGAAACTGCACCTTCTCCAGGAGCACTGCTCCAGCTGAACCACATCTGCCACTGCAGGAGGATGCAGCCACCATTGAATGGCACTGCTGCCAACACCCTGACTGACTGATGGGTGTCAGCTTGGATTCTGACTCTGGCAGTGTTTTGGGACTAATCTTTGTAATACTGTATTTCTATTTTAATTTTCCTAGTAAAGAACTGTTATTCCTAATTCCCACATCTTTGCCTGAGAGCCCCTTAATTTGAAAATGATAACAATAATTTGGAGGGAGGGCATTTACATTCTCCATTTCAAAGAGAAGCTCCTGCCTTTATTGGCAGACACCTGTCCTTCAAACCAGGACAAGGATGTGTTCCATCCAGGAGCATTGTGAAGGAATGAGTTTTCAGCCCCACTTTTGCTTTGCCAGTTGGGTGGAATGCCCAGAGCAGGCAGCTTTGCCTCATGGAGTCTCAGGGAGAGAACCATTAATTTTGTATTAGGACATAAAAACTGTTTGAGCTGAACAGACCCACAGAACTTCCAGCCCTGTACACTGTCTCCACCAGGAGCCAAGCAGGATGCCTTAAAGCAAGGCATAAAAATCCCATCATGCCCATAATTGTGCAGTACTACCCTGGGAGGGGAGATTCCCCCTGCCCCCAGCTGGCAGCAGCTTCTACCCCAGAGCAGGAGAGGCAGGAGCTGCTCTGATTGTCACTGGAGCTGGAGTCCCTGCAGATGCTGTTATTGTGCACATAAATGTCCAATCCTGTGGTGAAACTCTCTAATTCTGATTCTTACAGTGCTTTTTTTTTGCACTGTGGTGACCCAGGGCAGGCCCTGCAGAACCAGAGGTCACATCCTGACATGGCCAGACCTGGCACAGGAGCAGTGCTGTCAGCAGGGCTCTCACCCTGCCCTGTGTGACTGTGCCCTGTGTGACCATGCCCTGTGTGACTGTGCCCTGTGTGACCATGCCCTGTGTGACCATGCCCTGCACACAGCAGACACAGAGCACTGCCACTTCCCCGAGCTGCAGGAGCAGCCCTGACAGCAGAGGAGCCATAACCTTTCGCAAAAATACAGAACTTCAAAAAAAAAAAAATCACATTCTGGGGCCAGAACAGACACTCATCTATCACACCTTCAGCTGTAAGAGATCCCCTTCTCACCAGCAGGCTTTTTTTTAACCTGCATCCAGGCAACAGCAGCTATGCTCACTGATGGAGTGGTTACTGCTCACACCCCACGAGGTGATTCCTACCCACAGGAATGGCTCCTGCTCAGTCAGCCAGAAGTGATTGAACACTGTGCTGCTCACATCCACCCTGGCAGCCAGGCAGGAGCAGGTCAGAGGTGAGGAGGGAGGGTCTCACCATGTGAACATCTAGTATAAAGAGAAGCATCTCCCTCTGCATTTCCAGCCTTGTGCAGTGTGAGCAGGAGGAACAGGTTGGAGGAGATGGTGCTGTGCTGTCACAGCAGCACTCAGAGAGGAGGGGGCTTGGATCAAGCTTAGAAACTCCTCCAGCCTGTGTGTGGAAGAAGGGGAAGGGTGCAGGCACCTCCTGTGCCCACCTTCAGCATGGATCCAGGGCTATTGCTCCTCCAGCCTCAGCAGGCTGGTCAGGCAGAACCTTGGGCCCCTGCCTTTCCTGCTCCTGAGCCATCCTCCCTGCTGTGCAGTTTGGGAAGTGTGGCACAGATTGTTCAGGGTGTGAGCACATTCACACGCTGAACCCAACACAGCTCAGGTTTTTTTATCAGGAAGTGATAACACTTGGACTTTGAGTACATATTTAGACTAGTTTAGTGATTAGTAGTAAGTGTTCTTGATGATAGCATGTGTGAAGTGCAAGCATGAGCTCTTCTGATCTTCTGTCCTTGTGGTCCTGGATCCAGAGCTCCATGGCACAAAAAACCACATGACTGTAGCCATGGGAGGTGGGTGCTCATGTCCCATGAAGAACAGTGCTGTGTTCTCTCCTGCTCTGCACTCCAGGATCCTGCTGTTACAGCTTGCTGGGATTGTTGGGAGGACTCAGCTGGGTGAGAAATCATGGATTTTAAATAAAAGCAGAGGAATCCTGATGGATATAGCATAAGGACATGTGGGCTCAGCTTTTCCCAGGAGCTGGACAGCTTCTTGAGCCTTGTGAGAAATCAAAGATGATGATAGCAGATGCTCATGGGGCTCCAAGGCACTGTTCCCTGCTCCCAGAAGCTCCCCAGGACCATCAGCAGAAGGCAGAGCAAGAGCAGAGCACACAGGATGACCATGACCATCTGATAATGTGCTGCTAATGCCATGAGGAAAGAAACACCACACCTTGCCATTTATTTATTATTATTTAATTTATTTATTATTATTTATTATTTATTTATAAGAGCAAAACCAGACACCAGCAGCTCTCCCTGCTGTAGGATTCTTGGAAGAGAGCACTCCATCCAGCTGAGCTCCCCCAGACAAGTGAGGGCTGGATCAGGACTAAGTCAGTGTGTTAAAACTCTCCCTCTAACAGAATTTTTGCAGCCCCTGAGGTGCTGCAGCCTTACATTAATGCTGCACTTGACTGTGCAGGCTCTGTCCCTCACTCACAGCCTCATGATGCTGAGGTGACCCCTGCAGAGCCATTTTCCTGAGCTCACCCCTCCAGGCACATCACTTTCACCTGACACAGCCACAAAGCAGCTCAGAGCAGCAGCAGCACCCTGAGAGGCTGTGGAGGGCAGGAGGGCAGAGCTGCCAAGTCCTGAGGGGACCTGTCAGCTTAAAGTTCATCTGCTGGGAACCTGCAGGCCCTGAGCTCACACTTGTGCTCACAGAATAGCCCTGCAGTGCTACAGCAGTTTGTCTGTTCTTCACCAGAGTTTTCTTCCTCCACAAAGGTGTTTTATGGGCATTTCCTTCTCACCTGTCCACCACAGCATGTCTGGGTGGTGCAGAGCTGCTGGGGGCTCATGATGTGACTTCCTGACCACAGTCCTGAGTGCTGGGCAAGGAGAACAGCCAGGAACCTCCCACTCTGGGCTTATCCCATAAACCTGGTGCTCCATAAACCTGTATAGTGGTGTGAGCATGGAGCCACAAGGGTCACAGCTGTGTGGAAGGCACTGGGCTGCCATAGAGAGCAGAACTATTTGAGTCACTCAGTGAAGACTTAACCTACACTGACTGTAGTGTACTCCAGGGTTTAGGACAAGCCCCTTCTCAGGGGTGAGCACAGGGTGACAGCCAGGGCTGGCTGCTGGCTGCTGGCACAGCACAAGGCACAGCTCCAGCTCAGCAGGGCCATTTGTGCTCTGACTTCATCCCTGGGCTGCTCTGAAGGGAAGCTTGCACGAGACAAATGTGTATGGCACACAGAGCAAGCTGTGAGGAAGCAGATTGAGCTCTCTGTGCAAACCAACAGCGAAACCATTCCTTGGTGGCTTCTCTTGTGGGACACTTCAAAGGCACCACGCTGCCACAATGCTGCTGCTGCCCTGGGGAAGGACTCCCTGAATACCCTCTGTGAATGAGAAGTAAAAATTAAGCACTTGTATTTGGCATGTGCAGCCCAATAAAGATCCCTGAATGTTCAGCTTCTCATTGAACCTAAGGCAGGCTGTTAATTCGTTATTCACTTCCCAGGCTGGAAGGAAAAGCATGTTATACCCGAGGGCCAGGACTGATGAACAGAGCCATAAATCAAGCAGTTTACAAGACCAGCAATTAGGAAACAAGCCGACAGAAGGGAGAACTCTGTCAGTAATAAAGCAGACACACCACAGGATCTGCTGAGTGCTCAAAGCAACAGGGGATAGGCAGTCCTTTCCACACTCCATCTCTAATTCTTCCAGTCATTTGCTGCTTTTCCCCCTCTCTCTTCTACTTTCTTTTATTTCCTCCTGCACTCCCACCAGTTTTTCCTCTATTCTCTCCCTTCTGTCTTCCAAAAAGCCTATTCTCCCTGTGAATGCAGGAACACACCTGCTAAGCAAATGGATTTGGCAGCTGCTGCCCAGGAGCAGAGGCACGTGCTGGGTACCAGCAGCCACAGGATGGTGGATTTGGGCAGTCCCCAGGTGCAGGGTGGGATGGGGGAGCTGGGTGCTGCTCTCCAGCCCAAAGGCTGCACAGTGCAGGAGCCCCTGGACAGGGGACAGGTCCTGGGGGACAGAGTGACAGTGGCAGAGCTGCTCAAATAAGGAAGGGATGGGGTGACTCTAAACCACCTTTCTTCTGCCCCACTCATATCCTGGATCCAGCACCAGTCAGATCCAGCTCCCTTGACTTTGACAGCACTTCCAACAGCCTCCCAATGTCTCCTGCTCTCTTCCTACTTCCCTGTCCTTTGACATTACTCCAGAGGATCTCCTGGAGTGGGGTCACTGGGTGGCCAGGGGGCTTTAGTGGCTTTAGACCCACTGCTGGGCAGCTCTGCACCATGTTCCCCCATAGAATGCCCCCAGAGAAGCAAGGCAGGGGCAGGAGCTGGCTGGACACTCCTTCCCAGATGGAATTCCTGTGGAGCAGCACTCTGGGCAGAGTCACCCCGAGCAGTTTTCCTGCACACAGCACAGGCACACACACAGAAATCCCAGTGCAGTACATGGGCTTGAACCACCTCTCACATCCCCCCTGCTCCATGCACTGCCACAGCTCCTGAATACCACAGATTTGGGAAATCACAGCCAGAGGTGAGGAATAAGGCTAATATGAACCTCCTTTTATCAAGGAAGCAGGGAGACCAGAACACTCCTCCAGTCATCCCAAGACCAAAAAGATCAAGTTATGCCAATAATCAAATGAGTGATATTCCACTGCAGTCTAGAGGAGCCTTATGTTAAGAGTGAGCATCACTCCAACGCCCTCCCATGTGCCTGTGGGTGATCTTGAATGGAAAGGCCAAAGATTTGTCTGGAGGAGTTGTCCATAAGAGGAGGAAACATCTCCTCTGACCTTGAGCAGAGAGAGATTAATAATCCAGCTCCCCCAGCACTGGGGATGGGAGGCTTTGATGAGCTCTTTGGCAAGTGCTGTAGCAAGAGGAACACAAAGTTAAATAATTAGGTCATTGCAGAGCACAAGGAAAGAAAGTAAAAATATTCCCTGATTCCAGAGAAGGAGCAAACAGCTGGATTTCTGGAGACAGGTGGTATCAAGCTCCACGAGGGGTTAGGGAGGGGAATGGGTTTCAAGGTCTTGGGAAAAGCAAATCCCAGACAGGAGGCCATGACAGCAAAGCAGCTGAGACTCCTTGGGATGAGATGGGAAATCCTCTTCCTAGGAAGGTTTTCCCACTCAGATCTTGGCAAGCTGCTGTGAGCATTTACATTTCATTTATCCAAGGTCTCTCTCAGGCCAGCCAGCCATGGATTTCACTCCAGAACAGCTGGACAGTTTCTGAACTACCATGATTCACCCCAAATGTGTTTGAGGACAGGGGAGATCCCAACAGAGCTGTGTGGGGCTTGCCTCGGGTGTTCTCCCCCTGGTCTTTGCAGCCCCTGGGATCCCCAGAGCTGTGCAGGGAGTGCCATGCAGCTGGGCTGCTGTTCACCACCCCTGAGCACACAGCAAGCCACAGCTCCTGCTGCATCAACCCAAGTCTCTCAGCTCTCCATGCTGCACAGGAAGGAAGAACATGAGGGAATAACAGCTGCTGGCACTTGGGCCAAGGGTTTGTCTTCCCAGAAAGGATTTCCACGACATCAGGTAGGTTTTGAGTGGCACTGGGAGGGAATTCCAGCCTCTTGGCTCTGCCCCACTGCAGGAAGGTCAGAGCTCCACAGTGAGCCATATGCTCAGCCTTGGCTTCCCCTCCCAGTGCCAGGACATGTCTGTGAGGAAGGAAGCCAGAGGGAACGTGGATCACCACCGAGACACAGCCTCTCCTTGGCTCCCACCCTAATTAACCAACCAGCAGAAGGGCCCTGCCTTGCCAATGAGGAGTGTGGGGTAGGTAATTAATTAGTGGCCTACTGGGATCCCAGCACCTCTCACCCAAGTCCAGCTCCCTGGACTGATACAAAGTGGATTTAATGAAAACACAGTGGTTTTCCCATTATGGCCTTCAGCTAAAAAGAACTGTTTTTTGAAGGAACCTTATCTACACTACTGATGCTTGGCTCCTCACCCTGCATGTACAGGAGGAGACTAGAAAGGAACCTGCCTGTGGAATGCAAGAATGACACAGAGAGAGAGCCCCTGAGCTGATCTGTGAGCTGTTTATGTTCTCCATCCTCTCTGCATAAGAAGCCAGCAAGAGCAGAAGGACACCACTGTCCTTTTCCACAGCAGGAAGCTAGAGGTGAAAGGTGTCCAGGAGCTGGAACAGGGACAGCAAACCAAGGCTCAGGTGGTTCTTTTCCTCTCCCATGACCATGGGTGACATTGAGGCACCAAGGTCTGAGGCCCAGGGGGAAGAGCAAGGGCAGAAAGTGCATCAGGAAATCATGTCAGGACAGGCCAAATTTTTTTTAAGAGATGCTCAGAAGACAAGATAAGGAGAAACTGCCAGAGGTCAAGGGATGACCTTTCTGGCCTGGGATGGAATAAGACTTTTCTAAGGGCTCTGAGGGTCTGGCACCATGTGTGATACCCACCCAGAGACCCAAACCAGAGCCAACTGCAGCATCCTGCAGATGCAGAACGTGCACAGCAGTGAGACAAAGCCATGCTCTTGGGTCTCAGGGCTGGGTTTGTGGGCCCAGCCAGTGACAGAGCTCTAGAGGGCACAGAGTACAGAAGAAGAGGTCACCCTGTTTAGAACAAGGTGCTCAGAGCCAGACATAGCACAGTATCAGCAGTGGGACAGGCCAGAACAGCCCTGCACACAGGAGAAAGGAGCCAGAGCAGGGGCAGACAGGGTAGAGAGGAAATCATTCTGTCCTGTGAAGGGAAAAGATGTTCCATACACAGCTAAAAGGTACCAGAACCACATCAACAGTTCCCCAGATTACAGTTTTATTCCCTTATCCTAAAAATGAGAACAGGCCAATTGCAGGTTCTCACCTCCTGGCCTCCCTGTAGCCACTGTTCCTCAGATTCAGCCACATTTATCCTACACCCCAAATACACCAGCATTCTTCTCACCCACCAAATGCTACATTTTCTTTCCTGCTCTCACCTTCCATCTTCTCTGTCGAGCTGGGTGAGCAGGACCATCTGATCCACAAGCTTAACTTCACAGAATGATGGAATATCCTGAGTTGGAAGGGACCAGCAGGCTGTACAAATTCTTCTGGAGCTGTGGCAGCCTTGGGGCTGTGACCATTTCCTGGGGAGCCTGTTAGTGCCCCACATCCTCTGGGGGAAGAACCTTCTCCTGATTTCCCACCTGACCCTCCCTGACATATCTCCACATATCTGACACACCCTCTGTGTGGGGTGGTCTGGGATGCTCCTGCTGGGCTCCTCACCCCACTGCAACCCCTGCAGGTAACCCCCTCCCAGATGCTGCTGGGCATTGCAGTTGTCCTCCCTTCCTAACAAGCTCTCTTATTCATTGATCTCGTTTTGCTTCTCTTCATCTCCTTTATTGCAGCTGGAGCCTTTGCAGCTCCCTCTCCTGGCTTGATGTCCCTGTCCCTTGCAGCCCTGCTTTGGGGGGATGTGTACCATGCTGCTCTCATCTGTTTGTCCCCAAGTCACAGCATCATCCCACCAGCAGCAATTTCACACTGGCCTCTCCCAGCTGACATCCACACTGGAAGCTTCTGTAACCTCTCCTTTCAGAATCCTCTGATAGCTCTTGTCCAAATAAATTCATCTTGAAAAGATCAGGATTTTTCTTTCCAACAGACACCTTTTTCACTCCTCTTGGTTAGCCCTCATTTTTCCACATAAAGCTGTCAGTTCCATGAAAATGTCAGCTCGAGGCTCGGCAACCATCGAGAAACAGATCAAGAGGAGTGAATCATCTGGAAAGCAAAGAACAGAACAGAAAAATCTGTGATTCATCCACACCTTGGGTACTGCGGGCACTCGTGGTCCCTTAATCTCAAAAGGGGATATCAGAACTGAAACAGATTCTGAAAAGAGCACAACAGATGGTGGTAGACACACAGCATAATTAAAAGCACAATTACCGAGGCACAATGGAGTAGGCTCAGACTCGTTAGTGTGCAAGAGAAAAGGCTCGTGGGGAAGAAGTCAGGGTGTGAAGTCGTTATTGCTGTGAAGGGGGCTCTGTCCTCACCTCCTGCTCCAAGCCAAGGGCTCAGGGCTGTGGATTAAGCTCAGAGAAGCAGCCCAGGAGGTGCAGCCCACTCCCCCAAAAGCAGGGAATCCATCCTCTGCATCTGCTCCTGGAGCAGGCACGGACACTTTGCTGCTCAGGAACAGAGGGACAGCCACATTCACCTCTACAATTCCCATTGTCTCCTTACTCTCAGTCAAACAATCCTCTCTTTCCTCTATCATATCAGGAAAAAGCCCATCCCAGTGTTCTCAGGAGTAAGTTAATTATACCAGTGCTGAAGGCCTTTCCTTGCCTCTCCCCATCTGTCATCTTTCATTCATTATGAAGGAATGAGCCCCCACTTTCTATCAGCTCATAGCACCAGGCCACCCACCAGATTTCCAATGAAGCACTGCTTCAGTGCTTTTCTGTATTCATGCTTCTAGCAGGGAAAAACACCCAGAAAGCTCCTCACTTGTCTTCCAAACCTCCTTCTGCTGTGACTCTACAGCAAGCATGCCAGCACAGCACCAGGATCACTTCAGGATCACTTCCCTGCTGTTCACCTCCACCAGTCTCACACTTTGGCAGGAGCTCTCTGGGACAAGCCTCCTCCTTTTCCCTGGTGCAATTCCACACCACAAAGCTCAGTTTTGCAGCTCTCTTGCTAAGGATGTAGCACAGGAGCTCCCCCAGCTGCATCCATCACTGGTTCAGTATCTTCCTTTTCTGCTCCATTTCTTCTGGAAGGACCCTGGCAGGGACATTCAGGCCCCTCACTGTACTGGTCCCACTCTCTTCCTAGACTGGTTGAGCTGGGCCAGGGCATGCAATGCCAAGTCCTCTGGGGTCTGCAGGGAAGGAAAGGTCTTGGAGCCAGATTTGTGTGTGGAATTAGCTGGAATCCCTTCAAAAGCCTGCAACACTTCATCTCCTCAGCAAAACATCTGAGATGCTGCACATTTATTTACTGTGATGTTCCAAGTTATAAAGGGCCTCTCTAAACCACCCTTAGTACATGCTGGATGGGAGCTGGCATCATCCCTGCTGCACTTGGAAAAGCCCACAAAGAGGCTGGAGGATCTCTGGGAGGACAGGGGAAGCCTGGTGGGTGTTAAGGCAGTGATAAACCTGCTTTGAAAGCAGAACCTCTGCTGGCATAGGAAAGGGCCAAGATTTTGGAAAAGATTTAACAGTCAGTACTGAGCACTCTACTCCAGGGAAAACCAATTATCCAGGACAGTGGCTTAGAGTGGCAGAACAATCCCTGTCCTTGAAGACACACAAAAGCTGACTGGAGGATGCCCAGACCAGCTGGACCTCACCTCAAAGCTGGCTCTGGAGACTCCCTGAGTGTCCTTTCACCCCATTATCCTCAGGCTGTGGAACTGCACCTCTGTGACACCACAGGCAAGTCTCAGTTGCACAGGGAACCACGAGGCTCTTATGGGCAGCCTCAGAGCACTCCCAGGAGCTCAGCTCTCCTCCTTGGCTCCTTGGCATGAGACACCCACAGCACAGGACAGTCCCTGAGCTGGGTGCCTTTTACACACAGGAAAATGGCTCCTGTCTTGACAGCATTCCCAAAGGCTTGCAGATAAACCAGAGGAAAAACAATCTGCTGGAAAGCTGAAATGTTGGAATGAAAGTCTGGTTGGTTTGCATTTGAATTTCAGTAAAAATGCACTTAGACCAATGTTTGGCTCCAAAAAACCCTTCCAGGCTTGAAAGCAGTTCCTAAGAGCCTTGCTAAAGCAGGTTTTGGCAGTGGGGTGGTGTCTGCAGGAGAAACAGCAATCCCACTGACAGACACAGGATGGGAACTGCCCCTCCCTTACACCCAGATACACCTCAGCACTGACACCACAAAAGAATGGATTTTACACCTTCACCTGGGGGTCATCACAGAAAACAAGGGGTTATAAAGTCACTTTGTAACCTGGGACATCACAGTAAATAAATGTGCAGCATCTCAGATGTTCTGCTGAAGAGATGAGGCACTGTGGGCTTTTGATAAGGTTCCAGCTAATTCCACATACAAATCTGGCTCCAAGACCTTTACTTCCAAACAGGCTGTTACTAAGCCCTTACATAAAAGGCTGAATGAAGAGACTGACTGCATTCCTCCTGCCCAGGACTTTCCCTGGCCCCTTCTCCCTTGATCCTTACCAATGTGGTACAAGGAGAGAGAGGACCATGCTGTAGGACAAGGGTTGAAGGATGTTGGGTTTTGCTGCTTGCAGGTGTTTTCAGGGACCTGTTTTGAACTGAGATCACTTGGATTTGCTTGGACATTTGTAGCCCCACACTCCCAGGAATGTGCAGTAGCACAAGGGGGTAGTTCTGCCACCAGGGAGCTCAGCCCTGAAGTCTGTGTTCAGGGCTATGGATTCCAGGACTGGCAGGAAAACAGGGAGGAGCAGAGGCAGCATCACAAGGGGAAACATGAGAGACTTCCCTTGCAGTAATCCCATCCATGGAGAGGGGTTCAAGCAGCTGTAGGCTTCTCCAGATTACACCTTCCAAATCCCTGGGATAAGTCAGAAAGAGGCCAAGTTGTTTTTCCACCACCTGACTCTGGAAACTACACCCAGTAACACTTCACAGAGATGGTTCAGCACTGGCCCTGCTCCTGTTCCCCACACATGCAATACAAAGGTGTGCTGGCAGCTCAGACAATCCCCCATGGCATGTTCAGTTGTGGCTGGTGTCCTTTAAAATAATCAGTGCATCCTCCAAAACACTGCCTGCATTCCCTGCTCCTGAAAACTGCCTGCTGGAAGTGCTAATGTGCTGTTAGACTCTGTGTGATGATTATAGATGATAAACATAATTATTTTGGGTCCTGATTGCCTCCGCTGTCTCCATTCTGTTGCTGATGTGTAAAGCAATCTCAGTGTTATCAGTTTTATGGGCAGAATGTGGAGGTACAGATTTATTCCTGTACAGATTTATTCCTGAAGCCAAACCTCCAGGGAACACTGCCCCCCCACACTGAGGCACAGAGCTGTGCTGTGACAGATTCCTGCCTCTTGGAACAGGGAGTTTTTAAGATGCACCTGAACACTGCCCAGCCCAGGTCAGAGAGTGATGGAGGTGGGTTTCCTCACTCAGCTGTAATTCCCAAGGGGAGGAAAGCACTGGTGATGGAGTGGGAATGACTTGACTGACCTCTGCCCAAAGCAGAGCTGGCAGGCAGGCACCACACAACTCAGGATTTTGTGGAGATGAAGAAAATGGAGTTTCCCAAAGAGCAGAGTGGCCCATTCAGCACACAGGCACCGTGTGTGAAGCTGGGGCTGGGGGAGCCCTTCAGATTAGCACCAGCAGATGTCCCAGGTTGGGATCCAGAGCACAAACTCTGACTTTTGTGTCAAACCCCTGACTAACTCATCCTCTAAAAGAGTGCAGTTGCTTCCCAGCCATGAGAATAAAGACAGCACTGCTAAGCCCTATGGAGAGGATGTCATTGTCCCCTATTGTAGCGTTGGGGGGGGCTAGGGTTAAGCTAGCCCCTAAGGTGCTACGAGAACTCAGATAGCTAAGGAGGGTTCAGGTAGCCCTTTGGCTACCTGCTAGTGAGGAAAAAGACTGAGATCTGTAGCTGAATTATTCTAGAATAGAAGAGGGTGAGATACAGGAGACACTGTAGGGATCTGTACAGCAGAAACAACCAAAGGAAGGCCCACCCTTTGTGTTCCATCATCTTCTCTTTACTGTCATATTGTCCTGTTTGTAGCCTTGGGTGAACTCCCCCTTCTACAATCCTCACCACATCCTGAGAGAGATGGAAATGGCAAGGTGTGGACAGCCTGCACAGCACCATAAACCTTCCTGCCAGTGCAGGAGGAAGGGCTCACTGGAGAAGGCTGAGGGGCAGAAGGAATAGTGGGATTGGCAGATTTTAAGCTCCCCAGGCAGCCCTGCTTCCCTCCACACCAACCCCATCATGACCTGGCTCCATAGAGACAGTCACTGCCTGGAAAACAACCCACTCTTTAAGCTTTATTAGTAAATAAATAAATCCAGCCAGCTATCACGAGGCCCTGCAGCCACAGCAGGCAAGGAAAGGATTGGAGAAGCCAGAAAAGCTCCAGTAAGAGCAGGTAAGCAGGTACGTTTGTCTTTTTGTTTTTTTGTTTTTTTTTAAACCCAGCTTCTAAGCCTTTGCAATGCTCTCAATATGAATTAATATGTTTTAAATTTCTTTGGAGAGTCTTGCAAATTTATGCTTCATAGATTTATTATCAGTATTTTAGCTTTCTCTTCAAACCAAATTGTAATAGATTTCTAGTTCACATTTTTCAAATTATCAATGAAATTCTTCATGAACACAAATTAGTATCATTTCTAGGACCATCATTTGAAGTGTAAAATTTAATCCGAGCCAAAATTTCCTTTATATATATTGGGAAAAACAGTATTTCTCTATGAGCTCGATTTTTAATACTCAAATTTTTAAGACATGTTTAGAGCAGAGACAAGGCTCCTCACAGGAGCAGCTTCCCCCTGGCCTGCTGTGGCTGTGCAGGGAATTTACATGGACAGGCAGGGTGACGCCGAGCCCTGGCTGCTCAACAATCAACTTCTATTCTCTGCAGACCAGCAGAGCCAGGATTTCAGCAAACACACAACCCCAAAAATGCAGATTGGGTAGAGCAGAGGCTGTGCTCTGCCTGCCAAGGGGGGTATCACAGGGAGGTTTCTATGGGGAGGGAACATTTCCAGCAGTCAGGAGACCTGGATCCACTCCTGGCTCTTGGAATCTGGGCAGCTCTGATTGCAGGAAACCTCAGCACACTCAGGAGCCACTCTCTCTCCCTCTGCCATCACTCCCTGCTGAGGCACAACCACTGCTCAGAGGGGATGCTGATAACACTGGCTGACCTTGCAGGGCTGCTGCAGCGCTGGGTGATTGATGCCTGAAAGGCTGTCAGAGCTCTCTGCATTAAAATCTCTCTGGAAGGCACTGGGAGGCTGCACATGGGGGTGCAGACACGTGAGAGGGAGCCATGCAGCTCACACACACTCTGCTCCCCTCCCTGCCTGCAAATCCCCACACTGACTTGCTGGGCCTGCTATTCAAGCATTTAAATATTTACAAGATGGACCTGCAGAAAAGCTGGGGTTTAGAGCAGAGCAGCCAACACTCAGCTCAAAACTGCCCTCCCAAACCCAGCCTCAGCCCCAGCTCTTTGCTTCTACCCACAAAACCAGGCCAGTGGGATGCCTGAGCCCAGAGCAGACACAGCCCAGCTGGGCTCAGTTTGGCCAGGCTGGACCAGCCTTGGCATGGCTCCCTCTTCCTTTCACCCTCCATGTCATTCACATGATGCTTACCCCATCTTTCACCTCAATAATGAAGACACTGAAAGGCTGGAGTGAGCCCTGAACCCACCAGCTGCACCAAGAGTTTCTATAACAAATAAAAAACTAAGCAGGAGGGAACATCACACTCTCACAGGATGGCTCTGTGTTGAGCAGCTGTGCTGGGCTTGGCCCTTTACAGTATATTTGGGCTCCCTTCCTCCCCTGAAAAGGTCTGGACAATGTTAACTTTTCTAAATCTTCTCTTACCTTATTGGCTGTGTTTCAGAAATAGGTGGCATGAGTCAATCCCAGAAGAGCAGTTTAAAACATTGTAAGCTACTTCCCTCAAGTGGAGGGAATAAAAATCACTCAACTGTGTGTCACAGGCTCTGTGGGTACCTCAGGTAGGAGGAGGATAATGGGAGATGGACACCTGCATGAATTAGAACCTACCAATGTGTCTGAAAGGTGTTAGGAGAATAGAAACACTGCCAGGGATAGTGCAGAATAAACTTTCCCACTGCAGAGACCTCAGGGCACACAAGGGGCACCCTTTGTGTCAGATTCCAAAGGGGCAGGGGCTCTGAGAGCCCAGCAAGTTCCCACATGTACAGATCATCTCCATCCATGCCCAGGCTCTGGGAAGATGCTGAATGCAAGCTGAGATGAGTGACAAGTGCTCCCACGCAGCATTTCAGCACAAATGGAGGAGACTGCTGAGAAGCAGCTTGTGGGGTGGAAGACCTGAGTCCTGTGGAACAAAGCTGGGGCTGGAGGCAGGGTGGGATGGGGGAACCAGGCCCAGCTGAGGGAGCTGGCAGAACTGCTGGTGGGATTTGCACTCCCCCCAAGGCTCTGTCTCATCTCATGGTCGCTGTTTTCCTCAGAGAAGCCAACGAAACATGAACAAAGGATCCCCATTTCACTGTAGTTCTACAGCTGTGGAGAAAGCAGCCCAGCTCCAGCCTCTTCCCTGTGCTGTGAGCAGGAGGATGTTTCATCTCCTGCAAATGGAAAGAGATAAGAGAGGTTTAGCACGAGGCAGGGTTTGTTTCTGATCAGTCCAACAAAGGGACACACAACCCGTTTATTACTGGAAATTAATTGTGCCATCAATGCAGATGCCTGCAATTACTTCTGTTAAATATTATCTTTAATTAACTGTAAAATATATAATTAATAAACTTGCCCCCTCATTTTTGTTAAGTTTCACTGCTAAGACCTTATTACTGAAATAAATCTTCCCAGCAGCGCACAGTGACAGAACAGAGGAAGGTGCACGCCTCTAGCACAGTACAATTTCTGTATGGGAAGTGGAATTAGGAGGGAGGAATAATCACCTCTCTTCGTGGCTAGGACTGTACAGACACCCCACTCTGCCACCAGTTGTTTCAGCTTGTGCTGCTTGGAAGCAGGCATGGGGAATCTGCTTTGGCTGGCAGGGAGGGCTCGCTCTGAAAGCTGTCAGGCAGATGCACGCTCGTCTTTCAAGCTTGAAGAAACAAAAAATAAATTTTCTTTTTTGATTTACAATCCATTAAAGAAGCTTTCTGACTGTAAGGCTGCACAGAAAGATCTTGGTGGTTAGGCTGGTTCTTAGAAGCCCAGTGTTGTTCCAGCTCTCAGTGCTGTGCTTGAGCTGCATGTCTGATTTGCTTGCCATGTGCATCAGAACTGTTTGGATTCAGGAAGGTTTATGGATGGCTCTTAAACCGTCCCAGTTAGAAATGCTTCAAAAACATTGCTGAAATTTGACTCCAAGCATAAAATTCCCCTTAGACTTTGTCTCCACTTGTGATTTTTACCTCAAGTTTGTTGTTTGCCAGATCAACCAAAGGTAATTAAAATATTTCCAAAGACTGCTCTGGGCAACACTTTTTGCCTTGCTGCAGGTGACAAATGTTTGTGGTTTGCCTGAGGCTGGTGCTCCCTCCTGCCTGAGCTGAGCATGCCAAACCCAGAGGAATGCCTGCTCCATCACCATCCTCCCTGCCTGGGCAAGGTGGCACAGGGGACTGCTGGCACGAGGGAGGAGTGCACAGGCACAGAGATCCAGCTCCAGGGTATGCAGAGACATAAAGAGGCACACAGGAGGAGAAAGGCTGTATGGCTTTTATGGAAACCCTACAATTTCCATGCTTTTGGAGGTACCTGGGTGGCCCCACAGGTTGCAGAGCCATTTGCCCACAGCCTGGCAGTGTCAGTGCAGAACTTCAGAGCTGCAGAACTCCAGAAACAGAACCACAGAACCACTGAGGCTGGGAAAGACCTCTGTGATCACCAAGTCCAATGCTCCACCCAGCACACCACCACAGCCACCACTACACCATGTCCTCAGGTGCCATATGCACATATTTTTGGAACACTTCCAGGGATGGTGGCTCCACTACTTTCCTGTTCCAATGCCTGACCACCCTTTCTGTGGAGAAATTTTTCATAATACCTGGTCTAAACCTCCCTTGGCACAATTTTCCTTTCAAGGCTCTGGTTTGCTCCCATTTGGAGCTATTTCACAGAAGCATTGAGGCTGGAAAAGCCCTCCAAGACAATCAAGTCCCACCTATGACTGATCCCCACCTTGGCACTGAATGCCACATCCAGGCATTCCTTGGGAATGCTGGAAATGCACAATCCCTGACACACAGCAGGTCCTGTCTCAAAAAACCACATTGGAGACCCTCACCCTGCTGCAGCCCCAAGTCTAAAGAAAGGGCTCTGTTCTCCACTTCATTTAACTACCACATAAAAATGGTGTTGGACAAATGTTAAAACAGCCAGCCAATTTGATTACACAAAAATTTTAGAGTCAGCAAATTATCTAGTGAAATGATGCATATAGAAATGTTAATTCAACAGCAACCAAAACCTTCCACATCCCTTAACATCTAAAGATGATAATTCTACACAAAGAAAAGAGAGGGCTGAGCGCACTGTCCTTGCTGGGGAAATTACGGGAATATTCTAGCTCTCACCTACACTGTACCCAATATGCAGTGATATAAATAACAGGGGCTGGAACTCTGAAATTTTATTATTTGCCCTGGGTTTCCTGGGGGAGAGGCTCCTGTATCAGCCCATTCCCACCACGTGCTTCTTTGCAGAATCTTTCTGTATAAAGTCAAACTTCCCTGTTCTCTGCAAAGCATAAAGGCACTTTACACTCCTCAGGAGTGAGAAGCCTTTCTGCCCACTCCCAGGCATTTCTTTCCTGCTGGGTCAGACCAGGAGCACTGGAGAGGGAGAATGGAAGAGTTAAGCAACTTAACTCTCTGGCTCTTGGGCTGCAGAAGGGGAGGGAGCAGGGAGGCAAAGCATCTGGCTTCCCTGCTTCCCTAACAGCCTGGCGGGAAGGCTGCTGTCAATTCCGCCTTCTGCCTTGTTGGAAGAAAGTAGAAGTGACAAGAGGCCCTCCGGGCAGCCAGCCAGCAACCAGAAATTCAATTGTGCTACCTCCTGAAACTGGACCTTTTTTTGGAGACCCTTTCCCTGAAATTGTTTTTACTTTAAAAAAAAAAAAAAGGACTGTCATCGCGGTTCAGGGCCAATTCATCACCCCTGCTCTCCTGGCTCCCATTGCCTCCACGCAGGCAGATTTGCACAAAAGGATTTCCATTTCCTGGGCTGCTCTACAAGCAGCCTCACCCCCAATAAATACACAGACACATAAATATGCACACACACACACACAAACACTGTTATTTATAGGTACAGCTCTGCACAGACAGACGCACGCCCGGGTGTTTTCCTTCGCTGGGCAAGCACCACAGCAGCTGAATTTACTCCACACTCACAGCACAGTGTGGGCCATACGGTCTGTCCCAGGGGCTTGGACCAACTGGTTATTGGCTGTTTTTCCTCTAACAAGCCCCTGGATGTATGGCAGGGGCTGCAGAGCAATGCAGCTGGAGGAGCCTCTCCCTGCCAGCAGCAATCTGTCACTGCGCCTTCGCACCCGCCCCGTGCAGCACAAAAGCTGCACCACGCTGGCAGCACAAAGGTCAGGCTGCAGGTAGGCTGGGGGGGCTCTGCCTCTCTGGGAACGTGCAGCCAGCTTGAGGCACCGTCTGGATGCTGCAGCAGGAATTTCAGCCTCACAGATGCCTGGCTATAATTTAAAACGAGGCAGCATTTCCATTACAAACCCTGTTTTTCCCTGTGGATTTATACCTCAGCTATTCAGCTCCACTTTGGGGTGGACCTTCCTCACATTTTTGCTGCACAACATTTAAATCCAGCTCAGCCTCTGTTGGTTGTGAGATGGAGAAGGAAATTACGTATGCACACAAACACTCATGAGCACACACAAAAAGCTTACACAAACATATGCCTGCAGAGAGATCTGTCACAAAAAACCACACCAGCCAATGCAAATAACCTCGATTTTAAGAGTGAATTAATTTGACTTGATTATTCTAAATTATTAACAAGTTCCAGCAACCTTAGAATGCCATAACCACAGTCAAGCTTTCATCTAGGTTAAATGGAAACAGATAACTTACACTGATAGAGATGATATCAAAACAAATGTGACAGCAAAGTTGGAGGCACAAAGCCGACCCACTCAGAGCCCCTCTCCTTGCAGCACTGTGTTAACTCCTGCATGCTTCCCCTCCCCTGAAATATTCCAGTGCAGTGAATCACCCCTGACAGAGCCAGAACCCCCCTGTTTCCCTGGCTGCCAGGTGAAACCTGACCTGCACAACACTCCTGTCTGTTCATGACTTGCTCTGCCTTTAGAAACCCCACTTCCTTGGGTTTTTTTAATTCTCTATCGATTCTACTTAGATGTAGTCCAATAAAGCACATTGACAGAAGCAATTTATGTTGGCTGGTGCCTCCAGTTCCAAGAAAGCCTTCCTGGCATACAAAGAGGGGTGAAGCACCTGGCAGGTACTATACAGGTTATCCACTTATCCCAGATTACCAGGTTCATTTAATCCAAGCCCAGGCCTGAGATGAGGAATGACCTCCTGTTTCTCCCACTCCCAAGCAGAAATAGGTATGATGCTCTCTATGATCACTTCCTCACATCATACAGAAACATTAGGAAGTGTGACCAGGATTTTTCTCAGTCTTAAAAGGAAAAAGCTGTAAGTGGCCACTGGAAGGAGATGAGCATTTCCTCACTTCTGATGGCACAGAAACCAATCTTGGAGCATCAGAGCTGGCACTGGTACCAGCAGGGCTCAAGCATCTGGAAATTATTAAGATGTTCCCATTCACATTTCTGCACAGGTGTGCAAATGCAAATTGTTCCAGTGCCACAAAGATCTTGATAAGGCAGTTAGGAATACCATGGATTTATCCCATCAGCTGGAGACATTGCTGGTAGCCACATGGTGTGCTGTGTTCCCTCTTCCTTTCCTGGTTTCACACCCAGACCTTGCCCCTGAGGCTGGGGAAGCACTGACCAAGAGCATCACTCAGGGAAGACGTTTAGTAGATGTTTAGGTGGCTCCTAAATGCCACCTAACAGCTTCCTTGCCTCTTGCTAAGAGAGCAGAGCTGAGAGCTGCAGGGACTGGAAAACTCAGCTCAATTTAGCCACAGGGCAGTTTAAAGTGCCTGTTGCATTTTTCATCTAAGTACAGCAAATCCCCTCAGTAAGCAGCAGCTCAGGTGGCCATAGCTGCTGGAATGCTGAGTGGGGAGCAGGTTTTGGCCAGGCTGTGCAGCAGGCAGAGCAGGGAGCAGCTGGAGAGGGACCCTGTCCTTGCAGGGAGGTGATGCCACCTGTCAGCAGCACCAAACCTGCTGGATTCCCATCCACCCAAAGCTTCCTACAGCCATCAAGCAGGGATTGGGTTTCACTCCTCACAGCAGGAGCTCCAGGAAAGGGAAGTCTCTCTCCAGAGATGAAGATGGGTGGGGAACAGAGAGGCTGCAGTCGTGACACAGCAGTGATGGCATTGGGGACCTGCTGTGCCAACGGGACACTTGGGCACTGGAAATGCAGCTCAGCACTTACAAAAGGAAAAGAACACAAAGAAAACATGGCCTTAAAACCCACCTGGACCTATTGGCTCTGTGCCAGGCTCCCAGAGAGCCCCTGCTGCAAGAAGGGGAAAAGGCACATTAATTTGCCATGAGGCTGTGAGCATCTAACTTAGGGCTCTTCATTTATCAGAGGAAGAGCTGCAGAGCCTCCTATCTCCTCACAGAGAGCCCTGCCCAGCACCAGCAGGAGGTTTTCTCATCCATCCATCCATCCATCCATCCATCCATCCATCCATCCATCCATCCCAGCTCCATGGCAGCTGGCAGTGCCCAGGGCTGAGGATGGATGGCTGAGTGTGGCAGCCAGGCTGGAGCACAGGCAGCCAGGAAAAGGGAGAGGAGCTGCAGCAGCCCTGGGTGAGCCTGGGGTCTGCACCATGACCCTGGAGTGTGGCTGCTCCAGGATCCCAACAGCTTCCATATGGCAGCTCCTGGGCAGTCCCTGGATCCTCCCAGCAGTTATGAAGCCATCACTCACTCAGGCTGTCCCCAGACAGTGCCAGCAGGCCTCAGAGCACTGCTCTCACCTGACTGGCATTTTGGGATGCTGTTACTGAGAGGCAGTTTTGGAGCTTTGGGACCTGCTGAGGAAATAAGGCCAAATTCCCAGCCTTTCTGCCTTCCCACTTGTGCCCTGCTTTCTCTTTTCTGGAAAGTTTTCCCATGCTAAGTATAGCTCCTAACAGGTGCATGGCCAAAGGGGACTGTCAGGGATGCAGCTGTTCCCACAGAGGCCTGGATCCATCTCCATCTGTCCATGGAGCTGTCCATGCTGCCTAGCTGAGCTCCTTGGACACAGGATGGGGGAGCATCAGGGAGCAGGCAGGAAATACACGTACACACACACACAGAGGGAGGAGGATTGTGCCAGGGAATGCCACAAACAAAGCCTCTGACATCAAACTAATGCATCCTTTGAGGCTTTAAAGACCCTTGGCACACACAGGCAGGCTGCCAGCTAACCCATCTCTCTTCCTTGCCATGCTACCAGCCTGATGCCAAGGTCAAGCTTTAAAGGAAAGCTGGCTGCTCTGTAATCCCCTGTGCCTCATTTGGGGATGCCACAAAACTCGTAAGGATCAGTGACAGAAAATATTTGACTGGGGCCAAGGCCAGTGTGCTGGCTGAAGTGGCTGCCTTGCCCAGCCAGCTGCCAGTCCTGGCTCCCACCCTGCCAGCCCCACACCATCCCCTTCCAGCTGGGAACCAGTGCTGGGGCTGCAGGGGCTGTAAGGCAGGCACAGGGAGCTGGGATCCCTGTGACACCCCAGAGTGGGCAGGAGGCATCAGCAGGCACCTCCACATGCACAGTGCTGATGAGGTGTCCCAGGTTTGTAGGGGACAGCTGCTGGGGTGACCCTCAGGGCACTGAGTTGGCTCATCACTGTGTAGGGGATGTGAAAATATGAGTAACAAGGATAAGTGACAACCCTGCTCACAAACTGAAGGTGCTTCCTACCCCTAAGGTGTCCTGGAATAATTCCAGGCTGATAGGACATGAGGAAATCAGGATTTTGCAACAGCCCACCAAGTGTTGCAGCAGGAACAGCTGATCTGGTTCACAAATCTGGGTCCTGGGACATGTGCTGGCTTGGCTTAATGGAAGGGTGATGAAAACCATCTGCAGGGAATAGGATAGCACCATGGCATCAGCACCACTGGGAGAACAGCAGAGGAGGTTTCTGCAGTCACACTGGGCCACCACAGAACATGCTCCAGACTGTGCTTTGGCCACAGAGCCCCACATGTGAATTTGGGGAACCCAGAGCCCAACTCCCTGCTCAAGCTGCAGGAAACTGAGCCACAAGCAGCCCTCAAAACTCTGCTTGGGGCTCAGAGAAGGGGTGGGAGGGGCTGGGTGAGGTGGATGTGTCTAAATTCTTGGCAGAAAGTAAGTCCATTCTCTTCTTTAATTCTCTGTTCAAATGAGTTTTAAAATGAGACCACACTGCTGGTAGCAATCCAGTCACACCCCCCAAAGGAAGAACCTGTATCCTGGGATCTGGGGTGACTTTCTTTCATCCTTTCACAACTCCTCTTCAGGCAGAAGTGCTGACTGAAGCTCTCTGGGTCTCCAAAGACCATTCCATCAGCTCAGTGCTGCTGGGGCTGCCAGGCTGAGTTATCACAGGTCCTGCCCTCCCCTGCCATTAATTCCTGCTCACCCTGGCCAGCCCAGGCAGAGAAGGGCAACCCTGAGCTGCAGGAGTCTCCCACAGTAAGGAAGGAGGCATCAAAGGGAAAAAAAGAGGAAAATAAATATACCCCAGGCATCTCTGGATAGCCTTAATGGTGCTCAGACAGCCCCAGGAAGGGAATGAATTGCTGGGAGTCACAAACTTTCCAGCTCACACTCCCCAGAGAGCTCCAGCCACCCCCCATGGCCAGCCCTGAGCCCCATGTCCCTCAGCACTGTGTTCCTCACTCTGGGGTCTCTTTCTGTCCCAGTCCAAATTTGCCTTTCCTGCCAGGCAAAGGGCCACACTCCTGTCCTGCTGTCACCTACATGACTGTGCCAGGTAATACCTGTAAATCATCTTTCTACCAAAACCCAGAGTAAACCAAAACAGAAGCAACACCCAGCACTTCAGCAGCACAGCTGGAACATCTGCAGCATTATGCCTGGTCAGACATGGGACTGACAAAGGGTTTTCTGCTGAAAAACACATGGGTAAGATTATCTTTGCTTTTGGTTTTCACCCCAAACCTCGAGTGTCTTAGCCCCAGCACCCCAGCAATGAGCACAGCACCCCTGAACACTCCAGAACTGAACAGGATCAGTGACCAAACACAGGAGCAGGGCTTTGCCCCTGGTCAGGGACACTCAGCACCACCAACCCAACCACAAACTCAGGGATCTGAACAGCCTTGGTCAAACCTCCTGCCTGCATTTTACCATCCAAACAACAATCCAAGGGGGAAGGTAGAGTTTGATGTGCTCCATGGATTAGAGCAGGTTAATTAAGAACCTACAAAGATATTATCCAGGATCAGACTTGAGAGCCCCAAAACCCCCAGAGCCACAACTTTACTACAAAGCCTTCAGAAACAGGGTGTTCTTCAATCCCCAGCTCCTGGGGCACTGTGTCTGCATGCAAAATTCCACTTTTGTTACTGCAAAAATGGCATTCTGGGCTCCCACAGCTGAAGAGTCTGAGAAGGCAGCTGAAGGATTAAACCCCTCCCCTGCTCCCCAGACCTACAGTAAATAGAGTTAAAGCAGTTCTGCAAACTAGAAGGATTTGAAGCCAATTTTGTGACCATCAGGCAGTTCTGGCATTGTTTGTTCTTAGGAGAGGCAGGGCAGAATAAAGGGGGATTGACCAGAGAACCGGGATGGCTCCCTTCAGTGTGGGGATTTTGGAGGTGGGAGGGCTGGCAAAGAGGAGGCAGAGGGAACAGGAGCAGACATTTGAGAGACATTTACAAATGGATTTCCGAGCCAAAAATTTCCCCTCAGTTACGCCTGCATATCTCTGCAAACATACCTGGCCTCTGCACTGTGGGTTGAGGACAATTTAACCTGGAGTCTGAACAATGGGATTAAGCACTGGATCAGCAGAAAAATGGTTGCAGATAGCTACGACTGCTATGGGAGAGTGATTGTTTCCCTGAGCCACATTGTGTAAATGTCGGTGCCTTTGTGAGATTTAATGGTCCAATTATCCCAGGCAGTGTCACCTCCTCCCCTTGTGCATGCCCAGACCTGCTCTCCTGCCTCCATTCCCCTCTCCTGCTCTGCCAGCAGGCAGACACAAACTTTGCTGCTCATTCGTGGGTAGTCCCCGACTTAATTCCTCCCATGCCCAGGGATGGGGGCTGGGGATGCCCAGAGGTGGTCTCTGGAATGGGTATCTCATCCTAAAGGTGGCTCTTTGGGAGCTGGTCTTCTTCCATGGGTGAAAATCTAAGCTTTTACTTAATTAGCAAAAATCTAATGAAAAAAATCTCATTAAAGTCATATCAAGCTCTTCTCCCAAACATTACAGTGAGCCACCATCCTGGTCTCCAGCAGCTCCAGCCTCTGTCACACAGCACCTGCTCAGCATCCCAGCAGCTCCACCTGGCACTCACAGCAAGAGGCTTGCCTGGGATGTCCAAGGAAGAGAACTGAGAGGACCCTGCCAGACTACAAAGGTTGAGGTTATACCCAGCATAGATCAACCAGTCTCCAATCAGCCCCACAATCCCTCTCTAAGGAACATCCACTAAATACCCCATAGGCAAAGAAACCTACCTTTGGTACATGGCTGCTTGTAGAGCAACACCTGAGCCAAAAGCCCATAGAGCCATGGCAATGGAAGGGAAACTTAGAGCTCATCCAGTTCCACCCCTGCCAGAGACAAGGATACCTTTCACTGGACCAGTTTGCTCCAAGCCCTATCCAACCTGGCTTTGGACACTTTTAAATTAATTCCAGAGTTCAAGAAGGGGCAAGCACTGGCATGGGGGAAGGGGCAAAGCTCCTCTTCTGCTCCCCAAAGAGCAGCCTGCAGCAGGTCATCCAAGACTATCAGCTCCTCACCAGGATATCAAAAAAGCACTGTAAGAATCAGAATTAGAGAGTTTCACCACAGGATTGGACATTTATGTGCACAATAACAGCATCTGCAGGGACTCCAGCTCCAGTGACAATCAGAGCAGCTCCTGCCTCTCCTGCTCTGGGGTAGAAGCTGCTGCCAGCTGGGGGCAGGGGGAATCTCCCCTCCTAGGGTAGTACTGCACAATTATGGGCATGATGGGATTTTTATGCCTTGCTTTAAGGCATCCTGCTTGGCTCCTGGTGGAGACAGTGTACAGGGCTGGAAGTTCTGTGGGTCTGTTCAGCTCAAACAGTTTTTATGTCCTAATACAAAATTAATGGTTCTCTCCCTGAGACTCCATGAGGCAAAGCTGCCTGCTCTGGGCATTCCACTCAACTGGCAAAGCAAAAGTGGGGCTGAAAACTCATTCCTTCACAATGCTCCTGGATGGAACACATCCTTGTCCTGGTTCTGCCACTGAAGGCAGAAGCTTCTCTTTGAAATGGAGAATGTAAACGCCCTCCCTCCAAATTATTATTATAATTTTGAAATTAAGGGGCTCTCAGACAAAGATGTGGGAATTAGGAATAACAGTTCTTTACTAGGAAAATTAAAATAGAAATGCAGTATTACAAAGAACAATCCCAAAACCCTGCCAGAGTCAGAATCCAAGCTGACACCCGTCAGTCAGTCAGGGTGTTGGCACAGTGCCATTCAATGGTGGCTGCATCCTCCTGCAGTGGCAGATGTGGTTCAGCTGGAGCAGTGCTCCTGGAGAAGGTGCAGTTTCCTCTGAAGGCCCAGGGATGATGTGGAAAGGTCTGGCTTTCCTCTGGAATCCAGTGGAAAGAAGGTACCTTGGTGTCCAAAATGTCAGTTTTTATCTGGGTAGGAAAGGCTTGGCTGCTCCCCCTGGCTGGAGCATCTCCCAGTGGGATGATGGAATTTTATCAGCCATGCAGTGGGACTGAATGGGCCAGCAGCAGATGATCTCTTCCTGGAGGGAGGATGGGCTGTGGCAAAGATAAAGATGATTGCCCCAGCTGGTTTAAAGCTGGCCCATGAGCAGATAATGTGTGCCAGGGAGATCAGGGGCACTGCCCCACCTGGGTTCAGCAGATGTGACAGAACACACATTGCTGGCCACATCCTGTACTGCAACCCAAGACAATCCCTCAGCCCCACTCAGGCTCACTGACTCAGCTCCATCAGTACAGTCCTCCCAAACTCTCTGGAGCAGTGTGGTGATGCTGGACCCTGATGCAGTGTGGAGCTCCTGTGCTCAAGGGGTCCCTCAGCTCCTGCTTCCTCTGCCAGGGATCCAGATCCACAAATCCCTGCCACACCAGCTGCAACACAGGTGGGTTACAGGCAGCTTAAACCTGACTGTGCCACCTCTGCAGGAGCCTCTCCTGCTGACTAAAGGGCTGCCTGTCAGGTTAGGCAGGAACAGCTGTCTCAAAAACTGTCTTTCAGGATTCACACAGAGGTTCCTTCTGATTGTATGGAGCAACACCTCATTCATCACTCAGAGAGCCAGACAGAGCCACTCATCTTCACTCGATGACACCTTTTATCTACAAACACCTAGGCTGGCTCACAACCAGCCTGTGAACCCGTCAGGATCTTTTTACCACACCAGGGGCATGTTTTCCTGGCTCACATCCTGCACGGTGCTGGAGGCTGCAAGAATTCCTTGCTCCCATGAGGACTTTTTCAGGGATTTTCTGAGCAGACACTGTGCTCCTAGTGACTGGAGCAGGCTGTTTTTGTGGAGCTGATTATTTTGGTATCCAAGTGGAAGCTGAGCTCTGCAATTGCTGTGTGTGTGGTGGGCTTGTGGCTTGCCCTGAGGGAATCCATGGCACTGCTGGGAATTCTGACCCCAGAGTCCTGACTCAGGAGTTCTGCAAAACCACAGGGCCTGCTGCTTCCAGGCCATATTTGTGCTCCTGTGTCTCTGCTGGGTCAGCATAGTGATGGAAAAGGCAGGATTTGAACTGCTGGACCAAAGCAAGGAGAGATGTGAGCAGCAGTCATCTCCCACTGTGCAGCTCCAGAAGTCTCTTCCCTTTGGCTTTGTGTCCAGCTGTGAAACTGCCACAATTTCCACCATCCTCATCTTCTTATTGCACCTGATCCCCTCCAACACATCTCCACCTTACTGAAGGCTGCCACAGAGCTCCTCTGTCTCCTCCAAGCCAAGCAAATCCTTGTGCACTGATACTTATGGGGGAGCTTTCACACATGCAGCTTAATTCACTGGGAAAGAGGACTGAGATATTAGGACCTGACTCTGAAATAGGGAATTTCTCTTGGTGGCCCTCAGTGACAAACTGACCACTCAGAACAATGAGGCAGAGGATCAGTGCCCCTGAGCCTATCCTGTGACACCAAACACTCCTGCTGTGCCCCACTCTGATCACAGCACCATGCTGAACCCTTCTTCACCCCCAGATCTGTCTGTCTAGGGAAACAATGTCCTAATTCCTAGAGGGATGTTGACCAAATCATAAAGATGTAATGACATTGTCTGGGCTGACACACTGATCAATGCCTTTCATGCAAAATTATGCTTCCTGCAACTAATAAATATTGATCCTTTTTGTTCCTGTGCAGCATTGCAATAAAGAGTGACTTAACTGTCTGCCAGCTCTGAGCTTCCACCATCATTTTCCAGCCCCCAGCTCTCTGTCAGCATCCCTTCCCTCTGCACCTCCTGCTAACACTGGTGCCAGTGCCTGATCCCAGGGAGGGCACAGCACCTCCATGGACATCCACCTCCCTCTGTTCTGTCCTTTGAATGGTACTTATGTTACAGGGGTTCATGGGAAGCAGTGGAAAATAAATGGAATTGGAAGGAGTGCTGGAGAAGGGGAGCAGGGTCATGTTCTGGGTACATTTAGGATAATAAACAGGAGGAACCAGACCAAGTGCAGAATAAATAGAACTTTACATAGATACATAGATTTACATAAATAGACATTTACAACTGCTTGGCAGGGGAACGTGTAAGTGCTAATGGGCATGGTTCAGACTCCCTAAATCAAAGCTCTGCGTTTGGCAGCCAGCATCTGCTGACAAACTTTGCTGGACACAGGGATCCATTCAGCCCTGAGGAAAGGCTGGCATCCACTGACAGCCAGTCCTGCTCTATTTGCTCCTCTTCTGGAAAGGGGTCAGGCAGGACCCTGCCCTTCACACCCACCTGGCTCCCTGCACCCCACACCACAGTGTGGTGGCCACGGCTCCAGCTGTTCCTGTAGGAACACACAATCCCACAGTGATGGGATGGCATCCTTGGGTGGGCTCTGGGACCCTCTTTCCTCCAGGTCTCACTGCATTGCCTCTCATTCCCCCATCTCCCCACCCCCAGCTGGAAGAGAAGCCTTTCCCAGTCTCAGAGAAGGGAGCTGCACCAGAGAGAGCAAGGTGTGAACCCAGAGCTGGGGCTGCAAATGGATTGATGATGACAGGCAGAGGCCTGGCTTCAGTCACTGCTGCCTGGCAGCCAGGCACTGATTGCATTTGTGCACTACACATATTTTGGGAGCTGCTTCCTCTGCTGAAGGGATTCAAACCCATCATGAGCAGAGTTCAGCTGGAACAGTGAACCATAAAGCAGGAAGGGCCAAAGGTCCACAGTGCCCTCTACAAACTCAGTGAAATGTGTCCTGCTCCCTTCCCCACACAGACAGCAAAGTGCTGAGAAGGCTTTTAAAGCAAAAAAAACCTACAGATAAACACACTGCCTCTGGATTACAGAGCTTAAAATATGATGGCATCTCCCCCAGATTGTGAATGGGTTCCCTGAAGAGCTCCTTCAGTTCTGAGACCCTACCTTCCCCATTCTGCCCCTGGGAGAATTGGAGAGGCAAAGGGCTGCTGTTGCAGCAGATTTGCAGGAGTGGGAGTTGAAGAATCAATGAAGCTCTGAAAGCCAGTGGGGAAAGTCATTCTGCACCTTCCTGACACCAGGAATAAATGATTCAGCGGGAAAGGGAAAAAAAAAATCCAGCAACCCTCAAAGAGGCTGGAATTATCCTCTGGAGAGATATTTCATCTTGAGGAATTGTGTTTGCTGCAGTGTTCATCTTACTGAGCCACAGAAAGGCTTTAATATCCAACAAAAGGTCAAACCTAAATGGGAATTGCCAGAGCCTGCTGGAGCTCCTGCCTGCACATGAGCTCCCAACCCTCACATGGAGTGGCTACACCCAGGGCAGGCCTGAAACAGGGAATGAAGCTGAGCTGGACCATGTAAGGATATCTCTGTTCCCAATGGGAGCAGCCCTGCTGTGTCCCAGTGTGTCTCCATGGGCACAGCTCAGCCCTGCACTCACTCCCTGTGCAGGGGTACAAAAGGGACAGACCTTCCTGCCTGGGTGCCTTGAGCAGGGGGAGTTTGGAGAGAATGCTGGTAGCTTCCAGATGTTTCCACCTGTCAGGAAAATTAATCCACAAACACCAGAGGTTGATGTCCAAAAAGGAGACAGAGGAGTCCTTTTTGCTTTATTCAAATGAAGGGAGAGGCCATGGGCCATTCCCCTGGGATCTCTCAAATTTTTGGAGGACGCAGCCTCCTTTTATCCCAATTTCCCAGCTGCATTTCCCTCTCTCTTTCCCCATTGGCTGAGGTACTTGAGGGGCACAGACTTCCCAGAACACCTGATACCTGAGATTCCCCTCTGATGTATAACCCTCCCTTTTAATTTCTAATTATTATGGAATTCATGGTTTTGCCCCATTGGTTCTTTCCTCTTCCAATATCCAATTTCATTTATCAGCAAACCTACAGTTTGTTTGTAAAGGCAAATATCTTTTTCTATTCACCAATCAGTGGAATCCATCCCACTGTTTCTTTTCTCTCAGTGCTGGTTTTATCTACCAGCAGATCCACAGCTCGTTTTTAAAGACAAATCTGACATTCCTCTCACACCCAGGGGATCTGATTGTCAAGGAAGGTGGGATTTCAAGGCACCTGAGGGCTGCAGGGGCAGCTGTCAGCTGCTCTCCTCATGCCCATCAGCTCCCCAGGGATAGAAAATTCTTCCCTCTTTTCCCACTTCTGCTGTGGAACTGCTGCTGTCTCCCTGCACCCACAGCCTCTCCTCTGTGATTTGTACTCTTCTTCCTCCCCTCAGACTCAGCTCTGCCTTCTGTGAGTCTGGTATCACTATCCCAGGCTGTAGCAGAGTTCCAGGGATTAATTAGGCAAACAGGAAATGAAGGCAGAAGTTTCCAGGGACCTTCCTGTCTCCTCTACACCATGACAAATGTGAGTGTCCAAGAAAAGAAAGGAGGGAACTGGGCCTGTTAGTGTAGAAACATAATCACAGGGTGATTATATGCAGGTGCTTTTATTGAAGAGCTCTGGGAATCAGGGGTACAAACCCAAATCTGACTCCAACATGGATTCAAGATGGACATGTTTTTATACCTTTTTCCTTACATAACTATATATTAATTATTAAACCCATATTGTTCCATTGTATACATTGATCTTATCCAAGCATGTATTCTTGCAGTTTTCATCAGGACCCCAGACATCCTTTCTCATGATTCTTGTTATGATTACATAATTTCTCATGTTTCTTATTATGATTAAACAATAATTATATTCAATTACCAAACAATCATTATATTTAACAATCATATTATTTATCATATGATGATTATGCAGGTGCAGACAAAGCTCAACATTCATTCCCAGGGCCTAGTTCCCTTTTCCTACCAGACCCAACCTTTCTTTCCATCCCCTGAATCTTCCAATTGTGACTCAAGCCAGATTATTTTTTCATTATATATAAAGAGATTGAATTTCTCTAAGGTTAATACAAGATAATTTTTTGTTCAAATATTTATAGTTAGAGCTCACCAGAAAATCAACAGGATTCTGCTGGACAACACTCAACTATCCACATTCCCCAAAGGCAAAGAGGGTTTTTATGTGGTATTTAAAGAATACAGAAGCCATCCAGAATGAAGCCCTCAATTGCTCCCAGGCCAGGCTGGGTCTGTGCCATACATCCATGCCTCTGAGGCAAACAGGAAAATCTTGCTGGCCTTTTCTTCCTAATAATGTGCCCACATGGACACAGCCAGAGCAGGTCACCAGCCCCACAAACAGAGGAGGTGGAGACCATTCAGAGCTGCATCCAGCAGCCACATGCTTGGGAAGCCCAGCTGTGGAAACTGGGGTCAGATTGCTTCTCCTGGTGTTTGGCTTTGTGGAGCTGTTTGTGTCTCCTGGATGCAAAACTCTCCTGGCAACACAGCGGGGCTGCCATTTGGAGATCTTGTCCTTTCTATCCAGAACGTTTAAATTCAAGCCTCAAACTTGTGGTTGGCAGGGAACAGGGGCAAACAAAGAGCCAAACAATCTGCTGTCAGCTCCTGCCTGCCCATCCTGCAGCACTGATCCCTCCTGTCCACAGGGAACAGTGCAGCAAAGAGGCACTGGCTCAAGGGCCTGCCACACATTTAAGCTGCTCAGACTTACAAGACAGAATTTAAAAGACCCAACAGACAATAAGTGTACTGAAACATTTAGGCTTTGCTCCCTCCTCTACAGGGTCTGTTGTTCCATGAGCAGAGGGAAGACTGAACTCACCCACAGCTGAATTAAACATCTGGGGCTTGAGGAACATTCCCTGACTGCTTCTGAACCTTTGTTTGCTACTGCCCCAACCCCTGACCCTATTTTTGATGTGTCAGCCTCTACTTGAAGTTCCCCTCAACCCCTCCTGAGACTGCTCCTGTCTGCTGTGTGTGCACCTGAGGTTTAATGGTTTTTTGTTAGGGAAGTTCTCTGGGAGGGAAGTTTGAGCTGCTGTGTAAGGTGCAGAAGCTCAGGTGGAAATTGCCCTCTCCCTCCTTTGCTCCTTTCCAAGGGTTAAGAGGGAAGGTGAGCACAGGCTGGATCCCTGTGAGAAGAGCTCTGAAGGGAGCACAGACATCCCCAGGTGCTACTCCTACTGAGTTGATTGAACAGTCTCCCTTCCCTGGGTGGACAATCAGCTTTCCAAGGGAGTCAACCACTTTCTGAGGCTTTTCTAACAGGCAGTGCTTTTCTGGGATGAAGCTCCTGCCTTTGAAGGTGGCTGATCTCTCCCCAGGCTGATCTCTCTTCTGCTTACTCTGTTCTGCAAAGGCATCCCATGCCAGCTCCTCTCTCTGCTGGATGCAGAAACATTTCCCTGCAGCCACAGTGTTTGTATATGGTCCCCTCAATGCACCAGGCTCACAGGGAATGCAGGAGTGCACACAACTCCTTCCTCTTGGTTGTCACCACCATCCCCTCTAACCCCAGCCCTACAGATGGCAGGTCAGCCCTCCCTGTGTTGCTGAACAAGGGAACACAGGCCAGGGGAATGCAGACAATATCCTAAACAAATCTGCTGTTTACAAAGTCCCCTGTAAACTGTTTACATTGCTGGGGGAAAGCATGGAGGAACAGCTGCTGGAGAGTGCTCTTCCCAGTGGGAAGAACTCCACTGCTGTGGGAGGGAGGGCAGCTGATGCACATTTGGAAAGGGTGCAAAGGCATGAGAGAAAAGAAGAGGCAGCAAAACCCCAGCACCAGCCACTCTCCCAGCATGTCAGGAGCTCTGGCTGCCTCAGCACTGCCTCCCAGAGCTTCCTGAGGAAGGTGCTCTGTCCCTGGGGTGCAAGGTGACAGTGACAGCCAACCTCAGGCTCCAGCAGTGCCTGTGGTGATGAGGCTGAGCTTTCCCTGCTGCCAGGGGAAGCATCCCAAAGCAGCCAGCCCTGCAGCTCTCTTGGGCTGTGTGAGGAGCCTTGTGACTCTCATCCCTCAGAAATGTGGTGTGTGGTTAAACATGGGGCCTGAGGAATACCAGCAAGAGCATTGCAAAGTGCTGGCATACAATAAAAGAGTGTGCCTCTAATCTCCCTGCTTCCTGTCCATGGAAGGTTCTTTGAAGTGCCTGTGCTCAGGGCAGTGCTGGAACACCCGTGACCCAGCTGAGCAGCACAATGTGGGCTGGTGACACAGCGTGACTGCCCAAGCCCTGGGGCTGCCATGGGGCAGGAAAGACTCTGAGGGAAGACATGGAAGAGTTAAAGCTCAAACAGCCTGCATCAGTCCCCTTCACACTGCGAGGCTGGTTTTGTTACTCAAGCAGGACGTGAGAAAACACAGCTTCTGCTCAAGGATGGTGTTAAGTGCTGTGAGCCCAGAAATGGTCCCAGAGTGGTACAGGAATGGGCAGCCAGCTGGAGCAGCAAGGACAGGGAAAACATCCTCCCTACACATGATATGGCAAACCCTGGCCTGCTGGTTGGAAAGGAGTACAGACAAAATGACTAAAAAAACAAAAAAAGAAAGTGAGCAAACTCAGGCTGCCCTGAGAAGTTGTGACTGCCCCATCCCTGGAGTGTCCAAGGCTGGGTTGGACAGGGCTTGGAGAAACCTGGGATAGTGAAAGGTATCTCTGCCCATAGCAGGTGGAACAAGATGATTTTTAAGGTTCCTTCCCACCAAAACCGTCTGTGATTCTATGAATACAGGTACAATGATTTGTAAACTAAAGGAAGGGGTCAAACCCACCCATTAGGTGTGAAGGGCAGGCAAGGGGTAGGGGATGTTCATCCACATTTCCTCTCAAACACAGAACAGCTCCACTCTCAGCACCTTCACCCTCCACCCAGTCAGTCTCCTGGGCCCAGTTGTGTCCCTTTCCTGACCAGGAAGAGGAAGGAGGGGTCTCCAGCACAGCCAAACATTATCAGAATGTCAGCAGCATCTGCAGGACCTCTCAAGGACTGAGCTAAAAGAAAAACAACAGAGGAAAAAAATACCCTTTTTGTATTTGTCAAAAATACAAAACTTTGTCAGGCCAAGCCATTACAAAAGACCATCAAGTTCCTCTGTTGAAGTAAAAAAACTCAAATGCAAAAACATTTTTTCACAGCCAACCCCCCAAAAAATTGTTTTGGTTTCACAAGCTTTTGTGCAGCTCTAAAAACATCAGCCAGCTACATTTCTGAATGAAATGGCTCTTCAGAATGAAAACTTGAGCCATTTTGATTTTAACTAAGTCAGAAAGACTGGAGCTGTAATCCCACAGGAGTGCTGGGTGTGTTTCCTTGGCTCAAAATGACTTGCTGAGTTTGCCCTGAATTTTGCATATATTTTTGCTTGACCCCACATGGCTCAGGCACAGTGACAAAGCACCTTCAGATTCCTTGCAGAGGAGCAGTGAGCTGCAGGGATACCCCAGTGCTCCCTAAGCCTTGAGAAACTCCCTGTGGAGATAGTTAGGCACAGTTTGGTGTAGGTGTCAGGGGTTTTTGGTGAGCAAGCAGCCTTTCCCACTTCTAATTTAATGGTTGGTTCTGAGGGTCACTTCTCTTCATACAACCAGCACAGCCAGGGCAAAGAGATTCCTTCATGCAACATCTCCAGTGGGAGCACCTTGCCCAAAAATTTCACAGGCAAAGGCAGAGGGACAGCACAGCAAATTCAAATTCACAAATCCATCTATCATAAACTCCTTCATGCCTGGTGTGATGGGGTGGTCAGCACTTGTGTCCTGCTAACGGCAAAGGGATCATCTCTTCCCTTCTTCTTCCCAGGGGTTTTACTACTACAAACTTTTAAAACACAGACAAAATGGCCAGGAATTAACCCACACATTTCCTCAGCATGAAGCTCCAGGCTCACATGTCAGGCAATGTCCCAAAATCATCAGCTGGAATGCTGTCCCAGACATCTACCTAGAGCAGCCCTACACTCTCAGCCTGCTCCTGTGCCTTCCAGAGCATCCCCATCCCTCCCTTGATGTAGAGGATAGCTGGGATATGGTCTGTGCCTCTGGGAGTGTGGGAAAGGGAAAAGCAGAGCTGGGGGGTAGCAGTGGCCTGGTTTGGGATGAAGATCCATGCTCCCCATGCTTGCCCAAGGTCAGGGAGCAGTGGGAGCTGCCCTCCACCCCTGCATCTCCTCACCCCCATTTCTAGACAATCCCTCCCCACTGGCATGCCAAGGGCCCTTCCATGCATGGAGGTATTCGGGAATTCTTGCAATTAATTCCCTGTCATCCCCAAGATAGCTCTGCTGTGTGGAGGAGTGCCACAAAGCAGCAATTAGGGAGCAAAGACAGACTGCCAAGGGAGGCACTGAGGTCACACCTGTGCTGCTCCAGGAGAAAGCCCTTACCAAGCTCCAGAGGGAACAGCAGCTCCTAAGTCAAACCTGTAATAAGATGGTCTTCTAGGGGGAAAGATTAATCATTATTGGCAGCAAAGGATGTGCAAGTCTAACAAAAGCTAAAGGTGTTTTCATTACAGTCCAACTGCAGGTGGAAGACAATGTTAGCTAAGAATCATTAAATCTATTGCAAGAATAAATTTTGTTTGATCCAAACCATAAAATGGGAGTGAAATCCTCTTAAGCCAGCAGCAGCTCCTAATGGAATAGACTTTTTTTTTTTTTTTTTTTTTTTTTTTTTGCAAACTAATAATAAAAAATAAAAAAGAGTTAGATTATTAAGTGAATAGATTAGGCTCCCAAATGGTAAATATTTACTCAAGCAAAACCTGCCTAATTTAATACCTGCTCCAATTTATTTTTTAGCTTGGGATTATAATTGAAGGGAATAAGGGCATTTTCTGACTGTACAAACAGGGATTCATGAACTTTGTTTGCCCAGAATTCAGGCAGGAGGAAAAGGACCTTGGGAAACTTCCCCTTCCTAACCCCAGGTAACATCAGTGCTGCTGCATGTGCCAGTGATAAGCTGGGAGCTTCTCCAAACCTAGAAGATGGAAGGTGAAACCAAGGAATGAACCCTGGAAGTGTCCGAGGCCAGGCTGGATGGGGCTTGGAGCACCCTAGGATAGTGGAAGCTGTCCCTGGCTGTGGCACAGTTGAGACTGGATGAGCTTTAAGGTCCCTTCCAGCCCAAACCAGGCTGGTATTCTCTGATTCTGTGGTTTTTACAGCTCATATCCACAGAACACACTCACGTGCTCTGTTACAGCCACTTGTTATCCCCATCACTTGCATGACAGTGCTACAGATGATGATTCCTGGAGCAGCCCCACACCCCACTACCAAGGGGCTGTCTCACCATTAGCTCTGCCCTGGAAAGAACCATTGGCTTGCAGCTGGCAACCAACTCTGATATCCTGCCCCTGGAAGCACACTTGCAAAAGCAGGAAGAAAGGAAACATTTGAGTACAATACCTTCCTGCCTGCAAGCATTTCTGATCCTGGCTTGACCAGCTCAAGCTCAGCTCCAGGAGTGTAAACTTCAGTGCATGTCTGAAGTCTTTTGGGGAGGAAGACGAGAAAGCACATGGGTTTATCTGACATGGATCTTGCTGTCATGTCAGAGCTCTCTTGCTTATGTTTTCCAGACAGGAACCTTGCTGGCAAGTGCTGGTGAGTGCTGCAGGCTCTCCACAGAAATTCTTGGTGCAGGTCTGGTATCTTGTGCACAAGGGTCAGTGGGGACAAAAAATGAGAGAGAGAAATGCATTCAATAACGAAAGTGAAAATGTGGCTGGTCAGATTACAGTGACAGAGAAGGCCAGGAGTACTTTAGACCCAAAAAACTCTTAAATCTAGCTAAGAAATGGGACATCTGTGGCAACAGCAGAATCATCAGAAATAGCAGCTAATCCCAAATTGGGAGCAAGTACAGTCCAGATCTTGCTAGGGAACAACATGTCAGCAGGATTACGGGCAAACCTTACAGGGCAGCTGTGATTCTGAAGGGCTGAGAAGCAAATTGTGATCAAAGAGCCAGGCAGGCACAAGAGGAAACAGCATGGAACCCCAAATCCTTCTCCTGAAGGCAGATGGAGGTGAGTGACAGCCCAACAGATCCTTTCCAAATCACCCCCCGGGTCCCAGGAGCAATGGATGGGGACTGCTCACGTTACACTGACTGACACGCTGTGAGATCGTCTGTGGGAAAGGAACAAGAGGGGTAATTTTATTGTCATGTCCTGCAGGGGGGTGTAAGGGAAATCACAGCATGAGAAAATGACAGTGTATCTGTCTGAGGTCATTTGCATGCCCAGATAATCTGTGGGAGGAGAGCCAGAGCTGCTGTGCTTGACAGAGGCAGCACCACGACAATGGGCCTGGGAATGCGGAGATTTGAAAACCATGAAACCAGCCTGGTATTTGCTGTTCTCAGAAACCAAAATGACCTGACTTAGTCATTTGGGCTTCCAATGATCACACTTTCCTCCCTCATTATGAGATGGTCTCATCTTGCTGATGGCACAGGGGGACAGCCTCACCTACAACCCAAGGACACACTGGGGGGACACAAAGAGACCCTACTCATGCAAAGGAGCACAAACACAGAGTAGCAGTAGCTGAGGGCAGCCAGTGCAGCCCAATAGATTTTAGCAGGGATCTAGAAGAAGGAAAAAAGGCTTTGTCAGTGGCTACAGGTTGCTCCTCTGCTGCAGAGGGAGCAAACTGGGAGAAAGATGCAGTGGCAGATGGGAACTGTCATGGCTGGCAGGAAAATTCAATATCTCTGCAGTGGGAAATGCAGCTGATGGCTGGATGGAGCTGGGCCAGGAGGACAGGCTGCCTGCAGAAGGCACAGGCACTTCCCAGGGAGTGTGAGGGAGATGGTGACAGGTTGGGTGAGACTCACTCACACAACTCTTTAACACTGCACTGCCAGAGACCCCCAGGAAAATCCCAATGATAAGGGGTGCAGGACTCTGCACAGCACTGATAAGTGTGGCAGAAATCTGATTGCTTAAAAAACCTGGGCATTCCAAAGGGATTTCAGCTGGGTGCACAGGGGAGGACGAGTTGGATTTTAGAGATAACCTTTGGGCAGAACCATCCAGCTTTCAGCAGAGCCCAGATATGGGTATTTAGAGAAAAGTCATCAAAGAGAATGGAGGGGGTGAGTGGATGGTGAGAAAGAGACATCACAAAGGAGCAGGGAAGAGCAAGGATGAGGAGATTTAAAATTCCTGAGCTGAAGGCAGGAGGTAGGTGTCCAGGAAGGGCTGTCAGAAAGCAGAATGTGAGTTAATTTGGACAGTACAGGATGGTTTAGGAGGAAAGTGATCACTCTGTGAGTCATCAGCAGGACATTAAATATGCAAAATTTGTAAATAAGGTCACCCTGAGAGGGAATGCAGAGCAGGGAGAGAGGAGGGCTGGGCAAACAGCCAAGGATGGAGCAGGTGATGTAGCTGACAGTACCTGAGGATTGTCAAGAAGGGCAGGCACAGCCTCAGATCCATCAAGGCAGGGGGAACCACCTCCTCCTTGGGCAGAGGGGAATAACAAACCTCTCCCTTGGCCAACAGGTAGACTTGTTGCTACCAGACACAAAGAGAGAGCAAACTGTGATGTCAGTGTGCTAGTGGTAGCCATGGATTGGAAAAGACAAGCCCACAGCTGCAGCTGGCAGGGAGCTGTGTGGGAAACAGCCTGGCCAGCATCATTCAGCTGCTTCTGGCTGGGAGAGCCAGAGCTTGTGGCTGTGATGACAGGGGAAGGGGCAGGGGAAGGAGCAGGGGGATCCTGAAAGGCTCAGCTGAGCCCAGGTTACAGAGCCAGCTGGACACATAGCAGGGCTGAGCTCACCCACTCCCCTGAGCTGGCAGCTCAAAGGGAATTCCAGGTTACCTTGCTGCTGGCAGTGGCCTCTCACTTGCCAGTGGGGGATGTAGTGATTTACACAGGGATGTGGGAGTGCTGCAGGTGTTAGGCAGCCACCCTGAGAGCTCAAGACAACAAAGAGATCCTGAAAAAAACCAGATCCATTTCTAGCTGCAGAGAGGCTCTTAGCAAGTCCAGCAAGCCCCAGGCAGAGCTAGGGGAAGGGGGGCTGGGAATGGACCACTGGGACAATGGTCCAAGAACAAAAGGGCTGCATTAAAGGCTGTATTCTAGCAGTAAAACCACGTTTAGGCAGTTTTGCTGCTGCCTAATCTGAGGCTAATAATGAGTCAGTTTTACTATCTAGAAATACCTGGCCAAGTCAGAGGGGAAAAGAGGGTGAGGCACTTAAGCAGTCCAAACCTTATGTTTCTGTTGGCATGTTAACAACAAAGGCAAAGCACTTCCAGGTTTGAAGCACACAGCCCCTGATGGAAGCAAGATACTACACAAACCTGATGTGGTGCTGTGATGGGGAGAGGAGCCTTAATATCTCTGCCTGGTAAAACCCCAAGAGGCAAAGTTCAGTGAGCTGGTGCCAGGGTGACTGGCAGAGGTTATCCAAAAGCCAGGCTCCATGAAATGTAGTCAGGACAAAGTGGCCTGGTCTCTGCAGGCTGCCTGCTTTCCTGTTTACCTGACCCAGGAATCCAGAATTTCTTTACACAGCTTCATTTATAAAAGAATCCAGTCTGTAAAACACAGCTTAGCCAAAATTCCACTACCAGACTTCATCAGATCACTCCAGGCTCTGAGACTACTGTCTCAACACAGTAATAGACATTATCCTCAGGCTCTATGTGTGTTTGTGTTACCCTTCCATTTTCCCTTCAGATATGACATGCAATTCCTAGAAAATATGTTATAAGCTCTTCTGCTCTGGAGTTCTGCCACCTCTGATTGCACTCATTTGAGCCAAGGATGTAGTTTCAAAGTAAATCAATAAACAAAGCTTAAAAGGGTCCTATAGACAGAGGCTGGGGGCAGCACCACCTCCCCCTCCCCAGTTATCTCTGCTGTGCTTCAGCCTAACCAAGTAAATGGGTGAAATCCAAAGAGGACAACACTTCCAAAATCTCCCAGTGTTGCTTTACAGTATGGGTGTAGGGCCCAGGGCCTGCCTTGCACCTGGAATGGCACCTCCAGTGTCCAAAGTCCCTGGAGTCACCAAAGGAGTAGGAGTGTCACAGCACAATCTGGGAAGGGTCTCCCAGGATCATCAGCAGATTCTCCTCACCACCAGCCTGTGGGACCCATGGGGGGCTGCAGCCAGGGGCTCTTGGTTGCTGCAGGTGGTCCTGGAAGCACCCAAGGAAACATCTCAACCCCAGTGAGAGACTGGAATGGCAAACCTGGAAAGCCTGGACTCAGAAAGCTGCCATGCACCTGCCACCCTTACTGAAGACATTTAGGGTCCCTCAGGCTTGCTATCACCTGGAGAGTAACACAACCAAATAGAGCATACCTAGATTTATTTGGGAATCCCAGGGGAGCACATCACCCCTAATCCTCCTTTACACTTCTCATGGCTTCTCGTAATTCCCAGCACACCAACAGCCATACAGGCACTGGATGTGATCTTTGGGAGTTTCCCAATAAGCTCTAACAAGGTTGTCCCTCCTCAAGCAGCTCCTCCAAGGTGACCCATAATGGACCCCATGAGCACAGTGTGGACTGCTGGCTAACCATTTCCCAGGGGAAGAGCTGAGAGGTAGGTCATTCATCACCAGGAGCTGTCCTGTTCTCCAGGATCAATGCACACACGGGCAAGGGAACCACCAGAGAAACCTCTGACACAAAGCCTGCTTGGATACATTCACAGCAGGATGTACAGTGCAAATTAACTCCACTGGTTGAATTATTTTGAATTTTTTTTTCTTTCAAAACCTCCAAAGGCTGCATAGACACAAAGCTGATAATTCAGCCAGAGAGGAGGGCTGCTGTTGCACACAATGAGAATGGAGATCCCCTCACTCTGCCACAGAACAATTGTTGGGTTTTTGCCTGGCTGCATCTTCAGTCGAGGTCTTCATTGCCTGTGTGCTGATGGTTGTATTGGTGTGCCTGCCTGGGCTTCCCCAGGCCAGCTCAGCACATCTGCTCACTGCTCCCAGCTCTGCTCACTGTAAAACAGAATAAATCACTCCAGGTAGAAGTGATCTCTTCTTTTGGTTGTCTTCACGGGCTGCTCTCTGTTCAGTGCTCTGTGTTGAGTTTCCAAATCCAGTGCTGTGTGTGCAGAATCTGATTAGGGGAGTTTACACCACCAGAATATACATCCAGTGTGGCAATGACACACAGCTCTGGAAGAGCCTCCCACACAACACAGCACTGAAGGAGCACTGAAGCTCCTACAAGAGACACGTAGGACGAGCAGCCCACACGTCTCCTGCACAACCAGATTTCTCAGCCCTGGAGTGCTGCTTGAATCAACATTTTCTTGGGATTCAGGGAGAGATTCTACAGACTGCTGCTCTTTTTTGTGGGGGTCTGTCCTCGTTCACAGAGCTGTTACTCATTGCCTGTAAGGCTGGATGCCACCAAGGTGCTCTGAGCTATCCCAGCCTGCAGAGAAGGCTCCTGTGAGCTGCACTGAGTGACACAACTGCCAGAAGCCATAACCCTGGCCATATCCATGACATTCCCATGTGTCTGGATCCCCCCTGTACAGCACCAGGCATCTGAACTGCACACACTGGTGTGGTGCCTCAGTTTCTCTCTGTGCCTCCAGCACAGGCTTCCCTGCCCCTCACCCAGGCAGACCCCAAATTCAAAAGGCCAAATTCTTCCCTGTGTCTGTGCAAAGCTGCCCCTTGTCTCCCCTGCAGAGCAAGGGAAACCCTCCCACTCTGCCCAGGACTGCAGAGCCCTGTTATGTGGTCCCATTGCAACACTTCCAACCCCAGAGCCACTTTTCCTGCTGGGAACCATCCCCCTGCTCTGGGCACCTGCCCAGCCATGGGGTAATTAATGAACACATATGATCACTTCTATTATCTGCAACTTGAAGGCAATTCTTCCCAAGGCAGAGCTGGAGCCGTGCCCACCCAGGGCACAGCCATATCTGGGGCTCAGGACCTTTGCTCATTCAGTCTCCCTGGCAGCTCAGGGAGTCAGGTGGTGCTGTTCCTAGAAGGCGAATAAATTATTACTGCAAATTACTCTGATGAAGTGGCTTTTATTAGAAAGCCAGACACAAAGGGAGTTTGCTGATTGGCTCCCAGTGATGTCATACCCAGCACAGCACTCAAATGCAGAGATAAGAATTTTCTCGTCTATATTTTGCATATAATTTTCATTTTCTCCTGGCAATAAAGACACCAGTGGAGTCTTTCACTCGGGAAGGGTGGTGGGGGGTCTGTACTGCTCAAGTGGCTGATGAAAAAGAAGTTGCCTTTGTTCCTCTGTCTTGCTGGAAACCTCAGGCTAACAGTTTGCACCCACAAAGGACTGTGGTCTATTGCTCTCTTACAAGCCCATCACTCAATTTTCTTAGGTGGATAGCAGAGAAATTGGCATTTTTTTGGGCTCCATCGTATCTAAAATCATTCTGATCACAAGATTTTGCTATTTACAAGCTGAAGCTTAAAGTACAAATAAAGCAACAGCTTTCTGATCAACATCAGAAGGTGGGTACAGGGCTTTTGGAAAAAAACAGGCAGCAAAATCCCAACTAATTATTTATTTTCTGAGTTTCTCATGGTGGTTGTTCCTCCCTGCAAAGCCACTCTGAGTTCTCAGTGAGGTCTGTCAGAGGCAGACTCAGTGACCAGCACACTCTCATTCCTCTTCTCTAACTGAATGTCCTATCGAACTTACAGAATTTGCCTAGGAAGCGTTCCAGCTTTAGTAATTTCTGGATGCAAGAGGCTTGCTGGTGCAGCTCAAACAGCAGAGCCCTGTGTGGAGAGCAGGCATGGAAGTGTCCCTTGCCTCACTGAACTGGAGTGAACTCCCAAATTCAAGTGAAGCCTGTGGTTTCCTCAGTAGCTCCCTCACGCAAGGCTGCCACGGTTCTGGGCCCCTGCTGTCCCTGCTGAACCTGGACATGGGCAGAGGGGAAGGTTTTCCATACCTTCCTGCTTCCATTATGTACCGAGGTGTACATTTTGCTGGGATGGCCAAGTGTAACATTTCCAGCCCTGGAAACAGTCTCCTGCTTGTTCTGTGCAAACCCTGGGCTCTCCTCCAACACAGCCAGCACAAATCCTGAGCTGACCTACAGTGCTTGCCCATTCCCCTTTGATTATGGCTCCCAAGTCATTTGTCCTACAAGGGCAAAAAACAAAACACATCTATCACTTGGAAGATGTCCTGGAAACCCCAGACAGTTGCCCTGATGAAACTGGACACTGAGGGCTACTGGAGAGCTCAAACACAGTTAGATTTGCTGTTCCCAGCCCTGGGGTCATGGCTCCCTGCAGCATCATCAACTCCACTTAATTCCAGGTGGCTCGAAGGTGGAAATCATTCTCTCTTATCATCTGAAGATTTGCTGAGCTGCCTGCCCTTTGTGGAAAACAGGAGCTGTGCTCAGACTCCTGGATGTTGGATCTGAGCTTTTGAAATCCTGAGGGTGAAGGTGCAAGGAACAGGCATCTGGGAAGGAGAGCACCTGACTGTGGATCAGAGTAAAAAGGAATGTGAAGACTGCAATGCTGGGAGAGGATGCTGGCTGAGACACACGGCCAGCATCAGCAAAAAGGGAATGGGCTCTCAGGTTTAAGACCTGGAACAGATTCAAATCACCCCTTTTAGGTCTGACCTCCTTGCCTATCTGAGGGAGACAGCAGAGAGGGGAGGGAGTCATGAATCTTGGATGCTGTCGATGTGTGGCTTGGCCCTACATCCCTCTTTGCTTTTACCACTGTGTGTAGAAGAGAGGGTTATTAAAAGCACCAGAAGAATCTCAAGTAAAATAATTTTACTGTTTTCAAGAGCTTTGTTATAGCATCTCTGGAGCTCTGGCTTGGACCACCACAGACCATTGTCGGGAAGCTCTAAACAGCCTTTGGATATTGAATTAGTGTTCAGAAACATATCAAATTCCAAAATTGAAAACACTGTTCAAAAAAAAAGAAGCCTCTTAAGAACAGATCAGACTCACACAGACAGCACAGACAACAAAACCATCGTGCTGGCCTAACTCAGCTTCCCTTCCCCACTCGTAGCAACAGCCTTGCCCCAGTGTCATTCCAGAAGTGTTATTCCCCTGGGAAGCAGCCGGGCTCTAGAGGAGAACACAGTTCCACCTACTCATCACTCACCTCAAAACGAGAGCCCTTCTATTGCTTGGCTTTTAATGAAATTGGGGCTTGATATCTCAGTCAGCCCCTCCCTTCCACTTGAGGACAGTATTAGCATCAGTCTGGATTATAATACCCAGTAAGCTGTTCTGGGGTGATATGAATCAAAGCCCTGAAAGTGGGATTGTGTTTAATTAATTGTGGCTGATAGATGAAGGTATTGATTGTAGATTGAGAGGTTCAGGACTGGCCTGGGGGATAATTATTGCAGGGCACACTGTGTTAGGGTGATATTTTTTAATTTCTAGCGATGTAGGAGGGAAGCAGGGGGAAAATAAGTGAATAATTGCAGCTAATTAGGACTTGTGTGTGCATCCCAAATTAATTTGTTTGAATAATCAACCACCACAAGCAGCCTGATCCAAAAAGAAAAGGAAACAACTGCTCAGAAAGATCTCAATTCCTCCCATAAATTGTGCAGTCCCATGCCTGGGATAAACATTCCCCTAAATACAGAAGGGGAATCGGGCAAGATTATTGAATGGGAACGTTTTTGCCTAAGATGTACGATAAATCAAAGGGTTGGGTGAGTCTGTGGGATGGCAGGGTGTGGGATAGCAGATGATGATCTTGCCGTGGCCCTCATCTTAGCTCTGTCCATGTGCAACAGGCCCCCCCCAACAGCCGCCACCCCCTCCCCAGGTGGGACAGGGGGGAGCAGACACACAACTGCTGTCACCGCGGGGACCCCGGGAGGTGTCTCGGGCAGGAGAGGGCAGATGGAGGCGAGCAATCTGTGTGCCGTGCCCGGCCCCTCGCTCCGGTCTGCGGGATCCCCGTAATCCCCCCCGGCAGCCCGGCTGCTACAAACACTCTCATCACCAGCGCAGCGGGGGCGGCTCAGCGCAGACAGCGAATGATCTGGCGGGGGGTTAATAAAAGGACTGGCGCAGAACAAAAAGCCTGTCAGCCGCCGCAAGATGTGCTCTCCTCCCCTTGTGCCCCCCAGGAAATTAAAACCCGGAGCCTGTGGTGTGCAGTGTTCTCTTCGGGACTGGACGGGGCACTGGGATGCGGAAGGGTAGGGTGGGAAGAGGGAAATAGGGAGTTAAATGTTTGTCCCAGCTGTTGTTTCTAATGCGATCTATCAAGTGCTGTTGTTACTCTAAAGGACCAGACTACTCGGTTTTCCAAACCTGAGGAGACCAAGGCACATTTCTGTGCGCTGCTGCCAGCAGCTCCTCCTGGAGAGAGTCCACTACATCCTCCCAGGCTGCTCTGCCTGACACCACTGAAATCCATGTTTCCATGGAAATGGGAAGAGAACGGATGCCTGTGACACAACATACCTTTGCTGATGTAGATTTGGACCACTTCTAACATCCCTTTCTAGCGGCAGCTTTCAGGACTGGGTATTTTTGCGGACACAACCAAAAGAGAACAATAGGGGGGGTAAGATATCTGATGGTATGAATCAAACCCCACCATCCTTTCTGGTGGGCAGCAGCTGAACTCGAAAGTGCATTAATCCATTAAAACACCCTTATAGGAAAAGAGACCCCTGCACTAAATACAATATAATTCACGAGCGGATAGAGAGGATCTGCCCCTCCCCTCTCCAGGCCGGGTTGGGTGAAGTTTCCAGCAGCATTTCGCTGCCGAGGGCTGCGATCGGATCGGTTCCCCATGCCCAGCCCGTGTGCGCAGCGCGGGCCCGCAGCGCCCTCTCCCGCGGCACCGGGGCACCCCCGGTACCAGCACCCGCAGCACTCGGGGGCCTTCCCCTTCCCCCTTCCCCTTCCCTTCCCCTTCCCCTTCCCCTTCCCCTTCCCCTTCCCCCCCTCCCCCCCTTCCCTTCCCTGTCCCGGACAGGTATCTCCCACCCAGGGCTAACCCCAGGACCACCCAAACCAGCAGTGACTTCTATGTGCCCTGAGGGTTTCTGGTGAGCAGAGAGAGGCAGAATTCTTTGCCTACCTACAGCTTTGCCAGCAGCACTGGGCACTTCAGATTAAAGTGAGGAGGCTCACTGCTGAGTGCTGGGGGCATGTGGAATAAAGTGTGGAATAAAGCCATTATCCCTCTCTTGGACACACTGCTCATCACGTGAGGTCTGGCTGCACCTCAGGGTGTCAAGCAGCCGAACACTCACCAGTCTGGTTTTGTTCCATCATCACAGAGGTTTTGTACAGCCTCTCTCAGCAGCTGCTCCTGTCCCACGCTGCCCTGGGCACTGTGCTCCAGGCATCTCCGTGCCCACACCCCAGCCTGCCCTGGACCTCACCCCAGAGCCATCAGCGAAGCACATTAGGAGGAGAAACACAAGATATTTGCAAAGCCAAAGGCAAAGCAATGACAAATTTTGTCTCTGCAGGGAGTTTGCTTGGGATTATTGTCATTTTAAAGGGCAAGTTACTGCTCCTAGAGCTGGAAGCCAAGGATTTGAATAAAGGAGCTTCATTAATACATTGCATAGACAGAATAAATAAAGCTGATCCACAGCTGCCATTTTGCTTTCCAAGTGGGTGAAAATGAGATGTCCCATCCCCAGGAGATCCAGAAGGGGCTTCAGCCCCTTCATTAGACACAGAGAAGAGGCTGAGATGCCAGGCCTGGCTGAGTGCTTCCACCCTGTCAGGAGAGCAATGTGCTGGAGAAGTCAGCCTTCCCCCAAGGAACACCACTCCATGAAAACACTTGAAAACTGGAAACACTCCTGCCCTTCCTCAGGGCAAGGGAGTCCAGGAGGCACCAGTGTCAGAGCCAGAGCCAGCTACACCCACAGGACATTCAGCACCACATTGCAGTTCCTGGAATAAAGTCAGCAGAATAAATGATAAATGAAATAAAATGGGATTTCAATTGACCAGAACATTTCATTCAGCCCAAAACCATATGAGAGGCCCAGGGCTCTCTCTGAGAAAGAAGCAGCAGCACTGTGACATGTCCCAGCCTTGTTCTCCCTAGTGTGGGCACTCACAGCTTCTGGCCAGATGTGCCCTCAGGCCCTACCCTAGCTCATGCACCAGCACCTGCTGCTGGAAAATGAGTTTTTGCAATATTCCTTCCTGCCACATCCATCTCAGACAGTAGAAATAAACATGTCTCTCACACCATGCTACATGTCCTGACAGATCTGCCCAGCCAAGGCAACACCAGCCTTGATTTGCCCCGACCTCACTGGATTTGGCCCCAAAGCGATTTTCTCCAGGCTTGGGAAGGTTATTCCTTCTTTTGGTGCCGTTGGCAAAACTCCTGCTGTGTGGGAGGTCAGATGGGGTGAGTGCAAGCAGCCCTGCAGTGACAGGAGAATGGCCTGTGTGGGGCTGTAACAGGGCTGGGACTCTGCTCCGTGCTCCATGGCAGCAGCTCTGTGCTCCTCCTGCTGCACATATCCCTGCACATATCCCTGTCCTCCAAGTCTCATTTGTCCTACACCTGCAGTGAGTGTGTGTATTTTTGCTCTCAGGGAAACATACAAGCAAGAATTTACCTGCTCAACAGATTCTGCTGGGTCCCACGTGTCCACAACAAGCAGTGTAACACTGGCAGGACCTCTTGGTGGTAGTTCCATGTGGTGTTTTGTATGCTGGTGACAGAGGATTTGGTTTTTCTTAGCACTTCTCTGCTTTGGCTTGGGTCATCCACCACTTCTGGCTGTGGTAACATTGAGAGCACCAGCTTCAGGGTGTGGAGACACCAAAGTGACAAAATTCCCCTTTTGGTGCTCTAGGTAAATGAACAGATTGAATGCAAAGCAGACATGGGCAAGGTCCCCATGCCCCTGACTCCATCACTGAACATACACACTCACCCTGGGATCACACATTGTGCCAGGGTGCCATGTCCAGCTCTGACAGCCCCAAAGCTCCCTTTCTTTACTCTGTCTGCACTCTGTTTGTGGTCACCCCAGATGCTGGACTGGCAGCACCATGACATTAATCTCAGGAGGGTGACAGTGACACTGTCCTGACAGAGCTCTCCTGGCTGTGCTCACACCTCCTGACTCACTTTGCCCCAGCAGGCTCCAAACCCACCTCTCCCACTGCACTGCCCACAGCTCTCACTGCTTGTTACTCCAGCAAAGAAGTGAATCCAGAAACGTGAGGACACTTGCGGAGCCCAGCTTTACAGGGACTGGAGTTTGTAGTTTATGCCTCCAGGGTGACATTGCAGATGAAAATCAAAATGCCAGAACTGACAAAAGGAATTCTAAAAAGTGTTTTCTGCTCTTAGGCAGCTGAGAGATGAACAGATCTAGATTCACTGGGCTTAGGTCAGTCTTGTCTGAGATACACAGGTCCTTCTCCTTGCTTTGTCCTTCCAACTCCTCAGCTGACTCTCCTACTGTGCAACTCCCAGGTCAGTCTTTAGAGCAGCTGCAGTAGCTTATTTGTTTAAATCTCTGCAGACACCAAGACTTCTCAGCAGCCCTCAGTCTTGACAGAGCAGCAAATATTCACAACTGTAAATATGTCTTGCATAATTCTTTCTCAGATTCCTGCTAACTGTACCCAAAGTTTAGCTGATGTCCTCTTTTTCTGTGTTTTCTTTTACACAGAATAAAGATCTCGTTTTGCCATTATCTTGTGGTATTTATGTTGGGTAAGGTTGCTCAGGGTCCCAACTCTGTACCCTTGTGTCCTTTTCCCATCACACAGACACAATCTGCAGCATGTCACTTCAGCAGAACGTGCAGAAGGCATTTGGGGGGCACTCACAGTGGCATTTTACAACTGCTCCCTGGGGATTTGATCTCTTCCTTCTTAAAAGACCTTCTGTCCTTGAAATACAGCTTGAACTTTTCACATGAGATCACAATTGCTAAACATTCCTGTGCTATTTAGAGACATCTTTGCTCTGTTGATAGCAGTGACATGCACAGGAAAGCCACTGCTTTGCTGGCACTCCATTTAGTGGCAACAGGTGACACAGTCAGCTCTACCACTGAGGGATAAGACCTGCTGTGGGTGTGTCACATGGATGGAAATGTCTCCCTAACAGTTCTCTTTGGTAGGGCCAACTCAAGGCTTGCAAATATTTGGAAGGAAGCTGGAGTTTTTACATCCTAACAGCCTCTGAACTGGCAGCACACAGCTTTCAGGAATCCAGCAGGTATCTACTGTGTGCTATTACAAACTAGGACTTCATCTCAGGTTTACCCTCCCAGCCCTTGTTAGCAGACTGATGGCTTTGTGACTATGATTTTCCTCAGCTTCTGTCTTGAGATGTTTCTGTGCCTGAGATTGTCACTGGGCACTGCACTGTGTACTTGTACTTCTTGCTGACTTGTACTTCTCCCTGACTGCTGTGCTGCTGAGACACTGAATAACCCACATGAAAAATGCTTCCCTTGGGTTGAAGGATGCCATCACTCCCCCCATTTCACAATAAGGTCAGAAGAAGAATCCCTGAAACCTGCTAGCCTAGGAAACAAACCTAAATCCTTGCTCAGAGGGATTCAAATTCAGCTCCTGCCAAACGGGCCATCAGCACCAACCAGCCCTGCCTGGAGCAGGGCAGAACCTCGTCCTACCTCCCTTACCTGTTACCCATGAGCAGTACAGGCCTCACAACTGTTACTCTCTGGCCTGCCAAGAAAAAATTTCTATTTCAGTCGGAATATTGCAGGCTGATGGAAATCTGACAGTCCACGGCTAAGCTGCCAGCTGGGAAGTGGGTGGAAATGAATCTTTTGTTGAACAGTTAAACTGTCTTTTCTCCAGATTAATTAATTCACAAAGAACATATCCCTTCCTGGGTTTCACAGCTGAAAACAAAGCCAGTCTCACCTCCCCTGCACTATCTGTCAGTTGTACCACAAAGTGCAAAGTGCTCACTCCATTCTTCCTCATGATCAAATCCCAGGGAAAAAAGAAATTCTCTGCACTGGCTTCCAATTCACCTGAGGTTCTAAGCTGCCCCACATCAATTTTTCAACAGTTACACTCAAACAGCTGGTTCTGCCTTGAGCTTATCCATAGGGCCATGACCCCAGGCAGAAGCCCCAGCACAAACTCAAAGCACTCAAGGCACTGCCCAGTTCTATTTTCAGCCCAACTTTCCCTCAGTTTGTATTAAATGCCAGGTGTCTGTTTGATATCTCCACTGCAGTGGCAACCCTCAGATCACATTTGGCTTCCCATGGACCAGATCCAAGGAGTGATGGATAGCTGGACAGGTGCCCAGCTGAAAGCTCAAGAGCCCAGCAGTGAGAAGCATCTCAGCACCTGTGTCTTGACAGAGACAGGAGCAGGTTGAAAATCCAGCTGTCCACAGGCTCCTGCTCCTCATCTGGTAGCACAGTTCCTTGGATAATCTCAAAGCCTCCTCATCAGGTGCTCAGGCATAGCTGTGCCCTTTCCCAGTCCCATGTCCTGTTCATCTGCCCAGACCTGTCTTTCTCACCTTCAACTGCCAGCTAAGTGCTAAATCTGTAGCAGACTCCAAAGATTATCAGCTCTTTTCCTGTAAGGGAGCTTTGTTTGGGAAAGGCTTCCTCACACACCTCCATCTTTGGCACCTTATCACTCCACTCAAAGTGAAAACCAAGCTCAGTAACACCTCTCCCCTCCAGAGCAGGCCACAAGTCACAGCATGTGCAGACTCCCACAGGCCACTATCCCACCTCTGGAACAGTGAGATAGCTGGGAAAGGGAAAGCCATCCCTCCCTGCTCACCCTCTAGTTATGCAGGACTTCAGTCCTCTGAAGCAATACTCTGGAGCTGAAGGGTTCATTTTCAGTCAACTCTTCCTTGTACAGAAGCTGGTCCAGATCAACAGATTGTTCTTTCCTGGTTATTTTTATACTATAGAGTTTTTGAGGTTAATGAGCAACCAAAACTGTCCTTGTAAGCCTGAGTTTGGCTAAGGAGAGTGTTCTGTCAGCAGCTCATTCCTCAGGAGGAAGTCACAACAGAAATGTCTGTTGTTCCCTTTGGAGATGAATGACCTCCTCCAGACAGCAGATGGAGTAGTTGCTGCTGAGGTCTTCTGTTTCAGCTAGAGGAAAAGGGGGAGGAATAGAGTGACATTCTGTCTTGGCCTCTTCTGAGAAGGGAAATGTCATGACAGTCGTTTCTGAAATCCAGAGAGCAGCAGAAGTAGAGAAGCATCAGTTTGTTTTCTTCTGTACTTTTGTGAAGACAAAGGAGGAAGAGTCTCTCAGTATGTCCACCATGGAGAGGCTTTCAGTGCCTTCTCTCTTCTCTTTAGCCCCTTGTCTTCCACCAGTGCCCAACAGCCATTTCTACTCAAGATGTGCCATGCTGTGCAATGAGGCAGAGAGATCAACCATCCCACTCACCCCAAACAGCCTGAGGATGCTGCAGGGAAGCACTCAGTCCTGCAGCACTAACAAAGCACAGGCTGAGAGTACAGAATGCAGACAGAGTAAATCACATACAGGCTTGCAAAAGGCAGTCCCTGGAACCTGAGCTGGTTGATCACCCAGCAGTTTTCCTGGGAATCTACCTGGGTTTCCCTCTGATCTCTTTTGGTTAGTACTTCTTCTTGTCATGTGTGATGCCCAGCCTAGAGGCAAGACATCTTCACAAGATTTATAAGTGCCACAGAACTACAAAGGAAAAAGGAATTTCATGCTCACAAAGCCTCAGCAATATCTATACATACACATAAGAAGAAACAGACTTCAAATACTTATAAAATGACCTATTGTGTTCTGGATTTCTGTGCTTTTCCAGTGTCTTACAGCTTTATTTCAAGATCATAAGATACTTTCTTTGAAACCTTTTCAAGCCCTTCCCCACACAAACAGTTTTAGCACCTCTTTGTTCCTCTTCATTTTATAAAACGTTTTCTGGATGTTCTAACTGTGCATCACTTTTCTCAATCATGTTTCTATTTCTCTGATTGTTGTCTCTTTATGGAGGAGGTTAGAGACCTCTTTTACCTACTTAAACAAATCTGGTTCCATGTGCAGCCACAATCACTAGCAAGCACTCCATGTTCTATGCTTCCTGTAGTCACACTGAAGGAAAATACCAGGGATACCTTTGTCACAGTGAATTCCATCACCCAAACCTCTGTGGACAGATCTAGAACTGACAGCTTTGCCAGGCACCACTATTTATGAGCTCTGTCTGTTAACACACAACCCAGGGGGGTGTGTGAGCAGTTTGCAGTATGAGCTATTGAAATACACAAGTAGGTTTGGCAGTCTCAGTGGTGACATTCTCAAACAACTGCCTCTCAGAAGACCAATAGACATTCACTGCAAAGTCTGATTCAGGGCTTCAGCTGGCATGTTAAAATACACCCAGCTTACACTATTGCATAAGGCACATCCTATCTGGATCAGCTGCCCCCAAGAGAGCAGGGCTGTGCACCTGACTGCATATTCTGCAGTTCCTGGAGCTGTAGCAGAGCCTGGAAGATGCTAAGGAAGAGACAAAGATCAGGAGGGTGGAGCAGAGGTGGCGCTGGCACTGCTCTGTGGGAAGTGACATGATCTGTAAGGCAGGATCCCTGAGGATGAGCAGCTGATGTCACCTCACGCTGTCCCCACCCTGAGCAATTCTCCCACATGGCTGTGGGTGACTGGAGTGGGGAAATGGCAGCTGAGCCAGTGGGAGAAAACCACTCCCCATGGACACACCCCTGTGCCCACAGTCCAGACTGGCTATTCCAGACATGCATGGGAGGAACAGAAACAGTTTATGTTCACGCTGATAGCTCAAGTGTATTTTTGCTGGTAAAACTGTGGGGCTCTCAGCCCCCTCTTTTCCCTCTCCCCTGCTCATAGAAATCTGAGGCAGTCCTATCCCTTGCAAAGTGCCCTCAGAAGCCCCCACACTCAGCTCTGCAAGCTGACAGACCCTACAGCACACAAACACTTGGCTTCTGTATTCTCACCTCTCCAGGCCTGCCTAAATCCTTCTTCCATAGTCCTCTGCCACAGCAAGGGCTTCAACTACAGCCTTAAAGGCTGCAAATCAAAGGCTTCTCAAGGATCCAGCTTTTGGGAGTTCTGTACAACAGCAGCAGAAATAAAGATTACCCTTTTGGCATGTAATTTTGCTGGTGGGGTTGTACCAGTTTGTTAGTTTGAGATACCTGATGAAGTTTTAGCAATGTCCTTTGTTTCACAGGAATTAGGTCAGGTTCACTGGGCACCAAGCAGTTCAAGGCAAATTCACTACCAACAACACTGGCACTGCTGTTAGTGCTGAAATGATATGAATATAAATTATAACAACCATAATACAGAATCCAAAGTATTTACAATGACACACAATCCACAGAACACTCACCAGTGGGAATGCAAATTGGATGGATGTAGGCAACTGCAAAATAATTTGAGTTTGGATTTCCTTCCCAGAGATAAGATTGAGCATCTGTCATCCATCTTCTACCTTGCCAAGTTGAGAATACATGAAAACACTTCAAGCATTGCTCTGCTTACATATACCCATCCTTTCTTCTGAACAATACACAACACACCTCTAACACATCTAACCACTCTCATGTTTACAGGGCCACACCTGACAGATAAACAGAGGTTTTGCTGCAGATCTCAACTTCTGACAGTGTTGCAGCTGGAGTCTCGCAGGAGCAAGACTGGAAATGCAGTCAAAACACCTTCCTACCAAAGTTTCTTACTTCCTGGGGATAATTTCCTAATCTGTCTTCTTCCCACAAATTTTAGTTGTTCCATCTTCATTGATGTGAACCATTTGCTCCAGAAGCAAGCAGCTCAGCTGTCACTGCCACCACCTCTGATTGCTCAGGTGTTCACCAGCACAGGTGGTGGCTCATGCCTGTTGCAGTTCCTGTGGATTCTCTGGAAGCCAGGCTGGTCACTGCAAGGTGTGAGCAACCAGCACTGTAAAATCCAGCAATTTGGCTCCAATTGAAAGAAATGCATAAACTGGGACATGGATGATGCCAGCTCCAGCCCTGGAAACAGTTCTGCCTCCCACTGCTGAGCTCTCAAAAACTGGGAGGTGGCAAGGTCTCCAAGGAAGGTGGATTCATAACCTGGGAGGGAGGGAGGGAAAGCAATTCTCTGTGCAGAAATATTTCTGCAACAGCAAATCTCTCCAATGTGGTTCCGATTCTGCTTAACATCCACACAAAGTGGCATCTGGCAGCTTCAGACTTTTCCCAACTATCATTCTGGGAAAAAGGGTTGCCAGAGAAGCTGATACTCATTATTTAAAACTGGGACTTGCATATTTCCCAAGCGATTCTACTTCTGAAGTGCTGCACTACTGAGGAGAGGTTTGCAACTGCCAAGACATGGAAGTGTTTGTTATTAACACATCACTATATAATGAGGGGCTTAGCAGGGGGCTGAGCATGCACAAGTCTTCCTCTGCTGCTGACAGTGTAGATGGAAGTCCCCAGGTATCCCATTAGGTGACAAGTGAGAATGAGTACTGCAGCCAAAACTAAGCAATTTGGCACAATTTAGTAAGGGATGGCATTTTCTGCTCAAAAAGGGCCCAGAATTGGAACAGCATGAGATGTTTCCAATTGAGATTGAGCTGTGCTGGCCAAGCTGAGTGGGTGTCTCACAGAGCAGAGCAACAGTGGGTGCTGAAGTCCAGGACTGAGATCTGCTGGCAGAGCTCTGATGGGGAATGTTGCCCAGTTTCTGAGAACAACACAGAATCTGTATTTTAATTAGAGTTCCTGTGCTCATCTGCATGGCTCAGCAGAAACTTTCTGAATTTTCCAGGCCTTTATTAAGATCCAGCCAAAAAGCCTTCCTTCAACTTTTTTTTTCTCCTCCCCCAGCAAAGCCACAGCAGTAGCAACCACCAAACCCATGTGTTCTGCTGTTGGCTCCCATGGAATGTCACATGTCACAGGTAGGCATTGATTCCATGGAGTGATGTGTGGTTCTGGAAAGAGTGCCCAGCTTGGATTAAATGAGGCCTGAGCAAAGGCAGCCTGATAGGAAGGTATGATGACACACAGATGAGTGAGCTGGACACACAAAACCTGAGTAACTGGCTCCAGGGTGCCTGGGGAAGGCAGAGATAAGGGACAATATGTTGGGAGTGTTGGACAGGAGCTAAGAGGGATGTAAGGACCTGCCATCCCAATCGTGCCCTGGGTCCTGCCCAGTGTTCATTGGCTCCAGCTAGAGATTCCATCCCAGGCACATATGATCCTAACAAGAAGAAAGGAATTTATACTTTGGGAAGGCTCCTTCCCTCCCTGCCTTGTGCACTGGCCTAGAGTAACTGGCCAAAGCAGGTCAAAGGGAATGAGTTCATTTGAATATGGAAACTCAATAAGGAGTAAAGCCAATTGCTTCAAGCTTGTGAGTTCAAAATAAGAAAAAACAGGTTTCCAGGTCTCCTTTGGGAACTAGAAGCTTTGGCTTTCACTCCTCCCTGCTATTTCTTCCCTGTGCCCACCCTTGTTCCCCTCCCTCTTGCCTCCTGCCTAATGAGGGTCTGGCAAACCCTCATTTCTCCAAACCAAGCCCATGGTCTGAAAGGCAAATTCAGTGAGGTCAAAAGCTCACACATACAGCTCTGTCAGCTCTGAGCAGCCTGAGAACAGGTGACACTGTGCAACTCTCCATAGCTAGTCTTCAAACAAGCAAAGAATCACATCCTTTGTCTGCTTCCTGTAGAAAAAGGGGTGTTTTTTCCACCTTTTCTCTTTTTTCCCCACATTTTCTCTTTTTTTTCCTAAAGGGAACAAGTTCCATTTCCAATAACTGAACACTGATTAAAACCACTGTCCCTCTACCACCCCCCCAAGTCACAAGCAGCTTATACCACAAAACTGCCAAGAAAAAGATTTATTGTACAAGGACTTCATAACACCAGGGAAAAGAAATGAAGGAAAACTGTTGACATTAACTTTTAACTCTTTCCATTCTAAAAAATCTCCTAAATCTTACTCTTCTCTTTCCATGCTTTTAATAAATGTATCCCAGTGAAAAGTCATTGAGATGAGTTTCAGCTTTTTGAAATGACACACAGCAGTGACCCAGAGGCAATCAGCTTGCTATTTTCATAATTAAACAGGTATTTAATCAATTATTTTTATTCAGACAGAGTTAGCTCATATGAATCCAACAGCCCTGAGTCCCTCTATGTTACCTCTAACTGGAATTCATGGGGTGGCTCAAGGGCAGGCAATAAGAAGCTGGACTTCAGTTCTCAGCTGACAGTTTTACCTCTAATTTTGCTGTATGAGGCAAATCTAGATCTCCACTGGCTTAAAAATGAATGCTGACTAAGAAACAGGAGTTTAGCTCTTTAACTGAACAGGTTCTCTGAGGGAACTTATCTTTTATCTTTTATAAACCTCTTACCTTTTGTTGGCAGATTGTAAAATGAGTCTTACAATTATCTTTGCAGCCTTGTTCAAGTGCACTGCCAGAACTGTTCATGGAGGCTGTGTTCATGGAGGCTGAACACCAGCAGTTTACAAAGACCAAACTGAGGTGGTTCCTCCTCAGCAGCATCCACTGTGTTGATGTGGGAACTGCATCTGTAGTAAAAAAAAAAAACAACTTTAGTCTTCAGGGCAACAACTGCATCACCATCAGGTGACAAGCTAATCACCTCAGAGCAGAATTGTGCCTTAATTCCCCAAAGCATTGCTGTGTCAGACTGCTGCTCACAGCCACACCCAGACATGGGACTAATAATGGGGTCCCTGAGCAGTGATGCTCTGGGTTGAGGCTGCCCCATGGGCACATCTAATTATGATGTTCTGTGACAAGGCTATAAATACCCCTGGTCCCACAGGTGAAGCCCTCATTGCAGCAGGGTTTTGGGCAGGTATGTACTCTGTTCTCTCTGCCTGCCTGGGCTGGAGGGCTGTTTGTAACCATGAGAGCCTCCCCTGGAGAGTGAGAAACCAGTGAGATTTCATAAACACAGACAGATCAAACATCAGCCAGAAAAGCACTGAAGAGGAAATTATAAAATCTGTTCAAATAAAAAAGCCAGTGACAAAACCCAAAGACCACCTGAAAAAAGGAAAAGGGGGCTTACACATTAACCAAGCAACTCTGGTGGCCTGAACAGGGTCTGAGAGGAGATGATCACTCTGTAAAGGGCCACTATGGCAGGAAGGTATTGGAGGATAAAGAAATGTTCGAAAAATCTGTTGAAGAATAGAAGAGGCAGAAAGGCCTCTAGTTTGTCTTCATGATTCTGTTTTGAAGGATCATTACATTATTGCTTTAGGCTCACAAACCCTGTCAGTATCCCTGGTCACCATCAGCTGTCAGGTAAGGAGGGTTTTTTCTCACTGTCTCCTTCATCAGCCATTCCAGCCTCCATCATCCTCTTGGCCTGCCCATCTTTGCACCATCAAAGTTCTGAGGAATAATTGCACAGGAACAGAATACATAAATAAATGAGCAAGTTCTTTATGGCAATGCCTAGGAAGAAAGAGAACCTGATGGGCAGCCAATGAGCCCTGAGGGCCTGACATGAATCCATGATGACGGCTGCAGACTAAATACCATCCTAAAAAGAAAGAAAAATCAGCAAAAAAGCTTTCCACTAATCTATCTCCTTTACTGCTTGCTTTGTCAGAGTCTGAGGAGATGACAATCACTCACAACACAGAACTGAATAAGGAAATTATCAGCTGCCTCAGCCAACGCGCTGTGGCACACAGTTGCCAAACTCCTGTAAATTCTGTCAGAAGTATTTCTGTGATTTCTAAAGAAGCCCAGAAAAACTTCCTTATATTAAAAAGGGAAGCCACCCTTCTAGCTCACAACAGCATCCCGTGATGGATGCACAAAGTAGCAAGGGCTGTTCCCAGGCCTGCTCCCAGCACAGGGGCCTCAGGGCTGTGGGCAGAGCTAATGAGGCCACCTCACCCTGGGGAAGCCATGGAAGAGGGCGAGACCAGGAATATTTCCACAAAAAAAGAAAGAATGCATACTGGGGTTGGTTATTAGCTTTGGACAGTGACTGCATTGATGGATATGAACCTCTAGAGAAACTCTGGTGTGATGGCAGAGCAGAGGAGGTGTGGGACTACAGCTACAGGCACTGCCCTGTTGGGGCACAGTGGAAATACAACACAGACCCACAAAGGTGTTGGGGAACAAAGAAATAACGGCACCGTGAGAAGGAACCCTGGGGATGGAGCAGCAGTACCACGTACATAGGAGGGTGCAGGCAGGATGCCCAACCAGACACCAGGTCAGCGCTACTGAAGGAGCCGGCACCAGGGCAGTACTCACCACGGGCTGCTGGCCCCGCTGGTGCTGTGAGGGACCCCCTGCCCGCTATCTCCCCTCACGACGCACCGCCCCCTGTCGCCTACGCTATTCTCGCGCCAAATTACGCAGGTGACGTAGTGGCATTACCAGGCCGCGCGCAAGTTGCGCAGGGGAAGCGCTATTCCCACACTGATTTACGCAGCTGGCGATGCCGCACGGCCGGAGCGCACGCAAACTACGCAGCAGGAGCGGCGCGCCACGATTCCCGAAGGAGTTTACGGCGGCCGGCGGGGGCGGGGCGCTACGGAGGCGGCGTAAGGCGGCCCCCGCCGGCGGCGCCCCGCCTCAGCCGCGGCGGCGGGGAGGAGGAGGAGCAGCGGAGCGCGCCCGGCGCGATGTGGCAGCGGTCGGTGTGCGTGGGCCTGCTGGCCCTGGCGCTGGGCTACCTGTGCGTGCTGGGCCCCGAGCTGCCCCCGCGGCCCTGCGGCAGCTCTCGGCCTCGCTGCTGGGGACGCTGCGCCGCGCCCGCTCGCTGGAGGCGCGCACGGTGGCGGCCTGGCAGGCGGCCATTGTCCGGCCCGCGCGCGGCTGGGCGCGCGTCGCCGTCGGGTAGGTGCGGGAGCGCGCGGGGAGCGCCCCGGCGGAGGGGCGGGAGCGCGCCTGGGCCGGGATGCGCATCCCGGTGTCCCCGTGTGAGCGTATGGAATGTGCGGGTTCGGATGTACTGCGGCCCTGGAGGGCAGAGCGAGGTACCTGGGCTGTATCTGCGCTGCCCAGGTGAGACCCTGCCCAGCATCAGCAGGATGTGCAGCTGCTGGAGCAAATCCAGAGGAGCCCACGGAGATGCTCCGAGAGCTGGAGCCAGGCTGGGAGAGCTGAGGGTGCTCACCTGGACAAGAGAAGGTTCTAGGGAAACCTCAGAGTCCCTGCCTGTGCCTAAAGGGGCTCTAGGAGAGCTGGAGAGGGACTGGGGACAAGGGATGGAGGGATAGGACACAGGAATGGCTTCCCATGCCAGAGGGCAGGATGAGGTGAGATATCGGGAAGGAATTCTTCTTTGTGAGGGTGGGCAGGCCCTGGCACAGGGTGCCCAGAGCAGCTGTGGCTGCCCCTGGATCCCTGGCAGTGTCCAAGGCCAGGCTGGACAGGGCCTGGAGCACCCTGGGACAGTGGAAGATGTCCCTGCCAGTGGCAAGGGATGGAGCCAGATGACCTTAAAGGTACCTTCCTTTCCATGAAAACCATTCCATGAAAAAGAGCTGCACCTCCCACAGTGCTGCTCAGTCAGGGTTGATCTGCTGAGGGGATCAGTGATCCAGAACACTGGGCTCTGGCCCTGCTGGCAGCCCTTCGCCAGAGACATTGTTCCCAGCTTGATTGTCTGTAAAACAAATTCATGTTCATACAGTCTGAAGGTTGGGGTCAGGGTCAGCTGGAGCTGCTGGTCCATCTGGCACAGGCTGGGAATAAATAGGTACCAGAGACAAGTTTATAAAATTTTTAAGTTTCTTTGCCTTTGGCCAGAGGTAACTGAGTCCAGGCAGAGCTGGAGAGAGATAGGAGGGAAGGGACAGGGAAGGCAATGGATGTTGAGCTCAGGGAAATTCAACACCCTTTTTAAAGTGGGAAGATAACAAGAGGAAAGTTCAGGAATGTCACATTGATCCTAAGTGCTGGGTTTAAGTCTGACCATTAATCCAGATGTTGTATTTAGTGCTTGACTCACTTTTAAATATAGGGACATGGCAGGTACCTTGACTTTGACTGGAAGATTCAGCCTTTGGATGCTGGAAGGAGTTATCCACTTCTGTGGCTGTGTAGCTCTGTGTTAGCTGAGGAGTATTATTAGTTTCATCCCTTTGGATCTGTAATGATCCATTAAATCATAAAATTGGGACTAAAATGCTGCTTGAACTTACGGTTTCTTTTCTCTGCTAGGGAATTTCTCTCTGTCCTTGGTGTAGGAGGTGATGCACATCCAGAGGATTTCTGGGCTGGTTACCTTGTGGAGTGGAAAGCCGCAGGGTTTTTCGTGTCCTTTATTTTGTGTGGTGCAGCTTCTTTTTTTTTGTTGCAGCCCAAATCTGACTCCTGAGAGGTCACTGCCAAGGGAATGCTGAGTGCTGAGCACTCCACACTGACAAGGAGCAGGAACTGGCCCTTGGAGTGTCATGGCAGGAGATGTCATGGAGTTTGGTAGATGGTTTGGGTCTCTGTTAGGGAAATGTGGGGCAGAGCAACAGAATGGCACTTGGCAGCAGCTACAGAAGATGCTTAAATTGCATCTCTGTGCAATTTCTGGTGTAATCTCAGGAAATATTTGCTATATGTTGCTATCACTCTGAAATCACAGAGTGAGAAAAGGGCAAATGTTTCTAAATTGTCTTCCTGGGGTTCTGGTTCCAGCCAGAAAGTCCCCTGTCCTCTAGTCTGAGTTAGACTGTGATTAAATTGATGAGACATGGGAACTGGAATTTAGACTTTCCAAAAAGCCTGGATCTGCTGAAATGGTTCTTATCCCTCCTTTACTGTCAGGGATTTTTCTCCTGTTTCCACTGCATGCTATTTCTGTTAAGTTTGGGATGGTCCTCTGGAAACTGCCGGTTTCAAATATTTCAGCTGACTAATTGCTCTCTTGACTTTTTATAAACAGAACCAGCCTGTATGGGGAGTTGTGTCTGGGTTTGGGTATTATTAGGAATAGTTGAAACTCCAGAGGCTGATCTAGCTGACTTAAACACTTCCAGTTTTGTTTTTAACAGTTTTGAATCACATGCGCATTTTAAACCCAAAATACAGATGTCCTTAAAAGCTTCTAAGAATTTAAAATGCCACTGTTACCATGCCTGTTCTTTTTAAGTGAGCCCAAGGCAGGAAATTAAGTAGAACCTGTATTGTAACATACTCAGCCACCTTTGGACCACGAAGTTTTCCTTGTTTTCATTCAGCAGAAAGTTAGAAATCTCTCTCTGAGCATAATAAAAGCCAGTCAAACTGAGAAAGCTTTAGGAAAGAATTTCAGGAAATTCCTGTGGCTTTATTCCCTTTGATTGGTTGTTCACCCCCTCCACAGTCAGGGATGTGACCTCACTGCATTCCCAGGTGCCCTGAGGTCTGTCTGCTTTTCCCAGGACACCTTTTCTTTCTCTCTCTCAGTGTCAATGCCTGCGTGGACGTGGTTCTGTCCGGGGTGAAGCTGCTGGAGGCGCTGGGCTTGGAGCCCAGTGATGGGAAGAACCATGCAGTCCTGAACTCCAGGCAGGACCTGAGGGAGGCTTTTGCCCATTTCATGGAGAGAGGGGCGGCTGCTGAGCGCTTCTTCAGCGATGCTGAGGCGTTCCAGGACATTGCACAGACAGCCTCGGAGCACCCTGCAGCACAGGTGGGTCTGCACCCAGAAAGGAGCCTTGGGAATCCTCCTCTTCCCTTCCTTATCGCTGCTTACTTTCATTCTCTCTCTAGAGAGAAAATCGTTGAGGAAGAAGCTTGTGGTGTAGCTTGAATTGTGTTAATAGTTTCCCCTGGGATTCTGTGCCTGCTGCAAATAGGAGGGGTTTAAGTGGTCTCTCCCCTGCTGACATTCCCAAACTGAAATGTCAGAGATGCCTCTTGGGAGCCAGATGGGGCTGAGGCTGTAAAAGAGCTTCCAACACCTTGGGATGATGCTGAGAGTGAGGAATTGCCTGATTTCTGTGAGAGAAGCCAGGAATGGTTTGGGTTGGAAGGGACCTCAAAGCCCATCCTGTGCCACCATGGGCAGGGACACCTTCCACTAGCCCAGTGTGCTCCAAGCCCTGTCCAACCTGGACTTACCGAGGGGCAGCCACAGCTGCTCTGGGCAACCTGTCCTAGAGCCTCCCCACCCTCACAGCCAACAATTTCTCCCCACTATCCCCTTTAACCCTGCTCTCTGGCAGTGGGAAGCCATTCCCTGTGTTCTCTCCCTCCAGGCCCTTGTCCCAAGTTCCTCTCCAGCTCTCCTGGAGCCCCTTTAGGCACTGGCAGGGACTCTGAGGTTTCCCTGGAACCTTCTCTTGTCCAGGTGAACACCCCCATCTCTCCCAGCCTGGCTCCAGAGCAGCCTTTGGATCTTCTCTGTGGCCTCCTCTGAGCACCTGACCCTCAGGACAACCCATATTCACTGCTTTTCAAGCTCAAATCAGAGTTTAACTGGAAAGTTTGACCTTTATTACTGAAGAAGCTTCCAGTTCCTTTCACTTCACATGGGCACAGGCAGCAGGTTTCACCTCAACCTCAAACTGGAGGAAGAACTGCTACAGTTTTTAAATTATTCTTTGTCAGCCTTGCTAAAAACCTACTGGGCTTTAGCCACAGATAGGTTGCACAGAAGTAAGAAGAAGGCTGTTTATGTGCTGAATGAGTTGGTTTTTACAGCGCTGTCAGTGTTGGGAATTTATTGATTTTTAGGAGGCCATTACCTGGAAGTGAATATTTAGATTCAAAATAAAGTATGCTTAACTTGTTGAGATCTCACAGAGAATTGTAAAATCATTTTGCTTTCAGCTCCAATAACCTTCACTAACTGTGGTACTGCTGAACCCTGTTCTGAAAAGCCAAAATCTCCAGCTTGTGCTGAAAACTAAATGTGTTTAAAGGTGCCAGAGCAAGGGGATGCCCACACCCAGCTCTGTTTGTTTTACAGCTTTACGTGGGAGGAAATGCTGCTCTCATCGGGCAGAAGCTCGCGACAAATCCAGACCTGAAGGTACACACATGTTCCAAACATTTGTGCCATTTCCTTGCATTCTTTAATTTGCTTGTCTCATGTTACTTCTGTATGGGTTTTGGGGATCTGGCAGTTATTTCTTAGGTTCTGCTGGTGGAACATATGGTTGGACTTCCAAGCTAATTTTTAAAAACTGAATTATTAACTTCTTAAAATCAGTTGTGTAGGTGATGCTTAAATTTTTGGCAAGGTACATGGCAAAAGAAATTTTGTTTTTCCTTGTTTTCTAGATCCTCCTTTGTGGCCCAGTTGGTCCCAAACTCCATGAACTGCTCGATGACAATGTGGTTGTGCCGCCTGAATCCATGCAGGAAAGAGATGAATTCCATCTTATCTTGGAATATCAAGCAGGTACAATGGAGCAGGTGTTCAGTGGAACCCTTGAACATCACTGAGATTGGTGCACAGCCTGAGGGGGTGTTATTTTGAACTCTATACTAAAATAATCCCTGAAAACACATGTTTAACCATGTGCTGATGAAACTCAGGGTAACCTTCATGTAATGGCTAAAACAGTTCCATGGCTTTTCTTGCTGTTGATGGAGCCTGTTGAATTTGTGATCTTGACCAGTTGACACACACTTGGTCCTGTTTGCCCCACCCTAGGTGAGCAGTGGGGCCAGGTGAGAGCACCCACTGCCAACCGCTTCATCTTCTCCCACGACCTGTCCAACGGGGCCCTGAACATGCTGGAAGTGTTTGTGTCCAGCCTGGATGAATTCCAGCCAGACCTGGTGGTGCTTTCAGGACTTCACATGATGGAAGGGCAGAGCAAAGAGATGCGACACAGACGACTCATGGAGGTGAGATACTGAATCCCTGACTTGCCTTAATTTCCACTACAAGTGTTTCATGGCAAAGCTTTGTTTTCCCAAGTTTGAAGGTGTAGGAAGGCTGTGCCTTCAGAGCTCCCCTAGATCTCAGTATTGAATGCCAAAAGGAGAGTGGGAGCTGCAGGAACGGCTGAAGTCTAATCCTGCAACACTGTTTTTTCTTTGATTCAGTGGCTTGTCCAGGGAAAAGAAGGGCTGGTTGCCTGGCTGTGGGGTGTTGACCTGGATACTGGGCTTATCTAGCAGCTAAACCAGACTGTTCCTATGCTGGATACTGAGATGATCCAGGTTATAATCAACACCTTTCCTTAAAGAGCATCTGTCTTGCACCACCTGTTTTACAGCTGAGGGCTTGTCCTCAGGCAAGGCATTGGCCTTTTTTGTGTTCTAGGATCAGCTCTTCTGCAGCTGCTTCAGATTTGTGAGGTTTTTGGAATTAATCCATTAAAAAGGTGCTGAGCTGGGAGCAGTTTAAGGTTAGATAGTTTTCCTGCCCTGGGATTCTGCAAAACTAGAAGTTGTTTTATTTCCTCTCCTTAGCAGTACATACACAGGTCAGACATCCCACTGGAATTGTTTATATCCACACACAAGGAAGATTAAAGGATGTGTAGCTTGAGTCAAAACCCTTTTTCTTCTTGTGTTCCTTAATAAATATGTGTTCCAGGGTTGTTTTTTTCTTTTCCTGTAGGCTGTGGCCTCCATCTCTGATATCCCAACCGACATTCCCATACACCTGGAGTTGGCCAGTATGACTGATCAGGACTTTATGAGTAACATTATGCATCAGGTAAGGAAAATGAAAGGATGTGCTCTTTAGATCAGGTTCAGTAGCACAGTGCACACATTAGTGCATGAATATAAAAATCAAAACTCAACATTTGGACTATACATTGGAAGATAAATTGAGGCTTGAATTTGAGCTGAGTTTATAATTTAAAAAATCTCTCCGTTTCTTTGCAGAATTTCTTTCCTGGTGATTCCTTGTTTAGCTTGACACAACTCTGATCTCAGTGTTATGTTTTATGTGGAGTTCATGTGTTGTTATTTTTTGCTGTCAAAGTGTGTGTCTGGAAAATTAATTGCACCAAATGGAATGTTTTCTTGGCTAAGTAATTCTTGCCAACTTGTGGAAGTGCAGTGACTGGGAAACAATGTTCTACAGGAAGCTCAGCCTGGGGAGGAATCCCAGGTCTGACCCCGCTGTTCCCTGTTCCTGTTAGCAGGTCTTTCCCCTGGTGAACTCCATCGGGCTGAACGAGCAGGAGCTGCTGTTCCTCACCCAGTCTGCTGCTGGTCCCCACGCCTCCCTGGCCTCCTGGAGTGGCGTTCCTGATGTGGGGGTGGTCAGTGACATCCTCTTCTGGATCCTGAAGGAGCACGGCAAGACGGCGGAGCGGGCCTCGGACCTGACACGGATCCACTTCCACACGCTGGCCTACCACATCCTGGCCACCGTGGACGGGCACTGGGGCAACCAGGCGCGGCGGTGGCGGCGGGGGCCAGGGCTGCCGGCACCCAGGCCTGCGCCACCGACACCATCGACACCAGCAAAGTCTTCCTCAAAGCTCCTCTGGAGTTCGTCACCTCCCACACAGAGGCACCGGCCAAAATCTCCCTCGATCCAGACAAGCCCGTGGTGCAGTGGCACAGGGAAGGCATCTCCTTCCACTTCACCCCTGTGCTGGTGTGCAAGGATCCCGTCCGGACCGTGGGGCTCGGGGATGCCATTTCAGCCGAGGGACTGCTCTATTCTGAAGTGTATCCTCAGTAGAATACCAGGACCCTCCTTCTTCTCCAGCACTGCACGGTGTCTGAGACCTGTGGATTGGGATTTGAAGCAGTGGTGGTATAGGAACAGAACCAGGGTGTGGTTTGTTTTCTGGGTATAACTGAAAAAGAGCCAAAGAATAATTCCAGGTATAAACTGTCGGCTACATTCCAGTCACTCAGCAGTGACTCGAGCACTTCACGTGCAGGCCAGGTGCAGATGTTTTAATATTTAATGTGAAAACTGGCTTTGTCTTAAGGAGGAGGGACACAAAGACCAAATCCCTGGCTGCAAGGTTTGCTGTTCATAGCTCAGAGTGGATTTTTCCTGGTAGTGCGGGAAAGTGCAGCAGCAGGAGAATTTCCTGCCCCTGAATCCCAGGGAGAGCACAGCAGTGCCTGGCCCTGCCTTGCCTCTGGTAAATTCAAAATAAAAGGCATGTGGGTTATCTCCTCCCAGCACATTGCAAACCTTGCTTGGGGTGAGGATGGAATTATTGCCTGGTGCAATCACCTCTCTGTGTTCCCAGCCCCAGAGGGAGCCACGGTCCCAAAATGTGACACAGACTGAGCCCACTCCAGGCTACACAGGTGATTCTGGGTATCTGACTAAGGGTGTTCGACTGAGCCCCAGCAGCCTGTGCTTAGTTTTTAGGAAACCAGGAGTGAAGATAATCAGGGTTTCTGTTTGGGGGACAGCTCTGTTTCCTTTCCAGGGAACCCCCAAACCATTCCCCGTGTTTGCTGCACACTAAATACTCTGCTAATGGTGTGTTACAGAAAAGCTCTTGAGTGCTGGAGACTCATTTTTGGTTGTTTGAGAATGGTTGTGCCAAATTCTTCAGTCTCCCTGCGCTCTATTAGGAAAGGTTAATATATTAGGGAAGGTCCCTCTGGAAGCTCAAAAGCTGCAACAGCGTTTTCCAGGTAAGGCTGAAGTGAGGAGGCTGTTTTAGGGTTTGATGATGGGTTTTTTTTATTAGGTCACTGATAGTTGCTTTGCTCTGGCCTTTGAAATTAAAAAAGCAGAACCATGTGTCCTTGTTAAATATTTTGCTTCTATTTTTTTACCTTTTCACAGTCTCACACTAAGAATTGTAGAGCACCAGCATGGTTTTCTCTCTTTCCAGCACGGTTTTGTTTCTGGCCACTTCAGGAACCTGGAGTGCATTAGCACGGCTCTCAAGCACTTTTCAGAACTGTGTTAAGTGCAATCAGCATGTTTGGGCAAGCCTGTGCCTTACCAGAGCTTGGTGGAGGTTGTTCCAGGTCAGTCTTTGCACCTGAATGGAAGGAGGAGAGTCTGTGTCACTCAGGGCGGAGTGATCTGTTGCTGTAACACTGTCAGGCTGCTGTCAGTGGTGTTCTCTGTTGGGAAAAGCCATCCTGGCTGCTCTGCAAGGATGAAAGTTGGCAGCTGTTGTACTTGCACTGACTCAGCACACAATGCTGTCATGTGTATTCAGCTTTCCCCCTGAGCAAAGTCTTTGGTGTTGTACAGAGCAGAAGTACAGTCAGTGCTGTGTTTTCCTGCAGCTCAGCCCACCCTGAGCTTCCCTTGAGTGTCAGCATTTTATCCAGGTGCAGGATCTTCTTAAGACTGGAGGCATTTCTACCCAGATTATTTTTTTATGATGATTATTATTACTACTATTATTATTATTATCATTGATAAACTGTAGCACAGGAGTTGGAGTTCTGGTGTAGTCTTCCTAAACTGAAAAGAAATTAAAAGAACCTCTCCTTTAGGCTCAGAGGTCCAAGGCTTACACTGTGGATTCTCAACCTGGAAACAAAACAAAACTAAATATACACAAGCTGTCACCAGCAACGGCCCTGCTGCTGTATTTCACTTCTTTCTTCCCAAAACACTTCCAGGGATGTGAGGCTGCTGGGACTGACATTCCTTATGGCCACCTAAAAACACATGACTGCACCTACAGACCTTGTCCCAGAGTCAGTTGTGCTTGCATTAGACAGGAGCATGATAGGCTAAAATTAGCTTTTTTAATCTGAGTCAATAAATGTAAAGAATCATTTAAAAGGAGCTTACTGTTTAGGAATCATTTGGGCCAAAAAGCTGAACTGATAATTACTGTTACTTCCCTTTTCCTGCTGCTTCTCACAGGTAAACATTTCTGCTGTGGCCCCTTCTGGGTGTGCGGGGAACACCTGGCATGGTGAGTCCCAGCTCTAATCCCAGCAGCTCAGCATGGTCAGGCTGCTGCTGTACCCAAATTGCTTTATCAGGCACATAGAACTCATCTGTGCCCAAAGTCACTTCCCAAGGGGAATCTTTAACCACCCTGACCTCAGCTGTGCCAGTGGGATCCTGATTAAGTTGTGGAGCAATCTATATGGTAATAAATCTGAATTGGATGGAGGGGCCCAGCAGCCTTTGCTTTGTTTCACATGCTGTGAACATGATGTGCTTAACTTCCTTCTGCCCTCCAAATTAATGACAGGGAGGCAGAGCTGAAATCCTTCCCCTGCACCTGTAGTCTCACACCTCTGCACAGCTACAGTAGTGACAACAAAGAAAAGCTGCTTCAATAGCTGCAAAAATACCAAAGCTTCAAAAACAGGCTGGAGCTGACCCTGCTCCCCCTCATCCTCTGTCTCTACAAATTCTATTTGTTCTCCTGTGTTACTTGTACCTTGAAATCCACAGTGAGGGATGACTCAAACCTCAGCCAGCCTCACTCCTGAAGCAGGGTTTGCACTGGAAATGTTTATTCACAGGCATTCTGCTGGAGATGCAGCAGTAGGACTCAGCACTGTGACAGCTCTCCACAGTAAAAGCCATGCACGTTGGTATTTTCACCTGTGTGTTCCTGCAGCCACCTTGTCTTGGGTTAATTGTGTCTTATCCATGATCCAGAATGACCATTCTTCCCATGTTTTCTGTATATGGCACTTACTGAGGGTCAAGTGCTGGATTATTTGGGAGGTGTGAATTACAGAGGGCTGGCAGAGTCTCAGAGGTCACATTCCTTCTCCACTGTGCCCTTGGTGCTGTGTCATGGAAGAGCCAATCCCAAATCCAACTCTTGCCTGTTTAAAGATTATCTTTGTTCCTCTCCAAGGGAGTTTCACAGCATTACTGAGAATTACTCAATTTTCTTGTGTTTCCTGGTTATCTCTTGTTGGGATGTGTGAGATCCAGTCAAGTCTGCCCTCCCTTCCTAAGTTCATTTTACAGAACTGGTGCTGAAATGTTCTTCCTCAGCCTTTAGCAAAGACTTTATTAACTGCTTTGTGCTGGATGTTTTAGAACTCAGCTCAACTCCTTAGCCACTGGAATCCAAAGCCTGGAGAGCAACAGAGTACTAAACCCATTCCAAAACCCAATGGAAAACTGTCAGCAGTTGTGCTTGGCTTCTTTTTTTACTATTTATTCTGTAATGATACACTGAATTATCAGGATTTGTGTGCCACAGGGTCACCTTTCCAGCAATGTCCCGAGGAAACAGTTGAATAATGGGATAGTTCTGTGAAATGGTACAACAGAACTCAATTTCCAGTTATCCTAAAATGTTGGTTTGGGGGTCCTTTTGGAGTGTGCAGCTTAAGTGAAAACTGAGGGTTTTGAGTGAGTGAACAGCTGAAGTGTCTCTGTGCCAGTACTGCCTCCATGCAATCTGTTCCAGAGCAGTGCTGGCACAGACTTGTGTCACACAATTGCTGCCTTGCTATTCCTGGGCTAAGGAACCTCAGAGTGTTGTGGAGAACAGGAGAAAACTAGAGGAAAATTCTGTGTCTGAGTAACCTTTGCAGTAAAACTGGGATCTCAGAGCCAGGAATTCTGGTTCTGCCTTTTGGAGATGTTGGATGAAGTTCTCCCTTTCACTCCAGAGCAATTTCTGTGTGGTGTCTCAGCTGGATCTAGGTGGAGTTCTCAGAGAGTCACTGATCCAGACTCGTGGGAGGATGTTCTCTCAGCAAAGGAAAGGTGCAGGTTGAAAATAGCACATGGGTATTCCCTTCTGTGCCAGAAGCTGTTCCCAACAGCCTGGGATCAGCCTGTGCTCAACAGACCTCACAGCAGCTGAGGAACACAAATGATGGCAGGAATTAGCCCATTAAAATGCAAGGGGAGGCAATGGAAAAAATACCCTGGAAACCTCCCCTGTGAGTTTCTCAGGAACACTGCCCCTTGGTGCAGACTGGATAGAACTGGGTTCAGATCTCAGCCGTGTCTTCCATTAAAAACACAGATTTTTTTGGAGCAGGGTGGTTTGAGGGAGTGGTAAAGCTGTCCTTGTAGCAGAATTGGGTTTTTTCTTTTAGAAAAGTGTTGGCAGATGGAGTACTTGTTACAACATGGACTCTTTTTGAATGCATTTATGTGTGGAGCTTATTGCTTCAGTAAAGTTTTCCTCCATTCAGCACTGAGGCTTGTCTGTCTCTGCAGAAGACACTTTGCCAACTGAAACCCACTCCCCAGCTGGGAAATCTAAATTCTGAACAGCTTTAAGGCCCCACATCCACCTTGCTCAGTCACAACTAAGCAAACAAGTACAGGAGCACAGCATGTACCTACTAATATTGTCTGTACCATAAATCAGCATCCAGTTGTCTCAGGGACCTCAACACCACATTTTTTGGGTTGAACACATGTTGCTGGATAGACAGATCATTACTCTTGGCTGGAACAAGGTCTTGCTGCCCAGGCACTGATGTTTGAATGTCTTTTGGTTTGTTCCCTGTGCAGAAGCCAAGATGCAAAGTACCTTGTGAGCTCTGTTTTACCCTGTTCATCACAGACCTCTCCCTAAAAAGGGGAAGAGAAGTCCTAAAGCAGATGGTTTCTGCTTCCCTTGAAATTAAGCTCATGATTCTTTTCCGTTAAGGGGGAGGAAAGAGGGGATTCAAATTATGGCTGATGCCAGAAACAGGTTTTGGAACATAAGGTGTGATTTCCAAAATCCCTAAATGCCTCAGTGCAGTCCTGCTGAAGAGTCCCTTACTTAATTCCAGCTGAAAGAGCAGTCCAGCTTCATTACCATTAGCACAAAAATGCTCTCCAGAAAGATCCCAGGAATTTACTGCATATGCAAATGCCACCATTACCATGCCCAGGGGAGGAAAGGGGACAGGACAGGAATTGTAGCTCTATTTATTATCCAATTGGAATTACATATTTTAAAATGCTCCCTTAGACATGAAGCTCCTAGGAAGTAAGAAGGTGCTACTGCTTCATTTCATAGAAGAATTGGTTCACTGTTGCATAAGCTTTTCACAAAATATGTATTTAAAATAAATCCCTTCACAGTACCTCCAAGTGCAGTACGTGCTCCCTGTGTGACATTTATCCCATCAAAGCATCCTAGGACAAAAATCTGCCTTGAATAAGTTTTGGGGCTGAAGTGAAGAATTCCCAGCCCCTGCCCGCCCCCACTGTGCAATCCTCACCTCTTCTTCCCAGGCACTCTGTTAGGCTTCAGTGTAAGAAGTTAAATGTGAATAAAAATCTGCACTGTACTTGACTGACACTGTTTCTTGTTTGGTTTGTTTCAATTTGCCTGTGCTCTACAAAAAAATTCTGTTTAACTCCAGGAGGGAATCCTTACAGGAGTGCTGCCCTGGGGCTGAACTGACACAAAACCCAGCAGAAAAAAAAAAAAGGGAAAAAGTCACATTTAAGATAAGCAGTCAGTTTGGGCTATCAGAAACAGGGGAAAGTGAGGGATTCCTACTCTTTCAGTGCTCTCCAGGGAGCAGGAGAGCACTTCAGCTCCTGACTGGGCTCTAAAGATGCATTAATGTCTTTCTGGATAAGAGCAACAAACCACAAAGCACAGCTGAAGGCTGGGATGTACCCAGAGCCCTGCTCATGCTGCCTGTCCACTGCTGCCTCTCAGATGTTTCCATTACTAACCTTCCTCACCCGGAGTGGTGGTTATGGAGGGGTAGATACATTGTCCAACAGTGCAGAACTAGAAGCAGAAAATACATTGTCAAACAGCTGGGGAGCTTCACCAGCAAACAGCCCTGAAGCTTCAGTTTACCGGTTCTTTATGCAAAATCAGCTGCTCACCACTTTGACCACTGGAAGGGTTTGATCCTTCTCACAGCCCAGGATCCTAAATCACTGCTGCTGGCTTTGCTAAATGTCCTTCTGGGGGACTCACATCCAGCCTGTGGAGATGTGGACCCCCAGTTCTGCAGTGAGTTGTGACTGCACTAAGAGTAGCTACACAGAAACCTCTGGTCACTGCAGTGACTCCTTGGAACAAGGCAGAGCCCCCAAGCTAAAATCACTGATAGAAAACAGCTGCATCCAGATTATGTGACAGTGGGGAGAAGCCACCATGAGGCAGGGTAGGGCAGGTCCCTTTCCCAAATTCCAGGCAGCCCTGGAGAGGCTCCTGCACCACCTGTGCTGCCAGAGTAATCCTACTCTGCTGCCTCCTGGCTCTGGTGCTTCTCCTTCCTCTGCTCCTTGTCCCCTGTGGCAGCTGAGTTCTCCTCAGGGCTCGTTTCTGAGTCCTGCTCTTGTTCTGGTTCCAGAGGCAGGGAGGGAGGCTTTTTTGGGAGAGCTGGTGTTGCAGCACCTGGGGAGAGAACACAGTTAAAGTTACTCTGTGGCTATGTGTGTGTTGTCCATCCTTTATGTCCTTCCCAGCAGCAGAGGTGCAAAACAACCACAGCTTTTAATTACCCTCAGATTCTTTCTGCCTAACATTAGTCTACTGACACTGAATTATCCAGACCTTACAGTGCATGAAGTCCTGCTGAAGGAAAGCTCAGCTTTCAGTCAGTCAGTCAGTCAGTCAGTCAGTCTCTCAGCTGTCAGAATTCAGTACAAATGTATGAATTAACTCATGCTCTGGAAGGGAAAACATTTTCTATAATCACAAATCTCAGAATGGTTTGGGTCAAAAAGGACCTTAAAGCCCATCTCATTCCACCCCCTGCCATGGGCAGGGACATCTTCCACTATCCCAGATTGCTCCAAGCCTCATCCAACCCAGCCTTGGACACTAACAGGGATCCAGGGGCAGCCACAGCTGCTCTGGGCAACCTGTGCCAGGGCCTCACCACCTCACAGGGAAGTGCCACTTCCACTGAAGTTGGTTTATGCTCAAGCTGGAGCTGCAACCAAAGTGTTGTACTCACTTCACAGCTTTAGCAAATGTGGGGAGAGTTTCCAGGCAGCTAAAGTAGCTACTTACAGAACTAAATCACAACAGGACACAACATGTTTCTACTCTTACATTTAAGGTGCCAACTGATGCAATAAATCAGCTCCCTTCTCTGATCTGGATAATGAAATCCTTCAGGTATGCCCTAAACCCTTGGTGTTTTATTTTTCAGGTTTTCTAGCTAAGTCTTCCCTGCATGGAAAGTTTATTCCATGTGCAAGAAATGGAACAGCTCCTTAGGGATGCCAAAGAAAGAGGCCTGAATTATACAACCACTCTCCTGGTTCAGTCCAGAGGCAACAAGGCTGAGAGTGACAGAAAATCACCATGATGAGCAACATCCCCAGTGGATTCCTCCTTGGAAGCTGAGGGGTGAGAGGAGGTCAGGCTTGGAATGGCTCAGGAGATGCTCCTACCCAGCCTCAGCACATACAGTGAGGGGCTGAGCCTCAAAGGCTCACACCACCTCCTGAGAATCCTCAGTCCCACTAAATCCAGCAACACCTGCAAGGATGGGCAGCTTCAGAGCAATCCAGCTGCAGTTACTGTTGTCAGAGATATTATGAAAGTCCTTTAGAAAATTGTCCATCCCTTGCCTTCTCTGCAGCATTCTGTCAGTGCATGGCAGCTCCTGGGCTCTTCCAAAGAAAGGCAAGAGGTCTGGTAGCTGAAACTGCCTCCTTTCCAGAGCAAAATCACAATCCCATGCTAATGAAATCTTGCCCATTGTGGCTCAGACAGGAAGGGAAACTTACCCAGCCTCCCCCATCCTGGCAAAAGCAGGAGAGTGAAATACACTACCCAGAGCATTTTCCTGAACTCAGAAATCTGGGAAAGTTATCACCAAATACTGCCCTCACTGCTGTGTGAGCAAGTGAATTCCTTCCCAAATACATGCTGCAACTCTTCCAAAAGGAAGAGAGATTTCTCTTCTTCCCTCCCACATCTCTACTTGAAAGAACCACAGAGACACACCTGGGGGGAGCTGCATGGTTTTCCCATATCCTGCAGCAGAGGACATGGCTTGACCCAGGGCCTGGTTGGAGCCCAAAGGCTGCTGAGAGCTGGATTTCCCTGACACAGCAGCTTTCTGCTTGGATTTGGACTCTTTAGAAGGCTTGGTCCAGACCAGGCTCTCCCTGACCTGCAGGGCAGCTCCCATCTTCCGGGCCATCTCCACCATCTTCTCGAGAAGCAAAAAGAGAAGAGCACTGTAAGCAGGGACACTTCAGGTAACAATAAAGTCAACAACACCATTAGAAAATTAAAAAAAAAAAAACTACAAGAAAAGATCTGTGGAGAGCTGGCTACAGCTTGGTGCTTGGGAAAACATCTCTGCTAATTCAGTCCCTTAATTAAGAGGGAATCTTGTCTTGCTGTGTATTGACTGAAGAACTGGGCTTCAAAGAGCAGAAGGGGAGCGAGCAGCTCTCAGCAGGCACCAGCTCTGCCTGGAAAATCTCCTAAGCAGAATTTCTTCCTAATAATTGGACTCAAAGTCAGACCTCCTCTTCATTTACTGCCAGCCCTGTGGTGGCTCCTGAGCTCAGGCACAAACCTCAGGGTCGAAGTCGGGTGCGCTGTTCTCTCTGGCCACGGTGACCTTCCTCTCCATCTCCTGATACTGGCTCAGGGCCCCCTGCTTGTCACCCTGGTTGTAGAGCAGGACAGCATAATTCAGGTTGATGAGGGGGTTGCACCTGCAGCAGACACATGGGATGCATCACATTCCCTGTGGGAACACTTATCCTGGCTGCAATAATGCTAAGATGTACCTGAGCAGCAAAGCTGGACACACCTCATTATCTGACACTGACAGAGAGGCTACAGCCAAAGTCCTTCAGGAACATGGGTGAGACCCTCTTGCCTGATGACAGACCCAGTGCTGGGCTCTGCAAAGGCTCCCAGTGTCAGTGACAACATAAATCCCTCCCCGACTGCCTCCCTCCCTGCAACAGCCAGTTCTGTGCACCTGGGGACCCTCCTGGGACTCTCCTGGTCTCCCAGGCCAGCCAGTGACAGGGGCTTTTGTCATACTGAGACAAATGATCTTTCTCTGATTTACCTCAGACCCTCCCAGCATTCCCAGTCTGCAGGAGAGCAGCTCATAATGGGACAGCCAGCACAACAGAGCCCTGTTCTTGGGTTTTATTTTGTAACCTGACACACCACAGAATGTGCTGTTTACATTTCATTTCCTCACCTCTTCTCTCTCCCTCTCCCAGCAAAAACACACAACTGCAGGTACTGCTACAGGTGAACACAGGTACCTGCACGCTCCTGCCTCCCTTCCTGAATGAAGATTTCACAAAGCAGAACTGCTCCATACACTGTCGTTTCCCAAACATCCATCTCCTTCACTGGGATACATTAACCCTCTCCTGGCCAGGAGAGCCAGGGTGGGTGGAGGAGCTCTGCCTACTCACAGCTCACTGTGTGGACCCCACAGGAGCACCCCTGCACACAGGCAGGGATGCTTCAATGCTCCACGAGTTGACAAGAGATGTGAGTGAGGGACTGGTGCCCTCTCCTGGAGCATGGCTGGGATAACTGCAACCATCCGTGGCCAAGGCAGAGGGAACATCCTCTGGAGCAATGCAGAAGGGAAGGATCCTGCTGGCACTGGGCAATAAATGAAATGAACCTGCAGGCCCTGACTCCCCAGTCCTGGTGACTCTCCATCCCAGAGCAAGGAAGGCAACTCTTAGAAGAAATCTCACTGCATTTATAACCATGGCTTCTCCTTTAACTACGAAACTGGAATGCTGAGTCCACCACAGAAAAAGCCCTCCTCCCTGTCCTTGCCAAAACACTGAGGAGATCAGACAGTCCTGGGAACAGCCAGTTTTTAAATTAATTGAACTTGATGGAGCTATTTCACTGCCTCCAAGAGCTGAGAAGCAATATGACAGTCAGAGAAAAATCAATAGCTGAATACCCACAGAAAGCACAGTTACAAGCCAGAACCAGGAGTGGAACACCTTTTTCTAAAGAGTTTTCCAAGATATTTCCATTCCAGCCCACAGCATGGCATCCAGGCCACCACAAAAGCATTCCTGGGGATGGAAACCAACCACCCTCATCCCAAACAGCTCTGAACACTCCAGCAAAGGAAACTTGTGTGGACACAGATTCAGCCACACCATAACTGGCTAAAATCCACAGCCTGTCAGCTGAATCAGCCTCACAATCTGGATGTTCCCCCTCAGCAGCCCTGGCAGTTGGAATTCATTTTTTTTTCCTGGTTGGACTGTAGAGCTGGAGCATCACCCAAGTGCCAAATACTTGGGCAACACTACAGAGCCCATTTACTGCTCCTTCCCTTTGAACAAAACACTCAAGCCTCTGGCTAAGGAGTCTGAGCTGCTTTTAAGGTCCTGTCCTGCCTTGCTAGGCATGGAAAGTTGATTAGGAATAGAATCATGGAATGGTTTGGGTGGGGAAAGACCTTAAAGCCCATCCAGGGCCACCCTGTGCACCCTGTGCTGTGCTTCCACTATCCCAGGGTACTCCAAGCCCTGTCCAACCTGGCCTTGGAAACTGCCAAGGCCTTGGACAGGAGCTGCTCTGGGCAACCTGTGCCAGGGCCTCCCCACTCTCACAGGGAAGAATTTATCCCTGGTATCTCATCTATCCCCACCTTGTGTGGCCCGTGCACATGGAAGTGCTTTTGGCACTGCTCTGTCACCTGCAGACAGACTCAGGGCTCAGGAGTGCTGGTAGGTCTAAGTGTGAAAATATTCACAGTAAACTGGGGAGAGAAATAAAACTAGGAATAAATGTGAGGTAATTTTGATTTTCTGCCTGAAATTATGACACACTCTGAGGTTCATCTGAACGTTTCTGAAACCAAGTGCTCTGATTTTAAGACCTAGACTGCAAACATAAATGCTCCTAATAAAGGAGCTGCCCTTTTACTTGCTTTATACAAACTTCTTGCACATTCTCCCAGCTAAAATTTTCCCTCTGCCCAATTCAGAACAGGCTCCACCCCAGCCATCTCACTGCTCTGCACTGTGCTCAAACTTTGGGTTAAAAAATATGTTTTCATCTATTCAGTCTGCTCCACCGTGTATAAATATTCACCAAAAGGAGGGCTGGTATCCAAAGTCATCACCAGTGACTCACTAACCAAACAGCAAAACAAAAAACAGCTCTGGGTTGCTCTGAAATAAAACTCTCTCTAATTCTTCAGAGCTGACTTGAATTAAAAAAAAAAGGGTTTTAACACTGTCACTTGCACAGCTACAAGAATTAAAGTATTTCCCTACAACAAACCATTTAGGGTTGAGGTACAGTGAGAGGCAAAGAAAATGAGGTGCAAGGAGGCAAAGAAAGACCAAGCAAGTGACAGCTCTGACAAAGACTTACTTGTCCAAGGCCACAGCTTGTTCATAGGAACATTTGGCATTCTCAATGTCTTCAAGGTTGGTCAGAGCAACTGCACCAAAGCAAAATGCACACACAGGAGGAGATGTTTTACAAGCAGCTGATTTTAGGACAATTCTGAATGTCATAAAATAGGTGTCAGCAGGGTTGTCTGGACTGCTGCCAGGATTAACCCTACTGAATAGAATGGCCTAGGTTGGAGGTGACCTTAAAGCTCATCCAGTCTCATCCCTGCCATGGACAGGACACCTTCCACTATCCCAGGTTGTTTCAAGTCCTGCCCAACCTGGCCTTGGACACTGCCAGAGATCCAGGGGCAGCCACAGCTTCTCTGGGCAACCTGTGCCAGGGCCTCCCCACCCTCACAAGTAAGGATTTCATCCCAATATCCCAACTAACTCTATGATTTCACTTTTGAAATGTTTATCTCATTTCATCCCAAAAATACCCAGTGCTGGAAACCCACACCCATTCCTTAGACTACACAACCCCAGTCTCATATGTGTCAAGTCTTTTCCAATGTTTAATCTGGATCTGACTGCAATTTTCCCTTTCATTTTCCCAGAGAGAAGAGACTGGGCAACAGCTCCTTAGTAAAGCCTTTATGCCATGTTTCTTTACTTCATGCCACACCTCCTGTCTGTGCTGTGGTGTTCCTAGGAGGGATGCACACACAGCTGCAGAGAGCAGCCCATACCTGCCAGGAGCATGTAGAGCTCTGCCATCTTGGGCTGGAAGTTGATGGCAGCACTGAGGAAGTGGAAGGCTGAGGCATACTGCTGCATTGTGAGGTGCACCAAGCCCAGGTTGTACAGGATCTTCCAGTCAAAGGGAGCCAGGTAGTTTGCCCTCTTCAGGCAGCTGACAGCCTTGAAAAAAAAGGAATAAATATGCTAGAACAGCCTCCACACGACAGGAATCTTGTGCTTACACAAAACTGGATGCAGATGGGAGAAAAAAAGGAAACTGGATATTTACTGCCACGTATTTCTTCTTCCCAAAGAAGCACATGCCAATGTTGTTCCAGAGTGGAGGGCTCTCAGGAACACTGCTGGCCACCACCTTGTACTTGGAGAGGGCGACATCGAAATCCCCGTGGGCCTGCATCATGCTGCCAGCAGCCAGGGTGGCCTGGGGACGAGACAACAGTGACAAACTCACAGCCCAGACACAGGAGGAACATGAGAGGACAAAACTATTAAACTAAAACCATCTCAGGAACAACCATTTCACTTCTAAGGACTGCCAGGACCAACAGTGGGAGCAGATGGGGACTCTGGAATCTCCCACCACAGAGCAGAACACAGGGTGAAGAACAAACCTGAGTCTGCTTCTTCCTGCACTATCTTACTCATAACTGTCTCAGAAATGAGTTTGCCCAGAGAAGCTGTGGCTGCCCCACCCCTGAAGTGTCCCAGGCCATGCAGATGGGGCTTGGAGCACCCTGGGATAGTGGAAGCTGTCCCTGCCCATGGCAGGGGCTGGAATAGGAGGGCTTTAAGGTCCCTTTCAAATCAAACCATTCTGTGAGTCTATGATTCCATAAGTATTGCACCATGACATTGCAAATGTTTAGGGTATTTTTTGGGGTGACAGAAGCACTTCTTAAGAGTCTGAGGCTCTGAAAAGATCTATGCATTAATAGATTCTTTTTACAACCAAGCACAGATAGAAATAGTTCTGGTGCAAGCTAAGTGGGGAGTAAAATGTACTCAAGCAAGACATGCAGTCTAGTTCACACTGACTGGCTGATACTGCAAATTAATGGGAATATGCATGGAGAAAAAAAAAGGAAATGAGTACAACACACTATATTTAAACCACACTAGTTAAGTCCTTTTTAAGATTTCACAGTGACAAGTAAAATTCATAAGTGTAAAGGTGTTTTCACAACAACTCATGTTTGTCAACCACACATTTCAATACTCTGCATTGCCAATAAGGGAAAAAGGAGAGAAATGAAGTAACAGCCCTAAAAAGGGAAGCAGTTCCACAATGAGGAATGAAACCTAGACACCAAGCTCAGCTTTTCAGGCCAGAGCCAAGGAAATATACACAGCAGCTGGAAGCACAGGGTATCAGCAGATGGGAGAATAATAAAATGCAGTATCACTTGGATCACAAGGGACCTGGCACAGTTCTGGGATTTTTAAAATACAGAAGATCTTCCTTCCAAAGTAAATTCCACCTGGCTTTGGTGCAACTTCAGATTAAAAACCAAAGGCATCAATTTAACACCCCATATTCTGTCTCCTTCCCTTTCCCTACCTCCACACACATCCAGCTCCCTACCCAGGAAAACATCCCAGAAATGTATTTCACAAAAGCCTCTCTGGGCAGGATCCTTCCCAGCCTCTCCAGGCCCCAGATGCAGATGGCACAGCTCTGACAGTGGAATTAGCTTTAGGAGGTGCCCCCTCATAGTTCAGCTGGTTCCACTTCTCACCATACCTTGTAGTTGCCTGGGTCATAGGTGAGCACATTTCCAAGGTGTTCAAAAGCCTTCTGGTATTCCCCAGTCTAGGAAAAGAAGAACATAAGCATCAGAAATGCAAGAAGAAGGGGAGTTAAGAAGAAGAATACAGAGTTTGTGGGCACCAGAATTTCTGGTTCGGTAATATAGCCAGAAAAGTGAGTTTTACAGTGCTTTACACACATGTTCCTGTTAGATTATTCACAGAACAGATTCTAAGAATTTGATTTGGCTGGATTCACTGTTCTGACCCAACCACAAATGAGCTCTGGGTTCACAGGTCTCTGCTCCTTTCTCTGTCCCAGAAAACAGGCCACAAACTGCTACTCTGCACACGCCCAGTTCCCTCACCACAAATTCCTTGCTCTCCTGTTCAGGTGACTTCCCTTCCCTTGGCTTCACATGGACTCCAGGTGTTAGTGGGCATCATTGTGGCCATATATGAGCATGTGAGAGCTCAGAAATCACTTAAATCCTATAGACTGGAACCAGATAAGCTCCAAGATCCCTCCCAAGCCATCCTGTGATTCCATGGTTTCAACTGAATTTACCTAAAGCTCATCTCAGGGACACCTTCCACTAGCCCAGGTTGCTCCAAGCCCCATCCACCCTGGCCTTGGGCACTACCAGGGATCCAGGGGCAGCCACAGCTGCTCTGGGCAACCTGTGCCAATGCCTCAGTTACCTCACAGGTAAGAATTCCTTCCCAATATCCCATCTAACCCTGCCCTCTGGAAATGGGAAGCCACTGCCCCTCATCCTGTCCCTCCATCCCTTGTCCCCAGTCCCTCTCCAGCCCTCCTGCAGCCCCTTTAGGCACTGCCAGGGGCTCTGAGGTCCTGGGTCTCCCCAGAGCCTTCTCTTGTCCAGGTGAGCACCCCCAGCTCTCCCAGCCCGGCTCCAGAGCAGCTCTGGGGTCTCCTCCTCCTTCCAGGCACTACTGCCCTATTCTTCTTTGCCTGTTTACTTTCTGGGAAGCCAGCTTCTGGAATAATCCAGCCCTTGCCATCCTTTTCACAGACACAAGGATAAGCACACCTTTGTTATTTAAATTGATTCTGATTTTCCTTTATGGTGCATTAGCACTCATGATTTCATGGCTGCTTTTTCAGGATAACTTGCAAGACTCCTGCTGCAGAAAAAAGGTAATGACTAGTCATGTTTTGTTATACTTGGAGGATTTATAATGGAGTTAGGGTGGTTGGCAAACAGAATTCCTGCTCTGGCTCTGGTCCAGGGAATCAGCCTGCTTTTAGCAGCAATGAGAAGATACAGAAAAGCAAGTTCTGTCCTGTTAAATTCAGTCTGTAGAGAAGTATGTGCAAGCAACAGGAAGGTGGACAGAAATTAATGCTATAAAAAATCCAACATGGTTTTATTGAAAATAATTAAGTTTTTGTTGCAGTAACAGCATTTAGTACCTGCAGGTACAGTAGGCCCAGGGATGTGAGGAGGTCTATGTTTTCTGGAGAAAACCTGGAACACAAAAGGTCAAAGGGCAGAATTTTCAGACCTTCTAGAATAGGGTAAAAATAGAACATGGAATTCTGATGCTAAATTACTGTTGTATCAATCCAGGAAATTAAACTGTTATTATTAAAAACAAATATTAGAACAACTGCCATCATGGGGACCTCCTTTGAATAACATCACACCTCAGCTTCCCAAATATCTTCTGGGTATCAGTGGAAAGGCACAAGGCTCTGTGAAATAGATCTGGACACATAATAAGATAATGTGGTTTTGTTAAGCTTCAAGTGAGTCTGAATCAGTGACCTGGAAATACAAAATGGGATTTTCCATCATCTCTCACAAACCACCCTGTAAATCCATCCATCCTAAGCCTTTTGGGCCATGTAGGACAGGCAATCCTCAGCAGTCCTGATGGATCCTACATCAGAATTTTAATTCACTTTATAAAAAGATTACAAATAAATAGCATGGAAACCACAACAAAAAAGGACAAAGCAGAGAGAGACACAATTTGTGGTCTCACTCACCTCAAAAAGGAGTCAATTCCCTGTTACCAAGACTTCAAAAAATCTGATCTGCACAGTCACACTGGCAGCTCTAAACTTCAACCAGAACAAAACTACCTGTGCCTGGTGGAATATCAACACAGAATAACACACTACCCTGGAACTAGAAACAGCAAAAACAAATGTAATAGGCAGATAAGAACAAAAAAAAAAAAAAAATCAGGAATAAACAGGAATGAAGAAGAAAGGAGGCCAGGGGAGCAGCAGGATAAGAATATAAACCTGGTAAGATGCTTACCAAGGATTATTTACGTAATAAACATTGTAGATTAATCCGAATGTCCAACCCCACCCACCAGCAGGCAGCAGTGAGGGCAGACACGTAAGGAAACACATGCCTGACTTTCCAGTGCTGGCCTCCATGGCAAAGCTACATTTGAAAGCACTGGCAATGCTTGGGAATGCCCTAAAACAACATTAGGTGGGCACTGAGGAGCTGAGACAGGGTAGGAGAAAATCCTTGTGCACCAGCACATCTCCCTCAGCCACAAACTGCTCTGAGGGAAAGCAGCAAGTGACAGCCAGGTATTTTGGATGGACACTCAGAGTTACATTGTTTTGGGAGATAAACCTTTGGGATGGATGAAGTCAGTTTTGGATCACTTTGCTTGCAGGCATATCCGTCCACTTGTTATTCCACTTTTTTTCTGGCAGCCCTTCCAATAGCTCCCCTCTTCCCTGCCACACTGTCAGCAGGAGCAGAGACAGCTGAAGTGCTTGGAAGTGCCAGCTTTGCTCAGAGCCCCCATAATTACCATTAGCTTTTTAATCATGGCCTCAATTCAGATCTGGGACACCAATCAATTTTCTCCTGGCATAGGATGGGAACGGGCAGATGGAAAAAACAGATATTTCTTACTCTACGCCTTTCTTATATATTTCAATGGCTTTATCTATCTCCCCCTCCAAGAGGTGAATTTTGCCCAGCATCATGTAGGTCAGATCATGTCTGTTGAGCTCCAGGGCATTGTTGAGCTGGTCCTGTGCCTAAAAACACAACCACAGACAATTAAAAAAATAATAAATGATTACAGAGCCCTCAGCAAAGCAACAGCCCACAAATAATCCCCAACAGCCAGGGAAGGAGGACAGCCAACAAACACCCACTGCACCTGGAGAACACAAACCCCAGCCCAGCTAATCCTTGGAACAAGCTCTGCACCAGCAGCCACCTGCTTTTAGGGGCAGTAAAAGGTAACACCTTCGAGCCAAGCAAGAGGCAATGGCCTCCCAAGGAGGAGATGAGCATGGGCCTGCTCCTGGATTTGAGTTTGTTTGGCTTGAGGGACGCTCTGGATTTGTTAGGTGAACTGATACTTGGCAGCTTATTCTTCCTTAAAATGCTTCTCCCACCACTGAGGAAGTGAAAATCTCAGTGGAAGTGTGAGCAGGTCTCAGTTTGGAAGGTGTTAGTGCAGATAACACACCCCAAGTGTGAACCCACACTTCAGAGGCTGTTTTTTCACAGGGATGCCTTGACCAGGGAGCACAGCTGGGTTTTAGTACCCCACCAGCAAGAGCAGTAGGGAGGAGCTGGGCCAAATTTGGAACAAAAAGGGTCTAAATGCTGGTTTTTCCCTTGGAGTAGCTGGATCAGAGACAGCTCAGTGCTCACTACCAGCACTCAGGGATGGTTAAGTGAGGAACTGTGAATGGCATGCTCAGACCAGGGAATAAAACTGCATTTCAACCTCCAAGACTCCTTTACTAACTTCAGGTTTAGTTCAAAAGAAGCTTCAGACACAAGAGCAAAATCTTCCCGTGGAGGAAAAAAGGACCTGCTGCACCTCCAGCAAACAACCCCTAACTCTTTCCCTCTGAGTCCTGCCAGACCTGAGGAGCTGAGGTTCCCTTCAAGAACTCTCTGCACAAGGTGTAGCAGTTTGAGCTGGGGAAATGGTTTGGGGTTTTACCATCACCCTTCTCTTGCTCCAAGGGGATGGATCTGGCTGTTAGTACACAGCCAGCAGTGCTCCTGGGTCTGGTTTTAAAGGGCTCAGACACAAAGCAGCTCTTATTGGAGCACTGCCCATTTTCTGTCTAGTCTGAGGTTTCTCAAACATTCCCTTCAAAACCATAAATGTTCTCTGAAAAAATCTTAGATTTCACAAAAAGCCTCTGGCCCTGCTACAGGCTGATCCCCCTTTATACAACCTGACTGACTTGCTGCTGACTCAAAGTAATTCAACACAAATGGAAAACAGAGAGAGCTCACAAACCTTTGTCCCCAGAAACAAAACACTGAAGCAAAAAACTTTCTTGATACCTCTTGCTGCAAATTATCCATTTCAAGCTACCAAAGACAGTGAAATTTCTGGGATGCTTCCTTGCTTCCCACTGACATTACCTTGTTGAAGTGTTTCAGGTACATGTAGCACACACCCAGGTTGTGGCTGATCTCCTGCATGAGAAAAACAAAATGAACAAAAAACCAAATCAGCACAAGGTATGAAATAAAATCTGACAACACTGACTCAGAGAAGGAGAGCCCTGTGACTGCCCACACCCTTCTTGCTTTGTAGAGCAAGCAAATCTATAAATTCTAGTTACTTTAGGCACCTAGAGAGCTCAAGTGGGGTTGTACAGAAAACATTACAGTCCACTGAGACAAAAATCACAGAAATTATTAATCTCTTTTTGAGATTAGACAGTTTCTCTTCAAGAACAAGGAGCACAGTGTAGCAGTTTTGGAGACAGGCAGGCAACTGAACCCACCAAAGTTCATGCAACAGCAGCCAACTTTTACTGAGTACTGCTCTCCTTAGAGAGTTTTTAAAGTCCATGCAATTAGTCCTGATTGGCAGAATTAGTTGCCACCAGGCTAACTGGCCAATAGCTGCCCATGTCCCCAGTGGCCTAGACCTGCTCCCCAGGGGTCCAGGCTGGTTGAGTTATGTAATTAAGGTAGTTATATAATTAGTTATATTTCAGTTAGAAAATCATAATTAGGATTATATATAACTGTAAGGCCTCCAGGCCAGCTGTTAGCCACCACAGCACAGAATGGCTTCTTCATCATGGTGTCACTCTCTAAAACTTGCTGCCCTCATGGGTGACTCAGTCTGGCTGTACATCAGTAGGATATGCACAGTGTCCAACCCAGCTGGACAAAACTGGAAAATGTGCCCCAAAACACAGCTTAAGCACTGGAATATCTGATATCCCTCTGGCATCCTAAATGATTTTGCACAGGGTAGGAAGATCCCTTAGGGATCCTACACACTCTGGTGACTCTATAGGGAGCATTTGTGCCCCTAATTCCTCACCCACAGTTTAACACAGAAGGCACATTCCCCATCCCAGTACATCTCTGAAAAGCAAAGTCCTCCCAATTCCTTATTTTATTCTGGTGAGCATTTCACTGATTCATCAGCTTAGACAGCTTTGACCTTTCACAGGAAACTCTCTTATTCCCCATCAACCTGTTCTCCTCCACACAGCCTCTCCAGCTGTGCAGAACTGAACCAGTGACTCCAGGCTGCTGTGGACTGTAGGATGAGGGAAGAGCTCAGCCTAATTCCACTTCCAGTACTAAGCCAGGAATGGGGAATAACTAATCAAAATACCCACTGCCATCTGCCTGATGGGCTGTAAATAGGGTTACAGGCATGCCAAGCACTGGAAATGAAGGGGGAAAAAAGATTCATGATACAAATGTTTCTGAGTCGTCTGGCACAGGGCAATTTGAATGACACCAAAGCTATCCTCATATCCTGAATTTCAGATTTACTGAGAAACAAAGGGATGAGCTCACATATTGCAAACCTACTTTAGAAACACTTCTACAGGCAAAACAGGCACCTGCAGAAGGCTGCAAGGCTTGGCCTCTCCCTCACCCACTGCCACACCTTTCCCTTTGCAATGCTCTTTCTCCCTTCTTGTCTTTTTATACAGAAGAGCTACTTTAATCACTGCTCCTGTATTTTCAATGATGTTTTGCATTACAAAAGCTTTCCCAATTACTCAAGCAAGTTTTAATAACCAAGGTTTCCAAACTCTCCCCATACTTCCCTTAAAGCAGAGATGTGGTTATGTTAAAACTGATCCTTGGCAAAGTTCATTGCTCAATCCTCTGTGCCCCAAGCCAGGGATTTGCCCCAAAGCGTGGGATTTGGCTCCTGTGATCCAAACCAGGCTCAGACCACAGGCAGTGTGAGCTCACCTTGGCTTGGGACAAGTTTGCAGCTTTTATAGCTGCAAACTCCCTGAACACTCACCCAGTCCTTCTCATCGAGTTTTGCTGCTTCATTGTACACTTCAATGGCTGCCTTGTGCTTCCCCAGGAGAAACCTGCAAAAGGATTGCAATTCTTAGGTCCTTCCTGTTTTCAGACCCTGCTGTGCAGCCACTACCACCTTTGCCAGTGAGAAATGATCCTATTTGCTTCATCTCCAGAAATATGCAGAAGTTTACAATCTCAGCACTGTTCCCTCTCAGGATCAAGGTCATCCATCCTGACACTACTGGGGATGTAAAGCCCAGACTCTGCAGCCTGCTTTTGTCTCCAAGGAAAGAGACAGGTGCCCTAACACAACATTCAGCAAAGAAAAGAGTCTGTAGGGCAAGTCTGCCCAGCTCAGGTCAGCAACTGTAGCTCTGGGCCTTGAAATCAGTACCACCTTTCTGCCCAAAGCCCAAAGAAAAAGAAAACACAAAAGCAGCCAGGCAGATAACACAGATTCTGCTTAAAGAACAACCCACGCTTCTGGAAGCCAAGCCAAGGGCTGATAAGAAGGAAACATGTCTGGAATTAAGCAGCCTAAGAGAAAAACAAAGCATGGAAGGTCCTGGGTGGCACATCCAAGAGAAACAACAAATAAAACACCACTCACAGGGATCGTGCCACCTGCTTGAGGTTGTCAGCGCTTCGAGGGTTCAGAATGGAACATGTCTGGAAAAGTTCAAGAGATTCTTGAATTTTCCCCTCCAAGCGAAATATCAAAGCTGTAAGACAACATACAGCAGGCAAATGAATCCATTCTCAGCAGGAAAGATGTGCCTCTGACAGCAGGGAAAGAAGGGAGAGAGAGTACAGATATATCACACCAACGCTCCTCTGGTGCTTCCCCCTCCTGCAGCACCCACAGTTTGTGTCTGAGAGCAGCACTCTGTGTGCCTGGAGAAATTCAGGGGTCAAAACAAAAGCTTTAAGCTTTAAACCTTGGGCAGTTGCTTGTACAGATGCAGTCTGGATTCCTCTCCTCCCCAGCCAGGCTGCAGTATGTCCCTGCCAGCAAATCTCCACTTTCCCCCACCATGGCACTTGGAATTGGAATGCCACGTTTTGGGAGACATTTTTTTAGGGGCCAGAGGGCAGGGCTGGAAGAGGAATACCACCCTTAGAGCAAGGAGTGAGAGAGTGATCACCTGGGGTGGGTAACAAACAGGAAACATGCATCTGTAACAGAATCAAACACACACCAACACACTGAAGGCCAGGAGAAAAACTGATGACAAATACAGAGAAAATAGAACATTTAATCTGCCCATTTTATATGAAAATCTCAAACTTCAAAACTAAATGGAGAAAACAGAGGGGAAAATGTATTTTTGACATAACAATTCTATGTTTCCCTCACCTATCCGCTGTATTGTTCTCTGATCTCAAATCAGGAATGACCTGCTTTAGCAAAAAAATTATCAGACATACCTTGAACATAGACAGCATATTCACAGAGCCCTTGGGACTCCTGGAGCTGCTGTTTGATGACAGCCTGGAAGGACAAAATTGTAAACTCACATCATTTTAACAAATCTGATTCCAGAGATTTGGCTCAGTCAAAAAGCCACAACCCCACCTCTACCAAAGGCACTGGACCATGACTGGGACAACCACACAGTGCACGTGACAGAGCTCTGTGCCAAGAACTGGCCCTTTTAGTATTCCTCTGTTCATTCCTATTCCCAAAGATAATCAGATACTACCTGGAGAAAATGCCAGGAGGCATCTCTGGAAGCATCCTCTGCTGATAAGGGTATCTACTCCAGGCCCTTTGTGAAGAAATAAATTGAACTGGAGCAACTGCAGCTGAGTCAATGAAAGCCGAAAGAACAAACGAGGAGTGAATGGGAAAAAAAAAACATGATGAAAATGTAAATTCTGGCTGGCTGCATCCATGTCACTCCCAGTTTGGGGTGGGGTGGCTGCAGCTTGGATATATTCCACAGTCAAAACTGGCCCACCTTTGGGAGGATGAACACCCTGGAGAGGAATCAAGAGCATAATTTCTGCTCTGAGACTCCTCTTTTGTGCAGAAGTGGAAGAGATACAGGGAGTAAGAATAATTTCTGGGTGAGCAGTGACCTGATGCTCATCTGGCATTTCAGATGTGTATGGTCAGTACCAGATCCCTAGCCTCCAAGAGGAATAGAAGTGAAGGAACTGAAAACTGACCCTCAAATACAGCACATGGGAGGAAAACTATTATTGAGAGTGTTATTCTTGAGAAGGTATTTATTGAGAAGTTACTATGGAGAAGAAGGAAAGTTCTTATTGACAATCCTCACTCGTAAAGACAGGAAGGATGAACAGGCCTGAGCTGCTCTTCCCTCACCTGAACCTGCTAATTTATCTATGTAACTCTTCCCAAAGTGCACGATTATAAAACATTGTACTCAGAAATAACCAACATCCCCCCAGTTCAGATACTCTGGATTGTTCCATCTACATAAGCCCAGATTCTCAGAGCAAGAGAGGGCAATAGAGAGCTATCTTTTAGAGAAATCTGACTAATTCTATAAACCCTAAAAAATTCCACAGCAAAAGGCCCTCAGCTGAGGAATATGATCTGTAATCCCAGAATTTAGACACAACTGGCAGGAGACCAACCATTCTCTGTGTCATCCCAGGGCATGCTGCAGCTGCAGACTCTTGGGGATGCCTGCCTGGCACCTTGCTCAAGCAGCATTGAAAGGGTCAAAATCACTTTAATGCCTTCACTTTGGGGAGTTGATGTCAGTAACTAAACAGTTTTTAATGGCCTTTTAGTTCATTGAAGACTATGGGAGGTTTTAAAACTGTTAGAGAGGGAGCACTTCAAAGCACTGAGCAGGAAAGACCAATATTAATTAACACGACAGGTTCACTTGTTTCTCACTGAGACTAAACTAATGGATTTTAACAACACCCAAACTGACCTGGAATCTTCCAGCTTTACTGTGAAAACAGTTTTGTGAGCTCTGAGGAAAAGGAAAGCTGGCCTGCCAAGCAGAGGAGTATTTATTAGCTGCCTTCTCTCGATTTTGCCCTGCTATTTCCTTGCTTCCATGACTGATGAAGACATGGAGATGTCAGTGTTGCCCTTAATCACCTATTTGTTATTTTCTGTGGTTTCCTGGGCTGCACATATTTTTCTTTTCTTTACTCTGTGATTCCACATCCCATCACAGAAACAATCAACACACATAATCACAGCAAGAAACTCCAGTCAGACAACAAAAAAGGGAAACAATTTTCTGTTTTGAGGGCTGGTCCAACTTGTGTTTCTATCCATGCAAACCAAAATCTGAGAGGAAATTATTGTAATGATATAACTCCCTGGCTCTGATGAGCTAATTAAGAGCTAGATGAAATTCTTCCAGCCTGCCCATTTCCTAAGCACCTGCAGGACCTCTTCAGCACAGGCAAGTCATGACCAACCTGGTGTTTCAGAAGCCAAAAGTCTTTTCAAATCTTTGTTGCACATGCCAGAATCAGAATGTCAGCTCTTATCCCCTCCTCCTGCCCATGGTGCATCAGCTTCTTGTGTTCATTTTATCAGGAAAACACACTGTTAAATAATAATTTGCTATTTCCTTAGTCCACTAACTATTATAATCCCAAACAACCAGTTCCAAACTACTCACCAAGATGAATTAGAGTATGCCATGGATCATGTGTAAAATGAAAGAATTTTGCTCAAGAGTAACCAGGATATTTTTTATTTACACTTGGTAGCAATGTTCCCCTTAACTGAAGTGTTTTCATTGTGTCTCTGCAGTACCATTGAGAAACCTGCACTAGGGAATTGTGTTATTATCAGTTTGGAAAACCCTATCCATCACTTGGAACAACAGAGGTTTGCAGTTCTTTGCACTTTTCCCCTCCCAGTGACATCCTGAGCTCACAGATTGCTCCAGAGAGCTGCACCCTCAGATTCTGAAGAGAGCCAAGGATTGGAGAACACTGAAGTAATTTTACTTGTTTTCTCATGGTCCCCTTATTCCAAAAGAAGTCAGGAAAGAGGGTGGTTTGGAAACTGTCAAGAAAACTGTTTTTTCATTACATCAGTAAATTAATTCCCACATTCTGGAGGCAGCTCTTACCTTACACTCCTCATAGTCTCTGCGGACATAGAGCAGATAAATCAACCAGTTCTTCCTCTCTAGGATTGGCAGCTCTGGTGCTGTACATGGAAAATATTCACAAAACACAAGGAATCAGACTGAGCAGCAGAGAAACTGGGAGAGAGATTCCCAACCATCCCAAATGCCTGCATAAGGCAAGTAATTCAGGAACTGCAATTGCAATTAATGATTTGACTTGAAGGCTGGAATGTGGACTTCTAACCAGGATCTGGTTATATTCTACTTCTCAAACTGGTGGATAAAAACACCTTGTTCAGGATAGACACTAAATAAAAGCTCTAAGCAGAAAACTTCCACCTGGTCTACTGGAAGGTCTCCCTGCCCATGGCAGGGGGCTGGAACAAGATGGGTTTTAAGGTCCCTTCCAACTCAAACCAGTCTGGGATTCCAAAAGACTTGAGGTGTTGGCTTCTCCTGGAGCAGATCTGGAGTAAACAGCTCCACACATACATTTTAATTCAACACCAACACTGGTTGGAGGAATTGGATCTTCTCAAATACACGAGAAGTAGCTTGGACGAGATGAGCTGGATTCACATTTTGAATCTAGGGCAAAAGTATCAAATGTCTTTAAGATAAATTTCTGGGACTGAATGAACAGGAAACAGGCGGTACACACAAAAGGAGATTGGAGAGATGGGGTCTGAAGGTGTGAATAATTTAAAGAGGTCAAACTGAGTTCTTTGAAACTGTGAAGGGCCTGTGAAACATCTCAGGTCTGAGAGAGTGCAAAGCTACTGCAGATAAACATTTGATGCAGGGGAGGAGGAAGCCTTGTGCTCCAGCATTTCAGTGGCACGGAGCTCGCAGCAGTAATTATGGCAAATCACGGATGGATGTTGCTTAGCGATATCCACGTCGGGTTTACAAGTTGAACACACTGCTGTGCATTTCATTAAGGCTGGGAATGTATTGCCTGGGACTGGAGTCTCCATTCTGAGGGGTAACCATAGCAACTGGCCCAAAAGCTCGGTTTTTGCAAGTCAATATTGTGACATGAGTGCAGAGGCACAGGCGGGCGAGGGCTGGGGCAGAGCTGGGGGACACACACAGGGACAACTTCTCCAGCCTTTGGAGCCACCCCCACCCACAGCAGCACAGAGCAGAAGGGGACACTGGGGACCATGGGCCCCTCTGCCATCAGAGATGAGGAAAAAGAAACCCTGGCAAGGGAAGGGCTGATCACGTCGGGAGGCAGCTGCCAAGTGTAATTATCTTTTGGAATGGCTGAGCTTTAATCACCTCTGGAGCACACCAGGCTCTCCCCCACAACCCACATGAAGTTCAGTTTCACTGAGAACTCCTAAATCCAAGATCCTTCAGCTGTTGAATTTAAAAAACGTTTCACAAAGCCATCCTCATTTTCTTGGTTTTTCTTTCTTAAATTCTAGAATATCTACCTAGATTTATATTAGAGCTGAGAATTAAATGTGCACACTACCAATTTAAGGTCAAATACCTTCTAAAGAAGGTTCAACTACCCTAAAACAAATAGAAAGCTTGAAGTCCAAACAAAAAAGTAATCCAAACACACAAAAGAGTAATCCAAACAAAGAAGTAATCCAAACAGAAAAGCAATCCAAACAGGCTAAGCTTACAGAAATGCACAGATCAGGATCCAAATGTTCCGGAATTCTGCTTTGCTGTGGAGTATCTGAATCTTTGTAAGTAAGGCACTTTAATAAGCATGTTCCCAGATCAGATTAATTGATTTCTGATGGCTTTACATTTCCTATTCATCCTTTTAGAGTGAAAGAATGAAGGGAAGACTCAAGAGGCTGCCTAAATAGCCACAAATGGATTGAACCCCCCCCCTATTTCACACCTGAAGCCCATTCAGGGGCTACCTAATGCAATTACACTCTGTAATTACTTCCCTGTGTAGATTATTACTGGTACCAGGGTGTGACAGAAACACACCACTGTCACTGGGAATGCTCTGCCCCATCCCTGGCGGCGTGGACAGGGCTTGGAGCAGCCTGTCCAATGGAAGGTGTCCCTGCCCATGGCAGGGGGTGGGATCACATGGGCTTTAATGTCCTTTCCAACACAAACCAGCCTGGGATTCTATAAAAGCAGCTGGACTTGTGTTCCCTTCCCTGCCTGGCATCTACTGGTGCCACTATCTGATACAAAACACCAAACCTGACACACCTGAGCACTTCTCACCTTCTTCTGTAAGTATGGATTTAAGGACAGACACTGCAAACTCTATGTACCCATCAACATTCCACCAACAGTCAGAACTGAAGTATCATTCACCATTTTGTGCCTATTAATGCAGTCTTGAATTAGAAAATCCTGCAGCTGTGTGGAAAAGGGAATAATCAAAAGATCTCCAGACACACCCCACCAGGTCTCCAACAATCTGTTCATGCCTTACTGGAAGGTTCAAAAGTACCATTAAAGGTTAAAATATACAGCAGTGTTGTGGGCTAAGATAAGACACCAGTAGACTAGAGAGGGGATGGAGCATTGGTTTTTTAATTCCTGAAGGAAAGAGCTTTTTCACACTTAGGAGACAAGAAGGATGTTATACTCCACTCCCACACCATGGAAACGCCTGCTGGGAACAGGGATGGGAAAGAAGAAATGCTGAACGGCAGACGAAGGGCTGAGCAGAACATCAGGCTGCAAAGGGAAAGGGGAAAACCCGAGGAGTCGCCTAAAAGTGCTGGGATGGAGAGAAAATGGGGAGAAAATGGAGAAATCAAAAGGCACCAGGACTGAGCACCATTCACACCTGCAGATAAACCAGCTCTGCCTCCCCTACTGAAACACTGAGCTAAGGATAACTCTGAGATTGGGAAAACACAGAGAGATTTTAGGCTCCTAAAAATCATTCAGAAATAGCAACAAGACTGACTGAGGAGACACAAATAGGTTTTTTTCCTTCTTTCTCCCTAAGACAAGTATATTGAAAGCAGGCAAACAATTCTGATGTTTTTCAAAATCTGTGTCTAAATTCATGATTAAATTTGACACAGGAACATATCAGATTCCCCCAAAAATGGCTGTGGGAAGTAAAGGATTGTTACAGAAAGTATTAATGGAAATTATTTATACACCTCTCCAGAGCCACAACCATCTTAATCTGCATTTCTGCTTTCCCACAAAGCAGTGGATACCTGCTCCTGGTGCATTTATCTCCCTCAGGTTTGCTCCCTCAGCCTGTTGATAAGGGCTGTCACAGTGCTACAGGTCACTGCATTCTCCTGAAGAAAATGGAAATACAAATGCCTAGCTATTTGGGTCTCTAGCTCCAGAGAAAGGGAATAAAACACCTTCTGCAATATATGGACCCCCAGGAGTTTCTCCTATGTCACTGCTGTATGAAGACACAATTTCCTTTGTCAGTTCTAGCAATAATCAGGCACTGCACAGGCACACGTTGGAAAAGTGCAGTTTAGATTTTTCTAGCAGTGAAGAAACAAATAGCCCTTATTTGCTGTAAATCAATCTGCCCAAGGGCCAGTTCAGGAAAACACAATCATCAAAGAACTGATGTGGTATTCACATCAAAAAGAGTTTATAACTTGCATAATTGTCTTTTGGCCTCTCTTTTGTGGGACTACAAAAGTCAGGAGTCAGGCACCAAATATATGATTATGCCTTTGAAGTCTGTTTTGATTGAATTCAAAAGGGAATCCATCTGATGCCCTTGCTGGCCAGTGATTGATTGCACGAGCCACCTCCAGCAATGTGATTTTTCTTTCTGACAATGCTCCTTTAAGGAAGCCACTGAAGTGGAAACCATGACAGAATTGGAGTAAGATCATCAGGTTTGTATCTGTGCTCTTGTATCATCACTCTTCCCTTCATTCATCCTCTTATAGATTTTCTCAAAGGACTGAATAAAATAATAATTTTATTATTATAAATAATAATAAAATAGAAGGGAATAAAATGTTATACCCTTTTGGGTAAACCTCCCTAGGAAAATATTTTGTGCTTGCATCTTCATATTGGGTAATTATAGCTTAGGGATGAACTATCAAACAGTGGGGTTTAGATTTAATAAAAGGGCTCTAAATTGCTCTAAAAAGAAGAGGGGAAAAAACTTGTATGAGATTTCATGGGGGGAAATTATTTCTAAAGCACCAGCAGTAAGAAGTGGCTCAAGAACACACTTTAGTCATCTAGGAGGGAAAAAACCAGTTCAGAGCCCAGCCCTCCTTCCAATCCAGATTACTGGAAAGGGTCCAAGCCCCAGTTCACACCTTTCAACTCTGAACCCAACCTGCAGCAACTTGAGCAAGAGCAGCAAAGGGGCAAAAGACTCAAGAAGACACAAAGAAGAATTTGTTATTGCCCAAAATCCCCAATAACCTAAAGCACACATAACATACAGCACAAGGAGAGGACAGAAAAGCTTTGTAAAGGCAGTTAAATAGAAGTATTTAAAATTTTTTTATACTGCAGTAGCTTCATGAGCCACAGTCTGTATCCATTGTGGTATGATCCATATGTGGGAAAGGTTTTCCAAAAGGATTCAGCTGTCCCTTTCCAAATTCTAATTCAAAATTCCATGTTGCCAAACAGCATCATCCAAGAACAGAGATATTTTCAAAACTAACAAACACCCAGGCAGTACCTGAATTCTCTATTGTGACATTTTGATTACTGAGGCAGCAGGAACACAAAAGAATTCTTAGAAAGTAAATCTTAGAAAGGAAGGACCGTAAAGATAACCAAGTCCCACCCTCCTGCCATGGGCAGGGACACCTTAGGCTATCCCACGATGCTCCAAGACCCATCCAACCTGGCCTTGGACACTGCCACAGCTGCTCTGGGCACCCTGTGCCAGGCCCTCCCCACCCTCCCAGCCAGGAATTTCTTCCCAATATCCCATCTAGCCCTATCCTCTGGCAGTCTAAAACCACTGCACCTTGCTCTGAGGACATCAAAGCAGGAAGCTGGGCTGGGGCAAAGCCAGAGAGATGCAGGTTATCAGCTCCCATCATCAGGGAAGGCTCGCTTGGACACACAGCAGCAGGATTGGATGAGTTTGGAGATTCAATCCCCACTTCCAAGTAATTCCAGTCATTGCCTGAACAGCAAGCTCCCAATGGCATAAAGACAATCCACTTGTTGCTGCAGGAGAACAGCCACATTGGAGAGGAAACACATGGAATTCTCAGTGGAGCACTGCCTGCCCCATCCTGCGCTCCCAGCCCAGCCTCCTGTGCACGTGTGCTGACATTACTGCCAGGATTACCATTATTTCCACTCCCAGAGCTTGCAGAAGGTTCAGGCATAGTTGTGGTTACAGCCCAAACGCTCTGTGCTCTCCTATCCATGCTAAATAAACATGGATAGGGAGGACAAGCCCATCTGTGCCTGTCTCCTTTTTGCCTTGAGCTTCACAAGCTGCCAACACCAAGAATTCCGCTACCGTTTGTAAATCCAGTGTCAGGGAGGGAATGAGCATCTTCTGGGCAAAAATAACACTAAAATAATAGGACACACACTCAAACAGCTTCTATAGAACAACACAGCCCTGCAGGGAATTGGATTTTGCAAAACAAGGTATGATAATGGATAGAAAGCATTTGTAAGCTCTAATATCAATCTTCTTACCAAGATTTAAAACTAAGACTGCCTTGGTGTGAGAGGAGCATCCTACAAATTTCTAGCAGAGCCAAATTTAACAAAAAATCCTCTTCCTTCCTCAGACTCTTTTACTGAGACTGTGGCAGTATAAATACATTAGAGCTTTGAAAGAAAACTAGCACAGGAACATTGCTCTTCCTACGCCCAGATCCATCCTTGGAGTTTGAAAATGGAGCAGTTAATGTATTCAAAACTCAGTAATAATGAAAAATAACTCCAAAACCCAGCACTCGGAAGAGGCTCTACGAGCTATATTTCACTCACCATGTGTGAATGAATATATGTGAGAATAGATGTGTTTGTATGCACAAATCCCTTTAAAATGGATATAAACAACAGCAAAAAAAGGACCAGCACTGCAGCCATCCTCTGTTTAATCCCTTTTCCCTCTGTGTTCCCGTTTGCAAATTGTTGCTGGAACATCTGTAAATCAAGCCCTAAAGCCATGTGGTTGCTCGTTATTTACAGTCAGTCGGGGTTAATAAAACTCATCACACACAGCCCGGCGCTGGCACGGAGCCGTAACTCATCCCCGGAGCTGCCTCCCGCGGTTTAATAGCTCCACGAGGTGCCGGGAAAGCTGGAAGGAGGCTGGAAGACAGCGGTTTAAACAACAAAAAAAGCGCAACATTTCTGACTCTCCACCTCCCCCTGCAGGAAAATTAGCCAAGGATAGATGAAAGACTTCAAAATTGTATCTTAAATCTGATTTATACTCCAGGTTGCAGGGAAAAAAGGGCATTTTCTCTTGCTACTTTGCACTGCATAAATCTCACTGAGTTGCTTGCTCAGATTTGTGTTTTTTTCTGATTTAAGACATTTACAGTTCTGAGTTACTCCAAAGAACGATGGTTTCATTTATGGAATAAATATACTGATTTTTCAATTAATTTGCCATATAAATAGAATTAATTTATTCAATTATTTGGCTTCTACTACATGCTGCTCAAGTTCAACATTAAAGTGGTATGACCTGTAAATAAAAACACATTTGTCATCCCCTTGGACCTCCCAGTGACAGCGAGGTTCCCTGGGGCAGAACCAGTTTGGTCACTGGGAAATCTCTGTTAGCAGTAGGAGGCTGGTGAGACACCACTGTGCAGTCCTGCATCCATCTGGAGGGGATGAGATTTACACAAATTAACACAAGTACATGATCCTGATCATTACTCCATGAAAAGTTTAATTCAGGCCTGATAGTGCTCAATTCAAGTCTAAAATTTGATTCAAACAAACAACATGGAAGAGAAATTTTAAAAAATTTTGAAAAGTATGGCCTGAAAAATAGAACTGAAAGTCTGTTTGCTCTGCACGAGCCAATTTTGACCATCAGTGCTGACTGCTGAGTTCAGAACAGAGGAAAACCAAAAAAACAGGGGAAAAAACATCCAAAAAAAGGCCACTTTACATGTTAGTTCTTAAGTCCCTGAGGATGCAGACACCACACTTGGAGATACTCAAGGATCCAAGCCCTGGCATGACATCCCAGCTCTTATCTTCTCTGTTTAACCCACATCCTGCTCGATGCCTTGTGCTTTTGTAGGCAAGGTGGAGTCTGAGCTCTCCCTGGGTGTCTGTTTGCCAATGCTGTTCCCAGATTTGGGAAACACAGCACACCATTGCAAAGGCGTGGCAATAAAATGCCTTATGAACAGCAGAGGTGGTCTGAGATACTCACTGCAGGCTCCTCACTGTCTCCTCCCACAGCAACACTGGGATGGAAATACTTCCCTCGTGAAGTGGCTGCAGGCATTCCCAAAATAACCAGCTTCTCATTAATTCCAGTATCAGGAGCAAAGTAGTTTGGGGATTTCCAGTCTAATCCTTCCTTTGGCTTTAATTCCTATGCTTAGTCTTTTTCTGTCTACAGCATGAGGTATTTTACATAGAAATTGAAACTAAAATCATTATAAGGCATTTGTAAGAAAAGCTTTTCCTTTAGAAAGCAAAAAAAAATTCCAACATGGAGAAGACCACAATCCAGCCATGTCAGGAAACTTCCCACTCCATAAGGAATAGCACCTAGAACCTGTCCTCAGTTCATCCACTGCCAAAGAATGTTATACTGAAGGAATATCATAAGAACATAGATATATATATATATACACAAAAGAAACACAGAAGCTGGTCTTGCAAATATTTCAATACTCCCTACTACAAGACCCCATAGTTTGAGTTCTTCCAGCCTCATTGCCTCAGGATGAAGTTTTCCAGGTGGGAAAGCCCAGTCTATACCAGGATGAACATTTGCCTGTGCACCTTCACTCTTCCCTACTGCACAAATGTGTTAAAGATATAGTCTTTAATTACACAGTCACAGAAGCACACTCTGCCTCCTTCTAATGAGAAGTATAAAAATGAATCACAGTCAGGCAAGGAATGAAATTGTGGAGAATTACGCACAAGCCAGTGACTAAATCCCGAGAGTTGCAGCATGCATAATGCAGCTGGAAGCGTTGGTAGTGAAGGGGACAGGCCCTGCAAGGAGTGAATGGAGATACTTTTTATTCAAAAAGCCCTCAGTGAGCTGCTCCTTGCTCAACACATCCCATCATTCCTGTGCATAGATGCAGTAGGAGAGCGGGCTAAATGCAACAGGTGATTATGTTACTAAAGATTCAGATGTTCAAATTCCAGGTGCACATTGGGAATTCTGACTCTTGAGCAAGCTGCATCTCCTTCAAGTGTCTGAAAATGAAGATATGAGTGACTTGCCTTGGGCTGTCTCCAAGGTAAAGGACAGGAACAGGCATCCTTAGGAAGGGATTCATCCCAGCACACAAGGCTGAGAGAGGTCAGGGGATGGCACAGATGCCCTTTCCACTGACTAAATACGGAGCACGGGTGATCTGCTGAGACTTGTTCTGTATCAGAGACATCTCAATGCAGAGACATGAATTCCACCCTTCCTAAATTTGTCACTTACTATTTTTACTGAATTATTTTTAAATTCCCACCAGGAGATGCCATTTTATCTGTACGCAGCACACCAACAAACTGCAGCTGAAGGCTTTAAAATAAAGAAACTTGCCTGGCACCAAGGACTTCCAAAGAAGCTTCAAAAAATGAATTTACTTGTTTTAAAAACTGGCACTAAAATGTTCCCTGTTGTGCTGCCTGCAAAGGATTCCCTGCTCTTGTCAGCACAGATATTAATGTACACGCACAAGAGGGCAGAGCTGTGCTAGCACATTCCAATTTAAGTACTACCAGTTCTTTGCAGTGCAGGGATTACTGGGCTGTTATTTTGGGGAGAAGAGGATGAAGTGAAGGATATTATAGAATTTAATTACCCAGAAATGATAATCCATTTTTTAATCTCACTAGTCAAAACTAGCAGCTGTATCAGATCCAGAGCATCACACACAGCACTCACTGTTCCCCACTTAAAGGCGAGATGGAAACACCCAAGTCTCTTACATAAAACAATGATGTAATTACCAACTAATCTATCTTATTTAGGAACCAATTTCTTCCCACAAGGTTGGGGGATCAAATGGACTAAAAGATCTTGGCTTGCACATGGCCAAATGGAGGCGAATGGGTATGGACAGATAAGGGCTGAATTGGCTCCCTCCGACCACAACATTCCCACTAAGGCCTTTTCTTTCTGACACACTTAGAAGTATTAATTAATTTAACTCAAGGGGGTTGTTTTTATCTGGATTTCTCAGGCAGCTTCACTCTTACAAGTTCAAAGGCAGCTTTGAAGCCAGCTCAAAGAATGGATTTATACTGATTTAAGAAACTGTATCAGAAATTCAGAAATTATCAGCACTGCAAGTGCATGGAATTGACTCCATGGGGTAGAGAGTTCCTGCTCTTCAGATTAAATACTCACAGAATCCCTTAAAACATCTGCAGGAGCAGGAGGGATCCCCACTGGTTCATCTGGGCAAGCAGGAGCCACCCAGAGAGAGACAGGACAGCTCATCCAAAGCCACTTACCTATTTCTGCATAATCTGAGCATTATTCATTACCTAAGAGCCACATTTTGAGATTGTTTATTGTCACTGGCACTTCCTAAGCAGAGCACCACCCAACAGGCCAAGCAGTGCATTGCAATATCTCCATTTATATGATACTTTTCATTTCATGTCTCCAAATGTTTTGTTAACCAAAAGCATAAAGCATCCAAAACCAGTCACTGGATATAAGGCCAAGCCTGTGGTTGATAAATGGAAAGCAACAAAAGCCAGAGCACTTTTCCAAAGGTCACAGTTAATTCCTTGCTTCAAACCCTACAAAAAACTTACCTACAAAGCATCCAAAAAATGCCTGGGAGAACACTTGATCTCTGCTAACAGTTTTACAGGGTTTTCATTTTGAAAATTATCTACCTGACCCTTGCTGTGCTAAATGTAGAGGTGGTTGATGACAATTCAGAATTCTCATTCTTGACAGATTAATGGATTTTTAGGACAAGTTCTTCCCAGTGATTCAAGTGAAATCCATTTTGCTCCAGTAAGTTTATTATACTATGTACACATTTAGGATTCTACCTTGTCATTAAAATACCATCAGTGCATCTCAGAAAGTCTGAGGTCTCATATTCATGTAGAAATCCAAATGCATTTAAAATTGTCCCATTAACCTCTGAACTGTTATTAGACAAACATGAGCCCAGAACTTACTTTCTAAACATTTTTTCATAATAAAGGGAAATTAAATTCAAGTTATGTTCCATAAAAATAAACAATAAACAAGCTGGTAAAAGCACTTCTCCACTCCAGTACTATCAGATCCTATAAAATTATTTGATGTGCCTGTGTGGGAAAAAGAAAGTGGAAGATGGGAGACTACCTATCTCAATTCCAAACCAGTAAAGCATTTAGGAAAATGTCTGATTAATTTAGAATGCAGGAGGGAGATTAAAACCCCACCTCAGCAGGCTGACATTAACTCCTTATCACTTCAAGGAACAGAGCTCCCTTTATTTCACCCTCAGTTGCTTGGGGATCAACACAGGGAGAGTTATGGATCTTGATGGAGAAACAAAGGAAATTGATTTCCAACAGGGAATAAAGGACAAAATCATGAATGCTACTCCTGTGTCAGCTGCTGAGGGAAAATTGTCACCAAGTGTGGCCACAAGATATTTGGAGGGAGTCACCTCCAGACATGCTGTTAATTCAGACTGTAGCATGGAGAGATTTTGAACCCGATTCCACCAGCACCATCTGCTCCAGAACTTTTAGATTTCCTTCATCCCTGCTGAACACTCATCCTCTTTCCTCAGGGCTGACCTGCCTACAAGCCATACTCTCCCAAATCTCAACTTTCAGGCTTTGGCAGCCCAACAGCCACGTGATGAATCAGCAACTTCATGAGCAAATTCCACCTCCAAACTCAATTTTGTTATTGTTTTAAGAGCCACACAATCCAGCTGCTAAACACTGGTTGTAGGTTCCACCTTTTCTTGGCTCACAGGCAGGATCATAGGAGGAAAGCAAGGAAGAGTGAGGGGAAGCTACTCAGTTCAGGTTCAATATATCAAATTATTCAGACCTGCATCGCTGAAAACGAGGCCTTCTGGTTAAAGCTACAAACCTCGCATGTGTATTTTGTCATTCCAGTGATTTTTGGCAAATTTGAAACTCCAATCTCAGAAACACACATTTAGTATCTCACTCCTGCCCAGTATAAACACAGACTGAATGCAGCACTGTGATGGTTAATACAGGGCCTCAGTAATTACTTGGTCCCACTCTGCTACACCTGTGTGCAGCCACATCATCCATTATTGCTCTATTTGGGCACAATTTTTGCCCACAGCAAACTGTTCATATGGTCTCTGCATTTCACAGACCTGTTTGTGCTAATGTTGAGTTCAGGATCTCTCTTGCCAGAGAAAACACTGAGACCAAAGCTTTATCCTGCTTGAAAACACAATGCAAATATAAAAAGCCAATTTATTGCAACAGAAAGTGGCCATTCAATGTTTAAAATGTCAGTTTAAAGTAAGTTTATCAGCACTCTTCTGTTAAAACAGAACTGATGTAGCCTGGCTCCTAAAGTTCATCGTAATTCACCTCAGCCAAACTAAAATGGGATGAGATATTTAATTAAGATGTTCTACAAATATTCTATTAAAAAAACCCAGCTGTCATGGGAAAAAAAAAAGATGCTGCTCTTTCCTGCCAAATTCCACAAAAACATATCCAACATCCCTTCGTTCTCCCTCCTCCTCTTTTTCATGCCCCCAGTCCCCCACCCACACACAGAGGACACTGTTACATCACTCCAAGTACAAATCTTTTTGCTGCCCTCATTTCCCGGAGATTAACCATCAGGCAGCCCAAATCAGCTTTCCCTGCTGCACTGAAGTCAAATATTAAATGGCAGAGCCCAAAGGCTTTGAGGGCATTTCAGTCAGAATGACCGAGGTGTGCCAGGCACTGGAGATGCCTCAATTTACCTTGAAGGACAGAAAAAAGAATTACAAAAGTCATAAGCTAGAAGATTTTTTTTTTTTTAAATCATCATAGTTTACTTGGAGTCAAGGGTTGTGTCAGTATAAAAGGGAGATCCAGAGCCACAAATATATGAGATTTGTACAATGAGGCACAGCAGGGTGGGGGTTATGGAGGATGAGGAGATGAGAGTCATACCCTTTATAGGAAAGGATAGAGATAAAATAGCTCACCAGGGAGTCCATCAGTGCCTCCATGGAAGTCAGACTAATTGCCTAAGAGTAACCAATTTAGAGTAATTTTGGAGCCATCCTTGCTCTGAAAGAGTTGAGGGTCAAGATAAAAGTACATCTGGGAGTTATTTTTACTTGCATGCAGGCCTGAAGCAACAGCAATTTTCTCAGCTCTGGGCAAGCTACCAAAGAGGCCTGGGCTTGTGCTGAGACCTCAAGCCCCATCTCCAGGAAAGCCATCCTCTGCTCAAGGGCTGGAATTGTCCTACCAGGATTGGGACTACGTGAGGTTGGTCTGAGCTGCCCAAAAGCAAAGTGGCTTCTCCAGCTTTTCCAGGCATACATGCATGACAAAGGACCCAGTTAGGCAGAATGTCACTGCAGTGCCCAGCTTCAATCAAACTCTTCTTAACTGCCAGCATTATCCCAAGGCAGGCTCCATCCCAAGGAATACTCTGACAGGCACATCAGGGCAGAAAATGGCCAAAGGACTCTGTTCACCAGCTGAGGTTCCCTGAATGCAAAGGCAAGGGAAAAGGAGGACTGCTTCTGGCACTGGGAGTAAATACTCTTAATTAGAGTCTGAATTGATGGGGCCCTCTGCACACTCCAGAAAGGAGAATCATCAAAAAACATCCCAAAAGCTCAGCTCAGGTAGGCACAAAAGCTCTGCAGTGGCCAGATCTGGGCTGGAAGGGGAGCAGTGCCTCAGAGAAGGAAACACTCATTGTGTGAGTCAGGACAAGTCCTGCCTCAAGAACGAGGGAAAAGGGGAAAGGAGAGACTGAAGAATTTACCAGATCCCTCAAAATCCAGCAGCATTTGGTCAGACATTTTGAACCAACAACAGAAACTGTACCTAATCCAGTTCAGATTCAACCAAGACTTCAAAACAACAGATTGCACTGAGTGAATTAACACATTTTCAGTATTAAAAAGAAACAGCAAACAAAAGCAAAGGAACAATAATCAAGCTCAGTCACAACCTGCCTGATTTGATATCACTTTTAGTTCAAAAATTGGAACATGTCACATAAAAAACCCCCACAAGACACAATATTTGCTTCCCAAGATTATTTCCATAGCAAGACATCATTCTGAAGAACCCAAAACAAACCCATTATTATTTGAGAGGATAAATGAGTATCAAACTCATTAACAGCCCCATAAGTAAGTACACAATAAAATAAACAGTCTCACAGATTATAAGCAAACATGATACAGGCTGTGGCTATGGTAAGACAGCCAGGAAGAGCACTGAGCTCACAGAGACCCTGGAAAAATACTGGTACTCAGCAAATTACAGTCTAGACAGTCTCCTCATTTCCCAGAGGACATTTATTTCCTCCTAGACAGCTGCAAACACTATAGAAGAAACCTTAAAACCAACCTGCCCAAGAAGTACAATAATATCTTCAAACAAACCTTTTTTAGGACGGGGCTTTGTTGGTTCTGTAGCCACTGGCGAAGAAGAAACCTGAAAAGACAGAAACCAGGAGTAGTAAATATACCAGGCAAGGTTTCTTGAAGTTTTGTTCCAGAAAATAATCAGAAAGGACAACTGGCAAATCCCAAAGGAGGGCATAAAAATAGCAGCATTGCTGCTGGACAAACTCTGCCCTGCCAAGCAAGGCAAAGATTTCTGTTCCACATCTCAATTAAATAAACACCCTCATTGTGCAGCACATCCGTGTTCATGGGGTCACTTCTGATCACAAGCATCCTGGGAAGTGATTTTTACCTTGAAAAAAAAAAAAAAACCTGGAGTATTTAAGATGATAATTAGAGATCACATAGAAAATAAGTCAAAAACACTTATCATAAAATATTTATGAAGTCAATTAGGGCAAAGCTGTTCCTGAGGAACCATCTGAGTTTGCAGGATGTGAGCACAGGGATGTCCCATCACATGGAGGGCAGGGAACCTCCCCCAGCACTGTCCAGAGCTCCCAGTCCATGCAAAATACATTAACTTTATATGATTTTCTTACTTTCTATTAGCCATCAAACAGAAGAGAAATGGGTTTACACAGGAAAGTATCTTTATTTTTTACTTTGCTTTTTGGGAAGACACAACACGGGATTTTATCCCCCTTGTCACCTCCCCTCTACTTAATAAACCATTTTTAAAATCAGAGATTCAGTCAATCTTTGTTCTTTGCAATGCTTCAGGAACATTTTCTAGCTGCATCTTTTTTTTACTGGAGATGGGCCAGATCAGAGATCCTTGAGACATGAAAATAACCCAAGAAAGGCTCTTTTTTTGTTTGTTTTACTGTTTACTTTTTAATTTCTTAACAGCTTCTAAAATTTTATTGACTTTTCTGATTCCTATTGTGAAAAACTGAGTTGCTATTTTCATGGAATTATCCCAACTTCGAGCACTCCATCCTCAGCAGAATAACCAGCACAAACAACTCATATTTTTATATATTGCAATTTTTTAATCTGCACACCCATCATTCCAAGTCCTCTCACTCCACTCTGTTAAGACTTTCCTGGAGTTTCTCCTATTTCCTCCTCACCTGAGTAACTTGCTGCTCATCCTTTTGTCTGGATCATTTCTAAGTACACTGAACAACCCAGGCCTGGTAGTGACTCCTGCGGGGCTTCAGAGCAACCACCCTCCACCACAAAAAACTAAGAAATTATGGAATGGGATGAGTTGGAAGGGACCTTATAAATCATTTCGTTCCAGGCCCTGCCATGGGCTGGGAAACCTTCCACTGTCCCAGGGTGCTCCAGGCCCCATCCAGCCTGGCCTTGGACACTGCCAGGGATCCAGGGGCAGCCACAGCTGCTCTGGGCACCCTGTGCCAGGGCCTGCCCACCCTCACAATAAGGAATTCCCTCCCAATATCCCGTCTATCACTGCCTCTGTCAGTGGGAAGCCATTCCCTGTGTCTTATCCCTCCATCCCTTGTCCCAAGTCCCCATTAGGCACTGGCAGGGGCTCTGAGGTTTCCCTGAGCCTCCTTCTCTCCAAGCAGCACACCCCCAACTTCCTCAGCCGCTCCTTGTGCTGCAGCCCCTTCTCCATTCTCCATTGCTCTTCCCTTGTTCCAGCACTTAATAATCGATTATTAATGTTGATTACTTCAGCAAAGGCTGAATTTCCCTCACGTTTTCCATACCAAGTGTGCAGATTAAACACCTCGTTCTTCAAAAGAATTTCCCGCCGCCGCCCCTCACTTCCCTTCACGTCCTCTCGTCTCCCCTCCCGTCCCTCTCGGCCCTTTCAGCCCCTCACCGTGGTGTCCTGCTGCTCCGCCATGGCCGCAGCGGGCTAGAGTTGCCATGGCGACCGCCCGCCACTTCCGGCGCCGCCATTAACGCGCGGGGCACGGCGGGAAGGTGGTGGTGGTGGTGGGAGGACTCCGGCTTTTCCCATTCCCCCCTCCTCCCCTCCAGGTTTAACGTGAAGAACACCCAAATAACCACAGAAATAATAAAATGTCCGGCTTTTGGAAGGTTTTATTGGGAACTCCGTGGTGTAGAGGGGAATGAGGCCGCTAGTGAGGAGGGACGGTCCGGGAAGCGCTGAGCGGCCGCGGCCACGCTCCCTCCCCGCCCCACGTTAGCAGGAGGGAGGGTGGGATAACGGATTATTGTTTATTTTCCTTTGTATTTCCACAGTGTCTGTGGGGATGGTGTCCCACCAGCCAGATCATTCACCCGGAGGAAAGGAACTGCAGCAGGCTCTGCCACAAGAACAGGGCTTTGACACGATCTTTAGGTTTGCCAACAGCCATCGGCACTGAGGACGCCACAGACCGGGGTTCCTTTCCAGTGGCGCGCCCACATCCTTGGCGTATTCCTTTCGGGAACCATGGAGTGAAAACCCAACGCTGCCCAGCCCACCATGCTCCAGCTTCCGAGCGTTTCAAGGCACGGACGGAGAATTCCCCACAGGAATGGCAAGGACGGATAGAGGCAGGGCCGCTCCCATGCAGCTCCGAGCCATCCCACCCCTCCAGCAGCACCAGGAAAAGCACAGCGAAAGCGGCTGCACACCCTCACGTTTCATTTCCAGGGCAAATAAAGGGAAAAGTAGGCATACAGGGACAAAACCACATCCGTGGAACATCGGTAGGACCCCACTGCCAGCTGGAAACAGCAGCCCGTGTTACAGCCCTGCCTGGGAATCTGCCTTTTTTATTTGATCCCTTCACAACTTCCATCCCCTGGAAGCTGGCAGAGTGGCAGGAGGCTTAGAGAACACTTGCCTGGTGAAAAATACCACAGAAGGAATTCCTATACAGGAGTAAATTTAATAAAACCACCACCAATTGTTTACTTTAACATAGCTCTTGTTACAGAAATCATAAAAATGGACTCAGTAGCTAAACTCATTAGTTCTTTCCCCTTTTAATTGAAAAATACTCCGCTGATTTCAGCTTCTACTGCACTAGATAGAGTGTTAAATAGTTGCCAGGACAGGACGCCCAGTGATTGAGCCCAAAACAAACACAAAGACAATTCCATCAGCTTTCCTTTGCAATGTTACGACTTGTTATAATGAAGTGAAAATTAAAACAGCAAGAAAGGGTCCATTTGACAGATGAAAGGGGAGGGAGAGGAGATCCACAGACAAAATCTCGCAGGAAGTCTTTGGAGAAGTGATGCAAAACACAAAACACCCCTCCATGTCCTACCTCCGGATTCAGAACAAACCTCTAAACACACACACACACACACCCACACACACACCCCTTCCTCTGCAATCAGAGCACGTGTCCTGCGTGCACCAGTGGGAACAGAGAGCTGGATTTGGGCAGGTAAAGATCCGGGGCCAAAAATAAACCAAGAAAAAGGCAAAGCATCCTGAACCAGAGCTCCAGGAGCTGCAAGGGGCCGCGTCCGTTGCCAGCAATGGATACATACACAGACCTGGGGGAGGCCCTGGACAGAAAGGAACTGCAGGAAGAGGAGAAACCAAACAGCCCTGGAGAAAGCCTTCCAAAAAGAAAAGAAATAAAATATATATATATAGATATATTCACTACACCAGCACACGCTTCCCCCACCCCAGCCCAGGGAAAAAAAACCAAAACCAAACAAAAGAATCAAACTGAAAGAAAATGCACAGCAAATAGACATAATCTTGAAGATTTTTAAAGAATAAATATTTTTTGTAATTAAACATTATGCAAACACGTGCCACGCTTGCTCTTTGTCCATGCATATGCGCTATATACAACTTTGAAAAATACTGTGTTGTCCTCTTTTTGTTTTAAAAGTCATATACAAAGGTTGGGGTTTTTTTTTTTCCTTGCTGTGTACCCCCCTCCTTCCCTCCCCAAAAATCATCTTTACAATGAGCCAATCCACATTCATCTGTGTACTTGGGTGGCAGAGAGGAGGAGGGGGGTGGGAGAGCCACCCCCCTTACTGAAGTCCATCAAAATGGCTGGTTTGGACATGAAAAGCAGTGTCAAGAAACTGGTTTAAGTTTCATCTGTACTACACACAGGAAAAGAAAGAGAAAAGAAAAAGGAGTCGGCTTGGAGGATGAAGCTACGTTACAAGTTAAAGTTGGAGGGTTTCTTAGTGCGTCTGTCACACTCTTGGCCGCCTAGAATACTGTTGTACAATGGTTTATCTACCTTTTTTTTTTATTACAATATAATTTACTTAATTTTTCTGTTAACAAAACAGAATCCCGGTACTACAGACCAGCGGTGTAAGAGGCGGAGCAGCGCCCTGGGTGGGTTTTATTGGAATTGCATGAGCACTCTAGGATGGGAAAGGGTTCAGAGTTCATTGCTGCAGGGCCGGGCTCAGTCCTCGATGTACTCCCACAGGTCCTTCTCGTAGCCTTCATGCACGTGCTGCAACAAAACCTTCCGCCGGCTCTCGCAGTATCTGCAGGGGACAGGGACAGCAGGGAAAAGGCACATCAGGAATCATGGAGCATCCCTGGCACCGAGTTATCCAAACCTACAGCACGCCTCACTCCTGAAAGAGCTGATCCCCCGAGAAGGGAATTTGTATTTACAGACCGTTAACAGCACTAATTAAGACTTTGGTTGCTCTAGTCACTCAGCTCCAGATCCCTGGCTGGAAAACCGGTGTGAAAATTCAGAGTTGTTCAGGCCCCAGAGCCTCTACAGCTGAGAAACCTTCAGGAGTAACTGGAAGAGGAGGAAGCAGCAGCTGTGGTTTGAAAAAGCCTGAGCACAGGGTGGTGGTGACACATGGAATGGGATGAGCTCTCCTTAAATGTGGGCTGCTGCCTGCTCTAAGCCCCATCAGGATAACAAAAAGGCAGATGTTAGCTGGGAAAAACTAGCTGGAAGTGTTCAAGGCCAGCTGGTCTAGTGGAAAGTGTCCCTGCCCATGGCAGGAGGTGGAACATTTACTTTAAAATTCCTTCCAACCCAAACCAGTCCATGATGAAAACCTCAGGAGTACTGACAGTTTTATTTCCCAGTGGAGACTGAAGCAGTCCAAAGGGTTACTAGTCTGGCTGGAGAGCAGGTTTCATGTCACATCCCAACATGTGGCTCTCAGAGAGACACTACAGCCTTGGAGTATTCCCACCTATGCTGACTGAAAACTGCTGCACATAAAACTGATCCCAGAGTCCAGTCCAGTCCTCCCAGGATCAATGATCCTGAGGAAAGGGGTATCACAGAACACACCAAAGGATACCATGGTCATTTTGGGTGTGCTAGAAGATAAAAAGCACAGAAACATTGAACAAATTCAGGTTCCAAGAGCAAACTCTAAATAAGCATCTGAGAGGCTCTGGCTGCTGGGAACCCAGCTTGCTTGGCAGTGGTGAGGCATCCCTCAGGAGAAATCTCCCAGTGGGAAGCTATCCCTGACCACAAACACACACTAACACCTGGCAGGAATTCCTCACCTACTGCTCAGGACATTATCAGAATGACTAATTATCCATGGGAGCAGCTGTGGCTCCCCTCACCGCTGTCAGCTGGTCCAAGAGATACCCCAGTACACAAAGTCCTATTGATTTTCAGGAGCGTGTGATTGCAAACACGCGGTCTCTGCTTTCCAAACTTGAGTTATTTTTCTGCTGCTTGGGTGTGGGGGGGCTTAATCCTGTTTTCTAGATATGTCTTTGCAAGCAAAGACAAACAGCTGAAATCAAACCAGCCTGGAGGGCAATTCCTGCAGCTTCCCAGAGCTCTTTAAACCCACCTTGATGACATCCTGCTCCCAGTCTTGCATCAAAGGGCACCATGCAGGACATGATTAAGACATGACTGAACTGGTTAATTAGGGACCTGCACGGGCTTGACAGATGCATTCTTTCTTCCCAGAAATGTGAAGGCAGGTTTGGGATACTGTTTCCAAGCGATTCAGGCTATATTAGGTTTTAATTTCATTTCTACAAAAGCATCCAGGTTCAGAGGACTGACGTAAACAAGCAGCTTCATCTGAAACACCAAATTAATGGTGGCCTTAAAGGGTAAATTACAAAATGTCTTCAAAAAGGTCAGGAAAGTCTTGTCCAGCCCCAGCTGTGCTGCCAAACTTGGGCAGGATGAGCCACCAAATCTTAACAGCTCCTGCCACGCCCCACAGTCCATTGAATCCTACAGCTCACCCTACTTTGGATATTTTCTTCCCCCTAAGCCAGGCATAACAAATTCAGTGATTTTGGCAAAATGCCTCAGAAATGCAAGCCCTAATCCTCTGACTCATCCGCATTTTCAGCTTTGTACTTTTCCACTGTGCAGAAATTATTCCCCTGGGACTGAACAAAGCACTGGCATCTGTGTCACCTGGACCTCAGTCCCCTGCTCCCCTCCCCAGCTGGGCAGGCTGCTCTCTACCTCTTCCTCAGGGACAGCTTTCTTACACCCATATTTTGCACAAATGGACCTAGCAGACAATTAAAAGAGCCAATTGCTCTCTGCTGGCAGCTCATCCTAGGCCAAAGCTGGCAGCTTGGAACAACAAAGTCACTCCTTGTTCTTTGGCCCTCGCTCTGCAGATCCCATCCTGAGGCTGGCCATTCCCACATGGCTCCTTCTGTGCACAACAGAAGTGTACTGAGAGCCACTGCTTCTGGAGACGGGATTTTTTCCATTCCAGGGTTGCATCTTCCAGCTCCTGCTCTGCAGAGCAGATGGAAGATAGAGCTGGGAGCCTCTCCCCGCAGGCTGTCACCTCCCCTGAGAGCTGCTCCCAGGAGGGACACACAGACATACTGCCAGCATCTGCGTGTGGGCTTTTCTGGGAGGACTCGAGGCTGGCATGGGACAGCACTGCTGCTTTCAGACATCCAGGGACTGCCTCATCACAATGGGTGGCACAAAGCCAAGAGCAAGTCCAAGGATGTGGCTCTGGAGAAACTGTATCTTGGCAACTACCTGACACAGGGCATGGCAACACTCTCAGCTTGGAGAGAAAGGAGTATTCCAACACAAACCTGTACTTATCCTGTACTTTCTGCTTTATGTCTTGCAGCGAATCTTGGGATATATCTCGCTCCAGGTACCCAGAAAGCACCTCTGTAGCATTCTCTAAGTCTGCTTGGTTATTCTGTAAAGACAAAAGAAAAAAAGTGTTTGAGGGGGGGTAAAGGAAAGGGGGAGATGTTTATTTCAGTACCAAAATAAAAAAGGATTAGATATCATGGAATCCCAGACTGATTTTGGGTGGGAAGAGACATTGAAACTTATCCAGGTCCACCCACTGCCATGGCCCACCTTCCACTGGACCAGGCTGCTCCAAGCCCCATCCAGCATGGTCTTGAACACTTCCAGAGTTGGGGCAGCCACATCTTTGTGATTCTGTGACTCCTTGAGCAAACAATCCTACACAATGCCCAGAGAGCTTCTAACTTCTGTACAACAGAATATTAAACCAGACTAACTAGGGTACAAGTGGGGACTAGAAGCCTCCAGGCATTAAATCTTATTTCCTCAGTTTTGCAATCTAAATTCCTGATAACCCCATTTTCTCCTACCTCAAAGATAATGGACTGATTATTCTTTTTGAGGTAGAAGGCAAAGACGTAAGTGTACATGAGTGTGGCACGACACTGGCAGAGGACGTCGACTGCTTTCTTCAGGAACTGCACCTCGATCCATGACATGTTGTGCTGCTGCATCTCCTCCATCTTCTGCTTCACCTGAGCATAGAGCTTGTGCTCGAAGCGCAGGCTCTGCATGTGGTTCATGTATCGGTTGCAGTAGAACAGGTACCTCTGCAGGGCTGCTCGGGATCGCTGTGTTAATTCCCATTAGGGAGAAAGAAAACAAATAGTTAAAACAAAGTAACAGTTGCAAGAGAAGTAAACCCTTCTCAAGGCTCTTCCTGATCCAGAGAATGAGCTTCCTTTCCAAAGGAGGCTCCTCTCCTGTGACGTTGGGCAGACAGCTCCGTGTGGCCCGCTAAGCCTGGGAAGCACCCCGGGCGCTTCCCAGCACAGCTCTGACATCCTCACTCCCAACCTCGGAAGCAATTACAATCACACACTGCTCAAGCCTCATCACTTTTGTATTTCAGCCTCTTGACTCAAGGTACAGCACTCAAATGCTTTCAGTGTCATGACGAAAGGGAGAAGATGGTGTTTTGTTGGGATTTTTTTTCAAATAAGGAATTCTAATTCCTGTGCTCATGCTAAGAGGGCAATCTCAGGTTGAATACAGAGCAGGGGAAAGGCACCGTGTGCTAAATAGTGCAAGAGAACCAAGATGACTCAATACACAGTCATTAATCTTATTTTCTTCACACTGACAGACCAGCTGTAAAACAGTAACACCATGGTTCAGCTCGTGTGCTGTGGATGTACAAAGGTAGCACATTCCAGGCAAAGCCATCCCTATCGTAAAAGTCGAAAGACTTAACTGTCCTTTAGGATTTGTGCCCGAATCCGTGAATTCCTTCAGAGCAGATGTGTAGGTTTACAGAAAGCACATCACAGGGTCGGTGATCTCCCTCATCACCAAAGGTTATGGACTCACCTCCTGTGCATCCCTTGCTGCCTTTGCATCATCCTCATTGTAGCGATTACAGTTGTACCTGTAACAGGGACACCGATTCCACAGATTTCAGTCCAAATCCGTGCCGTTTGCACCACGACCTCCTCGCCTTCCAGCAAGGCACGCTCCCGAACTCACCAGGCAGATCCGTGGGGCTCCCAGGGGCCCAGACACACCCAGCAGAACTCCGCCTTGCAGTTCTGGTTCCGACAGACCATGTGGTTGCAGCCCCCGTCCTTCTCGATGGTGACATGGCATTTCGGGCATTCCTGTCCACAGGGACAGAGAGCACCGTTAGCAGGGCAAGCACGGAACCCCAACAGCCTGGGGAACTTGGAAGGGTTCCCACGGCAGTCAGACAGAGCACGTCAAGTGAAATACATGATTTAATTCTTCCCTTTGGACATCGAGATCCTCTTCAGTCAGGCCTTAAAATACTTCCAAACCCGGAGCAGTTAGATAGAAAAAAACTTAAAGAATAACATATTTTATCTATGCTGCTCTCACAGAGGGACACTGGGCGAGTCACTTCATGACCTTCCCCAAAATCCCAGCAGAGGGGTGGTCTCTAAGAGCCTAGGAAGCATGTGGCTTTCCTCACCACCAAGTGTCTGCTCCACTCTGGGACTAAGACCAAGCCGGAATCACGCTGTTACCAATCCAACCTGCAGCTGAAACATGCCATCCAGAAAGGAGCTCAAAACATGCAGCAAGACTCTAGTGTGCTTCAAAGAAACTGCTTTCAGCTAAAAAGACACTTCTGTTCCTGAGGTGTTTCCATGTTTCCCATCAGGTCCCTTTTCTCCCTTCATGTGACACCTCACTGAAGACTTTTCCATAAAAGCTCACATGGGGTTTCCCTTTCAGGAGTAAGGCTTTTGACAAATACGAGTATCTCAAAGGACAGCTCTGCACAGGGAAATATCTGGGGAATATAACACCAATATCATGGTCACCATAATCTTAGAAATTAACAAATCAACAAAGCAGCAAATACAGAGAAAAAAAAATGCATAAATAAAACCAAAACCATTTTAGGCTGAATCAGCTCCTTGTCCAGCTCATCCCACAACCATACCAGTCTTCATGAAGTCTCTGCACAAGCCAGTTTTTATATATAATACAATAACAAACATATCCAAACCAGTGATACACACATCTGTAAAATCAGCTGCAGCTTTTGGGTCAGAAGCATGTGAAATCCCCTCCCCAGTCTGGAGCATGTCTTTGCTAGCCAAAGCAAGCAATTCCTACCCTGGCATTCAGATAAACTCTCAAAGGAAGAAACCACACAATCACTCCATAACTGCCACTTGTATATAGGACACAATCCAACAAGTTCTTGAACACCCACTCTGAGTGTCCAAACTATTACTACAATTTATATGAGTTTGTATTGTCATGGATAGGAGAATTTGCACCAAATTTGCATCAAACCAATGGGATCAAGCAGCAACCAAGCACAAAAGAGGAATTTTCCAGCCCTGCCTTCTTCCCAGTTGCCTGTGTTTGTCCTTCAGACTCAGTAACTGTACTGCAAACAGAGTAAGTGAAGCACAGTAGCTCCTGTGTTGGTCCTCTCAAGGGCACAATGTCAAGATGTTCCCCAGGACTGTCCACAGGATAGATACTCAGCCAGGGAAGCTTGTTCCCTGTTAGTGCAGTTCTGTGAACTTGAGAGTCAAAAATGGTCCCTCCTTCAAGCAGAGCACTCAGTGCAGCATCTATTTTCCTTTTCCAGGCAGCATTCCTCCCTCTTCCAATCCAGCATGAACAAGCCAAGACTCAAATTTAGGTTTATGCCAGCAATGTGCCCAACTGTGCAGATCCCTACTCAGTCTGCTCATCAGCCAGGGTGGCTCTTATTGCAGACAATGGCCCTGTCCCTGTCACACCATGATGACCCCAGGGCACACAGCCAGAGTGGTTTTTCAGAGGAGGTTGTGAAGCTGTGCAGTTCTTCCAGACACATCTCCTCCCATCAGGTGCCAACATCACTGGTGGGAGACACAGTTGATCCATACAGCTGTGGTGATCTCTCCTGCTGAGCAAAATCCTACAGCTGCAAGAGAGGGAGAACAGTTCCCAGGTGACCTGCCAGGCTGGAGGGGTGCCACAGGCACATCCACAGCCCAGGCAAGTGGAGCCATCTCACCCCCAGCAAGGCTCCATCAGCAGCAAGTTCTGCCCTCCTGTCATTAAGGAGGGACCAAGCTTTCCAGTGTGCCCACAGTGCTCAGGGCTTTGAGCTGCAGAATGCAAACTAGGACAGAAAGACTTCCAGTGCCTGAAGGGGCTCCCGGAGAGCTGGAGAAGGGACTCTGGACAAGAGGGAATGGCTTCCCACTTCCAGATGCCAGAGTTCGATGGGATATTGGACAGAAATGATTCCCTGTGAGGGGGTGAGGCCCTGGCACAGGGTGCCCAGTGCAGCTGTGGCTGCCCCTGCATCCCTGGAAGTGTCCAAAGCCTGGCCAGACAGGGCTTGGACCACCCTGGGACAGTGGAAGGGGTCCCTGCCCATGCCAGGGGTGGAACTTCCAACCCAAAGGTCCTTCCAACCCAAACCATTCCATGATTCTGTGATCTCATTACAGCCCTTTTCTCACAGGGAATGCCATACTTTCCAAACCTTTATGCTCCTGTCTAGCAAAGCACAAGGAAGAGGTGACACAGTATCTGTGCAGATCCCTAAAGCTGCGTAAAAGTGTAAAGTTGAATATTATTAAAAATTAAAGCCATGAAAAGCACATACTAAAGAAATACTGGACATCAACAGAAAAAGAAGTAATAACTACTCAAGTCACCAACACAAGAAGTGGGAGAGATTTATAGATTAATGAGGATAGGAAAGGAAGAGCTCTCTGAGAATTATGGCTATGCAACAACCCAACAGGCAGCAAATCAGGTTACTAACCCTGCAGATTATTGTGCACATTATCAGTCACAGCACAACACAGAAGTGACCTCATTAACATTGTTCCATTCCAAACAATTCCATACTGGGCTTGGAAACAAAAGCCTGGGCAAACCTGGCAAGGGAGAAAAATCCTGATTTTGTTGTAAAAGCACCATAAACCTCAGCCGCTCTTTTATGACCAGAAAGCTAAATAGAAACATGTTTCTTATTTCAGGGCACATGAAAGAGATTAGTCCTTTCCAGACTCCCAGAGGAACTGGTGGACATCAGCCTCCCACAGCCACATTCACAGCAATGCCTTCACCCCTAGCCCATCCTATAAAAAGGATCCTCAAAAACCACAGGGATTTCTTAATGAATTTCAACAAAACCCAAAAACTTAATTACAGCTAGCACAAAACAGTACACCGTTCTAACACCTAGAGTCACACAGAGCAAAACTTTTTAAAACGGATTTTAAACACCAGTTCATCTGAGAAGGGGAGACAGCACTTGAGCACCTTTAGAAAAACACAGATCACAGCTCCAGCACAGTGGGAAATGAAGGAGCACAGTTTGGTGCTGGTGCCCAGGAGGATTCTGTGTCCTGCCAGAATTTCCACACATTAGAACAAATGCAGGATCTCCAGAAAGTACGGGAGCATTTGTCCAGCCATGAAAAAGTGACCTGAAAAGGGAGAGATGTGGGCTCATGCCATTTTATCTTGTGCAGGGGAGAAAAATAGCCAATGGTTTTTTTTTGGAGAAGAAAACGTGGCTGGTTTATCCACCAGCTCTGGTTTATCCTTCAAGCTCTGTCTGGCCAGGAAGGGAACAATGAGGATGTGCCAGGAGCCAAAGAAGCAAGGCTTGGGCATTTTTTTAATATCAGATGAACAACTTTAATTAACACAAAATTAAGTTCCACAGTAAAAACCAGTGCCTTATATGAAGGCCGGCACCATTACCAACTCTGTTCTTCTCCCTTTGGTATTCCAAGAGGCAGAGATTAACATCACTGGCACTCAGGTTCCAAACAGGTTTCCACTCCTCCTTTAGCCACTTTCAGATAGTCTTGATATACCTTAAAGGCCCAAAATAAATACACAAATCCAAGTTTTCTCTATTTTTCACTCCTTTGAATGCCCACTTAACAAAAGTAATGGATCTCTGTGGTTTCATTAGTCCCAAATAACCAAAACCTGCCTAGTTTAACTCAAGAGAGGAACTACTGAAGAACCAAGTTTGTCAAACAAACTGAAAAAAAAAAATGCACATCCTTGGACTGTTCAACTCCATTCCTGAAGCAGACTGAGAATTACCAGCTTGATAAAGAACCTGTATTGCTTTATCTCAACTTTAAATTAATCTAGTTAAGTTGAATTCATGTGAAAGTAGCTTATTTTAAGAAAAAAGCCATCTACTCCAACACACTCTGCTGCAAGGGCTGTATCTTTTATAGAAATAAAAGGAATTTAGGTCTCCTAAGTGCAAGTAAATGAATGCAAAAGAATAAAAAATCATATCAGAAACCACAGAACTCACTACTCAAATCTCCTCATTTTTCATTCAGACCACTCTACATAATTCGTCAAAAAATGCATCACATCATTCCAGTTTGGGAACAGAACCCAATTCAGCTGGGTTTTACTTTTCTGTTCTCTCACACAATTGCCTAATTTTCCTTTCCAACTCCATCTCCCAGGACAAGCCGTAACAAATGTATCTCACATTCTCCCGTTGCAAAGGATTATCCAGATTTCAAGCCCACATTCCAGGACTGGTATTTTGCTTTTACACCTTCATCTTGTTATGACAGGAAGTCTCCTTCCCTGAGAGGAGTTCACACAGGACAGGACTCATGCCTGGATGGCTCCAGAAAGCACTTTCCAAAAGCCAGAAACAGCAATAGAGCCTGTAGTCACAACTGAATTCCTTGGAGAGCTGTTCCCACTGATAATGGGGATTTTTGTATCTGATGGTACCTGATTCCTTTCTAGGTTCTTCAAAATGAAATTCAACACAGAATTCAGGCTGTGAAGCCAACAGTGCAGGCACAAGTTGCGCCTCGCCAAACCCAGCTGCCCTGCTTTCCTGCTAGGAACAGTACAGAGAGAAAGGGAGGATGGACACACGCTCCAAACTGCTCAACTGCCATCCCAGTCTATCACTGCTCCACACCCAGACAGCACTTGGGTTTCTCCATGCCTCTAATCAGGGATCAGCAGGGAACTGAGGCACGAGGGAGGTGGCTGCAGCCCCATGATCCCGGGCTGACCTGGCTCTCTGGAGGCTGCAAAGCTCCCAAGGCACACATCCCAGCAGCCAAAGCTGGAGATTCCCCCCTTCCCCAGGGCAGAGATCAGCATGAGGGTGGGTTACTCTTCCTGCCAACTTTCCCCTCAATTGAATCCAGCATCAGCTCGGAGAAAAGAATGCCATATTGTCCTTCAGCTAATTCAATGGATATGGATGCTGTAAGACTCCAGGACAGTTGGCTTGCTCAAATGTCTGGAGTAATTACCCAAATGGCAATTCTTCTCCCTGTTGCAGCCTGGGCTCCTAAGTATTCCCATGTAGGAATGTCTGGAACAGCATTAGAGGAAGTAGCTCAGACAGAAATGTCCAAGGACAACTCTGCTGCTCACACCAGACTAGAGGTACAAACAAAGAAGCAGGGCTGGTGCCAGGTGCCACCCTCCAGATGGGTGTTCCCCACCCCCAAAATCTTCTTATTCAGGCACAAGATGGGGAACCCCAAGATCAGCCTCCTGAGGGCTTTAACAGGCAGAACAGGGCTGTGGCTGTTCCAGTGTCCCAAATATGTGAGACCCAAGGCTAGTAGTGCTTACACTCTGCCTTTTCCAAGCTATTGGCTGCTCTTCCTCAGGTTTAATAGGAGCAGTCCCTGAAGACCCAGCAAACTCCAAATAAACCTGGTTCAGTCCCCAAGCCATAGTTCCAAGTGGAACACACTGAGACAAAGCCAAAGTCCCTTTGATGACACTGTGAGCTCCAAGCAGGGCCCACACAGCCCCACTTCAGCCTGATCTGAGCTGCACAGCAGGGGTTCCTCTGCCACCATAACACAACATTCCAGCTCAATGAAAACCAGGCAGCCAGCCTCGGAAGGAAGGCAGCGAGGCTGCTGCAAACAATGCCATTAACCAGTTACACAACAGAGCTAAGAAAACAAAGCAGCCATTTCCTCACTCCCTCCCCACCTTCCTCCTTCAGCTGGGAGCCCCAGGCCTGCTCCTTACCCGCCATGGGATCTGCTGCTTTTGTGTCCTTGCCACCATGACAATCCTGGTTTTAATTTGTCCCAAAATGATCAAATGCTAAAGTTTCAGGCAAAGTTGGGCTAAGTGGAATGAAGATCTTTGACATAATGAAATCCCAGACAGCTGTTCTGCCAGTCTCCACCTGGAATGCTGCCCAGTGGAAATGAAGGCTCCTCCGGAGGCCAAACCCAGGGATTTGAAGGAAGATATAAATGATCCCAGCCAAACTGAGCCACGGGTGGTGGTAACATGTTCCACACATGGAATGGGCCACGGATTTGCTTAGGGAAGCCACCAGTGCCAGACAGGAGCCCAAAGACTTAAACCTTGAGCTTCCTTTGGGTCTCCAATTAAACTGTTTCTTCCAAGCACTTTCCTTCACTGAACTTGAAGAAACTCACCTGATTCCAGGCATTAACACCTGTTCACTCTTCAAACAAGAGCACTTCAGTGTACTGTGGATTTTAAGGCTTGCTCTTAACATGGAACAGAAAAACCAATCCTAGTGCAAGGAATTAGACTGATGTCCTTTTCACCTGACAAATCTGTATAAAATCGCCGTATAAAATATGAGTAAACCTCTCACCTTTGTGTTGGCTGCAATCCAATTGGAGGTTTCACTGTCATCATCACACTTCTTAATCCATTTCTTCAACCACTGTCAGAAAAATGACGGAAGAAGAGCATTAAATCCAGCTGGAGGAACCACAAATGTTCCCAAGACACCTGCTCACATTAAGGAAGGGTACACTCAGCAACATGGCAACAGGGGAGTGTTGGTGCTGGAAAACTGTGCAAACAACCACTAATTTAGTGGCAGACAGTTCCTGCAGCTCCATCCTGATCCAGCAAGCACAAGCACCTGGCACAAACACTCCTGCAACAAGTTTGCAGCTCTTAAGCTTAATCAGCACAAACTTCCTGCTGGACTGGTAAATAATGACATTTTGGGTTTGGGGTGACTAAGTGTGGTCTTCTAGCACCTACAAAGGAGCCTACAAGATGGGGAGAGACTGTTTACAAGGGCGTGGAGGGACAGGACAGAATGAATGGCTTCCTGCTACAAGAGGCCCAGAGAAGCTGTGGCTTCCTGCAACTGTTCAAGGATGGGGCTTGAAGCAACCTGGGGTAGTGGAAGGTATCCCAGCCCATGGCAGGCTGTGGGACTAGATAACCTTTAAGGTCCCTTCCAACCCAAATCAGCAAAACCAAATTTGTTCCTCCAGTACAATGGAGGTGTCAGTACTCCTGACAAAGCACCGAACATCTACAGGAAGAACTTGTACAGGAATGCTCCTTGTCCAAAAAGCACCATCACTCCTTTGCAAAGGGTTACAGGTCTAACAGCCTCCTCTTCCAGACAATCCATACCTGGATGAGGCACTGCTCCCTCACAAGGTCCAACAGCAGCTAGCAAAGGTACCCAGTAGGATTTCACTGCTGGTTCTCCCCTGTGATTTAAACAGGTGAGCTACTCTGCTCCCTGATGGGAACAACAATTGGGCTCAATGATCCCTGGGAATCCCTTCTAGCTCAGGATCCTCTATGATTCTATGGACAGCCATAAAAACTTGGGCTTAATTGCTAAGTCTTGCACATAAATTTATTTAAAACATTTTCAAAACACAGATTTGGACAAGAACCTTGACATGCTCACCTTGCATTTAACAGGATCATGCCAGTTTTCACCGCAGTTAAAGCTGTAAGGGAAAAAATGCAAAAAGTAAGCAAACAGGGCAGATAATTGTACTTGGAATTAAAATAATAACTGAAATAATAAAATTAAAATAATAAAATTTCTTCTGGGTTGTTCAAAGCCAGTCCTAAGGAAACTCATCATCCCTCTTCCATCCTGAAATCCCTCAAGGGCCACTTCATAATAGAACAAGGGGGAATGGCTTCCCACTGCCAGAGGCCAGAGTTAGATGGATTATTAGGGAGAAATTATTTACTGTGAGAGCTATGAAGCACTGAAACTAGTTTCTAGAGAAGTCACCCCATCCCTGGAAGTGTCCAAGGCCAGGCTGGACAAGGCTTGGAGCAGTCTGGGGTAGTGCAAGGTGCTCATGGCAGGAGGTGGAACTCAATCACCTTTACAGTCCCTCCCAAGCCAAAGCAGCCTGGGCTCCATGAGCACACATTCACACACTTGCAGGGCAGTGAGCACAAAGCAGAATCAGCACCTTGTCCTTGCTGGCTCTTACCAGAACTGACGCCCACATTTGCAGCGCACGGGTTTAGCATCCGGGTATTGGACTTTAACGACGTGGTGGCAGTCGGGGGCAGGACACCACTTTAACAGTCGATTACACTGCCAAACAAAGCACAGATCCCACATCACACAGGAAGGATGTGCCCAAGGACAGCCCCGCCCTGCACCCCTTTGTGTGGCTCTAAACAGCTAAGATTAAAACCAAACCCACTGCACCCATCACTTCTGGACTGAAGGCTTTATCCCATCTTCCACCTGGGGCTCTACAGGACAGCTGAACCCACACTGCTGGGAAACTGGGACAGTGCAAACATCTTGCAAAGCAGCTTTCTCCAAGTTTATTTTGAGCCTATAGAACTGTTAGTACTTTGCTAAAGCACTTTTGCCTTTTTACTTCAACTGGCAAAATGTTCAAGGCATGTTCTTGTTTACAGCATTTCCTGGTTTTCAATGTGAAGTATATCTCAGGTAACATTCAAGAGTCATAAATATTATGTAACTATTATATAACTATTATAGCTACGTAATTCTGCTTCTCAGAATCCAGATATTAAGCAACAGCTCTTACATTCTCTTTAGGTCTTTTGTCCCAAAGTTTTTTTTAGTATTTTCTAACAACTATCCCTGTAAGGCAAAGAACCATAAAACAACCCCTGTGCTCACACTTGACTACAGACTATGCAAAAAACCTGCTCTGCTCTTCTAAACAAGCCTCCAGCCTCTGGCTGGGTACACGTGTGAGACAAAAACCTACAGGCCATTAAAAAATTCAAATAAAAACTCACCTCTACAAAACTATTGGTTATTAAATGCTGGTACTTTAATTTCACCTTGGAATCTGTGATCAGACGCCTGTGGGAAGGTAAGAAACAGAAAAAATTGTAGCAGAAATCTTGTTTTTTCCATACACTGCCAGTAAGTTAAGACAAATAGGTTTCATCCTTCTGCACTTGAGGGTACCTTTTGTACTTACCTGTTCTCTATTTATTTGTTAGATCATTTATTATTATGAAAACTACATTCATTCTATTCAATATATAAATACATTATCTTCAGAAACAGAAAGCTCATGCAGCTCAAAAGAACTGAACCTCTTGGTTGAGAGGATTTTTATTTAAAAACCCTTTCCTGAAGAGCCCAAGAAACAAGTAATTTAATCACTTCATTTACACAAAACATGCACATTTTGTGGCAAATCCTTTTAAAAAGCCCCAAAACAACCCTTGTGTGGCTAACAACTTTGGGAAGCCTCACGTTAGCTGGGTTTCAGTGAAATGCTACAGCTTCAGCTTAAAAATTAAGGATTAAAATTAGAGGTGTTTTAATCTATTTACAATAAAAACAAAGTTGATTTGAATTCAACATTACTAGGAGTGTACACAACACAGACTTTAAATTAATTCCAGTCTGCTTGGAACTAGGAGAGCAGAGGAAAACTGACTGATGGGAACCCTTGACAAGCTTGGTGACCACTTTTCTCCTGGGCAAGCCATCTCAGCAGGCATTTGCAGACTGCTCAGCCTAAATGCATCCAAAATAACTTAATTATGGATTAGCTGACTGAAGTACCTTCCCAATATATCTAAATATAAAGCTGCACTAACACACCCTTCGTGGCATTCCTGGTTTAAATCCTACTGTGGAATACAGCTTTATACAGGCCATACCATGGGTAAATACTGGAATTAATGGATTTTCTTTCCAGCTGCAGCGAAATCCTGCATGTTATCCTTACAATACTCCCTGAGGAGTGTGTGTGCCCATGGGATGTGCACAAATCCCAGCCCTGGGCAGCTGGGGAGCTCCTCACCCAAGCACATGCTGGTTATTACATAAATCACAGCACGTGGCAGCTCAATTCCCAGGGCTAAAATAAAACAAATCAGCTGACAAAGCATCTCTCCTGCAATTCTGGAGTCAAACTTACTGAAGAATGAGAAAACAATTTGAATTTAGTATGAATTATAAATCCTTTTTTTTTTTTTTTTTTTTTCCTTCTCATACCTGGGTACTGGAATTTAAATTAATAGTCAGGCCATGACTAACCAGAGCACATAACCCACTGGTTTTTTGCTTATTGACATGCTTTGATTGCCTCAATCAACATCACCAGGTCAAGATCTTCAAAAATTTTGCTTTTAAAATTATTGTCTTTTGGCAAATCATAAATGAAACTAGACAAATTAAGAGATGAAACCCATGCCCAGAGCCCATAAATCGTATTAATTTTGTGTTTGCATTGCTTAGAAACTGAGAGCTGGAGACTTTGTAAACAGGAAAGAACCTAAAAAGTAATAATTAAGGACAAAGAAGTGGGTGCAGGTTCCAGTTCCAGTTGAGATAATTTACATTTTTGCCATGTATTTTGACATATCCAACTCAGCTTTTAAAGGAAAGTTTTTTTAAAAATGCACCTTCCTCCCCTCAGAAATCCAGGTAAGGTCAGGGAAAGGTGGATTTTTACCTGTAGAAACAATTTCTAGTTTTACTCAGGCAAATGGGACTTGTTTGCTTTAGCACCCAGCTGCCACTGCCCTAGCCCAAGCCTCATCCCTGCCCTCTCCAGCCAAGCAGAATCCCACAGCACTGCCCTTTTTCTTCCATCCCTTCCTTGCTGCTGCTGCCATTGCAGCCTCCGATGGTTTCAGCTACTCAATTTCACAGGCACTGTTTGAACAGCTCATTCCAACTGTTGTAATCAAGAAAACACTCAAAAAAGTCCTGCCGAGAGCGTTTGACTTCACAAATTGAAGTTCAACCTCTGGTAAACAAAAATCTCAATCAAGTTACTCAAGATATGCCAATTTCAGCTTAGTTTCCACCCACTGGGCCCTACAAACCACTCCTCAATGTAGGAAAGCATTTCAGCTACTTCCACTTCCATCCAGCCTACACTCCATGAGTAACCAAGAGCCAAAACTGGCAAAAATCACTACTCTGAAAGCAACTGATAATAACTAACATCAAATTAATATCAATGAGTGAGTCAGGCTTCAGGAAGGAAAGAATAAGCCTCTGCTGAGATGCTTTTTAGCAAAAATAATCAAAATGAACTTGAACAAAGTTCAGAATTATTAAGGCTATTGCTCACGCAACAATCTCCCCCAGTACAAAAGAGAAGGAAGCTCACACAGTTCACTGCTCTATGATGAACTAACAATCATTCTGCAGCTGGACAGCTTAACTCCAAGGACACAGGCTGACACACCAGCTTAATCAAATCCTGTTTTGAGGGTCAACTGCCTCCTATCTGAGGGCAAAAAACACATCCTGCATCAGCTCTTAGGACTCCTGTCCTCTGACTCACTATTAACTACAGCTATAGGGCTTAGGGAACCGGTGAGTTGACCTGGGTGGAACTCCTACATTCCTACGTACATCAATGGAAACAAAATGCACAAAGCAGTAAAGCACGGTTTGGAAACCCTGGTGTCACAACTGACCAAACTGGTCAGGGAGTCTTTCCTCCCAAGGCCATCACATGGGGTTTTCACACCTAAACAGGAAATTAAAAGACATTCTGGTATCAAAACAGCTCAGGACAGGCTTCTCTGTCACCTGCAAGCCTCTGTGCAGTTTGTTATAAGCATTTGAATAGATCTGAATAGCACGTGAGTAACACAATAGAAAGAGCGAGCAAAGCCAAGAGCGTTACTTACATAACTGTGTTGTCGTCCACTAAGATATCACAGCCATGGGCAGGGCATGAAATGGTCTGAAAAACACAAAAAGGTCAAAGAAGGAACAGTGGTTATCCTGCTTTTGCATCACAAGGAATTCCAAGGCAACAGACCTCACTACGATCCATAGCCAAAGGAGTGCTCTGCCTCTCTCACCACATCCCAGGTGTGCCACTGGTTCCCCCTTCCCCAGCCCAGCTACCAGCACCAACTTCACAGAATTCTCTCCAGATTGACCTTAGCAGAGCCTGCAGCCCCCAAACCTTTGGGGTTTGGGTTTCTTCTTTGTTCTTTTGGCTTTTCTTAAACTTTAGCAGAAAGACTCTCCCCCATCTCTCCAATACACAGAATTTCCAGAAATAAGCCATGAGGTGAGTTGAGATTTTACCTGTCCCATGCCTTCCTCCATTATTTTGGTAGTTAAATATTCACTCCAGCACTGCATACAGAACTTGTGTCCACACTCTAGGCCAGTGAAGTACTGCAATGACAAAGAATACAAGACATGGCCTTATTTTATCACATGTATTCCCTCCATAATTTCATCCTTCTTGGTGGTGTGCAGTTCATCTATACAATCCCTCTTTCTCCACACCAAACTTGAGACACTGCTATGCATTTTGCATCATCACCCCTACAGAACCTTGCCAAGGCAGCCTTAATTACTCTTCCAAAGCCAGACTTTAATCCCCAACCCCACAGCAAGGAAAGGTGGGGCCCATGTTTCCATCCTGCCCATTTAAATTTATCCTTGTTTTAGGAGTGTATATGGACAGCACAGCATGGCTCTCTCCCATTTTACTCTGGAAATCAGTCAAATAAATGCAACACCAACAGGTCACAGTGATAAGGACACAGAATCTTCATCCCTCCTATTTTTTCCCCTTGGCACATGGGAGTGCTGCCCAAGAGTCCCAGACTTCCTCAGGGAAGCTCCTCTAAAGTGCAGATGCTCATCAGATGAGGACACTCAAGATCCTAATTGGCAGGTGTAAATTGCTAAATAAAATTCAATAATGATCTGCTGTCACAGACAGCAACAAGGACAACTCCATCCTTGTCTGCATCATCTGCACAGAGCTGTCAAAATATCTGGGACTGAGTAGTTACACAAGGGGTGGAGAAGCAAACACTGCTGAGGAAAGATTGGAATTAAAGTACTTTTCTCTGGTCAGCCTAAAGTTATTTTATACTCAGAGTCAGCACCAATGAATGTTGCATTTAAAACACTTAATTTGTACCACTATAGAGGTAATATTTGCTGGCTCAGCTTCTCAAACCAACTTCTCAGCTAGTAAGATAAAACCAGAACTTCACCCTCAGATACCATCAAACTCTGAAACTGCACAGAGGAAAGAACCCAGAATCCTCTGTGGAACAGCCCAAAACAACAGCAGAATGGTGGTAATGAGGAAAGGAAAATCCACTTGAGGCAAATGCTCTTCCCAAACCACCTTCTCAGACACAACAGATATGCTCTGTCCATCCCACAGAGGTGTAGCAGCTGTGCTGTGCCATCTCTGGAGCCTCTGGCATTGCCCAGGGAAGGTGCCTGTCAGCACCCCTTTCCCAAGGGCTGGCAGGCTGTGATTACACTGCTCTGACACTCCTGCCACCAGCACAGGCTGCAACAGGCTGTGTAGGAACCAATGTGGGTGAATCTGACCTGAGCATCTGACTTGGTTCCAGGTAAAAACAGAGACATCCCATCCCAAAGAAACCAACAAAGAGACCAGAGAGGAGGCTGACACCTATGTGGTGCCAGGTACACCAGTGGCAAGAGTGAAAAAATACACCTTCCACTTTCTGAACCCTTACTGAGCCAGCTAACAAGGTATCTGATGCTCCACAGATGCTGCTGCGGCCAACTGACATCTCCTGGAGATGCAGGGTTAGAGTAAAAACACTTTAACATATGTAACTTTTGGGATGCCACAGCATGAAACAGCCCAAAGACAGCACTAGCTTTTTCATGAATTCTGGCTTCTCCACAAGTGACAGGAAGCAAGCACAGACAAGGGAATCATTCCTTACAGAACCCAAACACTCCTGCAGCAGGCACACAAGAGGAACACCACAGAACACATCTTCATGTAAGACCTGTTTCAGTTCTCTCAGGCAGAGAAATGCTTTGCTAAATGCCCACAGAAAGGCAGCCACCACCATGCTTCCTCCCAGGCTGCAAGGAATGCAGAGAATCTCTCAGTTCTTTTCTTTACTTTGAGGGAGTTCCCAATTATTTTTGGCTCAGCTGACAGCAGATGTCAAGGGAGCAAGTAAAAAGGCTAACATAAAACCACCAAGGATGGGGGAACAGCAACTCCTTAGGCAGCTCATTAGCCCAGGGGACAGCTCTGCTGTGACCACATCAGTGCTCAACATCTACAATCTGGACAAAGCAGGATGTTCCCAAAACCATCCCCAAGCCACTCTCCTGAGGGTGAGGGGCAAGAGGAGAGGGAGGCAAAGCCATGACCCTCCCAATTTCTGTCTTCCCAATAAAGGTGTCACCCCAAATAACTGCTGGGACCCGACAGTGCTTGACAGGGACACAGAGCAGGTGAAACAACTCCCCTAAGTCCTCACACTTGCAGGGTGATAGCTTCAAATGTCTTGTTTGGCAGGTGCTTCCTAAAACCTCAAACTACAGTTCTTTGATTGCTACAGAGACTTTGTGGACAGGAGAGAGGAAATTTCAAGACTAACATTCCTGCAACAACTGTACACTGTAAAATTTCTTAACACCTCCAAACTCCCAGCTTTCCATAGGCTGAATGGGGCTCTCAGGGAAAAAATGCCCTAGCTTTCATGTGGAAAAATAATTAGTTGATCGTTGCAAGAGGATTTGCAAAGCTGAGATTTTAGGTTGGGCATTGAATATAAAATTAATCCTAGAATTTATAATTCACATGGACTAAAACAGCTTCAAAACAGATTTCAATCACCCTAGACACAGACACTACAGCCTTTTACAGAAGAAATAATAAATACTAGCTTTCCTACAGGCTCCAGCTTTTTTGTAGGGCAAAGAAACAGAGACCTCCTCTGATAGTTTAACACTGGCAACAGAGACAGCCCTGCTCACCTGCAACATCTCTCTGCTCCAGCTAAAAATCTGCTCTTCTAACAACTGGGCCACTGCTATTTGAGCTACAAAATCAAGAAGTGTTACTGTATTTTGTGCTGTTCTTTCCAGTTTCAAAACTCTAGACAATGCTGGGGTGTGACTTTGGGGGGGTGTCCTGTGCAGGGCCAGGAGTTGGACTTGATCCTTGTGGGCCTGTTCCATGATTCTATGATTCTGCTTCCCAGGTAGCACAGTACACCCAACCAGAGGACAGGGCTGTCACTTGTGAGTTGTACCCCCACCCAGCACAATAACTCCATTAAAAAGGAGAGAACAATATATTAGAATACACTGACTTTCTTTTTCAAGGCACCTTATCATGCAAAGCAGAAATTTGCCTTTAGAACTACTCTTCAAGAGGGAAGTCAGGGCACACAAGGCTGAAGAGGAGACACATGAAGCCTTGTGGTTTTTGGCTCAGGAGCAACAAGGACCCTAATGCTGAGAATGGGAGGCCTGAAGAAGGCTTTGCTCAGCTCTGCCCACTCCAGAGAAGAAGATCCAGAGCAAGGGAGAGACTGCAACCAGGGAACTTCACCCCAGGCTACTTCTGAACCCCAAAGCTCATCATGGTTCCTTGCTGAAAACACACCCAGAGCAAGAGCAAAGCCTTATGTCAGGGCAGCTTTGGGAAAGGCCCAAAGGAAGAATTCCTTACTACCAGCATTTTGCCTTTTCATGAACTCTCCTAGCTGAGCTTTTCCACGCCCCTCTTTTTCTCCCAGATCTCCCAACAGTATGTCCTGCCCCTGGGAGCCCCAGCAGAGCCTGGGCCTCTTAGCAGTGTATGCTAAATGCCTCAGTTTGGTCAGCAGCAACAAAAAAAAGTAGCACTGTCAGCCAGGACATTGATGCAGAGCCCCAGCAAGCACTGGGTAACACACCCTCATATCTGACCAACAGGGTTTTGTCCAAACATGATAAAGATCCAAAGATATCCACATTTTACTTCTACTACTTTTATTCTAGATTTCCTAGTTTGACTATTTTGTAGCATTACTTACTGCTTTGAAAAGCTGTTTCCTACCTTGTCTTTCTATTTAAGTAAATGCCTTTGCCTGTCATGCTTTTCACAGATTTTTAATATCACCTATCCTCTATCTGTACATCTCAGTTGGTGTCTGACCTTTGCAAACATCACCTGCTTGCTTTTTCCTGAACCTTGCCCCAGCACCCTCAGATGTGTTCCCCAGGAAAATCTGAAGTTTTGGGTCAGGAATTTGGGGAGTTGCTGGTCAGGTAGCACCGAGGGCACTGGGGTACTCACCGAGTTTGGGTAGTTCAGGTAGCAGATCTGACAGGACATGTCCTGGGCTGATGACCTGGTGTTCATCTGGCGCGTTCGTGACTTTTTACTTGGGTTAATTACGTGACACTCTGCAAAGAGCTTCTCCAAGTTGCCATCGAAGTACCTGCACAACATGGAAAGAATGAAAATTTAACCACCTTCTTAATCATTTTTCCATGCTATGCAGCAGTTAAGTGTACAAAGATGTTTTATTTTATATTTCAAAACCCGTATACCCACTACTTTCAACAAACTCTTCTCTAACACAACACAGAGGTTATTTATTTATTATTAGACAACGACATAATTTCAGAGACTCTCACTTGAATTACACACTCCTGAAATTCAGGCACCTTCAATTCTTCAGCTGCATTTCAAGTAATTTGTGATTCTCCCCAGTGATTGCTTTGCATTAGAATTCCAGGACAGGAAACTAGAGCAAGAACACCTGAGTTCACAGTCCAGACACTGGAACACCTTCCTAAAACACAGGTTTGATGCCTTCAAGCTCAATTCTTTTCAACTGAAGCCTTCTATTTTTCCTAATATTCTGATCATTAGTCATTTGAGCATCTTTTCAGTCAACCTGAGGTATTTTAACAACCTCCTAAAAAATACAGTTCCAGGTTTACAGTGCTTCTGAAGATTGGGTATCTATTGGAAAGGAGGATGAAAAATTGCTTGGGGGGAGAAAAAAAGATCACTTCCTTTCTATTTCCTACTCCCTTAAGGAAAACAATACTGGTTTGCTTTAAAGGCTTATACAAAGCTCTTCCTTGGAGAGGAGGACCAAACTGGAGACAAACATTATGAGAAAGCTCAGCCCCTTCCCAGAATCCTTCACACACCTTTCTCCAGCCTGCAGAAGGCTGCAAAGAACTAATTAAACCAGACAATTAACCAGCCCCATCACCTGCACAGATCCCCCAGCCAAACCCAGTAAGTCATTCCCCTGCTCCCTTACAGCTCTACCTACTAACAAGGCTTGATTTACAATTGAAAAATATGAATTTTGCTGCTGTTTCATGTGTTTCTCAGTGCTGCTCATGTATTTTGGATCTTAAATTTCAAGACACTGAATCTGGAAGGAAGTGGTGAATTCTGGCATTACAGCATCCACGAGGCTTTGCCACTATTCTTCAATGTTAGCTCAGGTTTTTACTCAACCAAGTTCTTTGCTTAGAGGATTATATTTATAAAGTTGTATGTTATATTTAAATCTTAATATATAAAATTATATATTTAGAAAATTTTAGCAAGTGAATTCAGTGCAGTCTTATTATAGGCAGTATTTGTTTATTAAGAAACATGGATAAATAGTAAGTCCACAAAAGTTCTCCAGCCTTCCAAATGCTCTTAGAGGCAGCAGGAGCAGCACAGGACATGCTCTGAGGAGAGCAGACATAGCTGGGTGTGAAGTCTGCAAGGAAAATAGTTTTGTATACAAATGCTATGATGCAACTTGAACCCTGATACTCATGACCAGCTAAGTGTTTATGGAAATACCAGAGGTTTTTGTAGTGGTGGGCTGGTTTTACAGGTGAATATCCATGTCAGGAACTTGACTTTTTTCACCTGGAATTACTTATCCCCTTTAAATACCTATGGATAGTATTCCTGCTTCTCCATACTGTTTTCTTTTCATGCCTTTTCTTTCTGAATAAGTAATTTCCACATTTATTTTTACCCATGTCTCTCAGACTCATACTGATGCTGCCACTGGGCCATAGAAACTCCAGAAAATGCAGAAGAAAATGTGGCCCTCTGAAAACACACAGTTCCAATGGATACTCCAAAGTCCAACAGCTCTCTAACTGCTCCACCACTCCTTACACAAACATGCCAAGGGCTCAGTCAGAAGACCCTTGTAGTTCCTTCAGTGGTTAGGAACAACACCTAATTCCAACTACCATCCCTTTTTCCCACTTGTTCCAGCATCACCACAGGCAGATCTCCCTTTGCCCTCCTCATGTCAAAGAATTCCCAGGCAACAGCTCTAACACCCTTCCCTCCCATAGCAGGTGAGCTCCATGTGGCATTCACTGACTTTCCTGGCCAGCAAACCTTCTCCACCAACAATTTTCATTGCCATTTATCCTCCTTGAATCCAAGGAAGCCAAAACATTTACAATCCCAGTCCTGTCCTGACCCTGATCTCATACAATTTCACTTAGATTTCTCCTGCAAATCTCACCTAATGCATTACAAAAGATAGCTACATTTCTCCAGATCTCCTCCATGTCAGCATCCCTCCTCACTTCCTTCACAACTGCAAGAATTCTGATTTTTCCTCAAATACTCTCCATTAAAGGGTTAGTTCTTGGTACCTCCATCCTTATTTTCATCCGAGGGAGGAACACAGCACCTTTAATAGCCCTTTAAATCCTCTGCCCTCCTCTCCCTTCACAATGCAGATGTTGAGTAATTCAGCACTTCTGGCACATGAGAATTTCCTCTATTAATTCTTCAAAGTTCAGTTGCTTCATCACAAAGTGGGGAGTTTTTCTGCTATTATAAAATGAATAGACAAACCAGAGTTTGTCCATTATTTTCAAGTGTTTCTACTTACCAAGACCAAAACTACAACAATGCCAAGACTTTCTGGCAGAGGGATCAAGATGCCAGCCCCTTTATCTCCTCAAAATTCCCTCCTGCTGTTTGTAACTGCCTAATCGCCATTTTCCAGACATAATCAAATCCTACCCATGGGAGTATCAAAGATAAAAAGCCTTTTCACTGAAAAAAATTGCTTCTAGTACACATTTTGGGATATTCACTTTCATGGAAGAGCATTTGTGAGTGTCAGTGCATCAATATACTCATAGTAAAAGATATCTCCACATCAAAACTCTTGCCATGCACCATTTTTCACCTGTTCAGCCTCTGCTGAAGAGTATGAAGTATTTATTTGTTCCAAGGAAAGCAGGCAGCCAGGTTCTGGAGAAGAGGCAATCTGGGCTTTCCTGACATCCCTCCTCCACTCAGAGGGAACAGGGACATGTGGCCACTCAGATAAGCAGCTCCAAGGGACTGCTGTATCTCTGGCTGTGCCTCCAGGGATTAAATCGGGCCTTGGGGACATGCTGAGACACTTTTCTCTGAACAAAATGACCAGGGGATGGCACATAAAGCAGGAGAGCTGCATTTTAACCTCTTCATCACACAGAGGTTCCTCCCCAAACTCCCCTCAGGAGAGCTACAGTAAAATTGGAAGTTAATCAAGGTAAGGTTCAAGCTAAAGCATTTTCTTCACTTGTTTCTGAAGTGATGCAGTCATTCTGCACCTAGTGCTCTCCTGTCCCTATGAATCAAGCTTGCAAGACCCAGGAAAATAATATTTGACATCTTTATTCTCCTAAACACATGCAGCATATCAGAGGCTGAACTAGTATTTCCTCCACTCACCACCTCCATCCTACAAACAAATCTACCCCAAACCCCCAATTTTGATTTTGCATACAAACAATCAGTGTTTCACTAATTAGTGGGACAAGGCAGTTTTTCAATTGTGGATGTTATTACTTTACTGTAAGTGGAACAAATATCTGTAGCACATCTGCCCTCTGAACACCACTGTGTAATTACTCCATGATAAAGCTGGCACAGGTATTAGCAACCTGCTCTTTTAACCTGCTGCTTAAAAACAGGCATAACAAGGCTAAAAAAAAGTGGGAAAACAGAAATTTTCATGTCACAAGCTCAGACCTCCACATTTATAAAAAAAAGAGAAGCCACTTAGTTAAAGAGCTCTCCTCCATGCCAGGTCTGATAAGGCTGCTGGGAGGGTGTGCTGACTCACCATGAGCTAAGGGAAAACAGGCACTGATTAGGAACTGCAAATGCACACCATCACACAACAGGAATTTTCAAGCAAAATTGTCTGTTTTGGGTTTTTTTTCCCCTTAATCCTCACCCATCCCCACAGCAATGACCAAACCCTCCTGAACACCAAGAGCCTGCTCTCAGCCTTTTACCCAGCTTCCTAATCCTGCTTTAAGACAGCTGAGTACGCCAGAAGATTTCATGGAAGTTATTTGGTGCAAAAGTGACAGAAGGCAGCAGCAGGCACTTGAGAGATCATGTTTTGGTGTTTTTCTAATACAACAGGACATAAATAAGCACCAAAACTGGGACCAGTGTGCAACAGGTCTGCCTAAGCAAGTCATGTATTCTATCACCCTCTGGGGTAATCCTGCTGAGCTAAGTTCCAATGAATATGTTTACCTGTGGATTTGTAAATATAGTGTGTACTTAAACTGTAAAAGCCTTAACAGTAATACCTCACATTGACCTGGCTGGCATCTCCCTTTGAAAAAAAAAAAAAAACAAAACCACAGCTCAATTTTTATTTTTACACTGATGCAGCCCTAAGCAAACTTTCAACAAGAGACAAAACCTACTGTACAAAGGGAAGGCCTTTCAGTGCACTTGTGTAGAGGTATCTCACAGACAAGGAGAGTGAACTTTGCCCTAAGAGAACCAGCCCAAGAAACTCAAATACCACACATGTTGCAGAGCAGGAATTAAATTAGAATTTTTAATGACTGTAGTCAGAGTTAAACAGTGGATATATCTGTATCACAAAACTTTCAGACTTCCAACATTTATTAAAGTATGTCAAGCTCTGGAAAATAAGGATTAGAAAGCTGTAAAAAAATACAAGCACCTCAAAAAAAAAAATCTAGGTTAAACAAAACCTAGAGATACCTGAGCACCATCACTAACCAAAAATATTATACAAAGGGGACTAAAGATGTTCTAAATCCATTAGCCAAAGATAGCACAAATATTTATACTCTAAAATAATTACTAATAGTGTGAAAACCTTTGCTCCTCCTTCCCTGGGTGACAGAGCACCAAACTACAGGGGCTCAGCAAAAAGACATTTATCAATTCACAGGAGCACCAACAACTTCTCCTGGTTTACCAAGCATATCTCATCTGCCCATGCCCTGATCATCAGGCAAAAGAAATTGTAATTAAGAGAAAAGTCAACCTAATGATCGATTCCAGCAGGCCCTCCACACCCACTGGTCACAGCTGGTAAGACCAGCAGACACCACACCCAGCAAGGCTCTGCACAGCTTTTACTGCTCCTTCTGGTCCAGATTAATACTCCCCCCCAGTTTCTAAAGTAAATTAAATTCTCCAGCTCCCTCAACTATCTTCAATACCAACACTAGCATTGGAATGAATCAAAGGCAGCTGGATTTGGTCTCCGCTGTATAACAACAAACTGAAAAGTACCTTTGCCAAGCAACATTCCAAGAGCTGGGAATCAAAGATAGGAAATAACCATAAAACACTCTCCTCTGAGAGGGAGGGAGAGGCAAAATTCAAGCCATTATTTACACACACTGAAGAAAACCTGGAGCTGTGGAGATGAAGACAAGGCAGGACTATTATCAGCCAGGAACAATTTAGCCTTGGCCAGAGCAGCAAATAAACATGTCAGGAATACACATGCCAGCATGACAGGCAAGAGCAGCTAAACCCAAATCCAAAACAGTTGCTAGATAACAAGAACCTGTTCCTGCTTGCTTTTTTCCAAAGCCTGTCCAAAGCCTGTACATGTTCAAACTGGAAATCCCTCTTTGCAACAGGCAACTTCCACAACTTCTAAGTCTAACCGGGCATCAGTAATATTAAACCAAGGAGTCATGAGTCACCCTTAGCTGGGAAAAGGGGAACATTTAGATCTTAGACAAAAGAGTCTCCTGCTTCACACTGTGGGTTCATCCATCCTCAATTAATCTAGGAGCAAACATTTTTTCCAGCTCTGTGGCACAAGATGGTTGCATGCAAAGGTGGCTGCTTACCTCTCCATCAGCTTCTCCTTATCCCAGTTGAAATGGCTGAGCAGTATCCGAGTGATAGTCGCTGGATTCTGGAGAAAGAAGAGAGAAATAATCAATAATTGAGTAACTAAGTGAGAGTTGGAGTGTGAACACCAGGCAGAGCTTTGACTAGGCAAAGGGAAAATCTGTGTGTCTGATATCATCATCTGCTCAGACAATACATGCTTATTGGCATGGGATGGGAAATAGCTGGATTTGACAGACAAATTTAAAAGGGAAAAAAAAAGCCCAACTCTATAAATCCAAGCATCCGTATAAAATGAGAATTTGGTTGAAGATTTAACGACCAGATTAATTGCACCTATCACAGTACCAGCATCTCCACATCCAGCATCCCCACACAACACAATTCCAGGATGTCTGCAAAATGGAGAAGGGCTGATTTCCATCCAACATACCCATTTTTGCCACTATCTCCACACTAACTGCAGAGCAAGAGTAATCCAGGCCTGACCATCAAAACACTTGGGCTGGAAACTGTCCCAGAACACAACTGGCTGCCAGTGCAAGATGACAAAGTCCTTGGAAGACCCTAGAAGTTCCTGAAGCACCATGAAAACCAGAAAAACTCATGGACAGCTAAGGAAAGAAATGCAGCCTAGAAAGGTCAGAAAGAAGGTGCAACATAAGAACTGATTTTCACTTGTGCATCAGTTTTTATTCCAACTATATCTGAATTATCAGCCAAGAGTTTGATTAGATGAGAAATACAGCAGACCATATGGCTTCTGTTACACCCCAGAACCATGCTTTAGCTCCCCAAATCCACTCTTGGGCTCAGTTTTAGGACCATTTACCACAAAGAAGACAAGAGCAGGGCCCTGAGAGCAGCTGTGTGTACTTTGCCATTTGACACCAAAATGGAAGTTTGCCTCAGGGCCAACGTTCAATGGAGGCTCTGAAGCTGTTGAAAAGTAGGACATAAACCAGCAATGTGATTTCCTGAGCCCTGGAGCTACAGCCACAACCTTGGATGCTGCCAAAGATCCCACCCCATCCCTGTGTGTCCTGCTCTCACCAGCCTATACCAATACAGCCATTTTATGCTGCAAATAATGGCTCAGAAACTGATCTCTTTTCCTTTAGGTTGTTTTCTTCATGGCATCAGTTCTCCAATCTATTTGATTGCCTGACCACACAAACAGCTGCATTAACACGAGGGAAAAGCAGGACAGCCTCTTTTAGCACCACCAATAACAAAACCTTCACTGAAATAAAGCCCTTGGGTGACAGTGTAATAAGCACAAAAACCAGTCTTGTGGTTTATACTATAAAAAGTGACACCCCTCTCCTTCTACAGTGTGTTCTGACTCTTATTAATGCCAGCACAGATTGTTTAAGACCAAACTAAGAATTTTTTTCCAGCTTAAAACGCTCATATGAATGAACCAAAGCTTTAGAAAGGTTTGACCAGATCCCTGATGCAGTTCCTGTGGAACCCCATGAACAGCTGGGACAGCAGATCTATACAGTTTGGGGCAGGAGATACCAGAAATGAGTACTGCTTAACACTGCAAGGTGACAATGTGGTTCTGGTCCATACCTGAACCAGTCTCTCCCAGGTGACAGGAATCCAAGCTCTTCCCTGCAGCAACACGAGGTGCCTGGCTGACAACCACATGTCACTAGCTCTCCAACAGCATCCCTCCCTGCAGAGGGGAGTAAGCAGCTCAACTCTTCCAAGTCAGGCCTGCCAACAAGAAGCTCTAGGGGAATTTAAGGTTCTCCTCCAGCAGCCTCTTTTTGGGTTTAATTTTGGATCCTTCCAGGTTATTTTGTATTAGGGTCTCCACAACATCCTTTTCTGTAACTCTGTACTATGTAGCAGTACTGGAGTTCTTAAAAGCTTACTTAGAGACAATTCCTGAAGCAACTTAATCAAGGATTAAAATATACCTTAGAAAATAAACCAATCTTATCTCTAGGTTATCTTGGTTATGATACTAGCCCCCATAACTCTCCAGTTACAAATTTCAGACAGCAAAGCACATAGCCCTTCAACATAAGGAGTTGAAGAGATCTGCCAGATGTACACAGAAACACACCTTCCTTCATTTCTCAAGCAAAGGCATTGAGAGAGCTTTAATTAAAATCAGCCCCAAGTCTCGTCCTACCTTCTACCACAGCAGCCCACTTGCCCACTTATTAAGGCTTCTGGGAATACCTATTAATCACTTAATAGGCTAAGAGGTAGCTGAGGTAGTGGTCTCTGGCTGACTTTAAAAAGACAGAAGGTTTCCCATGCACTGAAGAAAAAGTTACAGTACATGGGTAAGAAACCTGAATGGTTTGCAGTGATTATGAAGTAGAACAAGGCTGATCCAGTGAATACTACTCCTCAAAGGACATGTGGTTGGAAAGGACAAGAGGGTTTCATCTGTGGCTTCTCCATTTTCCCAACACACAGGCACTGCAGCTTTCCCAAAGCCTCCCTAGGTCAGAGCCCCCAGGTACCCCAGCACTGCAGGGTCAGGGTACAAAACCAGACATCATTTAGGATTATACTGTGGACTCTGTGTACTATCACCTTCTCCTGGGCTTACTGGGCTCCAGCTTCCTCCAGCACTGTTGGCTGAACATTTAAAAAAGAAACGCCAGCAGCATGACAAGCTCCCACCAGAAATAGCTGGGCTGCCTGCTTTCACTGCCTGCCACATCCCAGATGTAGCATTCAAACCTCCCCTGGCTGTTTCCCACATACAGAAGGAAAGAATTAACACTGCCCTGCCCTTGCTCATCCCTGGACAGGGATACATACAATCTGGGCTGGAGGCACACAGGCAGCACAGAGCATTGGGAGGGAGGCAGCTAAGGGGCAAATCAGAGTTAAATACAAATGCCAAAAGTTCTGGCATGAAGGATTGTTCCAGTCTAAGAGCAGGCACACCATCATGGAACAGCTGTTCCATGGGAACAGCTCACATGCAAACACCTCCCTCACAGTTACTCCAGAGCAGTGCTGGAAGAGTCAACCACAGCATCCACCCCAGTGAGAGATGTGTCCTGTACCCCAGGCACACAGGGTAAAACCACCACCAAAATAATGTAGTATTTCAACACCGTTCTACTCCAGCCTTCCACCAACCTTCAGCCATCACTCAGGACACTCATACTGTAAAAATTAATAGAGTGTCCAAATAGTGGGTTACACAGCACTGGGAAGTCATGGGCTCTGTTCTGCCTCCTCGTTTGGCACACAGGATTATTTCCTACGACTGATACCGTGCAGATTAGTTATGAACAGGCTCTGCTGCTGCTCAGAGGGGATTACTCCTGAGGCTGCAAGAGCATGCTCTTATTAAGACTATTTTCTGTTTATAAAGACAAATCTTCCTACAGAAAGCAGCCAGGGATAGACAGGGAACAGTCAAAACATTCTCCCTCAAACGTGGTCTGATGAAAGCTGAAACAGCAGATCTCACTTACAGCAGCCTCCTATTAAATTTTACATGTCGGAGCCAAGGCGGATTGCCTGGAGCAGAGGGCAGCGAGCCTGTTGATATCCAGTAAGGAACAAACCCGAGGAAAGCAGCCATTTTGTTAAAATTCTCCGGGCACTTCAAAAGATTCCCTAACAAAACATTCTGAATAAAGCCGTGCCCAGAGAGAAACACCCTCAGTCCTTCAGCAGGGAATTTTTTTTTTTGAGCTAACAAAGCAACCAAGTCCCACATACGCTTCAAACAAATTCCACTCCACCACAGCTTTTAACTGGAGGTATTTACATTTACTGTCCTTATCAATGTTGCCTTGCTCCAGCACACCAATGCAAGCAGGAGATACAGCAATAGGAAGCCCTGCAAAGGTCTGGACTTCACCAAAGAAGCATTATTAATTCAAATAAAACTCCTTAATTTAATTCAACTGGAAGTTTCATCAGTGGTAAGAGTTAGAATTCTTTTTGCTGTCAAAATACAAAAGTATGAATTGGAAGGAAGAATCAGCATGCACTTAAATGCATAAATGAATTATAAATTAAGTATTATTAGAACATTAGCTTGAATCAGAATTTCCAAGCAGCACAATTTGCTGAATGACAGTTGGGAGCACTTGATCCATTCATGTTTCCATCCATCAAGACACGCTGCATGGTTAATTCTTGATGTTATTACAAAGAAAAGCACATTTTACACTTCTACTTCTCCTTCACATGCTGGGAGTCAGCTCCTGGTTCAGTTTCAGCATTTACTGCAAATAAATACCATTACAGAACAACTAAGGATTTTGCTGGAGAACTGAGCTTTTCTCACCTCCTGGAGACATAATATTGATAAATTCTTTGTTTTGTTTCTTTCCATGTCATGGCTGGTTTTGTTTTCTACTCATGGTAGCTTCTGCATTCCAACAGCTGACATCCCAACTGCAGCACCTCCATTCCAATAACAGAGGCTTTTACAGCAATAAGGAATTGATGCCACTTGCAGTTGGGTTTTCTAAACAAACATTTTGCACTTGTGAATCCAAGCAGATGCTACAGAAACTCTGGCTTTGCCCAAGCCTCAGAAAAGAACTCAGTACAGGGTTCAAACCTCAGCAATGTCCACTGCTGTATTCCATGGGGACACAAGACTGGGTTTACATTTCCCAACAGAAGGAAAACGATGGTTTGACATCAGCTGACAAGACAGAGGGTTTGGCTTGGTGGAGGAGCAAAGAGTCATCACAAGCTAATGCTGCTCTGAAGCCAAGCAGCACTAACATCTGCTCCAGTGAAGTGGCACCTGGGGACAGCATCACACCACCACTGTAAATATTTAACCAGCCAAACCCTCAATGCAACAGTAGAGCACCAAGTGTAAATTCCCACTGCCCATCATCTTCAAGGTTTGTCACATGCACGCTGTGCTATGGGAGAAGCACTGATAAATAACCCAGAGGTCACATTTAAAGGCAGGGAGGAGAGGAGGAGCAACCCCACCATGAAAGACTAAAACCACACACCAGGCACCAAAGAGCTGCTTTATCACATAATAACCAAGGGGCACCAGCCCAAAATTCTGCAATAACCTGATGTCTGCTCCACTTGGACCCTCTGCTCTTCATCTGCACCTTTCCCAGCCCCAAACTGATAAGCTCAGATATAAAGACACAGCTAGAATGTGTCCTAAATCAGCTTCTAACCTGATAAAACACCCCACAGTACAACAGTCAGCAAAAGATTTGCACTATTCTGCAAGTGCACTGAGTGGCCTTCATTTGTGGAGATCCATCCACATCCATTCTTCCAGGAGACAATTAAATGAAATCTTACAAGCACAAAACCTCATTTCTAGCAGCTTAATAAAATTCCCAGGAAGCTAGCACAGAAGATGAGATCCAAGAGTACTTCCAGGACATGATCTCAAACTTGCTAGTTTTTAACCACCACCACCAGAGCACTCCAAGAAGCTGCTGGAAAGCTTCAGTGTCATCTAATATCCTCTGGTTCGATTACAGCCAGAACATGAGAGGGCTGCTGTGAGAAGAGGACAGCAGCTAAAGGACACAATCTGCCAACCCATCCATGCTCTCTCCCTCTGCCATCCTCTGGGGTTTGGGAGAGAACCACACCACAGGATGTTTCTGCCATTGGCAGGGTTTACAGGGACAGCACAACACACTGGTGGATCTCAGACACTTCTCATCTTCCCCTTAGAGATAATAACATCAGTACTGCTGATTCTCTGCACCCCACTGAGGGGATGGTCTTTGCATCTTGCATACTACTGAAGCTGTTGAGTCAGAACTCTTAAACCACCTGAAAATGGTACCAGTTTCCTGCCATTTCAACACAACTCTACAAGAAGCCAGGCTACTCCCTGTGACTGTTGTCATATGCTTGTCTTCCATCTGGCATTTGCCACCTCACTATTAACTTCCCACTTACATCCATAGAGCCTTCAATTTTAACACACATCATCTCTTCAGCTCCCTACATTTTTCTTCATCTCGTTAACTTCCCTTCACACATCGTCTCCTAATTCTGAAAATTAAGTTTTATGGAGTTACTGAATTAGTACCATTATGTGATGGCACCAAATAGTAGCTTGATCTGATGATCTCAGTTTGTAGTAACTTACCTGCACTTTACTGACTATTTCCAGCTCTGATGAACATAAGTTCTTCTAGCAGGGGAAGATAATAAAAAGCAACTTCAGCGAAAACTCTATTACTTCAGTTAATTGGTTTAAGAGACAGAAATGAAGCAGTCAGCTGCTTCACATTTTCTCAGAGCCTTTTGGAAAGCTTTCAGGTTAATGATTAGGAGCTGCAATGAAGAGCCATTGTCTAACAGAGCTTTTAAAATCAGAAAAAAATACTAAAACAACAATTCCAGCATGAATTAGCAAATTCAAAATGCAAAAACTGAATTCACACTGCAATACTTCTAAATAAAAGATGGCATGGATTCACCCTGCTGCTCTCAGATGACTGCAGAAGCTCTACCACCAACTCAACACAAATTAAAAACGACCAGGGAAGGCCTCTTCCAGCATTTCAGCTATGCTCACTTCCACAGCAGGAGAGCTAGGGTTTGATGACAGACACAGAGATGTTAACCCTTATTTTATACATTCAATCTGAGGGACACTTAGATTTCTGCTTCCTTTTGCTATAGTTCTGGAGTATAAAAATCCATCCTTTAAAGAGGAAGGACCCACTGATGTTTTACTGCCCACAACAGCATTGTCACCCAAAGGATTTCTCTCTTCCTGGCACCTCCCAGCACCAGAAATCCCAACACATGAATGAAAGCTCAGCAAAGCTGGGTAGACAACAGGAGCCCAGCCTGGTTTCTGGAGTCTCTGCTGAGCAACTGCAGCTGCTGTGCTGAGCACATGGGTGCCAGAGTACACTGCGCAACGGCTTTATTCAATTCTACGCCTCCCACTCAAGGATTTGCAAAGACTTGCTTTAAAAGAGTAGGAGAAGGTGATGGCATCATTTCCATATAATTCCTCCAGTTTACTATTTCAGCAGCTCTGTAACATCTCCCCATCGGCTGTGGAGGAGCAGCCAGGCTGGGCATAAGGTGAGAGCAAAAGCCCTGCAAGTTTTGGCTACCATGGATGTAAAGGGCCCTTGTGTTCATCCAGGTAAACTCCAAGTGCCTGGCAATCACCAATTTCCCCCTCCAGACAAATCTTTGGTCAACATCCAGTGTCACAGAGTTGCTCTGACAGGAGAGTCCATGAAATAGGAATGGATATTCAGGAAATCAATACTGGACCTCTGTGTCCCCATCACAAATGATCACCTTCACTGCCTGCCAATAGAACACCACTCCCACAACCAGTGTCCACAAAGCATATCTGAGCTCACTTCCCTCTTGAGACCACTGCTCTTCCAGACCTCCAGGTCCCATTTTTCCTCTTCTATCCACCATGACTCCAATCTTATTGAAATCCTCACCCCACTGCACTTAGTTTGGACCCACCACATAGTTACTGCACTGATCTTATATATGGATCACAAACGTGCCCAGCACTATCAGACAAAAAAACTGGCATTTTCTCCAGATCACAAGCATCCCTAAGGCAGAAAGAAGATCATTAGATACTTTCAGTTCTACACAGTCCCTACAAGGCTACACACACAGGGACAGTTTTAAGTTCTCCTCTCAAACCCATATAACAACTCACTGATGCCTGGCTTGAATAAAATACACTATGTTGCTTCAAGAGGAAAGCAAAAGCACATTTTGCCACAGAAAGAAACTATACTAAATGAAGGCACTGACTGACAATAAGTACCAAAACACCATGGCTTGGCCCAAGAGCATAGGTCAGAAATCTCTCCCCCTGCACAAGATTCCAGAGAGGCCAGGGAAGATTCTAGACACCCAGAATGGCTTAGCTCTATTTCTGCCTATGAGATGAAGTGACAGCAACTCGGATTACAATTTTAATCTGAAATAGGGCAGTAACTGGGCAAGACCAGACCAGCTCAGAAAATACTTATTCAGCAGCAACACAAGCTCACACAAGCACTGGCTCCAGGACTTGCCACCAGAGTCATGATGGGAGCACAAGTGACCAGACACAGGAACTGACTGGGTAAAGGGGGTCACTGGTTTATTTTAAGACAGACAAGATCACCATGTCACCAGACAGCTGCACCGGCACAACCTGGACAACAGGGACTTGCTTCCAAGAAATCTGTTAGTCTGCCAAGAGCCATGTGTCAGGCATGTTAAAGCTGGGTCTTCCCATATGAACAGACCCCAAATCTTCTTGTCTCAGACTGTAAAGCATATTGGGGTACACTATGATGCCAGGTACAGTCAAAGGTTTCACTTTTTTCCTCCATGACCTCACCAGCCATGAAGAGCAGGCCCTCACCCTCTTCACCCCAGGGTCTGGGAAGTGTATTCACCTGACCTACCACATAGCAGATCATAACACTAAACTGTGGGAATACTGCCAATATCTACTACCGTGTGTCTTGAACATAACTACATGAGCCTGACAGAAATACAGGGGGGTTTTTTTAAGGTCTTTCATTAGTCAATGTTGGGAAGACTGGTCATGGCATATGTCAGGCCAGTTACCCATCAAGCTGACAAAAGGAAACAACCCAAAGCACATTTCTCATGTGCTGTCTTCAGAGACTCAACTCCTGAGTGAACTGTGCATTTCTGGGAAAAGTACAGGTCTGCTGATGTGAGCTCCAGAAACTGTCCTGTTTGCAGGCAGAAATGGATGTTAAAGGAATAAAGCTGAAAGATGAACTGTACATCTGCTTTCTTCCTTTATATCATTTTGTACAAGTCATCTGGAGTCTCAAAAAAACTTTCCCTGCTCTTTTGCCTCACTCCAATATGTACTGGTGCATTGACTCCTTTCACCACAATGTGCACTGTGAGTGCCTGGCCCAGAGACAGAGGCACCCAAAGGGCTGTATCCATATCCCAGGATTTAAAACTCTGTAGAAGACTGGCACTGTTCCTCCACACCAGGGAGGAAAACTGCTGGCTCCTGCAGTATAAGGAACTCAGTGTAAGCACCTCAGCTCTGGCCAGTGAATGATTTCTCAGTACCTGGGAAACAGGTATAGGAATAGTACCTGGCATTTCATGGATTTTGCACACCTTTAGGACAACAGAACTCTGCTTTTGCTGCTTTAAGCACATTCAGAGGCACCACCCAGTCCAGGGCAGTGTCAGGAGGCAGGTATGAGCAGATCAGTGGAGAAAGTATCAGAAGGAACTTGAAGAAATAATGATACCATGGCATAGTTGAAATGTTTAGAAGAAATCAGACAGACCCTATGAGGATGAAAGTATTTTTTTAATACTCAGCATCATAGTTATACTGGGAAGGATAAATTCCAGATAGCTTGTGGATTTCTTCCACAGCAGGTTTGTCTAGCGGCACAAACGTGTGCCATGAAAACAACTAATTGATTTTTGGGGTTAACTTTTATAATTTCTCAGCAAAGGGCTCTCAAACTGTCCTTCTAGATGATGACTTAAGGGTGTCCCCTCTTTAGACAGTGTGTAAGCAGAGGATCAGCCTCCAAGGATGTTCAGCATCAATGTGCCTCTCAAACACTGCTGGTTATGCAGTGATTTGGGTGATCTGCCTCTGACCTGCTTTTGTTACTGGGCGCTGCTGGAGAACACATATCACAGGGGGCTTGGGCACAAAGACATGTGAGTTGCTTAATAGAGAAGATATAATCCAGCCTAATTCTGTATCACCTCAAGACAACTACTGTTGATTCCAAAAAAATCACAGGATAACCTGACTGTGAACACAGCTTTATCCCCAGAAATCAGAGTCCTCAGACTCACAGGTATTTGGGGGAAATAACTCACTATGCAAAAATCTCACAGTAACATGCCTATGCAGCCTGTTCTGACTCCTGACTTCCAGTTCAGAACATTATAATTAACATTTTCCAAAACATAGACAGGAAAAAGAAAATGGTAAGGGATAATAACTTCTTCCATGAGCACAATGAGATGGCACCCACAAAGCCCTGCAAGTTAAAGATCTACCACAGTAAGTAAACAAAAGCCATCTCAATGAATAATTTCTCTCATTGCAATAGCCAGGTTACTTAAAAAATATTTGGATACATAGTCTCTGGTGGCATGCAAGTGTTAACCCCTTCAACGACAGAGTGACTCAGAAAAATGGGCTTAGCACAAAAATTTTCAGACAGGGACAAATTACTTGAGCATTTTTGGAGAACAAAAAGAAATCCTTCCACATTCTTCTATCTTCTCTTTCTCCTCCAGGCCCTAGTGAGGTGAGCACTTGGTACTTTTCTTCAGTTCTCTGTCCCTCACTACTTCTGATTTTGTCCCTTCTTCAAAGGAACATCCACTTTCATCATCCATTCCCCCTTCATGGGGCAAAGAGGAAGTTTTCCCATCACAGTGAAGCATCATCACGCTTCACAGTATTTTAGGAAAGAAAAAAACACATTCCTTTAGGGTGAGTTCATCTCCTCATCACAGACAAAATACGTTTTAAACACCAAGTGTCACCCTGACAAACAGGTATGACATCCATTCTGATGATGCCTATGCCTTAGTCTAAAACTCTCAATCAAGAAAAAAAAATAATTTAGCCATTTTAAGAAACCCTTTAGGCCCAGGAAACCACTGCCAATGCAGCAGTGGCTTGGGGATGTAATCTTTGGCAGCATCTTGACACTGGCAGCAGCCCCAGCGCAGATGTGGTTGTGGCTTATACCACTTCCCTGCAAAAAGCAGCTTTACCTGCAAAAGCACTTTGTTCTGCTGGCACAACCTGCATCTGCACTTAGAAAACCTGCCAGCATCCTCTTCCCAACAAGCCTCTTCTAGCTCAGATCATTTTTTAATGATGACTTCGCAGTTTATTTACCACACTCTGCTCATTTATTCTTACTTAGTTTTACAGCCAACAAAATACAGCCCTGGCAACATGTTATTTTATAAGCTGGGATTTCCACTACAAGAAGTAATTTTGCCTCTTTACACCCCAAAACATTTTCCTCCAAGGGCTCTGCAGAAGCCACCTTTGAAGAAAGGATATTCTGGAGGAATGAGGAGTTCAGCAATCACTTGTTAGCTCTTGTTCCCGACAAGACATACCTCCAAGTCTAACTGCAGTCTCTAATTGCTGCTGGTATTTTTTAACCAGTTACCTGAGCTCCCTTGAGTTAAGAGAAAATAGTCTGGTGGGATCTGATACAGAAATAGCAGAACACAATTCATACAGCAGTGGGGGGAATGGGAAACCTCCAGTGTTTTCGCCATTTTCTCGTTTAAGGGCTTTAAAGACTTGCTTCCACACAGACTTGCACTCAATCACAAGTGTTTTTACAGTTGCTGAATCAAGCCAGCTAGAAGATGCAGATTCCCTATCTCTATTTTCATTTGGTAGGGAATGGGAAACTAACCTGGACATGCAATTTTGTGTCTGATGGACTGCACACTAGTTGACAGGGATATCCCTTGTTCCTCTCCTGTTAAAATATCCCAGTCACCAAGACACTGGGCTTCTGCAAGAGGAAAAACCCACCTAATCAGCCCTGCCTTGTAACTGCTGTGCAGGGCAGCAAGAGGAATAATTACACTAATGACTGGTGAATAATTGAGTGCACTGAACAGGCTGGAACCCAGCCTCCTCCAAATCCCAGTGCTGCCTGCAGAAACACCCTGGCAAAGGACAGCAGGGAATTACACCACGGCACACGAGAGTGACACACATCCCAAACACCCTCCCTCCAGAGAGTATCAGTATCCATCATCCCTGAAGAGAACTCCAAGTCTTTGCACTGTTCCCCTCCTAGAAGTTATCATCCCAGCCAGGAATGGTTTTGTGCACATTTTCATCCATCAATTTCAGCTCTATTAACAATACAAATAAAGACATTTCAAGCATGTCATATTACCAAGTAAAATAAAGAGACTGGGTATTACAAAACAACTTAATGCATATCTAAAATGTGTGTAAATCAAAGAGTATCACCTCAATTTGCTCAGATGGCCTTTCAGTCATTGCAGAAGTACTACAAATTGTCAAAGACATCCAACACATTATTTCATTGGATCCTCATAGTGTTTGCTCAGATGGCCTTTTATTTTTGCATTATAGTTATTTTCCCTATGCACAAGACATCCAAGAACATTATTTCATTGCTCCCAGAAGAAAAATTATGATGCTAACTAAGAGCTGGAATGTTGCTCTTCCTCCCTTTTTAGTAAAAGGCTGCTGTTCAGCCTAGTTTTAATACACATTGTTTAATAAACCTCTGTCACTTCCAAGCTCCTGCTCTGGAATCCAACCTCAAGACATGGCTCTCCCACACTCTTCTTTCCACACCATTCCTTTCACTCCCTGTTTGTAAGATCCTAGATGACTAGGATAAAGATACTAGGAGTTAACTTAGTCTTAAGTTTTTCTTCCCACACAGGAAAGCTCATTGCAAGGAAGATTGCTTATACATGTGAGTCCTCCTGGTTTCCTCTAATCCCTCTCCACATTTCTATCTGCCAGACAAAGGAATGCTGATTGCACATTTGCGTTTTGTTGCACAAGAACACACCAAGCCCACAGTTTCCAGCTGAAGAGGGCATCAAAATGTTGAAAAATTCTCCAGACACCTTTCCAAAGTTAAATATGCACTTCTAACTAGATGTGCACACAAAGCAGGCCAAAGAAATGTTGAGGTGTGGATGTACATCCATTTGTTTTGCTGATGGAGTTGAACAATTTGAACACCATCACTTCTGGAAACAAAGCAGCTCATGGGGTCAGAGGGCTGAGCAAGAAGAGCAGAGAGAAGACACTTTTAACTGGAGAGTTGCCTGGTCCCCTGCATTCTACAGCCCTGCAAACAGCTGTATCCAGACAGTCAGGGAATGGGAACTGTCCAAGACCAATATCCATGTAACCATGGCTCTGCTGAGGGTGCACGTGTCTGTACATCCTAAAAAGCACCACTGGGATGAGTGTCAGACACTCAAACATGAGGACTGAGTGTTTTGGTGTTTCAAGCCAATCAAGCCCATCCCAAGTGCCCCAACTCAGAAAACCAAAGGCAAACCCCAAAGAAGTGACCCAGAGCAAAGCACTGCACTGTCACTACCACACCAGGCCCACGCACACATCAAAGCAAGTACAGGATGGTAAAAACAGCCATGTCCTGCTGTAATTTTACACAAGGGTGTTGTTCAAATACCAGCTCCTTCCTCTGTGGCTCTGGAAGTGTTTTGCTGAAAAAACAGAAGAAAAAAAAAATATATCCTTTGCAGGGCAGCACCCAACATGTTCCTTCAGAGGCTGACCCAGTCATGAACACCACGCAGGAAGCAAGAACCTTCAGAATCACTTCAAATTTTCATTTCTTTATCTTGGAACAAAGTCTCTTCAAGCTGTCCCCTTAAGAATTGCAAATATTAGTTCAAAAAGGAAATCTTTGAACTAACACTCAAAGAAGTAAGTTATTTTGGCATTTGACTACTTTCAGGGGCAATTATATAGATTCTTCTGGTTCTACAAAGTTTTTTTACTGTGTGTTCTCCACTTTGAAAGGACTTTAACTGTGCCCAAGTAAAACCCTTTGGAGCAGGAACTCCTACTCTATCCTGATTATCTGCTGGGAAACAGAGTTTAGAGTCTGCATCCCTCATCTGGTGAAATAACTGCAACAATCACAGATAATTTTTCTGAAGGGCTACAAAGGCAATAAGCAAATATCCAAGCTTTTAATTTCAAACATTGGGATTATCTCCCTCCAGTTCCCAAATTCCTCAAATCACAAAGCAATGAAAGTTTCATCTGTTGTGAACTGAAATGCACGTGAACAGGCCTATTTGTGGTGTCACAATCCATGGAGAATCCCTCCCCCCAGAGCAGGAAGCCTTTCACACCTCCATGTTTGAGACACAAGTACTCTCTCACAAGATCTAATTTTGAAGCAGATGGCCAAGACATGATCCTTGCACTGCTTGTCCCTGGAAACAAGAGGTGCCACATGGTGCTCTAGCATTTAAGTTTTTATCCAAGGAAGTTACAAAACCAGGAATATTTTAGAAAGACTGGGAAGAAGGACCTTAAGGCGCCAGCACCAGTAAGTGGGCACCAGCAGAAACCACCAGGAGACTAAAAAGTGCTCCACCAGCTCCCAAAAGTTGCCCAAAACTCACGACAAGACTGCTGGCAATGCCAAAATGCACCACAACTGTCCAAGACACTTCCACGAGGGCTTACTCACTTCTTCCAAGTGACTTTGATGCTGTCAAAAGCTATCTACGTCAGGTTTTGGATCTCAAATGATTGCAAACATCTGGAAAAAGTTCAGCCTCTAAAAACAAGGAAAAGACTCAGTGCTGACAGTTCTGTCTGAGTGTTGTGTGAGTGGTTCAAATTCTCACCACAGTGAGCTGCTCTGACTACCAGAGATAATGACCTGGTTTTGTTACACCACCTAAACAAGGGATTGCTCCTGAAAGAGCCTCTGCACCTACATGGGCAACCCAAATTCAGGAAAGGAACAGACTTTTGAAGTATAAACCCAGTTATACCTGAAATAACTACTGAGGGAAGCCTTGGATGGCAGTTTTCAAAGCAATTATTTACACAGTGTTTCCATCACAGCTCAAGATCAAAAGCTAAGAGCAAGGCAAGGAATTCTACACAGGCCAAGCTCAGGGTTTCCAACACCTCCAACACCAAACACCCAGAATGGCAAAAATACTTAAATATTATCAGCACTGCCACTAACAAACTCCTAATGATTTTTCTCCAGCTGACTACCTTGCCCCTCAGAGACTCCTGCACCAACATCCCACACAAAGCCAGCAGCCCTCTCCCAAACCTCAGGCATCTGTATTCTGGGCTGTGCTCAAATGCACCATTTGGCATTACTGAGCAGCTACAAACCCTCCCAAGGTGTTTTACAATAAATGAGGTTGCAATTTCCTTGCAGTTGCTGCAGCTACTAAATGACTTGATGAAATTCAGCAGCATTATGCACTTCTATGCACCCAACAGCCTCCAAACATCCTTTGTAGCTGTCAGGGATCCAGTGTAGCCAGCAACAAAGAGAAAACATCATTTACAATACTCAGCTCCCAATAATTCCAGAAGTACCAGAAATCTGGAGGACTGAGCTATGTGAAGAGGACCTCCAGCCTTCACAGTTACTGACAAATTCCAGATTCTTTACACAGTTAACTAGCTTTTCTAAACAGAGGAATGAATTGCTACTTTTTCTAGGAAAAAAAAGGCTCCTACAAAGAAATTCTGGATGAAAACGTTGACTCGCTGCTAAAACAAACATAATGTGGAGATCAACCATCACTTTCTTCAACTATCACACCTGACACCAAAGCAGAACCACATTCTTGTTTGTCTCATTAATGGAGTAAAGGGGAAGAGAAATTAGTTTAGAAATAGAAAGCTGAAAACCATTCAACAGGTGCCAAAGACACAGGACTGTCCTACATTTCCAAAGGGCATTGGAGCTTGGGGTTTATTTGCTATTAGGAACTTGAATTCGTGCAAGGTTAAAACTAAGGGGTCAGAGCTTGGGACAAGTATAAAAGGGGAATCCATGATTTTGTTTTTAATGATGCTTTAACACCCAGAAATAGCTCTTGTTTTGCATCAACTGCAGTCTTAACTCTGACTTTGTGGCACACCTTCCAATTTATAGCAGAAACAACCCTGAAATTAAACCCACAGGGAATAGCAACAATTGTATTTACTGTTTAGTTTTAGCTTTCCGGAAACAAACATTTAAAAGTAGCTAAAAAACAATGACTGTTTTCAGTTTCACTTTGAAACATCCCAAAACACACCGGTCCCTATCTGCACCCCAAGGCCTCTGAGGAAAAGGCTGCTTTGCTGTGATTCTGGAAACACTACATTGAGACAAAAGCAAACAGCATCAAATGTTTTCACACGTGGCCAACCATGAGATTTGCATTTGGCCCAACAGAAAAATAAAGCACCAAGCAAATGGGTCATATTTAAGTATAAAGCTGAAGTTCCTCTGGAGACTTAACAAGACTTCTACCTGGTAATGCCGAAATTTAAAGTAATATTTAAAAAAATAAAAATCTCAGAATTACATGTCTTGGCAGTCAGGAACAGACACCATGTCATTTCCAAAAGCTTTGGAGTGATTGCTTATACAAGACTCCAGGAATGCTTTGTCACAACGAAGTTTACTCCATGCCTTGGAAATATTAAATGCATTCCTACTATAATGAAACACCTTATAAACACCACGTGACTGAAACATGGGGTTTAACAAAGCATTTCCTTCCAGCATCATAATATTTAGGCCCCTGACATGAATTTTATTATCAAATAAGTAACCACACGAGGAGGTTTGCTAATGCACCTCACGCTGCAAGAGGACCCGGATGGAAGCAGCACCAGCCTCGAGTGCTTCCACCCACAGACTCCCACCTAATGCTTGTCAGGCAGCTCCAAGCATTTCAAATTTCAAAGATGTCATCTCTAGCATTAAATACAGTTTTAAGCACTACCCTGTGCAACAAGCAGCAATTCCTGTTGCTCATTGGCAAATCATTCCTGTTTTGGGCAATACCTTTAGAATGTACTGCCCACAGTGTGCTGAATTACACACAGTATTGGGAAGATTTCCTAAGTTCTGTCTGGAAATCAGGATATTTTGTCCAAGCAAGTGGGCAGTCCAAGCAAGTGAAGCCACTGTTTAACAAGACCCTTGCTGTAACAATGGGTTTGCACTTGTCATGACAGAGCTCTATTTAACCAGGGCAGTAACTCCAGGGGCCTCTGGGAAAAGCCATCCCTCAACAAATAAAGGTTTTTAACTCCAGAGTGGTCTGGGGTTTGAGCTTATTTTAATGGCAAAGCTTCCACCAGCAAGGACCTAATCTTTCTTCCAAAGAAGTCATCCAGCTCCATCCTGTACATGAGAAACCTGTACTTGCTGCAAATACTCTGATGTTACACCTGACCTGGTCTGCTCTAAAAAAAAATCTAATTTAAAGCCTTTAATCAAAATTAAAGGTATTTTTGAGCTAGACTAAGTTTTGTTGGATCCAAGAATGCCACATCCTTCCAGAGAAAGCTCAGGTTTGAAGCTCAACATGCTCACAATCACACAGCAGGCCAGGCACAACACCCAGACACATCCAGGATCCTAATCCCTGCTGTGGGGTGGGGAAAGAAAACAAGAGGCTCAACTCCTATTTCTGCCACCTCCGAGCTTCATCACAGTATATGCAATACCTCACCACTACAAAGTCCAGGAAGAATAAATATGGTCAGTGACATCACAACAATGTCATTGGAATGCTCCAGAAAAAGGCAGGCAAAAAGGGGAAATTAATCCCACCTGGAAATACTGGAATTGCACAAGGTTGCAACAAAGCAAGGAGAACACTGGGCCAAGCCAGGCTACAGAGACACATCATGTGCTCTACTCAGAGCAGAAATAAATATGCCATTCTAAACATTTTTCAAGTTTATTTTCAGAAAAAAAAATCAAGAGCGAAAATGGAAATAGCAATCTGATATAATTTTTTTTTTTTTAAAAAGTGGCAGAGGATTATTTGGACAAAAGTTCACAGAGGAAAAATATGGGGAAGACATTAAACTGTGGGAAAATGCCTTTGGGAGGAGAAAGCCTTTTGTTCCACAGCACCTCTATGTCTAGGTTTTTACAGTCCCTTGCTAACTTATTCTGCCAGCAGCTGGAAAAGCACCAGAAATCCGCCCATTTACTCAGACAACTAAAATTCCAAATACCATGGCAAATGGCTCTCTGCTCCACCTAATCACAGGGAGAGGATGGCAGGAATACTCTGAGGTTTACAAGTCTTAGCCAACCAACAGCACAAGGTAATGGGGTTATTCATACCCCTATTTTTGCATTTGGAGAGCAAGGGGAATTCTTGTTGTGCGACACACAGAGACAAATCAGATTATTAGCATAAGCACCAAATATTGTACAAAAACCACCATCAAACACCTGAAATCCTGCTTACGCTCAGACAACAAAGAGCAAGTGTAAAATATTCTGAATATGTGAGACATTCTGAAACCTGTCTGGTTCACTGCAGTTCAGTGGTCTTAGGGAGGCCAAGTGATAGCAGAGTTTGGCATTGAGCAGATGTTTCCAAAAGCCCATTTCACCCTACAGGGTGAATCACAGGCTCTATGAGCAGCAACTTAGCCACAAGTTAGCTCCTACTTCTGCAAAGTCTCAATCAGATCAAATCCCTGCCCTGCTGAAAAGTTCATCTTTTTTTCTCACACAGCTTGTATTTGGAAATGCCCAAACGGATGGGAGAAAAAATTTAATTTAGTCCCTTCGACTCTAGCCCTGTCAGCTAATAACTGCTCAAATTGAGTGTTTTAATATAGTTACACCAGCCATAGCTCAAACACCTCCTTGCAAATACTCCATGGCTCCCTGTTCCATTTTCCTTTTGCTGCAGCTGCAAAACAAAAGCCCATTTATACCTTACGCTTGATCATCAAAAAAACACTCATTAGAGAGCACAAGACCCACAGCTGAAGTTTTCAGGCTGTACATTACATCTCCCTTGAACAAGTAAGTTCAAAGCACTCGAAGATGTAACCACAACCATCACTATTTGCTACCAAGAACCCACGGCAGACACACGGGGACAAAAGCCATCCAGTACTTGACTGGAACAAGTGAATCACAGCACAGCAAGTGAGGATCCGCAGCAGGATCCTGAGCCAATGTGACTCCAGAAAAGGTTTACTGAACCAGAAAAGCAGCAGCAGCAATCCTGGTTGGGCGCCAAACACAAGGAAATAAACAGAACAGAGCCCTGGAAGATTTCACCACCAGCCACAGGAGTGAGGATGAGCAAATCCTGAAGTATCAGCCGAAGTAGGGCCACTTACCTCAGAACAGCTCAGAAATCTGATGCCAGGAAGCTGGCATTTAACAGCCATCCACAGCAATTGAGTGTTTCCCTAACCTCTTCTGATGCATTCCAGGGTCTAAGTTGGTTTTGGGTCCCAGGTTTACCCATAACAATCTGAACAGACAGACTCTGTGCACCCTGCTCTGCTAAACCAGGAAGAACTACTGCAAACCCCAGGCAGCAACTGGAGCAGGAGAGCAGCCACGGGAAGGTCTGGGGGGATGGTTCTGCAGACCCCAGTACAGGGTCAGGCCTCCCACTACCACCCCAGCGACGGGGCAGAACAAGGGGCTCGTCCCCTCAACCCATTTCTCTCCACTAGTTCTGCAACTCACAGGTCAAGCACACGAGTCAAACAGCCTCAGAGCAGTGTAAGAGGGGAGCAAATCCGCTCAGATCAGCAATCAGGACCTTCTCTAATAAATCTGTTCACTAAGAACATGCAGGTGAGTCCACCAGCTGGGTCTGGAAAATGCAGGAGCAGGAACACTCACAACTCCTCAAAGGCAGCAACTTTTCCACCATTTGTCTTATGCAAAGACAAGGAATATGTCAGAATCTGTTCAATACAAACAGAAATGGGCCATGACTTTTGCAATCTTAATCATAAAACACAAACTCACTATTTGAAAGAGTAAAAAGCTGCAGTTCCCAACTGTTTGCATGTCTACCCGCCAACTGTCTCCCTCCCTACATCAGGATCAATAACTGGGAGCAAAGAAACAACCCTGTTTAACCATGAGATCTTCTTTAACTGCAGGGTAATCAGCTAATCCGGGCAGACTCCTTTATTCAGCTTTACATGGGCAATGCTATCATTAAAGTTCTAAACTTTAATTTGACTCAAGGAATGCCATTTACTAATTTAGCACGCAAATACTTTTACAGTTGTTTGCATCAAGCTCCATATAAACTACAGGGGATTTACAGCACATAAAGCAAAATCTTAAAGCTGCTGTTACAGACACTGCAGAGCACAGGACAGTTGGAGAAAAAACATTCATGGAGGCATCTCGTGTTTAAAGATATTTACCAACAAACACAAGCAGTGAAACAACTGGATACCCCAGTATTTAATATCCAGAGATTTCTATTCTCGTTGGAAAAGGGTTGCACTTCCTAGTGACTCGGAGTAATGGTAAGAAAACGGGAACTAAAGAAAACCCATCACCTGAAGAAAAGTGAACTGCATGAGAAACGAGACGCTGAGCTGGAGCCAAACCCTGCCACGAACATTTAGAAAGGGATGCTAAATCGCTTCAGTGGCTTGATTTTTTTCCCCAAAAACTTAGGAGCCAAGAGATAAGACTTAAAATACTTTTATCTAAAGAAGGTAAATGCTCTTTCAAACTCTATTTCACTTTTAAAGAGATACGCTTAAAAACTAAGGGTAAAAAAAGTTACGGTTGTGAAGGGATTTCTCCTACCCCTCCCGGTCTGTGCTGGAAATAAACACAAGGTTCAGCCGCTGTGTTTGGCGCGGGGGGGAGGGAGGAAAGGGAGACAGCAACAAAACCAGAGCGGTGCCTCTCCTGGAATTCCAGGGCTTGCCATGGACTCCGCGGGATACCGAAGGAGCCGGAGGAGCTACACCACGCCAAACACCATGAGGACGGAGGGGAATAAAGAAAAAAACATACATTACGGCCCCTAGCTCACACAAAGAAAGAGGAGCCCTTTCAGTGCCAAAGGCCTCGTTCCCGACGCTTCCACAGCAGGAAGCGAGATCCTGGCCGGGCCCGAGGGGCCTCCCGGCAGAACGGGGTGACGAGGAACCCTCTCCATCCCCAGCGTGTACCGAAACGAGCCGGCCCCCTGCCCCTCCAGCGTCGGGGGACACCGAGTTTAGCCCACTCCAGCCCCGGGGGGTACTGAGGAGCCCCCTCTAGCCCCGGGAGTACCGACAAGTGTGTGTGAGGCCCTGGCCCGCGGACGGGCCGGGTGCGGTGCCACTCAGGAGGCCGCTGGCCCGTCCGGCCACCCCCCGCGCCCCTTCCCCCGTGTGTCCCCCTCAGTCCCAGTGTCGGGGGCCGCACCTGGATGACCTCGTTGACCTCGCGAATGCACTCCACCATGTGCTGCAGGATCTGCTCGGCCGTCAGCACCTCGTAGCGATAATCCTCCTCCTGCTCGGGGCCTCCGCCGGGACCAGGCCCGCCGCCCAGGCCGCCACCGCCGCCGCCGCCGCCTGTCCTATCCCTACAGTTCCTGATGAAGCTGGAGGGGTGGAGAAGCAGAAGGTTTGGGGGGGTTACCAGCTTCTCCTGCTCACCCAGAGATGGTACTTGAGGTGGAGCTGGGGCACAGAGCCTTCCTGAAGTGTGTTGTGGGCCAAGGGTGGAGAAGACTCCCAGTGCCGCCATTAAACTGAGTGGTGTGGGGTCTGTGGCAAGCGACTTCTGAGGACAATGTGATGCAAATGTGAGGGGAATGTGAAGGAATGGTATAGGAAAATAGGTTACACTGCCTCAAAATCAGAATAAAATTGCACTGAGACCCTTCAGGAAGAAATTCCTAATCATTCCATGGGATAAACATGAGCCCACGGTCCCTGGGGGACTCTGACTGTACCAGGTGGCATCTCCAAGCTCCAGTGTTGCCTTCTGGTCCATGAAGATGGTGCTGCCTGGGTCTTCACTGGTGTCAGGCTTGATTCCCTTTATTCTCTGTTTGGCATTTTGGGGCGGGAAGAACACCCGAGTGGTTTCATCTCCAGACCAGGGATAGACTTTTTTACCTCCTTGAGCTGACAAGTGCCCTGGGCAGTTCAGGAATGCCATTCCCAGGTGGTCTCATCCCTGCCAGAGGCTCTCACCTGAACACTGAGCTGCCAGCAAAGGGCAGGATGAACGCTGAGGTTCTGCAGGGGCTGAGCACCCTTTGTCTCAGCTTTCCCTGCCTCCAGCATCAGCTGTGCTCAGCCTGATATGGAGAAGGCTTGCTGGGCTCATTGTCTGCAGCCATTCAGGGAGCTCATGGAACTCTGGTTGGCTTGGAAACAAGGCTGCAGTCTGACCCAGAGGAGAACCAGCTGCTCCCCCCTCTCCGCTACTGTTCATCATGGATGTGAGAGCCTGGCACACCCTGGGAGGGCTCCAGGGCCACCTTCTCTCTCACTGGTGTTCACCTTCCACTTCCTCATGCCCTGGGGAATAATTTCTTCCGGAGGGTGAAGTGGGGCCATTCAGATGTGGTGACGTTATTCACCCACTCTGCCTGGATGAAGATGAGACTCATCAGGGCAGTATGTGGTGTAGGTGTGACAAATTTCATCAGCTCTTTGGGACAGGAGTCATCCGGTGCAGCAGGATCCTGCTTCCTGCTTCTGTCTCATACAAATCCCTTGTGAAACAGGAAGAAAATTAGAAGCCACATCCAAAAGAGTGTTTATTTCCTGCTGGAACAGAGCATAGTGATGGCTGCAGCAACAGGGGTTTACACATGCAGGTGCCCTCAGGGATCCAGGCAGATTAAGTGCCCAGTGGCCTGGTAGATCTTTTGAACCCTCACTGGGTACCCAGCTGCATCTTCAGACACACAGGCAGCTCCCTGAGCTCCGCTCTGCCCGGGTCAGGAGCCCACAGGGGGTGTGGACTGGGCATGCACATTTCTTTATGCCATGCTACCCAGTCAATAAAGCCAGTTCTCTAATTACCCAACTTAGGTGGAATTGCAAAGGCCAGAGCTTTAATCATCCTGCCCTACATAAATGTAAGTAGCCCTGACGTGGTTCAGCTCCAGATGCACCATCTGGACATCTGCCAGACTGGTCCCACCTCACACGTCATGTGTGGGCTCAGGTGGTTGCTCCAGGTCATCATCCCATGCTTCATCCCCAAGGGGGACTGTGTGTCACCCCCTGGACTCTGAGCTAGTCCTGCCCCACTGGTGACATGCCCAGCTCCTGGCCAACAATGACAAGCCCCATTCTGGGGCTGCTCATCTGCCCACGGGACTCCAAGAAAAGCTCTGACCAAACAGTGTGGTATGGCTTTATTGGATTTTGGCAGCTTTGGACACAAAAACCCTTGGCTGAGGTGACCTCCCCCTCAGGGACAGACCCAAGAGCGTGTTTGGGAAGCAGCTGTTCCTGGGAGCAGGGACTGGCCATCTCCAAGTGCTCCAAGAACCTCCCCACAGCCCTGTCCTGGCCTTGGCCAAGGCTGCAGAGTTCAGACTGGAGCCTTGCATGGATCCCAGAGAGAGGAGGTTCTGGAGCCAGGCTGTGAGAGCTGGGGGTGTTCACCCGGAGAAGAGAAGGCTCCGAGGGGATTTCAGAGCCCCTGCTAATGCCTAAAGGGACTCCAGGAGAGCTGGAGAGGGGCTTGGGAGAAGGGATGGAGGGACAGGACACAAGGGATGGCTTCCCACTGCCAGAGGGCAGGGTTAGATGGGATACTGGGGAGAAACTATTCCCTGTGAGGGTGGGGAGGCCCTGGCACAGGTTGCCCAGAGCAGCTGGGCAGTGTCCAAGGCCAGGCTGGACAGGGCTTAGAGCAACATGGGCTAGTGGAAGGTGTCTCTGTCCATGGCAGGGGGTGGAAAAAGATGATCTTCAGAGGTAGGGACCTACCTTCCTACCCAAACCATGCTATGATTCTATGATGATTCTATGATCCCAGAAATAAATATTTATAAACACTGATGGGATCTTCCCAATGACATCCCACAGATAAAGCAAAGCAGTTCACCTTCTACAGTCCCAGACTTATCTTTCCCAACTGCAAGACAAGGATCAGCACTTTGCAGCTGGTTACTCCAGCAACAGTTACACTAATACATCTCAGAAATACTCTTTGGAATGAAATTTTAGCCATGACTTTTGCAAAAGGCCTTTCTTTATTTGGAAGTTTCCAACCAATGGTCACATACAAACCCCTGGTCACCCACCAGCTTCTTGTAGGTGGTTGGCAAAAGGTATCTGAAAAAAGCAGGGCTGCTGCCTTTAGCTCATTTGGTGGGGATCTGCGCTGTCTCTGAGGATTTCAGGACTCCAGCTACTGAGGAAAGCCAAAAACTGCTCTTCTGCCCACTCTGAAAAATGATTTAGATCTCCATAGACACCTGGTGCTTTTTCACTTTATTCTTGCAAGAGCTTAATTACCCAAGTGATTCTGGTAATTGTTAACACTGAAGCTGACAAGAATAAAATATTGCCTTGCAATCACCTTGCTCCCCAAAGTTAAGCACATGCTAACAGGATTTATGGGAGCATCGCCTCTGGGCACAAGGAGTTTGTCATGGCCCATCCACAGGCTCTGATTGAGTCCAACTCAGCTCCACAGCCGTGACTGGGAGCAGCCAGGGACAGCAGCCACATGTACTCAGCCTCCGCAAGAACTTGCAGCATCTCCTCGTGACAAGCCCTGATTCGTGATACCAAAATGCTGTGAAAGTGCTGCTGCCCCACACCACAAACCGCCTGCAGATTTGGGATGAACCTCCCATCCCACCCAGACTCTTTCCTGCTCCCACATTCCTTGAGGCAGGCAGGATCTCTGGAAAAAGCCTTTCTTCTCCATCACCAGAGACACACAGAGCTCCCACACTGGGAGAAAGGAAATCCAGAAGATTTCTCAATGCCTAGGGTTTGATTTTGGGTGTCTGCACACTCCTTAACAACCTCAACCATAAGCATGGGCTGAGCAGCCCCTTGGATCACCACCCCAAAGCTGTGCGAGCTGGAGATAACCCACAAGAAAAAAGGCTCTCTGGTAACATCAACAGTGGAAACACCACCAGGCTGAGCTTGGGTCAGGACCCCAAATTCTCCACACTGATTAACACATCTCACTTTTGGCTTTAAACTCCACTCTCATAACTGTTTAAATACTTCTCCTCGCTGCTGCCTGCTCACTCCAAGTCTCCCAGGCCTCACTTCCCTCACACATGCTCTCCCAACTGAAGAGGTCCCTTCTGTTAAACCCATCTTTGTGGAGAAATGAATCCAGCACGTGCACCTGCTAAACCATTTGATGATTGATGAGTGGTGGTCTAGCTGGGAAGGTAGGGATATGGAAATGAGTTATCCTGTGCTTTGCAAAGCACTGGAATGTGTCCTTGTGGCTCAAAAAGCATCCTGCCATACACCAGCCTACTTCGACCCCTCCAAAACATCAAGGTTCCTCATGGGCTGAGTTGTTAGAGCTGGTGGAAATACCCTAGATGTGGATTTAGCATCTCATGTTTAGGATCTTCTTTGTGCACATGCTAAAGCTCTAGAAAATGCCTCTGGGGGCTCCTGCTGAGTGTTTAAACATGAACACCCCTCTGCTTGATGATGAGCAGCATCATTCCTGAAATACAAAGATGTGCACACACACCTGAAAGACCTGGCACATGCTGACCACACTCCCTCCAGATCACTACCACAAGTAAGGACACTTCAACCCTGCAACCCTTGTGCTTGCAGTCCAAATCCCATCATTATTTTACCAAGGATTACAGTGTAGGTAAACAAGCAAATGGAGACAGTAGTTTTGCTCAGTAAGGCTCTGACATGCCAAAATTCAAGTTAGAGGTCTTTTAGGTATTTCCAGGAGATGATCTGTGTTTTCCAGAGCCCTCTTCCAGCCACACCACCAGCAGGTCCCTTGAGCTGGAAGTTGCTTCATTCAGGAGCAATTTTCCTAGACTGCTGGCTTGAAGAGCAAAGCAAATAGAAAACTCATGCCCTGTGAAGGTGCTCATGAATAGCATTCTCCATTCCCTGGCTCAGACGCTTCTCATCAGAGGAAGAACCTGTGTGCAAAGCACCCTCCTGGTTAAATGCAGAAGCAGCCAACATTATAGGGAGTTAGGCAGCATAATCAATGAATTTATATATTTAAAAAATGCTGTGGTACAACTGCTCTGACAGCCCAAAGGCCACCTTGTTTGCCCCGAAGGCAAACAAACCAGGAAGACTCAAATGTGACACCAGCCAGGTTTTATAACAATTTCCATCAGGATAATTAATTTGGATTGCTACCAAATTCATAATTGGTAGCAAGCAGGTAATCCAGCAATATCCTGGTGCAGCAGTTTTTTGCAGTCCCTCAACAAGTCCCAGCTTTTGCATCAGAGAGATGACAAAAGGGATTTGTAGGTATTCCCACCACAGGTCTCACCTGAGCCAGTATAGCCCTGCCTCAGGTTCACTCCCTGCATGTTCCTTGCTGAATTTCCTTGGAAAAGGTCTCCCAGGTGGTTTTATCACCCTGCAGATACACTCTGAGCCCACGAGCTGGTCTACTGATGGGCTACTAAAGAGCATCAGCAGCTTTTGGGCTGGTGCCCCATGCATGCCACAGGACAGAGCATTAACCAAGTTCTTTCAGCCAAGCTCCACAGTTAAACACACCTTAAGCCATTTTCTTATGTAAAGAAACATTTGAAAATTACTCTGTTAGTCTGGATTAATGCTGGCCAGCTACAAATGAACTTCAATGAGTCATCCCCTAGAGACATCAGGTCCCCTAAAATAGCATCAGCAACTGAATCTGTAGAAAGGCTGGAATATTTGGACTGAAAGCTCTGATCACAATGCTTTACATAAGCTGGCAAACATGCCACCCTCCCCAGGCTGACATGAGAGTTCGCCTTAAGCCAGGGCACTCCCACAGTTCTGTCTCATGTGCTGGGAAGTGCAGTCCTGACATTGCCTGATGCAAAACAGCAACAAACTGGCTTGTTTGGGGTGTTTTACCTTCCACTGAAATTTTAGTACAGTGAAACTACTTGAGGATAAGTCCAGAGATACTGGAATCAATCAAATATAGTCAGAAAATGGTGGCAACAGCTGGTGCTCCAGAAGTTTGCACAGGGAAAAGCAACAAGCCCAGCTCAAGACTACAGAGGCTTTATGTAAACTGGCAGCAAGGACTGACAGGGGCCACTTTCCCAGAGGTCTGACACAGGCAGAGATAGATAAGGGCCACAAAATCCTGGAAGAATTTTGTGAAATAAGCAGCCTGGCATGTGCCATTGTGTTGAATTTGGGTCCTGCCACCTCTGTGGGGAAAACAAAGGGAGGATTGTCAGTAACCTAAGGGAACCAACAGGCTTTAAGCTCCATTCAATCTGAGGTCCAGGCAACCAATTCTTCCTGATCTCTCCTGTGACTGTACCTGCTCCTAGGTACTCCTAGATTGATGTTGGACTTCACTTGGTGCCTTTAATTCTCTGGGTGATACCTGGGCTGTTGGTCCACCCCTGTGCTCTGTTAGCCTGGCTTTGGACATACACCCACCTGGTAAGGCTGTGGCTGTCCTTGGCTCCGGGCTCACATTCACATTAGGTGGACATTGCCATTTTACACATTTGGAAAAGAAAGATCCTGCTTGCTCCCATGTCTCTCTCTTGTCTCCCAGCACGCCTGATACCTTAGAGTTTTCTGGGACAACAGGTTTTTAATAATTTGATGGAGTGGATTCCCTTGCAGGTTTGTGCTGGCAATTAGATAGGTAAGACCTGGGCTTAAGGCCCTTATTTGAGTCGGGGATTGCTAAAGAAAGCAGAGCTAGAGGGAGGAAGCAAAATTAAATAGAGTTCATCTGAGGTTAAGGCTTTCCTTGGAAAAGCCAAGCACTGCATGGAAAGCATCCCTGCAACACTTCACTGGGAGGTTTCCCCATGGGATAAAGACCCTTTTATTTGTACAACCTAATAAATATTTCACTGGCCACATACAAAATATCCTTGGAAATCTGCGTGAAAGGTGATTTATATACAGCATTGCTTAAAAAAATACATGGTACCAACAGAAGATGCCCAAGGTGGATCCAAAGCACAGGGTACTGGTCTTAAACTGAGAGAGTCTAGTTAGGTTAGATAAAAGGAAGAATTTATTTACAATGAGGGTGGTGAGGCCCTGGCATAAGTTGCCCCAAAAAGCTGCGGCTGCCCCAATCCTGGAAGTGTCTAAGGCCAGATTGGACACAGGGCTTGGAGCAACGCGGGATAGAGAAAGGTGTCCCTGCTCATGGCAGGGGGTGAAATTAAATGGTCTTTAAGATCCCTTCCAACCCAACACTACATGATTCCACGAAAAGCAGCATGGGTGAAATATATGTTTTAAACCATTAATCTCGTCAAACCCCGAAGCAGGCTGCTGAGGCTCCCTGACAGCAAGAAGCATGGCTGGGGTGGGGGGCTGTAAAGCCTGAGGGCTGGGGCAAAAATTACCTTCGGTCGGGAGCTGGAGGTGTTTGGGGGTCTTTATTTGAAGAGAACGAGGCGACTGGAGGCCGCTGTGGGGCGAGGGGCCAGCGTGGCGGAGGCCGTGAGGGCGGGCCCAAGCTGCCATTTCGCGGCCGCCCGGCCCCCCGCTGTCGGGCGGTGCCGCCTCCCCCAGGTTCGGGCGCGACATGGCGGCGGCGCGGGCGCTGCAGCTGTATCTGCTCCAGCCGCTGCTGCTGGCGCTGCTGCCGGGCCCCGCGGGGCTGTGTGGCCGCAGCCTCAGGCCCAGAGCTTCCCGCCCGGCGGCGGCCGCTGCCTGGTGCCGGCCCGCCGGTTCCGCTTCGCCGCGGCGGGCGGCTCGGCCGTGGGGCCGGGCTGTGAGGTGCTGGACGCCGCCTTCCAGCGGTACTGGCCGCTGCTCTTCGGCCGTACCACCGGTGAGGGCCGCGGCGGGCGCTGACGCTTCCCTCCGTGACTTTGAGCTTAACGGGCCCCACACCCTCGCCGATTTTGGCGTCAAACCACGGGGTTTGGTGGCCGTCTGCCTCCCCTCAGTTCTGCGGCGGCAGGTGGGGTGGGAGTTGTGGCTTGGATGGAGTCTGGTGGCAAGGGCAGCGGTGCGTTGGGATTTGGAGGGCAATGCCTGTGGCATGCACAGAAGAAATCTAGTCGAGTTTGGCACAGCACGAGTTCTCTTCCTGCCAGGATTTAGGCTCTTTATCCTCTGTCTCATTTTTTACTTCCTCCGGATAGTGTTACAGCTCCCCATTGCTTCATTTAGCTTCCTTCTCTTGTTGCTGCAGGGAGAGCTGCTCCCCGTCTTGCAACAGCTCTTGCTTCAGGGTTACTGCTAAGTCTTGGCTGTTCCCATTCCTAGCAGCTCTCAGTGTCTTGTGTGAGGTCTCACCTTGAGGAAGGGGTTAGTGCTTTGTGTTCTTCCAAGCACATACTTGTGCCACGGGGCACCTCTGCCAAAGTGGAGCTGCTAGAAGTCCCAAGGCAGCATGACTTTTCTGCCAGGGAGAGATTAGCTCCTGGATTCATCCTGAAATTGTAGAGTAAGATGAGGAAAGGCAAAAGCTCTGAGAGTCTGGATTTGCTTTGGGACAGGCTCTAAAGGTTTCTTGAACCCAGTCTTCTTCATGATAGCACCCATTGCTTGTCTGGGATGAGCTGTGGGAAATCTGTTGGCTGTGTAGCTGATGTGCAGGGATGCTCAGTAGCTGCGTGGGTCTGCTGCAGTCTGAAGTGCTATATCCAGGGAATATGAAGCACTTCATTCATCAAAAAGAGCTAGTAACTCTGCTCCCAAGTGTTTTAAATGTCAGTGTGAACTCCGTTGCTGCTGATCAAAGCAGGGAAGGGTGGCGGTGTTGGAAACTGCTTGGCTTTGTCTTGAGTACATCATACTTTGAAAAAAGCAGGTTTGAAACCGAGAACCCTTTGGCTTATTTTATTTCTTCAACTCTTGTGAGTAGCAGTAAAATAAATTTTGATTTGAGAGCTGAAAAGACTCTTCTTGGTTCTGTCTGCTAGGAGCTAAAAACAGCTGATCTAATTATTCACGCTCTCCTATTTCACTCAGAGGGGAAATGTGACCATCAAATCACTTGGAGCAACATTGTGATCACAAGATCCAGCTCACACTCATCACTTTCCGTATGCCCTGCTTTATGATGCTCAAACTACACAAACTATTTTAAGGCCTTTTTTCCCCTCTTTGTCGTTGTTTTGGTCCTTTTTTTTCCACACGGGTGGTTAGTAAGAACAGGCAGTGGAAACCCTGGATGAAAGGAAATAATTTGTATTAATAGAGGAAATAAATGGCAGAAACAATTTTCTGGCTGCGCTGCCTTGCAGGTGTGGTGGCAGTGGTGCCTGTCTGCACCTTGGCCTAGGAGGCCATGTTGGGTTGGGAAGTGCCTCACTGAGCAGGTTCAAATGTGGTGTGTGGTGGTAGAACCAATTCTGTCCAGGCTCTTCAGCAGGATGAGTGTTCCCAGGCCTGAGGGCCACTGTTCCTGGTGAACTGCTGCCTTCCCGAGTGGGGGGAGCAGGTCTTGCTGTGCTGCTTGCACATCTGTGAGGTTGCCTTGGCTACCAGCTTGTCTGCAATTGAGAGGAAAGCTCAAAACAGGGCTGGCTTCAAGCTGTTTTCCTTCTCTCCACAGAGGTTTCGTCATCCCTTCATGGAGAAATCGGGATTTCTGTGAGCTCCTGTGAGCTGTGGAGCCAGGAGCTCTCTGCATTTCTCTGAAATGCTGGCAGTGCCACAGTTTCTCTGGAAAGAGAGACTTCTTGGTGCTCCTGGTTCATTCAAAGCCAAGCTCTTTATTTTCAGTGACCACATTGAGCATTGGCTGTTCCTGGGAGTGTTGTGGGGGTATAGGCATGGACCTTGGCTGGGATGAGCAGGGTCCCCCCCTGCTACCCCATGCTCCTCCTGGCATCCAACAGCTCTAAGTCTGTTGTGTCCCAGCAAAGGTCGAATATCCCTTTGGAATTGGGAGTGACTCAAATGGGGATTCAGGCTTGTGCAGCCTTGGAAGTGCTCTTCAGTTAGTGTATGGTCAGAGCTCCTACTTGAGGTCTAAATGGGACTGGGTTCATTTCTCTGGTTGCTACACCTGGGGCCTGCTCTGTGGAGGGTGGAGTTGATCAGGAGCCTTTCTGAGCTGGGTGAGACCTTTTAATAGGCTTTAACTCAGCCCAGTTTAGCAGATTCATTCTCCACCCTTTTCTAAAGGTTTTCTTTGCCCTTTTTAAGAAGTATGGGTAGGGCAGAGCTCTTGGGCTTGTACTTTTATCCAGTGCTGGGAGAGCTTGGAAACAACAAGCTCTTCACTCTCATGGAGAAGCTTTGACTAGTCATGGCTTTAGCTTAAGAGCCAGGGCTGGTGTCCAAGAAGCCTCAGAGCCTGCTGCTAGTGCATACTCTGATGTTTCTCCTCTCATGTGTGTTCCTTTAAGCTTCCCTGTGGGCTTCCTCACAGGCTGGGATCAGCTCATGTTCTCCTGGTTGGCTGTGTTGAAATTTGCTCCTGCTGAACACTGTGATGTTTGTTTTGGGGTGCAGGAAGGGCTGCCTGTTTCTGCCTCCATCCCTGGCTGGGTTGGGAGGAGGGTGGTGGGCTTGGAAGTAGGGAAATGAGCTGGCATGAGGTTGATGTGCATGGTCTGTCTCCTTTGCAGAGAATGAGCCATCCTGGGAAACACCCTGCACTGAACTTCTCGTCTATGTTTCCACTCCAGGCTGCGATGGGTTTCCCAGCCTGGACTCTAAGGAGAGCTGTAAGTGTCTGGGTTGGGAGCAGGAGGGAACATGGCTGTTTCTGTGCAGTACTGTGCCATTACCCTTGGATTTGGGGGGCACCAATTCCCTGCTCTTTGGACACTGGGCCAGGGTGGGAGGGACATACCTGAGGGTGCTGATAAAGCAGTGGGGAGAGGTTTAAAACAGCAAGAGAGGGACAAAATTCAGTCTTCTGGGGTCCTGGTGTGCGTTCTGTACCTGAGCTGTGCCCAGTGCTGTCGTGGCCATGTGGGACAGCCCGCTGATGCTGTGTTTCAGATAAGCTGTCTGTCTCCAAAGGCTCAATGCTGCTCTCAGCAGAGACCATCTGGGGAGCTCTCCGAGGTGAGCTGTGCTTCCCGCAGGACATTCCTGCTCTCCCTGCCTCAGGCCTGTGGGGATGTCTCGCAGTGCCTCTCTCTTTCCACAGACTTGTTTGTTAATTGAGCTCTGCTCCTTTGGGGGTGTCTGTGCTTAGAAAGGGGCTGTGTGTTTTCCTGCAGGCCTGGAAACATTCAGCCAGCTTGTTGGGCGAGACGAGAATGGAACGGTGAGTCCTGGCCTCATCCCCTGGGGGCAGGCAGCTCTCCATAGTGCCCCTCCCTCCATGGGGACAGGCTGAGGGTTGCTGGGATGCTTGGGATGAGTGGGCACAGCCTTTCCAAGGGCCAAGTGGAAAATTCATTGATCCAGCCAGATCCCTGCCTTCTGAGTGGGTAAAGAAGTGATGCAGCTCTTTCTGGACAGTGAGGGCACCTCGGTGCTGCCAACCCTGGGGACAGTGGTGACCCTCAATGTCTCTTGCTAATGGCCATTTGCCCAACATCCTGCTCATGTCTTTCTTGTGTCTTTTGTGTGCAGTACTACATCAATGAGACAGAAATCGTGGACTTTCCCCGCTTCCCTCACCGGGGACTGCTGCTGGACACCTCTCGTCACTACCTGCCTCTGAGAGCCATCCTGGAAACTCTGGTAGGGCACCCGAGCTGGGAGATTACATGGCTTAATTGGGTGTCCCTTTGTCTGTGACAGCTGAGCTCCCTTGTTTGGGTGATTTCTCAGCTGCCTTTGTTAAAAAGAAAAGCCTAAGGTATTTTGGATTCCTGCAGTCCAGGTTACTTTTCAAGGCTGAGTTGTTTCTAAGGCAAGGGAAAATACTGGCAAAGGTGGATGGTGGTTCTGTGCTCATCCCAAGCAAAATTAAACTTCCAGCTGTCCACCAGCAGCTCAGTTACAGGGACCACAGGGATTTTACTGAGCAGAAGTATTCCTGGCCCTGTGCAGCTTTTTGTGTTTAGAGAGAAGTGTCTGAATCCCTCTTGGATCCTGGGGAGCATTTAGGGACTATGTGTTGTCCTTCTGGAGCTGGAGGACCTTATCCTCTATCTGTGGCAAGCTGGATGACCTTTCAGAAGGGATAGGGAATGTTCATCTTTGTCCCTGTTCTTCCTAGGACGTCATGGCTTACAACAAGTTCAATGTGTTTCACTGGCACATTGTGGATGACCCATCTTTCCCCTATGAGAGCTCCACGTTCCCAGAGCTCAGCAAGCAGGTAATGACCACCATGTAGGGCCCAGCTGAGGTGAGCAGATCCCTGCTCTGCTCCTGAGCAAAGCACTGAGCTGTCCCGTGTTCCCAGGGAGCTTTCAATGCCGTGACCCACGTGTACACAGCCAGTGACGTTCGCACTGTGATTGAGCACGCCCGGCTGCGCGGCATCAGAGTCATCGCCGAGTTCGACACCCCTGGCCACACCCTCTCCTGGGGACCAGGTGAGGAGCAGACCCTGCCTGCTGCTGCTCTGGGGAGAGTTGGAGTTGTCCCAGGGGCAGGAATGGGTGCTGCAATCTGGACCCTGGGTGTGGGAGCAGTGTCCCACAGGCTGGCTTTCACGAGGAGCAAACCATTGTTTGGAGGATGTGGGACCCAATGGTCCAACTTCTAGAGCAAAATCCAAGGGAAACATTTCCATCTTTTCTTGGGTTCAAGCTGCGTGATTTTTTTTGTGGGAACATCTGCTCTGCCAAAACTAACATCATGGTTTATTGCAAGGATCTTGTGAGAGTACAGCTGGCCAAGCTTCCTTGCTCTGCTCAGCTGTGTCCCAGTCCTGACACCCTGCTCTCTGCTCCAGGGACTGCATCTCCTTTTCTACATGTAGAAGTGCAAGAAGCTTCAGGAAAACATTCCATTGTCTTTTTCTCTCCTTCCCCTGCCTCCAAATGCCAAGGCTCATGTTAGATTTCACTGTGTGTAAGGTCACAGCTGGAACTGTGGCTGTCCCTCCTTCGCTGTCCCAACAGGCCCTAAGTTGTGCTGAGGGGCATTGTAGAGGGTGACATGGTCACACTTTGTCCCTTCCTCACCATCCTGCATTTGTTACCATCAGGTGCTCCAGGCCTCCTGACTCCCTGCTATATGGGCAAGGTCCCTTCTGGAGTCTATGGGCCCATCAACCCCATTGTTAACAGCACCTACAAGTTTGTGACCCGTTTGTTCCAAGAGGTCAGCACTGTGTTCCCAGACTTCTTTCTCCACCTTGGTGGCGATGAGGTAGATTTCACATGCTGGTGAGTCTGAGATCAGTCTGGATGGGGACTAGGGGTAAGTATTTGGGATTGGATTCCCAGCTCATGGCTTCTTGGTCATGATCTTTGGTGTCCTGCTCTCCCAGGCCAGGGGTAGTGGTGGTGCTTGGGGTTTTTGGGGTTTCTGTGCTCATGGTGATGCTGGATGTAGGGAGCTGCTGGTGCTTGTCCAGCCACAGCTCTAGAATACCTGGGCAAGGCTTGGACTGATGTGGGAGGGACTTGATTATGCCTTGGCCTTACTCCAGAGCTCAGGTTTTATTCCTTCTCATTGGTGCACAGGCAATCCAATCCAGATATCCGTGCTTTCATGAAGGAGAGGGGATTTGGTGAAGATTACAAAAAGTTAGAGTCTTTCTACATCCAGAGGTAAGGTCAGGGCATCCAGGACCTGCAGCTGCACTGTGTGACCAGCTCAGATGTCTTCCATCTTGGGTGCACCAGATGTCCCTTTCAGGAGCATCCCTATTGGTCATGTCTCCCTCACTCCAAAAGGGGACATTTTAGTGGGAGATTGGCCACAAAAAAGCCTGGGGATAAAGAGAAAGAAGCCCCATAAGGGGCTGTGCTCTCTCCCTTCTCCTTCAGAGACACCTCCACATCCCACTGAGGATGTTGGGGATATCTGTGCTCCTCTTTTGGCTGTATGTAACCACCAAAGAGGAGATCAATGGGATCACCCAGAACTCGGTACTTTTCCCACTCCAGGCTTCTGGACATCGTCTCTTCCCTTGGCAAGGGTTATATTGTGTGGCAGGAGGTGTTTGACAACGATGTGAAGGTGAGAGCTGCCTGTGCTGGGGTGAGCAGTGCCAGCACCCCAGCCTGGCACACTGATGTGCTCTGAGAGCCCATGCTCTGGGGCTGGTGGGGGTTACTCTCTAATGGAAATGGGGTTGATCTCAAGATGGTGCTGCCAGTGAGCTGCCCTCATCATGGCTTTGTCACACTGCTGACAATGCTCTGCTCCCTCTAGGATGAAGGTTTTAATCCTGCCCAGGACACTCTGCAAATGGCCTTATCCCTCTTTCTGTTCTTCCTACAAACCAGATGGGAAGTGGCTCATCCTTTTGGGGGTGTGGAGGGCCAGGGCGCTCTGCTTGGGGGAGCAGGTGATACTTCTGTCATTGCACTGATCCCCTGCCCCATGTTCACCTGTGCTCCTCAGCTGAGGCCTGACACCATCATCCACGTGTGGAAGGACAACAACCTGGAGTACCTGAAAGAGATGGCCAATGTCACCAGGTCTGGCTACCGGGCTCTGCTCTCTGCACCGTGGTACCTCAACCGCATTTCCTATGGGCAGGACTGGATAGAAGCCTATAGAGTGGAGCCCTTGCACTTTGAAGGTGTGTTCCTTGTGTCCCCTTTCTGCATGGCAGCTGGCTTGGCACTCAGATGTAGTGCCAAAACTGGCTGTTCTGCTGTCCCTTCCACAGGCAGTCCTGAGCAGAAGGCCCTGGTGATGGGTGGTGAGGCCTGCATGTGGGGTGAATATGTGGATGTCACCAACCTGACCCCCAGGCTCTGGTAAGGGAGGCCACAGGGACATGGCTTGGGTCATGTGAGGCTGTGCTTGCAGCCCTTTTCTTTGCCACCAAGTGTCATGTGCTGAACTCATGGGTTTAGTCTGCACATGGTGCCTGTCCCTGTCCCCTCTGTGCTGGTAGCAGCTTCACTGAGACTGAAATGAGAGTTTGCAAGGCTATAACAACCTGCTGCTGCAACCAGCTTGTGTGTAAGACCCACCTGTCCTGTCCCCCTGGTCTGCTCCTGATGGGCATGTGTCCAGGAATAGATCTTAGGATACTCTGAAGCCTTTATGTGTGGAAGGACGCTGGTCAGGAAAGTGTTTGGGAGTTCAGGGCTTCATGTGAGAAGCTTTTGAGCTCCCCCCTGTCCTGACTGCCTGTTTCTTGTCTTCAAGGCCGAGAGGTGGGGCCGTAGCTGAAAGACTCTGGAGCAATGCAACTGTCAGGGATGTGGAAGACGCATACACCCGGCTGGCGGCGTTCCGCTGCACCCTGCTTGGGTAACCATCCTGGGACAGCTGCTCTGGGCTCAGCCCTGGGAGGGCAGTGAGGGAGAAGGGCTTGCCATGCTGCAAAATGTCCCTTGTTCCTCTGGAAAGCAGGAAAAAAAAAGGCAGGTTTTTCTGCTGCCTGTGCATGGGCAGAGCTTGCTTTGTGCAGCACTGAAAAGCACTTCTGCTGCTGGCATAGGCTGGTGGCGAGGAGAGGGCTTTGTGCTGAGGAAGGAGGGGACTTGTCAGCTCTTTCCACTCCTCCTGTAGCACCAGCTTCCCCAGGAAACCTGTTCTCACCCTGTGTTCCCACACATGATATAAGCACAGGATGAAAACTACTTCCTCCTTGTCACACCTGAAATGAGGCACCCATGGCCACCCTGTGCCACTGGAAGCCCTCAGACCTGGTGGCTCTGCCTGTGCCCTCTCCCTGATGCCATCCTTCTGTTCTCTTCCCAGGCGTGGTGTCCAGGCCCAGCCTCTCTACGTCGGATACTGTGACCATGAGTTTGGTGGGGTTTGAACGGAGAGCCCCCTTGCCCTCCGTCTCTGTGCACACAGGAGAAATATCCCCCCCTCAAGAAAGGGCAGAGGGACTCCTTCCCACCCCACCTTCTGCTCTGGCTTCATTGCAATGAACATTTCTTTTGCCTCAGCATGCACTCGTTGCCTCTTTTTCTATTTTTATTTCTTTAAATCTATAAATAAAACCCCAAAGAGGAAAAAGGTGCCTATTCCTGCTCATCTGGGGCTTGGGACACCATGCAAGGGTTAGCAGGAGATGGGTAGGGCGTGCTCCAGAGATGCTGGTGGAGAAGCTTGCACGGTGCCTGCTCAGCTGGATAAACTGTGCTTAGCCTCTGCTGTTGTCCCAGGATTTCCTTCTGCAGTCATGTTGTGCTGTGGGGTCCTGTCCTTTTGTCTCCTCTCTCCTCTGACTATCAGGCCTGCAAGCTACCACCTCTGCTGCCCCAAAACCTGGCTGCTGCTACCTTCTCTGGCCTCTTCTCAGGAGATGACACCCTGGAGCCTCTTTGAGGAGCACTTGCAAATCTGCTGAGTGGGGCATGGATATTACAAAATCTCTGCTCAGCTCTTCAGGCTGTCACCTCTGCCTGGGGATTTGGCCAACTGACCCGTCCTCCTCCTGCTCTGTTATCCTCAGGATGAGGAGCTCAGGTGCAGGTCTCCTCCATACAAAGAGAGATGTTGGTTTCAATGGTGTTTTCCTTGGAGAAGAAACTAGTAGTGCTGCTGTCCCATAGGACTGGGACAGGTCCTTCAATGGTTGGGATTGCTGTGCTGGAAACAGCATTCAGCTGAAAGCAGGGAATCTCATGAGAAATCCTGGCTGGCTGGGACCGTTGTATGTGTGTCTTGGTCTTAAGTGAATGAGATGTGCTGTTGTGGCTGGAAACCTTTTATGACTGAACTTTAAATTAAAAATAGTGAATTAACAGTTATTACTGCCTCCTGTTTTTAAAAGTCAGATTTTTTTCCCCAGCGTGCTGTAACATGGCTGGGTAAAACCTTGGTAAAAACGTGTAACCTTGGCTGGGTGCTTTTGTCACTGCAGGGGGCTGCTGCCAGCAGGGATGGGTCAAGCAAGACCCTGGCCCTGGGAAGGGTGCTCTGTTCCCAAGAGCATTCCTCTGTTCCCACAGATGATGCTCTGCAAGAGAGGCTCTTCACCTCCCTATCCCAGCTCCCTCCCCTTACTCCACCTCCCCCTCTTCCTTGCTGGGCTCCCTTTCCCCCCACAGCCAGGTGTGAGAGCCCCCAGGGCTTGGGGTACCCATGGAGGACCCCCCCAACATTGCACCTTCCACTGAAGCCTGGTATTGTGATCCAGGTTAAACATCACCCATAATCCCATTTCCCAGGGTGTCTGCACCTGCATCCTCCCAAAACCACTATCATGGAGGTGGCTCAGTGACGTTTCCAGCCTTGGACGGGCTGGGATCCCGGAAGCACCCTGCTTTCCTCACCACGGCTTTGCTGGGTGGCCTGTTCCTTCCAGAACATCTATTTTGGTCGTGTAAAACTTGCCGGGGAGCAGGGAACAGGGAACAGGCAGCGTGTGAATCACTCGGGGCCAACGGGTTTAAAAATAAACCCAAGCGGCGGCGAGGAGCAGCCGCCAAGCCCCCGGATTCCGGCAGGATTGTGCTCCACACGTCCCAAACCCACCCGTGGGCCCTGGCACCAGCCAGGGAGTTTATTGGGACATGCTTGCAGTGGCAGGCACCTGCATGCATCATGTGTGTGCTTGTAAACGCGTGTGTGCATCGGGTGTGTGCTTGTAAACACGTGTGTGTGGTGTGCGTGGTGTGTGTGTGCTTGTAAACACGTGTGCTTGTGAACACATGCATGCACTTGCATACACGTGGTTTTGGGTCCTCACATCCACTGTGCACACACATGCATAAGGGTCATTGAACACACGTGCATTAAGGGCCCTTGCATGTGTGCACTCACACCCATGCACAAATGCACTTGCTCACACATGCATATGGGTCCTTGCACACTCATGCACAAACTTGCACACGTGCATATAGGTCCTTGCATGCACACACACGTCCATATGGATCCTTGCACACGTGCATGTGTGTCCTTGCCCTCTTGCACATACTTGCACTCACGTGTACACATACACACACACTCGTGAGGTAGGGAGTCCTTCTACACATGTGCATATAGGTGATTGCACACATGCCTGTGGGTCCTTGCAAGCCCATACATTTCTGCACACGCTTGCACACACGTGCAAATGCCCCACGCATCATTGCCCAGACTCACACACAGGCCTGTAGCCACACGTGCTTGCATGTACTTACACACGTGCGTGCGCTCTTGCAGCACCTGTATGTTCTTGCACATGTTTGAACATACGTGCACATTTGTGTAGACTTGCACATGCTTGCACACATGCTCAAACACACATGTACACAGTTGCCAACACTCACACCCCTTCCCACACTCTCAAGCCCCTGCACACCTGAGGTAGCGCACTGGGGAAGCCAGGCCTCCCCCCACCTGGCTGCTGCTTTGGGACTAATTAATTAATTAACGACAACACCAGATATTAAAGCTGCTCAGTCTAATTACAGATCTTTTGGGGTGATGCGGGATGCAGGAGGGAAGTGCTTCCCTCCTGTCCCTTCTGGGGTATCCCCGGGGGGGCAACAGGGGCAGTGTGGGGTCCATCGAGGTGAAAAACTCCACAAGTGCTCCAATTGACCCTTTTTGAGCTTCTTCTGTGTGTTTAAACCCTGCTCTGAGGTGGGAAACAGAAAGGGTTGCAGTCTGGAGGCTACTAGAGGGCTGCAAGGGGAAGATGGGAGGCTGCCCAGCTCCTTGTCCAGCCCGGACTGGGGCTGGGGGGATGATGGGGGCAAAAGGGGGATGGAGGGGGGTGAGGGAGTGGAGGCGGGATGGAGGTGGTGGGGGATGATGGGAGCGATGGGAGACGGGGGAAGGGGAGTGACATGGGGACGATGAGGGGAAAGGGGGTACATGGGGGGATATGAGGAGGATAGGGGCTGGCGGGGGTGTCACAGGGGGTGATGGGGGTCATAGGAAAAGATGGGAGGGATGGGGAGGGAGACCGGGGGTGATGCGGAGGACGGGAGTGTTGGGGGATGATGAGGCGTGATGGGAGGTGATGAGCATGATGGAGGTGATGGGGATGATGGAAGGTAATGGGGGGTGAAGAGGATGATGGTCGTGATGGGGGTGATGGTGGTGATAGGGATAATGGGGATGAAAGGGGTGATGGGGATTCTGGTGGCGGGGCGAGGCGAGGATGATGGTGATGACGAGGACTGATGGAGGGTGATGGCGTGACGGGGGCAGAATGGGGAGACACGGGGGGCGACGGACGAGGGAGAGTGATGGGCGGGGGCTCGGGGTCAGCCCGGCGGGGCGCAGCAGTGGGCGGGACCGGTCTCGCCCCGCCTCTCTTTCCGCCCCCCGCTTCTGATTGGCCACCGCCCCCTCATTATGCTAATACAGCGCCCCTGGGCGGGGCCGTCCGGCTGACGTCACGGGCCCGCTGGCGGGCGCGGGCCGAGCCGAGCCGAGCCGAGAGGTGCCGAGCGGGGCGGTGCCGAGCGGTACCGAGGCCAGCCGAGCGGTGCCGAGCGGTGCCGAGCGGTGCCGGGCGGTGCCGAACGGTGCCGGTCGGGCGGGGCGGGGCGCGGAACGGGCCATGGCGGCGGCGGCGGCGGGCGAGGCGGCGGGGGCGGCGTTCAGCACCGCGAACAGCGGCCGGGTGAACGGGCTGAGTCGCTCGCCCGGCGCCATCGCCATGAAGGACCACGACGCCATCAAGCTGTTCGTGGGGCAGATTCCGCGCAACCTGGAGGAGAGCGACCTCAAGCCGCTCTTCGAGGAGTTCGGCCGCATCTACGAGCTCACCGTGCTCAAGGATCGCTTCACCGGCATGCACAAAGGTGCGGGGGCGGCGGGCCGGGGCACCCCCCGGGTGGGACGCCTGACATGGGGCACCCCGGCGTGGGGCTGTCCTGAGGTGAGGTGGGATACCCTGGGGTGGGAGAGACCCTCTACCCCCGTGAGGGGTTCTGGTGGGACAGCCTGAGGTGTGGGGGACCCTCAGTGAGGTACTCCTCTGGTGGGATGCCCTGGGGTGGGGGGGACCCTCAGTGACGTACTGCTCTCGTGGGATGCCCTGAGGTGTGGGGGTCCCTCAGTGAGGTACTGCTCTGGTGGGATGCCCTGAGGTGTGGGGGGACCCTCAGTGAGGTACTGCTCTGGTGGGATGCCCTGAGGTGTGGGGGGGACCCTCAGTGAGGTACTGCTCTGGTGGGACAGCCTGAGGTGTGGGGGGGTCCCTCAGTGAGGTACTGCTCTGGTGGGACAGCCTGAGGTGTGGGGGGGTCCCTCAGTGAGGTACTGCTCTGGTGGGACAGCCTGAAGTGTGGGGGGGTCCCTCAGTGAGGTACTGCTCTGGTGGGATGCCCTGAGGTGTGGGGGTGACCCTCAGTGAGGTACTGCTCTGGTGGGACAGCCTGAAGTGTGGGGGTCCCTCAGTGAGGTACTGCTCTGATGGGATGCCCTAAGGTGTGGGGGTCCCCAGTGAGGTACTGCTCTGGTGGGATGCCCTAAGGTGTGGGGGGGACCCTCAGTGAGATACCATGCTGGTGGGACAGCCTGAGGTGGAGTATCCTGAGATGGGGAACCCCTCAGGTGTGGCACCACCCATGAAGCAGGACCAGCTGAGGTGTGGGGGTGAGGGGTCCTGTCCCTCAGGTGGGATACCCCTGAGGTGAGGTACCCCTCAAGTGGGACAGCCTGAGATGGATCATCCTGACAAAGGGATACCTCTCAGGTGGGATGCCCTGAGGGTGGGGACCAGCTGAGGAGCTGTGGTACCCCTGTGGTGGTATAAACTGAAATGGAGCACCCTGGCATATAGGGAGACTCCTGGGATAAAGGCACCCCTGAAGTGGGACACCCTGAGTCAAAGGCAACCAAGTGTGAGGTGCCCCTCATATGGCACAGCCTGAGGTAGGATATCTCTGAGATGCAGGCATCCCTGAAATGAGACTTCCCATCAGATGGGACAACCTGAGGTTTGGTACCTAAGTGTGGGCCACCAGTGAAGTGAGATGCCCTGAGATGAGGGTACCCTTCATATGGGACATCCTGAGATGGAGCATCCCAAGACAGGGGTACCTCTAAGGTGGGACATCCGTGAGGCAGAGGCATCTATGAGGTGGGATAACTTGAGGTGGAGCACCCCAAGGTATAGATGGGATGCTTTGAGAGGGGGTCCCATGATCTAAAAGTATGCCTGAGGCTGGAAGCAGTGGTATGGGGCACCTCTGAGATGGGGGTACCTGCGAGGGGATGTACCCCTGAAATGGAGGTATCCCTAAGGTGGACACTCTGAGGTGGGGTACCCAAATACAGGGCACCCCTCACCTGAGGTGGAGATACCCTTGATCTGGAGGCTACCATAAGTATGGGGCACCCCAAGGAGGGGAAACTTCTGGGGTGAACATACCCCTAAGTTGGAGGCAACCTTGATGTAGAGCATGCTGAGATGGGAACACCCCAGTATGGAGCATTTGGATATAAGGCTCCTCCTAAAATTGGGGTACCTCTGAGGAAGAGGGGAGCATCCACCAGGGGTCAGGGTGCTGCTGTCTGGCTTGGGGCACCCCTGGGGTCAGAGCATCACAGGGCAGGGAGCCCTGCAATGAACAATGTTAGCAATGTAGAACATCTGCCCAGCTTGGAGGCACCTGTCTGGCATCAGCACACCCACATGAGTTTTGTGCACCCCTGGAGCTGGAGCACCCCTGGGATACAGGCATGCACTGTGGATGGGGACATGTGCCATGTCTGTGCTGTGTCCCAGGTGCTGTGGCACTGTCACACGGCATGAGGAGCACGGGTGTTTGGAACGATGACACACTGAGGGGTCACATCGGCACCGCCAAGGTCTCCACAGAACCGCCCACCCAAGAGCTGGGGTGTGCAGCACCAGAGCAGGGTCAAGGCACCCCAGGTGTCACCCAGACAGGAGCTACAAGCTGTCACCAAACCCCCGTACCACAGCCAGCACCTGCTTTGTTGGGACTTTCCTGGGAAGCCAAAACTTGGCGTTTGTGGTTGCTGCCTTGTTGATGTCCTTCGGCTATGGGGCTACTGCCTTGACTCTGTCATTTTTGGCACTGTGGCCTCCAACATTTCTCCAGCTGTCTCTGAAGCTGCTTGTGTGCCTGGATCAATGGGATTTGCACCCTTCCAGGCCCCCTCAGCACTTCCTTCAGCGCGGGCTTCAATATCTGCGGCCCAGCCGCGTGATTTAATTGCGGATGCTCCTCTAATTTGAATGGCATTCTCCCTCCCGGCAAGCCTCCAAAGCAGAGCCGCTCCTGCGCCAGCCCTCCGAACTTCTCCAGAATGCCCGGCCACCGTGTACATTGTAGCCTGCAGGAAAAACAGGGAAAAAAAAGAGAGAAAGAAGAGCGAAGAGCAGGAAGCCAACATAATTACAGATGGTAAACACTGGAAATGGCATCGGGACTGAGGCGAGCTGCTGTGCTGATCTCCCCTTCCCACCCGCAGCGGGAGAGCATTGATCTAGGGAGATCTCTCCTTGCTCTCCGTGAGGGCAATGTCCCCAACACCCCAAGGCGGGTGAGGGACCCCATTCCACAGCATCCCCCGCCCTGCCGCCATGCTCCCTCTCCTCCCAGGCACGCTGATTGTACTTATTAAGAGTTATTAATACTTAATCAGCTGGCGGATTTAATTGTGCCAATATTAAAAATGCATCAATGTCAATTTTATTCATTAAATATTTACTTTGTTGAAGGGAAACTGTTTTGCTGCTGTTTTAATATCACTTTCAGATGCTTTTGGATTTGACCCCAGCAAATTGGGGGGAGCCCTCAGGGAGAGAGCGGTGCAGCGGTGGCACAGGCACCAGGAATGCTTCAGGACAGACTGAGAGAAGAGGACCGGACCCTGTCCCCAGGGCTCGCTCGTTGCTGCCAGCTCTGTGTGAGCGAGTGGCTCAGCAGCGTGAGTCAGCGTGGGAAAACCTCACCCCAGGCGTATTCCTGATTTCCAAAGCATCATGGTGTCGAAGGAGCCAGAGCACCAGAATCTCATCCCAAGGAGGATGCTTAGGGCTGGGAGAAACGTGGTGGCAAGACAGGGCGCACAGCCTTGCCACCTGGAGATCTGCTTCCTGCAGGACTTGGAAACCTGTGGCTTTCCCCAGGGCTGGGGTCAGAGCACCGCTACCTGTGTGCTGCCTGCTCCTCGCTCGCTCCTTCCTTCGTCCTACTGCTCTATCTTCTACCTTGTTCTGGGGGTGAATTGTGATGCTGTGTGTGCCCATCTGGGTGTAGAGTACCAGGGTACCAGGATATTGGATGCCATGGGGCCAGGGTGTCAGTGTGACAGGATGGTGGATGCCACAGTGCCAGGATGCTGGATGCCATGGTGCTGAGGTGATGGATGCCACCATGCCAGGGTGCCAGATCCCAGGTTTTAGACTGCCAGGGTGCCAGAATGCTGAATGCCAGGGTGCCAGGGTATCAGAGTGCTGGGATGCTGTGGTGCTGAGGTGCTGAATGCCACCATGCCAGGTTGCTGGGGTTCTGGATGCCACTGTGCCAGGGTGCCAGAGTGCTGGATGCCAGATACCACAGGAGCAGGGTTCTGGATGCCAGGGTGTCAAGTACCATGGTGCTGGGGTGCCGGATGCCGCAGTACCAGCGTGCTGGATATCACTGTGTTGGAGACACCACAGTGCCACCATATCAGCTGTGCCACCAGCTCCCTGTGTGCTCAGGGTGCTGTGGCAATACCAGGCTGGACACTGATCCCATCTCCCTGTCTCCACAGGCTGTGCCTTCCTTACCTACTGCGCCCGTGACTCCGCACTGAAGGCACAGAGTGCTCTGCATGAGCAGAAGACACTGCCAGGGGTAAGTGACACCCAGGGGTCGAGTTGAGCTGGAGCAGCGCCTGGTGACACCTCCCCAAATCATGGAAGTCTTAAATGATACCGGGGGATTGGGGTGAGCCAGGGCGGGGGCTGGTGACACCTCCCCGAGGCACGGGAGCCGCTTCCAGCGGCCGCAAACCGAGGCATCGATTTTCCAGCCGCCCACGTGCTGTTGCGCTTTCTGTGGGCTCCGACCTCCCGAGCTTAACAAAGTGAAAATAAATATTTAATTATTCGCCTAAATAAAAATCAATAGGCCCGCGGGTTGGCTGGGGAAAGAGCCGGGGCCCATGAATATCAATCCCTGCTCTGTGTGTGTGGAGCTGACAGAGCAGGGAGAGAGGTTTGTGCGGATGTGGCTTCCTGAGCCGTGCTCTCACCAGTGGGGCCATGCTTCAGTAGGTTCAAGAGTTAACAGCCCTCCTGGCAGCCTAAATGGGGCTGGGGTCAGGCCCTGCCTGGGAGTTCTCATCAGGCACACGTGTGTGTGTGAGGCTACTGCCATGGCCACTCACTTTGGTGCTGGGGGTGTGTGTGTGTGTATGTAAGCATGTGTGTGCACATGGACATGCGGGCACACGCCCCACAGGGGCTCACAGCTGTGTCCACCTCTGTGTGTGTGCACACAGCAGTGCAGGGGACTGTGTGCTTGTGCTCACAGGTGCTCACACCTGCCTGTGCTGAGCACCCCTTCTGTGCCTGCGCACACCCATGTGTACACACTTGTGTACATGCTTGGGTACACACCCATGAGTGCCTGTGAACACACCTCTGTGTCTGTGCACACCTATCTGCTTGTGCACCCAAGCACACCCATGTGTGTTTATGTACAACCCCTCTACCTGTGCACACCCCTGAATAGTTGTGCATCCCTCCTGTACCTGTGCTCGCCCTCTGTGCCTGCTCATACCCCTTGTACCTGTACTCACACCTATATCTGTGCTCACATACCCTGTACCTGCTCATACCACCTGTACCTGTGCTCACGCCCTATGCATCCCCTGTACGTGTATTCATACACTTCTACCTGTGCTCACCCCTGTACCTGCTCACAGACATCTACCTGTGCTCGCACCTGTCCCTGCTGACACCCTGTACCTGCCCACTCCCCGTACCTGTACTCACATCCCTGTACCTGCTGACGCCCGGTACCTGCGCACCCCCCGTGTTCCCACCCTTGCCCCCCGCCCCACCCAGGCCCCGCCCCCGGCGTGTCGGGGGACCGGGGGCGTGTCCAAAGTGTGATGGGCGTGTCCGCAATGAGGCCCCGCCCCCCGCCCGGCCCGGCTCGGCTCGGCTCGGCTCGGCGGGGCTGCAGCCGCTCCGCCCTGTGCCCCGCCCCCGCGCGCCGCTGCGCGAGCCCAGCCGAATCCAGCCGAGCCGAACCCGATCCCGGCGAGCCTAGCCGAACCCAACCCAGCCGAGCCCGGCCCTGCCGAGCTGCGCCGAGCTAAGCCGAGCCCGGCCGAGCCGCCTCGGGTGGAGCCGAGCGCAGCCGAGCTCAGCCGAACCGCTTCGGTGGGGCCGGCGGTCCGGCCTGTCCGGCCATGCAGCTGCCGCAGGTGCCGGCGCCGGGACCGCGGCCGCCCGTGCTGTGGGTGCCCGCCGGCTCCAAGATCCTCTGCATCGAGGTAGGGCCCCGCCTTTGTCTGCCGCCGCCTTCGCCCGGCCCGGCACGGCCCGGCACCGCCCGGCAGCCTCCGCTCGCGCCGGGGTGGGAGAGCTGCACCGGGGGGGTTGTAGGAGGGATGTGGGTGATGGCAAAGGGTAGTATCTGCTCCCGGGGATGCTGTATGGGAGTGGGGGTGATGGCGAGGGTGTGGATCCTTGCTCCTGGGGATGGTCATGGAGGGCGTATCTGCACACAGGGATGAGGATAGAGGGGTTTTGGTAGGGAGGTGCATCTGCTCCCAGGGGGGTCGTCGGGTGTGGGTGTTGCAGGGTGTATCTGCACGCAGGGATGGGGATTGGGAGTGTTTGTGACAGGGTTTATCTGCTCCCAGGGATGGGTGTTGGAGATGGAGGAGTGTTGGTGAGGAGGGTGTATTTGCACAGAAGAATGGGGCTGGAGGGCTGTTGGTGAAGGGATGTATCTGCACCCACAGATGGGGTGCGTGGGTGTAAGTGTTGCTGTGCAGGGTGTATCTGCACCCAGGCATGGGGTGCATGTGTTGGCAGGGTGATTGTTGGTGATGAGGGTGTATTTGCACTTACAGATGGGGGCTGTGTGTGTCTGTACGTGTGGCCAAGAGGGTATATCTGCACACAGGGAAGGGTAGGGTGTCGGCAGCTGTATCTGGACCCAGGGAGGCTGTGGTGTGGGTGTAGGCAAGGAAGGTGTTCTGGCACCCGGGAATGTTGGGGGTGTGTTTGCAGGCAGGGATGGAGGATCATGGTGAGGAGGTGTATCTGCCTCCAGTGATGGGTTTGGGGTGTGTGTGTTGGCTGGAGGGTGTATTTTTCTACCACAGGTTTGCGTGTGTGTGCATGTGTGCAAGGGGCTGCACTTGGGGGGTGTTGCACCCGCAGGCAGTGCAGGGAGGGGTGTGTGCATTTGCAGGGGTATGGCTTTGATCCCCGGGTGTGTGCAGGTGAGTGTTGGTGGGTGTGCAAGCACGTGGGTGTCTGTGTGTGGGAAGAGGAGCTCAGGGTGATGGTGATAGGGTGTGGGTGCACATGGGCCGGGGGTGTGTGGGCACACTGGGTGTGACAGGGAGTGCAGGTGTGTGTAGGTGTTGCACTGGGCACCACACGTGGTGACCATGGGAATGGGATGTCCATGTCCAAAGTGTCCGAGCCAGAGGGCTCCCAGGAGTCTCACTGTGGGTCCTGCTGCTAACACGGGAAACTGAGGCAAGGGGCATTCATTGTGTCCCCGGCGCTGGCTGTGCGTGCCTGCGGCTGTGTGTGATCCATGGCGGCAGGGAAGGCAGGCTCTGTGGGTGCTGCGTGGCACACACACCGGGGCTGTCGATTGCCCGCAGGGCTGTGTGCGGTGGGGCATGGCCACACGTGGGTGTGCCATGGTTCTGGGACAGTGGTGAGTGCGGCGCTGCGTGGGCACAGGAGTGTGCTCTGGAGGCGTACGGCTGTGCTGGGGGATTGGGGGTGGGTGTGCTTGGGGGTGCTGTGGGTCTGTGGTTGTGTTCAGAGATGTGTGGGCATGTGCAGTGTGTGTGTCAGGGTGGTCATGCATGTGCAGCGTTGTGCAGTGGTGTGGCTGTCCCCAGACAGGCTGTGTGGTCTCCTGTTGGTTATCTCCAGGGCTCTGTCAAGGTGTTCCCATGATGAGTGACTGCCAATACCTCGGTTCCTGTCTCCCTGGGCTGGCATGGACCTGAGGCTCCCATGGGCACTCGCTGCTCCGGTGTCAGCTGCATCTCCTTTGAGTGCATAGTGGCCTGCTGGATCCTCTGTCTGTTGGTTGTGAGGACAAGGAAGAGGAATATGATGCCAAGGAAGTGACCCTGTCCCACTGGGCACATCCCCAGGCAGTGATTCTATGGGTTGGCTCTCCCTGGTACCCAGGCACTTGTGGGGGCTCAGAATTTGGGTGGGGGACAGTACCTGAGCAGTCAGGAGGTGGTTTAGCAACTGCTGGTGACCCTCTGTGCTATGGAACACCAGTGGTTTGGCCGTGGGGTAGCTGGGGCTGTGTGGACTGCTGGTGATGGTGGGTGCTGGAACACCCCAAGCAGGGTGTCACTATGTCCTTGGGGTGTGGGAGATGGCTAGGAGTTGGGGGTGGATGAATAGATGGATGCTGTGGCAGTGGAAAGGTGCATGGTTGCAAGATGGGAGATGGATGGGCAGATGTAAGGGTGGTACAGGGATAGATTGGTATTGGGAATATGGATGGGTATTGGGGTGGATGGGTGTTGGGGGATGGATGCAGGCAATATAGATAGATGCTATGGGAATGGATGGGTGTATGGGAATGGATGTTGGGGATATGGATGGATGCAGTGGGGATGGACGGGTGTTATGAGAGTGGGTGTTGGGGATGTGGATGGGTTCTATGGGGATGGATGGATGCTATGGGAATGGGTGTTGGAGTATGGCTGGATGAATCCTGGGTGTGGGTGTGTGGGTGATTGTGTGGGTGTTCAGGATGGATGGATGGATGGATGGGTGTTGCAGGGTGGGCGGGTGGGTGTCAGGAGCAGGAGGAAATGCCTGGGTGGCTGTTTAGTGTGGGAGGATGGATAGAGGGCTGTGTGGACACGGTGCAGGGGTGCTGTGGGGACAACCAGAAGGTCTGGGTGCCACAGGGGGTCACCAAGCACCCTGTGGTGGGCACATGGCAATGCCAAGGGTGCCAAAACCCCCTTCTGGGGGTGTCTAGAGGCCAGGACAATTTCTCCTCAGTGCGGTGTGGCAGCCCTGGGGTAGGTTAGCTGGTCCCCGAGGCCTGACATTTATAAACATCAGCCGCTCCCGGGGAATCAATACAGTTTAATAACCGGCGAGCGGAGACGGGAGACACATCAAAATGACACTCTGCGGCTCCGTAAATGTTATTCTAAATCATCCTCACTGGGTTTATTACATTAAGCATACAGCAGCAGGCATGGGAAATTTATTCCATCAAAGGCCATCGCGCTGGTTAATGGGGCTGGTGGGTCAGTGGAGGGGGGCAGCTCCCCCAAAATGGGGTTCCCTCCTCCTGGCCGTGGCAGGGATGTGAGGGACGGCAGGGATGTGCATGACAGCAGGGTTCTGGGTTTAGGGTCTGGGTGCTGTCACAGCCTCCTGAGTTTGCGGTGAGCCAAAGCCTGCCCCAGGTGGGTGTTTGGGGGACTGGTGACATAATGGGTGACACTGTGAGGTGTCCCTCGGTGCTACCCTGTGCCACCCCATGACTCGTGGGGACTCAATCCCTGCCCTGGACCATCCCCAGCTCTGCGCTGACATTTCTCTCCATGTTTCCCTGGAGACGAGGCAGTTGCTGTGGAAACCTCCCTCCTCTTCTCTCTTGCCCATCCTCTTCCTCACCCTGATGTGAGGGGGACTGGCTCTGCCCCCACCTAGCCCCAAAATTTAGGGGCCCCTTCCAGGTGTGCAGCGGGGGACATCTGGGATGAGGATGCACACGCACGTGGGGGCGCCTGTCCCCGCGTGTGCTCAAGGTGTGTTCGTGTGCGCACCCCCGCGCTGTCATGTGTGACATCTCGCCGTTGCCGTGGCGACCCCATCGAGCACATGGCTCCGGCTCCGCAGCATCGTGGGGGAAGCACGCTTGTTGCCATGGAAATGGCCATAATTGTAGCATTTTTCGGCTAAAGGAGGGGAAAAAGGAGGGGGAGAGGGGAGGAGAAATGGCTCCATGGGGCAGCGGGCCAGGGATGTGCCTGCCAGCCGAGCATGTCCTGCTGCACAGGGGTGTCATGCTCATGGGTGCACACGGCGGTGACAAGGATGAGGCCAAATTTGGGTGAGGTTTGGGAAAAGAAGCGCAATGGTGCCAGAGGGGCCAGGGCCAGCGGGGTGCTGCTGCTGCCTCTGCAGTCCTTTGCAGTCGAGGAAAGTGGGCAGGCGGCCAAGCCTGGCACTGGCTGCCCCGCGGGCGCCTGCAGCACTGGGTGCCCATAGCCAGGGCCAGAGCATTGCTCTTTGCACGTGTCATCCCCGGGTTGCTGTGGCCACAAGCCCCAGATCTGTTCATGCAGGTCCCTCCCCTTTTCCCCAGCTTCCGGTGCCAGTCAGTGGCCAAATCTTGCTGTTCCCCATGGAAAGGGTTCAGGGGCCACCACACTGACCACCCGCTCTCACTTGTGTTGCAGATGAACCGCCCCATCCAGGTGAAGCCGGCCGACAGCGAGGGCCGAGGAGGTAGGTCCCCAATTCTCCAGATGCCTGGCACGGGCAGGAGGGCACAGGGTCACCCAGGAGGTGATAGGGGACATGGTGGCATCACAAGGGCTGCTGTGGGAAGGTTGGTTTGCAGAGGAATCCAGGAAAGGAGCTGCCTTTGCTGGTGGCACCCAAACATGGGTGCAGAGCAAATGCCATGTTCTGTCTTCTTGTCTGGTCAGCTGAGGGGAACATCCTGATGTCATCCTGGGAATGTCCTAAAGTCATACTATGCGCATTCCAGCATCTTGGGGCACAGGGCATCAGTCAGCTGCTCTCCCTCACCACTTAATTTACCAAACAACACAATTCCCTCTCCAGAGCTGCCCGGGGACCCCAGGGCAAGAGTCGGCTACATGTGGCCCAAGCCCCTCTCAAACTACCACTCCCTCAAATTCTTTGTGAGCATTTACCACTCGTTGGGCTGTGGCACTGCCAGGCTGAAGTGATCATTTGAACAGAATTGCAGGAATTGGATCAAAATCCCACATCTGTTGTGTTGCTGGGCAGGTAGGCGCCATCGGACATGCAGGATGCTCCTGTAGGGCTGCCTGCACTTCACAGGATAGCTGGGGTAGATCCCCCCTATCCCAGCCCTGTTATTAAACACACTGGGAGCTGGTCCCAGCACATCCCAAAGGGACCCAGTGAACAGATTAGCCACTTACCAAGCGTAATTAGTGAAGGATTAAAAATCGATGGGTGAGCTGGGGTCCTGTCTCCAGCCCCCTCACCCAGGAGGCAACACTGGGTTGCCCAGCCCACTCCCCCTGGGAGGTGGTTTATGTTTAACTAGACAACACACGAGCCCTATTCCCTTAACTAATTTTCCTGGTACCTTAACGGACAAAGCATTCATCGTCTCCTGCCATTATTTATTTATTTCCCCAGCAACGCTCTTGACAGGGCACCTTATTTCCTTTGTCAAATGCCATTAGCGTGCGGCGGGAGCACGCGGCCGCACAAGACAGATGCTGGTAATAATCATGAAATTCTCATTATTTACTATCCCTTCTCTTGTGTTTGGGTTATTGATGTCCCCTGGGCATGGCTGGAGGCTGTGGGCTGTTCTGCGAGTCGATCACACGAGGGTGATCACCTCTAGTTTGTGGGTTTTCTTTGTTCCACCACATCCTGCCCCAGTGCTGGGGGAGCCAGCCCCGCCATCCCTGGGAAAAGCCCCAGCTCCACTCCCTAAAGCAAGGGTTCTTCCAGGATTCACCCCTCAGCAATTTCCCCACAGGAGAGGTTTTCCCTGAGTGTTCTGTAGGATGGAGATGATAAGCCTAGCACCTTCTCTGTGGGATTGGTGTCACTCCCTCCCTCTGATGTCACTTGGCTCCTTCCCCTCCATACACCATTTATGATGAGGGGTTGGGATGGTGAGAGACCTCCCACTCCGATGGGCTTGGTTTTGTTTTTAGAAGACAGGAAGCTCTTTGTGGGCATGCTGGGGAAGCAGCAGAGCGAGGACGACGTCCGCCGCCTCTTTGAACCCTTCGGCCAGATTGAGGAATGCACCATCCTCCGAGGGCCTGATGGAGCCAGCAAAGGTGGGCTTTGGGGCACTGGGTAGGCACCCTCAGTGGACCAACAGTGGCCAAATCCAACCTGTCCCGTGTTCCCTCTGTTCCCTTAGGTTGTGCCTTTGTGAAATATGGCAGCCACGCTGAGGCACAGGCTGCCATCAACAGCCTGCACGGCAGCCAAACCATGCCGGTAAGTGCCAGGCTCGCACCCTGCCCCAGCTGACCCCATGCTGCCTGCTTAATCCAATCACCCACTAATTTGATCCTCAGTCTAATTGCATCAAAATCTTACAGACTGGCAATTTGTTGGCCATATCACCCCAGGTTCCTCCTTGCCAGGATGCTGAGACCCAGAGGTGGGAGCGTGGGGCTAATTCTCTCCATGCCAGAGAAAGGGGCAGTTTAATTAATGCTGAAGGTCAGAATTGTGTACAAGGAAGGGGAAAGGAAGCACAGGTCAGGGAGTTGCCACCGGGGAGAAAAACTGGCTATAATTAAACCTCACATCGATCACTGGTTGCTGCTGCCAAGCTGGGCAGTGTCCCCAGCGCTGAGGATGCTGCAGACGCTGCGAGCCACACCCACAGCAGGTACACAGTTTGGGGGCATTGCTGTGGTACCATCAGCCCCATTTTCCCCCCACCTCAGGGCGCCTCGTCCAGCCTGGTGGTGAAGTTTGCAGACACGGATAAGGAGAGGACCCTGCGGCGGATGCATCAGATGGCGGGGCAGCTGGGCATCTTCAACCCCATGACCATCCAGTTTGGCGCCTACGGGGCCTACACGCAAGCGGTAGGAGCTGCTGCAGACCAGGGGCTTTGGGAGACCCCCGTGTGTGGGGGGGCTGGTTTGGCCCCTGAAAGCACCAGTGCCAGGGGGTGTGGATGCCTGGCAGGCTTGGTGTATCTCTGTTTGAGGGCAGATCCAGGGCTTCCTCCCCATAGCTGTGGGTGGTTGTAGGGTTCAGTGGTCCCATGTTTAGCACGACCAAGAGTTCTGTCCCTGGATCTGGGTGGCATTTTTCCCTTTGAATCTATCCAAAGCAGAGATGCTGATTTACCCTCCCCTCTCTCTCCCTCTCTCTGCCTCCTATTCTCTGTCCCCTTTCCCCCTTTCCTTCTCGAAGATCATGCAGCAGCAGGCAGCCCTGATGGCGGCCGCACAGGGCACCTGCCTCAACCCCATGGCCGCCATCGCTGCCGCCCAGATGCAACAAATGGCCGCCTTCAATGTCAGCGGGCTGGTGGCTGCCCCCCTCACACCCTCTTCAGGTAGGACCCCCACATTAGCCCCTTGGCATCCTCAGGGGCCAGTCTCGGGGTGATGCCAGCACTGACGCTGTGCTCCTGCAGGTACAAGCACCCCTCCGGGGATCAGCACAGCTCCGGTGCCCAGCATCGCCACGCCCATTGGGGTGAATGGCTTCAGCCCGCTGCCACCCCAGACCAACGGGCAGCCCGCCTCCGAGACCATCTACACCAACGGCATCCATCCCTACCCAGGTACAGCCCCCGGCGCTGGGACAGTGCTTGGCTCATGCACAATGCTTCAGGGGTGCTCGCCATCTCAGGAACATGCTGGATGAATCAGCCACGTGCTCCTGTGGCAGCGCTGCAGGGAGGGGGGAATTCAGGCAGGGAGCAGCTCTGCCCCTCCATGGTGGCACTTGGCCAGGAACCCTTTCCCGTGGGAGCTGCGCATGCATCCCTGGCTTTCTCTGGCTTATTCTGTCTTCCTTTCCTTTCTCTTCTCTTCCCAGCTCAAAGCCCCACGGTGGCAGATCCCCTTCAGCAGGCCTACGCCGGCATGCAGCACTATGCAGGTCTCAAACTTTTGCTTCCCACTCCTTCCCTCTCTCCCCTCTTTGTTCCTCACTCTTATTTTTGGGAGGTGAACATCACCCTGGGGTTGAACATTGAACTGGGGCAGCGTATTTGGGCACGGATTCATGAGGGGAGCACCAGGTGCTGTGCTGTGGCAGGAACTCCAGGGTGGCGATGCCGATGAAAGCCCCGTTCCCTCATCCCACTGGCTCCTGTCATGGCCCCCCATGCAAATTTTGGATGGTGCAAAGTGAATTTTAGTACCCACGGGGCTGAGAGAGCTCCATGGGCAAGTCCTGGAAGCGGTATCGAAAAGAGGGGGTGAGATCTGGGAGGTGACAGAGGGCCAGCTCCACACTAAGACACCAAAAGTCTTTGGATTTTCATCACATGACCAAATCTGATAGCCAAGGACATGGGCTGTGGAGGGATGGGAGGGATGTGTAAATATGTCAAGCCCAGCAGCCATTTAATTAGGAGCATTGACAGCAATGTCCAGCTTTGCAACAGAAAATCAAGTTTTGGACCCCAAATCTTTGGGGTTTTTCAACCAAAAGTACCATCTTTCCTCAGCCTTGAGGCTGTATTACTGCTATCACCAGCATCCCTCCCAGGAGAGCTGTTCCCACATCCCTGGTGTGTCAGGAGGGGTGGGAAAGGCAGAGCCAGCAGTCGTGGGGCAGGAGAGGCCCCTTGATCACAGGTGGCAGCAGGGGACTTGCCTGTCTCAGTTCTTTCCGTGGCTGGGGCGGCTGCTGTGGCCTCAGCTTCTTGTTTCTCTCTTCCAGCAGCATATCCCACTGCCTACGCTCCCATCAGCCAAGCCTTTCCCCAGCAAGCGCCCCTCATCCCACAGCAGCAGAGAGAAGGTGAGGGGTGGGAGTCACCCCATGTGGGGCCAAGGGCTCCTCGGTGTCCCCCTGGGGTGACCCCACCTCGCAGCTGACATGTCCTGTCCTCTGTGTGTCACCCAGGTCCCGAGGGCTGTAACCTGTTTATTTATCACCTGCCCCAGGAGTTCGGGGATGCGGAGCTCACGCAGATGTTTTTGCCTTTCGGCAACGTCATCTCTGCCAAAGTCTTTGTGGACCGTGCCACCAACCAGAGTAAATGCTTTGGTAAGTCCTGGGGTGTGGCTCTCCCTGGTGTCCTAGCTCAGGGCTCCAGCTCTTCCCAGTCCTTAGCTCAAGGTTCCAGCTATCCTTAACATTGCAGTTTGTAGCTCTGGCTCTTCCTCAACATCCCAACTCAGGGGTCTGGCACTCTTCAGCATCTCATTTTAACTCTCCTCAACATGCTAGCTCTTGCCAGTCTCCAGCTCCAGAGTCCTATTCTCTCTGGTCTCCAGCCTGGAGGTCCAGCTCTCTTAATTCTGGCTCAGGGGGTCTGTGTCTCCCTAAATCCCAGCTCAAGGACTTGGCTCTCCCCAGTCTTCCCAGCTTGGGAGTCTGGCTCTTGCTGACAGCCCAGCTCAGAGCATCTGCATCTCAGGAGTCCATCTCTCCCTGAAGTCTCTGCGTGGGAGTCTGTCTCTCCAACATCCCTCTTTCTCTGGTCTCCAGCTCAGATGTCCATGTCTCCCTGCTGTCCCTTGCTTGGGGTCCAGCTCTCCCCTGTGCCCCCAGCTCAGGGATCTGTATCTCCCTCTCACACACCTCGGTGTTCCCACAGACCTTGTCAGCTTAGTGTCCCCATAGACTCATCCCATCCTGGTGTCCCCACAGACCCCATCACCTCAGTGTCCCTGCAGCCCCTATCACTTTAACAGACCCTGTCACCCCAGTGACCACACAAATCTCATCCCACAGTGTCCCTGCAGACGACTCCAGTGTCCTGTGGACCCTCTTATGCTGCTGTCCTCGCAGCCCTGTCACCTCAGTGTCCCTGCAGACCTCGGTGTCCCTGCAGGTGCCATCACCTGTCACCCAATCCCCTGCAACCTGGGGCTGTGATGTTACCTCAGGATTCCCTCTCCTAGCACTCCCAAACCAGGAGCATCCCACAGGATTTCAGTGCCTGGGTTGAGGTGAGGCAGCTGCCTGTGACGTGTGTGGTGACAAGCCCGTGTCCCCTCCCCGCCAGGTTTCGTCAGTTTTGACAATCCAGCGAGTGCTCAGGCGGCCATTCAGGCCATGAATGGCTTCCAGATCGGCATGAAGAGGCTAAAAGTGCAGCTAAAGCGGCCGAAAGACGCCAACAGACCCTACTGACCCCAGCTCAGCCTGCAGAGAGGTGAGGGGGCCTGGCCCTGGGGGCATGGAGGTCATGGAACGATGGTGTTACAAGTGTGTGCAGGGATCTCTGCCTGGCACCACCCAATGGATCTGAGTGCCTCCCTCCATCCTTCCCTCCCTCCATCCCCACAAGCAGGCTGACAAACAACCTTTTCCTTCCCTTTCAGGTCGGACGTCCTGCAGTGTCTGACGACTTTCCCCTTCCCCAAGTCCAGTATCCAAACCCGTAACTCTCTTTCTTTGCAACACATCCTGGGGGAGGAAGAGGAGGAGGTGAAGGAGAAAATGGCAAAGAAGAGAGTGTTTTGGTTGTAGCTTTTCCTTTTTGAATTTTTTCCCAAACTGGTCTTGTTTGTTGTTTAACGGGCATGAGAGGAAGACAAGGAAAGAGGGGAGCGATGCGGTTGCCAGGGCTGCGATTCGCTGCCGGCCGCTCGCCGGGACTCACTGGATCCCTCACTGGGAGCAAGGCCGATGGCTCCAGGCAGCTGGGCCATCAGTTGTTTTTTGGATTTTTTTTTAAAGCACTCATTTGCTGCTACCGATTTCCAAGGAGAAACGAGGAAAAGAGGCTCCAAATGGATTCTTAAACCAAAGCCGGTGGGACGGGACCAGCCTCGGGCACTTCACCTGGAAGATGTTTGTTTGGAAAATAAAGAAAAACGGCAAGATTTTCCTTTTTCCCTGCATTGGGGAAAAAAAAAAAAAGAAGAAGGATCAAAGTATGTTGGACTTATAGAAGATATATATAAATAAGTATATATATATATATATCCCATGGAGCAGGGTGGCGGGACACACGCTTCCCCTGCTTGTCACTGGCACAGGGACATAGGATTACTTGTTTCAGAGTCATATCATTCCTTAGAGTTTAGGGACCAAAGGACTATTGCTTTTTTAAAATATATCTATAAATAAATTAATTTAAAAAAAACAAAACACAAAAAAACATCAGGAAAGGAGGAGAAAATCCAACAAAAATTAAGAAGGTTGAGTAAAACCCTCGGGCCTTCAGAGCCACGAGTGTTTCCTACAGGGCTTGGATTTGGGGGGTTCAAGGGCTTGGTTTTGGGGGCCAATTCGTGGCTGGGGACTGGGGGGATGCAGAGGGGATTTTGGGGGCTGCAGTGGCTCCCCCAACTCCATGGCCCAGGGGGAGTTGGAGCCCCTTGGTCACCTCTGGCAGAGGGCGTAGTGATGTGGTTCTTTACATTTTGGGTTGGTTTGGGGGGATTTTTGGGTTGGGGTTTTTTTTTCCAGCCAAAAAAACTTAAACAGAAAAATGTGAGGTTTCGGCCAAAATGAAGTGAAGCGAAATAAACTTATTTTGTCAAAATCGTCACCTTCGTTGGTTCTTTGTAGCAATCACTGCCGCGTTCACCACCCAAACATGAAACCAGGGCTCCTATTGTGGCCAGCTCGGCTCCAGCTGGGCTGGAGCATCCACCAGGGATTTGGTGAGGCTGGGAGAGGACCATAGGCCTCCCTTTACTTGCTTTTTCATAAGAATTGCTATTTTGGAGCAATTCACCCTGGCTGCAGAGGGAATCAGGACAGGACACAGCCTCCCCTGTGGTTTCACTGATCTTTCCAAGGGATGGAGGAGATTCAGGGGGATGTGACCATGTCCCATGGGATGTCCCTTTGCACTTGTGGGTACAGCCAAGTGACTGCCATGACCCTGGGAAAGTGACTTATTTTTTATTTGAGGAGAGGAGAAAACCTCAAACCCCACAATTTTAAGCAAAACCTCCCCAGGGAGTGGGTGGCAGGACCAGGGAGAGGGAATGGCCACCAGCCCAGGTTTGGGTGGCCCTTGGGTGCATGGAGCAGCCAGTGTGGGACAAGAGGGGATGGGCATATGTTGGGGTTCAGGCAGGACAGAGGACAGGGACACGACAGAAGTGACACTGAGTGCACCCATTGGGGTAATGAACATCTCAGGACTTAGGTGGTGACTGTACCAAAACCAAGAAAATCTTATATGAATTCTTAAATTCCATCATAAATCCTGGCTGAAATCGTGGCCTCGTGCTGCTGTGAGTGACCCAGAGAGCCCCTGGGCTGTGCCAGCAGTGCCCAGTGCCCTCTGCCTGCCCTGAGCCCTGGCAGCCTCTGGGCTATCTCTGCTGGTTTCCATCCAGCAGATGCAGCTGTGCTGGCAGTGCCTCTGTGTCCATGAAGTTACTGGGATTGGCTTGGGCTGAAATAAAACGCTGTCCCTGGGAGGTTCCTTTTCATCTGAGTCTCTTCTGCAGTGCCAGTGCCTGGGGGGCTGCTCTGTGGGGTCCCAAGTCCCCATCCCTGAGGCACAATCCCTTCTCCACTGTGTTCTGCCTGCACAGCACCATCCCTTTGCCATGATGGGAGAGTGGTTCCCTCCCAGCCCTGTCTCAAAGCTGCATCAATTCTCTATGACACTGCCCCACCATCCCACCCCTTCCCCTCAATCCTATCCCTTCCCCATGAATCTTTCCTTTCTGCATGATCCCACCTTCTTCTCAATCCCACCCCTTCCCCAAGGTACCATCCCTTGTTTCCCGCCCCTTCTCCACAATCCTATAATTTCTCATGATCCTATTCCTTCCCAGTGCCCCCATCCTTTCCCCAGGCTCCAATCCCTTCCCTGTGCCCCTGTTCCTCTCTAGCACTCCCACCCTTCCCCTGAATCCCATTCCATTCCTGTAATCCCATCTCTTTCCTGTGATCCCATCCCATCCCATCCCATCCCATCCCATCCCATCCCATCCCATCCCATCCCATCCCATCCCATCCCATCCCATCCCTTTCCTGTGCCTCTTTCCTTTCCTCTCCTTACAACCCCACTCCCTCCCTGTGGCCCCCATCCCTTCCCCAGCTTCCCTTCCCATGCCCCACACTTTAATCTCAGTGAAATCCACAAACACTGATTCCTTTTCTCTTTTTTTTCCTATGTTTTTGGGTTTGTTTTGGTTGTTCGGTTTTTTTTTTTGCTTCAGTTTCTCATCATTGATAAAAACACCGTCACTGCCAAAGCCGAGCCCCCAGTCACGCCGGACCCATGGCTCCTTCTCCACGCTGCCACAGGGTCGGGGACAGTGGGAAGGGGACAGGGAGGGGATAAGGGACAGCTGAACCCGCCTGGTGCTTGCAGGGTGCCCAACGCCCACGAACAGGTGGAGCCGCTGATGGTGCCGCAGCTCTGCCCTGCCTGGGGGGCTCCAAACCCGCTCGGCCCCTGCCCAGCCTCGCCCGGGGGCTCACTCGGGGCCCGGAGCTCCCGGGGTCCCCCCGTCACTGCCGCCATTCAGTTTGTGTACACCTGAGTCCCGATCACACGCATGATCTCCTTCTGGATTTTGGGGTCCTGAGTATTGATATTGGCGTCTCCCACTTGGCCATCCTCATACCTGCAAGAGGAGAGGGGGATGAGGGGGGTCCTGAGGGGGTCCCGCAGGTGCAGCAGGGTGGGCGCAGCCAGACTCACACAAAGAAGAAGCGTGTGCAGACGTGGTCCGAGACGGGGCAGACCCAGATGTTGCCGTGTTTCTGCAGGTCCTTGGAGGTGATCACTGCTGGGGCAGGGCGCCGTTGGATGCGGGACAGAGGGGCTGTCTGGGCACAGCCCATTGCGGGGAGCCTCCATCCCTCCACCCACCCACCTGGTGCCCCTATGGGTGCTGCCCGTCCCCCCCATTATCCCCCCCATCCCCACACCTTCGCAAAGCGCGATGCAGTTCAGGTTGCGGCTCTGGAGGAAGCGGGACTGGATGGAGCGGGTCTGTGGGAAGAGCAGCCTGTGTTACCACTCTGTCCCCAGCACCCATGGGTGCCATGTCCCCATTCCCATCCTGCCCCAGTGTCCCCTGGCCCACTATTATCCCCCTCATCACCTGGGGGATCGTGTTCATCCGGTTGTACCGCTGCACCAGCTCATCCTTCGATGGCATCCGGTGCTGCCCTTTCCCCATTCCTGTGGAAGAAGCAAGGCAGGGGCTGTCAGTCTCTTAGGGAACACCCTGGGGTGATGTAGGGACACATGCCACAGACAGGGATGGCCACCCTCAGTGCTCCCACCCTGCAGCTGAGCCCTAGGAACCCCCTAAAAGTGTGCACACAGCTTCTGAAGCCTAGAAAATGTTGGAGGTTTGATTCTTTGGTGTGTAGGAAAGCCCCAGCGTGGCTGGGAAGAGGCTGATGTGATGGGATTGATACAGGAGCTGCCTCCTGCGCAGCTTCTCCAGCCAGCACGATGCCAAACCTCCCCTTGCCCATGCAGGGAGTGGGAATGGGAGCACAGGCAGGACCAGGCAGCACAGGCAGGACCGGGCAGTGCAGGCAGCCTCTTACCTGAGTATCCAAAGGAAATACTGGAGATGGGGCTCAGATAGATGCCCTTGCCATAGGCTGCTCCATGCAGCTTGTGGGAAAATACCAGGGTGAGCGTGGTGGGATCACCCAAACAACTTGGGCACAGCAGTAGTGGAGGAAGCCTGTCAGTTCCCAGTGCCTGCCCCCTCCCTGCCTTCCTGCCCCCTCCCTGCCCACCTGCTGCCCTGGGCTGTGCTGGGGGCAGGGAGCAGAGCAGTACCTGCAGTTTGGTGTAAGAGGCGTTGACCAGCCCATTGCGGAGGATGGAATGCCAGTTCTCAATGTGAGAGCCACTGCAAAGAGCCAGCCCCACATCAGCCCCTTGTCCATCAGCCCCACCCCGGGGGCCCCCACTGCCCCCCCACCTTGGCAACTCACTGGAAAGCGAAGGTGCTGCCGTAGAGTTTCTTGGCCGTGCGGAACCGGGCCTCCTTGGCCGGGGGGCTGCTGAGCAGGAGGAACTGGTGGGAGGTGTGCATGAACTTCAGCTGCTACCAGCGGAACAGGAGGAGCAACAGCATTGCCAGCAGGAGAGAGGACAGACAGACAGAGATCATGCACGGCCACCCAGCCCTGGGTCCAGCCCAGCCTGGCTTTGGTGACTCCAGGTTTGCAGAAGGGTCCTTGGCATCTCTGTCTTGTCCCCATCCCACAGCCCATGTCAAACATCCCCCTTCCTGTATCCTGTGTCCTGACTCCCATATCTCCCAGGCTAGAACCCCACCCAGAGGGATCCATCCTACATCCCAGATCCTTCCATCACCCATCCTATATCCTTACATGCCTCATCCTGCATTCTGCAGCCCATAGCTCATATCCTGCATCCCATCTCCAGTACCCCTCCACCTCACCTCCCATATTCCACACCCCCTGTCCTGCACTCCACCTGGAGCCTCGCCTGGCACCTTACCCTGCTGAGAGGCAGCTTGACAATATGGGATCTGTTGCTGGAGATTATCCTTGGGAAGAGGAGGAGGAAAAGGAGGAGGGTCAGAAAAGGTGGTCCCAATCTGCCCCTCGATTGTTAGATGCTCATGACACCCCAGGAGAAAGGAAATGAGAGCGTTGTGTCACCGACACCTGGCTGTCCCCCACTCCACTCCATGTCCTGGGGAATGTGGGGCAGTGAGAGGGACAAGGGGCAACAGGAGAGGGCAGCAGCACCCTCAGCCTTACCACTGCAGGAGAGGATGTGCCAGGGGGTCCAGCTTGTCCATTTGCTTCTTGATCTCCAGGTAGGACCCCTGGCAGAGGCAAGAGAGGGTGCAGGTGGGTCCCCCAGCACCCACCCAGCCATAAGCAGATGGAGATGAGCACCAAAATGCCACTCCCAGCTTGGACCCCACACCGGGGGGGTCACATGGGGCCATGGGGCCACGCCACCTACCTGGGTCATCTCCCGGATGGACATCACACTGTCCAGAGCCTTCTGCAGCCGCTCATAGTTCTTCTTCTGCACATGGGGCAGGAGAGGAGTGGCCATCAGAGGGGTCTTTGGGGCTCCCCATCATCCCCTGGTGTGGAGGAGCACTGTCCCCTCAGTGCTTACCTTGGGGTTGAAGGCCAGAGTTTTGGGGTCGTTGGGGTCCACCACAGAGGGGTAAGGCTCAAAGATGATGCTCTTGCGAGGAGACTCGAGGGCAGCACGGCACATGGCCACCAGCAGGTCCACCACCTTGGGGCAGAGCAGGGACTGAAGGGACAGCCCCCCACGGGGCTGGGGGGGGTCACCACCATGCCCAGCCCTACCTCAGCACCAGTGGCCACCTCCTCAGCCGCGCCCGACATGACGCCCAGGGTGTAGAAGGAGAAGACGCAGAGCTCCCGGGTGCACACAGCCGGCTGTGGAGGGGATAGGAGAGTGCTGAGTGTCAGCGACAGTGACACAGGGGCACAACCTGCACCTGAGCTGGCCCTGCCACCCCACCTTCAGCATGGAGCCATTCTGGAAGACGTGCTGCTCGTCACACACCACGCAGTACTCGTTGAGCGTTGGGATCCGCTGCTCTGCGTACTTCATGATCTGAGGGGCAGGATGGAGGGAGTCAGGCACAGCCTGGGGCATGCCCCAGGCAGTGGGATGGGGATGAGTGGAACTCTGGTCTGAAGGGAGGATGATGGAGGCAGTGGAGTGTGGATAAGTGGGATGTGGGGCACCGGGTGGGATGTTCTGGGCAATGGGACAGGGCTGAGTGGGTTGTGGAACAGTGAGGATACCCTGGGCATCAGGATAAGGATGAGCAGGAATGGGATAGTGGGGAGAATGCTCGAGACAGTAGGATGTGGGTAAGTGGAGAAGGAGGCTCTAGGCAGCAGGTTGAGGATGAGCAGGATGCAGCACTCCCACCTGGACAAGGAAGCCGTACTCCAGCGTGGGGATATTCTTGCAGTGGCCACCAACCTGTGATGGAGCGGGAGCGGAGCCAGCTGTGTTATCCCCTTTCCCACACACACCACACACCCCCAGCTCTGCATGGCATGGGCAGCCCCCAACCCTCACCAGCACAGCAGGACTCCCAACATACCAAAACTCTGGCACAGCAGGATCCCTGACACTTCAACATGTCTCAGCACAGTGAGACCCCAACATGCCAACCCCTCTCAATACAGCAGGACCCTCAACACCCCCAACGCAGCAGGGGTGTGACATGCCAACACCCCCCGGCATACTGGGATCCCCAAACATGCCAAACCCCTCTTGGCACAGCTGGACCCCTGACATCTGAACACCCCCTGACACAGCAGGACCCCCAACATGCCAATATCCCCTGGCACAGCAGGGATGCAGCAACCAGAGTGGGGGAAAAATCCCTGTGGCCCCCACAGCCAGACCCCAGCTGTCCCCCCAAGAGTGGTGATAAGAAACTCTGCAGGGGCTCCCCCCATCCCATGGGGGGTCTCAGCACCCCACAACAAACAGTCTGACCCCAGAGGAGCCCCTGGGAAGGGGAAGAGAAAAGCAAACCCCAAGGCGGGGTGGCACCCACCAGGATGTTGAAGGGAGCAACACCTGCCTGGGTGCTGGCGGGTGGGTAGCCAAAAACTTCCACCTTGGGATTCTTCACCATGCAGGACACGGAGCGGTTCATCAGACGGTTCACACGAGGCTCGGGGATGCCCAGTTTGCCCTTCAGCACTGAATCTTGGATAACAGGGAAGCTGGGAGACCTGCAGGCACAGAATCCCTCTGAGCACCTGCATGTCAACGTTCCCTGCTCCTCCATCACCCGGCATCAGATTCACCCATCGGCTGCTTGTTGGGAGCAGCCTTCACCTGCTTGGGATGTGGCAGGGAGCAGCAGCATCCAAGTGGGGAAACTGAGGCAAGGTGCCAGGCCTCATCCAGGATGAGTGGATGGAGGGCTGATCCCTTGCGGGGACAGCATGGAACCTTACTTGGGGATGGGTGAGAAGATGCTGAGACCAGCACGGAACTTCTTGATGGTGCCGCTCGTCTTGAACCAACTGTGCCGCTTCTCCTGCTGGGTCTTCAGGAAATCGTTGCTGAGATGTTTCCATTGCTGGGATGTGAACATGCCCAGGATCCTGGCAAACAGGGGGGACAGCACCCATGGGTGCTTGGTGGTCCATGACACCCCCAGTCCCTCCTCTTCCCCACACACATATGGTGGTGAGACTGTCACGGGATTGCGTGATGGACAGAAGGTGTTGGCAAGAGGACATATGGCATGTGGCCATTTTTGGGGCAGAAAAGTGACTCTGTGAGCCACCCCACCCATTACCCTCAGGTGCCCACCACGTTTCAGCTCTTACTTCTTCAGCTGCAGACCCAGCCCGAAGCCCTCCTTGTTGGACGGCTGGAAAACCTCAATGGACGGTTCTGGGGGGAGAGAGGACGAGCTGTCAGTGCAGCACTGTGCCTGCCCCAAGGGCACAGGGACATCACACCCTGCCTGTCCCGAGGGCACAGGGACACCACACCCTGCCTGTGCCTGTCCCACTCACCCGGGCCATCGAGGTACTGCGAGAGGGAGAAGCGCAGGCGGAGCACGATGGGCTCCGTCCGCAGCACCTTCCATGCTGTCGCCACCTCCTCCTGGAAAGGGAGAGACACACTTCAGTACAGCCACGGCATCTCCACCCTGGCAGGGGGATTTGGGGACCCCCCAGGCCCATGTGCCCGCCCTCCCTCTGCCAGCACTGCCAGGGGCACCCCAGACTCACATCGAGGAAGCTGATGTTCACATGGAGGTCGATGTCCACATCATCGATGGTCCCATACTCCCTGTGAAGACACGTGTTGCTGTGGCATGGTGGGCAGGCTCATGGGAAAGTGACAGTGGCATGTGGGCTCCCCATGTATTAATCTATGCACAGGGGAGTGCCTACCATATGGATGTGAACCTGGGAATGTGTGAGCACAGCCAGGTGCTCAAGGGATGGCACGGCCAAGTGTCCTAGGGGTGCCATGGTCGAGTGCCTTGGCAGTGGCACAGCTGGATACCCGGAGATGCCACAGCCAGGTGCCAGGTGCCATAGCCAGGTGCCCCAAGGATGACACAGCTGGTTATGCAGGGGTGCCACTACTGGGTGCTCCAAGATGGGATGGTCAAGTGCCTGGGAATGGCATGTACAGGTGTGCTGGGGTTAGCACTGCTGAATGCCTGAGGATGGCACAACTAGGGATGGTACTGCTGGGTGTCTGGCAATGCCATGGCCAAGTGACCCAGTGATGCCACAACTGAGTGCCCTGGATACAGCATAGCTGGGTATCCAGGAATGGCACAGCTGGGTGTCTGATGAGGGCACAGATGAGTGCCTGGGGCTGCCACAGATGGATGCTCCACAAATGCCATGTCTGGGTGCCCAAGGATTGCACAGCCAAGTACCCAGAGGATACTGTGGCCAAGTGTCCTGGGGAGGGTATGTCTGAGGGATGGCTCAGCCAGGTGCCCTGGGGATGCCATGGTCAGATGTCCCAGAGATGGCACAGCCAGATGCCTGGGAATGCCATAGCCAGATGTTCTGGAAATACCATGGCCAGGTGTCCCAAAGACAGCACAGCAGGATGCCTGGGCATGGCACAGTTGGGTACCCAGGGAGAGCACAGCTGGATGCCTGGGAATAGCACAGCTGAGCTCCTGGCATGGCACTGCCAGGTGCAGGAGGCAGCAGAGGCACCCACCTGACAGCCACAGCATTCTCACTGTAGATCTCCTTCACCGCCTCGATGTCGGCGTCCAGCTGCGGGTGCCGGTACAGGTCGGCGGCGCAGGTCCCCTGCGGCACAGCACCCACAGCACCGTCACACCCAGAGCCCCCACAGCCTCCAGCAGCCCCCAGGCCTGGCACCAGGCTCAGCCTGGGGGCTCCCAGGGCACCAGTGGGACCCAGCACCCACCTGCACGCCATAGAGGAACTCCTCGGACTCGTTATCCCCGTCGGAGTCATCGTCCGTCCAGTACTGGCCCTTGAGGTCCTGGGGACAGAGAGGTGGGAGGCAGCAGGGATGGGGGAGAGGTTTGGAAAGTGGATTGGGGGAGCACATTAACAGGGAGGGAATTAGGGGGGAGCAAGCTGGGGGAGCCGATTTTGGGGAGAGGGTTGAGGGAACAATTTGGGGAAGCAGTTTGGGGGGAGCAGTAGGACAGGGAGAACAAGAGCGGCTGGGGGAGTGTTTAGGGGTAGTGGGATGGGGATGTGGGCAGTAGGATGGGGGGAGCAGGATGGAAAGAATAATTTGGGGGGCAGTGGGACCGCAGAGTAGGTCAGGAGAGGGAGGATTGGGGAGCAGATTAGAGGGGAGCAGTAGGGGGGAGCAAGATGGAGACAGCAAGATGGACCAGCAGGCTGGGGACACTGGAATGAGAAGAGCGAGCAAGATGGGAACAGAGGGATGGAGGAGCAATGTGGGGGAATAGGATGGGACAGCAGGATTGGGAAGCAGGATGGGAACAGCAGGATGAAGAACCAGGATGGGAACAGCGGGAATGGAGGACCAGGATGGAGGAGCAGGACAGGGACTGCGCACGGAGCTGCCGGGGGATGCCCCGCCGATCGCGGCGCGGGGGTCCCTCCTCCTCGTCCAGCCCCATCCCCGCCCCGAGCCGGGGGACCCCGGGACACGGGGGGACCCCGAGGGCCGCTGCCCCTCCCCCGCCCCGGGCCCCCGCAGGCCCGTGCCGCCCCCTTGGCGGGCGCGCTCCCCCCGCGGCCCTGGCCGTGTCCCCATGTCCCCGTGTCCCCCGCCTCGCCCTGGCCCCTCACCATGTCAGCGCGGGCCGGCCGGCGCGGGCCCGGCCGCCATGCTGCCGGGGGGCCGGGCCTGACGTCAGAGCCGCCGCACGGCGTCACGGAGCGGCGCCGCCATGACGTCACCGCCGGGGACCCCCCCCGCCCCCCGACACCCCGGAACCTTCGGGACGGGGCAGCGCCATGGCTAGCGGGGTCCCCAGTGTCCCCAGAATCCCGGTGTCCCCGCTGAAGGGTCCCTCTCCAGCACACCCCATGGGGTGGCCATGCTGGCTCTCCCACAGTGACCCCATGGACCTACACAGGACCCACACACGTCCCGTGTCCCCAGCGCAGGGACCCCTCCACGGACCGCAGGGTCCCTAGTGTACCCAGTACAAGACCCTTCTGTGGTCCCAGCATACAGTGATCATTTTGGGTCCCCAGATGGCTGTCACTCTGTCCCTACAGCCCAGCACAGGGTCTGTGTGGCAGATCCCTGCGTTAATGGCATATCCACAGTGTCACCGCGGTGCCAGTGTGGAGCCACTGTCATGGGTCATTGGCAAAAGGTCCCCATGGTTCTAGGACCCTGTCCCCAATATCTCCAGCATGGGGTCCCCACTATTACCAAGGCCAAGAGCCTTCATGGATCTGGCATACGGTGTCTACGTTGGGTCCCCACATAGCTGAGACAGTGGCCCCAGTGGCCCCGGCACAGCGTCTCCTGTGTCCCCAGCATCTCCAGCCTGGTCTCTCATTGAACCCAGCACAGTGTCCTCAGCGTCCCCAGCACCATGTCGCCAACATCTCCTCGTGTCCCCAGAACTGCGTCCTCCTGCCTCACCACAGAGATTCTATATTGGTCCTCAGTGTCCCCATTGGGAGGTCTCAGGATCCTGCAGAGCATCCCAAAGCACCCAGAGCTGCTGCTCTCCAGAGTGACGGACCCTGACGTGTGAGCTGGAGGCTTGGTGTGAGTTGAATAGTCGGTGCGAGCTGAGGGTGTCCGTACGGGTTGGGAGGAACTCGGTGCGAGTTGGGGGCCACGGCCCCTTTAAGAGCATCGCGCCGGGCCGCGGTCCCTTTAAGGCGACGGCCACCCTCCGTCCGCGAGCGCGACGGCTGCGCCACCTCCTCATTGGCCGGCTGGGCGCGTGCTGTGACTCAGCGCCTCCCCCCGTGCTTTGTGCGTCCGCCCGTGAAACGCAGCGGGAATCGCCCTTTCCGAGCATCCCCCCGTGACCCAGCACTGGGAAACGCCCGCTCAGAGCATCCTTTCCGATCCGGCGCAGGGGAACGCCTGCTCCAAGCGTCTTCCCACGGCCCACACCGGGAAACGGCCGCTCTGGGCCCGGGGGCGCTGCTGGGGTCCAGGCTGGGATGCGAGGGCCCGGGTGAATGGAGTGGGACATGCAGAGCGGGAAGCCCCGCTCCGTGTGTGCCCGGCGGCCGTGCCGTTCAGCGGAGCGCCGCTGCGGCTGCTGCCCGGTGCCTGCTGGCCGGGCAGTGCCGGAGGAGCTGCTGGGAGGCTGAGTCAGAGGCAGACGGAGTGAGGCGCTAGGCCGCCGCGTACCCCCCCTCGCCCCATGCCTGCGCTCACGCAAGAGCCGGCAGTTCCCCAAAGGGCATCCGTTTAAATCAGCGTCCGCCTCACTGCACCCACCAGTGATGCTGCAACCTCTTCCCCTCCACCCCGGGAAGAGAAGGCCCCTTCTGAATTAATCTTCTCCCTTAATTGTGCCTGCTTAAACACGTCCATTTGATTTGAACTGTTTCTTGAACTGTGGAGCCCTTTCAAACGTGTTTAAACCCCCTTGCAGAGCTGCCAGGGCATGAATAGCGCTTTTGTCGGCGGACAATGGCAACCTCCAGACTATCTCCTCAGACTATTAAAAGTATACAGCAATCTCTAAAAACCTGCTTTTGTTCAGATAAGGCAACTCGGTATCGGCGAGGCCCAGGTTAACAAAAAAATCCGTGTTTTATGGAGGTTTTTGTAATGTTAAAGTGTTAACTTTCCTGCTGCTGCTCGTCGTGACTTGCCTTGGCTCAAAGGTGCAACGGCAAAGAGGTTTTTCGTTACTCAGACGCGTCCAGGGACTTGTGCGATTAGAAGTGCTTAAAAAAATAAAACCCAAAAATTTGGAGAGTGTAATTTCATGTCCGAGATCCCGTTTATAGAGCTGAATTCCGGCTAATATAAAGGAGTCCGATAGATTATTGGGCCGTGCTGGTGCCAGCAGGTTTCCAGCCCATCACCGGATTAAGCAGAAGGTTTTTGTGCGAGGCAGGAAGCACTGCTGCGAGCCACGTGCTTGAACCGGGGACTTCTGCCTGTGAATGCCTTCTGAGAAACTTGCTTGCACTAGTTAAAAAGCTTGGAGAGTCTGCAGCAGCTTGCGGGTTTTTTTTTTTTTGATTACTTACACCTTTATCCATCTAAAGCTATTATTAAAACTTTCATTTATTGCTGTTAGCCGGAGTGATCCACCGCCGGCCTTAATTCCCCTTCCACCCAACATGTTATAATTTAATTTGATGGGACCAAGACGTTTCCCAGGCCGGCTGGAGCACGTGCTCGGTCCATTATCTCCTGCCTGGCCGTTGTTCTCCCAGGGGAAGATGGAGCCGCAGTGGATGGTGATGGATGGCACGTAGGGAATGGGGCTGCAGTACCGGGGCGCTGCCACGTGCAGCGATCTCCATCCTGGAGTGAGGATGCAGCACAGTGGTCTATACTTCTGCCTAGTTAAATATGAAAAGAAAACCCCCAAGCTTTCTTTTATCGTGTAAAGCAGGTTTTTACAGCTTGCCTGAAAGCAGCCAGGTGCTTTTTGCCAAGCCTAAAGACTCTTTGTCCTCTGCAAGGTTAAGCCTGTAGGGCTGTCCTACAAATACCCTCGAGATAAGTCTTCCTCGTCACCAAACATCCGATGCTTGCCACCTCCTCTTTATTTTTTTAGTTAAGCCTTCCAGGGAGGGCAGCTCAGCAAATGCACAGCTGAGCCAGCAGCACATGGGGAAGGTGCCAGAGCCAGCCTGACCTTCCTGTTCCCCATTGCCAAAAAGCTGGAGAGGCATCTCCGTTGTGGGTTCTCTCCTCCCGTGGATCTGCAGCTCAATACAGGGGAGAGCATTGGCCAGCCGGGAGCTGGTGGTGGCTCCTGGGTTCCATCCAGGCTTGCAGAAAAGGGGTGGAGTTTTGGGGTGGCCATTTTGTCCTTATGTAAGGGCGAGACACCACCTCTGGCACCAGTTGCCTGGCAGGAATGTGCTCTCCTCCCTCCCTGGGAGAGGGGATGCTAGGCTGGGGTAAAAGTCTGCTTCTCTGCAGAGCTGCATTTCCTTGTTGTTGAGTGCCTTTAGCTTCTGGAAGGAGCAAAGCTGATGTTTTTCTAGGCTTCTTTTGGGAATCTGAAGACCTGCCTGGTTTCATAACCCTGCCCTGAACACTAACTCAAACCATTTCTGCCTCTGGGCAGGGACACTGGGCTTGAGCAGCCTTGTTCTGCAGCATCCACGAGGTTGTGTAAGTGAGGCTGACCAGTAAGTCCTGGATCATCACCCCCTGGGAACCTCCTGGCTGGAATTCCTGCAGGCAGTGACACAGCTCTGCTGCCGTGGCCTAGGGACAGCCCCTGCTGCAGTTTCTACTTCCCTGTCACCAGTAACAGCAAAGACTTGGCCCTGGGTGGGGATTGCCTGGGTGGGGATTGCTGCTCCCTTTCCCTTCTCCATCCCCAAGGGGCATATCTGGAGAAACCGGAGAATTCAGGCTTTCTCTCATCTGACTGGTGGGATGAGCTGGCTGGAATTAGTCACCTAGCTGCAGTAAAACCCAGTCCCGACCTCAGATGGCTCAGTCTGGAATATTCAGGAGCTGGGGAGATACCAGACATTGGGACACACTGCCTGAAGCATGGGCAGACCAAATGATTGATTTGGGGATTTAATCGTTATGCCTTGAGGAATGAATTCAGGTTTATTCTGGAAACATTCAGGCATTGTAGGGTATTGCTCACCCCTCCTTCCTCACTCTGCCCAGACTGAGTGCTCTGTGTTTTCTGGTGTCCTTAAAGTCCTTGTTCCTCTGTTTGATGTTAAAAAAAGCAGAGTAGTGGGAAATGCCAAACATTCCTGTTATAAATATGAGACTGGTCATTCCAGTAAAATTCAGTTGATGCCTTTTAAATGCACGGTGGGGGAAGGCACGAGGGAATGTTAAAAAGACTCCTGGTGGTCGTGGGCACAGTGCTGTGGACAGATGGGTGTTTGGAATACTTTCTGGCTCCTGTCTTTCTGCTCTCGCCCCTGGACAAGGTCACTGTGTCTGCAGTTAATTTTTCTGAGCCCTCTGAACTGCTGGAGAATCTTGTGAAGAGGATTCTGGCTGGGAAGTGAACTTTTCCTTTATCTTTATAAAAACTTCAAGGGTGTTAAAATTATATTTGCAAGTGACTTCAGTGGGTGGAGGATTTCCATGAGGCAGGGAAAATGCACTTGGCTATTTTTTATAAACTTCCAAGTCATGCTCTGGCTGCAATTTCTGTGTTGGGATACCATTGTTCTGTGTTCCTCTTGTTCCTAAAAGCTGTGCAAACCTGATTCCCTGTGCATGGAGGTGACTTCCCAGCAAAGGCTTTTTTTTTTTTTTTTTTTTTTTTTCGCATGTAGGGAAGCTGACACGGTTTTGCAGGTGTCAGAGGGTGCAACAGCAAGTGTTAGAGGGCTGAAACACAATGTTTTTGGACTGACCAAAGGGTTTTCCTATAATAATTAGACTTTGTTGGGCTTTTTATGTGGGCAGACCTTCTTGTAGTGACTCCAGTGAATCAGCAGCTTCTGGCAGGGCTGAGGGAAAGAGGCTTTGCCAGGTCAAATTATGGTTTTTGCTGGCCTGGCTGCTCTGTGGCGCATGGCAACACAGTGAGGGTGAGTCAGGGCTGCCTGCGCGAGGATCTGCACGTACATGAGGGAGGGCTGAGGAGCAGGGGAGGAGCATCGGGGCCGGCAGCAGGGCTGCAGTGGCACCAGCACAGCACCGGGCAGCCTAGCAGGGCATGGTCTGCCCTTCACTGTGCTCACTGCCAGCTCTGACCGAGTTTTTGGGATTACTGGTATCTCTGTCTCAAAGCTGTATGTGCTGAGCTGGCTGGTGTGTTCCCCTTACAACGTCGTGTTTTACTTGTGGGCTTTGTCTGCCTGAGGTGGGCAGAACAAAAGCTCTGTTCTCTTCCTCCTCTGTCCCAGTTTTTAGCTGAGCCCCAGCCCATGTTTCTATTAGCACATCTTAGAGATGAAGGCAGCTCATGTCTGCTCTGAGTTTCACCTGTGTGCCCAGGGCATGGAGTTTGAAGTTAAACCTGTATTTAAAGGCAAAATGAGTGATCTGCCCATGCCAATAGCCACCACCTTGCATCATTCTTTTACCAGAGGCTTTTGTAATTGCTGGGATTTTAGTCTAGGCAGGTCCAAGACACAAAGCTTTGAGCTGCCATTACTACTTGAGAACCAAATTATTGCAATTGGAAATGCCTGGGGCACTGGCATTCACTATTGTGAAATGAGTGTCCTCCCATCCCACTGGACTGTTAAGCTTCAACCCAGCTTCCTCTTTAAAGGATAGTTTCCTGAACAATAGGCTGGTACTGCTATTGGGGAGACTCTAGTCCAGAGGAGGCAAACAGCCTGAGTTCAGAGAAGTTTTTTAATCCAAACCAGTTTTAAACCTTATGATGAATTTCTGGTGCTGTAGGTGAAGGGTAGTGCAGGGTGTGGGGGAGACCTGTAGCATCTTCAGTAAAGAGAGACTCTGAGTGTACTAAATCTTCAGTCTTTTATGTGTTCTCTTCCAAAGTGTTGTGTTTAATCAACTCAAGTCTGCTTGCTTGTCCAGGCTTAAAGGATGGGGTTTAGGCTTATGTGGACTTTGCTGTGATTAGGTGCTCCTGGGCAGAAGGTTGCCTGTGTCTGGGCATGCTGCAGTCATGCCAGTGCTGAGCTGCCCTGGTCCCAAGTGGGATGGGAAGTCAGTTGGGGCCTGTAGGAGAAATGAGTGGAGAGCTGGGAGGGAGGAGGCAGAACCTCTGCCTGTGCACTCAAGTGCTTGAATTTTGTTGCGTTGTGTAGCTCCAAGGGAAGACTGGCAATGAAGAGAAGCTATGAAGGGAACATCTGCATAGCAGGCAGGTGAGCTTTGGGTGGTCCATGTGGGGGATGACATGGAAATAGAAACATGCCTTGCCTGTTAGGACTCTCAAATAGGAACATAAAGATAGTTTGACCCAGTAGCAGCTTTCTTGTTATCTCCATATTCATCACGTGGTTGTCTTGGTGTCTCTGCTTGATGGGTAATTTGGTGTGGGTGATTCCCAAACCTGGCACCGCTTTCTTCCCTTCCAGACACAGAAATCAAACGACCATGTCAAAGCACCATGATGCAGGGACCGCTTTCATCCAGACCCAGCAGCTGCATGCTGCCATGGCAGACACCTTCCTGGAGCACATGTGCCGCCTGGACATCGACTCGGAGCCGACCATTGCCAGAAACACCGGCATCATCTGCACCATTGGTAGGCCATTCCTCGATAGGAGAGAATTGCAGTTAGGAGCCCACGCCTTGGTGAAACTTATTAGGAAAATTGTGAGAGGGATCTGGCTTTCATCCCTTGCCAGGGCTGAACTTGTGTGGTGAAGGAACATGACTTTCCCATATTTGCCTAACCTGTGTTACTGCTGGGAGTGAGTCCATCCAGGGAAATGGGAATCACTTGGGTTCTGCACTCTGTGGGCAAGTTAAAACAATATTTGGTGCTGCAGCACTGAGCAATGCTGTATCCATTTACATTTTCTCTTCCACATGAAACAGCCTGGTCTGTGTGGGTTACCTCATTATTTTTTTAGAGTTAGTGTTCAGACTGTTTCTTCCTCCTAGGCCCGGCCTCCCGCTCTGTGGAGAAACTGAAGGAAATGATTAAATCTGGAATGAACGTTGCCCGCCTCAACTTCTCTCATGGCACCCATGAGGTAAGGGTGGGGTCTGAGCTGCTATGGCCCCTGTGTGTCTGCTGATCCTGTCCCTCAGAGAGAAAGGAAATCCAGCTTCATCCAGACCATCCTTGATGGTGGGAAGGTCAAATAGCTGCTTTTGGGGGATGCATGCTAGTTATACATACTGAGCCTGTGTCACTGTGGATAATGCTGAAGTGTATTTTCTGAGCCATTTGGAAAGCAATTCAATTCCTCACCGTGCCTTGTAGTGGGGAGCCAGGTAACTGGTATTTGACACTGTGTGCCAACTGCTTGCCATGAAATCCTTCAGTTCTTCCTCACATCCTGGTGTTCCCAGAGCTCCTGCTTCTCAGTGAGCAGCAGAAGCTGAGCCCTGTCCCTGTTTTAATCCTCTGCAGGAGGTCACACTATCAGTTAATCTCACTTCTTGTTCCATTGCTGGGGATTTTGCAAGCAGGCAGTCAATGAATTACCCTGATCAAAAGGCATCTGATTAATGATTTGATGCAATTACTATGCCCAGTGAGGAGAATGGGCTCCTGGGTTTTCTGGCTAACCAGCTGCTCCGGGTGCGTTCTTGACTCTGGAAGGTCCCACCGTGGAGCTTGGGACATGGTGTGGTGAGCTTAGAAGAATAAGGTCAAAGGAAATCAACACTCCATGGCAGTCAAGTCCTTATTGCTATAAATAGCCGAGATCCTCAGTGATACTGGAGGACCTGCGGATCCCATTCTGCTGAGGAGTTTGTTTTTTTTGTTTTTTTTTTTTTGACCCCAGCTTTCAAAATGTCACCCGGTAGCAGCTGTAGGTGGCTTTACTTAGTGACCCATGAGCCTCGTGGTGTGTAACAGCTTGGCCTCTCACCCTGGTGGCCTTTAATAGGCACAGGGTAGTGTTGGGATCCAAAGGGCTGGTACTTATCTATGGGCAGCCATCAGACCTTGACTAACCACCTTGGGATAATGTCAGTGCATGCCTTGCAGTTGGGAAATCATCCTGGAGAAGGAATAGCATGGAGTAACTGTGTCCCAGGAGTCAGATCCTTGTAGCTGGGTGGGTCTTGGGCCAGGTGACACCTCAGGGAGTTGGTGGCCAGGCTGACACTGGGAATTCTCACACTGTTACTGCCCAATTCCTGCAGCCTGTGAACTTGGCTGAGGTCTTTCTGTTTTGTGTGAGGTCTAATTGCACATTTCACACCAACAAAGCTCTGATGTGGCTGTCAACTGCAGACTGTTAGCATCAGCCATATCGAGTCCTAAGTTTGTAGTATCCCCTCCTGGCTCCTCCAAAATGCTCCAGTTTCCAGTGAAGCCTCAAAGAGTTTCATCTGTCAAAAGTGCTTCAGTTCTCATATCTACCCCAAAGCATTTACCAGGGCCTGAGATTTAACAGAGGTGTTTTGGCACATGCCTGGCTCCCTTTTACGTAGAATAAAAATGGCTTTTATCTCCAGCTCTGCCTGCATTCCTGTTCTGCATGTGTAACTCTTCAGAAAGTCAGTTAGCCAGTCAAGGAGCCAGTTAGTCCTTGATATCAAACTAAAATGGAAAAATCCCAGATGATTAGGTGTAGATAAGTGTTGTGGCACTGTTGGGGCATATTTTCTGCGCTGCATCAACCCCAGCTGCAGTGCATGGAAGGGTCAGGGCCGTCTCAGTTCCAGCTTGCACACTCAGTCAATAAACTGACTCATTTTCCTGCTATAAAGACTTATCAGCTGTTGGGTATTTCTGGCTCAGGGCACACATGTGAACTTTAGCATGGCTTTTTCCAGCCTCACCTTCCTGGTGCTGGCTTATCATCCCCAAGATACCAAAGTCAGTGTGGAAGGCTCGTGTTGGGGTGGCTGAGTGGCATGAGGGAGCTGCATGTTCCAGGTGAGTCAGGTCAAACTCCATCAGTCCATGTGGCACAGAGAGGAAAGGGTAGGTCATATCTACTAATGTCTGTCAAGTATTACACAACTCTTACTAGTTGTAAGAGTTAAGGTTATCTCTTAATGTTATTTAAACAAGTAAAGTAAACTGATGTGCTGGCTATCTGTAGCACATTTGAGGGAGCTGGGCTGGATTTTGCCATAAAACTGTCTTAAAACTGGCAGCATTTAGCAAACGGTCTTGCAAACAGGGTTTAGAAGCCAGGTGTGTGGTACTGAAACATTGAACTCCTGTCTGTGATTGCTTTGACTCTGGAAATAAACTGTCAATATTTACATGGATAATCTTCTTTTAGCAAATCCTTTATCTGTGGGAATTGAGGCCAAAAAGTGAAAGCCTGTCCACCTGCAGGACTGATAGTAGGTCAGGCTGGAAATGTGTGTGGGAGCTGGCAGTGTGGAGAGGCATCTTCTCTTGCTCTGATGGGAGGAGGAGCACAGCCTTGTGTGATACTGTGACATTCTTCTGCTATCAGGTCTCTTTCAATGCACACAACTACCCAGCTGCTGGTGCAGTGAATATTCTGCTGTGTTGAATAGGCAGGTGTTCAGGAAAGCTTTTGAAAAAGTTACCCCTAAAGGCCTGTTGGTTGGTGAGCCATCTTCAATTGGCAGATGTGTGTCCTCATGGAAAATCACTTCAGCCAGGCCTCAGGACTCTCTCCTTGAGTTGTCCTTCTGGAATTAGAGCTGAGGGCATACCAGGTAACTTCCAGACTCAAACTTCATGGCAGCAATGCCCTTGTATCCTTGCAGCCTGCTTTATTTTTGGAATAAAATATATTGGAATGGGTTGAAACATTATGTATGAGTTAAAAAATATCGACTGCGTTAAATTTTGAAGGTAGAACTGAAACTGAGAGCAGACCTGTCATCTGGGGCAGCCTCTAGGGTGCACAGGGATCTTTTTGTAAGCAGCGGGGTAGAACCTGCTTTAACATTTCCATCTTTTTTCTTTTCTTGCCAGTATCATGAGGGCACAATTAAGAATGTGCGAGAAGCTACAGAGAGCTTTGCCTCTGATCCCATCACCTACAGACCTGTGGCTATTGCACTGGACACCAAGGGACCTGAAATCCGAACTGGACTCATTAAGGGAGTAAGTTGGACTTCTTTCTCTCACTTCTTTCACCACATAGAATAGATAACGTGTTACGCCTGTGGCCATTTCCAAACAAACAAACAAAAAAAAAATCATAGAAAATGAGGTAACAACCCACCTCCCAAAAATTCTGACAAACTGCTGTGGGCTGCAGTGTGGTGGTGTACTGGTTTTTACTGGTTTTGTTGTCACACAGAGTGGCACAGCAGAAGTGGAGCTGAAGAAGGGCGCACAGCTCAAAGTGACCCTGGACGATGCCTTCATGGAGAACTGCGATGAGAACACGCTCTGGGTGGACTACAAGAATCTCACCAAAGTTGTAGAAGTTGGCAGCAAAATCTATGTGGATGATGGTCTGATTTCTTTGCTGGTTAAGGAGAAAGGTGGGTAACAGCCATTTCAGCTCTGCCTGTTTGGTTTTTCCCTAGCACATACTTGTGCTTTCCTTCCAGTAACTGTTCCTTAGCTTGCAGTTGTGTGTTGAAGAAAGGAGAATGTGGTTCTTGATGGTGTAGTGAGACTTTGAGCTAAATTTCTATCGCAAGTGTAGGAACTTTCCAAAAACTTAACTTCAGCTGGGTTTCAGTGGGCTGGCATATAAACGCCATATAAATCTTCAAAGCGGGGTGTGTGGTAAGGCCATGCCACTGGCTTGTGATCAGCCAGGCTAATTCATGCAAGATTTAACTAGTTTTACAGCACAGGTCCTGGGTTTTGTAGTTAGAGACAGAACTAGTTTTAACCGGTAATGTAGAGGCAAGGTTACTTCCATGATTTTCTCTTTATAGTGCTGCGTAAACTGCTCTAGCCTCAAGCCTCTTATCTCTGAGCCTGTAGGGAGTGGGAGGTGAGGCTTTTGGGGTGCTCAGTTTGCTGTTGCACAGTTTTGTGTGCAAAACTGCAACCTGCTAGCTTTCCTTGGGGGAGGTAATCACAGCGTCCTGCAAGGAACAGCTGGTATCTTATCCAGGAACAGCCTAGAAGTTGTTTTAGACCAATCTATCGTGTTCTCAAGGGTAAATTGCAAGCTTGTGTGGTACAGAAATGCTCTGCAGAGATGGGATGTGTTTTTTATCGCGTGTGCTGCTGTTGGCACTGCAGTTCCCAGGCAGGGAGGTGGCGTGGGAGCTGGTAGCAGGAGCTATCCTGTAAACACTGACCATGGGAACACACGTTTCAGGGAAGGACTATGTCATGACGGAGATTGAGAACGGCGGCATGCTTGGCAGCAAGAAGGGTGTGAACCTGCCCGGTGCTGCTGTGGACCTGCCTGCTGTCTCTGAAAAGGACATTCAGGATCTAAAATTCGGTGTGGAGCAGAACGTGGATATGGTGTTTGCTTCCTTCATCCGCAAGGCTTCTGATGTCCATGCTGTCAGGAAGGTACTGGGAGAAAAGGGAAAGAACATCAAGATCATCAGCAAAATTGAGAACCATGAGGGTGTGCGCAGGTGAGCTTTGTGCAGGGGATGCTTTGGGTTTGTTACACTGAAATGAAGCAACTCACACTCCTTTTTGTAGCTTCAGGCAGCTTTTTGCAGCACTGAATATGTGCTGTGCCTTGCTTCTTGTTTTCTTCCTTCTTCTTTGACATTGCAGAAGCCTAAACAGCCCATGACAAGCGTGTGTGCTCCTTTCAGAGATGGACAGACAGATGGGAAGGTGCTTTGCAGAACAAATGGGATAACAACTCTTCTCTTGCTGTCAGGTTTGATGAGATCATGGAGGCCAGTGATGGCATTATGGTGGCCCGCGGTGACCTGGGAATTGAGATCCCAGCGGAAAAAGTCTTCCTCGCCCAGAAGATGATGATTGGGCGCTGCAACAGGGCTGGCAAACCCATCATCTGTGCCACTCAGGTACTGGAAGCATCACCTTTGGCTCCTCACTGCCAGAGTCTAGCTGGGAGGGAATGTTGGGGGCAGCCATGGGTTGATTGTATTGGTTAAGGAATGAGATGCAGAGAGGTTTTGCTTGTAGCTGAAAAGGTCATATTTAGGTGTTTCTGTGTTTGGGGTCTTTTCCAATTGGATTATGGGATCTCTTGCTGAAGGTTATACACCTCAAAATGTCATGTGGTAATGAGCCTTTGGGGCTGAGCTTGCAAATTCATGGGAAAGATGGCACATGCTTTTCTTTGGCATCTTGTGGCAGCAATCTGCCTGACAGGGAAGATTTGCTGGGGTTCCCAGGTATCTTAGAAAATGTACCCATACTGCAGCTTCAGAAGGAACTGAGTAAAGGATCCATCTCCTTTTTCTAGGAGTGGTAGGGATCATGTGCACAATCCTCAGGCACTGGTAGGACTGGTTTCCTGGCTGTCCTTGTTCTGCACACAGGCCGTGGAAGTGAAGACTGTCTTTAGACATTCTAGTAGTCATTAAACAGGGTTCTAGATTTACCCGTAGCATATGCTCCTTCTTCCTGTACTGCAACAGAAATGCAGCTGAAACACAGCCTCAGGCAGTGCCCCATGGGTGAAGCAAATGGTGTTTAAACAAGTGGTGAGCTCCAGCTGGGGGGAATTAACTGTTCTGAGTTTACTGCCCTGTACATACTGTCAAAAGCATTTGAAATCTTGTGTTGGGAGAAGGTGACTTCATTGGTACAGACCCAGCTCTTTATGATTTCTAGATGATAAAATTCCCAGATTTGAGAATATATGACTGGATTCGAGCTTTCTATAAAAATGTCTAATGCCACACTCTGCTCTAAAGAGCTCTGAGTTCCTTGGACCAAGCCTTGTGATGAGAAGTTGAAGGTTGAAGTATTTTGTCTTGATGTTGTGTGGCTTAAATCTCCCTGAAAAAGGAGTAGATGTGGAATGTGTATAAAATGGAATGGGTTGTTTTCCTTACTGGTGGGGGCTGGTTTAGGGACCAGACCCCCTCTCTGTTGCATATCTGTGGAGAACTCCTGGAGTCTTTAGGTTGCATCCCACTTTCTACCCAAGCCATGAGGAGCATTGAAGTGCAGCTGCTTCCTCTGGCAGTTTGTAGATCTCTATGGGTTTGTTCTCTCCCAGATGCTGGAAAGCATGATCAAGAAGCCTCGCCCCACACGTGCTGAGGGCAGCGATGTGGCCAACGCTGTCCTGGATGGAGCAGACTGCATCATGCTGTCCGGGGAAACAGCCAAGGGAGACTATCCGCTGGAGGCTGTGCGCATGCAGCACGCTGTGAGTACTGCCCTGGCCAGCTGGGGATGGGGACACCACCTGAGCTGGCCACTAAATGGACCCAGCTGCCTAAAACAGCCTTTTCTTGATTTCCTTACTCACTCTGCTGTGGGTGATTTTTTTTTTTGAACAAACACGGTGCTGAGGGCCTTGCATCTCACTTCGTGTGCTCCAAACTTGCCAAGCAGAGTTGACAGCTGCTCTGCAGTGCTGTGATGTAAAACTTCCTGGGGGTTTTTTGGGCTTTTTTTTTGTTTGTTTTTTTTTTTTTTTTTTTTGTTTTTGTTTTTGTTTTTTTTTTTTTTTGCCATTAACTCAATAGAAATTTAATCCAATGTCCTATTGCAGTGGCATATTCAATGCCTTAAACTTCTGCAGCATCAAGGAGCTGCTTTAAGCAGTTTATCTATAGATAATTAAAGTCTTTGGCTGAGTCTTGCATGGGAGGGAGTGGGGAGGCTCCTGGGGATGATTTACAGAAGTGTTGTGTTCAGCACCTGCTGTGTGCTGGGACTGGGGGGCTTTTTGCATGAGTATTGACAGCGCCATATTTTTACATGCCTGAACTGCCAGAAACCTCTGCTCTGCTTCAAGCTCATGTTTCAGCTGATAAAAGCCTGATGTCAAGTACTTGTGAGCATTGCTGCTCCCCAGTTACCAGTGCTGTGAATCACAGCAGTGGTAACTCACAAGTTCTAACTCTCACCAGTTTTATTTGTAATTCAGGTTCTATAGGTTATTCAACTCAGCCAGTGTTGGTTTGCAGTGTGTTACCTAAACATCTTTCACCTCAATATGGAGTGGTGTTTTTTGCATGAGGCAAATGCAAAATACAGCTTATGATAACTGGGCAGTGGTGCTCCTTTACATGCTGAATGTTAACAGTGCACCTTAAAGCTTCTTCTCCCTCCTTTCCCAACCCCTAAATCACAAGAATTGACTGCCTACCAAGACTTGGGAACTTGCTGCAGCAAACCTTACACCTGCGTTTCTATTACGGCATTAATTCTTTGGTCTGGGCACATCGTGTTGTACCTGTAGCCTGATTTGAGGATCTGTTGCATGTGCTTCCCTCTTCCTCCTGATCTGGGCGTGGTGTTCATTCCACCAGGGCCCCTGGACAAGCACTGAAGGCTTTAACACTCTGCAGAAATTGAATTACAGATTGACTAAATGTAAGGTGTTCCAGGCAGCAAGGTGCCAACTCTTATGGTATGAGCACATGGCAGTACAGTGAGGATCTTTCATCTGAGTTAATTCACCTGTTGTTAGTCAAGCCCAGCAACAATGTCCTGAGTAACCATGGTCTAGGGATCTGCAGCATAGCTGGAGCAGGTAGATGTTACCATCTGAAGTGGGCAGTAGCAAACTTCCAAATACTGGGCAGGCTGATTGCTGTAGGTGGGAGTGGGCATCCTTCCCATTCCACTCCAGGATCCACACTTGAAAGCCCAGCCTGGCCATGCTATGCTGCCTGATGGGACCAAGGTTTAAACAGCTTCTCCATTTTCCTTTCTCCCACCTTCTTGGTATCTCTACCCATGCACCAACTGGAAACCCTCTATAGCTGTTCCTGTCTGAGCAGATCCAGCTGTGGGGTGAAGTTAAGGATTACTGTGCCCCTCTGCAGCCACTGTCAAAGCAGACACCTGTATTCCCACGTTCCATTACACGTGGAGAGTGCAGACTTCTCTCTAAAATCAGGCTTGCTCTCTGTGTTAAATGGAACTGCTGCCTTTTTACCAGGAGCTGAAAATAAACTGCCAGGCTTCCAGCTCCTGCATTTGGAGTAAGTGTTGTGATGCAAATATTCCCCTTTTATCTAAGTCCAGCAGTAACAATTGCTTTAGGACAAATTGGCAATGGCCTGCTGTTCCGGCCTGCTGCCTGTGCCCTGTTATTTTTGGAACTAAGATACTTAACTACTTTGGCTTAAACTGATAACTGTGGAAGGGATAATTCCCAGCATCACGTAAAATTATTAACACTAGAGTAGCAAAATTCTGATTTTTCTAACTCCAGAGCTTTCACTATAATGGCACATCAGTCTCTAATTTAACATGAACTTGTCATGCTTTGCGTAATGGCTGCTCACTTTGTGGTGTAACTGGGTGAAGTTGTCCTTAAGAAGATCATGAGCCTTTGCATGTTTTTCTAGTCTCTGCAAGCCTTCTTTATTGGGTTGTCAGGCCGTCTGAGATGATTAAATGTGATGATTCTCAGGATTCTGGGATGAACAAGTTGCTGAACCTGTAGCCAGTGCTCAGTCAGAAACAAGGCTTTTAGTTGTGCCTTTGTCCCTCTCATCTGTCCATATCTGGCACTGTACAGGCACCCCAGCATCCACATTGTGACAACCCTATAAGGAAGACTTGTTCCTGTTTATTTCTCTATTACCAAAAGGAAGTTGGTATCTCACTTGGATGTGAAGCTTTATTGACTCTCAAGTTAAAATAAATCTTTATTGGCTCTCAAACTAAATCTGTATTTGATCTCAAGATAAACCAAATCTTGATTGACTCTGAAGTCAAACTAAATGTAATAAGGCTGAGAAGAACATTCTGCCACCTTTAGGGGTGACATTGAAAGTTTGTTGCTTGCATGTTGGCTCCATGAAAACTCTGGTGTTGGGAGCCTAGGAGAGGAAGCCAGATATTCTGGAATCTCTTACAGAATTTGCAAGCAGGTCCACGGACAGGCAAGGTAGGTGGCATAAGAGTCTCTCAAGGAAGTCATAGGCAGCCATGACTTAGCATGGTCTAGCTCTGAGCTGGCTTGTTCTGGTCCTTGAGGAGTAATTTATGTTTTTCTACTCTGCTGGAACTCCCAAATAGAACAAAAATGCCATTTTTGAATGCCTGCCCAGTGACTGCAGCCTGCCAGTCCTATGGTAATGGTGAATCTTAGTCTGGGTTGCATTTAGCAGAGTCAAAACCTGAGAGACAAAAAGCTTCACAGCTTCACCTTGCATGCATTATTGTGACAATTAAGCAAGTTAATGTGATCTCATGTTCCTCTGGTGTATGTTTCCTTCTTTTCTTTCCTCTGTTCTCCTCCTTCCCTCCCACTCGGGCCTGCAGATCGCCCGCGAGGCTGAGGCTGCAATGTTTCATCGTCAGCTGTTCGAAGAAATTTTACGCCTCAATGTTAACAACAGGGACCCTGCCGATGCCATGGCAGCGGGCGCGGTGGAGGCCTCTTTTAAGTGCTTAGCTGCAGCCCTGCTAGTCCTGACAGAGTCCGGCAGGTAGGGCTCAGAGAGGGGCTTGGGCCAGCAAAACACGCTGCACTCTAACACGGCAGTCTTTGGCCAGCTGCTCGCTGCCCGTGCCAACCTTGTGTAACCGCTGCCATGTGAGCTGACCCTGTGCCAGGGAGGGACCTCAGCAGGCAGGAGCAGAGGGAGAGTGCCTGGCAGTTGGCATGAGTGTCACCTGAGTGTGGGCTTGACAGGGCGAGGTGCCACCATTCCAAAAAGAGCCCTTGGGAATGAAATGGTTCCTCTGCAGGGATGTGGTGTTGCGGTGAGCTTGGTCTGGGCTCGCTGATTGGTGACAGTGCCAAAGGTTGGCAGTATGGATGTGGCACCCTGTGCTGGAGCACCTCGCCCTGCCCTGTGCCCGAGTGCCTGCCGTGAGTGTTGTCTCCGAACGCGTGTTGCTCTTGTAGATTGCCCGGGAGGCCGAAGCCGCCATCTTTCACAGGCAGTTGTTTGAGGAACTGCGTCGTCTGACCCCACTCAACTGCGACCCCACCGAGGCCGCTGCTGTGGGCGCTGTGGAAGCGTCCTTCAAGTGCTGCAGCGGGGCCATTATTGTCCTCACCAAGTCTGGAAGGTAGGAGGGGACAGGTGCCCCCAGGTCAAGCCTGCTGTGTCACAGGGTGGGGGAAAGAGAATTCCAAAAATGTGGCTTTGAGAGACCGGTGGAGTCAGGTTCTGGCAGTGCCTGCAGTGCTGGTTCCTTGGGAAATGGACACACATCTCTGCGCTCTGAGTCCTCGGCCTGCCTCTGCCAGCGTGGCACCAGCTCTGAGCCCAGCCTCCCGCACTGCTGCAAGTGGCAGTGGCACCAGCTGGAAGAGCCAAGGGAAAATAAATGTTGCAGCTTCAAATCAAACTTCTTGTCAAGAAATCATCAATGTAACGGTGAGGCAGAAAGGCAGAAGTTCAGTGGATGCAGAATTTTTTTTTTTTTTTTTTTTTAATTGAAGGCTTTGGCCTTTTGTAGCAGCATCCAAATTATTGGTCCCTTGCTGGACTTGGCAGTCATCAGTCATGCTTGCCTGAACCCAAGGGGTGAAGAGGGACTGCACAGCCTGGGACTGGTAGGCAGGAAAATGGAAAGTGTTGGTCCTCTTCCAGGATTCCTCGTGCCTGCTTGCAGGTAATCTGTCTGCACAGACAGGCATCTGGCAGACACCAGGTGAGCTCAGTGGCTGCAGGTGAAATGTGCTGGAACAATGTAGTTAGTGATTTCTGTCCAGCAACAGTGACAGCTGCCAAGCAGAGACTTGTTCTTCCAGTTGTGGAATGGGAGCTGGAGCCTCATGGATCAGCTCTACCATCTAGAGGAACTGGGCTGCCTGTTCTCTAAGCACGTCCGACCATAAGTCTCAAGACTGCTTTCTGGAAGGAAATCAGGATTTCTCATGCTGGATTCACACCAAAACAGTAGTGCAGCAGCAGAGATGTGCCAGCAGAGATGCTGGGCACCACCTACCTGAAGATATGGACCATCAGTGAAACCTTCACCAAAATGTACAGCTTAAAATGATTTTGAGCAGAAAATGACTTTCTGCAGAGATGATGAGGGAGCTATAAGCACCGAGTTCTGGATACCCTCATGCTTCTAATGTTTCTTTGTCAAATGTTCCAACCTTAGCACTTGACCTTTCTAAAGAGGTTTGAACTCTGATATTTGAGTATTTTTAGCTGTGGATTTGTTAACTCTTGTGAGTACCTGAGTCTCCTCAATCTGTGCCTTGGACAGTGTGGGAAGGATTGTCAGAAGGCTGGCATGTGTGATTGGTTGCTTTGAGCAGTCTGCTGGCCCCTGCTTTAAGCAGCAAACTTTGCATCTGAGTGTTGCTGTGCTTGGCTCCACTAAATGAGGCTGCAAAAGCAAATGGAGACACCAGCATGTCCGTTGGAAAGGTGGAGCTGCAGTTGCCACAGCCTTGCAGTTTGAATCTGTCTGTTTGCAGATGCTCTCCCTCAGCAGTGCTCAGAGAAAGGAAAGTTGTAGTCTAGCCCCCACCCGGACTCTGCTGTTGCTGTTTTAAGGCTTTTTAAAGATTTTGTGCCCAGCTTCCCAATATAAATTTTGGCCTGTGTTGAATTTGCTTCCCCTGGGGTGCAGGGGCAGAGCTCTCTGTGGAGGAACTGGCCTGTTTGCTGGCTGGGAGGCAGATGGCTTCCTTGTTGGCATGCTTTGGGCAGCGCTGCTGGCACCAGCTATATCCATCCCGAAAACCAGGAGCTCCTCAAAACAGGGAACTTTCAGGGACCCCTGCTGAGATGCCAAGGCCTGCTTGCAGAGGCCAGAATAAATGGCACCTTGCCACCCTAACATAGCAACAGAGACAAGTAAAGGCTTGTTCGAGGACCAAAACCTCCTGATGGCACTTGCTAAACTGGGAGGTGAGGAGATTGTCGCCACTAGTGGTGGTCTGCCCAGTTGCCTAACTGGGAGTCCAGCAGAGCATCAGGCTGGTTGGTGAGTCGCTCTTGCGGAGACTGGTCACATCCCCCCAGGGGTTTTGGGGAGCGCTCGTGGCTGACAGACAGATCTTGGGGCTGCTGTGCTCCCACAGGCCATTCCCAGGTGTCCTCTCTGGGGTGTGCTGGCTGTGTGAGCCCCACCATGGCCCTTCTCCCTGCAGGTCGGCACACCTGGTGTCGCGGTACCGCCCGCGGGCGCCCATCATCGCCATCACCCGCAATGAGCAGACGGCGCGCCAGGCCCACCTGTACCGCGGCATCTTCCCCGTGCTCTGCAAAGACCCTGCCCAGGACGCCTGGGCTGAGGACGTGGACCTGCGCGTCACCCTGGGCATGAATGTTGGTGAGTGGCACCGCTCCCCCTCCCCTGGAACACGTCCCTGAGCACCTGGGTGGTACTTTGAGGTCACTGGTAAGGACTGGTGATGGGAAGAGAAGGGAACTGGCTGCCTGTGTGGTAACTGGATCCGGATAGGAAACGGGTGGTGGTTGCGTGAGCAGAACCACATCCGATTGGGAAATGGGGTGGTGGGTTTGGCATAGCTGCCTTTAAGGAGTTTCCAGCAGAAGACCAGGTTGAGTTTATGGTGGTGAGTGATGAATCTGTGACTCTTGCCCCTTCTGAGAGACAAGGGAAGCCTGGAATGGGGTTGACTATTCTTCACCCCCCCCTCCTCTGTTGCAGAGAACCCCAGAGCAGAGACAAAGGGTGTCAGTCAGATGGGTGGGCAGCAGGAAGGTGGGGTTTTGATACCCTGCTGGAGCCCCACTGGCATGGCACAGGCAGTCTTCGTGATTTGGGGAGCAGGTGATGATAAACTGTTGCCCCATGGCAAGGGGACAGAGTGGGACTGGGCTCTGACACTTCCTTCTTCTCTCCTAGGCAAAGCTCGAGGGTTCTTCAAGAGCGGTGACCTGGTGATCGTGCTGACGGGCTGGCGCCCTGGCTCTGGCTACACCAACACCATGCGTGTGGTGCCCGTGCCCTGAGCGCCTACTGGGCCTTCCTTCCCCTGCCCCCCTCCCCTCCCACCACCCCACTGCTCTGTCTCCCCTTGCAGTAGACCAGCCATCGCTTGCGCTGTTCTCCTTGTCCCTAGAGTGGATGTAGGTTGCTAAACACCACCCAGTGCAGCAGCAGCAGGGGCAAGAGACCTTAAATCACTAAAAAAATATACTTGAAGTGTTTAGTTTTTTAAAAAACCTCTCCCTGTAGTTAAAGTCCTGCCTTGATGTCTGTAGGAGTCAGCATAGGAGGTTCATGCGTGCTGCTGGGACTCCTCTTTCCTGGTGACTGTCCTCAGAGTGTGAAATGTCCCTTTCCTTGGCCCTGGTGTTGGGTTTTGGGGAGGGAAGAGGCAATGTGTGGTCAACGGTTCTGCTGGATCCCTCCTTGCTCGAGGCAAGCTGCTACTCCCCCCTTGTGTATGACCACATGCCTCCCCAGCCCCAAGGCAGATCCAGCCTTTCTCAGCTGCTTGTTTTGGGGTTGTGGCAGGGGAAGGGTGTTGCACAGAGCTTCCCGTGCTCCCCTTGCAGCGTTGTCTCCTGTGTTAGTCGTGTCCCCCCACCACCCCAGAGCCCTCCCCTCACCCAGCACTCTGATGGGCCCTGGGGTGGGAGAGCACAACTGTCCATCAATAAAGAGAAGCTGAAGCACCTGCCGGTCTGGGCTGCTCCTTGGGGGATGATGACGGGCTCTGCAGGGGTAGGGGGAGATCAGGTGGTGAAGGAGTCTGCAGGGCTTGAAGTGTCTGGTGTGGGATCTGCAGGCAGAAGGGGGGTCTGGTGTGGAGGGCTGCAGGGACTGGGGCCATTGCAGTTTTGAGAAAGTGCCAGGGGAGGAGTTTGCTAGGTTTAGGGGGTGCTTAGAGGGGCTCTATAGAGATTAGGGGTTGAAGAGAGAGAGCAGGAGGGCTGGAGTCATCTGTTAAAGTGGTTAGGGGGGCTAAAGCAGAGTCCGTAGGGCTTTGAGATTTTTGGGGGGGCGAGGGGGAGGATCTGTGGGAGTTGGGGTTTCCATGCTTGGAGGAGGGAGCCAGGAGGGGACCTGGGGCCTGGTTGGCACCCAGGCCGGTTTCTCCCGGGAGCACAGAGGTCTCTCCCCGCCGTGGCCTGAGCCCTGCCCGGGGCGGGGGATCCCCGGCGCTTGCCCGCCGTGCGGCCCCTTTAAGAAGCGGTACCGCGGCCCCTTTAAGGGCCGGGACCCCGCCAGGCTCCGGCCCTCGCGGGGGTGGGCGGGGCCTGTGGGGGCGGGAGGTGGTGCTCGGTGTGGCGGAGGCGGGGCTGGGCCATGGGCGACCAATGGGCGGGAGGGAGGGGCGGGGCGCGGCGACGGGCGGCCAATGGGCGGGCTGCGTGGCGGCGCGAGGAGGCCGGGGCACGCGGGGCATGACGGCGGCGCGGGGCCGCGCACAGGTAGTGGGGGGCCTCGGGGGGCTCCGGGGCTGAGGGGGGCACCCGGGAGTGAGGGGAATTGGGACCGGGAAGGGGTTCGGTGCCGGAGGGTGCCGGGGGCACATCCCTCCCGCCGCCGCCGCGGAGCTGCTGCTACCCCTCGGCCTGTCCCGGCCGGCGGCGCCGCGCTGAGGGGAGCGCGGAAACACCGACACCCCTTCGCCCATTCCCTGAAGAGACGGACCGGGCCGGGCAGGGCCGAGCCGGGGAGGAGTCCCGCTGCTGCCTGCCGGGGACCCGCCGGCTTCGCCTGAGGGGCTCCGAGCGCGGGCGGGGATGGGATCCGTGCCGGGGCTGGCCCGGGCGCGGCCCCGGCGGTGGGCGAGACTCCCGGTCCCACCGTGCCCCGCACAGCCCCGCGGGCCGGAGGTCACCTCCCGCCGTGCTCTGTGCTCCGTCCGTGCCGCGGGGTGCTCGGAGCGGCTCCCGGGCAGACCCAGCGCCATGGGCTCTGCGGACATCCCAGCACCGGGGTCTCGGCACTGTCCCGGCCGTGACCCCTCGGTTCCTGGGGCAGGGAACACCGGGGACATCGCGGGAGGGACACGCGGGGCTCCCTCCGGCCTTGACGTCGCGCCTCATTCTCTCCTGCCAGCGCCGCTCGGCTCCGGCCGTTCCCCTCCAGCATCCCCGGGTGGCTCCGCTCCAGCTCCGACACGCGGGACTGAAATGACCTTGGACGCCAGGACCAAGGGCAGCTCGCCGAATCCCGCCAGGGCTCCCTCGGGCCGCGGCCGCCCGCCCGCCGGTGCCTCCCTCCGCCTCTGAGCCTCCTGGGGTTTACTGGGAGGCGGGATCCCTGCCTGGTTCGCTCCGGTCTCCGCCGCGCTCCTCTCCGGCAGCGCAGGAGGGATCCAGCGAAAATCGCTCGCCGACGGAGGGGCTCGCGCCGGACCTTTTCCAGGCTGGATTCCAGCGCCGCGTAAGGGGAGACGGCGATCCCGTGGGAGGGAGAAACACCGGGTCTTACTGGCAAAACCTGAGGGCTCGGTGTGCCGGTGTGGGCGGGTAGGGGGTGTCAGGAATGGGCGAGGGGGCACCAGGTCGCTGGATTGTTTTCACTTTGCCGGGAACTTCTACACCCACCTCTACCTCCTCTCAGGAGCTCTGAACTCCCCACAGTTTTTGTTCCACTTGTATTTTGGGACACTTGCGATAGTGAGTTTGTCTCAGGAGCAGTTTCCTGCTGAACAAATTCTTTGAGGATGGTGACAGTATAAGCTGCTAGAAAGTGTTTTCCTCACTGTGCTGGCACTGGAAGCACCTCTTGATAGGGAAACCTCTCTGTGCCTGGAGCCCAGCCTTATCCTGTACTCCCAAACTCTGGATGTATATCCCTGATGCATCTAGGAGCCAGGATGGAGCAAGATCTGGACAGAGGAGACAAAGCAGTTCCTGCGATGTCCCTGCTGGGGCTGAGGATGCTCATCACAGCCCATACTGTCCCTGGAGCATCCCACTGCCAGCACTGTGTCCAGGATCATCTTACCCAGGAGTTGTCCCTGATGGTGGCCATGAGAGGGAGAGAAAACAAGGATACAGCACTCCCAAGTGCTTTCCAGCCTGTGTTTTTGCTCATTTTAGGGGATTTCTGTGTGTTTGGTGACCTCGAAGGGGTTCTGATGCCTTTGCCTCTCCCCGATCCCTGTGTGGTGCCCCTCGGTGTCAGTGCTGGTTAGGGATAAATCCGCTCACCGGATTAAGCAGTGCAGGCGCTTGGGGATTTAAGGGATGACGTGAGGGAAGCCAGAGAGTGCTGAGCTCTGGACAAGGAGCCTCCAGATCAGGTCAGAGCCCCTTTTCCAGCATGGGAGAAGGGCAGATGAAAGCTTTGGTGCCTCCATGATAGGAGTTTCAGCTTCAGGGCAGCATGGCATCCCCTGGCAGAGGATGCCTGAGGAGTCAGGCAGGGAAAATACCTTTTAGTGCCATGCCAGGGGATGTTATTTTGGTGCTTCTTGTCTGTAAGGTCTCCTTTCCCTTCCTGACACATCCTTTGACCTGAGCTCCTAAAAACCCGCGACCTCGGTGCGTCCATCCCATTCCTGCAGTGCTCGGACTCCAGGGCTGTGCAGGCAAGTCTTTGGGAATCCAGGAGCTATTTCCCAGCCTGTTTCCAACCACACTGCACCAGTGACTTCTGTTTGGTTTTCCTGTGCCCCCATGTATGTGTTACCTGTTGTGGGAGCATTCCCAGTGCCTCCAGCTGGGCTCCATTGCACCTGGACAGTGTTTTGATCAGGGCTCTGAGGCTTTGGGGATGCAGGAGCTCACGTGGTGACAGCTCTCAGCCCATTTGGGATCCAGCTGCTGGCATCCAGCACACCTATCCTGGCTCTTCCTGAGTCAGGGGGGATTATTGCCATGGGTTTTCTTTCAGATGAGCCCCTCGGAGCAGGAGCAGGATGTGTCTAGGGAAGGACAGGTTGGTGAAGGAGCTGTAGGAAATTTGGTTGGCTCCTTGCTCTGGGCTGTGCCGCAGTGCTGCGGCACCATCCCTGCGGGCACAGGGCTGCACTCCAGCTCCGTGCCTGTCCCCCTTGCCAGTGCTCATCCTGTCCTGCCGGCGCCCCACCTGCTCCAACATCACCCCCTGCTAGTGAGCTGAGTGCTTGCCCTGGAATAATTTCCTCTCCATGCGTCTGTTTGTGGCTCCGTGTGGCTGTTTGCTGGCTCTGCCATGCCACCGGCCCCCTGGGATCATGCTCTGCTTGGCTGCCAGTGCCACAGCTATCTCTGGTGGTGATTTGCCGAGAATGAAAGTGTCACCTTTGTGGCCTGCCAGATGATAACCTCCCCGTGGCACTGGGCCCGTGTTTACTTAGCCTGCTGTGGCTGATAAGCACCTCTGATAACATTCCTGATGGTAAATAACCAGCTCTAATATGCCTGCTGATGGCTCTGCCCTGGGAAGATGATGTTTTGCTGACCAAGAGGAGCAGACCCTGGCTGAAATCCATCCCCCCAAGGAGTTTCATAGACCTGTGTTTTTTTCCATCCCAACCTCCAGCCCTTCAGGATAGTCTGTGCTTTGGAGGGTGTTATCCCAGGGAGCCACAGCAATTTGGCTGCTCTATTGTGAGCGCTGGGGAGTCCCTGGCAGAAAAATGACTTTTTTTTTTTTTCTCTTCACGTGACTTGAGAAATAGCTTGAGAAATATTCTTGCTGTCCTTGAGCAGCAGATTCTGACGTCTGTGTGCAGGCTGGGATTGAAGGGAGCATATTTACAGCTCCAGACCCCTTTTCCCCTTTCCCTAGGGGGCTGACAGGTGTCTCCTTGCAGTGCCACGCCGATGCATGAGAAGGCAGCTCCCCTGAAGAGCCCTGAGTCCAGGCACGGTCGTGAGAAGCTGGAGGTGTTCCACAAGCAGAAGAGTTTGGATTCCCTCGATGGCAGGTGAGGAGCAGCATGCCGGGGTCTGTCTGTGGTTGAGCATTCTCTCTTTTCCATCCTGCTGTGGCATTCCTGCTGCCTTTGAGCCCTCAATACTGCCTGCCAACTGGGGCAGAGCACAAAGGGGGGCAACTTTGTTCTCTCCCTGAAATACTGTGGGTATAAAAGTAGGGACGTGAAAGGGGTTTGGGGAAGGGGATGATATTGCCACTGCTGAGGTTGTTGGTAGGATATTGCTTTCTCCGTGGTTTGTCCTTTCATCTGTCCATGGGATAGACATGGGTGGATGTCCCTGTGCATGGCCAAAGCTCCTGCTCAGGCACATTCCCAAATTCCTGCCTCTGCTTTCCCTTGGGAATCCTTGTCCCAGCCAAAACTGCACATTTCCAGCTCTCAGCCTGTCCCAAGCTTCTGCCAGGTCAGCTCTGGTCTCCTTCCCACGGAACTGGGGTATGTGTGAAGTACCTTAGTCCTGGTGCTTTCACTGGCTCTCATCAGAGATCAGCCCTCAACCACCAGTACTGAGCCTCAGCAATGCCCAATGCTACGATAAATCATGGAGACACCCAAAATGTGGCTTCCTGGGGTCTCTCTTCAGTCCTTTACATTTTTCCGTGTCTCATATTGCAGCACACACGTTTCATGGAGCAGGTGAGGGATCTGTGGCTCTTTGCTTACCTGGTGATTATCATTTTTCCTTCCAGCCTCCGCCTGAACGAAACCCTCAAGGATGAGGACATCAAGAAATGCCACCGGGAAGTGGTAAGCCTTTGGCTTTGGGAATGACCAGGCTGGTGTGTGCCTGTTGCCCCCGGAGGAGCCCACCTGAGCTCTCAGGCGTGGGCTTGAAGGAGCCAGAGGCAGCTTCTGATGTGGGGCAGAGCCTCCAGCATTTAATTTCAGGAGACCTGGTGATGGTTTTGCATGCTCTGCCTTGCAAATGCTTCTAGGATTTTCCATCTAGAGCAAAGGAGAAAGTGAAAATGCTGACTGAGAGCACTTAAATTTCTGTCCATTTGAACCTTTTTGGTTGTTCAAATCATGCCCAAACTAGGTGGTTTTGGTCCACCTATAGATAAGAAGTGCCCTGGAAGAGGAAGGAGTGACAGGAAGTGGCATTTTGCCTTTTCCTGTGAAGAAAATGGAGAAGAAAAAACATTTTTCAATTTCCTCAGAGGCATCTGGGAGGGTGACAGGACTGCAGTGGATTTGTGCTGGGACCAGGGGGTGTTTCTTGGTGGTAATGCCCTCCATGTTCTCCTGGAATGCTCCCCCTGGCACTCCTGCCATCCCAGCCTCCCTCTGGGAGGTGTCTGAGCCTTGATCCTCTTAGGGCCCAGCTCATGCAGTGACAAGGTGCACAGCACAAATGTGACCTTGTACCTGTGGGCAGGAGGGCTCTGCTTGCTTGGCTGCCACAAAACAGCCTGCACCAGTTTTCTCTGCATCCTGGCAAAGCAGCTCCTCCCTGGGAATTCAGGGGGCAGCAGCCATATCCCTGGGGAGCATCCCGAGGGCAGGGGGCACAAAGCTGCCTTACAGGACCAGTTGAGCAGATTTATGGGAAGCATTGAAGTGCTTCAGAGCTTTCCCTTGGCCACAGGAGCGTTTCAGGGCCGCCCTGCCGAGCCTCCCGCCGCGCTGCCGGCAGGCTTTGAAGGGAATATAAATAGCTGGATGGTGCGGCGCGATGGGCGCAAAGCAAGTGTTGTCACCGTGTCCCGGATAAGGGAAGAGGAGGAGGAGGAGAGAAACCACTGGGCAAAATCAACTGCCTGCAGATGAGCCTGGCAGAGAACCGGCTCCTCGCTGAGGCTTAGCTGCCTCCGTAGATATTAAGGGAAATGTTCATCTGGGAGGATGGCACAGCCTGCGCCGGGTGCTGGATCATCCAACCTTCCTCTAATCCGTCGGGGCTCCTGTCTCCAGCCTGCTGGGACACCCCAGCGCCGCTCCCGGGTGCGGACAGAGGGAGGTTTCCTTGCAGGAGAGGGATTTTTGGCTCTCCTTATCGGCAAGGTCACCAGATAACTTTGTTCTGCTTTGCTTTCAGGCTGCTAGCAAGTACAACTCCCAGTACCACAAGCTGTTCAAGGACATCCCGACGGAGGAGAGTGTGCTGAAAGGTGAGTGGCAGGGTGAGGGATGGGCACGGAGGGGGCAGGATCCAGCACAGGGATTGCCATTCTCTCTCTGACTCTCTCTCTCTGCCTTGCAGTTTGCTCCTGCGCGCTCCAGAGAGACATCCTCATCCAAGGAAGGCTTTACATCTCCCCCAACTGGCTCTGCTTCTACGCAAACCTTTTTGGGAAGGACATTAAGGTAATGTGGGTACCAGCCCACACTGGTGCCTCAGGGCTTGTAACCACAGCTTATCCCCTCCTGCATCCAAATACCACCAAAATCCCCAGCAGAAGGCTGTAATGGGAAGGGGGGCACGGCTGTGCCTCCCACTCTGATGACCCATGGCATCAGCCTGGGGAAACCAAATATTTGGTATGGTTTAAAATTCCCTGATCCAAAACCTCCTTCTAGCTGCAGTGACGCTTGAAGGAAGATCAAAGGTTTTAGGGGGGGCAAGATTTGAATCTCTCTTGGCTTTTCTTCTTGATTTACAATCTGATGTTTCCCCATTAGTCTTGTGGCTGACAGGGATCTTAGGAAGAGATGACTTCCTTTAAAACTGGGCTGAAAGACTGAATTATTTATATGTGATGTTTTAAACAAATACCTGGAGGAAGCTCAAGGTCTCAGCAAAGTTACCCTGCCAGAAATAACATCCTGCCTTATTTTTCACCCTCCCTGGGCTTGCACGGGGGGCTCTCCTGGTGGATCTTAGGGAGGCTGGCTGGATGATGCTCGTGCTGTGTCCATCTCTGTGTTCCTGCCCCACAGGTTGTGATCCCAGTGGTGTCTGTACAGCTGATAAAGAAGCACAAGACGGCTCGGCTGCTGCCCAATGGCCTGGCCATCACCACCACTGCCAGCAGAAAGGTAACACCAGCACCCAGCAGATGCCCAGGTCCAAACTGGATGTGGTTTGAGAGCAGCAAACAAAGCTATTCCTATCCCTGGTTAGGAAGTGAGCGCTGCTCTCTGTGCTGGCTGCCAGCCAGGGCAAACACCACAGCTTTGCTTTTGTTCCTGAATTTCACTTTGTTCCTGGACGAAGCAAAGCCCAAGTGAAACTCGGCCGAGCCTGACAAATCCCTGCCAGGCTCACGTAAAACCTTTAAACTCCTTAAACACAAGCAGGGAAAGGGTTTGGGCTGGCATTCAGCCAGAGCTGGCGGAAAACTTGGATATGGGGCTGCATTTCCAGCTTTTAAATCCCGTTGGATGTTGTTGGCTGCAGTGAGCTGATGCAGTGTGTCCAAGTCCTTGCCTGCCCAGGTGCTGCTGCCAGCACTGTGTGTTGCCTGTCCCTGACAGGGAGGGGGTTGTTCCTGCAGGATTTTGGGAGGCAGTTATTCCTGCGGAATTTGGGAGGTGGGTTTTAGCAGGGAGTGGCCTAGGGCAGGATTTGGGCATTCAAAGCCATGTGTGGCTGCTCTGCACATCAGACAGGGCTCTGTGTCAGGCAGGGTGAGTGTGGCCCCATGTCCTTTCCATCCCTGGGGATGTTTTCTGTAGGTCCTGGCCCCATTTGCTGCCGTGTCCCTCTGGGTTGAGCATGGGAAAGCTGTAGGAACAGCAACTGAGCAAGACTGGCCCCAAAAAAATCTGGTCCAGGTTTTAGCAGGTTGCAAAAATAACAGCAGGAAAGCTCTGCAGGGAAATGCCTGTGGGGAAGACGTGGCTCCTGAAAAGGGGGAGATTCAAGGGCATGACGTCTCTGCCTGTCCCTGCATGTGGAGAACGACTCAGGATGAGGAGAATCTCTCCCAACAGCTCATCTCTTTCCCTTGCAGTACATCTTCGTATCCCTCATCTCTCGTGACAGCGTCTATGATGTCCTGAGGAGAGTCTGTACCCACCTGCAGGTACCCCCACTTGTGTCCCACTGTGTGTCCATGGCCCCAAGGCTCTGCACTTGCCATTTGGGCTGAGCACAGCTCTCCATCACTGCCTCCAAGGCTCTGGACTGCTCCCAAAGCCCTCTCCAATTCCCAGCATCCTCACTGCAGCAAGGGATGGGAAGAGGGGCAGGAGCCATGCCTTGGGCATGTCCTGTCCCCATGGGCTTTTCTGGGTCATGGATGAGGCAGAGCTCTGAGTTTCTGCTCTCTCTCAGGGCGTGGATATGAATTATTTATAATCTGGTGGTAATACTAGTTCTGCCACTCTGCACATTGTTGCCTTTTGCCCAGATCTAAAGTTTTAAGGTGAGGGAAAATGGTACAAAACTTAACAGGAATTTTAATTAAGTGGGGGAAGACATCCATCAGCCCTTGAGCTGGAGAGGATGATTGTGGGGACCTCTTCCCCCCGACTTTGGAGCACATGGGAAGCTGAGCAGGAGCCCTGCCTTGCCCAGGAGGGTGTGTGCCAGCTGTGCCAGGGCAACGATTTGGGTGATTAAGCCCTGTTGCCAAACTGGGGGATTTATTCTTTGAAATGTGCTGGGCTCTGCCCCGATGTGCCTTTTTTTTTTTTTTTTTTACCCCCTGATGTTTTATCCTTCCTTTATCCTTCCATGGAAGCCATTGGCTCAACCATGGCCCCACCACGTTTTTGGTGATGGGAAGCAGTGATGCAGTGGCCTTTTCTCATGCCCCAAATCCCTGTGATTGTAAGTTCTAGCAGCTGCTATTCACAGTCTCAGCAGAAAAGCCCAAATTCCATTTTGTGGCTGAGGCTGAAGCAGGGAGAGGTGGCACTGTAATGCCTGATCCTTTCCCCCCATCTAGGTTTCCAGTAAGAAGAGCTTGAGTCTGAAGGAGCTGTCAGAGGAGCCGGACTCCGTGTCACTGGTGAGGGTCAGGGCAGCTCTAGGAGAGGAGAGACCCCCTGACCTCATGCTGTGGGTGGAGAGGGCCTGCCTGGTCCCCTTGGTGGGTTTGACACTGTCTGGTGGCTGCTCAGAGAGTCAGGAGAGAGTCAGTTCTTCTGTTGGTGAGGTCAGAGGGTGCAAGGATGTGCCTGCTGCCATCATAGCTTGTCCTCTGGAACCCTAATCCCTAGACCTGTCAGGAGCAGATGGGTCAAGAGCACAGCCAGTGACTCTGTCTGTTTATAGACAGAAAAACTTCAGAGTTAAGGGGAGAATGCCATCACCCTGATGGCCAGTGCTGTTCACAGCTGGAAATGTGGATAACAGGCTGGCAGTGTGGTTGAGTTACCCAAAAATCTGAGGGATGAGTAGGATGGGAGAGGGAAACACCTGTTGAACCATGACATGATCCAGGTAGTATAGGGGGCCACATCCTGCACCTTTGGAGAGGGGTGTCCTCCATGGCTGCTGGCCCTGAGCCTCGGGCTGGGTACAGGAGGTGACAGTTGGGGTGCACAGAGGGTGACAGGTGGGATTGTCACCGGTGGTCTGGTGATATGCCAGGGGTTAAAGAGTAATTTCAAGGGCAGAATTGGGAGTGACCCAGGCTGATGAGGCAGCATCTCCTGGTACTTCAGTGGGATGCAGCCCTGTGGCAGCCCCAGCCCTGAGAACTCTCTGTTGGGGGTGCCCCTTTCTGTGCCAGCTGCCACCTGCTTGATTTTTTGTCTTTTGGGGGCACATTTGTGCCCTCTTTGGGGCATGCTGGAGAATTCCAGGTGACCGCCCTGAGTTTCAAGGGGTGGAGGAGGCAGCAGCTGGTATTTGGGGCAGGTGTGGGGTGCGTGGGCAGGTCTTTCCATGGCAGTAGGAAGCTGCATTCCTGTGGAGCCATCATGGAAGATCAGCTCTCCCCCAGGATGATGTTTTGAATGTGCTGGTGCTCCATGGAGATGCTGTAAGGTTTGAGTTTGAATTTGGCCCCACCGTATCCGTGGCACTGCTGGTTTCATTCATGGCTCACCAGGACTGTTCCCACAGGAGGTGATCGTCCCCGAGGGCAAGTGGAGGAAGGTGTCACCTACCTCGCTGTCACTGTCTCTGCCTGATGCCAACTACCAGTGCATCCACCGGACCTCTGTCAGCAGCCTGAGTGCCAAGGAGAGCTCCTTCACCTCTGAGGAGCCACTGGTTTCAGGTGAGGGAGGTGGGTTTGTGCCCTGCTCCACGTGGTACTGGGTGATAATCTCCATAGAAGTGTGTTCATCCATCCCCTGCTCTCGTGCAGGGGAATTCTGCCTTGCAGATTAGACTGAGAGTCAGTGATGGAGTCCTGGGGATGGGCTGGGATGTCCTGGCTGCAGTGTCTGAGCCCATGAGGGAGGAATATTTGATGTTTCCTGGTTACTGGAAGAGCAGGAGCATCAGCCAAGTGTGGCTGTGCCGCTGACTCTGGATTTGCTTTCAGAAAGTGCAATAAATACCGAGGAAGAGCTGGAGGTGGAGCAGAGCTGTGTGGCCGAGCTGAGACCCTCCGACTACCAGCTCCTGAAGATCTTCATCGTGCTGTAAGTTTGCTGAGGGTGTAGGGAAGCTGGGGGGACACTGGGGATGTCAGTCTCAGTCTCACCTGGGTGTTTGGCTTGTTCCTCTGCTCCCAGCATCTGTCTCCTGGTCGTGTCGTCCTCGTACCTGGCATTCCGCATCTTCCGTCTGGAGCAGCAGCTCTGCTCTCTGAACCGGGATTACCTCTCCCGCGGGCACAGGAGGTGAGGGACCCTCAAGCACATTTTGGGACACACAGGTCGTGCCATGAATGGAGGTCTTGAGGGAATGTGGGTGCAGAGAGGAATTGCTCCATTCCGTGTGATGTGTCTAAAGAATGTTTTGTTCCTTATCCTGGGCCTGCTGTTAGGCTGGCAGAACCCACAGTGCCATCTCCACACTGGAGGTGTTCCCATCAACGGTTTGAGTGACTGGGAAGCTCTGCTGTCCCTGAGACTCTGGAGCTTGGGAAGAGGTTTCCTCATTGGTTTGCAGCTGGTTCTCCAGTTGCAGGAAGCACCTGGACATTTCATTGGAGCTGGGCTATGCCTGGGGGCTAAGGTCATGGGCTTCAGCATGGGATGGACAGGAGGGGAATCTTCTTGGGCCGAGGATGTCAGAAGGCACCAGGAAGGAATACGGAGTCTTTGCAGTCATTCATCCCATCTTACCCCACTCCCTGCTTGCAGGTGACCATTCCCCAGGTGCTGGCTGAGGATGGACACTGAGGTGGTGGCACCCTGCCCATGGATCCCGGTGCTGTGTCCTCCCAACCATGGCTGTTAAATGTGGTCTGGCTTTTCCTTGGCCAGTAAAATGGGACCAAGTATTTTCTCTCTTCATTCGGGCACTCACTCCTGGTGGGACTCTCCAACCAGGTTCTGGCCACCAGTGCCAACTCCCCATCCCACTGGAAATCTGTTTTCTCCCTGGGACACTGCTGTGCTGTAGCACCAGACAATGGCTCGGGGCTGCCGAGCACTTGGACCTTCCCTTAGGACTTGCTGCTAAAATGGACGCTGGTTTTTATTTCAGGCTTGTTTTTTCTTGTTAAAAGATGACCTTGGGCTCACCAGGACCCCCTAAAAATGTGGATGAGTTGCCACTGCTGCTCTGGGAGAAGCCACCTGTTTGTCCCTGTCTCAGTATCCCTGGGAATGTGCCTGGAGAAATGGCCCTGAACACAGGGATCTGTGGGGATAGGGAGAAAGGGCCCAGTAGCCCTTTGGGGTGTCAGCTATCCCACACACAAGGGTGGGGGTACAAGCCAGGGCCCCTCAGCCCTTCTCTCCTGGAGCTCTGGGTGCAGAGAGGGGGGTGTGTGTGTGTGTCCCTTGCAAAGCACTTTAAGGTCCCCCAGAGCAGGTGTCCTCACTGGGGTGCACACCTGGCACTGGTGGATGTCATTAGTCCTGCTCGCCCCATTAAGACGTTGGGAAGGAGCCCATGGCTGGCACTGGAGAATGTCCTGGAGTGTAGAGTTAACCTTGCCACAGCATGGAGCTGAATGCTGCAGGATTTGTCTCACAGGATTTGTTGCACAGCCCCCTGGAAGCACATTGGGGTGGAAGGTGATTCCTTTGTGATTCCTTTGGGTTTTATTTCCTGTTTTTTTGGGAGCTACAAGTGCTCATGGGGCCAAATCGTGGTGCCCTGGGGAAGAGCTCAGTGCTCGCTCCGGGCTTGGAACAGATTTTAAATGAAATGAAAATAAACCCAGGATTTTCTACAACATCACTGTCTCTCACCAGCGTCTTCCACAGCGGTGCTAGGCTGTGAGCCCCAAAACCGGGCACCCCAAAATCTCTGCTGTTCCAGTGTCCCTTCAGGATGTGGGTGACATGGGGACAGTCCATCCTCTCATGGAGACAAGGGAACGGGGGTGCTCCCGACGGAGGATGCACTAGATGGCAGCAGAGACTGTGGGATGTGACAGACTGGTGGCAGGCCACCCTGCGGACAGCGGTGCCGGGGGAGGGAGCTGAGTTACAGCCCCACCCTTCTGGGGTGGGCAGGGTGAGCCTTCCTCTTTCTCCTCTTCCTCCCTGCACATCCACAACCCAATTCCACTCCTTTTTCCAGCCAGGCCCATGCAGCAAAATGCATGAAAATGGCCCAACTTGAAAACCATGGTGACCACTGGTTAAGTGGAGACAGGGGTGGTGCCACCTGTTTTGGGCGGGATTTAGCACCCGGGGTGCCTGGGGGGCATGGTCTGGTTTCTTCAAAGCCCTGGCATTATGGGGCTGTCAGCCTTTGATTCCATGGGTGACCTGGAGGATGAAAGGCGCCGTCCTGTCCCTGCCAGGGACTCACCCAGCTTGTTTACCCAGTGGAAATGGGTTTAGGGCTGTTTTTCCAACAAAGGAGTTGGTGTTCAGTGGGTCCAACCTCAAAGTGAGGCTGTTGGCCCCAAGAAGAGGTTTAGAGGTTGAGGACTGGGGAGAGGGGATTGGTCTGATGTGCCCAGCCTGGTGTTTGTTGGGTGTTCCAACAGCAGGAGCTTGGAGGGCAGGGTTCCCTGTGCTGAGCCCGAGCCAGGAATGTGGTCTCCTCTCAGGACTCTGCTTACAGCCAGTGGTGGGACGAGCCACGTGTGCAGTGACATGTACAAAGTTTGGAGGAGCACTGGGATGAGCCCACAGTGTACTTTGGGGGGGTCTCTGCTGCCGAGATGTGGTTACAAGGCTCTGGTTTTGTTTCCCAGCTGGTGTCTGCCTGCCTGGTTTGGTGCATGTTGGCTCCCCCAATGACACCCTGCTTGAGCCTATTTGCTTTTCTTTATGTAAAGAAATGCCATGTAAATGTCTTGGGTGCAGGGAACGTTCCTGGATGCTCACTTTGCTGGCCTGGAAATGGATGAGGAGCACAAGGCGCTGGATGAGCACAGCCCCTGCCCTCAAATCTCCCTGGTGTTCCCCCTGCCACACCCACCATCCCGTTTTCTGTCTTCCTCCCTCCCCAGCCCAAGCCAACCTCTAAAAATAAGACTGAGAGATCAAGTCAGCCAAGGCTGCACTGTCAGACGGATGAGTCAGAGCCATCATGCTGTGACACTCTGCACCACAGCATTAGCAGGGACACAAGGACTGGATGACGCCAGGGATTGCATGGTTTGCTCTGAGTTTTATTTGGGATTTGGGAGTGGCAGTGACGTTGTTTTCACAAAGCCCCTCAGAGTCCAAAGGGAATCCCCTTCAGTGAGCGGCTGGATCCTGTTCTGGCTCCAGCTGAGTGGGTTTTCCAGGGAGGGCTGGTGCTGGAGACTGTTTCCTGTCCAGGCAGTGATAGGAGGGAGGGGAATGGCCCCAACCCTTATCAGGCCCCAGTGCTGCCATGAGGGTGTTCTGGGGCAGCCTGGGCTGATTTATTGACTTTCACTTGGAGCAAGGGAAGCCCTCCATGCCCTCAGTGCTGTGCTGCTGCACTGGTGAGTGGTGAAGAGCTCCAGGTTAAAAATAATCCTTCCTCAAGGGTTGTATTTAACCTGGATTTCCCTTCCAAGATAGGGGTGTGGTTGCTCTGCTAGACACCACCTGAGCAACCTGTTCTTTGCTTCTCATCTCTCTGCTGAGATTACTCCTTATCCTGCAAAAACATCTCAGTTTAATTTTATTTTCACACTGCTAAGCCTGTCTTTGAGGAGAGAATCCACTCCAGGATCCCAGTCATCATCCAGCATGGGAAGAGAAGTGTTTCAGTTTTCTGAAGTGCATTAAGGACTTCAACAAGCCCACAGTTATCTTTGGCTTTTATACCTCAAACTCTGTCCTTTTGTTCTCCCTGGTGTGTTTTTTTTTCTCTCAAGTAACAGAACTGGTTTTGTGTTAGAGCAGCGACCGCTAACAAGGGTTGGGGAGCACTGATGAACCCTCCCCACACAGAGACAACCTAAAATCCTAATGAAAAACCTCAGACTTCAAAGAGTGAGTGTTGCTTTTCATCTCAATTTTCTTTTCCTGGGATTGGCTTTCTCAGCTTCCTATTAATCTTCCAGCAGTTCAGAGTTGGGTTTTAATTTGCAATAAGAACAAGCAGGGGTGGGGGACCAAAAAAGCCATCACTGTGTGGCCAAGGAGCACCTGGCTGATGAAAACTGACTTTGATTTTGCCCTGTTCTTAAATTAATTGTAGCATATCCTTTGCAGTCTCATCTTTTTGCAGTGACATCTCAATGTCAGGTTTTCAGGGGTACAAATCTTGGCTGCTAAATCCCACATTGCTCCAATACCATTAACAGGAGGCACAAACTAGAACTGTCCACGATAAAGCACTCGGGGGCTTGGGTTTAAAAAGCATTTGCTAAACCTGGCTTGGAAGGACAATGCTTGGAGCTAACTAAAGCCACCTGATGAGGGTGTGTTGCCTGCTGGGCACAGGTGGAGAAGTCTCTTTAGCAACCTGTTTCACCACAGCGATTACTGTAAAAATTTACCATGGAGAGGGTTTCTTTGAAAGCAAAGTGACTCTTGTCATTAGAAGTTGAAAGGCCAGTGATTTTGAGAGGAGAATAAGGCTTTTCCTGGAGGGAATGGGGTGTTTGGGGGGTGTAGCCATGCTAGAGGGGTTACATTCTTTTTCTTTGGGACAATCCTGTGCATGGGCATCTCCCTCAGGCACTGGGGGTGCTGCCTCTTGGACTGGGAAGGCAGTTTTTGGGGGGCTGAAGGTGCATCCCCATCACTTCTGTGCCAGTTTTGTGATGAGAGCTTTCCACTCTGACCTCTTCTGCGTGATATAGGAGGGGGTGAGGAGCTGCAGCAGAGGCTCCATCCGGCCCTGGAAGTACCCATGGCACAGAGCCTCAGCATTGCAGATCACATACATCCCACAGTCGTAGCTGTTCTGCTGTGCCGGCGCCTTCTCCTCCACAAAGGTGGCTTTGCCCCCTCTTTTTCCCAGAAAGGCCTCCAGTTTCCCTGCCACTTGCTTGGCATGGGCAGAGTTGCATTTACTGTGGGAATCGTAATGGGCGAAGCACTTCTTGTCCCTGAAATAAACCAGTAAGCTCCAGTGGGTGCCCCCAGCAGCCTGGCTGGAGTTGTCATTGATAGGCAGGAACAGCAGCTCCTTGTGGAGAAGGTCCAGTGGCTGGAGGAATATGGCTATTTCTTCCTGACTAAGGGCACACTTGATGAACTGAGCCACCTCCGGGCCGATGAAACAAACGCGGTGGCTGAACTCGTGGAACTGCTGGTTGGCGAAGTACTCGAAGGCGAAGCCGATGATGTGGTCGTTGAGCCAGTTTGGGGGCTCCAGGAGCGCCACGTCCGACTGCCTCAGCAGGCTGTCCATGTAGCTGAGAACCACGGGATCCATCCTGCGCTGCTCCAGGGCACTGCCAGAGCTGCAACAGACAAAGGGAACATGGCTGGGGAATTGGATCACACCTGGGATGTGATACAGCCCAACAAACACCTCCAGTTCCTTCTCAGCAGCAGTAAGTGAGAGCCCAGGATTCCCCACCCAGATGGATATTTGCAGGACTGTGAGCAGATGGAGAACACACAGTGTTGGGTTGAGCAGCAACCTGCTGTGGCTTCAGTGAGATCAACCTTCCATCCTGAGGATCTGAACCTCACAACAAAGGAATTTCAGAGCAGTTCCTGCACAGAAACCAGGGGTGATCCAGAAGTCAGGTAGTGTTTGGGTGTCTCAGTGTTTTACCTGTGCAGTGACAAGCACTGGAGTTCTTTGCATCACTGGTATTCCCCTAAATAAAAACCTTTTTGGGCTGTCTGACAGACATATTGTCCCCTTCTCTGAGCACAGAGTGCCCCAGCTCTGTGCCAGAGGCATGACCTGTTCCAGGAGAACCTGCTGGTCCACCAGCACAGGAGGCACAGCCTTGAGTAAGGAATAACAAAGCAAGAAGAGATCACAAACAAACCAGTTCCCAACCATGGGAATCTTTATGACAACTCTCTACATAGCCAGGATTTAGGAGATTTTCCATGGGGAAATTTGATTTGGAGCCCCTATATCTATGCTGGTTTTCCTTTTGCTCTGACATCCTGCAGCCCTTCCAGGCTACTCATTGCTGTGATGCATCCTCAGCCTCTAGCTCCTTTCCTGGCCAGGACAGGGCTGGAAATGCCACAACTTGGGACAGAGGTGTCATGAAGCTGATTTTGGCCTCACCCTTCCCTCCTCTGTCCCAAAGGCAGCATGAAAACATCTTCAGATTTCTGAAAGCCTCGTGTGAAAGCTCAGAATGATAAGATCACTTTAATGATTCACTATAAATAAGACACCAATTTTCCATCATGATAAAGATGAATGAAGCAGGAATGTTAGGAAGAAGTAGATTCACACTTCTTATTGTGACATGAATCATGAGGAATAACCCTGCCTGGCCTGGGATGCATAAATTAAGGGATTTATCTCTCAAAAATCTTGGCAAGGTCCCCTGGCACATGATAGGCAAGGAGCAGAATGGATGAGCCATGGTCAGTGTGTCACACATGGGAAGGAAGGGCCGAGGTGAGTGTTTGGGGCATGAAACAGCCAGTGAGCGTTCACATGTGGCTGGTGGATCCCAGAGATGCCGAGCAGCACGAGTCACCAGAGGAAGGGAACAGCCCTTGTTTATGCTGAGCCAAACACAATGGTATTTGGACACGCTTCCGATCTTAATGAGCTTCAACTATTTCCAAGCTCGTGGTGCAAACCCTTCCAGTATAAAAACAAGAAATCCAAATGGAATCCCAGTAACTCCTCAGCCTGTCAGAATATAGCCTGGTTTAAAGATCTCAACATACTCCAAACATCCTGTTTGGGGGTTTAATGTGGGCACTGCTGAAATGCTTCTTGCATGTGCCCATGAAATGCCCTAAATTCTCCTCTACATTGTGTTCTTTCTGCTTCATCTTCTCCTGGACATGTAGAAGTTCAGCCAATAGCTTTCCACTCCAGTCCAAATGGAATTAAGGGCAAGGGAAGTGTGTGTCCCCTGCTCTGTTAATTTTCCACTCTGCAGAAACATCATTGTGGTTTTCTTTTTTTTTTTTCTGTCATGACATTTGGCAGGTTCCTCTAGTCAGGAAGGAGAATGCAAGTGCTTAATTGCCACTAGCTACTACTTTTAATTTTGTTGCCATCTGGTATTTGTGAAACTGCCTGTGAATTCTGTGGGATGACTCACCATATCCAGCTCCAAGGAAAACCCTTGGGAGGCTCCCTCAGAGCCAAGTCAGGTAAGCAGGAAGGACCAAAACAAAGTGGTGGGGCTGTGAAAAGCCACCGGTGAGGTGGCTTTGTGTGGGGGAACCTCTCATAAGAGCTAAAGATGGATCTGCAGAGGAGCCAGGACATGGATGCAAGCCTCTGAGGAGTGTTGAAACCTGACGTGGATTGGGAGCAGCTCTGCTCAGCCACAGCAAGGACTCTCTTCCTGAAGGCTCAGGCACGCTTTGTTCAGTTTCTATAAAAATAGGAATAAATACTGGCACAGGCCTGGAACATTTGCTGGAGGTTGCCAACAAGTGTCTTGCTGGTTTATTTTATTTGCATATTAGCAGTTGGAATTTGTGCAAACTCCCTGGAATCCTCAGCCCCTTCAAGGGATTTCAGCTGCCCCATTTCCAATGCTGAGACAAAGAAAATGGGAAGAGAGAAAGGAGCATTTCAATGCAAACACCATAATTCCATTTACAGATTTGAAAATGGTGTTGTGTTGCATCAATAGGGCAAGAGGTCAAGTTTCCCTCACTTAAGTTATAATAATTTAACAAATTAGCTGCTGACATTAGTGCCAGTTCAATCCATTAATGGATGGGGTTCCTTTGTGTCCAAATGCAAAGCAAAGCCTGTATTTTTCAACACCTGATGAAAAAACACCCCAGACCTGTCATTTTCACACCATTAAAGATAACCCTCTGCAGGTAATTGCTGAAGGCACTTGAGAGCCAAAGGATGAGACTTCTTCATAACTAAGTGCAGTGACAGAGCAAAGGGAGTGTGAACTAAGGATGAATCAGATTCCTAGAGTCTATTTCAATAAATTAAAGGTGTTAAGAACCTCCAGAGTGAATAGTTTAAGGTGACACATCACTAGAGTCCTGTTCCTAATTTAAAGAACATGAAGGTAAATAGGAAAATGGTCACCTGGAAGACAGAATCCAGATTTTATCAGGGAACAGGAGGAAGGACAGAGAAGGTTTTGTCTTTTAAAGATCAAGAGTAAAAGACCCTATGGTTTAACTTTCTATTCACTTTTTCTGGAAATATGGGGTTTAGATACAATGTCTGGATAGTTGTTAATGGAACAGGATCAGACAAGGAACATTAATTTCTGTTAGCCAACAGGAGCCAGGCTGGCTGACACCTGAATCTCTGGACTTACATGTTTCCTGACAGAGCCAGAGGAGAAACTCAAGGAAAATTAAACAACTCAACCAGAATGGAAGCACAGTTGTCTCCTTTTTTGTTATATATAAATAATTATCTCTACAGCTGTAGGTTATAATTCCTGTATGATACAAGTACATCCTACTTCTGAAGGTTCAGCAGGCCATGAGTGCTGAAATCAGAGGAAAATACTTCAAGCTCTGTACTCACTATGCCCAAACTTCTCTGTTCTGGACAAATTCCCCAAACCAGAGACTCTGCAACCAAACTCAGAACCTTTCTTGGTGTCACAGCATCTCCCAGGGCACAAAACCAAGAGCCACAGGAACAACACGCAATGGGTTTTGCTCCCCAGGATTTGGAATTGACCAAAACCTGGAGTTTAACAGGAAAAAGCCCTCAGCGACCAGAACGCCTGAAAACGAGCGATGGTACCGGGAATGTCCCAGAGGTACCGGCGGGATCTCAGCTCAGATCCTTAACCCGAATGCCATGCACTCATCTCACCTCCCACAGAAAGGGTCTAGTCCAGGGAGCACGGGGAGGGAATATAACTTACCTGAAAGACCTGGAGCTCACAGGAATTTGGTCAGGAGTGGGAATTCGGTCAGGGGAAGCGATTCGGGGTGTCCCACGCCCCACGGAGGAGGAGCGACGTGCTGACCCCGAGCCTGACCCCGCGCGTCTCCCGGCGCTCCGGGGCCGGGATCAGAGCACCTCGCTCATCCCAGCGCTGCTGTTACGTGAATAAACGGAATTACAGGGCAAGGCACCGGGGCCAGGGCCTGGCTGGGGCAGGAGCAGGGACCACCCACAGCACCGTAACACACCTCCACTCCTTTACCCACTTTACCCTTTTTTCCCCTTAAAACGCAGGCTCGAAGCCTCCGGGCCCGAGGCCGGCCAGCACCGACCCCCGACGGCTGCGGCCGGCGCGACCCCCAGACACGGCGCCCAGCGGCGGGACCTTACCTCACCATGTCCCACCGCGTCCCCCCGTGTCCCCTCCCGTGTCCCCCCGGCTCTCACCCGCCGCCTCATCGCCAGCCGCCGCCGCCGCTCGGTTACCGCGCGCTGCCGTAAAGCGTCCGCGTCGTAACGACAAGGGGTCGTGTCCGTGGGCGTGTCCATGGCGGGGCGGGGCACGAGCCTCCCTCCTCCTCCGCCGGGCGGGCGCGCGAGGGCGGCGCGCGCGCGCGCGGGCAGTCGGGCAGCGCCCGGGCGGCGGCGGAGGTGGCGGTAGCGGCCGTCCGCACCCTCCTTCCCGGGACCCACCGACCTCCCTCTGCACCGATCCCCCTCAGCTCCGACCCGCGAGACCCTCCTCGGCACCGACCCTTGGGACACTCCTGAGCACCGACCCTCCCCATCACAGACCCCCGGCACCTCTATTGAGAACCGTCCTCCTTCAGCCAGCGACCCTCGGGATCGCTCTCAGCGGCGGCGGCGGTTGCGGGCGAGGGATGCGCCGCGCGCCGACAGCCAGGTGAACGGTGGCGGCGGCAGCGGGGAGCGGAGCAGGGCGGGGGCCTCCGGTGCGCACGTGAGGTGGGAGCGGTGGGGCGGGGGTCGTGAGGCGAACCCCGCCGGAGCATCGCGGGGCCGTCGGGAGTCTTTGTTCGGCGGAGGAGGGCGAGTCTCCCCGGCGTCGGGGGCTCTGCCCGTGTCGCGGTGTCCTCCCCGCGGGGTGGTGCGGGATCCTCCCCGCCCGAGCCGCCCCCGGTGGGTGCGCGGTGCGGGGCGCCCCCCACTCCCCACATGCACGGGGTTTCGCCGGTGCCGCTCACCCCCTTCGCGGGTGGGTGGGTTGGACACCCAGAGCAGGGAAAACACAGCCGGGTGGGAGGAGATTTACCTCAGAGGCGTCCCCAGTTGTCACCATTGGGGCCATGGGCTGTAGCCCTGAGTGTGGCAGCAGCCCTGAGGCCACGGCTATGCACATCGCCCCGGGAGCAGGTCGCGATCGCCCGCGGACGCCCCGTGGCTCCGGAGCCATTCCCGGTCCCCAGAGCCATTCCCGAGTCCCCATCAGCCATTCCCACCCGTCGGAATGAGGTGTACCTGGCTCTGCTTAGCGCAATGTTGGACTTCACGGCAGGTCCCACCCTGGCACGCCGGACCCCTGTGGGAGCACTGCTCCTCCGAAGGTTAGAACAGTCGATATTTCTTTCTGGAATTTTCCTAAACGTAGCCAAAACAGCCTTCGCTTTATCCCAAGAAAATAAACCCCTCTGACGTGACCTGCGCTAGGACCTGCCGTGAGTTCGGAGCCGGGCGTTTTGCCGCCCTGCTGCTTCTCCTTCGGCTTCCTCCGCCTCCATTTACGTTTTCCTATCCCCAAATCGAGCCGACGTTGATAAAGTGGGGAGCGTGAGCTCAGCAGAAATCATGGCTTTCCCATCCCTCGCTGCAGCGCGGTCCCTGCCCATCGGCGGATCAAAAAAATAATCACGTAGCGGCAGAGGAAGGAGATTTGCTGCTACGGGAGGAAAACCGGCGCGGTGTCTCGCTCAGTCGATAACCAAGCCCTGTAATAAATCGCTCTGTAGATTGCTAGGTGTGGAATTGGGTTTCTGGCTGGCTCAAGTGCTTTCCTGACTCTTTTCCCATGGGACTGCTAGGAAATCACAGGGGAGCGTTGTGTTCCCATGGAGAGGTACACGGATGCTGCGGTGATGGGCTGTGAATCCTTAAGCACAAGACCTTACAAATCTGACCTTAGCCATAAACTCCTGCTAGGTTAGAGCCTGGGCTAGGTTAGAGCCTGTGCTGTCCCTGAAGAGCATCATCTTTTCAGCCCCTCACCCTACAGCCACACGATTTCCCCTGTGTCCTTGAGTAAACTCACCCATTTCAATGGCTTTTCTCATTTTTACATATAATTAGAATAAGAGGGTTTTCTATTACTTTTTTTCTCACTGAGGCTCTCCCAGCCTTTGCTCTCCCCCCTGGCTGTAATTTTTGATCCCCAAGACTGTTTTACAAGTTGTCAGTCAGGCTGCTGATGTCAGGGAAGGTAATTCTGCAACCCTGGCACACAACTAATAATGATTTTCTTTTCTGGGCTATCGATGATGATGCAACTGCGTATTTGTTTAATTTTTTTCTTTATTTATGTATTTATTGTGATCAATGTATAAATCAGACAGCTTTAGAGATTTTTCCTATATGTTGAAAGGCCTGGTGACCATCAGCAGCACTTGGAAAAAGCTTTATTGACATTCATCACGTATTTAAAATGTAGATATTTTGTGAAGTTATTTGTTCTGTGCATCCACTGCTCCTCTTATGATTTTTAAACTCCACATTTTAACCTTTTTTTCCTTCTTATTTTGGGTGGGAAAGCTGCATTTTAAGATTAAAGGTATCAAATGCCTGACATAACTACTGCTGTTACAGCATCCTTCACAAACACTGGTACTAAACCACTCAGACAATCAAGCCTTTGGGATCCTTTGCTAGGCAAATCTGAATGCTTTATGCCTAAATCATTTGTATCTGGGATGTTTATGGTGTGTTTCACGAGCATTGATCAGGTTTGCTGGAAAACCCCTGAGAATGTGAGACACCTGAGGTGGGGCACTTGGGAAATGTGAAGCCCGAGTTATCTGTGCAGCCTAAATTCAGCTTGTGTCAAGGTATGGCTGAAATCCTCATCCCCTGCTTGGTCTCTGGAGGACAGTGTTCTGCTCTGGGTGGAAGAACACATGCTCCTTCACATGCCCACAAGTCAACAGGGGGAGTACTGGGAGCTCAAGGACAGTGCTGGTCCCTCCTCTGGTTTTGCAGCTCAGCACCACCAAACTCGCAAGGAAGATCAGGGTTGGCCATCACATCCTTGGGACCACACGTGTCCTGTAGTCCTGGAGCTTAAATACCTCATGCCTGGGGAAACCAGGAGCAAACTTCCAGTGTCTGAAAGGGGTGTATAAGGAAGCTGGAGAGGGAATCTTCATGAGGAACTGTAGTTCCAGGACCAGGAGAATGGCTTCCCACTGCCAGAGAGCAGGATTAGATGGGATATTGGGAAGGAGAGTGGGAAGGCCCTGGTACAGGTTGCCCAGAGAAGCTGTGGCTGCCCCATCCCTGAAAGTGTTCCTGGACAGGGCTTGGAGCAGCCTGGGATAGGGGAAGGTTTCCCTGCATGGCAGAGGGTGGAACAAGATCAGCTTTTAAGGTCCCATCCAGCCCAAACCAGTCTGGGATTCTGTCATTCAAGTGTGACTGGAGGGTGAGTTTCTAAAGTTGTTTGGGGTGGTTGGTTTTGGTGAGTGTAGTGTGGCCATTTTCTGCCCAGTTCTAGTTCTTGCTCTAAACCGTGCAACTTTTGAACTCAATTATTTTAAAAATACATTTATGAGGGAGCACACAAGGTCGTTGAACCACTGGAAGCATCTTAGCCGGTCAAACTTGATTTCAGAAATTCCTGCGTCCCCTCGATTTGTAAATAAAAGGGAATTTGCGTTTCCTCTTGCACGCAAAACACCGGGGTTGAAGGCATGTGTGTTGTGTTGTTGATGAAGCTCCCAGCCTGGGCCTGGACTCTGGCTCCCTGAGGTGGGCTGGGTGCAGGTTTCAGCTTTGGAACATGGTGGGGTTTTTGTTTTGAGGTTTAAAAGAGCATCTGAATTTCTCTGGCTTTGTCCTGCATGCCGACATTTGCTTCACTTCCTCTCGAGTGAACGGGATTTCTCCCCTCTCAACAAAGTAAACATGAGCATAAATATTTAAAGGATCACGGCTCAAGTTTGCAATTTGGAGACTTTCTCTAGCATTCCTTTGGACAAAAGCAGTAGCATTGGAGATTTGGTGTGTGTCTGGGTGCTTCCCTGCTATGGGGAGAAGCTTGGTAATTCTTTGGACTTCATGCTGCAAAAATACTGTGCCGTGTTTTCAGGTTAGATGGCTGAGATTATCACAAAGCTTGGGTTTCTTATGGAATTTTAAGGACAAAATGCTGCTGATGGGATATCTATGGATCATTGGAATTGAGATTGGTTTTGTGGAATTTTATTTTTCTTCTACACAGGCCAAATTTTTCCATAGGTTTTGGGTATACATGTGAAGTCACAGGTGTTCAGAGTTGAGACAATAGAAACCAAACACGTGAAACTCTTGCCAGATAATGGATGAAAACAGGAAAAAAAGGAAATGGAATAGTCTTTGTTTTCTTTGTTTGACTCTTTAATGTTAAATCTGTGTTTGTTAAATGTTAAATGCTGTGTTTGTTAATGTTAAATGCTGTGTTTGACAGGTCGAACACCATGGTGACATGTACGTCTTGCTCCTGTGATTGTGTCCATGTCTGAACCTCTGTGTCTTGGGATTAAACTTGTAAACTTTTTTGTTGTGGAACTCAACAAACCACTTGAGTTCAGAAAATACAAAAATTCAGGAGGGAAAACTATTGAGCATGGATTTTTAGAGTTGAACTAATTTTTGTGTCTGTTCTTAAAATATTGTCAGGAGTTGCAGTTTTGTTAGACCTTGTGGTTATTCTGTCTGTGGGGGGGAATCTATGAATCCCTTTTTCACAAGTACCTGTGAAAAATCTTACAGATGGGGTGAGAGTTCCATGCCTTCACCACAATGGCTTTTTATTCCTAACAAACCCCCCCATGATTTTAATGCTGCCTCTGATGGAGGAATGTAGGCTCCCCTGGGTAGGAAGGGAACTCAAGAGGTCACTTGATCCAAAATCCTGCTCCCAGCAAGATTGTCTGCAAAGTTGGATTGGGTTCCTCATGGCTTTAGGTGTCTCATGTCTGTTGTCTTCCACCTGTGGTTTGTGGGCTGCAGGAAGAGAAGGGAAATGGTTTGAGCTGTATTTAGGTAGGAGGTGTCCAAGTAGAATGAGATTATCTGTGATCCACTGCTTGCAGAGTGTAGCCTTCCACTTGCAGCCTGTTAAACTGCTGCTTCCTACTGCATTTCCATGAGTTCATTAAGCTCGTCTAGTCACAGGCTCCAGTTGAAAGAAGATCTGGCCTGGCTGAAGTTAATTTTGGGAGGAGAACAGTCCAAATCCATTTGCTGGTAATCAGCATGAAGCTGGCAAGTGGCTCCACAGTGTTTCGGTGGAGTTTTCAGAGTTTTTCTAGGCAAAATGAAAGAAATAAATACCTGTGATTTGAGGATTATTGTTACTCTTCTGATTACTTTCTGCTGTTAAAGTCTTGCATTGCAGTTTCTCCTTAGGCATGGATGTGCATCCCTTTGAGGAAGATTGAGATGTCTCTTGGTGTAGGGCTCTCATATGCTGTTTACACTCTGTCAAACCATGATTAGACAAAGCCAAGGGTTATAGTTTTGGGCTCTGTTTATGTTTTTTTGTCAGCCCTTTTTTAGAGTTTTTCTAAGCTCATGAAGAGACAGAGCATGATGTTCAGCCAGGCAGTATTTTTGCCAAGGGAGATGGGGCTCAGGTGGAAAGGCTGTGGTGCACTGAGGATGCTTGGGTAGGATGGCAGTGAGGCTGGGTCACGTCAATGCCATCATGGAAAACAAAGAAGAGAGGAGCTACAGGAGCTGATGAGGCAGGCAGTTATCCTGGGCAGATACACAGTGTGTCCAGGTTTGGGTATAAATACTTGTGCATTAAGCATCCAGATCCAAGCTTGAAGTTTGCTTGGACCCTTGGAGATCTATCTCTGTATCCCCCAAAAGAATATTGATATTCCTTAGCTGGATCCTTTCTCTGTTGATGTGGGTTCAACACAGAAATCTCTGTGGAGTGCTCAGACAGCTGAGTCTCATACAAACTCTCATCTCACTCACCTACAGAGGTATGTTGCTTTTTTTTGCAGCTACATCCTTGACTTAAAATAAGATGCAGGCATAGCTCTGCTGTGGTCTCCTGTTGTCTCTCTCTTGGGTTGTGGTGTGCTTTTGAAAGATCTTTTCCAGATCCTGGAGGAAGTTGATGAAATCCCTGTTGGTGTTAAGGCCCCTAGGGATAGGCTGGCTCTATGTGTCCCTTTGAGGGGAGGGCTGGGCTGGACCCTTTCAACCCTCGTAGTTTTGGTGGTTCCAAATGTCTGCTCAGCTTCTCTTGGAAAAATCATCTTGATTTCCATCCTTGTGATGCACAGGAGTTACTGCAAATCCCTGTTAGGAGCAGTGAGGAGCAGATCAGGGGACTGTCCCGCTTGGATGCTGCATGAAGTAGCAAAGGAAAAATGTAGTTCAAAATAAACAAATGCCTTGGCTACCCCCTTTAAAAGTAAAAATTGCCAAAATATGTGGGTTTCAATATGATTTTTGAGTCTTATTTGCTGATCTCTTCACCCTGAGTCACTTCTGGCATCCCTCAGATGACCTTGAATCCTAGAGTTACTCTTTGGATGTCCGTTGCAGGTCTTGGCTTGTATCCATCATGCACAGATAATCTGACAGCCTCTGTGCTGTTTTTTAATAAAAATTCTTTGGACTGTCTTTTATTTATTATGAAGCATGACCTTTAAAAGGTAGAGAATCCTGGATATGCTGTATCATGGCTGAGCATTGATGGAAGAGGAGTGTTTAATCTAGACAGATCCATCTTTGGAAAACCTGAGCTTTAAAACCAGCTCAGACTATGAACGTTTTTGATAGACCGCCAAGAATTCTTTTATTGTATTCAGCATCTACATGGTTGGTTTTGAGGGATGAACTTAAAACAAGTTAACTGAAAATATTTACTTTAGTAGACTTCCGTAACTCTACTGTCTTTTCATACTTCACGTAAATACATAGACCAAAATAAAAATTCTCCTAAATGTTGCCATTTAAACTTATATGACACTTGTCTATAAACTGTTAGGTTGGTTTGTGCTTTTTGGGTGCAGAGGACAGCCTCCCTGGGGAGGAATTAGTAAATGATTTAATTGTTAAGGAATGTGGTCCCATTAGGCAAAAACAAAATAAAAAAAAGGACCGCAGCGGATCATTAGAGATGTTGTGCTTGATTAAAACAATGCTGAGCAATTTGTAGTGATTTTTTGAAATAAATAGGTTTTTTTGGAAGAGGGAGGTTATGTGGGTAAATAACCCTTCTGGGAGGGTTTCTTTGAGTGCAGAAGAGCTGGTCTCTGCTCCTTAATTCACCAATTGCTTCATAAATTGGGCATCATTAAGTGGAATTTGTTGCTGCTGGTGGTGGCAGGGATGGCTGGAGAGATGTTTAAAAGCAGAGCCATTGTTTCTTTTCCTTCTTTTCATCCAAAAATAAAGATCCAGCCCTGCTGCTAAGGGATGTGGCAGCCCAGGCACCTCCCTTGGGATTTGGGCCCCACATTTGTGGAGTGCAGTGAAACGTCTGGCTGAGCAACCAGGGCATGCTCTGGGTTTCTCCTTCCTGGCCAGACTGTGGCACAAATAACCTGCACAGACAGGCACTCCTGTCAGGAGAGCTGGGGCAGCCATCCTGCAGATAATCTTATCCAGAGGCACTCGCCGTGCCTGGCAGGTGGGTGAGGAGATAGGAGGACAATGCAGAGCAGAGGTCAGGTTTGAGGTGCCTGCAGCAGATAATGAGGAATCTTAGGAGTTTTCCTCAGCTATGAAGAGAATGAACTTTACCAAAAGCAACAGAGGAGTCTGCGGGGAGAACTGGATGAATCCACAAATCCTTTTGCTGGTTGCTGCTTAACCTTGCTCAACTCCAGGTTTCCAAGTGCACCATGACTTGTCAGAGCAGTTGTTCCAAAACATAGTTCCCTTCTCCAAATGCAGCTTTAATCTCACTGCAATCCACAGGGATGTGATTAATGAATTTATTACCATTGATAAACATTAGCAGCAGTATTTCTTCTTGTATCTTGAAGAAATAACTTGCCAAGAAAGAAGACTTGGCAGCTGTTGCCTGTTTCTTGCCCCACCAATTCTGTGGAAAAGACATGGACTTGTGCATTGTTCCAGGCTCCAATCTCTTTGTAGTTCCAGGTGGGAGCTGCTGCCCTCCAATGTTTTGTTTCTGAGTTCAGCTGTCCTGTGCTGTGTTTCTTCATTTATGTGATTGAAATACCTCTCTAGAGCTATTGCTGTTCATCTGGGGTGAATAATACAATAAATATGAGAAATGAGGTAAGGAGAAAAAATGAGAGCAAAGGTCCATTTCTGAAGGGTTGAGAATTCATTCTCCTACTTAACAGTCTTTGCTGAAACAAGGGGAAAAAAAATCCCTGCTTGAGTATTTTCCTGTTCCCGCAGAGGGAAGGTGTGAATCTCACCCATGGTTTGCTGACTCGGTTTTAGCATTAGGGGTTTCCTCCCATTTTTTTCTCTGCAGCTCAGCTACTTGAAGGCTGCTTTCATTTTTGTTTTGTTGGGGAAGATGTGAAACCTGAGGAGCAAAAGCTAAATGAGATGTTTAATGCAGTCATTGCAGTCTTAAGGAGTGGCCTTGCATGAAACATTTTCAGTTGCAGACAAAACTCATTTGAAAACTCGGTCTGAAAGTAGCTCAGTCTGATATTCATGGTTCAGACTGTGTGATGGGGACATCTTAATCTTCTGTCTTGTGTTGAATCTATTTTTAATAAAAATGGAATCCTTGAGAGAATATCTCAGTAAAATAATTGGAAATTAAAACGTGGAGACATGGATTTACGATGATTTGGGCACACTTTTTCTGTGCATTTTGAAGTTTTTCTTCCCTGAGCACAGACTATCCTCTGCACTGAGAAAGGTGTTGGGGTTTTTTTTTCTCTTCTTGTAGGACTGGATCAACTTTCTTTTCTGTTTTGTGAGCATTAATCTACATACTTTCTTTTCAGGTATGCTCTTCAGGGGCTGCGAGGGGGCAGGTATTCAAAAAACTTGAACAATTTTCCTTAGGTGAAGGATCATTACAGGTTCAGGTGCTGCCATTATTAGCGAGACTCCCGCCAGCTGCAGTTTAATTTTCTAAATGTCTAAATGTTGAAATTCCAGGTTGTTACACAAGTATGTGTGTTGGTGTGCTTTGAGAGGCTGGAACTCTGGACTGCTGGGATAATTCTTAGCTAATGACATTGATGGATTTGAAGAGAATGTCAGACTGGGAAATTAATCACCAAATCATAAAAAAAATTAAACTTGTTTGGTTTCTAATGTAATGTGCCCCAGTGTAATGTGGGTGGAAAATGATTGTAAAGCTGCAAAGTCAAGTGGGAGAATTGAGCAGAAAACAGTGACTTAGCAACCTGGTGCACACCAGGAGACCTTGAGCTGCTTGTCCTGGTGGATCTTCTTTAGGAGCAGCCCGTTGCAATGAGTGGCCTTGGGAATCTTGGGGGTGGGAGAAGCAACACAGAAGAAAACAAAGCTCAAAACTAACCAGAGAAATTCCTCTGGTTTAGTTTTGGATTGTACTAGCTGGGCTATCATCCTTTAGGGAAGACTGAGGTGGAAGGTGCCATGGTGGCACTGAGGACCTGGGTTAGGCCGAATTAGACCTGAGATCATCCTGTGTGTTTTTGCCGCTGTTTCTGGGATCTTCTGCTTCATCCTGCACTTCCTGGTGCTCAGCAGCTCTGAAATCTGGACCTGAGCTGGGTTTTGGGGGGTTCTTTTAGCTTCAGGGGTTTTTTTGCTGCTGCTGTAGTGGGTTTTTTTATTTGCTTTTTCCCCTTAGTACCTAAAAATATCCCCAGCTCCGCTCACCTGGTAGGAATCACCTATTGCAGAAGCAAGTAGGGAGGTAAAATCTCTGTGGTGGCATTTGCTCGCTGATAAGTGTATTTTTTTAATGCATTTCCTTTCCTCATTCTCAACATGCCTTTTAATTCCTCAAGAAAAAAAGGTGTGGGGTGTTTGGTGCATGTGCTGAGATCCACAGGGGAAGTCTTGGGTGGGTGAATTTGGAGTGGGCAGCTGTGCAACTGTGTGCTATTTTAAGGAAAACAAGTATTTTGTTTATGTTACAAAGTACTGCTGAGGGGTTCACGTTGCAGGTAAAATTTTGGGTTACCTGCTTCACTCACCATAATGTGCTGAAAAATTATTGATACACTTTTGATCTTGCTTTTTGGGTTTTTTTGTTTTTTTGTTCTTTTTCAGTTCTTAAACTTTTTGTTGTTCTGAAGCTGTTGATTTTTGGGCAAAAACAATACGAGGCAGTCACTGTGGTCTGCAGGGTGGGGCTTGGAAAGGTCTTGTTGCTGATTCCCTTCACTGGGAAGGGCTAATTATAGAGACAAACTGGGGAAGGAAGAGAACGGGGTCAATTAGAGCATCCAGCACAGTTTCCTTTAAATTAGAGGTTGGGCTGGAGAGATAAAAAAAAAAAGCAAGCCCCAACGTTAAAGAGGCACAGAGTGAGACCTGAAATACTCTAGTGCACAGCAAGCTCAGCAGCTACAGCAGATGTCCTGCAGTTTCAATTTGAAATAAAGAACATGTTGAATTAGGAGTTTTATTGCCAGAATTGCCAAACTGAGCTGAGAAGAGAGGAGATCTCACTACTGTTTTTATTCTTTAATATGCTTTTGGCTTGCAGTAGATTGAGATAGTGAATGAAGCAAAGAAATACCTTGCCCCAAATGGATAAAATGGATTTTGTGGGAAAAAGGAATTGATTTTAAGTTTTTTAATATTCAGAATATTATATTTTCATAAAAAGACTACCTGCATATTTGTACACATACCATGGATCAGTTTTGTACGTGTTTTATGCCTTGTTGGAGAGGCCAGTAGGTCTAAACTTTTTCTTGGAGCTGTCTTATAGATTTAACAGTTTTATTCCCTGCATTTCTGTATAAACAAACTCGGATTAGAGGATGCAGTATTTGAATGTATGGTGCAGACATGGTACAAGCTCTGGGCTCAGAGCCCTGAATGTGTGGAAAGCAATAAACCCCAGTGCCAACTGGAATTTGTGCAAGTCAGTGAAAAACCAGAAGAGCTTTTATGGTGCTCTTCCTACATGATCCTCTCAGTCCCTTAATACCCTCTTTCCTCAGATTTTAGGGTAAAGACCCTCCCCATGTCTGCCAGGTATATTTGCTTCCCCTTTGCCAGATCGCCTGCCTGGCAGTGTGCAATCATGAGGAATTGCTGTGCACAAAGGGAGATGGCAGAGCAGGGAGAAAAACCCCATCCTTTCATCTGAGTGTTTCAATCCAGATTGGCAAATTCCTTCTGCCGGTGCTGTGACTCATCCTGGGCTTCCTCACTGGAGGCCACTACTGGCAGGGCATCAAAGGAGCAGCACTTCCAGCCTGGAGCTGAACCAGGATCTTCCTGCAGCAAGGGCTGTTTTTCTGCTCCTGGGATCTCTCCATATACAGAAGGTGGTGAGATGCTCCCAAATCTCAAGGAAATTGGTGATAAATTTGATGAATTTATGTTGAGGGTAAAAAGGGCTTCTTCTTGCTGCTTTGAGCAAGGCACATGCCTCTCCAGAGGGTCCTGCCCAACTGGGGATGGGCTGGGAAAGGCCCTTTGAGGTCAGTGACACAACCAGCAGAACAGTTTGTTCACTTCTGGTTTCTTGGGTAGAGCTGATATGCAGAGGTTTAGTGTGGCAGTTAGGAAATTCTTCAGCTAGGAAGGAAATTTTTAGTTTAGTTTTTCCTGAGGGTATAGGTTTGCTTAGGGCTAAGGTGCAGCAGAGACTCCTGCCCTCCTCTCCTTCATTCTCCTAGTAAAACTGGCAATATAAATGCTTCTCCCTTGTTTTTGGTTCAACCAACTTAGCTCTAAATCTTTGAAAAACTAATTTTTTTTTTTTTTTTTTTTTGGAGCAAAGACTGTGAGCAGCTTCACCAAGTTTAGGACTGTGCCACCAGGACCTAGGAGAGCCTGCAGGGTGTCACTGGTAGTTTGATGTGAGAACACCCTCTTGAGCTGTACTCTTATTTTTAGGGATTTTTTTCCAATTGAAGGGCACTATCAAATGTTTTGTAGGGTTTCTAATATTATTTTATAAATTATTTACAGTGTTAAATAGTATTTTTAGGCTTTTTCTACCTTTTTATTGTATTGTCTATGTGCCCAAATTACAGTCCCAGGTCTCTTGTGAAGCTGTGAACACTTTTACTGTTTGAGATGGATCCGTAGGGTCTATCAAGGCCTTGGCTGTGGGATATTCCTCATTTGTAGGTGTCATGTAGGGAAGAGAAAAGCTGCAGAGAGTATGAAAGGGATGTATAAATATTTAGAGCATGTTTCTGTCTGGCAGCAGACTCTTGGAATATCATGAAAAGCGGTGATTTTCCTTCTTTTTTTCATTCCTGAATAGGTTGAAACTTTAGATGAGCATCCTGAGCTGGCAGAGGAGTCAACCTCTTGATAACGATCCAGAGTTTTGTGTGAGGAAGAGCCTCAGAGTACAGATTAAAAACACAAAGTTAATGCAGTGAGGATCTGTTGGGATGCAAGAGAAGAGCAACAAAATAATATAAAACAGTGACTTTTGCTGCAATGTCCTGGCAGATCAAGATTGTCTTTCTCAGTTCAGAGGGAAGCTGCTTTGCTGGCTGGAATAAGTGCCTGGAAAGGGAGCTTTAACTTTTTTAGCCCACTCATTTTTTAATTTATACAGTGACATTCTAAATACTGTATTGCTCTGATTCCTCTTTTGCTTCCGTTTCACATATGTGTTCCTCTCCTTGTGGTTATTGTATGTATGTGACAGTGTCCACAGCACACAGATGGGGTTCTGGTTTTCATATCACCTCCTTCTTCTGCATCTGTCTCCTGCAATCCCTGGGGTTTTGGAGGGCTGCTACAATACTTACATTTCAGCATGTTTTCTAATTTTTTTCACCAGCTGTCTGCGTGTCAGTCTGTGCTTTCCCTCCTTTTTGTTGTGCAACATTTTGTCAACAATTCAGAAAATTTTAAAACCAAGCTCCCTACTTTTTTTTTTTTTTTTTTTGTAAAGTCATCAACTTGACATTTTTATTTCAGATTGTTTCCTGCAGAGCCCTGGGTTGATTTTTTGCCTGTGTCTAATGAGTCAGCACAACTGTTGAGCACGTGAAGCTTCACTGGTTGCTGAGTTCTATTTTGCTGTTCAGTTTTTGAGTTAGCCCTTTAGCTGAGAGCACTTAAATGCAAAGTATTGCAACTTGTGATGCACTTGGTGCATCTCAAGGCTGAGTTTGGTTTATTTCTAATTAAGATTTAAATGGTCACCTCTGGGTGGTTGTATGTGAAAACCGCCTAGAGAAACCCACTGTCATAGGTACAATGTGCTGAAGGAGATAATTCTTTGCTAGGTCTCTGATTTTTAAGTGTCTCATTTAATTTTGCATGGATTCAGGTATCTGAACATGTTCAGTGCTGCTGCTGCTGTATTTTCTTCCCTCCGCGGCCTACTCAAGACGTTAGACCCAGCTTTAATTTTCTCAGTTTCCTATGATTCTCAGTTAACCCTCTTCTCAGGAAATCAGTGGCTTCCTGCTGGCTATTTGTAGTTGCTGCTGGCCAGCTGAAGTGAGGTGATGTCTATGCACTGAAATATGATTAAACCCTTGGAAAGATTTGTTTGGCACTTACAAGGATGAGTTTTTTTTGAGGCATTGTCGAGGTGAAAGCCCATGGCAGTGGCACTTCATTAATCTTATTTACTGGTGTTTGAAGAATATCTGATGTTATTGTCCCTTCCTTCATAGGAGAAATCTAATCTCCACTTGAATTAGCCTTTGTAATAAGGCTCCTGCTTGATAAGTGAGTAGACAAATATTGGGGCCTTGCCACTGAAGGCTTTATCCTTCCCTGAGATAAAGCGGTTGGGCTCGAACGTAGGTTATTTATGCACAGCCTTATCAGCATTCCTGAATTGCCCCTGTTGCAGAGACCAGGCACTCCTGCCCCTAAACAAAGCCACATTTAGCTTGATGGCTTCTTCCCTAGACCAGGAATAAAATATTCTCCTGTTTTCCTGCATGGCTGGTATTTCTGGCGCTGCCTATGGCGTGCATGTGGAAAATGCGTAAGGAATCCGCTGTCTGTGGGCAGATCCCACATCAGGCCAGGGCTTCCAGTGCCAGGGCTGAAATAAGTGCAGCCTGTTCCCTCGGCGCCTACACGATCTGGCAACCTGGAGAGGAGGAGGAGGAGGATGACAAGGGTCAAAAACAGATTGTTGCCCTTGCAAAAAAACCTCTCATCCATCCTGCAATTCTGGAGGGGATCCTGGAGGGTCCAGCACTTTCTGCCTTGGAATGGAGCGAGTGAGTCAAGCTGCCCCAAGCCTCAAAGCTTCAGTGACATGTAGGATTGGTGTCAGAAGGTGGCTGGTGTTAGAAAGGAGAATAAAAATTATCTTAGGTTGGGTTCTTCTGAAGTGTCTTAGTGACTTTCCAGAGTGTTGGTCGTTACGGTGTGGATTTTTTTGCTTTCTGGGTAAAAAAGTGGAGGGAAAATTGCTTCCAGAGGTGCTCTTGTAGCTGATGGCAGGGAGCACTAGAATAGAGATGACAGTAGAGTTAATAGATGGAGGAGGTTTCTTCCTGTCCTTTTACAGATTTCCTGTTGAAGCATTGTGTTGTTGGGGGAATACTTTGCAAAATAACACCAGGACACCCCTTGGAGAGGTCCCCTTGTAACCTGTTAAAAAGCCAGCCCATGACATGGCTATGGTCAAGATGAATCTAAAAAAAACCCCTTTGGAGTTCTTTATCATATTACTGGAGATGAAGTATCTATTCTCACTTCATCCTATTTCTATATAAAATCATTAAACTGACTTTGTCTGCTTTATATTTCTCCTAATTTGTATTTTCAGTGCCCTAATGGACTGTTTGGTGACTTCAGTGCTCATCTGATTGAATCACTCTTTGTGTTGGTTTAGAACTGTTCTTCCTTTTGCTCTGGTTGTGGTGTGGAGTGAAGGGAGACCTTGGAGACATAATGGGATGTTGAGAGAGAAGGGAGGGGGATGTAGGAGGCTGTAGTTGAACAAAATCAGTCCTGATCAGCATTTGCAGTCAAATGGGACGTACAGAGTAGTCATCAACTTGTGTAATTTTGGTGGAGACAGTTCAAGGTTCAATTTGAAGACATCATAAAGTATCCATATGTTAATTTTGAAAGCTTCTGTGTGTCTGGTCATGCTTGGTTTTTCCTGTCATTCGTGCTCCTTTGAATGTTTGCCAGCAGAACTCAGGGGACTAAAACTGCCTAACATCTTATTGGTCTTGGCCCAGTAATCATCTGCCTGTCTTGTTCACCTTGAACCTGAACTGGTGAGCAGAGTACTTAGGCATTGAGCACATGAATGCTCTCCTTTGGAAATTTCCCCTAATCTTGATGTTGAATGCTGTGTAGGTGTCTCAGCCTGGCAGGATTTCTGGTGGTTGGTGTGATGGGCACCCACTTGACTCATTCAGACAAGTTAACCCCTTTTCTACCAACCTGATTCAAAGTCAGAGTCCCACCATGGACATGTTCAACCAGAGTTTTGGCCAGCTGCTTGTGCTGTTGGCACATAAAGTGTAGAAAATACTTGCCATCCCTAGAAATTTTTTGAGTTGGCTGGTTGTCCCTGTGGTAAGCCCACCTCAGTTTTGACTTTCCTCATTCCCAAACATAGAAAGCAGTGACCAGATGATCACAGGGAAGTAGTGTTGGAGGATGTGACCTCCTCTGCAGGAATATGCTGTCCTTGTTACTTTTTTTGGCTTAGTCCAGTGCTTCTCATTTTGTTCTGAAAAACCAGCTCATTTAACTTCCCTTAGTGACACCACCCAAAAAAGCCCTGAACCCGGCAGGAGAAAGGAGATGTCATGGAGGGCTGTGGCAAGGACCTGCTGGGATGCAGTTAAGTTTTTTATAAAATCAAATTAAAAGCATGCTTGCCACAGCTGCTCATTGGAGGAGCTGTTTTGATTTATGTTCTTGCATCTTTTGCTGCTGAGATGAGACCCAGCATGGCTGAATGATGAGGTTCAGGGGAATATGAGCCAAACAGATGCACTTCAGTAAATGAAACTTCAATCTTGCATTTACTTAGCTCATTTCCTGGTGTCATTACCTTATCCAGATGATGAATGTGCCTAGTTGTGGGATCCTACACTGAGTACGTTTTGAAATGTTTTTTTCATGCTCCCTTCTGTGGACCTCATCACACACCTCAGTTCATCCATTTCAGGCAGTTTCATTTCCATACCATATGTTCTTCAAGGGTTTTTAGAGGGATAATTATATGGATATAATTTACTTTCCTGTGTGATGCCAAGATGTGCTCTGCTTTTCAGGTACAGGAGGAGGCACACGTGTCTCATTGAAGTCTTGATGACTCTCTGAAGGTTCTGTCTCCTGTTGTCTTTTAGGGGAGTCAGGAAGGACAAATGTGAGGACAAGGAGATCATGTCCTCACTCTGGAATGTTTCTTAGACTGACTTAACACCCCATCCTGCTAGTGGGATCTTTTCCTTAAAGAGCAACCATCATTTCCATAACATTAATTTTTGAGGAAGGTAGGAATGTAAATATTGTGGTGAATTTAAGGGATTGAGAATCTTTGCTGCTCAAATCCCTCTAGCTAAGTGTTAATGTAAATTATAAAAGTGAATTATATAGTCAGAGAAAGCCCAGTTTCTTTGGGGATTTTTCCTTTCTAACAAATCGTGAAGAACAAACTCAGCTGCAATTGCAAATGGCTGACAAGGCTTCACCAATTTACCCAAATTACTGGAGCAATGCACTGAAGTTGACAAATTTAGCAGCATCTGGATTCTACTAAAAAAGCTGAAGCCTTCATTCTATAGACAAATCTGTTTTACCAGTGTCTTTGAGCAAAGTTTGTTTCAATTGATTTGTGTTTGAGGTGAACACGTTGTCCTTGGACTACAGATGTGACTAAAGTTTGGAGGAAAAAAATACTCCACTGGATTATTTGGTAACTTAGGCTAGGAAATCTCTTCCTTGCACACACTTCTATAGGGTTTGGGTTTTTTTAATGAACATTTTTAAAATTATGAATGGAACCAGAATGGTGCAAATCAGAATTCCAGTGTATTTTTTAACTTGACAAAGCACTGCAGTGAGACTGCTTATTTCCCACATAGGACTTATTTTTACTGCTTTTGTAGATATTATGTCCTTTAATATAAATTATGAATTCATGGTTGTAGTAGAGAAGAAATGTTTTGAAAGCATGTCTGCTGATAATTGGCATTATAAAAGGGATTGAACAATTAAAAAGGGATGATGTGTAATGGATGATGTCCTTCCCCATGATGAGATTGGAATGAGATAATCTGTAAGGTCCCTTCCAACCCAATCAAATCTGGGGTTCTCTTACCGCTGGGAGCAGCTTTATTCCATCAAAGCTATTGCTGTATTTTGGGCTATTGAGGCTGAAGCCTCTACCCAGTTGATTTCAGGACTGTGGCTGGGATCTAAGTGATACAGGGATAAAGGTGATAAGGGAGACTTGCAAGGAGGGATGTCAATGGTTAGATGATAAATCAGTGAACCCTTTCAGTGGTAGCAGTTTGGAAGATGCAGCATGCACTTTCCTCATGGCAACATGAAACCCTGGGGTGTCTTTGGATGGGAGGAATCCCAAACCAGCAGATTATGGAATGTGGGGACAAAGAACTTTGTCTTATCTTTCACTCTTCAATAGATAAATAAAATTTTAAAAATCCCCAAACCTCTATTGCAGAGGAACATGTTTTTTAAAGGGCAACAACCAAAAGCCCTCATCCATTAAAAAATTACCCTTTAAACTTGATCATCCTTTAAAGGTCAGTGGTTAAGGATGTTTAAGTCAAATTGCTGATAAGTTTTACCACAGACTTCCTTGGAAAGGCTCAAGGAAAGTGGAAAATCCCTGAACCTCAGGTGTAAAGTCAGCAAGGACAAGCAGGAGTAGAACAAATAGGTTCCTCTGTGTCTGTCAGACCCCAATCACTGACAGCACAAACACATTTATGTACTTAAATGTCTGGGAAACTTTGGTTTGCTTTCTGCCTGCAGCCAGGGTACAGAGAAGGATAACAATCCTAGCTGGTTTTCTGCAGAAAGGGACTTTTGACTGAGGATGAAAGACAGCATAGGATAGAATACAAGTTTTCTGTTCTGAAAAGTCAGTTAAATCTTAGGTTTCAGGTCTGAATTGTTTTCTGTGATTCCTGTGCTCACCATATAGGTGGACGTGGTATATTGGGGATGGAATTTTATGTACATGAGGATGGGCCTATTGTGAACATAAAGAACGTTTCATATCATTTTAGGTCTCAAAAAATCCCCACACTAATACAGACACTGTGAAAATATCAGGGATGGTAAAGAATTCAGGTCTGAACACCAAGCAATAACCTGGCATTCATCTGACAGACCAAAACAAACCTTTCTGCTGAGATCCCTGTGTTGTAGATTCCTTTTTAGGGCTCTTTGAATTTTTCCTTAGTGTATTTTGAAATTTCCAGGGGTGACACACCTGTGCATTCCTCCCACCGTGCTCATGGCAGCAGCTAATCCTGGGAGCTCTGGGCACGTCGGAGCCACGCTGTGTCTTCCTGCAGCTGATGGGAGCTGAGAGGTGGCATCTGCTCAGACACTGCTGGGAGAGGGGATGGATTGCTGGATGTCATAGCCCCAGGCACCTGCCTGTTTGTGGCAGCCCTCTGTCCTAATGTTTCTAATTCTGCTAGTGAAATGGAGTGGAAGTAATTCCAAAACCCAATAGGTTTAATATTCTGGGGTTTGTTTATTATTTTATTGCCGTATCTCCTTTTTGCCCCCCACCCCTCCCTGTTCCATAATGACCTTGCTTTGCCTCCAGCAGGAAAATGGAACTAATTTTGTTGGCTTGTCTTTTTAAATACTTGTTATTGGATTTGCTCGACCTCTTTTTCTGCTGTGGAGAGTTGTGCTGGCTTTGTGCCAGTGGAATAATTTGTCATAATCTGAAAGCGTTTGGTTAAAAGGATTTACTGGCCCCCTTCCTCAGACTTCTGCTTTACATAAAATGATTCCTGGGGAACTTTGAGGTGTGTTGGTAGTTGGGGAGATGAATGTTTTGAAATAAGTCCTTTGAGTATGAAAAAGATGAGACACATGCACAGGACTGGAAATATTTCACCTGGAATATTTGCAATGTGGTGAATATGAATTAAAGATTTAATGGCTTGAGAAAAGTAAATTATGTAGTATTTTTAGGCAGGATTTTGCAGGTGCTTGTGAACTTCAGGGAGAGGTTTGTGTTGTAACATCATATTTTAGTGTGGCAGAAAATATTCACTTTTGTGATCAATGTTGGATTCTCCTAAATGTTATGGAGTAATCCATATTTTTTCTAAGTGAAGATGTGCTTGTGGAAAACCACCGAGATCTGGATATCTGGAGGGCCTGTCTTTCCCATCTCAGTTGTCCTTCATGTAAATAAAAGGTGGAAATGAAGCCAGTTGTGTCACCTGAGCCTGTTCCACCAGGATCAGCATCGCGTTTCAGTTTCTCCAGATAATGCACAGCTGACCTTGGCTGTGTCCTGTCCCCTCCCAAGGGTGAGGATGCCAGGTTTAGGAATAGTTCCAAACTTGTAAAAGCTATTTGGTTGCTCATAATGACTTTTAAAGAGCTTCAAGAAATATATGGATTATGTTTGTAACCAGTTTTTCACTGTGAGTTTGGTCACTGCAGAATTGTCTTTTTCTGTACTGATGGCACAGAAAGAGTCTAAAATATACTTAATATTTTTTATTAAGGAAGAGCCTTAAAACCCAAGTGTGCTGCAGTTTTTTGAGGGATGTTTGTATCTCACCTCTTGTGTCAGGTGTAATCTATGGCTTTCTGCACTAAGGTAGGGAGCTCTCTGTGTGTTTTGTGGAAAGGAGGTGCCTCTGCTTTTGCTTGAATGTGGAAGAGAAAAATTGGGATGGACAGGATGGCATGTGGTGGAAAGTAAAAGGTGAGAGAGCCCAATGACTTTCTCTGGGAATGACCCAGCAACCAAAGCTCATACTCTTTCAATAATTATGGAATCACCTCAGACGTGTTCAAAGCCCAGGTATCCCGTGGGAGGCTTTAGGTTTAGAACAGGTTTTGTAGGAAATGGGCATAGGAGCTGGAAAGGAGATGTTCTCACATTGCACTGGGCACCCCGCTCCAGGATAAGGGCGATTATCCGCCTGCAATTAGGGCAAATCTGTCACCGGAGCCGCTTTGGGAGCGGCCGGCGGAAAATGCAGGAACAGATGTCAGAGAAGCAGGCTGGCAGACCTGGCTTAGAGGAGCTTCTCTTTCTCCCTCTGATGGTTCTGCTTGGGATGGGGAATTATCTTGGAGATGTTTAATACTGGACTGCTGCAATCTGTCACTTAATTTCTTCCACTGTCTGAGGATGCCTGACCTCTCTCTGTGCTCTATGCTCTGAGGCTGTTTGTTTGCCCTTTGTTTTAATCCTCCCTTTTTGAGGGTGGACCAGATCAGAATTTCTTTTTCATAGCAGTGCTCTATCCTAATGAAAAATCATGCCTGCTACTGGAAAAAAATTGGAATGCTCACCTCCCACATCATACTCTGGATGGAAAAATAGTCCTAAAGACAAGGGAGGACACATGAAAGTACATAAAAAACAAATCCATTGTGCTGGTTTGAATATGCTCAGGTTTAACTTGTGCTCACTGAAGCACTGAAATCATTCCACTGCCAATCCAGTGAATATTTTGATTTTTACTGCTTGGTCTCTCAAGAAATCAGATCTTCAGCACCCAGATGTGTTTTTTTTTTTTTTCCCCAGAGAATATAATGAGATACTGACAGACTGTTTTGTCAATTGACTTAATTGCTACCTTATTGGATATATACACTGATTTATAAAATAATTTTATTTCCCAGAATGTGCTTTTGAATTTTATTTTCTTTGCAGCCACATTTGTCTGTTCCCCAAGTTTGTGTCAAGCTGTAGCTTGGGTGGGAGAGGTGGAAGCTCTTATCCAAGTGCAGGATGAAATCCTGATCCCAGCTGTGATGTTGTTTTAGCTTTTGCCCCAAACAGGGAAGATTCAAATGAAATGCAAAGTCTGTGTATGTCTTCATTCCCCAGTGTCATCTTAGTCCTTGCTTGTAGGTTCTGTCTGTCCTTCTTTGGGTTGGGTGTCTGTAGGGATGTACCTGTTTATGAGGTTTGGAAATCAGGGATGCTTTGCTCCTAATCCTATCAGTGATGTACAATTAGCACAAGATGTGGGAACTCCCAGAAACAGCTTTAAATAACCCAGAGGCACCATAAAATACATGTTTGTTACAGCAAAATGCTGGGTCAGAGCATCTGCTATAGATCTTTGATAATTTACTGCTTATTTCATTCTAAAAAGGTGAATTACAACATTGCTAATGGATGTATTTGTTCCCTGATGCTGGTCATCAAACATCTCTGAATTTCTACAGCCTCCAGTCAGTGTATCTGATCCATCAGGAAAAGCAATATTGTGAGAACCTTAAGGGGGAGCTGAATTTTGTTTGTCCAGGGCTTCAGGTTCTGTTCAGGTGAGACCCCACCTGCAGAGCTGCCTCCAACAGCAGAAGGACATGGAGCTGCTGGAACCATGGAGGAGGCCACAGAGGTGCTCTGGGGGCTGGGAGAGCTGGGGGTGCTCACCTGGACAAGAGAAGGCTCCAGGGAAACCTCAGAGCCACTGCCAGTGCCTGCAGGGGCTCCAGGAGAGGGACTTGGGAAAATGGAAATATTTCAGTTAAATACTTGATTAGTTCCTGCCTTTTTTTGGTTTGTTTTTTTTTTTTTTTTTTTTGCCTCTCTGTCTGATATCAATGTTTTCAAAGAACTACAAAGTCTGTGTTTCAGGTAGCTGCCAAGAGCTATTTTTAGTGGAGCTGTCAGCTCTAATTCAAGAGATTTTTAGTACTTCTTGCATTGTGAGGCAGCTTTTGTTTTTGGTTTCAAGTCCTTGATGCTTTCAGAACACTCTGCCTCAAGTTTAAAAGCTCCTCTTGTGTTGTGGCATTTGCCTGACAGTTTAATTTTCAGATTGAATATGAAATATGTTTGTGGTTCATTTAAATCCAGCATCCTATTCCAGCTCTGGTAAATTATCATCATCTGTGGGCTGAATATTTTTTATAAATATGGCCTTTAGAGGAAAAAGACTACCTTTTTTTTTTTTTTTGTGAGCTAGTTGCTGGAAGTCTTGTTTAAAGTATGACTCCTCCTGTTTAATGTTTGTTTTTGTTTGGGTTTTTTTTTTGTTGTTTTTTTTTTTCCTTTGTAAGGTAACTAAGCCAGATCTCACAGCACAGTTTTAATATTCTTTTCCCTTTGATCTTTGACAACACAATTCTTAGTCCTCTAAGATCTGTTCCTTGTGCTGCATGGGCTATACAGAGAATCTATAGGTTACTATGGGCCTTAAATCAGTCTCTGGATAATAGAATCTTGCTCCTGCATGGACCAGGATGCTTTCATGTTGGTGCTGTGGGATTTTCAGTAGTTCCACATTGAAAAGAAACACTAACTTTGGAGGATTTCGAGCTGCTTGGTTTAAAGGAGTACCTGTATGGTCTAGCTACAGAGATCAAATCCCTAAAATATATCAATTATTTAAAAGTTATTGATATTCTGATAAAATCTTTGGGTTATTAAATATCACTAAGCTGTTTAAGACACTGAACATGGAGAAGAGACAGATAACAAATGGCATCACCTCTTACTTAATATGAAACTAAATCCAGCCAGGAGCAGTCTCTTGATTTCCTGATGACACTGCAGCTCCTGCTGCTGAGGGCTGACCTTCATTCAGTGCAGAGAAGATGATTCTCTGTGGGGAAATGATTTCATTGCCCATGGAAAATGGGAAGGAGGTGCAAGCATGAGAGGCAGCCAAAGGGTGAAGTTAGTTGAGGGTTGCCTTTGTTCAAGGAGGATTTAAAAGAATGAGGATGGGCTGGAGTGGAAGCTTTAGTTATTTTGTAGGGAAAAATCAGACTTGCAGCAGCTGCAGGGGCACATGGCACTGTAAGATTGTGGACAAACAAAAATAACTTTACTCCTATTTAGATGCTTGAGTAAAGCTGCACTGTAGTGTTGCTTAAGAAGTAGGTGACCAAGATAAAAAACTGGAGAATCAGCCTTTTAAACTCTTGTTTGTTAACAGGTATGTTCTACCTAAAATGGGAAAAAAAGAGATTTGTCTGCAGCCCAGCCAGAGTTAATTTGTATGGTGCATTTTGATCTTGAACAGTAAATGTCCTCTCAGGAGGAAAGTTGGAATCTTCTTGGCAGAAGAGAAATCCCATGGGTTTGTGTTGGTTGGTTGCAGGTAATAATTCTTGTGAAATGCAATAAAATTGTGTAGGGAGCACTGGAAAATTTTATTTTAAATGGACTGTTTGCCAAAAAGAGTTTTCTGTGAGAAGGCTTTAAAACCATCCCTTCCTTGCTATCGGTCATGGTCCATAATCCTCCATAAAATGAGGGAAGGGAGAACATCAGTAACCACATTATTATATCTTCTCCTGGCACTGTTGCACTTCAATTTGACTTTGCTCCTAAGCAGAATTATCTTCTCCATAATAACTTCAAAGTTCCTAACACTACAGGAAAAAACATCTGAAATTATTAATTATTATTTGACCAAGTATTCAAAAATAACATAGTGACATTCAATTATGTAAATTATGCCTAATTTTATATTTTTAGGGAAACACAGCATAGGTGTTGTCACTTCCATAGTGATTTAATGTTTATTTTCCTGTGTTTGTGGACTCCACAATAAGCAAGGCTGAGGTGTCCATGTTTGTCTTGGCTTGTGCTGGAAGTGGGTTGAGTTTCCCAAGGACAGGGAATGTTGAGACAGGATCCATGCTGAGAATCTATAGGAGGACATGATTCTTTAACCCAACAAAATCCTTTGGCATGGATCTATATACTGATTTTTATCAGTATATTGATACATGTAGTTTATATTGATCAATATATTATATGGCAATATTCAAAATACTCTGCCATTTCATCATAAAGGGAAGAAATGATTTCTTGGTGATAAAATAGAAATTTATTTTTTTAATTCTGTTATCTTTGGAAACTTCCTAATGCAGTGTTTCAGTGACATTTAGGTGCCAACACAATGCAATTCCTGGTGCTTCTGTAAATCCTTCTGCCTTTTGCTCAGCTGTTATCTCAAGTGTGGTGCTTGTTGGAGATGGAAGTGCTCCTGGAGTGCCTCCACATCCTTCAGGGAGCTTCCTTTTCAGCATGACAATCCTCAGGCTGCTCCCACCACCTGCAGCACAGCATTAGGAGGAGAAGGATCCCTTGATTTCCCCAGCTTTTGTTCTCTGAGGCTCTTGAGCTCCTCTAGGATAGAAACACCTTGTCCTTAACGCTGGTGTAATTCAGAGTTCTCAACAGGTACTTTCTGCAGCTATTTTGGGGCTGGAAGATGCTCCTTCGTGTGAATTCCTTTAGTCCTTGGCAGCATCTCTTACACTTCATATACTCCATTTTTAACAGATTCAAAAATGTTTTTATTGTAAATGCTGCTGGTTTTCAGGCTCTATATGTGAAATTTTAGCTGCCAACTAAAATATAAATAGCTGGGCACATGATTGTAGAGCTAAAAGGGAGATCATGAGTCCATTTACAGTTTCTGCAGCCATCTCTGTGCTCACTGGCTCTGCTCTGCATCTGTGTGGGATATGACAGTGATCTGTGTTTGGGATATCAACTCCAGATTTGTTTCCAGTTGGATTTTCAGAGGCTGAACTGCTTTGTGTCCACCTGTGAGGAACAGATCCAACCAGTCAGGTTGGAAAATCTGATATTTTGGCTGTTCATGTGAATAGAATTGCTGTGTTGGTGTGGGATGCTGTGTCTGAAGATGTTGCTGGAGCCTGGAGTTGATCCTGGAAAACCTGAAGGGACTGTAAATGTAATTCTGTCAATTTTATGAAAGAGAGATTTTTCTTGGTGTTGGAACAGGGTTGTCCCACCTCTGGCCACTGATACTTCCTTAGTCATTAGAAGCAGCAAAGCATGTTGTAGCAAGGATTTGTTTCCCTGCAGGACTCAAAACACTCAGGATACACCAGGCTCTGCCTTTTTGTTAATCCTTGTCATCCACTGACAGTTCTCATTAGTCATATAGGGAATATAGGAGCAGCAAATTTAGTTAAACAGGTGCTACCATTGCAGCCTGAGAGAGGATCTAGCAATTCCTTTTGTTTCTTTAAGTTTATTTCTTTATTATTACTATTTTGTTTCTGGCAAAACAAAAAAAAACAAAAAAACAAAAAACAAAACAAAAAAAAAGCCAAGGGAGCAGTTGGAAAATCCCATTCTCTGTGTAGGGGCATGTTTTGGGAGAACAGAAGTGTTTCCAGAAGTCAAGATTCAGTGACTCAAATCTGCAGCTCAAGAAAGAGGGACAATCCAGGGCAGGATTTTCTTTACACCATTTATTTGGGTTTCCCAGCATCATGCAGAGATGCTGTGATGGAAGAAGTGAAGATGGAAGTCACGTCTCCCATGCAGCTGCCTCAGTCAAAACCTCACCAAACTTTCTTGTAGTTCCTTTATTTAATTTTCATTTCTTTGGCACCACTGATGATGGATCTGTGCCTTTGGTTACATCTCCAGCTGGTGAGGCAGGAATCATGCCAGCAGGAGCTTTGTTCACTGCATAGCCCAGGTTAATTCCTTGGATGCTGATTCATTCCCTGCACAGAAAGTGCTTTGACCCCAAGGGAGAGAATCCTGATGTTATTCACGTCCTCATTCAGTTCCTCCTTCATCAGAAACGTTTGTAACATTTTAGCAGTAACTAGTTTCACAACAGCTTTTCTTGCAATTTTTTTTAGTTGTTGTTTTGGGCTTTTTGGAGTTTTTTGCTTGGTTTTTTGTGGTTGGTGGGTTTTTTTTTCCTTCCCATTTTCATTTTGTCTCAGCTGAAAGGTCTGGTAGAAGCTGAGAGATTTCCACAGGAGATGCATCAGCAAGGGTGTGATGGATAGCAACATCCTCACACACCCCAGTTTCTAGAAGAAGAGGAACTGCTGAGTGATTGTCATACCATAGGGAAATACCAGAACCTCAAGACAAAGTGATTCCAGGCTCTGGAAGGGATTATTGTCCACTGAGGTGCTTTATGTATCCATGGACTTCTTAATATCAGTGTCTGATTAAAGTATGGGGGAGCCAAGTCTGTCTCTGAAAGAGAGGAGGAAACACTTCTGGCATCCAGCAAGGAGCTCCCAGGTGCCAAACTGAAACTCAAGTGTCATCCTCCACTATAGGAGTGAACAGACAAGGAGGTGACAGTGTTGCTTAAAGTGCTGAATAATACTGAAAGACACAGGAAAACCAGTGTAATATGACTTGTATCAAATTTTTCAGGCCATAAAAGAAGCTGTTGAGAACAGGAGCAACTTAGAGAGCACTTGCAACCTATTTTAGTTCCAGTGTGGGCAACTGTAGGCCTTTGGGAATGATTTACATAGGGTGAGCTGTGTCACTGCTTCTTTTGTGCTCTGGGAATCCCCCTCGGAGGCTGAGTAGGCATCTTTGGCTGTATAGGCATCTTTACTTCCAGAAATATGCTTGAGGCAGGATGGTTGGCACTGACCAAGGGTTGACACTGACACTCCTTTTGTTATGGTTCTTGATAATAACAGTCAAACCTCAGTTTACAAATCTCACTTGGATTGGGGACATCGAGGAGGTTTAACTCAAAATCACTTGGGTTGGTTTGCAGGAAGTGAAAGGACACCAAATTTTTAGGTTCACTCATATTTGCCTTGAACTCTGAGCAAGACAAAGCAGATTTAGCAAAGGAGAAGAATTTCTTTCTTTCAAAGGAATTGGGACCAAATGGAAAATTTTAAGAACCCCCCCAAAACAGTCAGATGTGTCATTGGGATGTTGCTGCCATTGCCTGTGTGTCTTCACTGTTGGTGCCTATGGGGTTCTGTTTTGGCTCAGTGCAAGGTCCAGCAGGGCCCTGTGTTGCTGCAGAGCTTCTGGGAACGTGTCTTCACTTCTGCTTTCATTTTCTGTTCTAATTTAAGTTGTCTCACTGCTTTGGCATCTTGCTTAGGTGCCTCAGTCCAAATAAACTGCTCTGAAATTCAGCCAAAAGACCTTTCTTCTGTATGTTGACAATCCTGGAGTACTAATGGGTATTTTTTTCCCCCCATCCAAGCTTATCATCCTGAAAGTAGTAAATCTGAATTGTGATTACAAATCAAGTTGAAGACATCCCTGCTCATTGCAGGAGGATTGGACTAGGTGACCTTTAAAGGTCTCTTCCAAAACAAACCATTCTAAGATCTCTGTAATGCTTCCAAATCTCACTTTTCCTGTGACAGAACTTTCATTCTTTTGGATGAAAATAATTTTAGAGAAATTTTGCACCTCACACCTTCCCCACACCAATACCTCAGTGCATAAATCTGTGTCTTGTGTACCACCACCACTTGTACATGAGGTTTTTTGAGAGGGGCCCACATAGGTAATTAAGTGACAATAATTATGTTTCTCTCCCATCAGCAAACAGTGGGAAGAGAAAAATACAGTGAGCATGGAAAAGGAAGACGATAAAAGGAGAGGTTTAAGTGTTATGTAGATTCTGCAAGGAACTGACATGGGAAACTGCAATGATAACCAAGATGTTGAGCTTCCACCTGGGTATTCCTCCTGTGTGCAGCTGGCACAGATGTGTCAATCTGGTGTCAGTTTTGATGTCACCAAGGTATTAATTTGGGTACCAGCAGCATGAGGATGTTGGCTGCTGCAGGGGAACATCCAGAGAGCTCTTGTGCCCATAGATTCAGATTAAACAGTGAAGTGTGTTTAGATTGGCAGCTTCTCCACCAGATTTTGTAAGTTTATCTGTACCAGGAATTCCTGCTCTGCACGGTGTGTGTTGGGGGTGCCAGTGGGTGGATAAATCCAGGCTGTACTGGGAACCAAACCCTGAGGACTGGGAAAGGGGAGAAAGTTTCCCTGTTTCTGTAGTCCCTTGCCAGATTAGGGGATGTTATAATAAACTTAGTGAACTTTGCTTCCAGAATTGCCCCTTTAGCAGCCTCAATGCTGACACTGATCCCTGTTTTTTCCAAATCATTCGGTATTTGGCAAACTCTGCACATGATTCCAGGCTTTAGCTGTCACAGATTATTTATGCCGGGTTCAGATGCTTCCAGTGGACAGTTTGTTTTGGATTTTTGCCACGTGCTGCTAACGTCCCTGAAAATGAACATATTGAGGTTGGTCTTTTTGAATGTGTATTAAATTGTGATCATATAGCAAAAGATCACATAGAATGTAGAAATCAACCAGTATTTACATGTTTAGTGTCTGTACAAAGCCTAATTGGCAAAGTTTTAGTCTTTTTCTGTCAACCTTTTTTTAATAATCAGATGATTATTGTCCGTTTTACCAGGACCCTCTGAACCTTCCCCTTGGAAATAGTAATTGATTTTGTTATGTAGGAGAACCCAAGTAATATAATTCATTTTTAACCATGTTTGGAGATTTTGCTTTTTTATGTTGGAAATAAAATTATGTTTGTTTAGTAAAATCGAGCAAAGTCAGCATTCAGGATTAATTTGAGAAGACTCTTCATTCAAACATAGAAAATGTAAAAGGATATAGAAAATATTAGGCTGAAAGTATATGGTCAGAGGACTGGAGCCCCTCTGCTCTGGAGCCAGCCTGGGAGAACTGGAGGTGTTCACCTGGAGAAGAGAAGGCTCTGGGGAAACCTCAGAGCCCCTGCCAGTGCCTAAAGGGGCTGCTGGAGAGGGACTGGGGACAAGGGATGGAGGGAGCAGACAAGGGGAATGGCTTCTCACTGCCAGAGGGCAGGGATAGATGAGATAGTGGGAATTCCTGGCTGGGAGGGTGGTGAGGCTCTGGAACAGGTTGTCCAGGGCAGCTGTGGCTGCCCCTGGATTCTTGGAAGTGTTCCAGGCCAGGGCTTGGAGCACCCTGGTCTAGTGGAAGGTTTCCCAGCCCGTGGTGGGGTGGAATGAGATGAGCTCTAAAACCTCTTCCAACTCCCACCATTCCATGATTCTGTGTTGACTTAAAATGCCATATAGGTTTCCTTTCATAAGCACACAGAGTCTGTGAATTTTTGACCAGAGTGTTCCCAGGAGTTTGCAATAGGCAAAATGTATAAATGACTGAAGTGCAGCATCATTTTTATATGTTTTCCTGTAAATGTAAGCATGTAGTGACTTGAAAGGCCTTTAATTAAAATAGTGCATAGAGCAAATATTAAGGGGTGGCAAAATACAAACCTTGTGTTATTCTTTTCATGTTCCCATTTAATTTTATATGTCTAAATGGGAAAATATTAATTGTTCAAGTCATGTAATAGCTAATACAACAGCCTGCTGGAATGGTGCTGTTAGGAGAACCTTTCTCCCTGACATATGCCAGTTACCTTAGGATGGATATTTCATTGCATTATTTTCTCCAAATGCTTTGGAAAAGCTGGCTGCATGCACAAGGTGTGTTGGATGCTCAGCCAGGGCCAGGCTCATGTGCAGCAGGGCATGGGAGACCACAACCAATTAACTTCATTAACATTGCTTTGACCTCCCTCAATGCTCTGAGCCATGTTTGGGATTGTTACCAGTAAACCTTGTGGAACCCCTGGGATTTACAAGGCTCAATTTAGCATCCCTTTGCTTTCTGATCTTGGGAACTTCTGAGCTTTGAGTGGTTTTGTGGGGAGGAATTGGCTCTTCTGCATCCCTAGAGTTGTTGAGGCTTTTAGCATCTCCATAGGGCTCACACTTGGCTTGCAACCCTGATGGATTCAAGTTGTTTGGATGCAGAAGGCACAGGTGTTTGTTGTTACCAATTCCATGCAGAATGAACATCTCTAGAGATGTTTGAGTGGGTGGGGTGGAGTGGCCTAGTGCTTTATAGTGTATTTATTTATTGAGTGTGCAAGAGGGAGGAGGCAAAGTCAGTTTGCTCAAGGTAACCAACTTAAAGTCCTGTTTGCACTTCTCACGTGAGTCAGCAGTCTTGGATATGCTCTGATAACGTCAATAAAAATAGCCAGCCCTCTTGGCCTGAGCGTTGAAGTAAAACCTGGGTGAGGAATTATCAAGCTTAGGTAGAGTGGGGGGTTTGCTCCCCCCTTCATGATGAAAGGCTGATGCTGGAGTTGCAGAGCTACATAAAGCAAGCCCAACCCATCACTTCCCTGACATCATCCTGTTGCATCTGTGCCTGTAGTAAAGCCATTGGAAAGCATCTGGAATGCTTCCCAGTGTATGATGTATGTCCTGCTACCAAGCAATGCGCCATGAATCCCTGCCAGATGGATTTCACTGGGACATATTAATTTCTGTGCTTTGAAGTGCACGTGGCTGGAGATAATATACTCAATGAAATATTGGAGCAAGAAACAATACAGCATGAAATAGTGCTGTTCATTTCAGGGCCTCAGAAATGAAACAATTCTCCAAATCCTGGCCTTGGAGTGGCTGAAGAAGAGGGTGGCTGTACTTGGACTGAAGGTCCTAGATCTGGAAACTTGGGGGAGACTGCAGGAACAGGGTGACCAGTGAAATGCTTTCTCTGAATACTCTTCTGAAGTTCCCTAAACCTGTTGTAGGTTTTGACTTCATGTTTTTTGACCCTTCTTGAGCATTTTGTTGATGCCATGAGGGAACTGTCATAGTTGTGAGGTCTTGCTCCAGTGGGGCAGTGCTCAAAAAAAAGCTCAGTGTTTCAAATAACGTTAGGATGTACATCATGTAAACTTTAATCTGTATAAAGTGTCACTGCCCCCTGATTGCCCAGGTCCTGGTTCTGAGGGTCCTGCTTTTCTCCTTAGTTCACTTTTGTCTTCCTATTGGAGTAACTCTTAACATCTTCCAGGGCAGTTTGGAGTTTAGAACTGGTAGAGAACTGGGGCTCTATAACTCTGTATTTGCTTTTATTTGAGGCTGCTGGTGGTGTGTTATCTTCTTGTAGTGGTTAAGTTTGAGAAATCAGCTGCACATTTGATCTTTCAGTGCCAGAGATATGGATTTGTTTGGTTTTAAGCAGTACAAGATAAATAAAAAGTGCAATCTACAAAGGAGTTGGTTGCAATAACTCACATCCACCTCTGGACATCTCTGCAAAAGTGTGAATTGGTAGGGGAAAAAGTGCTGCTGATTAAATCATTATGGGTTCAAAATCTTCTGGACAGGAAGGAAAGAGTGTTTATCTCCTCTTCGCTGGCACAGGACCATGAAAAAATGTATCTCTGGCCAGGTGTGCAAGGGAAGGTGATTTTGGTTTAGCAGCTAAAATTTGTGGGTGCTGAGTAGCACGCACCCATGAGATTGACTCAGGTGATTGTCTGGTGTGTTGCTTACAAAATTTTCATGGAAAATCAGAGGGTGTTTCTGACACCTCAGACTGGGGGCAAAAAGCTTGAGGTGCTGTGGGAGTTCCATCTGAGCAGGGGGGAGCCTGTGTTGTGTGTGTAGTGTTTGAGTGTTGAATATCTTTGTCTGCTACACCTTTGGAGTATTTGTAGGATAACACATAACCTGGTTTTATTTTGGCTTTTTTTTCAGCCTTGCTAACATGATGACCTGACAAGATAGAGCACAGTCCTGACTATGCAGCACAGGGACTGATGGGAAAGGATCCAATATGAGTGTGAATGATGTCGGAGGCAGACGACGCTTCGAGGATAGCGAGTACACGCTGCACATCTACCCCGGGAGCATTGCAGAGGGGACAATCTACTGCCCCATCACTGCCAGGAAAACCTCCACGGCCGCTGAGGTGATCGACTCGCTCATCAACAAACTCCAGCTGGAGAAAACAAAATGCTACGTGCTGGCCGAAGTGAAGGAGTTTGGAGGGGAGGAGTGGATCCTCAACCCCACGGACTGCCCGGTGCAGCGCATGATGCTGTGGCCGCGCCTGGCGCTGGAGAACCGCACCAGCGGCGAGGATTATCGCTTCCTGCTGCGCGAGAAGAACCTGGACGGCTCCATCCACTACGGCAGCCTGCAGTCCTGGCTGCGCGTGACGGAGGAGCGGCGCAGGATGGTGGAGCGCGGCTTCCTCCCCCAGCCCCAGCAGAAGGACTACGATGACCTGTGCGGGCTGCCGGACCTGAACGAGAAAACGCTCCTGGAGAATCTCAGGAACCGCTTCAAGCAGGAAAAAATCTACACCTACGTCGGCAGCATCCTCATTGTTATTAATCCCTTCAAGTTCCTACCTATTTATAACCCCAAGTATGTCAAGATGTACGATAACCATCAGCTGGGGAAGCTGGAGCCCCACATTTACGCTGTGGCAGATGTGGCTTACCATGCTATGCTCCAGAGGAAGAAGAACCAGTGCATCGTGATTTCAGGGGAGAGTGGCTCGGGAAAGACACAGAGCACCAACTTTCTGATTCATCACCTCACCGCCCTCAGCCAGAAGGGATTTGCCAGTGGAGTAGAACAGATTATTCTTGGAGCTGGCCCAGTGCTTGAGGTAAGATGGAAACGATAGTAGTGTAGAAATGTTTTAACAGTGAAAAAAACCCAAACCTGAGTAGTTGGGGTTTTACTGTGGCACTTTGCTAAATACTGATTATAAAGTGACAGCAGCATTAGCAATGAGAGAAGGTTGTGTTTCCACCTATAGAATCCTACCTGCTTCCAAAAAAAAGAGGATAAAAATAAAAGTACAGCAGATGGCTTGCTGCCAAATTTGTTAATACTTTGTTTTCACTCAAATGTTTCTTAATCTCCTCTCCTCGATGAGAATACATCAGACCAGGCTCCCATAGTTTGCAATTAATGGTGGTTACTGCGGTGACCCACATTGGTGACCACATTAATTTCAGAAAACTGGTATGAGGATTATTGCATTCCACCTCCAGGCCTGTTATTCCACCTGCAATCCTGTTATTTATTTGAAACACTTCTATGCTCTTTAGTTCTGGATACATTGCTTAATGTATTGTGTTGGACCAAGGTAATTTTATAGCTCTCTTTAGCAGCATCAGACAGAGCATCTCTGTCTAGGTTAGATTCCCAGAGGTGGAGAAGGGAGATCTCCATGAAAGGGAAGGTAGAAGGAAGTTTGGGGAATTGCTTTTTTTCTTAGATTTTACTTTTCTCAGAAATAGGTTATCTACTTGCTTGGATGGATAGAGGCATCACAAATGGGAATCCTGCTCTGGTGGTGTCCACTTACTTTTTCTGGGGACCATTCACAGAATGGTTTGGGGTGGAAGGGATATCCCAATCCACCCCCTGCCACGGGCAGCAAGCAACACCTTCCTCTACCCCAGGTTGCTCCAAGCCCTGTCCAACCTGGCCTGGAACATTTCCAGGAATGGGGCTTGGAGCTTCTCTGAGCAGCCTGTGCCAGGGCCTCCCCACCATCAAAAAGAAAAATTCTTTCCTAATTTTTAATATTCTTTTCCTTTAAAAAGCACCTTTGTAGTTCCTCTCCTTGATTCTCTTTCCACTAGATGAGGTTGCTCAAAGCCCCAAATTCTGGTGAGTTGTGTGTGTTGGGATGGGGTGGAGGGCAGGGGTGCACTCCAGTCTTTTGTTTTCCTTTCACAAGATCTTCAGCTGTTTTAGAGGGAAAAAAAATCCTGAATCATATCTGTTATATTTTTTTTTGCTGTTGGAACAGAAGTTTGCATTCCTTCACTCTGGCAGCTGGATGGCTGCTGTTGTGCTTTGTCTGCTTCCAGGCCTCTTAGAAAAAGTGGGGGTAATCCAGAATTTCTTGTGCTCTGCCAGTACCAGTGACAAATAGTCACAAATCAGGCAGCCTGAAAGATAAAGTGGCTATATTTCTGCTTTTCCTTCTCTTCCTAGAATTTCCAAAGAAAGGATTCTTCAGAGCAGAGCTTTGGGTTGCATTACTTTGCAAACCGTTTGCAGATTTGACCTTTTGAGTTGTGGTTGAAATAAATTGAATAAACTCTGGAAGTTTAGATGCCAAACTTTTGGTGATTTTTTTTTTTCTTCTTTCCTTCTGTTGTTCTCTCCTCCAGACACCTTCTGCATTTCCTTTGCATATTTAAGGTCAGATTGTGTTCAGCTCAGGTTTGTCTTTCAGAGGCAGTGACACAGCTCTTTGTGCTGCAACTTTTGGTTTAGGCAATGGAGCAACCAACAGCTCCCTTGGACCCACTGATCTCTTTCTCAGCTTGAAGAGTGTCTCTGGCAGGACAAGTGCATGGAACCTCCTGTTCCTGGGAATGCCTTTGCTGTCATGCTCACACGGCAGGAGCGGAAGTGCAGCAAAATTAAGATTTTTTTTTTTTTTTTTGTAGCTTCTCTGTTTTCCTAATTTTATCTTTCTTGAACAGCTTCGGGCTATTGTTTGGGTTTTTTTTTTTTTTTGTTGCATGAGATTCCTGACTCTTGTCCAAATTGGACTGTTGGGGACAGCTATCAAGACAAGCTGTTACTGCCCTGTAAACACGGTGACATCATTCACTAGTTGCACATAGTTTAAGGTGTGTACTGAGACCAGGCATGTCCTTTTAAAGTGTATTTCATGTAAATCCTATGGATTTTCTTTTTTCTATGCTGAGATTTAATAGGAAAATTTTGTTGTAATGGTGCTCCTTGGAATGGTTGCAAAATTCTCCTTTGGGTGATAAATGATATTTTTAAATATTTGCATGTTTATATATTATTTGTCATAAATTATATTCCTTAAATACCATGCTATTTTTTTCCAATAACAAGATTTAATTTTTTTTTTTAAATGTGATTTTCTTTATATTTTTCCTCAGTTTCCCTCCATTTTCCTATAAAGCACATCTTGCTCTATAAGAACTTGCTTCTTCAGCAGAGCTGAGCTTACGAAAATTTTATACTTGGGCTCTCTTTAGTTTCAAGACTGAGCTTCTCAAAATTCATAATTTTGTGTAGTTAATTGAGGAAGACTTCCATTCTGTTTCTGATTGATTCCAGACAGTACTTGAGGTGAAAACTTCTGCTCAGTTTGATGCTACATCAGGAGCCCAGAGTGCCACACATCAACAAGATATTGAGGGGCTGGAGCATGTGCAGGGAAGGGGCTGGAGCACCAGGAACAGCTGAGGGAGCTGGGGGGGCTCAGCCTGGAGAAAAGGAGGCTCAGGGGGGACCTTCTGGGTCTGCACAACTCCCTGACAGGAGGGGGCAGCCAGGTGGAGGTCAGGCTCTGCTCCCAGGGAAAAAGGGAGAGAACAAGAGGAAATGGCCTCAAGATGTGCCAGGGGAGGTTTAGGTTGGAAAAATTTCTTCACCCTGGAAAAGATGTGCCTGTCCCATCCCTGGAAGCATTCAAGATTAGGTTGGAGAGGTTGCACAAGCAGATATAGTGGAAGGTGTTCCTGCCTGGGGCAGGGTGTTGGATTAGATGACCTTTGAAGTTCCCTTCTAATCCAAATCATGCCATGATTCAATTTGTGCTCTACCTGGAGAGCTGTGCTTTATCCCTGCAGGGATATTTTATCCCAGATCTAGGGAACTTGTTAATGTGAACTTGAAATGGAGTTTTAAAACCCTGTTTGCTCTTTAATTAGATTAGCTAGAAACATCTAGATGAACTTTATGTTGGAATCCCAGCTTGTTTTTATGGACTGTAACCCTTTGAGGTGGGATGTGGATGGGTTCATCACCTTTTATTGGTACAAGGTACAGCCTGTGAGCATTCTCCTCCATCCTCCTGAACCATGCTTCAGCTTTCTGTGGAGCTCTGAATGCAAGTTAATTGATTACATCTTGCTAATTTTGTTTTCAATTCTGCATAAAACTGCAAAAGTAGGAAATTCCTCCCTGGCTTAGGTAGGCCCAAAGGTCCTCAGACAGGTATAGGATGAACCTTGGTCTAAAGGAGTCTGCACCAGAATATTCTACCATCGGTCCCTTTCTCAGCATCTCATTTGTCACAGGAGTACAGCCATTGCAGCTACACACAGCAGATGTGTTGTCTGAGCAGCTGTTTATTTGCTTTTTCAAGCATCCCAGTGGGGATCTCAGGAAAAAGAAAGGAAAAGAAAAGCCAAGGGTTGTGTTCCTGGGAGAGGCCTCAGAGCTGAGGCGGTGGCCAAGGGGAGCTGCTGCTGCCCTTCACAGCTGATACGCATCTGCAGCCTCTCTGCCAGGAAAAAAAAAAAAAAAAAAGGAATTGATTGCTTGAACTGCTTTGGAAAGAACTGCAGAGAGCTTTCTGTAGACTTGGCCCTGCTGTTTGCATTCCCAATGGTGGTAGTTTGCACAGGAACCTTAGGAACAGCAGCTGGAGTTGCTTTTTGGTTTCTGGAGCAATATTGTGCAATGTGTGTGTATTGCTTTTGTGGATGAGGTCAGAGTTGCCACCTGAAGGCCTGGGAAGCTGAAAGCCTTTATTTTTTCTTATTTCTTTAATCCTGATTATGGGGTTGTTAGAGGGAAATGCAAGCAGCATCTAGAGGATGTTGAATGTTATTTTCCAGAACTGTGTGCTTATGCATAGGAATCCTCCTAGCTGAATTCAGCCATGGCAGCTGGAGCTGAGGCCCTGCGAGGTGTGGGCAGAACTCCACACTGCTGGAATTGCAGTGGATGCTGCTGAATGTTTCCACAGCCAAACAAAGAGCCATTGAGTCGAGTTTAAAAAAATCAATTAACTGGAATGATCAGGCGTATCCTGGACTTCCAGTAGGTCTGGACAACATGGGGGGGCCAAAGCTCCTCGTGCACATGGCCTCCACTGCCTGTGTGTGTGCTAGGACTGGAGTTATCCTAGGTAGAACCCAACTCCACTGGCAGATCCCACACTTAACTCCTGCACTGTGGAGCAAGGATAAGGGAATACTTGATTCATATAGGAATTAGGGCACCATTATTTGCCTGTGAGAAACAAGATTTGCAAACAGGCCATATTAATATTTTTACCTAGGACAAAGCATGGGATGTAAACTTTGACTATATGCCTTTTTTTTTCCCTATTCTGGCTTGAAACAGTAGTAATGGAAAATAAAATTTAAGTATATTTACATTTTTACCCCCTACTTGGAACAGTATTAATGGGAGGTAACCAAATTCCATTAAAATGGATTTAACAAAATAAACAGATTCTCTTGATTCAGTTCATAATGTTCAGTTTTCAGTACAGTGATTTTTAAGCAATTGGGTAACTGATTTTAGGTAATTTTAAGTAAACAGAGTGCCTCTAAAAGTTTTATATCCAAAAAAATGGATTTATATGAAGGGGAGAGGGAAGATTTATTTTTCTGCTCATTATTCACTTTTGATCATTTTTAGTCATAGGTGCAATTATCACCCCTCTGCCATCTGAGTTTGGGGTAGGTGTGAACACACAGCCAGGATTTTTTCCCTCTGCATTCTTGCCTCCCCAGTGCCTGGAAAGGTTAGAGAGAGAGCAGCACATGGAGATTTATCCAGCTGATGCCTAATGTGGGAAGAATTTGTGCAGGACTGACACAAAGGACTCCCACAGCAAGGCTCAGGCACCAACTGCTTTTCACCAGCACTTGCAGAATGTTGGGATTCTTCAGCTGGGGAGGTTTGACAGTTTCAGGCTCTGTATCAAATAGCATCTTTTTCATCCCTATTTCTGGCACTGAATTATTCAATATTTTCACTGTAGAGTCTTCCTGCCATATCCAGATGGGCTGTATCAGTGCCTGGGTCTAATATTGTTAATATTTTTCATTATGTGCTATCTTCAACAAATATTTCATTATTCCAAAGTCCAGATTATTGCACTTGAATGACAAAAATTGGTGTTTCTGCCCTGAGATGACAGTAGGGAGATGGATTTGTTATTAAAGCAGGTTTATATGAAGTTTCTCTTTCTCCACCCTTAAGAATTAGGAGCTATTTTGTTTCCAGGAGGGAAATGCCAAATAAACCCTGCCCTGGTTGAGTGGAGTATTCACCTTGCAAGATATCTTGACTTTACAGACCTCTAGATAGCCAGACTTTATGGACCCCTAAGTATCAGGATCTCTGGCTATCCAGGTTCTATAAATATTTATGTATCTACACAATATAACCCTGAATCTGACCCTGGCAGGGACCACGTGTTCATGCAAATCCAGATGATGCTCAGCATTTTATGGTATTAGAGAACAATTTTTTTCTTAATACCATTTTTTAAATATCTTTCTCTGTCTTACTCCACCAGTGTGTCTGTTACTTGGGTTTGTATTCAGCTTTTTTGGTAAAACTTGAATATCAAGGTACATGTTTAACAAGACATGAAGGAAGCTCCCATTTTCTGACACTTTATTTTTGACTTTTCTCTCTATTTATCAAATGGTGTAATTATAATGTAGCATTTTGATAAATAATGTTTTCAATCAAAGATCATGTTGCTGCTGTTCAATAAGGCTTCCATGAAGACTTAGTAACCAAGACAAGGATTTTTTTATCCCTAATGTGCATAGTTAATACAGCACCATGTTTTTCTAGTCATGGAGTGGGAAGTTAATGCCTTAGTAGGGATTTTGTTCCCTCCCCACCCCCTTCTCCCTGTCAAAATACAATTTTTTTTTTGTTTTCAGGAGCATTTACTGAGACCCTTTTGACTTTTTTTGAGCCTGGGTAGCCTGTATCAGAATTGACATGCTGGGCTGGGTGCTGGGTGGATGCCACGGGGGTGCTGTGCTGCAGCCCTTGGTGGGGAGCAGAAGAGCCTTGGAACAAGGAGCCTTTGTAGGATAGGGACTACACTTAACTCTGGTGGTATCACTTGGCAAATTTGGGCTTTTTAATGGTTTCTGTCATCCCTGTGGTTTTTCTGGGCCCAGAATGTGAGTGCTGTCCCCTAAACACCTCTGTGAGAGCATTTGAGTTTGCTGCCCCAGGAGCAAATCCTTCTCCTGACTGCTCAATGGCAATGTCCTCTTGAGCTCAGAAATTGTGTCCCAAGGAACAGATAAAATTTTCTGACTCAGTCCTCCATGCCTACAAGGGAGAGAGGTTCCCCCTTCTTATTTATTGGGCAGGAATTGCTATTTGTAACACGACATTGTTATTGTCACTTATTTTATGGAGACAGTGTGGAAGGGAGCACAGTGGTCACCTGGTCCCACCTCCCTGCTCAGGCAGAGCACAGGGCACAGGATTGTGTCCAGACACCTCTATAATATCTCCAGTGAGGGAGCTCCATAACCTCTCTGGCCAATCTGTTCCAGTGCCCCAATGGCTTTGCCAAATCCAAGAGGAATCAGTTAAAAGAAGTAAGGCAGAGGCAGGGAGCTGCTCCCGTCTGTTTGCTGTTTAAGGTTAAATATTACGTGGAGGTGAAGGTAAAGCTCGGCGGAGGGCGGTGCAACGATCCTCTCCCAATCCCACGTTGCACAAGTCTCACAGGAGCTGATGGCAGCAATTCAGGGCAGGCAAATAAAATCATTGTTTGCCATGTTTGCAGAAGGGATCTGCCTTAACGGCAGCAGCAGATTGCAGCTCCCTTCTATTCCCTTAATTAAGATGGATGAGGGATAAACAGTGTGCCAGACAGTTGAACCTTTGGCTTTGTCACTGTGATTGGGGATTTGGACTTCTCTGGGTAGAGGCTGCGATAGGGAAGATGAAAGGACAAGCAGAAGCTGAAGAGTTTAAAACAGCAGGAACCTTTTGTAGATCATTTATTTTTAACATCTAAAGTACAAAAAACAAATGATGTCCATTTTGCATCAGCGAGTTAACAAAGCTCTCTCTCCTTGGGTGGTTGGTGTCCCACCATCGCTCCCTGCTCCTGGGAAGCCTTGAGCTGAAGGCAAGCACCTCCTGTTTTGGAGAGAAGAGCCATGGAGAGTGAAGTTTTCCTCATGTCCAGCAAGGATCTCCGTGCTGCAACAGATGAAGGCTTCACATCATCCTCATCCCAGTCCTGGGAGGACATGAGGCTGGGCAGGATGAGACTTGCCTGCCAGACCCACCACTTGCAGGCAACTGTAGTTCCATTGGCACAACCTTCATCTAGTAAATCTGAATGGGTGTTTTTGGGGTCAGCTTCACTATCAATGGCCATATGGAAAACCTGAATGAGGAAAAGATGTTACAGTATTGTTTAAGAGTCAGAGTAATTAAAATTTTTGCATAGCACAAGACAAATCAGGTTTGTTCGCAGTTATGGAAAGCATTATTTATAGTTATAGAACATATATATGTATATATATTTTGAAAAAGGGAAAGTTGAGCAATTTTTGCCCATAATGTAATTTTTTAAAAAATCTAATTTTTTTTTGTCAGTGTTCTCCAGATCCACACTATTCTTATTCAAAAGGAGGAAATAAGAACAAAAGAACGTGATTCCTGTACACTGACTTTGTGGTAGAGACCAAAGATTTACTGATTGTCCCAAAATGGGCAGATTTACTTAAGGTTTTTAACTGGGAGAAAAATCTTGGCCAAAGATCTCTGTGAAGAATAACAAAGGAGAAGGAAAGCAGCTGGGTAAAAATGCTCACGTCCAGCATAAGGATAAAATAAACTGAATTTGCTTTATCACTGAGGAATTTTTTTTTTTTTTTCTTTTGAGAAACAACAGGTTTGGGGAGCAAAGTTTTGATCTGGTGGATTGGTTGGGAGCTGTCCCCCAAATATTTGTTGCTTGAGTGCTTTCCAAAGCAGAGCCGATCCAGACTTCAGCAAAGCATCTGATGTTCTTGGAGAAGAAATAGAAAAGAAATAAATGAAGAAACAAAAGAAAAAGAGACATAGCAGATTTCATAACACAAAATCCTTTTTTGAAGAATTTTTAAAAATCTCTCAGGATTCCAAATATTCTACATTACAATATTCTACATTCTATATACATTCCAATATGTGTAAGGAGTAATCCTGAGTGTCTCTTGTGGGAAATTGTGGGGTTCAGTTGAGGGTTTTCTTCCTATATCTACAAACTGAATTATTCTTTAATTAAGGAGATTTGTAAAATAGTCCTGGAGAGCAGAAAATGCAATATTTTTTTGTTGTTCAGCAAATACAGGTAGAGGGGTTTCTATCTGATGGAGATGGGGAAGATTTGGTGTTGTCTTCTTAAAACAACCTTCTCTGCAAGGCTCATATCCACTTCTTCATTGAAAGGGAACTTTGCAAACTTTGGAAAAGCACTTTTCTGGTTTGGTTTAAGGCTCTGAAAAATGTGGAGTTGGAAACATCGGAGTTTGTCTTTATCTCCAAGGTTACGGCCGAGGAGCTGGCGATGCTCAGAGGAATGTGTTTGAATTATTAGGCTGAACTCTGCATTTCTGGGCCAGAGTGTTCCTGCTATTTGGAGGCCTCTGGGATAGAGGTAACCTTGCCAGCAGGTCATAAATTTGAGGCAGGCTTTTTTACCTTAGTCAGGAAATTCATGCTGGAGCTTTCCTTAAGCCAGGATTCGCAGTGATCTAATCCCAGCCCGCTGCCAAACCTGACCTGGGAGTTGTTTTCTGGCGTTTCACTGCTGTCTCTTTGTTCTGTCCGTCGCGTTCCAGATCGCTCCATTTCCTCTGCTCCGTGCTTTTCAGCAGGGCTGTTCATCAGGAGTGCATGAATGCACACAGCCAGCCTGCAAAAGCCTCGCTGCTCATTGTGGGCAGTGGCCAGCACCAGGATGTGCTATCCAGGGAAAATGATAATGAGCAGTTTGTTTTAGTTTCTCCAAATAAACGCTAGAGGAAAACCTGTGATGGGGTTTTGGAAGTTTTGGGACACTTCATACACAAGCAGGTAGAAATCTGCATTGCAGGTGTCATATCAAAATCAAATCAATAGCAACAACTCATATAATAATATATGTTAATATCTCCTATAGTAATATTAAAAAAAATATGTTAGTATCTCCTGTGTTGCTGATATATGTATTAATTACATGAATACACACACAAATCTGCATTGCAGGTGACTCAAAGCAGTCTAAATTTATATAATATGTCTGTAATAATATTGCTAGCTCTAATAATATTGCTAGCTCTAATAATATTGCTAGATATATTGTAATAGCAATATATCTGTATACATATACACAAATTCAGAGCTGTATTGCTGTTGTCATAGGTTTTGATAATTACATACAATAGCAACAACAATAATAAAAATAATAGAAATAAAACATATTCTATTAATATAGAATCCCCAAACAATTACTCAGGTAAAACCTCACTGCATTCTCTGGGTCATGGCTTGATGTGAATGTACAAAGCTTTATTTTAACTGAATTGGCAAGCTATAACACAAATAAACCCTTTATGCTATTGCATCTGTTAATGAAAGGTGAGGTATGTTTACTGCACATTTGGTACAAGTGGAGATGCTGCTCCAGTACATGGCTACATCTCTGTGATGTGAAATTCATACGAATTAAGCCAGTTTTAAAGGAATTTCAGTGGATTCCTTGGAATAGCAGCTGCTCAGCACTGGGATGCTGATGATGTGTAATTCCCAGCAGTGCTGTCAGTGTTGCTGGGAGGTGATTTTTGTGTAGCAAATCCAGCTCAAGGTTTATTTTCCCCCTTCTCTTTTCTTTTCTGCAAATTGAAGCTCAGAAAGTCCTGTCCGGATTGCCACCGCATGTTTGCTTTAAATCAGAATATTCTACTGCTAGACAAGTTAGATTAAAATTAATGGTTAAAAAATAATATTGTGGAAAGAGAAAAAACTTCAAATTCCTTTCTGGCTTAGGAAATATGTCTGAAAATTCAGCCCAGGGTCACCTGCCATTTCCATTGCTGGTGCATATAGTCAGTCAGTTTAAATTCACCTGTAATCTGCCAATGCTCCCCATTTTTGCATCATGTAATTGCTGAAAATGATAAATAATCCAATTCCTCCTCCTCCACTTGTGCTGCAAATCAGGGGAATGGGGATGCACCTTCAGTTTTGTGCAGTAAAATGTCCTGAATTGCTTTGTGTCCATGCACACAAACTCCTTGCCTTCTTGAATATTCTCAGTGTAATATGTGGGCATCCAAGAGCTGTTAAACCTGGATTAATCCTGGTCTTGGGCTGCTCCAGGAGGGATTACAAAGCACAGGATTGGCATTAAGGCTGGGAGATGGGAGCAAGGCTTTCCAAAGTGCTTACGCAGCACAAAGAAACTGCCGGCGCCTTTCGGCTCGCGTGCGTCCCTGGGCTGTGAGGGACAGCCCAGGGCTTTCTAGAGTTACATCACAATTATAATATTTGTAATCACAGAGATGCAATAGAAATAACCTCCTGGCTGAAGGGAAATATGTGGGTAATGAATGGGTGCGACCTGCCTGTTGCAGTCCTGGGTTTTCATGCTGGCTCACACAGCCCTTCCCGCTCTGCAACATCTGGTTTTCATCTGCTGCAGGAAAGCCAAATAATTTCAATGAAACTGGGAGAAAACATAATGCTTTAAAAAAAAAAAAAAGACAACTATTGATGTTAGCCTGGTTTTCAGCTGGCGTTAATTAGATTTATCAGCAGGGTTTATCAACAGAGTGGACGCTCACTTGGATGCTTGAATTAATGCATCATCCAATGGACAATGTGATTAACGAGGGCCAAACGCCACGTTTTTCCTTGGAAGAACTTGAAATGATGAATAATGTGAGTTAAGATTACTCTGATTTTTGCTGCATCCCCCAGGTGAAAAATCAGCAGGGCACTGGGGCACACAGGGGATTTTACTGATGGCAACAGTCTTGGTTCAGTGGGACTGGCCATGGCTGCTCTGGGAATAAGGATATGACAATACCTGCATCATGTAAGCCTGCAACAAAAATGCATACTCTAAATTGTCAAATATTAAATACATTGAAAGAAAATAAATACATAGTAGGTGTACAAGATATATTAATAAAAGGATAACATATGAGATATAAAAACATAAAATAGATATTACGTATGCATGAGATATAGAAATATGAAATAAAAATGCATTCTTTTCTTTCTGTCTCTCTAAATCAGAATAAGCTTGTCACTGAGGTCCATTTTCAAGTTTAGACCAGTGTGGGTTGGCATCTGCTTAATCCCCATCACATTAGAGCACCCCTGGACTAAGTTTTTTAACTGCACTTTGTTGATCACTGAGCTTTTCAAGACGTCTATGAGTTCTCAGCAAATGGAGCATTTGTCCTGCTCTGTGCAGATTGACCCTGTTGGGCGAGGGGGTCCTTGAGGAATAGGCAGGCTTTTTGTTCCATCTAGGCTGCAAAAGTTGTGGGTTGTTAGATTGTCTCCCCTCGGTGGGTTTTTGGTGCTGGGAAAGCTTCATTAAGATAGAATTATGAGTAAGCAAAAGATTTCTGGTTTTCTGTGTTAATCGTGTCTGTTCAGCAGGAGAAATGGAGCTGGGAGAAGATCTTCAAATAAGTAGGATGTCTCAGCTTCTGGCTTAAGGCATGAGGATCTGTGAGAGCAAATACTGAAGGAGCCATATGTCTGTATTTTGATTTAATGGTTGTAATTTTTAAATTGCTTTATAGTTATCATGTCATAAGATCTTAACCACTAATTTTTCTGAAGAGTTTAATTAAATTTCAAGCTTTCAACTGGAAATTCAAAATAGAAAATAGGTTTGAGCTTACTATTAAGTTTCTTGCTTTAAGAAAAGTCATTATGTTTAATAGAACTACAGAATGGGCAGAGTTGAAGGACTTTTATTTATTTAACTGGATTCAAACCATGGTTAATTCATCTTCACCCCTGATTGCCAGATCCACACTTCAGTTTCTTATGAGCCAAATTTCTCTGGACAAGGATGCAGCTGGAGCAGGGTACCTGCACTTGCTAAGAGAGTTTTCAGGAAAAATTATGGTCTTTTATTTTTTTGTCCCATCACATTCCTTGCCATGGAGTCAACTCAGTTTAATTTTGTGCTGGTGCCAGAGATGGGGTTAAGAGGATGCAGAAGGTGAACAGTTCAGTAAGTCAGGACTTAAATGTGTGGATAATTCATCGTGGATATTTCCCTCCCTCTTCCTACCTCTCACGTGAGTTACCTTTGATGCATTTGTTTTCTCAAGTGGCAGTGGAAGGATTGCAAATGCAGTAGCAACCCCCAAACCATATGTTTATGGGCTGGATCAGGGTCTTGATACAGCTGGGAATAGTGTCCCAGGAAACAGAAGAGTACAGGTGGGAATCTCTGAAGGTGATGTTGATTCTCAGCATCACTTATCATCAAATTTCAATTTTTAGAGCTCCTTACACCAATTCTCTCCTTTTTCCCCCTTTTTTTTGATCCAGCCCCTGATACTGTGGGATTATTTTTCCATGCCTTGTTTCAATCCCCACCTGGATTTTAATTATTATAGTGATTTTAGCATGGGCAGCTGGTGAATTGTCAGCAGCTCCCCTATCCTGGATGCCATCCAAGGGGGCAGACAGGGCAGAAGGAGCAGAAAAAAGAAAGATGGGCAGGGAAAGGCCTCACTCTGGGATGCAGGAGGCTGGGTGAGCGAAGCCTTCCTGCTGAAATCCAGCCAGCCTGAGGTAGGACAATCGTGCTGCTGTTCTCCTTGGGAGTTATAAACAAGAGGATGAGGCTCACCAAGAGAAAGAAAGGTTTATTTCTGTGGTTTTCCTTTCTGTCAGTGTTTTCGTTTCCTTTTCCACCCTCCTCCTGAACTGCAGGCAGATCTATTTAGAGAAGAAATGCTGTTTTCACATGAGTTTAATTTTTTAATGTAATATTTTACTTGCTGATTAAGGTCAATAAAGAAATACATTTAATATTCTCTTGAAAGATGCAAACAAATCCCTCCTTAGTTAGCACTGATGGTGTTTTTGTTGGGGTTTATAAAGCTGCTTTGAGGGAGCCAGCAGGAGCAGCATCCTCATCTTCCCCAGCTGGGATAAACAAATGCAATCCAGTGATTCCTGCTACATCCCACATGCATTTTTTAATGCAAAAAGGAAAGAAATAATAATAAAGAAGGTTGAAATAATAATAAATTTACATCCCAAATGCAACAAGAGCAATTGAGCTCCTTATTATTCAGGATAACGATGGGAATGATGTGTGCATTGTTACTTAAGGGAGGGATCTTTTAGCTCTGCACCCATAAAATCTCTCCAAGATATTTGTGGAGATATTTTGACCACTTGAGTGATCATGTCCTTGTTGTTTTCATTGTCTTGAGAGTTGGGTGGTGTATGATGAGGTTGTTGCCTCTCAGCAGTGACTTTATATGTATGGAATAAAGGTTTTGGAAGTGGATACTAGGTGTTGTAAAATGTGAGATCTGGATCTAAGTCTCCCTCTGGCCAGTTTTTCATTGGCACATCTAATTTCTTCACATACGCTCATCTGAGCTTGACTAAAATCCTGTAAACCATCACTTCTCTTGTTCTGCCTTTTAAAGGGACATTTAGGACATCGATGGGTTTGGATGTGTTCTTATGTTTTTTATTGAGAACACAAAGTTATGTCTTGGGTCAGTCATCGTGATCCAAGACATTCACCCTCTGGAGATGCTCTGTCATGCAGGGGTGTTGTTTGTCCTGGGTGGGAGCTGGGGTTGTGCCTCTGGGCAGGGAGGGATGCTCCAGCATTCTGGCCTTGCTCCTGGAGCAAATGCCACAGTGCCAACAGCTCCTTCCCTTGCAGATAAATGCTGGTTCTCTGTTCATTTTACAAACCAAGTGTAATTAGTAATGGCCCACTCTTCTTTGTGCTGTGCTGCTGCATGTTAGGTCACCACTCACTTCCAAATAATAGATGGAAATGTGGTTTTATTTGGGTTATAAATTATGTATTGCCACCTAGCACAGGGAGTGCTTGGTTTTTTCTCTCTTTTCACATCCCTAGGCTCCTCTGGTTAAGGATCCTTTTCTCCCTTTAAGTTCAACCAATGAATCTCTTGATAAATTGAAAAAAATACTCTGAATTTGTACGTAAGCTTTGCAGTTTGTCTCAGCCTGGCAGAAAACATGTACTCAAATCCTGCTTGGGTGTTCCAGCTATTCCAGTCAGGCTGGTTAAAGATACTCTTGCATCTGTCTGCAAAATTTCCCACCTCTTTCTGTGTCCTGTCACAGCTACTTTGATACCAGCACCAGGTTGTGATTTTAGTCTATTTGCTATATATTTAGTGACAGAAGATTTACTAAAGGGCTTAAACACACTGTAGTGATTCTTCAAAGGCTGAATGAAGAAATGCTGTTCTGAATTTTATTGTTGTAGAGTCTGCAAATTTCTACAAGGAGAGTTGTAAATGTTTTGTTTAGTTACACCATGATGGAGAGGGCCTGAGTATCATCAGAGTAGGGAACAATCAGGGAGGGTTTGTCAGACTGTGTGGTGGCAAGGAAACAGAAAAGGTGTTAAAAGAAATGAGATGTACAGTATGTGTACTGGAAACCAGCACTTCAGGAAATAAGAGGAGAGAGAAGTTAATGAGGGTGTGCTCTAACGAAGCCTTGCATGTTCACATTAAATTAAATGGATAACAAAGTCTGGTTTGCAGTTTGCTCTGGCAAGCAATGCCCCTGTGGATTTTCCAAGTGTATCTGCTGTGTTTCTCCTGCTGGCAGCTGTAGTGGGAAACACTTGTGCACAGCTCCCAACACAGCAGGTTACCAGCACTTCATCCAATACACCTTTCTTTGAAATATTTGTACTTTTGATGCATTATTGCACATACATGTTATCCCTTGTTCTTCTGGAGGGCAGGAAGGTTTGAAAAGCTGGTGTTCCCCAAAATATTATGTACAAAGACTAAGGAGATAGCAAAATTAAATGCTATTAAATAGCATTTGGAGACTTAATTTGTTCTAAGACGTTCTCAGTGATAGGGCATCCTCCTACTTCTTCCCTTCCCTGCCCTCCTCACATCTGGAAAGATCTCAGGAGCTGGTGGGGGGACATCCCAGATGCAGCTTCAGTGGCACTTGGATGCTGCTGTAAAAAATTTGGACTGTGTTCCTTCCTCTGGTTTGCTCCATTTTGGGTCAAATCGATGCAGAGTGGGTGGTTTGGGCCAGGTCTTTGCTCCTGGAAGTCTTGCAGTGAGATTGGATACGTGTGGCCACTGTAAAAATTTATACTTGAAGTGTTGTTAAAAATCCTGCCCCTTCATGGAATATACAACCTCAAACTAAATTTCTTAATGCATACATGAAAACATGGAATTTAAGGTAGGTGCCTTGAGTCCCCACTTCATGATCTCTCCTGCTTGGCTGAGGTGGATGATGAAGAGCTGCTCCTCATCTTGATGCAGAGAGAAGGAGCAGTGAGGCCTCTGCATGCTTGGCATGCTGGCAGCACATCTGACCTGGCACACCAGGCTTGGGCTTGCTTTGACTCCTGCCCTTTCCAAAAAGGAAAAGGAAAACATGCCTCCAGCATCCATCCCAACCACTTGGCATTTTGCAGAGCCTGGCTAGGAAGAGGTGGTCAGCAGAAAAATATCCATGTTGGTTTTGAAACATTTTCTGCCATGTGGAAACTTGGAATATAAAATCTCACCACGTTTCCCTTAATTTCATTAATTCAGTGCTTTCCTTTTCTGGTTGGATTTTCTTGTCCTTTGAAACTCAAAACACTGTTCTCAGAAGTAGTGGCCTTGGCAGCATTGAGGAGCATTGTGCAAAGCTAAACAGGTGGTTTTGGCAGGATAACCTTGGACGTGGAAGCTCCTTCCTTGCCTCTGGGCATGGGTCCTCTCCCATGACAACCGGAATTGCAGCGCCGTGCCCATCTCGTGCCAGGGGGCACCAGCTGCTCCATGCTCGCATCACAGCTGTTCCTCCTCTGCAGGGAATGCATGGAGTGGTGTCAGATTTACCCCTGGCTCAGGAACCTGCTTCAGTTCATAGGAAACCTCTCCATGATGGCCTCAAGGAAACCTGCAGTTAATTCCTCTGGGAAGGTGACAGGCGGTACCTGTTGAATTGTCCTGTTCTGCTTTACCTAACAGCTAAAAACAGACACCCTCTCCTAACACAAATATCTGATAGGAACACGTTGATTTTTGAGACTTCTCTTTCACTTACTAAAAAAAACCCAATGCCAGTTATTGTTTTTCATGGTACTTATTGAATATTCTGGTCCTTCACAGGACAATTATTTTTCAATGTGATAAAATTTTTTTCAGTGCGATGCCTCGGTCTGACTCCTGCAGGTGTTGTGGTCCATCCCAGCACTTACTAATAAGTATTTTTAAGATCTTACTTCAGCCTTTGAACTGTGGAAATAAGGGAAAATGTGTTTTTATGGATCAGTCAGGCATCCAAAGCTGCCTATGCTTACTGAAACATTACAAAAGCTGGAAATCACGAGCCTGGCAGCGCTGCCGTGAGGAAAGCGACTCATCCAAGCTGCATATGAGCCACAAAGATTTTATGCTGCTGCTCAATAGCGCTTGAAATTTTGGAATTGCATCAAGAAGAGTTGTAGATTATTTATATAATCCCACAGAAAAGCAAGGAAGGGCTGGAGATGTGTGGATTCACATTTAACCTTCTCCTTACTCAGATTGTTTACATGGCAGAAAACAAATGTGTTTTTTATTGTGTTGATTTAATGGCAGAGCTCTGATTTGGTTGGTTTTTGTTTGTTGGAGGGGAGGGTGTGGATGATTTTTTGTCTGTAAGAAGCAGAAAGTTGCTGAGGTCTGAGAGGAAGGACAGCAGGAGTGGGAGCCAAGCTGAGGCTCGGGTTACACTGGTATGTTTTGGTTGCTGCCTAACGTGTTTTTGTTTTTCTTCATTACACATATTTCTCTTGGGAAAAGCAGGAAAAACTGTGTGTCAAATATACATCAGGGCTCTGTGCCTCTGCTAAGAGGTTCCAGATGGGGAGCATTATGATAGGGACACTTTCTCCTGCCTTTTACTTTGTGGCATTAATTTTGGTGACAAACTGCAGGAAATCTTATATCAAGCCCAGAGTGTGCTGTGAATGCTTCTTCTTTTTTTTTTTTTTTTTTTTGAGCATCTTTTGGGCTACCCAAGTATGCAATAGGAAGTTGAAACTTCATTTCCAAACATTTATGGCCTCACGTCAAATCATTATATTAAAAAAACAGTAAAAAAACTAGAGTTTTGAAGGGACTTGAAGCCCTCCAGGGCTAGAGAGTGTCCAAGGCTTGTCCACCAGACCACATCCCTCTCCCTAAATTTGAGGCTGATATCTGGGAAGGAGGGTGAAGATGCTGGTGAGGATGCCTCTGCAAGGGATGTGTTTCTTGCCATTGGGCCATGTTTCATTCCTGTGCTGGGCAGGGGCTGTGGCTCCACCTGGGCTTGGCATTGTGTCTTCTTCAAGATGACCTCCCAAGATTCTGAGGGATTGCTTCCAGACCTGCCTCTGGCTGAGGGTCCACAGCTGCTCCACCTGGAGTGAGTGGTGTGGCAGTGGGAGCCACAGCCAGGCTGGGGCAATAGCAACCTGTCATCACTAGTTCCTAAAATCAGTGAGTCACAGCTTCAGTGAGTCTCTGAGTGCTACCAGAGCTCTCAGCAGGTGACAACGGTGACAAGAGCTCGGCAAAACCTTGTCCTGCAGTGTTCTCAGGATCTAGTTTCCTGCGTTTTTGCATAATGAAATTGTGTTTTAAAAAGTAGCACTTGGTTTGTGTATTGTGTCATTTGAAACATCAGTGTTTCCAAGACAACAGGCCAAAAAGACCCAAACCATGTTACTTTTGGAAGGATGTGAAGCCAGGGGTGAGGAGTAGCTTTCTATAGCTGCATGTAATGGTCCATGCTCTAAAAGCCAGGAGATGCTTTGGAGACAGGAATTTACCCCTGTCTTCTGCAGAGCACAGAAATTTGTGGATGGTTGACTGTTTGAAAATAGAAAAGTCATATTTTCTTCATCAGGGGCTTTAAGCGAAAATGAGACATGAGTGATCAAGAGTTCTGGAGACTCAAAAGCCTCAACTTTGAGAAGAAAAGGGCAAACGTGGTGCTGAGAATGTTGTTACCTGTTTATCATCATGGAATTACAGCATGGTGTGGGTTGCAAAGACCTTAAAGCCCATCTTGTTCCAATCCCTGCCATGGACAGGGACACCTTCCTGGAACACTTCCAAGGATCCCTGGGCAACCTGTGCCAGTGCCTCACCACTCTCCCAGCCATGAATTCCTTCCCAATATCCCATCTAACCCTGCCCTCTGGCAGTGGGAAGCCATTCCCCCTTGTCCTCTTCCTCCAGGCCCTTGTTCCAAGACCTTCTTCAGCTCTCCTGGAGGCCCTTTAGGCACTGGCAGGGGCTCTGAGTTTCCCCAGAGCCTTCTCCTTTCCAGGTGAACACTCCCAGCTTTCCCAGGCTGGCTCCAGAGCAGAGGGGCTCTTGGAGCATCTCTGTGGCCTCCTCTGGGCTCTCTCCAGAAGCTCCATATCCTCCCTGTGCTGGGTACCTGGGGCTGAGGCAGCACAGAATCCTCCCTTCCCCTGCTGCCCACACTGTGAATTCAGCCCAGGCCATGGGGGTTTGGGGCTGCTGGAGCAGGTCTATCTTCTCCTCCAACATCCTGAAGTTCCCCCTGGGGCTGCTCTCACTCCGTTATTTGCAGTATTACTTTAGTTAAAGGAAGCCAGAAGTGCTCCTGGCACTGTGTGAGGCTGTTTCTAGCAATGGCAGACAAGTTTGATTTGCAGCAGCTGCAGTTTCTGCTGCATCACTGCACTTCATCCAGCTCTGCATATGGGGATTATGAAAGGTGAGAAGGAAATCATGATATGGCTTGATGTTGCAATGCATAATATAACCTGTTATATAGGTTATACCCCCCTCAGTCATCCCTTGAAATATATACATTAATGGGTTTTTTTTGTCATCCTATCAGTGCTGCTTTGTTCCCACTGCAGTACTTGTTTACAGTACTTGTATTGCTGACTGAGGGAGTGTAAAAGCTCCTCCTTTAGCTATGACTTGTTTCCAGCTGGTCACTTTACTGCTATTGCTGTTTTATTGTGATTATTTTGTGTCTTTATCCTATGAAAAAATCATTTTGCACCAATAAGATTTTGCTCAGTCCTGGCACCTGTTGGACACTTGCTGCCTGCATTTGACAAGTAAAGTTTGTTATTTGACTACAGACTATGAATGTTGGGGGTTGGAGAAACACCATAATAACACCAAGTTTCCCAACTTCATTTTGGGATGCATCTTTAAATCCAAAGCTCAATCTAGGATGAAGATTTTTTTTCCACCCAAATATTTGCTGGTCAATGTGTGCAAGTTTGCTGGAAAATATCAGCCTTTGGCTTTGCAGGGTTGTCCACCCTGCTCACAAAAGCATGAATGTGTGAGCAGAGGAGCAGGAATGTGGGTCAGACCGGAGGGATTTGGCAGCCTCTGCCTCCAGGATCCGTTGTACGGGCGTTTGCTGGTGACTGCCAGCTCAGCTGGGCTTTTTCCCATTACTGCACTTGTGTAGGGAAACTGTCCCTGTTGGGGAACAGGACTTATTTTGGAGGCTTTAGTTGGGTTTGGGGTTTTGTTTTCTTGCATTGTGGTTTCATGGCAATTCCTTTTTTTCCAGAGCATCACTTGAAAGGAAGAAGCTGCAGTGGTCTGATCCTATGTTTGTATGGGAAAGGGAGGAATATTCTGCAAAACTGAAGTGTTTGCTGGGAATGCAAACAATAAATCCTATTTCTTACATAGCTGATAGAGCCTCTGCATCATATCTCCCAAACAAGGGTGTATTGGAGTGATGCTTATAGGATTTAACTCAGGTATTTTACCCCATAATGGTGCTCTGGATATTTCCATTACATTGGCACTTCAACTATATTGACTCCTAAGCCTTCTATAAGTCATTGCTCTCCCATTAAAAGTCCATCTCTTCCCCCAGAGGGGGAAGGTGCTATCCTTGAATAATCTCAGTTTTCACCTCAGGTAGGGTCAGTGGAAGTGTCTTAGAATGACAAGACATTTTTAATTGGCTTAAATTGTCTGTAATGAGAAAAAAAATATTTTAAAAGATGTTTTATAGTTTGTACTGTGAGAGTTGTATTTTACACAATAGTTTAATTACAAGGGGGTTTGTCTGTTAATGGGTGGAAGTCACTTGGCTGCTGTTCAGTAATTGTAATTATGGAATGAAGGATTTGGTGTGCTTTTTGCTGGAAGAATCCCGCCGAGTTTAATTCCATGTAGTGGTGGCTGTGCTGTCATTGACAGTCAAGTGTCAGTGAAGTGATGAAGAGCATTTTAAACTTCATAAATACAACAAATTGTACATTTGGTTGGTGTGGGGAGGCCCCTTAAGTAAGGTCTTGGCCCTTTGGGCAGTCTTTGCAAGCCATATGGGCCTGTTCTCCACGTCTTCCATAGGAGCAGGAGGGACAGGAAGGGGCTCAGGTCGTGTATTTGAAAGGTTCTTTTGTGGATAGTAAAGAGCAGGGACAGGATAGGCATGCACCTTTTGGTTGTTGCACCTGCTTAAAAATTGAGTATTGATTTTATGGGGAGAAACAGGAAACTGCATGGGTTTGAGAAGCTCCTAAGCAAAAAAATCCAGCTACCACAGGAAGAAAACACCACCAAGGAGATGTTCTGCTGTGTTTGCTGTCCAAGATTGGTATAGGATTAGATTCTGTTCATGTCTACAGCCAGGAACACACTTCCTGGAAAATGTTGAAGACAAATATCACTAACTTTTTTTTTTTTTTTAATAAAGGTATTTTGTCATTATGCAACTTGAATTTAAGTTGCTTTGTCATATTTTGGTTTGAGGGTTCAGAGGAGGCCACAGAGATGCTCTGAGGGCTGGAGCCCCTCTGCTCTGGAGCCAGGCTGGGAGAGCTGGGGGTGCTCACCTGGAGAAGAGAAGGCTCTAGAGAAACCTCAGAGCCCTTTCCAGTGCCCAAAGGAGCTCTAGGAGAGCTGGAGAGGGATTTGGGTCAAGGAATGGAGTATTAGGGCAAGAGGGGAACCATTTTAAACTAAAAAGGAGAGATTTAGATTGGATGTTTGGAAGAAGTTCTTCCCTGTGAGGGTGGTGAGGCCCTGGCACAGGGTGCCCAGAGCAGCTGTGGCTGCCCCTGGGTCCCTGGGAGTGTTCCAGGCCAGGTTGGATGGGGCTGGGAGCACCCTGGTCCAGTGGAAAGTGTCCCTGCTGCAGGAGGTGGCTCTGGATGCTGTTCCAGGTCGTTTCTAAGTCCAACCACTCTGTGGTTCTGTGTTCTGTGAAATGGAAAGCCCAGGTTTACTCTTCAAGGTGCTGCAATGGCCCCTTGAAGAAAAGAACAGCAAGGTAGGAATGTTTGCAGGTCTTTAAAGGTCAGGCATTGCAGCACAAACACTATAAATAACTGTGGTTAGTGCTTTTGGCCACAAAAGCACCGTGGGTTCATCCCTCAGTGTGGGACACGGAACCACAACCGAGAGCAAAGCCCCGAGGTGCTGGTGCTTCCAGTCATGTGTAGCTGCTCTAAGTTAAATTTTCAGTGTTGCTGTTGAACCACAGCTTCAGAGGTTCCCATAAAAGCTATTTTTCTTTGCAGCAATTCATGTTGTACCTCATACCTTTCAACTTTGGTGCTTCCAGAACCATGATCTCTCTGCATCTCTCTGCATCAAGGTGGCTCCTCATGGGGATTGAAAGTCAGAGAGATCCATCAAAGTGAGGTTGTTTTAGCAGAGCAATTTGGACTGGAAGATTTTATCAGGAGGTGGCAGGCTTCAAGTTTAAAAGCTCTTCCCAGGTCAGGAGCAATAATGGGAAGGGATTTAGCATGGCTCTAACTTAAGTAGAGTACGTGCAGTGTGTGTTCTGGACATAATTCAATATATTTCTGTTTAAAAGCAATGTAACAGGGCAAGAAGAGTGCTGGGAGCTTGGTTTCAGGTGGAATGAAAACTAGGGAAAATGATCTTTATCGTTCTGCTGTATGTTTCAGAAGGAGGAGGAAATTTGTGAATGCCCTGGACGCATAAAAATGACATTAAATTTCAAGAATTCAAATACACTGTTTTTCTTCCCTGTGTGTTTTTTTCATTTGGAATGAAGGTGTTTATAGATTTTAAATTTTTTTGAGCATAACATAGAATATTGGGATAAACAGCCCTCAGATCTGAAAATAAATGACAGGGGATGTTTGAAACCACCACTCTTTGTGGATTTCTCCAACAGAAGCTGTAGGACAAGCGTGGGAATGTAAATCTGATGTGCATCATGGAATCATGGGAGGGTTAAGGTGGGAAAAGGCCTTTCAGATTTTCAATACAGAAATCACCCAGCACCACCACCCTGTTCATCACCAAACCATGTCCTCAAGTGCCATCCAGCCTTTTTTTGAGCACTTCCAGGGTGCCACATCACATCACATCACCTCACATCACATCACAGGATGCCCACCACATCCCTGGGCAGCCTGTTCCAATGCATGACAACCCTTTATGTGGAAATTTTTTTTTTCCTAATATCCAACCTTAACTTCTCCTGGCAGGACATGGGGGACATTTCTTTGATGACATTTCTTCTCATCCTGTCCTTGTTCCCTGGGAGCAGAGCCCGACCTCCCCCAGCTCCTCCCTCCTGTCAGGGAGTTGTGCAGACCCAGAAGGTGCCCCCTGAGCCTCTTTTTCTCCAGGCTGAGCCTCCCCAGCTCCCTCAGCTGATCCTGGTGCTCCAGCCCCTTCTGTATTTACATTATTTATATATTTGTATGTTATGTACTTATTCATTTGGTGGGAAATAGATTTTAGCAAAGCTGTTCCCACTGTGCTCACACAGTTGCAAGTGATTCGTACTTTATGAATACATTTGGTTAGTGAACTCCAAATTTCACAGTAAACCAGGGAATACAAATCTTCCAGCACTGTCTTGTCTGATATTAACCTGTTTCTTCTCCCTGGCATTAATGAGCTTGATGGAATTTTGCTCCCAGTCCCTTCTGTGTCCCTCCATGGAATATAACTATTAATATAAGTATTCCACAATGGCATAGTTGAGATTTAAGGAGTTGACTTGCTTTTCTCCTGGTATATTCATGGTATGGCTTTTTAAAAAATTCAATTTATACTTCAGGTTAATGGGGAACCTTTTAAAAACTCTTGTGTATTAATGTATTTCTTATCCTGTACAGCAACATGAAGATGATGTTTTTATTTTTCACTCTAAGGGCGAGGGCTACAGGCTTCTCTGAGTGCTCGGGACCTAAAATATGCTGTATAAAAGACCTATATTTCCACTTGCTCTTTCACCACAGAAGCTGTTATTCTATAAGGGAATGCAGCTGTTATTCTGTTGGAGAATATTGCTGTTATTTTATGGAGGAATAACATTCAGTTTGGATGATCTATAGGACAGTGTTATATTGCCAGATAAGAACAAGTCACCATGGTGTTTTCCCAGTTGCTGAGGTTTGGAAAATAACCTTTTTTTAGGAAAGACCTTAAAATAATCCTTATTCTGACTGCAATCTGGAATTAATCCAGATTGTATCAACATTCAGTCCAGAACGAGGAGGCTGCAAGCCTCTGGGATCAGGAGGAACGTGGAGCATTTAGCCAGGAAACTGTTAATCCTTTTTTTTCCCTCATCCCAATAGACTTCTCTTTGTGCAGGAGGGCTGGAGGAGGAGGAATGGAGCTGCTGCTCTCTCTGGCCTTCTCCAAACTGCTGGATCACCCTCCAGGTCCACAGGGACTCCCAGCTCCTACAGAGGAATGTATTGAATTTTGTTTCCTTCCAAAATGTTGAGCCCTGGCCAGTAAAAGCTTTGGTCTCCCCAAGAATCCTCGGAATGCTGTTATGGAGTTTTGGCCGTTGAGCTGCTCAGCAGCCTCAAATCAATGAGTCAGTAAAGGGCAATCAAATGAACAGAAGATAATTTGTTTTAAAGAAATTATAACTTGTTTTCTGAGGTTGAACTATTATATTCTGCCCTGCTTGCAGGGGACAGTGTGTTCTGTTCGGATCTGTATGGATTAGACACGTATAAATTGAATTAATAGCACTTTTTTATAGCTCAACAGTCCTGCTAAAGAAACCCTGTGAGTAAAGCAAACAAAAATGTATTAAGTTGTCTCAAATCAAACACCAGACATTCATTTCTCCAGCTACTTGTTGGCCCATTCCCAGCGTGTTGGGCCCGGAGAGTCACCTGAAGTTTGCACAAGAAGGGATCCAAAGACCTTTCTCGTTCATGTCAGCACGAAAGAAAAATGCATGAAAGAGAGACATTATGGGCTGTGATTTCTGGAGGCATTTGGGTTATAACATATCATGTGGTCTGGCACATTCATCCCCAAAAAGCTCATAAAAAAAAAAAAGGAATCTTGCTGTTCCCCATTCCTATGTTTGAAATGTTTTCTCCTAAATTTCCTTGCTACAGAAGAAGAAAGATTTCTCAGCAAGGCTCTTCCCAAAGAAATCCTGATAAAGAGACCTTCTTTGTCTCTGTGTGCAATTGCTTAGGGTAGAAATACAGGGAATCTAACTAGAAAATCTTCTTAATATTGTCCTTTGCTTGAATTTTTTATTAAATTTTATGAAAATGTATTATATAAGATGATACAAAACTGTGCTGCCTCCTCTTTGGTCTGTTCAGGTTCATCTTGCTGCTTCTCTAACAAGCAATGTTAATTAGGTGTATAGAAATTTTATCTCATTGCCTTAAGATGATTTCTTAGAACATGAGTGATCCCATAGCAGAGAAATGCTCATAACCTAATTAATGCAATTTAAAACTAATACCTGAATATAAAGTGAGCCACTTGCACTTCTTGAATATTCTGCTTAAAAGGTTCTTGCTGTGTCTCTGCTTGATGAAATACCTTGAAGTAAATCCTTTGGAAATCTTAAACATCATCCTGTCTTTTAATATCGAAATTCCTGTTTTGGGGAGAAGATGACTGGATTTTCATCTCCAGGAGAGATTTGGGGCTTCAGGGGAGGTGTGGGTGCCTTTGAGTTCCTCTGGAGGGTGGGTTGAGGGGAGATGCTGGGTGCAGGAAGGATTTTTGGGGCAAATAAGCAGGAAAAAAGTGAACAGCCTGAAAAGATGTGAATCCTCTGCAGGGTTCCTGAGCTGCAGCTCTGGAATCATCCCTCCAGAATAACCTGTTTGCTCGGCAGGTTTTGGCCCTCCCAGAACCTGCTTAGTTGACTAAAGCAGGTTCATATGCAATAGTTGGAGTTTAAACAAATCCCTGTATTCAGATAAGGGGGAAGTCACGTTGTTATTCCATGGCAAACCCCTGTGGGTTCTTAAATCATTAAATCTGAGCAATTTGGGAAATAAATCAGCCTGGGAAGGAAACCTGGTCATATATAGACAGGACGTGTCCAATACCCTTTCTCCAAGGTCTCATTTCGTTTGGCCTTTATATTCTGCTTTTAGTTGGGAAGTTAAATCCACAAAGGTCATTTGAAAAGCTTCAGATTATAGATGGAAAGCCCTTTTAATCTTTTCTAATAAATAGCTGAGCAGGGAATAAATCTATTGGGAGCTGAGCTCTGATGTTAAGCCTCAGCACAAAATGCCCATACATGAGCAATACTTGGAAATTATCTCTGAAATTATAATTACTTTAAATAAATTTGACTTAGAAGAAATTATGATGTGTCTGATTATGAAAACTGGTTTAATAAATGAAGCATTAATTGGACCTGGTGGCTTGGCAGATTCTGTCACTGTGGTCCAGATGATTATGAAAGTGATTTAGGCACAACTGAAAACAGCAGTTTCAGTTCAGAGATTTCTTTTAAATGGCAAAAATGACTCTCTCTAGTCAGTGCTTTGGTAAGGCAGGGCTGGAATAAAAGCTATACATAATAAAGACTTAAAAGCATTTTGATTTTGGAAGAGCATCAGCCGCAAATGGAAACAAGGGTGTCTGAAATGCTGAAATACTCTGGGTTATGCCAGTGCTGTGGATGACATTGTCTAATGTCTGAGTAGCCTTCAAAGCATTTTCCCCCCTAATTCCACATATAATTAAAAAGCAGCTTCCTCTAGCTCATTAAAATGTAGAGTCCTGTTGGAGCAGTGTACTTGTATATTTATTTAAATGCATAAAGCACAGCTTTAATGCAGACCATAATAACTTCAAACATTAAATCTCTTCTGTGCAGCTCACACTTTATTTTTAAACAGTGTTTAGCTTCTCTTTATGAGCACCAGCTTGCAAAGGAACATGGTCCCCTTGTTGGATTATTTTGTGAACCACTCGACAAGTTTTCCCCATCCCCTTTTTTTTAATGTGAAATGATAGGAAAATCCACCAAGTTCAGTTGTGATTGACACCCATGGAAATCAAGTGGCTTTTCCAGCATAACCATAGCATCTCCCTCTTTTCACAGGCATTTGGAAATGCAAAAACAGCCCATAACAACAACTCCAGTCGCTTTGGCAAATTCATCCAAGTGAATTACCAGGAGACAGGCACTGTGCGAGGGTAAGTGGGAACAGAGGGTGGGTGCTGGGTGTGCCCAAAGCCAAACAGGCTGCAGTAGGGTGTTCATTGCTTTGGCCAGTGTCTTTCCCAAAATGGAGATAGGAAATAAAAATTCAAAGGTTTTAGCTTGTTAAAATCTGTTGGGTTTGGAAATATTGGTGCATCCAAGGTGGGTGCTGAGGTGTGGATGCTCTTGAGCTGCCTTCAAGCCAGCTGAGCTCTCCTTAATCCTGATGTCAAATTTTTAATGAACCTGAAAAGCAACATCTCCTCCTCAGACAGGAGTTAAGGAAGAAAAGGGGAATGTTTTAGTTGGGATGGAATGGGGGCTGAGCAGTAGATGTAGAGTGAAAGGTTTGGCTCAGGCTCAGGAGCAAAGGGGAGGATTTAATCTCTGACTGGGAGTTCTGGAGGCCATTGAGCCACAGGCACTCTTCTTGCTCTCTGCCTGATTCCCCCAGGCTCTCCATGCAAGTGTGTTCTTAACTCAGCCCTTGGCCAGTGAAAGCCTCTTTTTCCTCCCAGGTCATTGCAAAGAGATTCTTGTCTCCACTGTGGTTCTCCTCAGTTTATTTCAGCTTTGGAAATTTGAGAGCACACCTGAGGAGAAGAATTTTGGGGGGTGATTGATGAGATGCTCGTGGACATATGCACTGGAAACCCAGAAAACCCCCATGGCCTGGTCTGATCCCTCAGCATGGCCATGGAAAGGGGGAATTCTGCCCCTCTCAGGTGAGACCTCACCTGCAGCACTGCCTCAGCCCTGGGGTCCCACAGAGAGGACATGGAGCTGCTGGAACAAGTCCAGGGGAGGCCATGGAGGTGCTTTGAGAGCTGGAGCCCCTCTGCCCTGGGGCCAGGCTGGGAGAGCTGGGGGTGCTCACCTGGACAAGAGCATGTTCCAGGGAAACCTCAGAGCCCCTGCCAGTGCCTCAGGGGGCTCCAGGAGAGCTGGAGGGGGACTTGGGAGGAAGAGGACAAGAGGAAATGGTTTCCCACTGCCACAGAGCAGGGTTAGATGGGATATTGGGAAGGAATTCCTGGTTGGGAGGGTGGTGAAGCTCTGGCACAGGTTGCTCAGAGCAGCTGTGGCTGCCTCTGGATCGTTGGCAGTGTACCAGGCCAGGCTGGATGGCCTGGGAGCACCCTGAGCTAGTGGAAGGTGTCTCTGACCATGGCAGGGATGGAACTACCTAAACCCAGCTTTCTCTCTGGCTTTACATAATTTCCATGGCATCAGATCATCAACAAGGAGCTGGAAATGAGCAGGGCTTCGTCAACTTCCCTTTTTGTCCAAGTTCACTGAGTCAGTTGGAAAAATGAGGAGTAGAAGCAGCATTTCAGGGACTATATAATTTCTGCAGCTGGCTAAGAGACCTCTTGCTGGGACTTTGTTGTTATTTTAGAGAATTGCTTTTAAATTTCTTTCCTTTCTTATCTTCCAGCAGAACAGTATCACACAAAGAGCTGCCATTAATTTTTCAATGAGCTTGGATACCCCACGTCCTTTCCCACTGGTTTTGCATCCTACATCAAATCTGATGCTCTTTTTTCCCCCTTATTTAATTCTGGTGCACAGTTCTCTTAAAAGGATAAACTTGATTTTTTTAATACCTCCTGGGTAACAAGAATCCAACAAATGCCTTAACTATGTATTATCTTGGCATGATGTAGCAGCACTGTGGTTGTGGCCTCTTTTTTATTTGGCAGAGATGTGCAAATAACATTATATTCATGTATTCTAGCTCATAAAATAGGAGGAATTTTATTTGCTTTTTAAAAAAATGAACTTTCTTGGTCTTTGGTTGCACAGAGTGATGTGACTGTACTCTGCTATGAGCTTGCAGTTCTCCCTCAGTGAAAAGATGTTTAAAGAAAATTATAAGCAGTTTAAAAACAAAAAAGTAAATGTGGCATACAAACTCATATTTTTTTTCCCGTGAAAGGAGATTTTTATAAAAACTTAGCCTATACTTTTCTAGCACAACCCAAATCAATTATCACCCTGTATTCTCTATCAGTGTCTTTGGTAATGGAACTATAAATTGCAGTCCCAAACCAGAGTTTTCTTTTCTTCAGAGGTTGAAAATAGCAGTTGAATATTTGCATACAACCTCTCTGTGTATAATCACCCAAAACTTGAAGAGATGGAACAGGTAGGAGGTTGAAAAAGAACCAACCCCACTCTGTAAGATGAAGTCTTGGATGGTCTCTCAGACTGATGGAACAAGAGCAGTGCTGCAGTTCAGAGAGGCTGCCTGAATTTTGGATGTCCTGGTCCAGGATAAGCCAGGCCTGGAGGTCTTTGCAACCTGCTCAGTCCCCATGAGATGATCAAAAGCCTGACACAATGCATGAAATGGCAGAAGAGCCAGATAGGAGAGGTTTAAATCAAAGCCCTGTGAAATACAGGCTCTCTATGCTTAAATCAGTGTTTTACACAAGATCATTCCATCAGAGCTCTTTTTCTTTGCTCTTAAAGGTAGAACATAGCTGACAATGGTAGATAAAAAGAAATTTGAAGACATCAACTTGTTAAGACATAAGTTGGTTTTCCTACTCACTATCCTGTTACAAGAAGGGACAGATGTTGTTCTTGAGACATGGATTCATTGTGACTTTTGCTCTAATAAAGGGAGAATTTTACCAAAACAGCATTGCAATTGCATCTATTAAATTTTTTTTTAAAATTAAATATAAAATAAATTTTTTAAAATAGAAACTTTCTAAAATAAAATTTTAAAAGTGAAACTAAAATGTTAGAGATAGATAGATAGATAGATAGATAGATAGATAGATAGATAGATAGACAGACAGACAGACAAATAAAATCCCCCTGATTTAAATAGTGGTTGACCTCCAGGTCAGATGACCTCCAGAAGAACTTTCCAATCTAATTTGTTGTCTAAGAATGAGTTTTGGGGTGGTTTATAGTAACAGCAGAAATGACAGGGGTGGGGATGAATGCCAAGGACATGGACATGTTGCAGGGTGTTGTATACAGCAGTGTCTGAGCCATTGTCCAGTGGGATCTCATCAGTGGGTTCTGGGATGCTCTCATTCATGTGTTCCCTGACCCTGCAGTGCAGGGGAAAGAAAAATTTGGCTCAGGTTAGAAAGGAAACATAAAAACCCCATGAACCTGTGGGTGAGGAATATCCATAGACTATTCCCAGCTTCCTCCCAGGGAATAAACAGGAATACAGCTTTGCTGTCTATCTTCCTTTACTCCTCCTGTCCAGCAAGATCATCCTGTGGGGGGGCTGGATTTGCCACTTCCAGTAGCCTCTCCCAAGAGTTGCCATAAGAATTTTCACAAAACCTCTGCAGTATGTCCAAATGGTTTATATTTTAGCTTTTATGGAAGGAAAGGAGAAAGCTGTGTTGGAGTTAATAATTAGATCTGGCTTTCCCATCTGTGGTGGAGAGAGTGTGGAAGCACCTCCTTGTCCCACCATGCCTGTGGTTTGTTGGGTTTCTTGATTCCTGTGCAGCTCCGACTGTCGGTGCCACGTCGCTGGGCAGCTGCCACCAGAAAAGCACAGCTCCATCATCCAAACTGTCACTTACAGCTCCAGCTTCAAAATCCCTGTCATTACTGGTTAGGTTTGTTTGGAAGAAAAAGACCTGTGGAAGCTTTGTTTAACTTGACAAACCTGAAAAAAGTATTTAATATGTAGATTTAGTGTGTTTGTTGTGGAGGCTCTTAGGAGAAAATGTAAACTGCAATGAGGAGCTTTCGCAATTGTTTATTTTTTTTTTTATTGGAGCCAGAAGTTAATACCCCAAATTTTTGGTGAGAAGTGGCACTTCTGGAAGAGGGAATGGGGATTTGGGGACTGATTCTGCAGCTAAATCTTGCACACTTCTGCATGCAGATGTATTTCCATGTGCACGGCTCCTGGGCTGCAGGCAATGGGATTTTGCTGGCTTTGGATGAAATAGGGATCCCAGCTCCTTCCTTGCAGACAACATTTCTCTTGCCCATAGGCTGACGCATCTGAGATCATGTTTTTTCAGATCCAAGTTAGTTTTGGCTTAGTATCAAACCAAAAAAACCTCAAAAGCCAAGCATAATATTGGGCTTGTACTGCCGAGGAAGAAATTTATATAACTAAGTGAAACAAGGCTGAAACTTCTTTGTGTGGGTACCAAGGCTGAAGCCCCTGGTAAAGCTGTGTTCGTTGAAGCTGAGCATCAGGTCAATTAATGATGCTTTGATTTTTCCCTTGCAGAGCTTATGTTGAAAAATACCTCCTGGAGAAGTCCCGGCTGGTCTATCAGGAGCACAACGAGCGGTGGGTGCCTCTGTTTTGCCCAAGGCTTGGGTTTAACTCCTAGACATGACACAGATAACTTAAATCTCTGTAGGAGCTGGCACAGGGGATCAGGATTTTCATGCTCTTAACCCTGTGCTGCAAAGATTAATGATGCATTTTAGATTTGAATGTTTTGTTGCTTAGGGAGAAATGTGCTAATGGAGGGAATAAACTCCATTATTTTATCAACAGTCTTTGAGTTACCATGGAATCATAGAATGGGTTGTATTGGAAGGGCTTTTAAAGATCATCTTGTTCCAACCCCTGCCATGAGCAGGGGACCTTCCACTATGATATTGTTACATTTAATTGAATTTTCTTTGTCTTTATGGCAAATAGATTATTATGTACCACTTCATTCTTGTGCAACTTGTGAACTCCTTAATATATCATTTTAGGAAAGAAACATGGTATTTTCATTCTTTGCAGTTCACTGAGGCCTTCAGAGGGGCCTCTAGAAGGAGCCAAAATTATATAGAGAATGAACTTGTGTGAAGGGTTTTCTCCTGATTTGCTGCATATTCTTTGTTGACTATTCCTCTCCTCTCTCAGTAATTATTTTTCCACTTTTAAGTAATTTTGATGCCTTTAGTTGTCTTTCAACTCTTGGCACTTCTGGCTGTATTTCCCTTTGGAGATAGATGTGTGAGTTTTCTGGAATGCTCCAGGGCTGTTCCTGGAGTGAAAGAGCATCTACAGCCTTGACAAATATCCTCTTGGGTGTTGCAAGATGATTAAACTTGGATCCTCTTGGAAAACATCCAACATAAAAGCACAGTTTTAATTTTAGAAAAAAATGGTGTTAATATGTGTTAGAGTTGTCTGGAAGCAGAACAGATGAGTCCCTTGGGGTGGGTTTAGCATTAGTGTTATTCAGGTATTTTGAATATTTGAGTTTTTGAATACTTGAAGATATTTCAGTCGTGTCTCATGGAACTGCAACTGCAAAATCTTTGCCTTTTTAATGGTTATAAGGTATGAAAAATTATAATTTCTGCATTGCAAGGAAATATGTTGTGATAAAGGAGGTTGGGCTCTAATAAAGGTGCTGGGGATGGTCAGGCTCTGCTCTTGGGGAACAAGGGACAACAGCCTCAAGGGACAACAGAGGACAAGGGGAAACAGGCTCAAGCTGTGCCAGGAAGGGTCAGGTTGGACATTGGGAGGAATTTCTCCTGGAACAACGTGGTCAGGCATTGGAAGGGGCTGCCCAGGGATGTTTGGAGTCCCCATCCCTGGAGGTGTCCAAGGAATTCCTGGATGTGCTACTCAGTGCTCTGGGCTGGGAACAAGGTGGGGTTTGGGCACAGGCTGGACTCGATGGTCTGGGAGCTCTTTTCCCACCTAAATGGTTATGATGGGGCTCAGTGAAGTATGTAGGCATTGTGCATAGTTCATCCCAGCCAGAAATTCTTCAGGTAGATTCTGGGGTAGTAGATGTCCTTGGAAGGAGAAAAGGGATCTCATTCTCCATGACATAATTGAAATATCTGTTCCATCCCTGCACAGCAGGTACAGGCCAGCTCTAAACAATGTCAGACCCGAGTTTGAGAGCTGGAAAATCAGGTTAAGAGGTTTCCAAGTGCCTCTGCTCAGTGCTGCTGCTTGTTTTTGAGTCTAACAGCTTTTGTTTTTCATTTGTCACCAGGAACTACCATGTATTTTATTACCTCCTGGCAGGAGCGAGCGATGAGGAGAGATCAGCATTTCACCTGAAGCAGCCAGAGGAGTATCATTACCTTAACCAGGTGGGAGTACTATACAGGAATACAACCCATGGTCTTGCCTTTTCTTCTGCTGATATTTAATGCTAATAAAGAGGAGATGTGGAGTAGTAAAAGTGGGGTTTTTTTTAAAGGTGTCGAATAGTAAAAGTTGGTTTAATGGTTTATAAGAAGTTGTTGGAATAATTCTGCATTAGCAATCTGAACACCTGTTGGTGTTTCAGGGAAAAAATAATCAGTGTTTTCTGTACCTGGGATATGTTAAATATATTGAGTTTTTGATTGCTGGGGGTAGAAACAGTCAGAATTTCCTGCTCTCTGTGTGAATGTCATTTACTCATTACTGTCTGTCTCCTGAGCAGGAGAAAAGGGGAAAATGTGGCATACTGGGATATAACATCTTGCATGAGGAAGTCCTAATTCTGTAGCTTCTGGCTGGCTTTTAGCATTACCCTTTGACTTTAACAATAGAACAAGTCTAATATAACTAAAACCACAGCAGCCATTGACAGTCTGGGATTTAATGATGGAGAAGTATTACCAACAGCCAAATAAACTTGGTTTACATGATGATAATTTCATAATAAACTGATTTCTTCAGGTATTTAGGCAGTTATCCAGTGACTCTTGCAAGTAGGGACTTCATAAAGGCCAAAAAGAGGAGGAATAGGTGGAAGAGGAGTTAAGTTACATATTGATTTTACCCAATTGCAATATTCTTGGTGCTGAAACATGCAGAGCTATAAAGAGTGATTTAACCCCTAAACTGGAGAGAAGCTTGGACCCACAGCCCAACCCAAATAGCCTTTAGTCTTGTTAGAGAAATATAACTTCTCTCAGGAATAGCTCTCAATTACCAGGGACTTTTTAAGGATATTTTTACAGCAGACAATCAACAACAAAAATCCGTTGTACATTAATGACTCCCACACATCCATCACAGCATTGGGAAATACTCCAAGGAACTCTTTGCTGGAGTCTCTGTGCCTCAGGTGTTGATTGGAGAATGTGGTGTGATCTCCAGCACCATCTGTGCCATGGTTTTGCAGTGGGAAGATGCCAAGATGGAATGTTTTGTCAGATTCCCAGGTTTTGTTGGGCCATCTAGTCACTTTCTGTTAGTTGAAAACATTGCTTTTAATTACAGGCCTATTCTTTGACATAGTAGTTTAAGAGCGTTTATATTTTAAGAAAAATTAGAAATCTAATGGCACATAGGGTGAGGAACCAGCAGGAATATTATAATTTCAGGTGAAATGTTTATTTTAATCTAAATTAAGGTGCTGTGGGGCAAATAAGCTGAGAAGGCTGCTAAGGTCAGTCCAGTGGATCAGGGAAGCAGACTCTGGACTTCCCTGAACACAGTGTACAGACAGCAGTGACATTCTGAGTTTTTGGGAGGTTTTAAATTAATTTTTTAATAATTAGAATTAGAGTTTTAACACTGACAATTATGGGAATACAGTGCCTTTAGATGTGGTCTGGGCATGGTTTCACATGAAAACCATCTGACAGTGCAGTAGCAGCTCTTCCCTGCCTTGCAGGAAAAAGGAAGAGAAAAATTTAAAAAAAAGATAGTAGAGAAATGGAACAAGAAACTTGGGAAACATTTAAGAGAAAAATTATAAAATGACCCTTGAACATTTGCAGTCTCTTCTTAAGTGTGTCCTGGAGAAGACCCTGCCTTTTTAAAAGGAAAAAGAACCAGCTTCAGACATGAACTGCAGTGTTTTACTGGAAATTAAATATTCATATAGACAAGCCATAAAATATTGAACCAAGCCCCTGAAATGAAGGAATGACTCAGTCCTGAATCAGGCTTTACTTTCCTCCTCCCAGGTTCCTCAGCTCTTGTTGTGTTATGCAAAAGAAATGGGGAGTTTGCTTTGCAGATGAGAAATAATCTATTCAGATACTTTTCCAAAATCTGCTTTTTAAATGCAGGGTGCAGATTGAAAAAAAATATTTCAATTTTTTAAAATGCAAATTTACTCAAGGTATCCCCTGAGTATGGGGGACTTTTCCATCTCTCCCAGTGGCAGGTGCACCCACCACTGTGCACCCTGCAGCTCCCTGAACATTTTCTGTGCTGGTTGTTAACTTCCATCAATTTTGAAATCAGTCATTTGCAGGTTTAGAACCTTATTTTCAGCTCCTCAGGAACTCCAGTGCAGTCTCTCTCCCTCTTGGGACTGGTTGCTGACACATCTTTGACTTCTCTCAACTCCATCTCTGTCTGATTGGAAAAAGACACAATTTCCTAAAAAGCTTTGGAGTGTTGCTTGGAGAATCTCACTTTAGCTGCACTTGTGTTTGTCTGGAGCAGAGGTTGAGAGTAGAAACAAACCAAATCTGTTCTTCAGTGGGGTTTTGGCATCAGGGGCTCTTCAGCTTCAGATAAACCAAGGGTTTCCCCAGCTCTGTAAGAGAAGAAAAGGTTTTAGTATCCATTGGGATTATTGCTGAGAGGGCCTCACTGATGCCCTGTGAGCAGGAACCAGCACCAAGAATGCAAAAGCATCATAAATCTTCCCTTAAAACAAACAAAACTAGGGAATGACTCTGCAGAATAACAACAATTATTTTCCTGGTTAGGGAGCAGGTCATTGTGGTGATTTGGGGTGGGAACACCACTTAACCCACTCTGCCTTGCTTTCAGATGACAAAGAAACCCCTCAGACAGAGCTGGGATGATTATTACTATGACTCGGAGCCGGTCAGTACAAGAACCTGCCTCTTCCATGTTGCTGGTGCAGGGCTGCTCTCACTTGAGTGTTTTAGGGACACAAAGAAAGCCAAATCCAATGAAGTTTAACCCATTAACCACCCTTTGCCCTGCAGTGGTGTTGCTTGTGACATAAAGATTTTTTTTTTTCCCTTGCCCTTTTATGGTTCCTTCCATCTGGAAAGCTTCTTCAGCAGTTGGAGATGGTCAGCTCTCTACAGTCATCTCGGTTTTAGAAAATTAAGGGGGTTTTCATTCCTTCCTGATGGAATACATGATGATTTATGGAAATTGTGATGTGGCAGCAATGTGAAAATTGAAATCCCATTCCAATAAAACAGCAAATCAGTGTCTTGAAGCCCCAAGAGATACATCAGTTCGTGCTGGTTGTAGTGGTGTATCTGCTCTCCAGCTTCCAGGAAAAAACAGACAAACTCAAAAAACATCCCTCCAGCCATCTGTGAGAAAATCAAATCCTGATATTGTTCAGAGTGCAAAACCAATTCCTTCTCCTGAAATACTTCTGCTGACATGACCATCCTTTCCAAATGGATCGCCCCAAAAAAGGGAATGGTGAAGCTTCTCCCCCTTCCCCGGCTCCTCCTGCGCCACCGACGTGCTCTGGGTGTCTGTGTGTCTGTGGTGCTCCCTGTGGGTGTGTCCTGCATGTGCAAGCATGTTTGGCATCAGCTGCTTGTCCTTCCTGCTAGTTTTTCCATGTGCTTGATGATTGCCAAAGTCTGCCTGATTCATCTGGAAGAGTAAGAGGTGATCTGGGATGGAGCTGGATTCACTCAGGCTAAACAAGTGTCTTAACAGCAACATTTCCCTGCAAATCCTTAGGAGGAGGGGAGGGAATTGCCCTCACAAGGTTAAAAATATTGAATATTGGATTGGGATCCTTCATCCATCAGCATCCTTAGGGTTGTGCAGGAGCAGAGAGTGGTGAGCAGATGCTGTTCTAGACCTTAACACCCTTTGGAAGTTAGAAAGCCCTTAATTGCTTTGGGAATGGGTTGGGACAATTTGCTGAAGGAATTCAAATTAAAACATCCCTGAAATTTAGTCCCTTCTCCTGGCATGACCAAGAACACCCTGCCAGCCTGGGGGCTGCCATGTCTGTGTCCTTATTCTGCACAAGAAAAGCACGTGCCATTGCCACTTGGCTGTTTATTTGCTAATTTATTTAGGATAATTTTATTTCTGATCATTTTCTGTGGCAGTCCTGGTAAATCACATCTTGACTTCAGTTGATTCACTCTTAAGCCTGCCCTGGGTTTCTTCCCATACCCATGGACTCAACCTGCTGCAGACACCAAGTTTATAAAGAAACTCTGTTTTATCCTCTTTAAATTTTCCATGGAAATCCATGGATTGCTTCGATGTGACTATAGGAAGCAGGGGACTCACTTTTGCTGGGAAACTAATTGCTCTAGCAGGATATTAACAGCAAGTTAGGTCTGTGGGGATGGACTTTGTGATGCTTGTCTGCTCTAATATCAAGGACACTCCTCTATTTTATAATTATCCTTCATTTATCATCCATTAGGAAGCGGTGCCTTGCTGGAACACTGCAGAGAGCATCTGCTTTTAAGTAGAGAATTTGCTAAAAGTCTTTCCATGCGGATTAATGAGTCGGGCAATTGTTATGTAAATCATTAATTAAATTGCCTTCGGCGTAGATTGTGCTACTTCGGAGCTGTCCGGGGTATTTTGCTGTTGACTCATGACTTAATTTTGGAGGAATGATGCCAGAAAATGAAAATGTCTCCTGGAATGTGGAGTGCCACTAAAAGCACCACTTGATGTCTTTAAAAAAGAGCTTGAACCCAGCCTCATTTGCAGGATTTGTGGGTGTGCTGTTGTCCTGCCAAGTCCAGCTCCTGCCAGAGCAAGGGTGGGAAGTTGTGCTGAGTTCTCACTTTCAGTGCAGTGGCTGAGGAAGCCAGGGTTGGAGCTCAGGAGGGACAAGGTCTTATCCTGAGGTTTGATGGAGTGAATAATCAGTGCTGTGACATCCCTGCTCTTGGTGATGCCATTGTTGTGTTCCTTTGGGTAGCTCTGGAGCAGGGTCATTTCCAACCACCTCCTAATGGAAGGTGAAAATTCCCTTTTCTAATGACTGTTTCCTAAAACAGGCTGGTATTTTCTCCTGGAATTTCAATCCCTGCCTTCATTGATGCCGTGCATAGTTTTAAATGGTTTTACTGTTCAACAGCTCCAAATTCACTTTGCCCATGGAGCATTAACTTGTCCCTGGGGACAATTGATAAAAAAATGTCGATTTTCTTGTCCAATTGCACTTCTCTGGCTTTTAGTGCAGTTATGTGCGAGTCTCCTATGTTGCAATAAATATTTTAATTGTGTAAACAATATAATAAATAATGATAATATCAGCATTTAAATATATAAATAATAAAAATAAATATCTTAAATAAAGGGTTTCCACTCTAATTATAACTATGGCTGTAATGATGAGTGGAATGAAGAAGTTTGTTGATATGGTGGTGAGGCTTTAAATGCTATGAAACACAAAGCTGATATTATAAAATAACTTCATTCTGTACATTCTGTATTTATTATTAATTTTCTGTACTATCAGTGAGTACAAGTGGCTTTTCAATGATTTACATAACCCTATTTAATGCAGACTTTCCTAATTATTTGTGCACAATTTTTGCACATTTGCTTGTGTGATAAATATGATGTTCAGGAAGTGATCAAAGTAAACTACGTTCTATTGATCACATTAAATGATCAAATTAAACTATGTTTAATTAATTCCAACTGCAGCTACAGTTTTTATTTGTATTATTTTAATGAACTTTTTATAGAATTTTATAGAGATGTTATTTATATTTACTTACACTTGGATTAACTTTTTGAAAGTCTCTAATTACTTGTAGAAAGTCTTGATTTAAGTGTTAGTAAAATACTCTGAGGTTTAAAAAAGCATGATATTGTGTGATACAGAATAATCTAATTTTGTTTCATAGATGGGTAGTTTTTGTAGGCAGCAATGGATAGAATATTAAATATAGGAAGGCAGAGAGAAGAATAAATAATCCATGGAGGCTTGCAGTGAGCCAAAGCAGAAGAAATTTGGCATTAATGGTCTGTATATTCATTTAAAGAGCATTTCTGTTCCCTAAATATTGGTGCAGGACAACTTTGGTTGGGTCTGGAATGTCACTGGATTTTTCTGAACATCATTGACTGATATCAAGGAAAAACTAAACTGTTCAGGCACACAAGCCTCCAAGAAATATAACATCCTGGATTTCACATTCTCCCAATTTTGAAATAACTTCTTGGTAGTTCAAATAAAGTTACTGAAAAAATATATTTAAAGCTTTGCTTTTCCCACACAGGATTTAATGCACTGATCATTTACATGAAGTTATCTAATTCTATTTAAAAATAGAATTTCCCTCTTTAGTTATAGGACTGAATGTGGAATAAACTGTAAATGTGGAACAGATTTGTTGTTATTTTCCATCCTTTTTGTGTTTGAGGTGTTCCACACTGACCAACTCTCACCATCCTGTTGGAATGGGGTGACTCACCTCTTTCCTTAGAGGTTAAACCTGGGAAACAAGGATGTATTTCCAGAAAACATTAGCCAAAAATGTTGTATTTCCAGTGCCAGGTTGGAAATGTTGCTGATAAAAGACCTGGAGATCACTCAGTGATATTTACAGAGCACTGACTTGGCCATCTGGAGCTGATCTAGAGTTAATTTGTATCAGTGCTTCCTCTGTGTGTTTGATCCAACAGGATTGTTTCTCCGTGGAAGGGGAGGATCTGAAGCACGACTTTGAGCGGCTGCAGCTCGCTATGGAGATGGTGGGATTTCTGCCCAAGACACGCAGACAGTGAGTTTATTTTCCATTTTAATAGCTCAGAGATTATCCTGGTTAATGTCACCTCCACTGGCAGGACATTGGCCAGAGGTGCTGTGGCTGCCTGTCCTGGTTTGAAGAGCAGGTGTCTGCCAATAAAGGCAGAAGCTTCTCTTTGAAATGGAGAATGTAAACCCCCTCCCTCCAAATTATTATTATAATTTTGAAATTAAGGGGCTCTCAGGCATAGATAGGGGAATTAGGAATAACAGTTCCTTACTAGGAAAATTAAAATAGAAATGCAGTATTACAAAGAACAGTCCCAAAACACTGCCAGAGTCAGAATCCAAGCTGACACCCGTCAGTCAGTCAGGGTGTTGGCACAGTGCCATTCAATGGTGGCTGCATCCTCCTGCAGTGGCAGATGTGGTTCAGCTGGAGCAGTGCTCCTGGAGAAGGTGCAGTTTCCTCTGAAGGCCCAGGGATGATGTGGAAAGGTCTGGCTTTCCTCTGGAATCCAGTGGAAAGAAAGTGCCTTGGTGTCCAAAATGTCAGTTTTTATCTGGGTAGGAAAGGCTTGGCTGCTCCCCCTGGCTGGAGCATCTCCCAGTGGGATGATGGAATTTTATCAGCCATGCAGTGGGACTGAATGGGCCAGCAGCAGATGATCTCTTCCTGGAGGGAGGATGGGCTGTGGGAAAGATAAAGATGATTGCCCCAGCTGGTTTAAAGCTGGCCCATGAGCAGATAATGTGTGCCAGGAGATCAGGGTCACTGCCCCACCTGGGTTCAGCAGATGGTGACAGAACACACATTGCTGGCCACATCCTGCACTGCAACTCAAGACACTGCTCCATCCCTGTCCCACAGCAGGTTGGGCTGGGCTTGGAGCAATCTGGTCTAGTGGAAGGTGTCCCTGCCCCTGGCAGGATGGAGCCTGATGAGTTTAAGGTCCCTTCCAACCCAAACCATTCCGTGATTCCATGATCATTGCTGTACTTAGCGATTCTCTTCATGCAAACGGAGCGTTGGCAGAAGTTGACATCTTGAAGTGTTTCTTAAGTGTTCATGAATAATCACGCCTCACTCTGCATGTCATGAATCCAGAGCTTGGTTTAATCAGAAGTCTTCATTATCCCTCATCAAACTTAACCCTTTGTATGCAATTCTAGGCCTGTAGACTCATTTCTAATGGTCTTTTTCACTAATTCACTGGACATGCTGGGTTTGAAAACTGGGTTGCAACACCACTGACACCATGGAATTAGAGGATTCATAAGGGTCATCTCCAACCAAACCCACAAAATAATCCCTCCTGATTTTTGGCTTGAAAGGCTTAAGTAGGTTGGGAAGAACTTGACATAAAAAATACCCTCAAAGATATTTTCACACAGCTGAGAAATTTTGGAAGATCGTCCTTTATCCCTCACTTGTAACAAATCAATTATGAAATTAAAACTGCTTTTTCTCTATCTTCCCCATGCATGTGGATAAACCCAAGGATCCAGACTTGTGTGAATGTGTTCTGTGTCAGAGGCTGCTTTATCAGTTTTCAGGATGAGGTTTATCTAAAGCCTGTTGAGGGGTTTAATTGCCTGAGCAAAGCAATCAGAAAGTGTCAGGACTGAGCAGGGCTGGGTGATGCAGTAAATTCTCACTTCTGATTTACTGTGCAATGATTTTTCTTGGCACACAAGTTGCTCCTGGTAAATTTTGCATGTCAGAAATAAAGTGGATTCTTCACTACACAAGCAGATTTGTTTTGCTTGGCATTATACAACTGCAGCACAAATAAGGAACCACCTTCAGCTGAGCTATAGGAAAGTTTTGAATACTACTGTACTTCAAAAAGTAAGTTCTCTATAGCAAAACATGGGGTTTCACCTTTGTAGAAACAGAGAAGATAATTTTTTTATAGAATTGCATCCTGAAATTCACAACAATGAATCAGTATCCCTGTTTTGGAGATAAGGGAGGACTTGGAGAGGTGAAGGTGTATTGTCCAGAAAAGCTGGTGGCAGAGCTAGGAATCACATTTGGGTTTATTCAATTTTAGCTCCCAGGGGAGTGTAGAAATACAGACAAACAGGGTTTATAGCTGAAGTCAGCCATGGCTCAGGAGCTGGGCTTGATGAACCTTGTGGATACCTTCCAACTTAGGATATTCTTTCAGTGTCTGATCCTAATTTTTTTTGGAAGGGAGATAACTTAAAAATGATCAAATTCCCAAAATAGAAACATTGGTTGGATAAATTTAATTGAAGTGTAACATCTTTGCCTCAGTTGCTTAAATATTATAAAAGCATTTATGCTCTTTTGTACAGTCTTTTGTTCCTGGCTGGGACTAGATCCAAAAAGGTGACAAAAATATGTGTCTCAGGGGACTAAGAGGAGTCACCATGCCCACTCTACCCCTTAATTTAGGCAATTGAATGATAAATATTTAATCTGGATATCAAGATTACTGGAGGATTTCTATTTTTCTTATAACATGGGCTGTAATTTTGTAACAGTGTGTTGGATGTGTTAAAGAATTTTCAAGGAAACTGCACAGATGCAAGTTTGGTACTTGACTAAATGAAAAGCTTTTTGACATGAGGCAAAGTGGATGCTTTGGATTGAAAACAAGAAGAATGAGCCAAAGAGAGGCATGGCCCTCAGGGGTGAAATTTGCTTCTCTATTCAATGTATGAAAAAGAGAGTGAAAATGAATTTTCTCTCTTTAGGATTTTCTCTCTGCTTTCGGCGATCCTGCACCTGGGGAACATCCGGTACAAGAAGAAAACCTACCGGGATGACTCCATCGACATCTGTAACCCTGAAATACTTCCCATCGTGTCAGAGCTGCTGGAGGTAAGGCTCTGCTTTCCCTCCTGAAACTTTCACACCAAACAAGCTGCCCCTGATTTAGGACACAAAACATGCAAAGTTTATTTCCAGTTTCACCAAAGAGTAAGTTCTTGTGTGTTTTCATTCTTATGGGCTGCTATGTTTGCCAGGGAAATGGTACAGGAACTTTCTGTAAGTGGTTTTTAATGTAGGGGTTTTGGCCCTACTCTTCAGCTTCAGGTTTCATTGACTGAAAATCCTGTTTCTGTGATTAAATGTGAAAGGTTGCAGGGTCTAGATGCAAAGCAAACCTGCTGTCTAGCACAGCAGTCTTTGATTGCCAGCCATCAGCTGGTGCTCCTCAAATCTGTTCCAAAGTCTGTCTGAGGAACTCGAGCAGTTGTGCAACCATTGCCCCGTGTTTTGGTTCCATGCAGGCTGTAGGACGTGCTGAGCTCCCTCACTGTGTTTTTTGTCTGTTATTACCTGCCAGATTCCACAAGGGTTGGGTTTGAGATGGTGGAGGTCCATCTCATCCCTCTAGTCCCTATTTGTGGGCCTGTGAAGGAGTTCTCTGGTGCATGTTAATCTGCTGTTTAGGACCTGATGCCTTGGCCTCTGTGAGCCACTGCTGTGCTGGTGTCCCTTGGGAATGGTTTGTAGGTCTCTGCCCAGCTGACCCAGGCCATGTCCAGCTCTGTAAATCAGTGCAAAAGCATTAAATAAGTTCTTAGGAGATTTGCTCTGTCAGCCCAAGCAACTATGAAGCTGGTACTTCTTTTCCTGAGAAAAGTCTTTAATGAGCCAGCTTGTCCTACTGACCTTTAGCCTTCAAGAGCTAATCTCCAAAACCTCCTGACATGGATTGAGGTGGGCAGAAGCTCCCCTTGCTGTCTCACTTCACTTGAAATGCTCTAAACCTCTTGCAATTGAAAGGTTTTTCTTGCAGTTGATTATCTTTTATTTATCAACAATTATCTTTACTCTTTTGTACTCCCTGGGTGATCTGGAAGGTGAATTTGTGCTCTTTTTATGGTCGAATCAGAAGGGAATTTGTCCTTTTGTGTGCACGTGGTGCTCTGCCCATTCATTCCATTAAACAACTGTTGTGTTTTCTCCCTACCTACAGAACTTGGGAATTGGCTCTCAGGGGTTTTCATAGCACTTCATTAATTGAATTTAGGGAGGGGAAAGCTTCTGTAAAATATGGTCTTAGCAGCTGGATGCTCTTTGCATCTTGGCCTTGGAGATTGCAGAAATAAACAGAAGGAAAATATGAGTGAGGAGGAGAATGTTGTTGATTTTACCCTGTTAAATGTGGCCAAGTCAGTTAAGTAATTGTTTTTTTAAAAAAGTTTTGAGTAAGAGAGCGACTTAGAGATCTGAAAAAGTTCCAGGCTTTGGGTGTTTGCCTTTGCAAACAAGCCCTTTTGCAACATCTGCACGTGGGGAGGTCGTGGGGTGGTTTTTACACATGATTATGTGAAATGAGGCATTGGCTGAGCCATGTCAGTCCATCAGTGTCTTAATGCCATGGGCTGGAACAGCACCTCCAGGCAGTGTCAACAAGATGTAAAAATAAATAAGTATATTTATTTTTCACCATTTGAAAGAAAAAACAGAACAACCAAGCTACTAGCATCTGATGTAGCTGAGCAAATAAATAGATTTCTGTTCATCTTGGTAATTCTTTTTACAAGTTAAGTTACCAACTAGAATATAAAATGCTTGTTAATTGGATTGGGACAATGCTTGCTGTGTTGAGGTGGAATCTGAGGAAATGCAGCACTGGGTTTGGGTAAGTGGTGTTGCTTCTTCCTTAAGTTGCATTTAGGTGATAATTGATCCATGGAACTGGAAGTATTTGCTGCATCCAAGTGTAAACCTTTCAACAGGACCCACTGAACTCAGCTGAAATAAAGCAAATAATGTCATTTTCAGACTTGATTTCCCTTTACAAAATGCCACGTTTCTCTTTGCAGACCTCAACAGATGTTGCTGCTTATTCAGGTTTGACCCAAAAGGAAAAACTAAAGGGTTCAAACAGATGAAACATCATTGCAAAGAGCAGTCACCACTCTTTATTGATTAGTTGCCTATTTACAACTCTCCCTGTTAAGTACAATGAGTTTTACTCAGCCTAAAATACTGGTTAAAACATTTAACACTTTGTATTTTGACTCATTTGGGTAATTATTTTTATTACATTCTTTTTTTTTCCTAGTCACTGAACAGTTTTGCTTTTCCCATTGCTGCTAAAATTATGAATTGGCTTGAAAAAGTTGTTAATCCCCTCTCCAGATCTTGACATTAGACACTATTAACTGAAAAGTCATCTCAGAATAAAAGTAATATGAGTTGGCAAAGAATTGAACTTCCTTTCCTATGGTCACCGGATGTTTGGTGGGACCTTCCAGAGCACAGCAAAGGGATGGAAGAAGCTGTAATCTGATACTTCCTTATCTTGGGGGAACTTTTGGGTTGATCTTTATACTCAAGTGACTCATTGGATTTGTTTAGTCAAGGATTTGACATGGAGAAGAGAAGGAAAAAATCCAACTGGAGCTGCATTGGCCGTCTGTGAGAGCAGCCAAGAGGGGATGCAGAGGTGCCTCCAGCATGGCTGCAATGGGGATGGAGCCTCCAAGGGCAGCAGGGCAACCACTATTCTGTCTGAAATTAAAAATTTAGGCAAAATTGGGTCTTCTCCCACCATAAAGGGGCATCTGGCCCAAATTCTCATGAGCTGGTTGGTTTGTGTTGGAACCTCTAATGATAACTGGGGGAATTTCCCTGATGCACTGGCCAGTGCAACACCACTGCACAACTGTCCTCCATCTGTGTGATGAGATTTGTGTTCCTACAAAATGGAGCTAACAGAGAGATTGTTTGAAGGAATCTGGGAGGAGATGGTGGCCTCAATGGATTTGCTTTTTCTTAGCTATCAACAACCCCATCCAATATGTTTTTGCTTTATTAAACCATCCAGGGCAGCATTTATGGAAACTGCAATATAGGATTTTGGCCAGACTCTGCAGATCATTGTTTCATTTACAGTAAAACCTCGATTCCATTTTTTTTTTTTTTTTTCAGGAATAGACATAGCGTGTGGATTATGTGATGCTTTTGGCAGGTTTTTCAGGGCCTTTGTTTAAACTCTGCTGAAATGCTGTGCTGGGGAGTGTTGTGAGGCTGCCTGATTAATCAAGCAGACGTGGAGTCCTGTGCAAGCACTGCAAATATCCCAGGGCCTGGGCAGAATCATAGAGGATTTTGCAAAACTGGGTAAAACCTTTGTGTTTCTGGGAAAAAAAAGCTTGGAAAAACTAATTTGTGGGCTTATTAGCAAAAATAATATATTAGAGATTATCTAGTTGACTTCAAAAGAGACTTTTTGTTTTCCATTAGAACAGTAGGAACATTTTAATTGTGTGTGTTTGCTAAAATGGGAAATTATTTCCATGGATGAAACATTGAGGAAGGAGATAAATTCTGTTTTTGCTCAGTGGAGCAGTTTTGTATTCAGCTTTTAGGTTTAGGTTACCTAACCTCAATGCAAATAAACACAAGTTATCAAGTGTCCCAAATTAGTTTGGCCAGATCTCCCAGTGCAGATTTGTATTTGGAGCTAAAGTTGGCCTCTGCAGGAGATTTATGTGCTCAAGTTCTTCTTCCACTAAATAAATGGCCTTCAGCTTCCCAGAGGAATCCCACAGGTACTGGGGCTCCTCCTGTGATAAATGTCTTGGAAATTAATTGGGGAGGGGGTGAGGATTATGAAGCAGACAAAGCACATTTCTTCTGGATTTGTTTTCCGGATGGTGTTTTTAGAATCACAGAATGATTGGGGTTGGAAGTGCAATAGTGGGGATATCATCATCAGATGCAAAATTTTATGCCAGAATTAAGAGTAAGAGAACTTCAGAGAATCACAGAATATGCTGAGTGGGAAGGGATCCACAAATACCATTGAGTGCAACTCCAGACCCTTCACAGACACAGGTCCTGCACAGACACTCCAACAATCCCACCCTGTGCCTGAGAGCATTGTCCAAACACTCCCTGAGCTGTGGCAGCCTTGGCATGACCATTCTCTGGGGAACCTGTTCAGTGCCCTCTGGGGGAAGAATATTTCACAATATCCAGTCTAAACCTTCCTAACATAGCTCCAGCCATTCCCTTGCATCCTTTCTAACTCTCTGGTTATTTGAAAGAAAGTCTGAGGAAAAGATTCAGCTCTTTTAAAAGAAGACCTGATAGAAATCTGAATTTATTTTCTCTTATTCCACACAAGGCATCTTTAGAGCGAGCACTCAGCACCAAGATCCCTTTCTCAAATATGGGAGGAGAGACAAAACCTGATGTTTTCTTGCTCTCCAGCTGGAAATGGTTCATTTTTCTTCAGCTGCTCTAACATAATATCCTAGAATTACTGGTGGAGCACTCTCTGCCTGCCTTGGCTCCAGCCCAGTCCTTGCTGGCTCCCATTGCCAGCTGTGGCACTGCCAGTCATCCCTCACTGGCTCATGCTCCAGCCCTCTCTGGGCCCACTTGTGGCAATGAAGTCTTAAATCTGCATTTTGTCCCTTTAATTAAGATCTAAACTCCTGCAGGCCATGTTTAAGAGGGAGAGCAGGCCATGCCCTTTAGCACCAGGAAGGAAAAATCCATGAAATGTGACCCAGAGTGAAACTCCTAGGGCACAAAGTAAAGGAATAAATGGTGCTCTCCTCTTTGCTGCACCAATGGGTGTCCCTATTTTAGTGTTTTACACTAACTGGAGGAGGAAGTGTAGGATGTGGGGAAGCTGTAAGTGTCTCTATGTCCTCAGCATGTGCTGAGTTTGTCTTTAGAAAGCTCCAGTGGCTCCTCCCTGGCATCAGGAGTCAGCTACTTTCATGCTGTGACCTTGAATGCAGATTAGGATGATTTGGTTGCACCCGTGGTGTTCATCAGAGGCAATGAAGGAATCGAGATCAAGCTCCACTGGGTGGTAAGTGCAGCCAGGGGCCTGGGGAGATGCAGGGATTCCCATCCTTGCCAAGAATGTTTTTGTGCAATAAGATGATTCAGTGGGATCTCCCTGGGTCAGGACATGAAGGATGCACATCCACAGGTTCCCTCCATCCAGAGAGCAGAGGGAGAAAGAACCAGAGTGACCATGAGATGGGGATAGTGAGGGATGGCACGGGGAGTTGTTTAAATTGCTTAAAATCCCGTTGTTTGCTGACAAATCTGGGACTTGGATGTGTTTATGTTGTTGAGGAATATTTCTTTGGACTGTTTTGATTAGGAACCATCTGACAGCCCTCTGCCTTGTTGCTTTGGATAATTAAAAAAAGATGGCATGCTGGCTGTGGATTTGCAGCATCCCTGAAGTGGGATAATGGATGGTGTGAAACTCACTTTGTTCCAAGTTGTGCAGTTGAGGGAGAGCAGCCCATGGTCCCACAGTTGAGAGCTGCTGGAAGAGAGTCCACAGAGCTGAAAATTACAAAATCACATATTTTGGTGAATGTAGAGGAATAGAAACCAAATGTGAAATAGTGCTGTGGATCTCTGCATGAACCAGGAGATTATTTTTTTCCCTGCTTGATTTTGAAAGGTGAAATTGAATTGTAGGAACTGAGGCTCTTGTGTAGTGCTGAGCATTAAAGAAATGAACCTTGAAATGTCATTTCCAGTCACAGAGACCTTGCTGGCAGGTGACAATCATATACAGGTGACTTACAGTATTCTGATTTCAACAGTGACAAGTTCTTGTTGCAGGAAGAATTGGTTATATAAAAATTCCCTGGATTTTATCAAGGAGACTCCCATGATAGTTTTGGCAGAAGGGCATCGTTATTGCTATGGTTTGTGAGATTCCTGACCTTCCCCTGTCTTGTTTGCATTTCCTCTTCATACTAACTCCTGGATTAAACCCTGAAGTCAAAGTACATATGTAGAATTGTTTTGATTGGAAAAGACCTCTAAGATTGTTGAGTCCAGTTGTTAGACCTCTACGTTTCCCATTTTCCATGTCAAATCATAAATGGTGATTAAAAATGTGGCCTTGGATGGCTTCAGGAATGTGGATTTTGAACAGAGATATCCAGAGGAGGTCTGGTGCCTGCATGGAGTCCTTCAGGTGGGATAAGCAGTTTGCAGAGACTTCAGTGCAGCTTCTCTGTATCATCCATATCCATTAATTCTGGGATCCGGGATTTTCACCCAGGCCATGATGTCTTTTTTGACTTGGAAATTTAGTGAAGATCAGTCAATTACTCAAATTCCTTAGGTCTAACTGATGTATTCTGGGAGAGAGGACACCTTCTGAATTCCTCAAAGTATGAGGGTCTTGGAGCTGATTGGGAAAGTGGCTTTTCCCCAACAGTTGCAGGTACCACTTAATTTGTCAGCACGGTTTCCCTCTTTGCTAAAGTGTCTGTGTTTACACGACAGAGTAATCTGAACAATCTGAATTTTGTTCTGCAAACCTGTAAGAGCTGATTAGAAACTGTCACCTCACCAGGAACTGGGGCTTTAGGGAGTAAACATCCACTGCTAATAGCAGAGTAAATATCAGGTGCTTTTCCAAGGGTTTCTTCCTCCTTCTGACTCCTCCCCACCCTTAAAAGCAGGAAAGAAAACCCTCCTCCACTTGGATATTTCAAACTGATGACACTGCTTGGCTTATTCTGGAGTAATTTGTATGATTTCATCCTTACAACCCTAGAAAGTTGACTTATTTTGCCAAGAGAAAGTGTGGGAGGGAGGAGCTGCATTGGAAATTAGGAAAACAGGGGGAAATTGCTACAACTGGGATGTGAATGCAGAAAATCAGGTTCCTTTGAATACCCTGGTGTTAGGTTTCTATGCTGGATTTATGTGCTGAGTTGGCTCCTCCCAATGGCATGTTTTTACCCATTGAATTTAACTCTGCAAGGGCTGGCAAAAGTGGTTTAATGTTTTTAAAATTAAATTTTGAAATTTAAATGTGTTTCCACTGAATTTTAATTTCTTTCTGTTTAAGTGTTAGCATTTTAAACTGGATTTTTAATTAAAAAAAAAAAAAAAAAAAAAAAGATCACTAGAATAATCAACATCTGTACTTTTGTTTTAGGTGAAAGAAGAGATGCTCTTTGAGGCCCTGGTGACCAGAAAGACAGTGACAGTGGGAGAGAAGCTGATCTTACCATACAAATTGGCAGAGGTCAGTACATGATGTTTGTTATTAAAAGGCAACTCCTGGAATGGTTTTCAATACTCTGAGATGCACACTCAGAGTGTCTTTCAGTTTTTATTTATTTATGTCAGAATAATGTAGGAGAAGCTAATGTGTGTCCTAATATAGGAAATTATTGACTTTTCTTCTATTCCATTCCTGGAAGGCAGGCTTGTACTTTATTCTGATGGTTGGTAAGTGCTTTAATGACTTGTGGTTGTGTGAAAGTAGTACAGTTGTGCATTGCTGGGAGTGTTTGTGGGTGCAGGTGTTCATCTCCAGACATCATTCCTTAAGCTGGAGCACTGATTCCATAGCAGAGTGCTGACTCAAGACTCCAGGAAATTTTCATTGTCTTTTTGAGTGCCTGTGTTAGTGGTGGTTCTTGTATGGCAGGAGCTGCAGATCTCTGTAAGGAGATTCCCAGGAGCTTTTCCTCAGACCTCTCACAGCCTGGGCCCTTGTGTGGTGCTTTGTAACAGCCACAACTCCATCAGCTTCTCTCAGACTCCAGTGTAGTTATATGGGATCTTAATGGGATTTTCAGGAATTCTGAATACTATTCTGTGGCTGGTAAAGAGAAACAAATTTTTCCTCTTATATTCTTCAAAGTACATAAGTTCTGTTCTGCTGAACTACTTGTTTTGGCTATTTCTGCCTCTAATCTTCTTGTATCCCCCAGATTAGGAGCACTGAGCATCACACCATGCTTGGTCCCTCCATTCCCTCTTGCTGTAGGGTTGTGTGAGAATTTAGAGCACCTTGAATGGCATCTCAAGAGCAGCCTGTTGTGTCACAAATAAGTAAACAGTGTTGTCACTGGGGTCAGCTGGAGATATTTTGACTCCTTTTTCCAGGGGAAAAAAAAAAGTATTTTTTCTTCTACTCTGAGGGTGCATTTAAGCTCAGTAACTGTTCCTGAGCTTTAATATTTAGAAGTTAAATGTTGCCTTTGTGCAAAGGTGAAATGTGCCCTAACAAAGGGCACACAAGGGCTCCCACTGTGTCTTTGTGATGGAAATTTCATCAATGTGGTGTTTCTCATTTTTTTCCTTCATCTTGGGCACAGGTATAGAAAAAAATGGCTAGAAAAGTTTAGAACTGATCTGTAACTACCCTTGCTGGAGGGTCTTTAGAGTCATGGTATCATAGAGTGGGCTGGGTTGGAAGGGACCCTAAAGATGATCTTGTTCCAAGCTCCTGCCATGGGCAGGGACACCTGGCACTGGACCAGGCTGCTCCAAGCCCCATCCAACCTGGTCTTGGACACTTCCAGGATGGGGCAGCCACAGCTTATCTGATCAACTTGTGCCAGGGCCTCACAACCCTCACAGCCAACAATTTCTTCCCAATAACCCATCTAATCCTAGTCTCTGTCAGTTTGAAGCCATTCCCTCTTGCCCTGTCCCTCCAGACCCTTGTCCCAAGTCCCTCTCCAGTTGTCCTGGAACCCCTTTAGGCACTGGAGCCTTTTCTTCTCTAGGTTTAACAATCTCAGTTCTCTCAGCCTTTCCTCACACCAGAGCTACTCCATTCCTCTGATCACCGTGGTGCCTCCTCTGGATTCTCTCCAGCAGCTCCATGTTCTCCCTGTGCTGGGCTCCAGGGCTGGGGCAGCTCTGCAGGTGGGGTCTCACCTGAGCAGGGCAGGCAAAATCCCCTCCCTTGGCCTCCTGCCCAACATCTGTAATGTACTGATACAGCTGGGAACAGTCTTACCTTGATGATCTTTCTGTTGAGTTGGGAGAAGCCTCTTTAGAACTAGAGTGGCTCAGCATGAGTTTCTCAAGTGCTTTCCCAAATGTTTTTGGTGATGTCGCTGTTCCTAAATCTCAGGTGTCCCCTTAGAAAGATTTATCACCAATATCAGTAGAAGAAAGGAAAGATCAGGGTGTGGTGGCTGTGGGGGAAGACTGAGGAGTGCAAGGCTCCTTAGGGAGTGGTGGATGTGATCTCCATGACAAAATCCTTTTGGAAGAAGCTGTGAATTGTGTTAAGATAAGCACTTCCCATACTTTTTGTTCACCTCTTTACATAATCAGCATCCTGACCACCAAATTTTATTCAGCAGTGACCCCACTCTAGGAGCAGGTTCACTGTTCACAGAGCAGAATTTGAGATGCTCCAACTTGAACCTCCCTCTAGTAAGAGACCTTCTCCTGTCTTCCTCTGGCTCAGGGAGGAGGAGGAGTGACTTAAATTCAGATCTGTCTGAATCAGGAAGGGTGGGATTCATTTGACATTTTGGGACTTCACAAAGACTACTGATGTCTTATAATCCCTGCTCATGACTCACTGGGCACTTGGGAATCAATGGGCTGGTTATTCCTGTATATTTAACAAAGGGGAATTTTAGTTGGCTTCAATGGATGGAGCCATTGAGGGTTTGAGGATTTTCAGACATGGCTCTCCCACTATGACCTCTGTAGTTCATGGGCAGCTGCCTTTCCTGATGTATGCAGCAGCTATTTTGTTCTTCAGATGCCTGTGGGCTTTTTCATAGCTTGGTACACTGAGAGTATCAGTGGAGTTTGTCTGGAAAATACTCTGCTCCACAGGCTCTCAAAAAAATGATTGCATAATGCCATTTTGACATGTCCTTGCTTCTTTACACCATCAAGAAGAGCAGGTTGGATCTACCAGTCTTCAGGTTGCAAGAGAAGTGGTAGATGCTACTTCCCTGGAAATGTCCAAAGCCAGGTTGCATGGGGCTTGCCTATGACAGAGGATGGATCAAGACAAGCTTTCAGGTCCCTTTCAGCCCAAACAGTCTGGGATGCCATGTCAAAAGCTTGAGCTTTAAGTTTGGGATGGGTTTTGAGCTTTGATGAGATTCCTGTGTGCATCTGCTCCATTCTGGAATGTTTCACTCTCTGTGCTCAACACAGGGGCTGACATTTGCCGATCCCTTTCATCAGTGTTGGAGTGTGTGGAGTACAACTCTGCTCAGAAATGCTTTTCATGGAAAGTGAGTGTGATCATTCCATGATCCCAGCCTGGTTCCTGAGAGATCTGTGCCCTCAGGGTCCTGCTGTGACAACTGTCACCCCTTTATAGTCTTGAATGGGCAGAGTTGGCCTGAAGGGGTCCTTCCCTTTGGTACTTTGTAGCTGAGACTGGAGTTTTATTTTCCAGCCAAGCCTTTTCTGTTCCCCTTTCCCAAGCTGCAGCCCCAGAGCCCATGGAGCCTTTGTTGGATTTGCAGTGATGTCACATTCCTGGCTGTCTGTGTGCTCCTGCCTTCTTCTTGTGCACTGATTGGAAACACAGTGCTGTGGTTTGGGGCTTTTTTTTCAGAAATGGTGGTTTGAACACTTGGCAGCTCTCTTGAAGCATTCTCTTTCAGTTATGAATTGATACCAGACTGACTGTTCATCTTTGCACTAAAACTACATCTTTTATTCTGGCATGTTTTGGGTAGAAGGTACTGCAAAGTGGGGACAGCTTGTGGATGGACATCATGGAATCACAGATGGGTTTGAGCTAGGAGGGACCTTAAAGCTTATCTCATTGCACCCCCTGCCAAGAGCAGTGACACCCTCCACTAGGCCAGGTTACTCCAAGCACTGTATGGTCTGGCCTTGGACACTTCCAGGAATGGGACAGCCACAGCTTCTCTGGGCAGCTGTGCCAGGGCCTCTCCAGCCTCACAGGGAGGAATTCCTTCCCAATATCCCAGCTAACCCTGTCCTCTGGCAGTGAGAAGCCATTCCTGCTTGTCCAAAGTCCCTCCAGGCCCTTGTCCCAGGTTCTTTTTCAGCTCTCCTGGAGTCCCTTTAGGCACTGGAAGGGTGCCCAAAAGGGTCTTCAGGGTCTCCCTGAAACCTTCTATTCTCCCAACAGCTGGAAGCCTGCAGTGTTGAAGGAGAAGCTGCAACTGGCAACCACCTCCTCTCTGTTTATTCATATTGTACTTCCTCTCTTAGAACTTCCTCATGATGGCTTTGCCCCAGGAGTTGAGTTGGACTTTTCCCTCAGGAATAATGTGCCATTTTAAAGTTAAGCAGAAATATTGACTTTGTCAATTCTATTTTCATTTAATAAAGTCAAGGCTTTTTGATTCTTGCCCACATATAATTATTCTGATAGATGATCTTGGAGGATCCAAGGACTGGATTCCAGTGCCTAAAGGGATTTACAAGAAGTCCCCAGAGTGAGATTTTACAAGAGCCTGGAGTAACAGGACAAGGGGAAATGGCTTTAAACTAAGAGATGGCAGGGTTAGATATTGAGATATTGGGAAGGAATTCCTGCCTGTGAAGGCCCTGGCACAGCTGTCCCATTCCTTGGAGTGTCCAAGGCCAGACTGGACAGTGCTTGGAGCAACCTGGGATAGTGGGAGGTGTCACTGCCCATAGCAGGGGGTGGAATGGGATGGGCTTTAAGGTGCCTCCTAACTCAAACAATCTGTGGATCGTTGATCCAGATCAGGTAACAGGTTAAATGTAACCCTGAAGTCCAGTGAGGAGGTAGGGCTCCAGCAATTAAAGTTGGTGCCTCCTGTGTGCCAGCAGCTGCTGGTGCCTTCCTCTTCAGCTGAGCAAGTTCTCCCCAGCAGAGAGATTTCATTTTACTTTATTTTACCCAGGAGCATTCAAGGTGTGTGGCAGCAGCACCTGCTCAAGCAGAGCCATAGGTAGGAGCAAATAAATAGTTGTGAGCCAAACTCCAGGGTGGGATTCTTGGTGTGTAGTCAGTGCCTGTCCTTGAGATGTTACAGGGATTATGGGATGAGCATGTGGTTTTTCAGGAAGACCCTACAAAGCATAATGTGCCATCTCATTGCTTTTCTCATTGTTCAGTAGCTCATGGTTTATTGTTTAGAGGTTGTGTCTGACTATGGTATTAACATTCAAGTACATCCCCGTGTCACTGGAGCTACAGCTCTTTCTGAAATTAAGGAGAGGCAGTCAAGGAGAGATCTGGTTTTGCAGGGTAAAATCAAGACTACTTTGTTTTGCCTCTCATGGCTGTGGCACTGATGGCAGACATGGGCTTGACTTGAGACCCTGCAGGGGAGCTGCCATCCTCTCTGACTGCACCTCCAGCAATCAACAGCACCACATTCATAAATAAAGCTTATATTCATCTCTGGCAGCTGCCTCTTATCTCCTGAGCCACACTGGCTCATCTGCCATGGAGCTGCCTCCTGGAACCATCCATTTTTCCTTTTATAGCACTGGATGGTGTTTTAATGTAGTGTTTGAAATGACTGTGCAGTTTGGGTGAGCACAAAGGTTTAGAAGCTTTAGGGCATTGATAAACTTAGGAAAAAGGCTGCACAAACATGAAAGGCTGCACCTGTGTGCTGAGGTCTTGGGCTGATGGCCAAAACAGCTGCCAAAGACTTTATCAGGAGCAAGATGGTGCATTAATGGAGCCAGCACACTTCATGGGTTTCCAGAGAAATCACAGTGCAGTGTTTGGTAACAGCAAGCTGGAGAATTCCATTTCTTTTAACAATGGGAAGGAATCTTGGAAAGGACTGTGGGAGCAATGGAGCCATCTGTGGTAGTAGTGCTGATTGGACTATTCTGATTCAGATCTGTCTTGAGCATTGGGCATCTCTGCAGTCACAACCATCTTCTCCTTGATAAAGTAAAATACAGCAGGCAGAGAGCTGAAAAAGGGAAAAATGGGATTTTAGATTTTAGTGTCAGCAAAGTAACATGCTGTGGGTTGCTGTTGTCCTTCCCAAAGTGCCTCTCAACTCCAGACTCTGGGCTTTTTTTTAATATATTATTATGTGCATTTTTGCAGTTATGCTGAGGTGGGAAAGTTACACAAGCCACAATTCAGGTATTCAAAAGAAAAAAAAAGATTCTTGACTGATCTTTGGTAGGAAACATGTGGGAGCCAAGCACTTCAGTCACATCTTTGTGGAGAACCTGAGGGTTCTTAAAAATCTTTCTCTTGATCCTGTTTGTAATCTGAGTATCATCTTAATCCATGCAAGGAACTGCCCTCCTGGGCCACATCTGTCTTCCTGCTTCTATCTAAATAAACCAAGGAATTCAGGTTTTTTCCATCTCCACTGGCTGCAAGTCTCTAAGGCCATTACAGTATGCCTTGACTCATCCACTCATTGCACTCTCTCAAATCCATCTTGGTTGGTGGTTCCACCCCCTTTCCATCATGCTGGAGACAAGCCTGTGGCTGAGCTCCACAAGCCTCCCTGCCTGGTTTCCATCCCATCTGTTCTGTTTATCAGGCTGGTGTCCTGCACCTACTTGTCTGTTTTTCACTAGTCTCTGCAATTTTTCCCAGTTCTTCACTCAATGAGAAAAAACTCATTATCAAAGTGAGTATATCTGTTTACAAGTCCTGTTTTACATTCCACCAGGAAAAAAAAGAATCCATTATGTTTTTAATTCATTAACTTCATTTCAGTAATACAATTGGTATTTCTTAAACAAGTGACTTTGCTAATAGACATTATTTTAACAGATCTTTCTAATTTTAAGCCATTTGATCAAGGACATTCTACCCTAAGGGTTAGAAAGCTAATTCACACTTTTGGGAGAAATCTGATGTGAAATTGTGCAACAGAAGGGAAGTAAAAGATGTGAGACAACTTCTTGGTCAACAAGTGACCTGATTCTTGCCTTCATTTATTCCTGGAGAGCTGTTGTTTGATGTGATGGGTGTCACTATAAGCATGCTCTGTATTTAACAGAATGTGTGTTCAGAATTTTAAGTGGAAAATGGGTGTCTGAAAATTCAGAGGAACTGAAAGGGACTGAGTTATACCTCCAGCAGGGCAGCTGCTGGGGAGCAGATGTTGGGCCAGCAGCCCCATCTCCCCCATAACCTGGGCAGCAGGGAGAGAGGTGATTCTTCACCTCTGCCCTGCTCTCCTGAGACCTCACCTGCAGAGCTGCCTCAGCCCTGAGGTCCCCAATATCAAAAGGATGTGGAGCTGCTGGAGAAAGTCCAGAGGGGGCCATGGAGAAGCTCCAAGGGCTGAGGCCCCTTTGCTCTAGAGCCAGGTAGGGAGAGCTGGGAGTGTTCACCTGGAGAAGAGAAGGCTCCAGGGAAACCTCAGAGCCCCTGCCAGGGCCTAAAGGAGCTTTGGGAGAGATGAAAAGGGACTTAGGACAAGGACCTGGAGGGACAGGACATGGGGGAACAGCTTCCCACTGCCACAGGGCAGAGTTTGATGGGATATGGGGGAGAAATTCTTGGCTGTGAGGTTGGTGGGGCCCTGGCACAGGGTGCCCAGAGAAGCTGTGGCTGCCCCATCTCTGGAAGTCTCCAAGGCCACGTTGGATGGGGCTTGGAACAACCTGGGCTAGTGGAAGATGTCCTGCCCATGGCAGGGAGTGGAACTGGATGACCTTGTAGGCCCCTCCTGATTCAAACCTGTCTGGCATTCCATGATCATGTCTTTGTTCTAATGGCCAATGCTCTTTAGCAGCTGGGTGCTTCATGCTTTTGTTACATGACCTTGCATGGAGCTGTTCTGTGACTGTGTCCAAAGCACCCAAATTACAATTAAATCTGTGAAATGCTTTTTATTCTGCATAAATAGGTGCAGCTGTAAGTCCATGTGAAATCAGCTCATGATTAGTTAGAAAAGCAGTGATGCAAGTCAGGTCAGATTTACAAAACAAAATATTCAGGCTCCTGACAAAGATTTGCTGAGGTCTCCACAGCTTTGATTTCATTGTCCTTTCATCCTCTCATGTTCATTGTCTCTGGGTCTGTGCTGGCTCAGCAGAGCCAGAGAGACTTCTTGAAGTGAGGGGAGATTTGGATTTGTGTCCTTTGGGAGAAGGAGAGAAGAGAGAACCTTTGCCAAGGAGTGATGGACCAGGCACATCTTTCTCTTCTGGTGCCACAAAACCATTAGATTTTTTTTCTTTTTTTCACATCACCAAGTGTCACTTTATCTGGACCTTCTTCACCTGGGATGAATTTTTGCTGAGGAATACAAGACACTTGGAATGACCACCACAGGATGGTTATTTGGGATGATAACTCTCCTCTGTTAGGGACTTTAAATCAGGAAGAACATCTCAGTTTCAGCACAAACACTTATTTTTGAGCCCAGTAACAGTTAATTGGCAGAGACACAAGGTAGAGAAGCCTTGTGAACTGTAATGAGTCAAAAAACATTTCATTACAGCAATGAGCTGAGTGATGTTTCATGTTCTATATCTTTGTAGTGGGACTGGCTGTGCCTTTTTCAGCCCATTAAAAGGTAGAAGAAATGGAGTTCCAGGGCCAAATGGCAGAACATTACCTAAGATATTAAAAAAAAAATAAAAAGAAAAATATCATAGTTGCAATTAATCATGAGCCTGAAAATATTCAAGGAGAAAAAGCAGGAAGAAGACAAAATAATTAATAGCATGAAGAAATGAAAATTCTCAGTCCTGAGGTATAAGGGCAGGCACACTTAAAGGAATGGAAAGCAGCAGAACTGCTGGAAGCACCTACTTATCCCAAAACCCATTAGCTGAGGAGACTCATTGTCATCAGGGGTTGTTAGCATGGGGAGCTCAGCAGAAGCCCTTTGAAGAGCTGCTGTGTTGATGAGTGGATTCAGAATTCACAGAAAAATATTAATGGAATAGAACTGAAACCACACAAGGCTTTTAAGAGCCAAGCAAGTGTCTCTGCTTCAGGACATGAGGGCAACTTGAGAGGGTAGAACTTCAAAAGAAATCTATTTGTGGGGTGAGATTTCTCACTTTTGCCTTGGAAATGCACATCCTCATGTGCAAAAGCTGCTGCAGTCACTCTTCTCTCCATGCCACATGGAAATTCCTGTGTGTTAACTGTGTTCCTGCTGTTCATTTGGCACTGATGTCTGGGAATTCAAGGAAGACATTAGGATTCCAAGATTCCTGAACAAAGTCCAAGATCAGGAGTTTAGGAAGGGAAATGCTGACTGTCCATGGACTGCTCTGCCTATAGCCCACTCCAGCTGCCCTTTCAAATCAAATCCATTCTCAGCTCTTTAAAGGATTCTTTTAATTACAACTGATTACTCAAAAGATGCTTTAATGTCACAGAGTTCTTTTAGCTACCTACATTTCTACTAAAATCATGTGAAAAGTTTTCAAGGAATGCAGACAAACTGTTCCTGGGCTAGTTAGCCAGCTCTTCCCACAAGGGATGTCCTTTTTGCTTGGAATATAGGATTTTCATGTGTAATCCAAATCTGAATAAATTCAGGTGGATTTTTTTCCTCAGCCCAGGGCTGTTGGTCAGTGACTGAAGGAGGAGGAGTAATTATAGAAGTTCTGTGGCTGGATAGGGTCTGTTGCAGAAATTTGGTTCTACAGCAGTTAGAGCTGAGATGTGATGAGAAATAACTTCTCTTTGGGGAACCTTGCCAAAGAAATGGTAAAAATAACCTGATGAATCACCTGGAATGATGATGATGGTGCACCAGCAGAATGAGTTTGTCTACACTTGCCTCTGCTTGGAAAGGACCAATCTAAAGGCAGTATTTGGCTTTGGACTCCTTGGTGAGGATCCTGGTACATTGTGCCTGTAAATGCTGAGGAAATTTCCCTAAATGTGGCCTCCTCACACTAGGTCACACAGCTTCTTGTGCCACAAAATAATTTATTAATTGGTTTTTGTACTGGTTTCACTGTGAAAGCATGGGTGGAATGGGAACTCAGTTTGTGCTGTTGGCAGAGCAGACTCTAGATTCACCAAGGTAGAAGAAAACACATTTTGTCATCAGTGGGCCTTTCAAACTTGGCTGCCTGGTAGCTGCCTTCTCCTGTAGCTCTGTGGTGGGCTCAGGATGGCTCTGTGTGAGCACCTTTCCCTAAGGGATGTTCCATGTGTCTCCTTTCATCATCTTCTTGACAGGAGAAGCAAGAACTGCAGCCTTGTTTTCTGGAAGGGTTTAATTTCAGGAAGAGAGAGTTTTTTTCCCTTTCTTTTTAGTTTTGATTTGTTACAGATGACATTTTCTAACCACAGCACCCAAATCCAAAGGTTCTGAGTGAAATCTTTTTAGGAAGATGCTCATAACTGCCTGGCTCTGCAGTCAGGATTCAGAGAAAATCTCTAATAAGATTTGTGTTGGTTTCCTTTGCTCCTGCCTGTACTTGGGGACTGTTTCTGAAAAGCAAAACTGCAGTTTTTGTTCCAGTCATCAGCTGCAAAGTTACAATATCAGAGACAAGACTTGAAATCATCTCTAAAAATAAGCAGCAGGCAGGCTCTGGCCTGGGATGGGGATGGAAATGGGAGTGGTTGGTCTGTCCTTTCCCAAACCTGCCTGTCAGCAGGGACACAATAGTTAGATCTTCAACACACCCACAAAAGATGTGCTTACTGTTCTTATTTGAGTTTTTCCACTTCATTTTCCGTGTTTGCATCCATCTAATGGCACAAAGGAGGAGTAAGGAGAGGGCAGTTGCAGGAGCACTCTGATACTTCCTGTGGAACTCCTCAGAAATCACAGGAATCACAGAAGCACAAGAACCATTTCAGTGGGAATGAATGTAAGATAGTATGAGGATCACAGAATCTCAGGATGGTGTGGGTTGGAAGGAACTTTAAGGATTATCTAATTTCACCCCCTGCCATGGGCAGGGACACCTTCCACTATCCCAGGTTGCTCCAACCCCTGTCCAACCTGGCCTTGGACACTTCAGGGATGGAGCTTGGAGCTTCTCTGGGCAACCTGTGCCAGGGCCTCACCAGCCTCACAGCCAAGAATTTCTTCCCAATATCTCATCTAACCCTGCCCTATGGTAGTGGGAAGCTGTTGCCCCTTGTCCTGTCCCTCCAGGCTGTTGTCCCAAGTCCCTCTCCAGCTCTCCTGGAGCTCCTTTAGGCATTGGTAGGAGCTCTGAGGTTTCCTGGAGCCTTCTCCAGGTGAGCACCCCCAGCTCTCCCAGCCTGGCTCCAGAGCAGAGGGGCCTCAGCCCTCAGAGCATCTCTGTGGCTCTTCTGGATTTGCTTCAGCAACTCTACATCCTCCTGATACTGGCACTAGAGCTGGAAGCACCTCTGCAGGTGGGGTCTCACAGGAGCAGGGCAGAGAACAGAATCCCCCTTTTCTGCTGCCCACACTGGAGAATCAGCCCCCAGGGCACAGGAGAGTTCAGGGCTCCCAGAAAACACAGACAGCTCACATTGAGCTTTTTGTGATCCAAAATTGATCCACCACTATGTTCAGCCCATTGAGTGAGTCCCAAGTCACCCATGTGAGTATGGGGAATATTGCTTTCCTGCTGTTCCACTCCCTTCCCCATTGTGACCCAGCATATCTGGTTTCCATCCACATCCCTGTCCTGTGTCTGGGGTGAGCTGGGCAGCCTTTGGGGTTCCCCTCTGGCTCAGAGGGCATGGGCTGAGACAAGGACTAGGGGTTGTTTAAAACACCCAGAGGAAAGTACTCTTGCAGGATATCAGGCTCAAGCTTAATCCCTGACTTGGCATCCAGGAGTGTTACATCATGCTCGGGCAGGAGAGGTATGATGTCATTTTCCACCCTCATATTTTATCTGAATATCTTGTTAAAATCCTGGCATTCTCCTGGGTAATTTCCCTAAGAGAACTCAGATTGTCAATGCACCACTCTGGCTTTAGCCTGCAAAAGAGGTTTTTAAATGATTTTTATGTACAATTAAGGAGGAGAAAAAATATCTTTATAGTCATCATTGAAAGAAAAGGAGTGAAAAATGCATTTTTTAATTTTTGATTGCAACAAAACAGAGGACAAGTTGGCTTAAAAGTAGTACATTCCTGTAAAGGTTCATTTTTATGCTTTAATTCTATAAATTTCCTACCTGCAAAGGAAATACATTAAAGAACAGCAACACTGTCTCTGGCTCCCACCCTCCTGGCTGACTGCCACATTATGGCAGGAACCTTCCACTATCACTCTGGAGATGGGAGGTGTCACAACATCATAGGGAGGCAGCAAGTTGTCCTGCCAATGGACAAGAGATTTATCCAAGAGATGCAAGTGTCAGTGATGTTTTCCAGACCTTATGGGTGGATTTTCCAATGAGAAAAAATAGCCTGTAATGTCATTACCATACAATGCTGTGTCCTGCCCCAACGTAACACTCAAACAGGAAGGAACTTCAGGATTTTGTCACTTAATCAGGTGTAAAGTTCTCACATTCAGAGGGGGGGTTTAGGTATTAGTTTCAAATTTTATGTCACACCTTTTTTTCTCATTCTTATTGTACTCTCCCTCCTCTTGTACCAGTTTCTCAGTACCTTCCTCAGTCACCTTGGGCCAATTGGTATCTTCACAATCACCTTCCTTGGACAAAGGTCCTTCTCTGACTTGCCAGTCTGTATTAGTCAGAGGCATTTTAAGGGGATTTCCCAAACCATACTAACATCCTTCCCAAAAATCCCAATGGGACAAGTCAATTCAAGAAATTCATCCAGAGAGACAATTTTTCAATGTCAGCATAGCATCAGGTTGACAAGGAAGTCCTTCAAAGTTACTTGTATACTTGCAGCTCTAGGAAATTATAAACCACTAGTAATTCATTGTTTAAAAAATAAGGAAAAAAAAACCAACTTCTAAAAATAATTTTAAATATTCTAATATCACAATGTTCTTATCCTAGATTAGTGTGTTCCTCCTGCTGGCCATGGATGGAGTAGGACATATGGCATGGCAGGGGATTCTTCCCCTCTACTCTGCCCTCATGAAACCCCTCTTGCAGAGCTGCCTCCAGCTCTGGGGTCCCCAACATCACAAGGATGTGGAACTGCTGGAGCAAGTCCAGAGGAGGCTCTGGAGCTGCTCTGAGGGTCAAGCCCCTCTACTTTGGAGCTAGGCTGGGAGAGCTGGGGGTGCTCACCTGGAGAGGAGAAGGATCCAGGGAAACCTCAGAGCCCCTTCCAGTGCCTAAAGGGGCTCCAGGAGAGCTGGAGAGGGACTTGAGACAAGGGATGGAGGAACAGGACACAGGGAATGGCTTCCCACACCAGAGGGCAGGGTTAGATGGGATATTGCAAAGAAATTGTTTCCTGTGAGGCTGGTGAGGCCCTGGCACAGGGTTCCCAGAGCAGCTGTGGCTGCCCCTGGATCCATTGCAGTGTCCAAGGCCAGGTTGGCTGGCACTAGGAGCAACCTGGCCTAGCAGGAGGTGTCCCTGCCCATGGCAGAGGGTGGAACTGGGTGATCCTTATAGTTTTTCCCAACCCAAACCATGCTAGGATTCTCTAAATGAGGCACAAACCTGCATTTGGAACAGAGGAGGGGTTTAGTCCTTGTCCGACTCCAGCAACAGAGAGGTTTCTGTTTCCTTCAAACCCAGAAATGTTCTCCCAGTTTTGGTGATGAGCTGTAGATGCTCCAGCAGGTTTTGTGTGTGGTGCTGCTCTCTTTCCTCACCATCCTCCTTGCTTTCTGCTCTTTCCCTAATTTCAATTTCCCAGGTACATCTCTCCTTTCTTCGTCACTGCTCTGTCTCAGCACAGGAACGTCAGACCCAGCAAACACCCCCAGCACTTCTCTCCCTACAGCCACAAACCCATGCAGCCACTTCCCATGTGGGTTTTTTCAGCCCTCATGGAGTGTCACAGATAAAAACTGGATTTTTATAGTATTTTAGTACATATGGTCACCTATGAGTAGTATCTGGCACCTCCAAGTGCTGTTCAAATAAAAGTGTATTTCCAGTTTGCTTTTTTTAATCTCTTAATTAGTGATTGCTGTAGATCATCATCTCTGAGATGCCCATGTGGGCTGTTTTCAATTGTCTGCACATCCAAGGCTCACAGAGAATGGGGTTTGGCTTCTGTTCCTGGTCATTAGATCCCTTTAGGTGATCCAAATCAAGTGCATTAGGAGAGCTTGAATTCCTCCTGCGTTTGCTTGTTGTAATCTTGGATAAATCCTATCCCTCTTCACAGTTAATGTGTGTATTTTTTTAAAAAAGCAAGCATGAAATAATTTTTTTTTTAGAATAGAAACTGATTTCTTTAATCATTTACTTGCATGCAGCATGATTTTATTGAATAAGTACTTTGAAGCAAATAAGAAAACATGTCCACTCTTTTCCTGATTTTCCCCCTACTTGGAAATTAAATACATAATTTAAACCCACAGAAGTGATTGAAAGAGGGAGATTTTAATCTGAAAATCCTAGGTAAATACCATGGGCAAAATTCAGGAGGTTTTAAAATGTGTTTTTTTTCCTCTGAGTTCTATTGGAATAAGACATTTGTGTTACAGTAAGTACAAATGCAATTATGAAGCCAAACTTCACCTTAGAGAATAAATAGGGGAAAAATGGAAATGGCTGATAAAGGATTTCAAACCAGACATCAAATGATAATGAAAATCAAATCCTGTGTATAATAATAGCTCACCAAATAATTTCTGTAGTTGGGTATCAACAGGTTCATGGGATTTAGTGCCAAATCCCAGTGAGCAGAAACACCAATTGATTAATCAGAGAACATGCTGAAAATTTGTTCTATGTATTAAAAGAAACTAGAACCACATATCCAGATTTGATTTTTGGAGGGATTTCCTGAAGAGGAAGAATTCTATTGGTACTTTTTTTTTTTTCCCCAAACCTTTCATCCTTGTATAGAAATTATAGAAAGCCCATCAAAGGCCCTAAGGAAAAAGGGGATATTTCTTTTCTTCCTGTGTTCAGATCTGATTTCCTGAAGAGAAGAGGAATCTCTATTTCTTCTCTCCACCAGAAGAAAGTGTATTTTGTGGTGCCCAACTTTACTTAAATAATTGAACACCTGTTCCTTATGTTTTATACCAAATCCTGCAAACTTCACACCTGGAAGGAAGCATTTCTTATCACCTTGGAATTACTGTAATTAATCAGTAATTTATCAATATTTGTTGATAAGAGTCTGAAAGGGGAATGTGTTGCTTGTTTTCCTCCTGGAGCCACACACATGTTCTCATGTTCTGGAAGAGTTAGGGGGTCACCAGGAGAGAAAGAATCCATAGGTAGTTCATATGGCTGTATCAACATTACTCCTATTTTAACAAATGCATTTTTGGAGCTATTGCAGGTTCTTGGGAAAATTAGAGGGAGTGTTGCTTGCAAAGCTGTATTTTTGGGGATGGGTGGGAGTACTGCATTGGTAGGGAATGCTGGCAACGTGTTTAGCAAATAACATCTATAGTGTCTGTAATGGGATACACACACACAGTCTCCTGGGAAAATGCTGGAAAACTAGAGGCAAAAAGGACCATGACCAACAATGCAGCAAGTCTTGTGGACTGAAACAGCAAAGCACCAGGTTGCCTTTGGGGCTAACAAGTCAGGCTGCCTTCTTAAAAGTCTTCTCTTCTAGATCCAAGGAATTTTCCAGAGTTGTGCTTGAAAAATGGCATTTAAATATAAGCTTTTCTAGTTCTCACAGCTTGTGGAAAATCTGGAGTGGATGCACTGACCTTGCCCTCATGTCTGTGATGTTGCCAGTGAAAAACTGGGATTTAACAATGTTATGTTGAGCAGAATTGTTGAAGGTGCAATAATGTTGTGTTGACCAGCTGAGTCTTTATGAGTGCTCCCTAGCTCTGCATAATGCTGGGAAATGGGATAAGAGTTGTCACAGTTAATAAACTTCACGGGTGTTAAATCCTCATTAGGGCTTTAAGTTGTTTTGATGCTCACACTCACTCACTTTCCAGTTGTACTTAAATCCACTTTTCATTAACTGAGTCTGTGCTTGTCCTGGTTTGAAGGACAGGTGTCTGCCAATAAAGGCAGGAGCTTCTCTTTGAAATGGAGAATGTAAAATTATTATTATCATTTTGAAATTAAGAGGCTCTCAGGCAAAGATATGGGAATTAGGAATAACAGTTCCTTACTAGGAAAATTAAAATAGAAATACAGTATTACAAAGAACAATCCCAAACACTGCCAGAGTCAGAATCCAAGCTGACACCCGTCAGTCAGTCAGGGTGTTGGCAGCAGTGCCATTCAATGGTGGCTGCATCCTCCTGCAGTGGCAGATGTGGTTCAGCTGGAGCAGTGCTCCTGTAGAAGGTGCAGTTTTCCTCTGAAGGCCCAGGGATGATGTGGGAAGGTCTGGCTTTCCTCTGGAATCCAGTGGAAAGAAGGTACCTTGGTGTCCAAAATGTCAGTTTTTGTCTGGGTAGGAAAGGCTTGGCTGCTCCCCCTGGCTGAAGCATCTCCCAGTGGGATGATGGAATTTTATCAGCCATGCAGTGGGACTGAATGGGCCAGCAGCAGATGTTGTGTTTTGATGATCACAAGAGCTGCCCAAACCCAAGTATCCATCCACTATCTTTTTCCTCTGTCCTGGGTCAGTCTATGCTGTTTTCCACATTAGTTATGAGGGAGTATGGACAAACCTCTCAATGAGCTGAGATGTTTGAAGCCTTTAGAGACCTGTGGCTGTCTTGTAAATATCACTTTGGAATGATTCTTCCTAGGAATTGCCAGTACATCAATACCCTGCTCCTCCTGAGTGATACAAAAGTTGCTTTGCTTTGATCTTCCAATTTTCTGATTGTGTCGAGCAATGCCCTGAACAGAAACAGTTCTTAATTTTAGCCTGACTCTTTTGAAACAGAATGTTAGAGGAAGTATTTATTGGTTACAATAGCCCTTCATTCATGGATTTGCTTGGGTCAAAAGTGCTTAAAGCTGAACACCAGGGGCCACTGGCTGTTCCAGATACACTCCATAGTTGGGTTGGTTTGATGGAATCATTGAGAAGAGGGTCTGTCTCTTGTATTTCAGTCCCACTCTGGATCTCACTGTGATTACTGGCGTCCACACTCCAGAAAATGTCTCTCTTGTCTGTGGAAGGGTGTGACTAAAATCACAGAGCTTCCAGCAGCATCTTGATGGCTTTGTCCTGAGAGAATATCCTGAGTTGAAAGAGGCCCACAAGGATCATCAAGTCCAACTCAGTGGGATCTCTTTCCTTTCTGCTCCCTGGGCCATTCAGTCACTGGGATATTGCTGCAGTTTTTGCTCTTTGCCTTTCAAAGTCTCCAGCACTTGCTTTCACTCATCCTCTATTCTGTGGGATTTGTTTATTCCTCTTAGTCTGAAAAATATATCAATATTTGAGGTTTTGTTGTTCAAACAGAGCTATTGCTGCTCTTGCTCATGTTAGCTTAGTCAGCAGTAAAAACACTGAATCCAATAAGGAACGTGGGGGGAACTCCCAGCAAAATGATGTGAAAATGTCTGTAAAAGGTGAGCTGAGCATCTTGGAATCATGGAATCAATTAGGTTGGAAAAGACCTCTATGATCATCAAGTCCAGCCATTCCCCAGCACTGTCAAGGCCACTACTGATCCATGTCCCCAAGTGCCATATCCACACAGCTTTTAAATCCCTGCAGGGATGGAGACTTCACCATTTCCCTGAGCATCCTGTGCCAGTGCCTGACCGACCTTTCCACCAACCTGAGCCTCCCCTGACCCAGATTGAGGCCATTCCTTCTTGTCCTGTCCCTGTTCCCTGGGATCAGAGCCCAGCTCACCCCCATGGCTGTCCCCTCCTGTCAGGGAGTTGTGCAGAGCCACAAGGTCCCCTCTGAGCCTCCTTTTCTCCAGGCTGAGCCCCCAAGCTCCCTCAGCCTCTCCTGGTGCTCCAGCCCCTTTCCCAGCTCTGTTCCCATCTCTGGCTTCAGCCCCACAATGTCTTTCTTGTAATTTTCAATGTCTAACCTTGGTGGGGATTTTAACCCTCTTGTCTTCCCTGTTTTTTCTGGGTGCCAACAAATATTTTGAATAATTCCATCTTGAAATTTCAGCCCAGTGCAGAAGGGCAGGAGTGAGAGATCCTGCCTGGAGCAGGAGGTGCTGTGGAATGGCAGCACACAGATTTTCTTAAATATATTTAGTGACTTTGTAATCTCTTTTCTTAAGAACCTCCTGTATGTGTGCAAATGTGTTTTATAGAGACTTTTAATTTGAGCAAATTTGGGTTCCTTAGATTACATCTTTTCCAGCCTCTAAAACACAGGCTGTTGCTGGAACTGTAAGTCCTTGTTCCAAAGCACTCAAAAGCAGATTTTAATTCTTAAGCCTGTCTTCCCCTTGTTCCTTTCAACAGAAGATGTTTCCAGAAGTTTATCTATTTTTAAGGTGGCCTGAATCTGATGCTGATCATGACAACTTTCAGCACAATTCATTTGGCAATAAAATCTTACAAAAAACTCAAATACATTACATCAGGATCTTAACAAAAGTTGGCCAGCCCAACAAGTGGAGCTTCTGGCATATAATAAATATTATATAGATCCTTTCTAGCTTGATAAGCAGGAAACTATTGATTAAAACCTTGTCTGTAGCTTATTTCCTTACATGCCAAGTCAAAGCACGTTTGATCTGTCTCAATTTGCAATCAGCAATATTTTTGTGTGGGTGCAACATGTCCTGCTGCCTTTGATCCCCAGAGACTTGTTTTGGCATTGCAGCAGCTATTTTTATTTTGCTTTGTGAGGGAAATAAAAATGGTTTTGATGAGTATCACCATGTTCCAGATCTGCCTAAATGTCACGTAAGGAGACTTGTGGAAGAGACCAGAAGCTTTAGGTGTTGACCTGAAGACAAACTGTGTGTGATGTATGGGATATAGTTCAGAGACTAGAATTAATTAAAAATATGTAGGATAGTACAGAAATAAATAATTTCTCATTAAATAAGCATAAAAGCTTACTTTAAATGCTTTTCTGCAGCTCCTTAATTTCAAAAGAAGTAATATTTCGTGATATTATTCAGATCTTCAAATTGGGTAGTTTTAGAATCTGTTTAGATAGTGAGGGGCTTTATTTAAAATGTGATATCAGTGAAGATCTGTTCTAAAAAGTAAATATTTTATTGAAATGAATTTTAAAAATTCAAACAAAGAAAGACCCCCCCTAAACCCCGAGTCCTTTAAAATAAGTTCATTTCAGTGCAAGCATTTTTTAACTGGATGAAGGCAAAGTGCTCCATCACCCTGTCTTCTTGATGTGTTGCTTTGCCAGGAGTTTCCTACCAGGTTTTAGGATTAAACCATCACTTCTAAAAGTAGCTTTGGGATCTGGGCCACAGACTGTAGGAGGTAAACATAGCAAGGAAATCACCTCTTCATGGGCTCCCCAGCTTTCCATGTAGCTGAGACCACCTTGGGAATAAGAGCGTGGTTCATCCCCACCCTGCACATTCTGGAGCAAACTGGGCAGTGCTGGTATCAGGGAAACTTCCCAGTCTGACCATACAGAGGACTCATGATAGTCACACTCCCAGCATTCCTTAGCACTGGAGTGGTGCAGGCTTAATAATATCCTTGTTTATTTTGGAAAAAAAAAAAACCAAAACAAAACAGGGACATTCAGGGGTGAAGCCCTGCACATCCCTCTAGCCTCTAATAAAAGATAATGAAAAGTATTGCAACATAAACCCATATATGATGCTGTAGAAGAAATGTTGGCTTTAAATAGAGACAGAGTTTGTTTTTAATTGCACATTGGAGCAGTTGATTGGGCTGGTTTATGCCAGGACAAAGCATTAGGGCAGTGAGAGGCATTCCTGGATCTTGGCCTTTGTCTGATTTTTCTGGTGTGACAGTGGCACTGGTTGTCTTCCAGCTTAGTCAAAAAAGTGTAGATGGAGCATAGGGATAGAACATTTGCCTTGAATTTTCTGTTTATCACTGAAATATTCTCACACATTTAAGGAAATTTAAAAAAATAAATTTGACAGCAACCTCCCCCCCACCAAACAACCCGTGTTGCTTTTCATAAAAACAGCCAAAAAACCCTTCCCCAAACCCTTTTCATCAGTAAAGGGAAGCAAAAGCAGTTAGTGGGAATGAGAGCTCTTTGTGTTTGAAATGCCAGCTGCTTTCCAGCCCTTGTTGGAGAGCTCAGGCATTTCAAGAGCTCACTCTTTAAAAGTGCTTTAAAAAGTTTTGGTCTGAGCTACACCAAAATCCTCTCAGTCCTGCTGCTCACCTATTTGTATCACATACTTGTTTTTGGTTGTTTTTTGAGTAAGGAATTCCTTGCTAATTATGGCCATATTTTGTAGTTACTTTGTGATGTCACTTTTTATTGCCACCACGTTATGGTTAGCAGTGTGCAGAGGCTGTGAGCATCCTCAGTCACAGAACCATGGAATTGTTCAGGTGGGAAAAGCCCTCTGAGCCCATCCAGTCCAAGCATCCCCCAGCAGTGCCAGGGCCACCACTAACCCATGTCCCCAAGTATCACATCCACACATCTGTTAAATCCCTCCAGGCATGGGGACTCCACCCCTGTCACAGGCAGCTCTTCCAATGCCTGACAACCCTTTCCATGAATAAATTTTTCCTAGCATCCAGCCTAAACCTCCCCTGGCATGGACTGTGTTAATCCCTTCTCCTATTCCAGCTGGACAGGGAGAGGAAGTGAGAACATGTGCTTAAGTGCATTTTAAGAGCAAAAGATTGGCTGACTGGCTTGTGGTCACACTGAATGCTGCTATGTCCAAAAATCAAGGAAAAAGGAGGTGGGAATAAGCTGATAGAAGATAAATGATGCTATGTGAGCTTTATTCCTTCACTTGGGACATGAGGCCACTCAGATGATGTTCCTCAAAGGGAGTATTGGTGAGAAGGATTTCAAGGCAATGTGTGACAAGCCACTGATTTGTTACAGTTCAGGGTTTAATTGAAATAATTATGTGAGAATCTTCTGGTTCTTTTTTATTCTTCTGCAGTAGCTAAAACAAACCAAAATGTAGCAGTCATGGCTGGTACCCTAAGTTTTTAGGTGATTAATATGTACCAAAGCTCTACTCGAGGTGATAATTGAAACCAAGGAAGAATCCCAAGGAGCAAGAACAAAGATAACCTTTAAGCAGGAACTCCTGTTGTCTGGTTCTCTATGCAGGTGCCTGTCCAAAAGCCCAGGGATCTTCCTTTGATCTCAGCTTTCATCCCATCAAGCAGAATCTCTTTGATCCCAGCCATGGTGGGGGTGACCCTTCCTTGGCACTGTTATTGCTCTCTCTGGGAGAGCTGCTGGAGGAGCCCTGAACCTGCCTGCCATGATTTGTAGCTTCCATTGGTGGTACCTGAAAAAATTCAAACTTTCACAAACTCTCAGATTTACTGGAGGGGTTTTTAGCCTCCCCTTTAGCAGCCCTTCTGCTGGTGCCAGACACTGCCCATCCTGGCCCATGCTTGCTGTCGCTCCTGTGCAATATCCACACTTCTCCCTCAGGAAACCTTTCAAGGATCTTGGTGAATTTATTACATTTATATTTAATATATGTATTTATTTTCTTTCACCACCAGTGATGGGATTTGTGGTGTGATTTCATGTATCATCCACTCGAGTGCATGAAAGAAACCAAGCCAAAGTCAGGGGCACATCCCATAGCCCTGGGATTACACCCAATTCCCAGTGCTGTCAGGACCAGTGGCATAAATTAAAATAGCAGACGAAAGCTTTGGCAAGGAAGAAATACAAACATTTGATGTGGGAGCTTGAGAAGCAAAAGCCATTTTAGTGCAGAGCAGGAATCATTTCCAATCACCTTTTTATCTTTCCTGTTTCAGGCTGTGACCGTGCGGAATTCCATGGCCAAGTCCCTGTACAGTGCCCTGTTTGACTGGATTGTGTTCAGGATCAACCACGCACTCCTCAACTCCAAGGACATGGAGGAAAGCACCAAGGTAACATCTCACCAGCTCTTTTGGCTCCTCTCTTGGGTTTTTAAAATAGATAACTGAGTGAGAAAACATTATCCAGGCAGGTTGCTTAACATGAAGTTAATTTTTCCTCAGATCATTATTCTAAGTTGTGCTTGTGGAGCTGAGAAGGTTGAAGCACCTTAAGTGTTATAAGCTCAAAGCAACCAGGGAAGAGATTTTATTGTAGCCACAAAAGCCAGTTCCCCCACTCACTCCAGGAGCAATGGCAAATAATTTTCCTCCTCATGCATAAAACTAGAGGGCCATGTATAATTGAGGGAGGAAAAAGGGAATTCTTGCTGCTGCATTTTGATGAAGTTGATGATGAAATGATGAATGAGCTGGGTGTCTGTAAGTACTGAATTAGTACAGTAGCAAAATGAATTTAAAGGGAAAAAAGTTACAGTGGGAAGAGTGGAGCAGGTGCAATGCTGTACCACCTTCCCAAAGAATGGATGGAAAGAATGACATGAAGTTTCCTGCAATAGCAGGGTCTGGATGCTGTGATCCAGGACATCCTCTCTAACCCTGTCATGTACTCATCCACACTCCTCGTGGCTGGGGCATGCTGTCCCCAAAATCCATGGCCAGGCACACAGGCACTTCCAGCTCTCCAGCTACCCTTGGCTTGGGAATCTGGGACATGGTCCAGCAGCATGTGGGGGTTTTGGGGGGTTGTGCATCCAAACTAAAGTCACAGCTGCCAAAAGGAGGATTTTCACTAAGCACTGACATTTGAATTGTGCCGTAGGACTGAAGTTGCAGAGACTCTCAGTGTGATCACTCCTTTATTTAATTCCAAAAAAGGCTTGTAGAGCCTTGTAATTGTGGACTGGAAATAAAAACATGCCTATGAAATCTGGTTATATACTTTTCTGACAAAGAAGGGTTGTTGGAGTGATAACATCCAGTGAGCCTTCTGACTGCACATGCTCCCTCTCCCTCTGTTTAATATTTTACCACAAATGTTGTGTTCTTTCCTGATTTTTTTTCCAAGTCATCTGAAGTTTTGTCAGGAAAAAACAAACCACATTGTTTACATATTTGGTGAAGCAGAAAAGAGGATTTGTTTTGACAAGGAAATGCATCTCAAATGCTAATTATTTTTTATTAATGACCCAATGATTTTTAAAAATTATTATCTGTTCTGTAATATTTAAATACAAATCAGTTTAGGACAGTCTTGTGTGCTTACTCAGCATGGCTGTGAAAGTGAGGCACCACGGTAGCTGTTTATGGGCCATTAAACTTTTGTTCTCAACCTCAAATCTCAGCAGGTAAGAGCCAGAACAGCCCAAATTCCTGCTTTTTTCCAGCCTTGCTGCTGCACATTAACCCTCTGCTTCCTCCAGCCAAGACTCCCATGGAGTGTAACCACCTTCCCCCTTGCCCACCTCCATGTGTCATCTCATGAATTCACAATTCACAGGTTTCTGACCCTTTTTTTTTGCCCCAAATCGAGCTGGGGTTGGATTGGGGTTGCCCGTGTGCCAGAGCAGATCCACCCCTGCTGGCAAATGGCCAGGACCCAGAGCTGCAGGAATGTGCTTGTACCCAGATCCAGGGAGGTAATCCTGGGCTCTGCTTGGGCCAGGGTTTCTGAAGCAGAAAGGCAGTGCACAAAATACCAAGAAATGTCTGCTGCTCTGGGCACAAGTGTAGTTCAGTTTATCTTCAGAGTCCTCTGTTAATTGGATTGATTCCCACAAATCCCCCAGAAATCACGAAAATGCACAAATCCTCCCTATTTTAGGGATGGTGATGGTAAAGAAGAGATTTATGTGCATTTCAAAGCAGCTTTGTTAAACATTGACCAGCCAATTTGCTCTTGAGTGGTTCTACCACATCACCTCCTCAGCCCTGTTTTTAGCCCCCAATTTGGGTTGTTTCAGTACAGGCAGAACAGAAATGTCTCCCTGGACTGGGCAGGGCTGGGAACAGCTGCTCCTTTGCCCTCGAGGAATAACATTGCTGCCAACAAGTGTCCAAGGACATCCCAGGCTCTGCAGCTGCCATTGAGGCACCAACCAAGAATCACCACCAGGGAGAAATGGAGCCAACAATGACTAATATGGCTTTTCCTACCAGTCCCCAATCCTCCTGAAATCCTTGGAGAAACCCCAAATGAGGATACAGGTTCTGCTTAGCCTCCCATGTCTTGTTTTGAGGTTGGCAACACCAGTGAGTAACTGGGAGGTGAACTGGGAGCAGTGGCATCTCCAAACGCTGGGAATACCTCCTTGCTGTGAGGCAAGACTCTTGGATGACATGTCCCTGCTGGCATCCACCAGCCAAAAAAATCACTTCAACACACCAAGTCTCTGATTTATGAGAGTAAAATACAGCCTTGCAGCTCAGAAACTCCTGAGTGTGCAGTGGGTAAATAATATGTGACTCATCCTGTGGTGAATGTCCCGGGTTAATCCCCAGCCCATGCTTGACACTGATGTTCCTCTGACATTTAAGATACATTTTGAGACAATCCTGCAGGTTCAGAAGGTGTCAGATGATGGATTTGGGGCACAGAGCTTTCTTTTATAATAATCACATTATGCAGAGATCAAACAAGGCTCAAAACCATCTCAATTCAGAGTATGTTTGGGAGAAATTGAAAAGAAGAATTAATATGGAAGTTTCTCTCTTCATGAGTGTAGATTTGATTTTAGTGGGACAATGAGAACCAAGATAATTTTCAGATCCCAATATGTGTTTATTTGATATCAGCAGTAAGGAGAAGATCAAAGAATGAAGCTGGGCAAAGAAAAATAAACACTCGGCCGTTGTTCCTCCATATTGTCCAGCAAATATTTGGAAGATGTAAATCAGACCTTTGATATCCAAATTTAGTTAAATGTACAGTGAAATATTTTGGGAAAACGCAGTGGGATTTGGCTTATCTTGCTTGGTGACAGGATTTCTAGCATATTATTTCTGACCTGAGTTGTGAATAAGTTATTTGATGCCTCCTGGGTTATGGTAATGGAAGAGCTGCCATGGGTCAGATTTGCTCTGACTCCCTTTTCCTTCATCTTCTCTCAGTTCCTTTTAGTTCCTTTTATGTTCTCTTGATTCCCTACAAACTGTCTGAAATTTGACCTTTATTAATGAGGTCGGATACTTTTCCTTCTCTTGAGAACAAGATTACTAAACCTCCCAGAGCCTCTTATTGAATTCCTCATCCATAAATCAGGTTAGGAATTGCTAGAAGTCCATCTCACTTCTTCAAATGATGATAGAGTGGTGGATCAAAAGGCATTTCCAAGGATGTTTTTAAGCTTTTCCCATTTGGTTCTTGTGAAGTGTCTTAATTGTTTCCCAAATTACCCTGCTGCTGGTTTTGGATGACGTGCTGAATACATGGAGATGATGGTGAACTCGTGGCTGTGAAGAAAATTAAAATTATTTGCCATGAAGAAAAATTTGTGGTTGAAGGCATGAAAAACTCATGGCTATGAATAAAATTCATTACAATTAATGGCCATGAAGAAAAATTCCTGGTTGAATTCATGAAGGACTCATGGCCTGAAGAAAATTCATTCAAATTCAACCAACCAGTTAATTCTTGGCTTTTTGACCTGAAGCAGAGGAGGAATTGCTGGACGTGCAATGTGTTTAATGTGCATCAGTTCATTAATTTTAGGTCCCAGCTTCCAAGTTTGTAGCAAATTGCTGCCTTTCACTTTATATAATAGGTTGTCTTGTATATTGGAGTAATGTAGCTTGGAGTGATCCTTTTGGATGGTGATGGGTTTTGGGGTTGTTTTGGAGAGGGATTTTTACAGTATTGGCTTTGGAGTATTGTAAATGAAAAGGAATTACTAAAATGAAAAGAAATAAAAAATTGAAAATAGTAATAAACAAGATTTTTTTTTCCCCTGAATTTGAAGCAAAGCTATTTGTGATTGCCAAAATATACCTCCATGGTGGAATTACATCACCAACGTGCAATGGGGCAACATAAATCAGCTCCAGTGATCCCTATTTATTGGCACTTTGGGAATTGGAGAGCACAGAGCTTTAAGGCCATCATTTGCCAGAAGTCCTTAAAACTCATGCTCTGTGTTTAAATGTCATGGCTCAGACATTTTAAGAAAAACATGAGGTTATTTTTTTATCATCACAAGCAGAAGTGCTCACTGACCCAGGGTTCACTCAAATTTTAAAAATCTTCACAGATAGGCACTTTTAATCACAGAAATTTTGATATGCTAATTAATGCAGTCACACTTTTTAATTTTATATATTAGTTTAGATTAAGGAACAGCATTAACACACAAACCAGACTTGGCAAGTCGAGGTCTAAGTTATCTTTGTGTGATTTCCTCATGGCACCATCAAAGGATGGATTTGAAGCTGAAGACTTAAAAGATTTGTAAATGTTAAACTCCTTTGATTATTTTTTTAAATACTGGACTGCAAAGTTCATCCTAAACCCACCTAGATTACATACTTTTTACAGGTAGTTTAGCAAAATTAATTCCTGTATATGTCAACAGAAATGGTGTTTTTTCACCTTGCTACAAGAATTGACTCTATATTAGTACATTTGTGCTGCTTTTTCAGGGACAGAGAGCAGAAAACCAGCCATAAAGTCCAGATTTCTCAGGTTTTAGTTTTCCCAAATGGCATCCACTGGCCTCGTTCTTTTGGGAGCATTGTAGCAGAGGACAAATGACTGTTTCACTGCAGAGCTCTGCCTGGATTTCTCTGGCATGAAACTCTTCAAAAAAACCACACAGTTTAAAATCTGTATTCTGGAGGAGTTTGGGAGTTACAGACACAGGGATGTGAGAAAAATGCTGTTTTACTCTGTACAGCAACCACAGCAGAATTAACCATCCTCCTCCTGAACATGTAGTTTGATACCTGCAGTGGTTTTGTGAAATGCAGATTATTTTTTATAGTTCTGTGTGTGTTTAATTTTAGGTGTCAGCAAAAAAAAATATTATAAAAACACAGCTTTAAAATATAATATTTACATAAGATTTTTTTATAACTGACAGGACTATTTTTTAATATATATGACTCTTCTGTTTTGCTTTATAAGTGTATTTCCACGCCCACATTGAAATGTATTTGGTAGGAGTTTCAATGCAGTAAATGAACTGGGTTTGGAAAATAGGGAGAGGGGTTTTTGTGCTCAGTTGTTCTATATTAAATTAAGTTTGTGAGAGCTTAAAGACATTGTTCAGCTTAAGGTCTTCACTCATGGCAGGGGCTTAACTATTTCCACAGGGCATCAACACAGTGCTTTTGAAAGCTGGTGTCAGTAAATCCATGAATAGTCTGGAAGTGTGAGCATTTTATCTTCCAAGTCTGGTTTGTATATGGTGGAATAGAGACTTTTATGTAGGGGAATTTTTGAAACTTGAGCTTGAACAGCAGTGAGGTGGTTGGGGTCAGGATTTGCAAGGGTGATGTGAAGGGGGATGAAAAAAGTCACTTTGTCCTGTTTCCATCATCAGTTTTTCCATGGATGGTATAGATATAATGTGATCCATTAATCATATAGAGTGTTTAAGAGGAATTCCTCTTGAGATGTATTTTCAAAAGAGATGAGGCAGATTTCTGCCTGGTGAACAAAAGGGTTGCCACATCCATTGGGACAAGCAGGAGAAGATGCTGGACCTGAGGAAGCAGTGGGTGAAAGTGAATCCCTCTGGCAGGCTCAGTTCTTGGTCCAGTGGTTCCCAATTTCCATCTTCTGGTCAAAGAGCTGTTTCTCATGAGTGTTTTGCCAAATGATGCAAACTTCTGGGAAAGTGGCCAAGGGCCTTCATCCTTGTCATGGCATTAGGGAGGTAGAGACTGTCTGGCCCTGGAATAGGGAGAAAAGCCTGGACAAAAGATGAAGTAGTCAGTGAGCTCTTGGAAAAGGGGTTAGAGACTTATCTTTGTGCTTCAATGGTTTTTGTTGTGTTTTTGCTTGTCCCAGTAGGCAGAGTCTAGGTCAGACAAAGCTCCAACTCACAGCCTGTCTGCCCACAGCAGCTGTGCCTGCTCCAGCTGTAGGTGGTTCCCTGCTCAGGAGTCAGCTACAGAAGGAATATTTTCCTCCTACATTATGGGATGCATTGAAAATGGACAAAAGGTAGTGTGGAGAGGGCTGTGGACAGTCTGGTTTGTATTCCTGGCAGTGGAATTAAGCCGGTCTTAGTAAGGAGGTCTTAGAAAATCCAGAATGCAGGTAACACTGATAGAACTAAAACCAGGGCACCTGGCAGCTCTCAGGTCCTTTGAGGTAGAGGGGAGGGGATATTTGTCCTCCCTAGTTGAGGTTTGGCTCATTTGACCAGTGCTAATGCTTTTACCTCTCTTGTTAGCTAATTAATTAATTAATTATAATGAACAGAGTATTTGTGATCTGATTTGGTTGGACCCCAGAGCTTGGTGCTCTGCTGGTGGAGCTCTCCCCAGATGTGTCCTCCAGGCTCTTCACTCTTTTTCTGATGACAGCAGCCTTTCTGGGCACAGTATGAGTTTTATTTATGAGTTAGGTGTTTAACACAACAGTCATGTACAGGCTTGGAAGCTGCAGCAGAAACTGTGTCTTGAGCTTGTTTTTTGCCCCATCTCCCTCTGTGGATGAGGTTTATTTGCTGACACATCCCCATATCCCTCTTCCTCCAGGTTTCCCAAATCCATCTGACAGGCAGAAGGCTCAAATTTTATGAAAACCAGTACCTACACAAAGGAGAGAGTTCCACATTTCTACTCCCATCAAGGGTAGGAAACCCAGTCTGAGCCAAGAGGTGATGGGTTGTATTCACCTGTGGGCCAACATACACCTGGCCAGAGGTCCACTGCCTCTCCTTGCCTGGCTGATGTGGGCAGAGGAGGGGGGTAGGAGGATGCAGAGCAAGCTGGGAATTCACTGCAGCATTGACCTCACTTTGCCAACACAGGAAACCTTGGTGCACCCACATCTTGATGAGCATCTCAAGAGTTAATTGTAGATTAGAAACCAAGCAGGCATTGGTTCTTCAATTTAGGGGTGAGATATGGCTGAGGTTCACAGAATCATCAAAGTGATAGGGAAAAAGGGCTATTTAGAACTATAACTCACCAAATCCTTCAATTTATATTATGGGTTATGGATTTAATAAAAGAAAAAACTTCCCTATTGTGAACTTCTGGAAGTTTGTTAGAGAGATTGTAGGGCTCATAGTGCCAATGGGCTCCAAAATAAAAAGGGATGGGTCCCTCTTTACACCTCTCTTGCCCATGAACTAAAGGAGCACAGAGATGTCTCTCCACATCCCTCATCCCAAGCTGGCAGGAGCTGGTGGAAAAAGGTGCTGAAGCACAGAATAGCCATGTGGACACAGCCAGGAAAAGATGACATGGGCAGGGCTGAGCCAGCAGTTAGTGCTGAGTGTTAGGCCTTTGGACTCCCTTTTTCAGCAGCATTCTTGTTTTTGTGTGGATTCTCCTGAACATCAGTCCATCGTCTGGTCCATCTGACAAACAAGGTGGATGCTTTATTTTTAGTTTCCACCAGGAGAACTAAAGATTATTTCCATGGAAAGCCATGATGTGCAGGAGTTTCTTCTCGAGGCTTGCAGCTGGAGCAGGTTTGCTTGGCCAATGCACTCACCTTGGAGGTGTGTTCCTGTGGGTTGTCTTAACAGTGCAAGCCTTTGTTTCCCAAGCCTATCCCCATTTTCCCTTCTGAAGATCAATACTCTTAAACCCAGTAGAATAACTTGGAACAGGCTTGAGGTTTCTTCAAAGATGGCCATTTGTTTGTAAATAAGAAAATATTCACCTCTCAAAGGGCTTTACTCTCAGAAGAAGCCCTTTTGTCCAGATATCTAAAGTTACATGATGTCTCTCTGATTTGGATGGCACAATATCAACAATTCCAGTAAAATTCCTGCTATTAAGTATATTTAATTCTGCCTATGTGCTTTTGATTATGTACTGTGTACAAGTAATCCACTTTATGTGATTTTATTCTAATCCTCACTCTTACTTTTCTTGCAGACTTTATCCATTGGGGTGCTTGATATTTTTGGGTTTGAAGACTATGAAAACAATAGTTTTGAACAATTCTGCATTAACTTTGCCAATGAGCGCTTGCAGCACTACTTTAACCAACACATCTTTAAACTGGAACAGGTAAGTCCAGAAATATTTACTCCCTGATGCCAGTGAGTATTGACATGATTTTGAGGGCCTGATGAAGTTTGAAATTCTCCCTTTAATTCTATTTTGTTAAGGAGTGTACACTGAATTATTCAAATTTAACTTCTAATTGACCATATGACAAACTTCCACTTGTAAAATAATATCCAGCCAGACATTTGCTGGTTTAAAACAAACATTTTGGCATCCAAAAACATAATGAAGACCTTAACCACTGCACTGTTGTCTCCTTGAGATGTGCTCAGAGGGTCCATCAAGGAATGAGCAATTCCTTCCTTGCCTTTGCCTGGACATGCTGCCATACTATTTCATATCATATATAAGTTATTTTTTGGTATCTAGTGAAAAAGCCACCCCAATCTTCCAGTGGATTTTGTCTTCCAGTGTTGATTTGTGGGGAGGGAGGGGTAATGTCACTCTCATATGTTCTCCAAGGTCAGACTTGAGAGCAGTATGACTTCCAACAGCCCTGGTAGATTAGGAAAGACTGAACTTTAGGCTTTGCTTTACATTTCTTAAGACAGAGCGTTGCTTTCCTTAAGAGAGATAGCAAAAACACAGGCTGCAATCCAGCAGGTAACACACACAAGATGGTTTAGATGGATGGGAGGAGGCTTCTTCATTTGTTATCCAACAACAAGCAGGATAAGAAAATGGAAAGTTTCTTTCAACATCCATGTGTTGTTTCATGGATGAAACTATTATTCATTGTGAAACTATTTCATTATGAAACTATTATTGGGCTGTATAACACGGGAAATATGTTAGAGACCTTCAAAATGCCTTTTTCTTTATATGCCAGTTTGCATGTCCTCTCTCCAGGTGAAATCCTTCTCAGGGGATGCCAAGGGGTAACCCTCCTTATCATCATTACAGAATTAAGCCAGCCCTTCCCAAAAACCCTGAGAGTTTCATTTTGGGCTTCTCCAGTGTTCACAGAGATTGGAAAATTGAGAAGAAAAAGTTGCCTTGAATATAAGGATATTCAAAAAACAAGTGATATATCCCTGAGTGGGTCTCTTAGGGAGTGTATGTTCATGAGTTTTATGGTTTCTGTTTAATCTCTGGTTTTGGTCAAGAAGGTGGAACAGAGCACTCAAAGCCATTTAATTTCAGTTTTTTAAGTGGCCTGTTTGCAGGTGCACCCTGCTCAATACTTGCTCCAAGAGTGGGAATACCTGTCTATTCATAGGGACAGGTTTTCTCCATTGTCCACCACAAAATGCCAATTTTGATGCTATCACAAAGCCATACCAGCTGGATTTTTTACAAACGTTGCCATACACTTCCTAGAAGAGACTCAGGGAGGGAAGATCCCTCCTGAAAGCTGGAGACAGATGATTCCTCCATGAGGTGGGGTTTCAGCAGCCTCCTCCAAGGTGCCATAATCTATGAGGGAATTCCTGTTATTGGGCTGAGATTTCTTAGCAGCTCAGTGCTAACCCCAAGCACTGGGGGATACACAGAGGTCCTGAGTGCTGCAACCCATAATTCTTCTTGGAGCAGCTTCAGAGCTAATTAGCTTTCTCCTGGAAATCTGTCAAGCATGTGAAGTCAGTGGATGCTGTATGGATATGAGGAGCAGTTGTGGACCCATCAAACTGCAAAGGGCCCATTCCAATTCTTAATGCCAGAGCACGTCATCCTCCTGGATCCTGGCTGGAAAATTCACACATCTTGGCACAGATTGAGTCTATAAATACAAGTAATCTGTGCAGCTGCAGGGAGGCTGATCCTTGGGTGAATGATCCTTGTGTGGTTTAACCATTTACATTCTCTGGAATTCTGTCTGCATGTGGAGGAGTGCAGAAAGAAAAAATGGGAAGAAAACTCAAGGATACATATTCAGATCTTGGGCCTTCAGAATGTCCTTCCTTCCTCACACTGGCCCAAAGGGTTTGTAATGATAGTCACGAGTCTGCAAATGAAGACCAGGGAGTTAATATTGTGTTTCTGGGGGGCAAAGTAGTTCTGTCACTTCAAAATGTGAATTTATCTGAGGTGTTTGTGTATTTATAAGGATTTATTTCATGTCTTGGTGATGGGGACCTGAAATGGATGGGAAACTGAAATCCTCAGTTCTCCAAAGGCTGAAGAGAGGTTGCTGAGTTACCCGGACACTTCTGCCAAAAAAAAAAGTGACAAAATTAAATAGTCACCAAAGATTTTTCTTGAAATACTAATAGAATTTGTCTGCCAGAGCTGCATTTAGCCATGATGGAATTGTTGCCATGACATGCTGTTGATGTTATGGAAACCAAAATACCCATCACAGTCCTCTAGGAGAGCCATGGGATTATTTTAACCTTTATTCCCTTTTTTTTTCTGTGGTGGAATCTAATACAATGTGTCTGGTGGATCTTTTTTTAAATCTTTTGTCTGAAGATGACACTATTTCTGATGGTTTGCAAACAACCACCAAGGCATCCTCTATCTTCAGCTTGGTGCCTCCCAAAAATACAGCAGCTCTTATACTGTGGCTGAGGGGGTTTTTGCAGGAGCAGTCTCCTCTCTTGCAGCTGAGCACAGGATAAGGGTAAAGACTTTATAAATCCTGCTGGACTCTTGGATCTGGATTGCTGATTATTTACTGATGTAGCAAGGTGGCTCTGGCAGGAGTTGTGACCTTGCCCTGTCACGGAGCAAAGTGATTTTCTATCCCCCAGCCCAGCTCCATCTCCATCTCTGTGCCCTCATCAGGTGGCATCCTGTGCAGAGCACATAAGCCCAGAGTTGCCCTGAAAATCAGAGGACACCCAGGTGCTTCTGGGAGAGGAAAACAGCATTTTTGCATTCCACTTTGTCTTTTGTTTGGGTTTTTTAGGTCATTGCACTAAGTAATTGCTGTGGATGAAGATTTAGTTTGGAGGTCACCAGTACCATACCACCCATGATCTGAGTTTCCTCCAAGTTTCCAGGTCTTTGGCAGTTTAAGGGCCAGGAGTACAAGTTTTTATTTCTTTATGCATCCTATTTTCCAAACTTTGTCATCTTTGTCCTCACCAATCTTCCCCCATCCCTGCTGAGACTCATCTGGTTCTCTCCACCTTACCCACCTTTCCCTGTTTCAGCTGATGCTTTGCAAAGCTTGAGGACTCATCCTGTGGTCTTGCTATTAAAGTTCTTTTCTACCTCTTTTTCCAGCTTTTACTTGCCCACCAAACCTCAGTTTTAAGGGCATGCTGTTATTGTTTAAAGAAATCGATAAATAACCAAGGTTGTGGCTGAAAAAATTACAGAATTTGGAATACAATCAACTGGTGGGAGCTCAGGTGTTCAGTGAAGTCTATTTTCTGGTGGGGTCCCTGGTGAGCTCAGTGTACCAGCCAGCAAATCTCAGCCTGCTCAGACTGAAAAACTGAATCTCATCAGGTTTACACATTCTATGGCATGTTTGCTCAGCCATCCAAAGCTCCATAAATATTTAGGGAGGTCTATAGGGTTTACTTGTCCTGTGCAATAGGTGGAGAAATCCAATAGTCTGGACTAAATTATGGTGGTGTTTGGTGGAAGGTGTGATTTGATGGTCCTGGAGGTCTGGTCACTAACTTCAAACACCTCTGAATTTCACCTTGTGATTCTGAGAAGCAGCAGCCCCCAGGGAACATGACACTCTAAAATGAGCTTAGATATCTTACATAAATAGTAGATTTAGAAATTAATGTGGGAGTGAATTAATTTTAAAAAACATCAATCTAAACTATTTAAATTTAAAAAAATTGTGAAGAAGGGTCTCTCTCCTACTGCTTGGAACACTCTTCCTTTTCTTCCAGCCAGGGTTTTTTCTGTATCTCATCACTGGTTAGGCATTAACGCCTCTTTAGTGCCTCTGAAGACAAAAGCCAAGCATCAGAAGTCAACCATTAAGGCCTGGGAGGCTCAGTTCAAATTTCTGTTTTCCTTGGAGATGGGAGAGCAGCTGCCCTCTGAGAAATGTTGCTGTCAGCTGCAGGCCACATGACCCGTGGAGAAAGAACAAGCTGCACAAGTTATTGATTTATTATTTGGCAGAAGGCCATCAAATGCAACTCATGGTTAGGGGGAAGAGAATGATGCTTGGAGCACATAAATTATATTAATAAAAATCAATATACCAAGAGCTGTTTAAATGTTATCAGCAGGGTCAGAAGATTTCAAAGCACTTTAGTGAAATGAAGGACAGCTCTGATCAGAGCTGTGCCAGGGTGGGTTCAGGTTGGACATCAGGAAGAATTTCTTCATGGAAAGGGTGGTCAGGCAGTGGAAGTGCCCAGGAAGTTGTGGAATCCCCATCCCTGGAGATGTCCAAGGAATGCCTGGACATGGCACTCAGGGCTCTGGGCTGGTGACAAGGTAGGGATCAGGCACAAGTTGGACACAATGGTCTGGGAGATCTTTTCCAAGCTCCCTGATTCTGGGATCCATTGTCAGTCCCTCAGAGCTTTGTCTTGTGTCCTTCCAGCATCCTTGAGTCCATGGATGTGTCATGGCTGGGACTGGGGCTGAGGGGCTTTGTTTGCCACCCTCTTGTTTCTGAGTTTCTCTAGATGATGAACACTTAATACATAAATATATTATATAATATATAATGTAGAACATGTAATAGGATATATCCTAATCTGTTATATTATTTATATATCCTCTGATATCATAGAGTAGATTGAATTGGAAAGGATCTGAAAGATCATCCAGTTCCAACTCTCCTCGTTTGTAATTTCCTAACTTTAATTTAATCCCAGTGGGGAGAAGTGCTGCAGCTGACAAGCCCATCCCTCATCCTGTGCTCCTTGCTGTCACTCTCCAAGTCACAGGTGCTTGCTCCCAGTGCCTTTATCCCTCTCCCAAGTCACCATGATCTCTTGAGCTTTTTTCCTCTCCTCTGAGCTGGTTCCTTCCTTTTTCCAGGTAGATGATGTTTTGAGCTGGTTCCTTCCTTTTAGATGATGTTTGCAGCTGATTGTGGTTCCTACTCAGATGTATTGGCCAGGGATAAAAATTGTTATTTATTAATTGTACAAAAAGGATTTGGAGTGCCAGGACAAGGGGGAATGGCTTCCCACTGCCAGAGGGCAGGGTCAGATGGGATGTTGGAAAGAAATTCTTCCCTGCAAGGGTGGTGAGGCCCTGGCAGAGGCTGCCCAGAGCAGCTGTGGCTGCACCATCCCTGGAAGTGTTCAAGGACAGGTCAGACAGGGCTTGGAGCAACCTGGGCTGGTGGAAGATGCCCACAAGATCTTGGAAACAGATCTTTAAGGTCTCTTCCACCCCAACCATTCTATGTTTCCGTTGGTTGATTTTCATAGGACAGAGCTGTGCAATGTGACCTCTCCTCTTAAGCAAGATGATGAGCAAGAAATCTTTAAAAGCATCTAAAATACTTCAACAGACATAAAAATTGTCTTATTGTAGCAGGACTGGAATCAGGAGTGTGTTAGTTGACACAAATGTGGAGTGGGACTGGAAGGGGGAGGGGATGTTCAGCCTCAAAGACCAGTCTGGTGCTCACCATGACCACTGTGAAGGTTCCTTCATATCTTCTAACTCTGATCCATCTTTCAAGCTGCTGACAGATGAAGATATTTATTTTCCTCTTTAATTTTCATCACAAGAAATTAAATTAATTGATCCATCAGCAGATCACATAACAGTGTTAAGCTCATGCTTCTCCTGGCTGTGTAAGGGCAGCTTGGGAAGAAGATGGAGCAGAGGGAGCCTGTGGGATCATGGAAATGTGTGTGCTGCCAGCTGAACCATGCAAACCCAATTCTGCCCATTTCAAGAGCAAAATATAATTTATGATGGAAACCCTGTTGCCACTGAAGTTCAGGGAGCTGATTTGAAGCCTTAAAAACCCGTTTATAGATTATGTGTTCATAGAGAACATGGTTAAGTATTTATATTCGTTGTGTCTGTGAGCATGGTAAAAAATATATGTGGTATATATTTATATTTATGTCCGTGTCTATAAATTTCTTTTCTACTGAAATTGAGAACAAGCATAAAAATCCTCATTCCTAAATGAAACCATCAGCCTCAACATCTTTTCCTGGAGGGATGTCAGGAACTCGAGGCATCCACCCTGTCTGCAGCACAAGTTCACTAAGGACCAGTCATTGGTCTCACTCATTTAAGAACTTTCTACATCCTATGGATTTATCATATCAAACTCATTTTAATCATCAATTTATGCTGTGGTAATTCTGACTCACAGTGCCCATTTGCTGAAAAAGCAATTAATCCTCCATGGGATGGGTTCATGTCTGGATGGATGAATCCTTAGGGGAAATACTTTCTCACACCTTGTTGCCATTTTCAGCTGTGGACAAATTTTCCAAGCTCCTCAGGATGGATTTTAGGATGCAAATGTGCCCATACATAACCAGAAAAGAGCTTTTTTGAGGTTTAGCTCCTTCAGTTTTTCATATAACAACAACCCTTTTTAACATACCATACAAAAATATGTGGGGATTGCTTTGAACTGGGGAGTTCAGCTAGGAATTGAGAGAGATGTGGAAGGGGGGTTAATTCCTAGTTTCTCACTTTGTGAAGAAGCCTGAAGCTGAAGCAGATGGTGTTCAAGGCAAGAAGAGAAGAATTTCACACCCTTCTGTTTAGTCGGGAATTTTTATGCCAAATATATACATTTAGATATCCAAAAGTAGCTGCTTGTTGGTCGTGTGGCTCTGGATTACAAGAGTTTTTATGACAGGAGTGCAGTGGGAAATGTTCCCACGTGGAGTTACACTGGGAAAAGGGATTTTTCAGTTGATTTCTCACTTTAATCTGGGAATTTTCATTGTGCAAACAAGGTTTTCCTGTGCCTCAGTAGGGAAAGGCTGGAGTAGATAAACTCCTGGATCTGGGCTAGCTCTGCCTGGGAGGAGTTGAATGAGCTGGTGGATGTTTCTGCTGCTCTTGGGGTTTGTGAATCTTGTTTTTGGGTCTGTTTCTCAATTCTCACTGTGACTAATGGCAATATCCCTGTGGGATAGGACATCTGCCTCCAGGGTGCTGAAACACTGAGGGATTTTCAGGGCTTTTGGCTTGCAGGATGTGTGGATGGATGCCCAAAGCCCTCCAGACCTCTTTAAATCATGGGAAATTTTGTATTTTTGATATCCCATGATAGGGCAACAAATTTCACATATCATGGTAAAACCTTTATCTTTAGGTGGGACTTTTTACCATCTTTTGATTTGAATTTCCTAAACCCTGAGTTTTGTGCTTTTAGACAGATGGGGAATTTATTATGGTTTTTATTTTGTATTTTTATCATGTCTCTTGTTTCATTTAATCTCTGCATTTTCTCTTTGAAGTTTTTCAAGCCCCTGGTCCCTCCCTCCCCCACCTCTGAATTTTACCATGTGATTTTGGGGAGCAACAGCACCCAGGAACCATGATACTCCAAAGAGAGTTTTGATATCTTAGATATCATATTTATCACAGATATCATAACTAGATAAGTGTGAGTTTAAAAATAGTGTTTTACTTTTTCTCCCCTAATTCTGCTTTTTAGCATTTGGGTTTATTTTCTGATGACTGTGGCTGAATACAGAGTAATGGATGATCATATGTGGAGGTGTAAAGACATTTTCCAGCAGCTCCAAAATTTTGTTGGACTTGTGGGTGTTTTCTCCCACTCAGGATAAAGAAATCTTTAATTCTGCCCTGGATAAGTGTTTTGGTTTGGTTTAGCACTGAAAGTCCTGATAACAGAAATGGTCCAACACTCCTGTAGAGATAACAGGACTTGGTTCTCAACAACTCCAACTATAAAATTACAGGGTATTTCTGTTCCTAGCAGGAGGGTTTCCATCAGGCCTTGCAGCCCAGTTGGGAAGGTTTTCCTGATGCTCAGCGTGTGTGTTTTAATTTTAAATTCATTATTCTGTGCCATGGGCAGCTCTAGGGCAGTTCATGCTCTAGGTCAGTGTAGGCAGGCAGAGTTTCTCCTTAACAGAGCTTTAACAACTCCCTCTTTCCTAAAGTTCCAGTAATTTTCCTACTTAAATATGTTGGATATTCTGCCCCATTCTGCTTTTTTGGTACTCCAAATTTTACATGCTATTTTGTCTCAGCTAACAATGCGTGAGAGTAAAGATTTACTCTCATATTCCATGTGCATTTCAAAGTCTGCATCCCCATTTCATATCTTTTAATATATTTAGACATCATAAACTGTGTTTTATTCAGATCCCTTCAGTCACCCCACACTGCCATACTGCCAATGTGTCTCTCAATTCCCACTTGGGAAGCAGGAATCTCCTCGTGGAGTCCATAGAGGGCACCTGGAGAACAATCTGTAGCATCTTACCCAATAATTAAATGAAAATATGGAGCTACTGGACTCTAAAAAAACCCTAATGTCTTTTTGCAGTTCTTTGCTCCATTTATTTTGTTGAGTCTGGGAGCTCAGTGCTCTTTCCCCCAGTGAACTCACATTGCTCCTCTTTCCAGCAGACCAGGTTTCAGGTACCCAGGGATGGGAGGAGTAAATCCTCATGTTTTTATTGCAAGTAAGGATGCCAAAACTGGGGCTCTGTGGACTTCACTGCAGTAGAAACTTTTGCAGATAGTGGTAATGTCAACAATTTGGTTCTTAATGTAAAGATGATCTTCCAGGAATAGGACTTGAATGTGCCCCTAATGATATAGGTATAAATTTAAGTTGATTTTTAATCAACCTCTGGCTTGAGGAGTTTTTGTTTGAATGGACTGAAAGTGTTTTATGTTATTTTTGTCTTGTTAAATGAAAACCTCATATTGTTTGAGTGGAACTCCCTAATATTCCAGAACCCTGTGTCCATCAAAGGATGGCAGAGGCTTTGTTGTCATACTTAGAGATGAAGGAATATTTTGGAGGTAGCTTTTAAGTATATCTCCTGAATTCTGTGGGAAGATGGTCTTTAGAAGACAAATATAGGAATCATATGTAATGTTAACAACTGCAATTTAATAGACAGCAATGTTTTTATCCTCTAGCTTCTGTCTTTCTGTGGATAATCTGCAGGGTGTTCTACAGACCAGCAAATGCCCTAGAAATGACATTAAGCCATCCCAAAGCCATAGTTGTCTCTCTTGATCTGAGATCCTGAAGGCAACCAAACAAAGAACTGGAAATATGCTAGGAAAAAATGAGTAAGGGGGATTTATTTCTATTTAAGCTTTGGAGCAGTTGCTCTGGAATAGTTCCTGCTGCCTGTCTTGAAATGAGAGTAAATCTGTGAATTATTGTGGAAAAGGTTGTTTGTTGAGGGCTTGAATCCCTCTTCTCATTTGACCAGAGTGGGAACAGGTTCTGTTGGGGATGGAAGGGAGGGAAGAACCCCAGAGCTTGGGAGTGTTTCTGACCCAGCCCAGGGAAAAAAAGGAGCAGAGGAGGGAGAATTAGCCAAAATCCTGCAGCTGAAGGAAACTAGGCCAGGAAGGACTTGATCACTGACCATGAGGTCTGTGGAACAGCTGAAAATGAAAGTAGAGACCTTGAACTCTGGTCTTTATTGGTCATTTACTAGACTATTTTTAAAATCTCCATATCTGGCATTGCTGATTAGTGCTTTTGCACTGATCTCAGCAGCAGTATAAGTATTTTATGTGGCCAGAGGAGTTTCACAGCACATTTGCTGTGCAGCTGCTGAATGTCCCATGTGGAATTATGGATATCTTGAGGCCTTCTAGAGCAAAGTGATGGTTTCTCAGCTTAGATGTGTGGATTGGTAAAACTCTGTGTGATTTGTGGGGTTTGGGGGGCAAAAAATGAAAAGCCCCCTAACAAGTATTTCAACAAAGAGTGATGATAATAAATATCTAAGTCTGGTAACATCAGCCTGTCACCACTGAAATAATGCTGCTCTTGGCTCATCACACCAAGGTTTTATTGCTCTCTGCATGCTCCTGACCAGCCTTGAGTTGGCAAAGCTGGGCCTAATGGACCCTGCAATCCATTAAGTGGCTGTTGGAAGCGGGCAGTTGATGGATGATGCTGACTCCCAGTGACTTTCTGGGAAATCCCTCTGTAGCAGCTGGTGCCTGCTCTGAAATACACAGCCTGGATGGAAACTTTTTCCTGGCTTCCTCTGAAAGTGCCAGGATTGCCCCTACAGTTCAGCAGGGACTTGAGAATGTTGTTGTGAGGTCCTGCTGTGTTCTGGTTGCTCGACAAGAACTGAAGGTAAAAGATTAAAAAATAAAAGGAGGAAACAAAATTCATAATGCAGAGCCATTCCTTATTTTCAGGATTCTTTTTTCCCAGTGGGATGTTGTATATTTTGAATCCCAAAGGCTTTAGGGATGTTAAAAACTCCTTCTAAGGCAGCATATATCTGTAATTGTCTGTATTGTTGTTGATTATACATCTCCAGTATTGAATTCAAGACCTTCTAGGGGTTGTTTTAGCAAAAATTTCCTTGTGAAATGTCTCAAAGCTCTTAAGGCTTTTTATTTCTAAGAATATCTGTGGAGTTCATGTTAATTTTGGATGAGGATGGACATATTTTTTTAAAGTTGTTTCCTCATATTAAAAATAAAGGCAGATGCAGCAATAATAATCTGATTATTATTAGAAAGATGCATTCTACTAGGATTTTGAAACCTGTTTCCTTTCTGTCTTCAATTCTGCCATCAAAATGTCCTGTGATAGAGAAGTAAAAAGGCAGCTGGATCAGCAGGACTTTGTCCAACATATGGAGTAAGGTGCATGATCCAATATCTCTGTTTAGACAGTGAGTCACAAGTCCTCAAACATATGATAAAAATTATGATTTTTAAACTAATTTCATTTAGATGCCCTAAAATAATTTCTACATCTGAAACTGGGAAATGCTCTGTGGTTTGCTTTGTTTCGGGTTGTTCCAGAGGTTCTTTATCCTTTTCTTTGGAATCACAAAATTCCAAATGTTGATGTAATATTTACAGGAGAGATGTCTGTTTTGGTAAACAGGGTATCAGTTTCCACAAAAAAACCCTTTGGATATTGTCTTTTATTTTTTCTTACACCAAATCATCATTATGTCATCTATGGGGGTTTTTTTTAGGAGGAATATAGAGCAGAAGGAATTAGCTGGCACAACATCGACTACATAGACAACTCCAGCTGCATCAACCTGATCAGCAAGAAGCCAACAGGGCTGCTCCATCTGCTGGATGAGGAAAGCAAGTGAGTAGGAGAATGCTGGCTTTGGAAAGGAGATTTGCTTCTTCTGTTAAAATATGTTTATCCTTCAGTTTTCTGAAAAAAAAAAAAAATTTCCCAGAAAGGTGCTAATAGCTTGCTGGCCTGATTGGTGTTTCTAGTGTTGATTTTGAGGTGGCAACACACAGAGTGGAGAATCAACCAGCTGAGCAAAAAGCCTTAAAAATAATAATTAAAATTCCTTTCAAGAATTTCTTCCATTAAAGGGAAGGGAAAAGCTTTCCTTTGCTTCTCTATTCATTTCTTTCCCTGTCCCTTGGGATGTGAGGATGTGAAGGTGCTGAACCCAAGTGCATGAGTTAAAGCAGGATGTGTAGGTGCTGTTATTGGGATACAAGGTGGACTTACCAATTTACTGGTAAAAATTGAACCAGAGTGAAGTGAGAGCACTTGTCCATAGGGGCTGCATTTCCACTGAGTTTCATGGACATCAGGGGCTTAGCTCAGATTTGCATACATCAGTCTTGGGAGAAGTTCTTGGGTGAACATGTGGCTTCTGGGACTGCTTTGGTGTGGAAACTTTGGAGCAGCACAGTTCTCCCATCAGATGCTCATGCCAGTTTCCTCCATGTGAAAGGCAGGGAAAGCCAGGTAGTTTTGCTGAAGTCACCTCAGATCCACGTGACCAGGGGCATGTGGTCTTCTCCCATCATTTGCCTTGCAGGTTTCTCTCTCACTTCTTGTCTCCTTGGTATTGTACTGTGATATTGTACTGGGATAAAACAAATTGGGTAAAGTTGTGAAGTACATCCCCTGCTGCAGATTTCCATGAAGTTTGAGGATGGAGGGTTGGCTTTCTCTTAACAAGAGGCTGTGCTGAAGCACACACAGAAGTGGAAGCTCAGAATGTCTCTGTTTTCCCTTTTGTGACCAAGAAAGAAGTGGGAAAGTTTTCCTGTTGGGTTTACAGCTTCTTCCTTTTGATTCTCTCCACTCAGTTTTCCTCAAGCCACAAACCAGACGCTGCTGGACAAATTCAAGCGTCAGCACGAGGGGAACTCCTACATTGAATTCCCAGCAGTAATGGAGCCAGCTTTCATCATCAAACACTATGCAGGCAAAGTCAAGTATGGAGTCAAGGTCTGTCACCCAGCTGCTCCCTGGCAGTTGCTTTCATCTAAATCTGGGACTGGGAGGGAAAACCCCAGAAGCTCCATAGAGATGTTTTGGAGAGGATTTGGCCCAAGAAAATGTGAGGGTCAGGAGAGAAGTGTTTGGGGAAATGAAAAGGTAGTAGGAACAGGGTTTTCCTGTTCTCCTTCACGTGGGCATTTCAGGAAGAATTTAGGGATGCACAGTGAGTTTAGTGCAAGTTAAAATTGGATGTCTGGTGGCCTTTCTGGGCTTGGTTTGTGTAGAAAACCCAGTGTTTTCCTCATCATTAGCCACTTTTAATACCAATTATGTGTGCTTAAGTCTCAGCATCCCACTGCCACAGGTACTATCTGGAATCCACGTGAATGATTTCAAAGTTGACCCTATTTCTATTCATGCCACTTATTAGCAGAAGGAATTCCAGTGGCCAGATGAGCCTGTGTGAGAAACAGCCTCGGGATTTGCAGCTGCAATTTTCTCATCATGTCTCTGATGCAATAAATGCACGTGATAAGCATCAGAGATGACGGTCATAAAGAGGTATCTGATATGGGAGCAGGAGAGGAAAAAGAACCAGGATTCAATAGGTGTGCTGGCCCAGAAGATCCTACCTGGAGCACGGTGTGGATATTGTTTATTTTCCTGTTTTCTCCTGCTGCCCCTTGCCCAGGATTTCCGGGAGAAGAACACGGATCACATGCGGCCGGACATCGTGGCGCTGCTGCGGAGCAGCAGGAACGCCTTCATCTGCGGCATGATCGGCATCGACCCCGTGGCCGTGTTCCGCTGGGCTGTGCTCAGGGCCTTCTTCAGGGCCATGGTCGCCTTCAGGGAGGCTGGCAAACGATATGTGGAGAAGAAAACTGGTATGTGTGCCCATCACCTGCTCCTGGAGCCTGCTCTGCAGCAGCACTTTGGGTCTAATATGGTATTACCCTGTTTTACGTAGCCTGACTCATTAGGAGTTTTAAATCTGTTAGGAAACTCATTGAAATAACAGGTCATTTTTTTTTTCAGAAGTCACATTTAACAGTTCATCTGGATTTTTGTGTATCATAGGAAATATTTTCATTTTACTGCTGTTTTAAATTTTCCTTTTTGTAGGATGCATGGATAGAAAAACCCAGGTCATTCAAACAGAGACATACAAATTATCCAACAAAAAAGACAAATTATTTTTTTTAATAATTCTTGAACTGTGAGTTCATCTGGAAACAAAAAAAGGCAATAAATCTTCCCATAATTTTTCAAACTGTTCACTCTTTCAGCTGCAGGAGATCATGCCTCTTGTCTAGCAAAATTCATCTGGATGGCTTTGCAGTCATCCAGAACCACGTATCACAGGGGCATTAAATTAAAGGAAAGTGATGGTGCATCATCATGCTGTGGCAGGCAAGACCTGGCTGTGCTTTTAGACCATTTCTCTGCATAAAGCAATTTTGGAAAGATGGGTACAAGCTATTACTATTCATTTCTGGGCACAAGAGGGCTTGAAATCCGTGATGGAATTAGAGCCTCAGCAGGGAAAATGTCAGCTGGGTTAAAATTAAATGCAGAGCTGCACCATGAATTACTTTGTAATCAGTGAGGTTTGCACCATGGAGAGTGAGGGAGCCTGGGACAAGGAGCATAAGGATGCAAACTCTTCAAGCAGAAAGAATAATTTTCTTGGGAGCAAATCCCAAGAAGAGCAGGAGGCAAAAAAATAAACTTTCAGCTCTTGAGGTTCTTCCTCTGACTCCTCTCAGATGCAGTGTAAGAGAAGAGCTGATTCTCATGAGCCTGGGTCTGTCTGGCACATCAAGGCAGTGTTTTTGGACAGAGTAACCAAAGAAGGAGATGGCAAAGATGTTTGGTGCTGGGAGAAAGGCCACTCCAAAGCAGTGGCTTGCAAAATCCATCTTTGTATTTTCGTCTTGCATAAACCCCAGGCTGAACTCAAATGAGGTAACCCAGAAGATAAGAAAAAAATCATTCAATCTCAGGAAGTAAGAGCTGATTTCAAGCCCTGCTTTGCTTTCTGTGTCTCTGCACTCTGCACACTGCCATGCTCCTCACTCCCACTTTTCAGTCCAGAGTTTGTAGCAGTAATTTGCTTATCTCTCTCTTACTATAAATCAATATATAGATATAATTACAGATATATATATATATATACATACATACATATATAAAAGTGGATGAGTCCAGGAGATCTTGACACAATTGTGAGACTCAGTTCTTGCATCATCTTCTCTTTCCATCTTCTCTTACCAAAATCAACTAATACATGGTGATGGCTGAATTTCTGAACCTTTTCATGGTGCTGCTCCATTATCTGTCCATGTCCTTTATCCTGTATTCAGATGGCTTCGTGCTTTGTACCCTCTGGGTTTTGAGTAAAAGAAAAAAAAAAAAACAACTCAGAAAGCCAGATAAGGTTTGTCTTAAACTTAGCATGACTTAGCATGACCATCCAGGTTGGACAGGCCTTGCAGCAACCTGTAGTGGAGGCTGTCCCTGCCAACTCAAAATCTTTCTGTGATTCTGACTTTGCCCAGGTCACACTTAGCAAGGTGAGATCAGTAGCAGTGTTTTCACTGGGTTTTTCCTGGTGTGACCTTACACCCATCCCCTGTTCTGTTGTCCCCCTCCAAAATCCTGTCACAGCCACAGGTGGCTGTGGAAGAGGTGGAAATAGGCAGAAGGCTCAGCCAGTGTCAGGACAGGTTGGTGTAGCATGATGCACCCACTGCCAGATGCTGGAATTCCCTTCTCCAAAATAATGCAGGAAAGCCCCAAACTGATGCTTTGCATCTATGGCAGAAAACATTTGTGGCTTACCAAAGTATCACTAAAATTCTCCCATCTTGATAGAAGCAGAGAACCAAAGGCAGCACATTTGAGGTTTATTTTGGTTTTTATCAAACCTTAATTGCTTTAATTAGCTGGATTTGAGCATCTACCTGCCCACAGATGCAGAGCTTCTGACAAAATGATGGTAGAGTAAGAAAAGCCTCTCTCACACAAACCTCCACATTCACACACTTAATATTTGTACAGCTATTTTTTCAAGATGTGCTGCCCATTCTTGGTTTCTGAGATCCTTTCCCCACCCATCAGGCAGGTGAAGTGAGGGAGCAGGGAAACATCCAAAATGTGCTTCTTTTAATTAAAGGCCCTTTGCACTCTTTGTCTGAACCCCAACTGGATCTCTTGTGCTTTTATGCTTGCAATACCCAACAGGGATTTACCAGAAAAATCCCTGGCTTATGTCTAAGCAGCTCTGCAAAATTTTTCTTTGCTTCCTTTCCACATCATCCTTTTGGTTTTCTCCTCCATGCCAAGTAGATGCTTCTGGAAGGATAATCAGCATTTTTCTTGCTAGCTTTAGGAACTCTTCTTTTTTTGTGCTCCTGATACCCTCCTAGTGCAGCTTTTGGTGATTGTGTGATTGTCCTCATTACCTTGAAGGTGAAGAGCAGCAAAGTGGTGTCACTGTGAATTTTCTTTGGTACCTTTGTGTTCTGCCCAAGTGATGCTGCTTCTTATGGTGCTGCCAACTCTCCTCAAATGAAAGATGCCAGGATCAGGCAAGCTACACTCAGCTGAAGGGTGGAACTCTTCAATAATTTGATTTTTAATTCTTTTTAGTACTAAGTTTATCAGTGAGGATTGAAATGGTCCAATAGAACTGCATGTTAGAACTGGATTTGTTTGTGAACTTGGATTAAAGGAACACTGTCAAGCTTTTTAGGAAATATTGGAATTATTGGAATTCCTAAATATGTGGAAATATTTAGGAATATTGGCTGATTGACTTCTTTTGCTGTCATCAATACACATTTATTATGCAAAACCCTCAAATTCTTAGCAAAAACTGAATGGAAAAAATGGTGCTGTTCATACAAACTAGGCTGCAGAGACTTGGTTTTGCTGGACCTAAATCTTTGCTCTGCTGAAGGTTCTGGTCTTGAGGCTGTGCCTGTCCTTGATGGGCTCTGCAGTTGGATTTGGCCAACAAGGGTTGCTCCTTGAGTAATTCCTTCTTAAAATTAATCCCACTGCCTTCTGCAGATTTATTCCTGAAGTTGATGGCCAAAAGAACACTGCCCTCAAAACAATCAATAAAAAAGGCTGCATTTGCCAAATGAAGGTGACAGCAACCAAAAGCTTGGTGTTTGAGCTCTCACTGGTGGGAAGGTGAGGAAGGTGCCCCTTGACAGTGTTCCTGTGTACAATTCAGATCAGTCCTTTCCCATGGATTGATGTGTTGATATGAAATGCTCTCCACTTTGCTGTCACAAAGTGACTCCACGGTGACCTCCCCACGCCTCACTGGGAGTGTGGCACATCCTGGACTTGGCCAGCAATGACAGAGATCACTGTGTGTTGGCACATTGTCACTGGTGTCACCTCTCCTCCACCTTGTGCTCACAGCTGGGCCATCAGAAGTCCTCTTGGCCACACAGTGATGGTTTCTTCCAACTCAAACCTATCCTGCCAAACTCCAGACTCTGTGTTCTCTGCCCTCAGCAAATATAGAAATAGTGCTTAATGCAAATACTTTAAATTTTTCCTTTTAATTGCCAAAATCTGATCAAAATGTAGCACTGGGATGCTAGATGAGAGTTCCAGGTGCTTGTCTCATGGAGCATGGACAGGGATTTGCTGGTACCACCAGTCAGAGACACAGAAAGGGTTTTAAAAAAAAGTTAATAAAAGTAAAGATTTATCTAATAATCCTCTTTTTGCCCAAATAATCTTGGAGTGATTATTAAGTGTTTATGCTCTATCTGATGAGGATTATAATTGGGACTGGGATGTGGTCCAGCCCATTGCTCCCATGCCACAGTGCAGAGGAAACCACAGTTAAATTGTGTCCAGCACAAAACGTGTGACCCTTGAGCTCCTTTGGGCTTGTTCCTTCCCCTCTCCTGATTTCTGCTTATTAAATCTTTCTCTTCTCTCCGTTTTTTTTTTTTGTTTTGTTTTGTTTTGTTTGTTTGTTTTTATTTTGCTTCCCAAGGGCATGATGATGCAGTGCCATGTGCGGTTTTGAAAAGTGTGGATAGTTTTAGCTTTCTCCACCACCCAGTTCATCAGAGGAGCTTAGAGATCCTGCAGAGGTGCAAGGAGGAGAAGTACAGTAAGGCTCCACCACCCGCCCTCCCCTCTGATACCACACTCACACGCCCAGAGGTGGAAACCAGGTGCATTCCATGTAGAAAGGATGAAAAGCAGTGCCTGAGGAGCCCTCCATGATCAAACCAGCTGCCAGAGATTAGTTTTGAGCCTGTTGGGAAATGATTAGGCAGAGTTGGAAGAGTCAAATTAAAAGCAAACCCATATCTCTTGGGATCTCACAAAAATCATTTTATTGGCAATTTCCTCATTTATCACTGACATTAATAAAGAATATTCCTGATACAAGGCTGGTGCAGCTGGAATTCAACTTAATTTGGATTGCATTTGACTTCAGAAATATCTTTAGCTTGTGAAAATATTGTCTCCCAGGGCTTTTGCTTAAAACAGTGGCATTGTCAATGTTATTTTATGGAATGATGCACTTGGTCTCCATTTCTTCATCTTCACTCCTCTGTCATGTAATAAACTCATCCTGCATGACAACATGGACACTCTTGCCTGAACTACTCTATTTTATTTTTATATTTAAATAGATATTTGATGCTCTCATGTTTAGATATATTCTTTGCCTACCATTATTCTCTTCCTTCATGTTGTATGTTAAAATTGAGAGAAATAGAGCTGCTCTGCATGGGCAAAGCCTCAGTCCAACTTGCTTAAACTTCATGAAATTTAGGTGTAAGTGGAAACCACCTTTTTTTCTGTAGAGCTGGGCACAGTAAGTACAGTAGATGCATGTTAAGTCTCTGTAAGTATGGTTTTTCTGTTAGAAACCTTCTGTCAGATGTCTATACTTCCTGCAGCATGTGGGGTTGGGGGAGCAGTGGTGCTTTAGGTATTAATTTAGGCTTTCATTATTAATTTAACTACTTTATTTTCCCCTACAAGTTCCCATCACTGCGATAGGAAAATGTAAAGGAGTGATACTAAATTTTACTTGATTTTAGATTTTACTATGTGGTATTGTGCCAAGTGACCTTACTGATACTCTTAAGAAACCATTGTAAAGATAGTTATCAGTAGAGTAATTTTACTTGCAGTTAATGAAGCATTGTAACTTTAATTTTTAAGTTGACTCAGCAATAGGGGAGATTTTGGGGGTTTAGTTTGCAGTTCCTTAGGTGGGAGAAAGGAAAGTGGTTCAGAAACTCAAGAGATACTTAGAGCTTTAATTTAGTGAGAAGCAGGAAGTTGAGCTCAATGTTGAACTCAGCATCTCAAAACCTCACTAGTATAGACTAGTCCACACAATTTGGGATCTTTTACAATAAATCCAACGTGTGGATCTAAGAAGAACATTGCCACAGTTTGTGAATTGGCATCTGACCATGCAAACAAGTAATTCTTGTTCTGCATTCAGAAATCCTTCCCATCTTCCCACAGGGTGTGCTCCTGCTTCCCCAGGCTCCCAGCCTTGGCAAGCTGAAGTGTAATGTTCAGAATCCATCAGGTTTTGGGCTTGGCCCCAGGGACTTGGCTTTTCCCACAAGTCAGATGAGGTTATACATCCATGTCATCCTTGAGACAGGAACCAAGGTCATCTCTTTGTCTTGAACTGTGCAATGAGCTCTGAACAAAGAGAGTAAAATTGGTTTGATTGGTTTATTGAGATTCCCTGTAGGTCCCTTGGTATTCAGCTTCTGCACCCAACTGGTCACCTTTCCCTTACCATCAGCTGCTTCCCTGGTGCTGTGGAGTCCACCAGTTCCTCCAGAGCCAGGCACTGGGTTTAGACACATCTCATTCAGGACTGGAGCTCTGCTGCTTGGCATTCATCCATAGGGAGTAGACAGGGCTTATCCAAAACTCTTCTCAGCAAGGACAAAGACCTGTTAGGTAAATCAGTCCATCTTTCCAAAACACTCCAGCTGAAGGAAAGAGAATATGCTTGAAAAATCAGAATAATTTTTGCCTGAAGTGGAAACCTGCTTAGGCTGTCTGAGCTGGATGAAGGGAGTGAGAGGTTTTTGCCACATTGTTCTTTCCTGCCATCAATTCCTACAGTTTAATAGCCCGTATTCACCACACACAATTCTCAAGGCTATGTGCAACTCACCAGCTGAAATCTAAGACCTTTTTACCTTCTATTTATAAAAATCCCCCTTATTTCCAAGAAAAGGGTTTGCATCAACATTACAGCTTTTTTTGGCTATATTCCTTTAAAGAGCCAAATTATGGCATAGTGTCAAAAAGTCTTTATATTTGGTGTATGTAAAGCAATTCTCTTTAACCCAACTTGTGCACTGTGACCTTTGTTAATCAACAAATCACTCAAGGTGCTGAGCTGGCAGAACCATGGTGCAGTTTAAATGCAGCTGTTACCTGCAAACCTGAAATAGAAATTCCCTTTTCCTGAGCAATGCAAGGTGTGGATGCAGGGATAATTTGATACAACCTTTTCTTCATCACTTCAGCTTGACTTGTTGGGTTGAAAGGTGTTTTGGACCTTTTCTTTCTTTGGTGGGGAGTGCAGGGAAGGATAGGAAGACAGATTTTTACTCCACAAAGAAGGGTATTCATTTAAAAAATCTTGGAAATACCGGTGAAATATTGCTTTTCATGGACTCCTTTAGACAAGAAAAGCCTTCTGGGCCTTAGCAGAGGAGTGTCCAGGTATATTAAAATATATATACAATGTATATTAAAATATATTCAATCTATATTAAAAATAAGTCTAGCTAGACATTAGGTGCTTTCTTAGTCTAAAACTAACTACATAAACTACTAATGCAACATTTTAAGCAAATTCCTGATGCAACCATTTTAAGCAAATGGTTATTCCCATTTTTCCCTCTTTGCAGTTGGGTTTCTGTGCTCTAAATCAGGACTTTGGGCACAGAAATGCCAGTCGTGAAAGAGGTACAAGAACACTCCTAGAGCAAGAAATGTAACCAAAAATGGATTAAATGGCAAAAAGAGGGATTGGAAAGAGTTTTGAGCTTGCTATTGGAGCTTGGATATTTTTGAATATTGGGCATTTTGAGCTTGGATATTGTTAAGTGCTCAGATGCATTACCTGCCTTGCTTTTCAAAAATCTCCAGTGCTGGAGATGCCAAACCTTCTCAGCAGCAGGAGTGATTTAGTTGGTCCTGCCTTGAAGCACAGGCAGGGTTCAAAGATGACCTGGGACAGCACACCCTCAGATTTTCTTTTGTTGACATTTCCAGAGTATTTGGGCACCTTTAGATGCAAAGACTTAACCAGCTGGACCATCAGCCTTTTCAGGGATCTCCTGCTGAATTCAAAATGAACAGATTCTCCTGTTCAGCTTCAAGATGAGCTGTTAGAACACCTTAACAGGGCAAGGAGGGTTAAATCACTTAAAGTGATGTCAGCATTGACTTTGGTAGGAATTCATCTTCTCCTCAGGAATTCCTAACAGCAGGTTGGGCTCAGGTCTCAGCGTATTTGCTTTGTGTTCATCTTTCAGAATAAAAAGTCACCAGGACACCTTTTAACTCAGCACCTGGGCTGCATGAAATAGTGGAATTATAAATATGGGGAGGAGTGGATATGCCACTGCTTCCTCCTGTCCTGCTACAAACTATAGTTTAGACTTTTTTTCTTTTTAGAAAGCTTTTTTTCCCCCTTTTTTTCCCACTGTAGATGTCTCAGGGTAAAATAAAACACATTTTCCCCATGCTGAGGTGAGAGCTGTGATTTTTCCTGTCTCACAGCAGTGATTTTGAGACAGTTATAAAATTGCTCACTTGTTTTCATGTCAAACTGCACATTATCAGATCTTTTAAATTTCTGTGGTTTTAGTGACTTGAAATGTTTTGTTGTCTACAAAAATTGCCTCCTGTCTTTGTAAGTGCTTGGTTACAAAACATTTCCACTTCGGGGAAGATAACAGCTGCTACTGTAACTATGTGTGGCAGCTTCCTTGGCTGAATACAAAATAGATACTTTATTTAATATATTATTTAATTAGATATATTTTATTTATTTACAAATAAATTATTCTAGTTATCAAGGTATATGGTCCCAATGGGCTATCAAGCCTTTATAAATAGTGTATAAAGTAAAGTATAAAAAAGTATAAAGTGGAAAGTACTTCCTACTTGCTGCACATGTCCATATATTTGGAAGTAGGGAGAGAAGAAGTGTTTAAGGAATAAATGGCCATTTTTCCAAACATTCTATTTATCAAAGGATATGGTCTCAATAGGTTATCAAGCCTTTATAAAAATAGTATATAAAGTATTTCCTACTTGCTGCACATGTCCATATATTTGGAGGTAGGGAGAGAAGAAGTGTTTAAGGAATAAATGCCATTTTTCCAAGCATTCTAGTTATGTGCAGGTGTTTTGCCCATGCAGCTGGGTTATCCCATGCACAGTGAAAAGCTTGGGAATCTCTTGGACATGGAGAACATGAGTGACTGCTCCCCCCCATCATCTCCTTCCCACACCCCATTTGCTGGATGGGACAGCATGTCCCTAAAACACCCCATGCACATGTGGGAGGGGAATTAGAGGCTGGAGCAAACAGTGTTACTCACAAGGTGATGACTCTGGCAGGGAGGTGGGACTGGGAAGTGATGGCATCCCTGGCACCCGGCATGTGCCAGGACACGTCTGCTGCTCCATGCCAGAGTCAGGGCTGAGCTATGGCTCTGCTCATTGTCTCTTGGGTATGAGCCAGCTGGAAACTTCTTCTTCATGTGCTGCTTCAGGTATCACCAGGAAGAGCCCACGGACACCTCTCTCAGACCTCCAGGGAGTCAACACCATCAACGAGAGGAGCCCACGGTAAGGTCCTGCTTTTACCTTGGCATGGCAGGGATCTGGGATGAGTGAGAACTGTCTGTACCTAAAAATGGTTTTACTGACATTTCTCCTGTCTCTCCTATCAATCTTATTTCTCTTTGTTCTTTCTCTGCCGTGTGATTGGATCTAAACACCTTTCCTGACTAAACAGCAGGCAGGGAAATCAACTTCCCTGTGTCAAAGGCAGCAGTTGGTGGTGGTGGGTGTATGAGGGGGTAAGAAGCTTTAAAAAATGAATGAATGTGCCAATACCAAGGAAATAGTAATTTAAGGACAGGTTTGAGTGCAGAACTGCATACAGCATGTAGTGGCTCCAGACACCTTGGAATGTGGAAAACCTGGAAGTTATGGGGTTTGAGATGGTACTTTGTCAAGTGCTTGCATGTTTTCAGGGGGAAAAAAAGCACATTTGCTTCAAAATTGATTGATTTTTACAGTTTTTATGTACATTTTTATTTTTAAATCCTTCCTTGAAGTTTCTGGCCATTTAAGCAGCTACTGAATGAGACAAAGCTCTACACATGAGGTACAGGTCTGTGCCTCTTCTGCAAAGCCTTCTACATCCCCATTCCAGAATTAACTTGTTTGTGAAGCCAAAGTCTTCATTTCCAAGGCATTCCTGGGCACTGATCCTTTTCCCATCTATTCTTGTGCTATCCCTCCACACATCCCAGGAGATTTGATTTTTCCAATACCCCTCTAAAGGCATATGGTGCCTCTCTGCTTCCCTCTGAGCAGGTGTATGCTGGGGAAGGAAGTGATAGGAGCACCCTGAGCTCCTACAAGCATTGCTTGGAGCTGCAGATATCCAGGTGTGTCTTTATGGCTGCTCTGAGGTTAATGAGAAGCCCAGAACGAGTCAAGAGGAGTCTGAGCCTGTCTCCATTTAATGTGTCTGTTAAATCAATGCTTGCATCTCAGTGCCTTCCCTTCTACACAAAATTAAACATCCTTCGTGGATATTATGAAGGCTCATTTTTAATGGCTTTAATGCCAAATAGCCACAACAAAAATTAGATACACATTGTTCCTTTTTTTCTAGGGGAAGAAAAGTGGCTTCTTCTGCCTGGTTTTGTTCACCATGTGCTCTCTGAGTGCCATCAAGAATAGAATGTCCTTCTTCCTCCTAATTCCTCCCCTTAGAGAGGCAGTGGCACCCTACTGAAGAACTGAATGTTCTTACATCATTATAAGTCCATTTCAGTGGTTAGAGAAGATGAGATTTGCTTAAAGTGGTGGGATTGAATTCATAAATCTGTGCCACTTCTCAAGTTCAAGCAGAAATCCAACTAGTACAAGCAATGCCACCCTGTCCTGGGAAGGTGATGAAACCCTGGCTGTCCTCACCTCAGTCTTTGCCACCCTCCTTTCCTTTCTCATAATGCTGCAGGTGCTGGGGCTCTGATGGGTTGGGTTGTGACAACAGTCACACTTGAAGCAGGGAAGGTTGGTGTTTCCAGAGGTGACGTTCCCTGTTTCCAGCACCTCTGATTGTGCAAGTTTCCCTCAAGATAACGTAACATGAAACTTTGTCACTTTGGAGATCTTCCCTTGTAGATAAGGATTCTCTATCCAACCTTTGGCACATGAGGAACATCTGTGAACTGGGACAGGGCTTTTCTTGACTGCTCAACTCCAGCTTTGGAGGCACTTTAGTGTGGGAGCTGGGGCTGCCAACATTTTTTGTAGCTCAAAATATTTCAATTATCTCAGCAAAGAGATACATTGTAAAGGCAGGGAAGTTCCTCCTGACCCCGGCAAGGAGAAGGATGTGTTTATTTACTGTGGAGTTCAGTGTGTGGTCAGCTCTGGTGATGTGGCTTAACCCATGCCAGCACAGCAGACAAGTCAGCCTAAACAGCCAGAATTCAGGAACTGTGTTTTCCTTCCTCATCCTCAGCAGCTGTGTTCTACCAGTAGCCTCAATCTGAGCCTTTATTTGCAGAAAAAGTGCTTTTGGAGTCATCCTATCTCCTGTGTTTCTCCTGCTGTGGTGCCTCCATAGCACCACAGGGGGTCTGTGAGCTTTGCTTCCCTTGGGCATCATCAGCAATGGGTCCCCAAATGTCACCTTTGCCCCTTCCTTCTGGAAGTACAAACCAGCTGTCTCAAGATCTCCAAGGTCCAACCTGTGCTTTCAGAGTAGGCAGGTGATTTTGTTCCCTTTGATTGTAGCTACTGTTGATCTGGAAAGTCATGTCACACTTGGTGAATGTTGATAATTTCAGGCACTTGTTGAGCAAGAGGAGGTGAGCACAGGAGTGCAGTAACACATCTAGAAGAGAGATTGGCTTTAGCAGCTTCCCAGCAGATTGACTGGCAAGCAATTTATGGCTCCAAATTAAACAGGAATTGCTTTCAGAGCCATCTCATGATCATGTGGTTGCTGATAAGTCTGGTTGTGCATCCAACATAGAGGATAGCTCGGGGCCTGTTTCTAAAAGCAATTTTGAGGCATGACATCACTCAGGAAGTCGCTGTGTAGGGTTTAGGGAGCCAAGTGCTCTCCTCTGATCTCAGAATAAAAGTGGACGGGTGGTTTGCACATGCTGAGTGGGAAGCCAGGCTTCAGCAGAGTGTTCCAAGTGTCTTCCCCGGGTGCTGAGAAATGAAGGTCAGGCCATGCCTAACCAAAACCACTTGGGCAGGTTGGGATCCTGCTGGTTGGTGCTCACTAGTGACACTTTCATGTGCAGGAGTGTCTGAGCAGGTATTGGTCTGGAAACAGCTGGCTGGGCTCAGTGAGGTGATTGACCCCAAAGCAGCAAAAACCTGCATCTGTTGCCACGTGAACAGATCCATCCTAAAGTGTCCATAATGAACAGAAGATGACATTTAATCTCTTGGGTTTTTCAAAACCACGTGGCAGTTTCTAAGATTTTCCAGAGAGGTTAGCCAGGATTAATGGTGCTGTACATCCCAAAAGTGGCTGTTGAGCTTTAGTGGTTCCTGTCAACTGATGATTTTTTTTTTTCCCCCTGCAAACAGGAGGGTTTTGGTGGATGGTACCTGAGATGTAAAGAGAAGAAAGGTGAACAGGAGGGATCACTTGGATATTCAAGCTTCTCACTAACAAACTGTCAATGGAATGCTTAAGAAAGCAGGTCCTGGAGCACTTACCCAGGGGTTTTACTTTGCTGTGATTGATCCCTCCTTATAATAGTGGTCCATGTCAAAATGCTGATTCAATAGGATCAGGAAGGAATTTGGGAAGTGCTCAGATGAAGATGAGGCAGCGAGATAACGTTGCTCCAAGGATCTGGCTCCAGGCTTTGAGCTGGCTGAACATACAGCTTTACATCCTTTATTTTTTAATTTCCATGTGACACTTGAGATTTGCCTTTCCTCCAAATCAGGTCTTTAAGGCAAAGGACTGCCTTGTTGTCAGACCTCAGAAGTAGCCAGTGCCTAAGGCCATGTTTAAATCACCGTATCCTTCTGCATCCTCATGACCTGGTGAAGCAGCTCATTTCCTACCAATGGAAATTTTTTATCTATTTCTATTTTTATCATAGAAGCATGTTTTTTATCTCTTCCTAATGGTGTCTGGTGTTTCAGGGATGCCTTTGCAGTTGGCTGGAATGGCCGGATGGGGATGAGGCACAACAGGCTCACCAGCCCTGGCACCTTCCTGGACAAAGATGGGATATTCGTCAGCACAAGCAACAGCAAACTGCTGGAGAGGGCCCATGGCATCCTCATGTCAGTACCCAGGAAGGGTTCTGAGCTTTACTCCTAATGAGCAGCATGGGTAGCTAGGGGAATGTGAATAGCCAGGATGTAAAACTCTCAGGGTGCCAAGGAGACTTGGAGGTGTTTCCCAGTTGGGTCAAAGCAATTCCAGTACATTTGAAATGTCTGATTTTACTCATCTCATTCATTCAGAATGCCAGAAAAAGGGAAGAAGGAGAAGGAACAAACCTGCTGGTCACACTGAGATACAGCAATCACACTTTTAGCATCATATCAAAGTTTCCATTATAAATTATCTGGGCAGATGATGATGATTCACACTGCAGCCTCCTCAAAGGTTCAAGGAGCATCCCAGGGTGGCCCTGATGAGCATGAGGTTTGGAAATCAGGAGGCTGGTAAATCATTTTGTGACGTGGCTTCTTCCCAAATTCCCAGCATGCCATCATTTCCAGTGTAACCATTCCCATTAATTGGATCCATTCCTCTCAGTCTGCAATAGGCAGGGGCAGCCCCATTTCAGTGCCAGCTCCAGGCAACAGCTGCTCAGGGGGATTTGGAGGGGCTGGTTTCATAAACTCCTCTATTCCACAATTGTACTGTGGATTAACCTGAGCCATTTATTATCTCCCCAGGCGAAATAAGAACTTCAAAGCCAAACCCAGTCTCCCAAAGGTGAGTGAGAAGCAGCATTTTCCCCCCTGTGTTCTGTGGGTTAAGGCTGTAGCATAGTTATGCCATGCTGCTGGGTATGAAGAAGACCTTTGTGTCTACACCAAGACTTTGGTCAACTTAGCTCAGTTCAGGGCTCTTTAATCTATATAAACCCAAAGGATTTCAGCCCTGTTTTCTGTTGGGAGAGAGAGATATGAGCACTTACATCCTCCTTGGAACTGCTCTGGCTCCTTTTTCCTCCTCCTGAGAAGGAGTATGTACATGCTGGTGAAATCTAATAACTGAATCTCTAAACTAAAATGAGCAAGTAAGTGATGTAAGAGAGCTGGTACCTGATAGACAACAACCTTGTTACTTTCCCTCCTTCTTGTCTACATTTATTGTATTTTAAGAGATGCCAGGAGATCTGTTGTCCCTAGAAGAATAATGCTTTTTGTGGTCCTCACTGGTGCTGTATCTGTAATCAGGAGCAGAGCACCAGAGGCACCAGGAGAGGAGTAAACATTGTTTTTACACCTCTCTATGTCCATGTCCATCTTGCACCTGGAGTTGCAGCAATGCAATTAATCAATGAACATTAACAGTGAGGAGAATCATAGAATCATAGAATGGTTTGTGTTGGAAAGGACCTTAAAGGTCATCCACTTCTACCCCCTGGCTTGGGCAGGGTCACCTTCCTCCAGACCAGGTTGCTCCAAGCCCCTCCAACCTGGCTTTGGACACTTCCAGGGATGGGACAGCCACAGCTTGTCTGAGCAACCTGTGCCAGAGCCTGCCCCCCTCACAGGGAAGCCATCCCTCAGTGTTCCCTGGTGAGATTACTTCACTTAAGGAAGCCCTGTGAGGGTTAAAGAGAAATATAGCAGATGGTGTGATGGTAACATCTGGATTTTCTATGGATTTTCTCTTCTTCCACAGCACTTGCTGGATGTGAAGTCCCTCAAGCATCTCACGAACCTGACCTTGCACGACCGCATCACCAAATCCCTCCTCCACCTCCATAAGAAGAAAAAACCACCCAGCATCAGTGCCCAGTTCCAGGTGAGCCCTTTGCTTTGATGGAGGGAGGGGAATCACTTGCTCTAGGCACAGTCCTGCCCCATCCCCTGCACATTTAGGCCATGAATCCCACTGAGAGCTTGAGGGAACTGGGAGACACAGCAGGCATTTAAAGGGTGCAAATGGAGAGAAATAAGAGTGAGAAGGGGTAACATAGGGGATGACATGGTGGAGCAAGGTGACACATGAGGGTGAGTTGCAGAGGGAGATGTTGGTGCATCCTTGACCTCTGGTACCTCATATTGTGGTGCTTTCTCCCCAAAATCCAGAAACTGTGAAATCCCCAAATCATGTTTTTTACATGATTTATGCTTATCCAGCATAATCTGTTCTGAGACAGAATGGGAATTTTAATAGGGGTGGAAAAGTCAGAATCCTGCTGCGTTATCTCCAGAGGAGGGATTGATCTTGTGTTGTCAGTGCAGTTGCCTGTCAGCAATTCCTAGGGCTGGTGCAGAGAAAATAATCCTCCAAGGGCTTGGCAGTGCTGGGCTCACAGTTGGACTCAATGGTCTTAAAGGTGTTTTCCAACCTAAATGTGATTGTTCTATATGTGCATCACGTCTTGGAAACAGCTACAAGACATGCACAAGCAGGTGGTAATAATAGAAAGCAGCTTTTCAGTTGGAGTCTGGGTTCTAAGCAAGTCTGGGTTGGTTTTGACTTGTAATTTTCACTGCTTTGGGTTTGTTGTTTTTTTTTTTTTTTTTTTTTTGGAGATGTGATTTAGATTTAGAAAGTCTCTGTGTGTAGGTGTGGGTAAGATTAAATAATTTAAAATGTATGCACACACACGTGTATATATAATTAGCAGAATGAGCATCTGTACATTTATATATTTAGCCTTGTTTAATCTAATGGTATTCTTGTCAAAATTCACTCCTGAAGAGTTTAATTCATACCCATGGAGGGGTTGAAACAGGGATGTCTTGGAGTGAAAGGCCTTCCCAAAACCTATTTATGCTCCCAACAAAACTCTGAAAAGCCCCAGGTGGCACAATTGATTTTTTTTTTGTATATTTTCACAACACCTTCAAATCAAATACTCCTAATTTCATTGAGCACTTTTTAAAGAGAATGATTTCAAGGGACAAAGCAGCAGCATTGCCTTTTTAATCAAGAGCAAACTAATAAAATTGCAGTGCATGGAATTGGGTCACAGGCAGGAAACACAAATGTTTCCTATCATGGTTTTTTTTGCAGAGAAACACTGCTTTGTGTCTAATGCCTCAACACCAGGCTTGCAGCTGCTCCATCTCCTATGGATTTCCACTATCCCTGTACTTAGGGTCATCTATAAGGGAAATAGCTGCCTCAGAGTGTGCACTGAGGGATGCAGGATTCCCTGAGCAGGGATGGCTTTCATGGTGGAAAACTAAACCACCCATACCTAAAAAGGTAGAGCTCCCCTTTCAGCCACATGCAGGTGCCCTGGAGACAGGGATAGAACAGTTCCTGAAAGGCCAAGCACAGGTGGTGAGGAGTGGATGGCTGGAAAGTTTTGCTGGCAGAGGGACAAAGGAGACAGGTACAGGGTTAATCCAGCGACCTCACATGTCCTTTGAGGATTCCCGACCACCAGATGGCTGAGGCTGCCTGGACCATCTGCCTCACACAGGATGGCCCTGGGGGAATGGAAATGCACATCCCATTCCCCCATTTCCAGCACTGGAGCACTCTGCTTGCTGGGATTTTAGCAAAGGGGTTGTGTCCTTTGAGCACCCCCTTTCCCTCCCACTAGCCTGTGTAGGCACAGTGGGATGCTGCAGTATCACTGCTGATTGGAAGCTCCCAATAGGCTTCTTTTGTGTAAAAAGGAGTCATTTCAGATTTTAAGAAAACCAGGAGCATGCCAGCAGAGGTCTGCCAGGTCATGGCATTCCTGCTGCTCCCTGGGACAGGAGCAGTGATATTTGCATGAAGTTAATGTACAGAACACAGCTGCATCACATGTGTCTGGGATCTATCCCTTGCTCCTTCCAAAATCCTGGATGTGAATGAATTTCTCTGAACAAGAAAGGCTTCCCAAAAAGATGTCTTTGAAATAATCAGAAGGAAAAAAAGGGCTTCCTGTGAGCTGATCTGTGGGCAAAATGCCTCTTTCTTTGTAATAGCACACCAGTTTATTAACTCCTGTATTCCAAAATGTATACCTCTGCTTATAGTAAATGTGACAGAATATCCTTTGCATGACTGAGTTTTAAACTCTATTAAAATCAGGAGTAATCAACTCTGTAGCAGCTTACCTATGTAATGTTTGTACAATTAGAGATACCCAAAGTGTTTATAGGACATGGCAAAAAAATGTGGCTGAAGAGCATAGCCAGCACCAGTGGACCCAGCACACACTGGTTCTTAACCTGGTTTTATTCCAGGAGCTTGTGATTCATCCCAAAAAGTCAAAGGTTTGCAAGATGAAAGAGCATGACATCCCACTGGAGCAGCTGGCTGTAGAGTGATGCCAATGTAAATTCATTTTTATTGGAGAGACTTTTAATGATGATGAATAAATAAGGGGAAATAGAAAAATGGAACCAGGAACCCACTCAATTCTCAGTGATCCTTCAGTCAGAAACATGCCAGCATTGAAGCTCTTCTCTAAAAACAACTTCTGAAGTGTTCAGAATTGGCAGGCTTCAAAAATTATCGTGAATTCACAATTTTCCCTTGGCAAAACTTTCATTAAAAACAATTCATTTTTAAGCCAGCAGTAAAGTTTTGACAATTAAAAATCAGGAGTAAATTCTGCCTGGAGTCACTTTTGATAAAGGGAAATTTGATTTGTGTTTAAAAAACCTCAGTGGTTGTTTGGTGCCAGGTGTAAATTCTTGTCTTGGAGCTCCCACTCATGGTTGGAAGAGGTTTGTGGTGTGGAGTGGCATGAGAATTTGGGCTCCAGGGGAGCCAGAGATCTGAAAATCTAGCCCAGCATTATATTTATCTTTGGTTTCTTTGATGGGGGCAAAGACAAAACCAGCACAAGTTGCTTGTGCTAAAACACTTATTTGGGGGAATAATTTCCCATGTGCCTCATTTACTCATAATTAATTCAAATTTATATTGGTTTGTGATTTTAGCATTGGGATTTTCATTATCTGCTGTGGTCTCCTCTCCCTTCCCTGTTCTCCTCTGTTGCAGGCATCCCTCAACAAACTGATGGAGACCCTTGACCAAGCAGAGCCATATTTTGTCAAGTGCATCCGATCCAATGCCGAGAAGGTAAATGCCATCCTGTGAGAGTAATCCTGCTAGAAATCAGCTTGAGAATCTTTTGTCCAATTTCACAAGGAGTTAGATAGGAAACAGATCCTCAAATGGAGTTGGATTTAGAAGATTTGAGCAAGGGGAAGCATGGAGTTATCACTTGGGTGTCATTCTTGTTAAACTGAACTGGCTCTTATATTTGTAGAAACACATGTATGCAAATATAGTATTTTAATTTATATGAAAAGTATATTGGCTTTAATAAATTAATTTGACTGCTTTGAAGCTTCTGACCACCCATAAGAGAGATTTATAGAACCATGAATTCACTTGTGCTGGGTCTGAGCCCTAAAGCTTCCTTAAAATAGTTTCCATAAGTAAAAGCAGATACATTTAGAGTATACTACATTGATCACAATGACTCATATTTCTTAAATTTGACTTTACCTAATTGTGTCATGGACCAAGGACCCTCTGTTCAAAATGTAGAGATGCTTTGTGGATTAATCCTTCAGAGTTTTACCCAGGCATTTAAAGATACAGCCTTTTGTATTGGAGTTTATTTAGTTGCTTGACATCTTACCCGTTAACTGTGCCTTTGGGTGATCTCATTCAATTCAAATGCAAAAAAATCTTTTTTTTGTGGCTTTATTTCTCTAGTTAACTGTTTGAAATTCTCAGAAGCAAACAGGATTCAGTCCCAGTGGGATTAGTTCGGTTCCTGGGGACCCACATTCCCTCCCTCCTGCAGCATCACATTGTAGCATCGCTGACAATGTGTGTGTCCTGCACATGTGCTACATCTGCTGAACCCTTCACCCATCCATGCACTTAAAAGCTCCAGTGAAAGGAAATATTTGCTCATCCTTGGTCTGGTTTTCCCCCTGCAGCTGCCCCTGCGGTTCAACGACAGCCTGGTGCTCCGGCAGCTGCGCTACACGGGGATGCTGGAGACCGTGCGCATCCGCCAGTCGGGATACAGCTGCAAGTACTCCTTCCAGGTACACTACTGGGGCTTGGTGCTCCATCACCCACCTTTAGCAGCATTAGCAGAGTTGTCTGAGTGCTGCTGGTTCTTTTCTTACCAGGGTAATTACTTTCTAGTGGATGTAACAGGCTGTTCTCTACCTATGAGCCAATCTAGACTTCAGCGGGGGCAGTGAGCCCCCTGCACCATGATTTTTGAACAAAACCAATATTTTTTTGCAACATGGATTCCCTTTTGGGAAAAAAGCGTCTGATATGCACGTTCTCTTCTGCATCTGCAGTTACTGGGAGGAGTGCTCTGTTGTGTTGGCTGTGTCCCATCAGGAGGGTGATCAGCATCCTCTGAAGTGCTAGAGTTAGCCAGCTTTTCCTGTTTTCTTCTTTCCCATGTGTTTGCCAGGTTTTGTGTGCATGTCAGTCCTTTCATGCTGGTGCTGATTGGTTTCCTGCTAGCGGCTGCTTTGGGGCAGATGTCGTGTTCTGCACAGCAGCTGTTTAGAAAAAGAAAAATACTCCAAATTTTTTTGCTAGGAGCAGGGCTCCCAACCTTGCTTGGGAGGATCTATCCTGTTGTACCTTCTTCACTCTGAATCCTCACAGCAGTAACGGCTGGAGCATCTGAGAGATGTTTTGCAGATGTTGGTATCCTCCTTCCATCCTGGCCCTTGCTGGGGATGTGGAGCATTTATTTGCTTGGGATTGACCCTGTGGCTCCTGCAGAACCTCTCCTCCCACGCTGAAAAACATTTGAACCTTGCTGGATCCCTGCTTTGATGTCTTGCCCATCAAACCATAAATGTTGGATGAAATGTGGTGTTCCCCCGTGCATAAAATGTTATCTGTCCTGCTCACTCCAGAGGTCCCGTTTCATGTGGCCAGTGGAGCAAATCTGTAATTTATGGGAGAAAGAAGCAGCAGGACCCAACTAACCAAATCTTGGTGATGCTTTTTTTTTTTTCCTTCCAGGATTTTGTGAACCATTTCCATGTCCTTTTGCCACAAGGGATCAGCCCATCTAAGCACAATATCCATGATTTCTTCCAGAAGATAAAACTTGTTCCAGACAATTACCAAGTTGGAAGAACAATGGTAAATGTTCATCCTCAGCTCAGCCTTTAAGACACAGATACAACATTTGCCTGTATTTCTGTCTGATAAATTAATATCTATATATGGTTTTACTTAATGAAACTATTTTTCTTCTGTTTACCAAAAATCAATGATTTAAATGAAACTTGTAATATTATTAACTTAAAAGAGTAAGGAATAATATTGTTTTGTTATTGACTGTGATGAGACAGCCTCAAAAAAACTCATGTCCTCCAAAATCTCTGTGTGTGTGTATACTTAGCTTGATATGATGGTCCTCATTTTGCATTCCCTGATGGGAAAGCTCTGTAATTCAGAGCTTAGACAGTCACAGGCTGCTGCAAAACCTGTTAGAGGTGCCTTCACAAAAATCAGCTCCTCAACTTACCTGGGAGCATCCAGGACACAGAAACCAGGAAGATTAAATCATTTGCCTTGTGGTCTGGGAAGCTTTCCATGCTAGTGTTTTTTGGGTTGTTTTGGCCAGGTTTTCATGAAGGAGCAGGAGCGGCAGCTTCTGCAGGACCTGCTGCACCAGGAGGTGCTGCGGAGGATCACACTGCTGCAGCACTGGTTCCGCAGCCTGCTCTGCAGAAGGCAGTTCCTGAGCCTGCGGCATGCAGCCATCACCATACAGGTGGGTGCTGCTGTTGGGTTCCAAATTGGGAATGGGGGGAGCTAGAGAGGTTGCATGAAGGCAGCTGCTGTCCCATCTTGAACGAGGAGGGCAACAAGGCTAGTGAAGGGCTTGGAACACAAGCCTTATGAGGAATGTTTGAAGGAGCTGGGGTTGTTTAGCCAGGAGAAGAGGAGGCTTAGAGGTGACCTTATTGCTCTGTACAACTTCCTGAAGAGAGGCTGCAGACAGGTGGGGGTCAGTCTCTTCCAGCGGGCAGCAGCTGACAGAACCAGAGGGCACAGTCTCAAGCTACGTCAAGGAAGGTATAAGGTTGGATGTTAGGAAAAAATTTTTCACTGAAAGAATAAAAAAGTACTGAAACGCTCTTTCCAGAGAGGTGGTGGAATCACCATCTCTGGATGTGTTTAAGAAAAGGCTGGACATGGCACTTGGTGCTATAGTCTAGACTCTGAGTTGAGGTGTTAGGATATAGGTTGGACTCGATAATCTTAGAGGTCTCTTCCAACCTCATTATTCTGTGATTCTGTGATCTTCAAACAACACCCATTACAAGGAATCCCCTGCTGTGTTTGCAGAGATTTTGGCGTAGCTACCAGAGCCGAAAAAAAGGCAAACCCTCCCCAGACCCTGTGGCTCTCAGCAAAGCTGCTGTCATCCTGCAGACCCACTGGCGGGGCTTCGTGGAGCGGCGCAGGTTCCTGCAGATGCAGTTTGCTGCCCACCTGCTGCAGAGCTGCTGGCGGGAGCACGCCAGGCGCCGGCACGCTGCCGCCACCAGCATCCAGGCGGCCTGGCGGGGACACCGCAGCCGGCAGGCGTACGCAGCCCGCAGGAGCAGAGCCGTGTGCCTGCAGGCAGCCTGCCGCGGCTATCTGGCACGGCAAAGGTAACACTGATGGCCTCGGGTGAAGAGGAACGTGTTTTTTGGTGATGCTCACAGTGGGGGAAGGTGGTTGGTGGGAATCAGGGCACTACAGTGACTTACACAGCGCAGTGTCCCCTCATAGCATCCATGATCCTCTCCCGACCTGTCCTGGTCCTTCATTTGCCCACGCTTTCAGCTTTTTAGCTCGTGTCCTGCTCTTGGAATAAGCAGAGCCTATTTCAGGTTGGAGCACGTAGGCAGTGCAAAGCTAAGGCCGTAAATACTTGCAAGAGCTTTTTTTTTTCCCCTTGGCAGCAGCACCAGTATAAGTAGCCTATTTTTAACTCAGATTGCCTCACCAATCTGGTTGCTGCGCTGGCTCACAAGGACAAGGGATACTGGAGCCAGCTGCTGTGGAGGGCACAGGCTTTCCAGCCATGCCTTGGCTCGCTCACGGGGAGGCAGGTCACGATTCACTCTCCAGCAGTGCTGCCTGCAAGATGTGGAGCACGTTAACGTCGCTTGGAGCATTTGGGAGCTGCAGAGAGCTCTTGGTGCCAGGCACAAGTCCCTGCTAGTTGTTCCAGATGCAGTCCAGGCAGGATGGCGAAGATGGAGAAACGAAAGGGGTGTGATGGGTTAAGCTTTTCTGGCTCCAACAGCTTCTGAAGGAGCTAGACCAGGAATGGAGTCTGCATTCACTGCCATTGGCACAAGGGGAGCTTTCAGGTGCGTTGGGGCAGCCCTTCGGTAGCAGAGGTGGGAGAGAAGGAGAACGTTTAAAACTGAACATGCCTTACCTAGTCTTGCACTAGATGGCAAGGAGGGCTGCTTGAGATGCTGGTGGTGGTGAGGTGGTGGTGGTGGTAATAAGACACCACTAGTGCAGTGCCTTGAGTGGACACAGGGCTGAATATCCTGGTTTTCTGCTTTCTTCCAGGTTTAGAGCTTTGAAAGAGCAGCAGTTAAAAGAGATGCAGCTGGAGAATGGCCTGGCAGGTAGAGAAGAGGATGGGCTGGAAGCAGATGCTTTGGAAATTAAGGGCTCTGACCCATCCAAGTGGGAGGACAGCTCATTTGAAGAGCGAGTGAGAGCTGTAGAACAACACATATCACTGATGGAGAATAATAGAGTGAATCACATGGATCCACTGGATACTTCCATGTACAAAAGGCATGAGAGAGCCAGCAGCCAGAGTGGGATGGACGCCAAGGAGGAGATCATCGTGAGAGAGAGGCCCAAGTCTCTGGAGGATCTCAACCAGAAAAAAGTGGTTCGTGCAAAGAGGGAAAGCCGGAGGATGCGGGAGCTGGAGCAGGCGAAGTTCAGCTTGGAGCTGCTCAAGGTCCGTTCCACAGGCGGGCTGTCGCCTTCGGAGGAGCAGCTCTGGCCCACTGAGCTGGTGTCCGAGGCACTGCACTCCCCTCAGGGAACCCCTGAGAGCGAGAGCTCTCAAGGGAGCTTCGAGTTGTTAAGCAGTGAAGATACCTCAAATAATAAACTCGTTTCCTTAGTCTTAGACGATCATGATGAGCAGTCATTTTCCATGGACTCCCTGCCCAGCAGTCCCCAGGCTCAGCTGCAGGAGAAACCTTCCTGTGCAGCAGATGGGAACAGTGATTTGCCCAGGTGCAGACAGACCCCGGCAGACACAGTGCTGCCCAATAACCTCAGCAGGAAGGAGCGTGGCGTCAGTGGTGCCCAGAATGTTGTAAAGGCTCACCCAAGAGAAACCCTCCTTTCCAGCAACCTCCCGACTTTCTACGTTCCACCACAAGACAATGTGAAGATGATGGAGAATAACCTGAGGAATAAAGCAGTGGAAAAAGAGGAAAGGACAGTTATGTTCTCCAAGGCCAGGAAGGACTCTGAGTCAGACCAGGGCAAAGCCTTGGGAGAAGAAGAGGAAGAGGATAAACCGTCTACCAAGAGAGAGGAACGTGGGACAGTGACAGCAGCACAGGCCCTTTCTCCAGGTTCTGTCATCAAGAGACTGGAAAAGCTCAATGTGGAGAAGGAGGAACGGCAAAAGCAGCTGCAGCTGCAAAATGAGAGGGAGATGATGGAGCAGATTCGTCAGCAGAAGGAAATTCTGGAGAGACAACGCAAAGCCTTCGAGCAGCAAGGGAGGGTAGAGGTTTTGCAGAGGACAGAGCAGAGCAGAGTGAAGGACCCTTCCCTCAAACCAGCCAAAAAAGCAGACAGCCGGCCTCAGTCAGTGCTCATCCTGCACCCCCAGAGCAGAGGGGAGCACAGCCCCACCCCAGGCACAGCTCCAACCTCAGCAGTGGACATCAAGGGTCTCACTGTTGGCACCAGGGCAAGCTCTCCCGCCCACAGTGCCCCCAAGGACCGACCTGTCAGCATGTTTGTGGAGCAGAGAGAAGCTCTGGAGCCCCGCTGCCATTCCAAGCCAGCTCTGGACCCCAAGGACCACCCGGGCAGCCACTTTGCAAGGACAGAGCGCCTCCGGCAACCGCGGGTGCCCAACCAGGCCACTGAGGAGACCAGGGCAAGCTCCATGTTTTTCACTCCAAAAGACAATCCCTTCGGCCTCCAGTGAGTAAAGAGATGGTGGGCTTTCTCCTAGGCTTTCTCCATAGGCTTTCTCCATTGGCCTTTTCTTCTGCTAGGGACCTTTTTGTACAAAGGGTCCAGAACGTTGTTTCTGTAGTCTGCATATACCCCATAGGTAAACAAAGGGTTCTTGATCTTCTAGCAACAAGGAGACAGAGGTCAGAGGGAAAGGAGGAAGACCTGGAATATGATTTCTCAGTCTCTTACAATGTTATATATTCCAGGGGAGATAATCATGGACATTAACAGGTGAAGGGAGTCAATAAACCGGCTCAATACTGTTATTATTTACCCTACGTGAATGGGGATAGGAGTTTATTTCTCAAAGTAAAAAATGATTAATAAGTTCCTAGGATTTGGACTAGTTGGAATAGAAATGACTCAATGAGGCAAAAAATTTACCATAGAATTAATACATCCAACAAAGTCATGTGGATGCTCTGACCACTGCAGATGAAAAAATGCCAGCTCTCCAGAGGGAGTTTGGGAGTGAATGCTCTTTGGAGCCCATATCATTCACATATATAATTACACCTGTAATGGACTTAGTTGCTCAGCTCCAGTGCATTGCTTGACGTCTCCAGAGTCTGGAGATGGCAGCAAGATCTTGGGACAACTTTTGCTCCCACTTTACTGTGTTGCTTAAGGTGTCTTGCCTAATTTTGGGGTGGTTTTGGCCAAATAGGATACAAATCACCCCCCTCCTAAATTCTGCTACACCCTTTCCAAGGCAAAAGCTCCTGGTAAATGACTGTTGGTAACTCAAGGTACCTTGAAGTGTAGTAGTCTTGTGGTTTCTGTGCCATTATGACAGGAGAAGATTCCCATTGAATTTGCTTTTCCTGGTTCATGTGCAACATGAACATGCAACAGGAAGAAAGAGACATTAAAAATTTCTGTATTTTAATTTTTGCTCTGCAACAGAATAGTCACATTTGAGAATCCCAAAGTACAAAGGTACAATCCATAACCACCTTGCTGTATAAAGTTGACAGGCAGAATGTTTTCTCTTCTTGTCTTGTGGTATTAAGTCCAATTCTGAAGAATTCCAAGCAATTCCAAAACCCTGTGACCTCAGACTTGCAATTTAGTGTTGACTGCTTGGACTGTGTGCTCCCAGGAGCTGGGCTAGCATGGTGGGAAGGCTTTTGGGAGAGGATGAAAGATCTCTGTTCTGTTGTGTTTCAGCAGAGAGGCGAATCATCAGTGCCTTTCCAAGGGCGAACTAGCACGGAAACCGTTTAAGATGCCAGGGTCTGGCAGAGGCGAGGTGAGTTGTGACTTGTTTATTTTCTCTTTCATGAGAAGGAAAACATAAGTTATTGAAAAGGGGAAAACAACTTATTTTGCTAGTTTTCCCTCAAAAACTTCAAAGAAGTGAACTCTGAAGCACAGGGGCTGTTAGACCTGGGTAGGGAAGGGGAATATGACTGCACAGTAACCTCTACTCCTTCTCTTAAAATAAAAAGCCCTGTAGGAATAATTTGTAGCAGCTCTGGATAAAAGGATCCCGTGATCCTGATGGCAAACACTGTCCAACGCTGTCTTGTCTTGGTTTGGTTTAATGTCCGCTTGAGTAACACCCATGATTGTCCATTTTCACCGTCCTGTCTTAGTTTTTGTTCTTCCTGGTCCTTTGCTGTTTTCACTAGACATAATACTGCATCCCCTCCATGGGGTGCAGTGGCACTCAGACATGTCTTAAGGCTACATGGGTAGAGTCTCTTTTTTACTTTAAAACCCTTCTTTTCGTTTTGTTTTGTTTTGTTTTATACTTTGGTCAAGCAGGTGCCCAGACCGAGCCATAAAAAGAAAGCCCGCATGGCGCGGACGCGCTCCGATTTCTTGACTAGAGGTACTTTTGCTGATGGGGAGGGGGATACGGAGGAAGAGGATTACGATGGCAGTTTTGAGTTCCTTCTCTCCTCTGAGCACCCTCCTCACACCGAGGCAGCCCACCTGGGGCAGGCCTGTTACAGTGACTCCGAAATGGTAATTGTGTCCGATGTGACGGGGGAAATGAAACTGAGCGAGAGGGCGGAGCTGCGGGAGCCTTTCTTCGCTAACCTTAGCTGCACTCATCCCTCCACTGCTTCTTTTCCCACTCCCAAGGATGCTGTCGATGGGTAAATTTGGCAAACATAGCAGAAACAGAAAATCATGGAATCACAGATTCACAGAATGGTTTGGATTGGAAGTAACTTTAAATCTCAATTCCAACTCCCTACCATGGGCAGGGATACCCACTAAACCAGGGTGCTCAGAGCTCCATCCAAACTCTGTTTCTTGCTCTTGGGTTGATTAAACATCCACCACACTTCCCATAGTTTTCCTGGAGCATTACAACTTGTATTGCACAAATACCTGGTTTGGGGGCTTTAAACTCAATCCTCCCCTTGGAACCTTTTGATTTAAAAATATTTTACATCTGTAAAAAAAATGGAAGTAAATATTGTCCAAAAGCAACAGACAAAAAAAGTTATATAAATCCTGCAGCTTTTTTACTTTTGATTTTTTATCCTTAGCTACAATATCCAATGATTATTTGGTCCTCAATGATCAGAATGATGCCGGCAGACAGCAGCTTAGAGAAAGTTAAACCATGGAAATTGGACAATGAAAATGTAGTGAGAATGAAATAGTGGGTTTAAAACAAAGACAACCAACCTAAGTGTTTTTTCCAAGTGCAGTGATGAGTATCCTTTAGCAGGTCCAACATGAGCCAGCACAGTGGACTTTTGCATCTCGGGCTTAATCTCCCACCCACATAAGCTGCTTTTGGAAAATCACAAACTGAGAAGTTTCAGGAGTGGAAGAGGCCAACAGATTCCAACCTGATCATAATTTTTTTTCCCTAAGGTTGTGGAGATGTCCCCATAAGAGTGTGGAGAAACACCAGGAATCATGTCTTGCTGTGAGAGTTTGGGTGGAGTGCTGGTTAGGGCTGCCACACTCCCTCCAACTGCAGTACAGGATGTGGAGCTGAGTGTAAAATCAAAGAAAAGCATGAAACAAAAATACGGGGATTTATTTTGTGCTGCAGCATTGCTGTGAGTCTGGCAAACATCCAGTGAGATCCTAAAAGCTGCTTTTCCAAGAAAAGCAGGTGGCCAAGGAGGGCTTTTCATGACTTTTCTTTTAGCAGCTCTTTTCTTTAGCAGCCAGGATAATTTCCTTACTGGAAGAGAGCAGAGATTTACAAATTCCATATATATTTTTAAGCCTGCTCTTGATAAGATTGTTGGGGGCTTGAGACAGGAATACTCCAAACCTGATTGAAAGACACATCTCTAGGGACTGAGATAACCTGGCTGCACCTTTGTGCAAGTCCCTGCTTGTGGATTGGGAAAGGGAGAATTTTACGTATTCAAATGTACTTTTTACATAGAATTGTAGGAACTTCAGGTTGAAAAAGATCTCTGAGATTGCTGAGTCCAACCACAAACCCAGCACTGCCTTGTTCACCACCAAACCATGGCCCCCTGCTGTACCTGGAGTGCCTTGCTGTGCTCCTGGAGGCTGCCCACCTACAAAGGGAATTGTTGCTGTAGGAATCATTCCCTCTGGGATGTGAAAAGTGCTGTGCTGGTGCTTGGCAAGCTCCATCTTTGGGAGCATCCTGGGTCACTGCACTCCTTGGAAGTGCTCCTTGGGACTCTGCTCACCTGGTTTAACAGCTCTCACCGCATGCAAGTAGCAGTAGGTGCCACCTCTCTCCTGTCTCTGCTGTGTCCCTCTTCTCCTTTGCTCTGCAGCACTTGTTCTAACTGGTGCTCAGGACTTTCCCCCCTGGTGTGGTGAGCTCTGCTCTCTAGGCCAACGCTGCCCTGACGTCGTGTGCTGCGCGCTGCCTTCCATCTGTTTGTCCTGCCAATGTGTCCAGTGTTTCCATCTGTGTTTTGTATTGCAGGTTTGGGACCAGCCCTTGGGCATGGGGCTGTTTTGGGTCAGGATCATCACAAGTAGCAAAACTTAGAGACTGTTTATTCTTATTTATTAGCAGAGCCCAGTTGGGTGTTGTAGATGGCAGAGCAGCCTGTGGTAGAGCTGGACTGGTGCCTCTTGGGGTGTTTTGGGTACAAACACAAAGGCACAGAGGTTGATGTCTCTGCAGACCATTGGTTGTGTCCTGTGATAGTCACATGAAGGCGAGTCTGGCAGTGAATAGCTCCTTCACACAGCTCCTGCCTCCAGCTAGGACTTTCCAAAACAGCCTCTTTCCATGTCCTGCTCAGCAGCCAGTGCTGCTGGCTGGATGAAAGAGAGATCAAATGCAGCCCCATGGAGCTGAGCATATGATGGGGCACCAGCTGCGCTGCCTGCTTGGCCCATTTTTTTCTTGGTCATCAAATCACTGCTTGTGTATCCCAGCTGGTGAGTAGAGGCCTGCTGGAATCCAGTGCTCCTGACCCACGTTCAGAGCATCAAACACCCAGAGCATCTGCAGCCCCAGCTGAAACCCATGTGGCACCAGTACATGAGGTGGCTGCTGCAGGTACAGTTGACTCCCAGGTTCTTTAAGGATTAAGGGCTTCCTGACAAGACCAAGATACAAGTTTTTGGCTGGTGAATAGCCAAGGATTAATCTACCTTGCAACGAGACACAGGTGGGAGGAGCAGCTCCTGGCTGTTCGTGTCAGCACATGTTAACATCACTTTTATTTGGCACCTAAGCCTGGTGAGCTTTTCTGCAGCAGCTGCATTAAAGGAAAGCCTTGGCTAGAGGAATCACACCAGAAGTACCCTCTGGAAACATCCTTAGAGAGTGGGACCTGGATAACTAACCAGTCATTTTGCTCCACCCACCACACTAAAGCCATGAATTGACAAAAATGAGTCCAAGTACCTGCCATTAGCTGATCCCAAGTACAGCTGAAGAGCTAGCAATGAAGGAAGATCTCTTGTCCTAAGCTATTCAGAGAGAGCTTCAGGAAGTTTTTCTATGCAGCATACAGCACTGCTGCCTGCTGGGATAAGTCCCTTGACCATAGTTACCTTATGGGTGGGTGAAACACACAATAACACCCAGGTTATTTTTCCTCTGTCAGAGGAAAAATACTTGGTCCCTTCCTCATCCAGGAGACAACTTTAAACCCCCAGTTATTGCCATTTGCCCTCATGGTGCTTTGTGGTGTTCTCTAGCAGGGTATTTTCTGGTGCAGATGCTCATCTCGACATCTGAGAAGGTTTCCCATCCCTTCCCTTCAGAATTTCCTGGCAGAGAACTGCAAACAGAAGGATCTTGTGCCAAAAATGCCTTTTAGTCTTTTTTTACTAAAGCTGGAAACTCAAAAGGTTGAAATTACTCAAGAAAAAAAAAAAAAAAAACATATTTTGGGGGCAAGTATTTAACAGATCATTTTTAAAACAAGTAGTAGTTTTGGGCTGGATGGAGATCAGTTTTATAGGTTTTGAATTGCTTTTTTCCCAGTATCCATCCACAATTTCTGTGTGATCATCACCTGGATGTAAGAATGGCAGGAACAAAATCTCTTTCATGGTTTAGGCAGTTTCTGACTTTCCCAGTGGTAATTTTGCTTTACATGCTGCCATCTCCTGGCTGGAAGAGATGTTAGTCTGGGGGACAGGGGAATAAAACATAGAAAAAGAGTAAACATGGCAAATGTGACCCCCCTCCCCTTGCAGCCTACTTCTTATAGAATTTTACTTAAATATTTTAACAAAAGTAAAATAATTGCTTTAAAACATGGAGCATTCAGTTGAGAAATTGAGGTGATAGGAAAGCTACAGGAGGTATTTGGCCATCATCTTCCAAATCCTTTCATACAACCTGATTCTCCACTTTCCTCATGCTGAAAGTTTCTCCTCCAGGAGCCCAGCTCCCAGATCACAGCTGCAATCGGAAAGTAGAACAAAAATTTAGGTATTTTTTAAGTATGGCAAGTCTATTTCTGAGCTACTTCATGGGATCCTGTTAGGTGTAATTACTGCAAATTCATCCCACCCTTAAAAATGATCCAAGGGCATTTTAAATGGTGGCAAAGGTGGAGATATTTCCTGTTAAAGTTGCAAAATATCTCCATTAAAGGGTTCCTTTTGGTGTGCCCTTGGCACAAAGACTTTGGTCTTTTCTGTAAAGTGCTCAGCAAGAGTTGGAGTAGGAACTTCTGCTGGGACAGATCCAGGTGGTTGAAGGTTCCCTGGGGGAATCACTTCACTGTGGCTGATGGGACACTGGGTGAGAGCTGAAATGTCTGGATGAAGATGGTGGACAAGCTGTGCAGGCTGAGCAGTAAGGACCCATGGCTTGGTGCATCACGGATTGCTCAAGGAAAAGGAAGGTTGGACCTGGTTGGAGAGTTGGAACAAGGGAAATGCTTCTCTTTATTAGGAGTCATTAAAATATTTCTCTAGGGGCTCATCAGGACTGTAGGTTTTCACCTGTCAGCAAATAAAAATAAAGATGTAGGAGATGAAGTAGCTGATTTTTGATAGGGGAAAAGAAATTATCTGCTATCTCAAGAGCTGGCTTATTTTTAAATGCTTCATGTTGGAATCGTTTCAGACCGTGCAGCGATTCACCTCCGGGGAAGGCCAGGCCAAACTGCACAAAACCATGTCCCAGGGGGAGATTGGGAAGCTGGTGGCCACACAGAAGAGTCTGGTTCCAGATGGGAGGTAGGAATCATGGCTGGAGATGGCTAAGTCCTTCCTGTGTCCCTCTTGCTCTCCAACACCTTATTGATCCACCCAGGCTCCTTTGGAGCTCCACCTGCAGCCTGAGTTACCCATGCCACCTTTTCTACGTGACCATGGACAGGCCCAATTAGGTCTGGCTCACACAACAATGAAGTTTTGGTGATATGGGCCACATGTCCTGTCCCAAACCACCCAATCCCATGCATGAAACTGAAGTTTCTCACCTTTGCTGAGGATGAGTAGCCACGTTTCCCTGGTAGAAATCGTGTGGATTTATCTCCTCGGGAAGGTCCAGAAGATTGAGACAGTTTTGGGTAGAAAGGCCTTTCCAAGTTAAAACAATTCCTCTTTCCATGACTTATTTCCAGGCCTCAACGAGCCAAGATGAGATTTTGGGTGAAGGGAAAGCAAGGGGAAAAGAAGACCCCCCGGGAGAAGCTCGCTACCCAGTCTGAGCTGCTGGAGCTGTATGCAGAAGAGGAGGCCCCTGGCAGGGAGGCCATTCCTGGCTTGCAGCTTGGTGAAGGTACATGGTGGGGGGACACGGGACCAGTTGTAAGGAGAGAGAAACTGGGTTGGGAAACTGGAATATGTCCATGCTGCTTCATGTCTCTTAGTTCATGGCTGGTGTCAAGCCAGAGCGATGGCAAGTAGGTTAGAGGGTGGGATCCATAGCAGATCTCAGGGAATTCCATGTCACTAATCCTTCCAGCCACCATCTGGACATGGACAGATGTTTCCTCTCTTGAGGGAGGAAATAACCTAACAAGGCAGAAATGACATTTAATCTTCCTGTGAGTTCTGCACTGTGCTTTTCTCCTCCACAGGTTTATTCCAATGCCCATCTCCCTGTTTTAATGTCACAATTATTTTTCACCTACCCCTGAATCTCCTCCCCCCTTTTCATTTATCACCAGCAGAGTTGGGTCCTCATCACCTGACGCCCCCGCGGAGTCCTGAGCTGTCGGGCATCTACCGGCGGGAATTTAAGGAGAACAAGGAGCCCTCTCCCAAAGTGAAGCGCAAGCGCAGCGTCAAGATCAGCAACGTGGCTCTGGAGCCTGTGCAGTGGCAGAATGACTCCCTGCAGATCATAACCAGTGCCAGTGACCTGAAGAGCATGGATGAGTTTCTCCTGAAAAAGGTAACTCCTGCCCTCGCTGCTCCACACATCAGCACAGAGATCCAGGAGCAGACGGAGGCAATAAAGCAATAAAGTGAAAACCATCCTGTGGGTAGCTGTAGTAATGCTAATAATTCATCTAAGGGTGTCAGGTCAGGTCTAGAGAAGTTTCTGGTTTTCATGCAGGAGAAACCACCTGGTGATCGTGGTGGTGCAGCTGCTTCTTAGTGCTGCTTCATCTCACGCCAGCTCTGCTGCTCCAAAAGAGACATGGGTGCAAAAAAACCCCCTTGTTTTCCCAGATGAATGAACTGGACAATGAGGATAGCAAGAAGGACACGCTGGTGGATGTCGTGTTCAAGAAAGCACTGAAGGAATTCCGACAAAACATCTTCAGCTTTTACTCCTCGGCGTTGGCGGTGAGTGACCAGGTGATGGGTGGGACTTCCACCTTCAGGAGAAATGGGATATTCTAGGTCCTGGTGGTACAAGTGTTGCCAAGCCCTCCATTTCTGGTTTGCTCATCCCAAGGAATGGATGTGCTTCCTTTGTATTCGGTCCCATGATTAAATTTGGACTAACTCTTCTTCATGAGCCAGCTCTCAGGATATATTGGGTGTAGATTCCTGATCCTCATTTCAGCTTTGCTCCCAGTCAAAGGGGAGATGACAAAAAGGCAATCAACTCCACTTTGTCACCCAGTGTGCCTGGAAACATTTGTGTTACCTTTGCTAGTCATGGAGATGACTTTTTCCTTCTCTTTATCATACTTGGACTTTCCCCAAGCAGCTGGAAGTCGATGATGCTGAAGTAATTTTCTGGAGAAGAAAAGTTCTCCAGAAAAATCAGGGCTGTATAAAAATCAATTTTCTTTTTGCTTCTGTTTCTTTAAAAGATGGATGATGGGAAAAGCATCCGCTACAAGGACCTCTACGCCTTATTCGAGCAGATTCTGGAGAAGACCATGAGGCATGAGCAGAGGGACTGGAGCGAGTCTCCAGTTAAAGTCTGGGTCAATACCTTCAAAGTCTTCCTGGATGAATACATGATAGAGTACAAACCCCTGGACTACACTGTGGGGAAGGTACTCAGCACTTTTCTTAAACCCCCTTGAAGGTTTGGGAACAATCTTTCTGTGGGGTTGTGACTCTGTAGACACCTGTTGTCTTCTCTGCTTTAAGCTGAGCTGGACAAGGCAAGGTGTGGCTCACTGGTTGTGTGTCACTGGGCTCAGCCAACCCCAGAACACACTGGGCTGAGCTGGACTTGCCAATGCCAAGGATTAGATGCTATTTCCAGGGCACAGCTGCAACCAACTGTGGATGGTTGGAAAGGCAGCTTGTGGTGCTTCTTTAATTCTGGGGGGTTTGTTCAAGCTTTGAAGGACACCCTCTCAGGTCTCCTGACCACTTGCCAGGTGACTATACACATCACCATGGGTTGGCTGAGCATAATGTTCCCCTGGGTCACTGCTGGTAGTGTTAGAGCTGGAGCAGCAGCTACTCCCAGCTCCAAGATGAAGACAGGAAGAGCTGTCCAGGGAAATTCCAAAAGTGAAGTGATCCATAGGAGAGTTTTCTAGAGTGACTCTTCTGGGGCTGTGATTCTCCAGGTGCACTGGAGGATAGGGCTGGAAGACACTGGACAATTTTAGATATGAGCCCTCTGTACTCTTTACCTGGCAAAATTGCCCAAAAATTGAGTTAAATCTCTTTCCCTCATCAGGTGCCAAAAACTGAACGAAAAAAGAGAAGGAAAAAGGAAGCTGATGTGGTGAGTTAAACCTACACATTAAAAAACCAATGTTCCTGAGGCCAGAATGTCAAGAGACTAGCTTGTGACACATCCTGGTCTGAGATCTGAACATCAGCCCTGGAAGGACATGTTAGAAAGATGTTTGAGGTGGATTTGCTTTGCTTGATCAAGGGTTTCTTAGGTTGGCTCTGAAAACACATCCCTTATCAGCCCAGATGTACATGTAGTGTCAAAGGTGGTTAGAAAGGGGCTGAGAGCAAAATAATCTTGCTCCAGCTTTCTGCATAAGTTTATCCTATGTGTTTTACATCTTCAGGATCAGACAGGAGGACATTACATCTCATATTTTCCTAGTGGATATGGTGGTACTAGGAATGGTGCAGGTGCAGAGCCAAAAAAAAGAGTCAAAACAGATGCACAGAAAACTTTCTTAACATTAAGAAGTTGACCAAGCTCAGTCAAAGAGTTTCCAACCTGCTTCCATGATGGTTCGGTTCCCCTAAAAGATGGATGTTGGTTTGGGTTGTCTGTGGGGTTGCTGGGCTGAAAAGGAAACAAAACCATCAAATAAAAGCAAGAGCTTTTTTAAAATTGAATAGCTATCTGTGCTCATCTCTCCACTTTGCAGCAGGCTGAGCACTAGCTCCCTTTTCTCACCACCCAACCTTTATCCTCCAGGTGGAAGAGCACAATGGTCACATTTTCAAGGCTACCCAATACAGCATCCCAACATACTGTGAATATTGTTCCTCCTTGATCTGGATCATGGACAGGGCTTCTGTTTGTAAATGTAAGCATCCTTTCTTTTATGCTTTTCTTATGCTTCTATCACAGTGATGAGTTGGGGATTTTGAAATGTGTTTACTGCTGTTTCCTCCAACCCCATGCTTAAATAATTTTTACTTTTTTAACACCTGAAGAGTTTTAGGGACAGGTCTTAAAGTTTTTGAAGTCAACTAGTAGGTCCATCCCAGCAGTCCTTCCTGACCTTGACAAACTCATTGGCTTTGCCTGTTTGACCTCCAGGCATGTGAATTTTTGGGGACATAAGAAAATGGAGGAGGGATGATGGAAATGCCTGATCCATCTCTTCTTAGAAAAACCCAAGAGCTGAATCAACATTTTCCATCATCCCTCCTCCATTTCTGTGATTAGGTTGGTAGCATCAGCCCTGGAGCATTTCAGGCCCAGGGCAGGAAGAATACAAAGGAGATGCCATTTCCAGTCTCTGAGGGTGTCTGTGTCTGATAGCTCAGAACAACTCATGGATTATAATCTGAGTTGATCTGTTTTGGGGGAGGGTTTAATGTTTCACAGGTGTAAATATGGCACCTTTAATTTTGAAGACTTCGTTATTTTTGTTTGAGTGGATCTAATGCAGACTTGGCCCCTGGAAACTGCAAATCCAACATTCTTTTGACTTGATAGTTCTCAGAAGTGCTGCTCAATTCACATGAATTCCTGTTTCTCCAGCAATGTGACTTTTGGGATAATTAAACACTCCTTTTTTCCATTGCAGTATGTAAATATGCTTGTCACAAGAAATGCTGTCTTAAAACCACGACCAAGTGCTCCAAAAAGGTAAATGTCTCTCATTGCTTTGCTTTCATTAAATACCTTGAGACAATGATCCCAAGTTGGTATAAAAATTATTGGAGGTGCAAAGCTTGATAGAATGCTGGAAATAACCCTCCTTTCAGCAGGAACTTTGACAGAGATTCCCAAGGTCTCTCCAGCCAGAATTCTGTAGATATTTTGGGAACTACACAGGGATGAGTCACTGTAGATCTGCCCAGTCACACAGCAAATGTTGCAGTGTCATTCCCTGCCTTGTAACTACACAGAATAATAGGAATTTCCCTAGATTTGTAGCTTTTAAGGATTTTGAAATGTGGGGTTATTCTTGGAAATACAGGCTTTTCCTCACACCGATGGTCCTTGCTTGCTACAGCTGAGTGAGGAAGGGCAGGTGGAGGATATTCACTGCCCTCTTCAGAGGGGAATTAAATATTGTTTACTGGATTTAAGGGTATGGGGAACAGGGAATGAGTGCAGCGGGTCATCCCAGCTAAAAATGAATCATCAAGATTTGTTGGGGATTTTTTAAATAGCGTATTTTTTGCCCAAAAGAAGGAAATAGAGTCAGGATAATAATGAATGGAAAGTTTTATCAGCTCCCTGGGAGGCTTCTCAGGGGAGAACAACCTCCATAATACACAGCCCCCAGAAAGCTACATGAGTCCATTTTCCCCAAGGAATAATCTGACTATATACATATACAGAATACACATTTCTGGCCACATCCTGTATTGCAACCCGAGACACCAGGTTAGCATTGCAAGACCTGTGTGCTGTCCTGTCCTCCTTCATTAGACTCACACCTCTCCTGGATCTGCCAAAGGGCTCTGAATAATCGGATCCAAAGCTGCAGCAGCATTGCAGGGCAGAAGGATTCCAATGCCTTTTTCCCTTTTCCTGTGCAGCACGACCCCGAGCTGTCCCCGCGGCAGTTCGGCGTGGAGCTGTCCCGGCTGACCAGCGAGGAGCGCGCGGTGCCGCTGCTGGTGGAGAAGCTCATCAACTACATCGAAATGCACGGGCTCTACACTGAGGGCATCTACAGGAAATCTGGCTCCACCAACAAGATCAAGGAGCTGCGGCAAGGCCTCGATACGGGTAAGAGGAGGGGGGGAAAGATCCGACATGGGGAGGAAAATCTCTGCAGCAGCAAAGTTGGGTGGGGGGAAGGAGGAATGCTTCAGCATTGCTGGCTCTGGGCTGTGCAAGGAATGATTTCACACTAGGAGCCGTAACTCAGGTCACCAACTCATGAGGTTCTTGGGAGCAATCCACAAAAAAGTCATTCTAATTGAGCCTTACTTACATCCTAGCAATCAGTAAGAAAAGAAATCCTGGTCCCACCTGTAGTTATTTGCCCTGGAAATGTATTTCTCTCTAATTTTACCATGTGGAGCTAAAATCGGGTGCTGGATTTGTTGCCATTAAAGGCATGTAAACATTTTTTATTTTAGAATACTTTATGACTGAACAGTTTGGGTTGGAAGGGACCTTTAAAGGTCACCTTGTCCAGCCTTGGGCTTGGTATTGATTATTGTCTCTTGTTCTTTCCCTTCTTGTTCCATGTGGTGCCAAACCCAGACATCGATAACGTGAATTTAGACGACTATAACATCCACGTCATTGCCAGCGTGTTCAAGCAGTGGCTCCGAGATCTGCCCAACCCCCTCATGACCTTTGAGCTCTACGAGGAGTTCCTGCGGGTGATGGGTGAGGAGCTTCCCTCACTATCCCATTCCCTTGTGTCCTGGTTTGAAGGACAGGTGTCTGCCAATAAAGGCAGAAGCTTCTCTTTGAAATGGAGAATGTAAACCCCTTCCCTCCAAATTATTATAATTTTGAAATTAAGAGGCTCTCAGGCAAAGATATGGGAATTAGCAATAACAGTTCTTTACTAGGAAAATTAAAATAGAAATGCAGTATTACAAAGAACAATCCCAACACTGACAGAGGCAGAATCCAAGCTGACACCCCATCAGTCAGTCAGGGTGTTGGCAGCAGTGCCATTCAATGGTGGCTGCATCCTGCTACAGTGGCAGATGTGGTTCAGCTGGAGCAGTGCTCCTGTAGAAGGTGCAGTTTTCCTCTGAAGGCCCAGGGATGATGTGGAAAGGTCTGGCTTTCCTCTGGAATCCAGTGGAAAGAAGGTACCTTGGTGTCCAAAATGTCAGTTTTTATCTGGGTAGGAAAGGCTTGGCTGCTCCCCCTGGCTGGAGCATCTTGCAGTGGGGTGATGGAATTTTATCAGCCATGCAGTGGGACTGAATGGGCCAGCAGCAGATGATCTCTTCCTGGAGGGAGGATGGGCTGTGGCAAAGATAAAGATGATTGCCCCAGCTGGTTTAAAGCTGGCCCATGAGCAAATAATGTGTGCCAGGAGATCAGGGTCACTGCCCCACCTGGGTTCAGCAGATGGTGACAGAACTCACATTGCTGGCCACATCCTGTACTGCAACCCAAGACACCTTGGTAGGAGGGAAATGGTGGCCACTTTTAGCATCAAACTTTTAATTCATTCTTTGGTTGGTTTTGCCAAACTGTATGTACCTGATTTCAAAGTCTGATTTTTTGGCTATAAAGGGTTTTTTATGCAAAACCTCAGGCAATTTGGTATCAGTTTGGTGGCTTTTGCATCATGATTCAGCTAATTTCAGCCCCAAAGTTCCATCTTTTAAGTAGTAAATTTAAGTGTTAAGAATGTAGTAATACTAAACAAGTCTAGGCCACAGTGACATGTCTAAACAAGTCTAGGCCATAGTCTGTATCATATGCACCAACCAAACTATATTTAACTGTTTTTCTCCATATTTCACTGCCTAGTTGTTTTTCTGCGTATTTTGCTGTTTCTTCACTTTATAACAAGTGCACAAAATGAGCCATTTTTAAGTGTTTTTCTGCAACTTGTTAAAACCCTCCAAAGCCACTAAAATATAAATTGTGCTAAATCGAGAGAAGGAGCTAAAAAACAAAATACCAGAATTTAAAGACCCAAAATAAAGGTAGGTGACAAAGTTCTAAGCAGTGACCTGAAAGGCTCGTGCAAGGCACGTAAACAGCATAAAAGCACCAATGCATAATCACGTGAACAGTAGTCTTAAAATGTATAATTAAAACTACAAAAATAAACAATAAATCAGCTTCTGCTTAATCATATTAATTTACTCTAAAAAAGTCCTTTTTCTCCCACATAAGAAGTACCATTTTAAACAGGAGGAGGGAGTAGAAGGTGCCCCTAAACACTGGTGGTTTCTCCACAGGCCTCCAGGAGAGGAAGGAGACTGTGCGTGGGGTGTACTCAGTCATTGACCAGCTCTCCCGCACCCACCTCAGCACCCTGGAGCGCCTCATCTTCCACCTGGTCAGGTATGGGGGGCCTGGGCAGCTTTGGACAAAGGCAGGATGCTCAGGCATCCTTCCCCCAGAATGGCTGAGGCTTTTGCATCTGCCGTGTCTCCCAGGAGGTGGCCACAGAGCTGTTTCTCCAAGGGATGTGTTGATGAGTGACCTCTGCTGTGCTCTGGTCACTTTTAGTTCCTACAGCTCTGTCGTGCTTCTCAGCACTGCAGGAGCATGCTTTTGGGTGGAAAGGGCTGGTTGTTGCCTTGGGAATATCTGAGATGTCTCAAAGCAACATTGCACCACAGAAATATCATCCCATCTCTTCATCCATGACCACATGCAGGAGGTACAGTGGAGCGCCTCCACCTCTGACTTCTCTCTTCATCCCTGTTTTTCCAGGATTGCCCTGCAAGAAGAGACCAACCGCATGTCAGCCAACGCCCTGGCCATTGTGTTTGCTCCCTGCATCCTCCGCTGCCCCGACACCACAGACCCACTACAGAGCGTGCAGGACATCAGCAAAACCACCACGTAAGAGCCTGGGGCTGCCTGGGCCAGCTCCAGCACTGCAGCACTGCTCACGTCCTGGTAACCTCTAGGATGGTCACATGGATAAAAAACTGAGAGCTTTGGCGGCAAGGGATGAACACATAGTAATTTATGCATCTAAATGCAAATAAATGCATCTGCATGAAGATATTTCAAATCTTCTAAATCCCTAAGAAGTTGTTAAATGAGGATTTTTGAGTGATGGAGGATTCCCAAGAGTGGAAAAGCTTCTGTTCCTGCCTGGCAGGAAACTGTGGAGCTTGTGCTGACATGGTTTTATAGTTAATTTTTGGCAAGCAGATCTTGATGCTTACTTGATTTTGGCTCATTTAGTGGAGGAGGTGAGTTGTTTGGTCTGCAGCAATAGTAATAGTAATGTACTTAGATTTATTTATGGTGTTTGCCATAACTGAAAAGGTGTTGCAGAGAAAAAGTGAAGCACTTGCCCAGACTCAGTTTGGCTCATACTAAATAGGTTTTAAAATAGAGACTGGAGTCAATTACAATAATGAAAACCCTGCAGTGAAGGGCTGGGCTGCTGAAAGAGGTGGTTTTACCTCCAGTAGGTATTAAAATTGTAGAAGACCAGAACATGTTTTGTGATCCAGCTGGCAGGAGCACCTGTCCTTTAACAGGATTTCATTGTAGCTTCTGCCTCATACTTCAGTTCCAGCACATCCTCTCATTTTATTACAAGGAAAGGACTATTTTTTTCCCCAAACACCCTCCTGACAGCATTAAACAGTCAGCCCAGTTACACAAGCTGCTGCAGAGTTACTGCATGCAAATGAGTTGTAATCAGCCTGCCTTCTCCAGGTTTGTATTCCACCACTCCGTCTTCCAAGGGGGGTGAATTTCTCTGGTGGGGTCCTTGGTGATCTTTAATATCTCTAGGCTGTTCCTCAATCCATCCCTAGCCCATAATCACTCTTTTTAGGAAAATTCTCACTACCCTCTGACTTCCAGCTGGAGCTTTCACCTCTGTGCTCTTCCATCAGGGCAGATCTTCAAAATAATTCTTTCCTTGTAATGAAATGAGAGGATGTGCTGGAACTAAGGGAGAAGCTACCAGGAAATCCTGTAGAAGGGCAAGCCAAGACAAGACAGAGCAGCTCAGATGAAGTGGCTTCCTCTTCCCATTTTGTCTTCTTTTGGGTTTTTTCTCCCTTAGTTGCGTGGAATTAATTGTCATTGAGCAGATGAACAAGTACAAGGCTCGGCTCAAAGACATCAACAGCCTGGAGTTTGCAGAGAACAAAGCCAAGAGTCGCCTGTCCTTGATCCGCAGATCTATGGTGAGATGCCAAAGCCCTCTCTGTCCTCTCCTGTCCTCTCCTTGCCCCTGAAGCCACCCTACCTTATCTTCTCCTGCTTATCCCAGCCTCCCAAACCTCTCGCAAACTCCTACACCATCTCCACCAGGACAGGGACCCTCAGCCCCGTGGTGGCTCCTCACCTTTGCAGGGAGTCATAGCAAAGCACCAGGAGGTGGGAACAGTCCATGGAAACATTGTCGCTCCTGCTCAGATGTTCCTGATCAGCACTTCCACCTTCATTTGAGCTTGTTTGGTCCTGAGTTGAGTCAAACCTTTCAGTGACCAGCTCAACATCACCCCATGGGTGACCTGGATCATTGTTTTTCGTGCTCAGTCACATTACCTGGACCCAAAATGAATTCCCCAAGGGGTCTCCCTGCTCCTACACTGCCTTTTTGGGAGCCTCAAACCCATCTCATTGAGCTTCCACGCTTGCAGCCTGCAGGCTGCAGATGCACCTGTCATTGGCTTGTTGGGCTGCGGGAGAGGGACAGACCTGGCACAGCACCATCAGCGCAGGCTTGGGCTGAGGAGCCAAGCAGCCCCTCTGCTTACACCTGCCCCCTGTGATCCTCAGGGACACATTGCTTCTGCTTTTTGGGGATGAAATCCAAGCAGGGGCTGACCAAGATTGTGGAGCTGGTGCTGCAGAGCTACACCCACTCATCTCAGTTAACTGGAAAAACCTCAAACTGAGCAAGCGGGTGTTTGGAGGGGCGGCGGCATGCGCACTCTAACCTTCTGCTTTCCTTTTCATCTCCTCTCTAATCCAGAAGCCCGTACTAATTGCAGTTAGATTTATGAGCATAACCCGCAGTTCAATCCCGGTATGTATCAGCGGCACTGCCGCACCCTCGTTGTGTGTCACCGTGCTCATTCCAGCTCTGTCCCACTGGCCATTGTCCGTGACCTGCTGGTCCCGCCGCTCTCAGAGCCGCCGTTCCTCCAGCAGGGCACAGCAGTCTGGGGCTGGCCCTCGGCCATCCCTGCACGCAGCTCCTCAGAAATACGCTGCCCATCCCTTTTCCCTTCCTACTTACTTTCATTTTCTATTTTATTTTCTTTTTCCATCCTGTGCTTCCCTCTTTTTTACTTTGCTTGACTCATCCCTTCCCTTCCCACCTTAATTCCTCCTTGCTCAGCATCAAGTTGCTTTCACAGCTCGCTGTTTCTGAGGATGGTGAATACAATTCTCAGCTTGGATGCCTTGGAGATCTTGAGGCATCCAAAGGTCTCCTCCACCTTCTTGGAGGAGGAGCACCACCACCCTGAACACAAAGTCAGGACACCCAGGTTTGAATGAGGAGGAATCTAAAGTCCTGTATTCCCCTACTCCATTCCAGCTTGATTTTGAGTTCTGTGAGATTGTGACAGGCAAGAAAAGTACCTGCAGGATTTTGGGAATGCTCATAGGGCTGTTTCCTTTCCTAATAGGCTGATCCCACAATGAAAATTCCCTCAGGTTTCCCCCATTCTTCTATATCCATGAGTGTCAGAAGGTGGAGGAGAGCAAAATTTGAGCTCTGCTCCCCTGAGTACAGCATTTCTCAGGTGCTTAAGTCCACAAGCCAGTGGGATCTTTGAGATCTTGGGGCTTTTGGCTAATAGGATTCAGGGAGCTGTGCTTCAGCTCAGGAGCCCACGTGAAAAATGTCATCAGAAGAACACCAGGGCACAGGAGAGGCTTTGCTGACAAAGAAAGATTTCTGAGATGTGGCGTTAAAAGATGAAAGGCCTAAAATGGAGGAAAACTGGCTTTTAAAGTGAAAAAGGGAGGATCCTTTATCCTGAAAAATCTGCTCTGGATGCCTGGGTTATTAGGAAGAACCAGGGATACTACAGTTGCAGGGGTTAAATAGGGGGAGAAAAACTGAGCTGCAGTTTCAACCCCAAGGAGATGCCAGTTCTTCCTGAGTAATGGTTGTCAGGGGAGGGCAGCAAGTGATGGACATCTCCGAGTGCTGGTCATGTCAGGATCTGGAATATAGAAGATGAGATGTCTGGTCATGATAATGGTTTTAAATAAGAGCTGTTTAATCTCTTCCATGTCCCTCAACCCCAAGAATCCTTTTTCTTCTGCTCTGTGGAGCAGATCTGTAGAGCTGGCCCTCAGAAGATTAGAACAGTTGCATATATATCTCTCTACCTGTACCACTACCATTCTTTCTCGTTTTCAGTTTCAATATTAAAAAAATGAGACTGTTCTTCAGAGCTGCATCAAATCAGAGCAAGTTCAACTGTGGGCACAGAGATCCACATTGGTTGTCTTATAATGGACCACTGGAAGTGGTCCTGGTTTCTGGATCTCCTGTACACAAGACATGGCAGGGCATGGACAACATGATGAGGTGGGAGTTCCTGTTTGCTGAAGGGGTCAGTGAGACCCTTGTGATGCTCAGGAAATACCAAGGATGAATGGGGGAAGGATGTGAGGCTTTTCCAAGGATAAAACGGGAGTCAGGTGCCCTGAAATCAAAGCTTTGGTGATGCTCCCACCCAGAGCCACCGCACAGGCTGTGGGCTGTGTGGGAACCCAGCCTGCTGCCAGCTGGGCTTGCTTGGACCTGGACCAAGCTGCACTTGGTACATCAGCATCATCCTCAGCACTGTGTTCCTCACCACCTCCATCCCCAGCCCCTCCCACGTGTTGAGTCCTTCTATAACTTCTCCCAGCCTGAAGTTTTGGAGGGTCCAGGGTGCATCCAGCGGCAGCACACTGAGGACCGATGTCTGGGGCCTTCTTCTTCACTCCTTGGGAGAGCAGAGTGGTTGGCACCTGAGTGTTTGCCCCATCACCTCAGCTGGTGTTGGTGACACCGTTGTCTCTCTTCAGGGCAAAGGACGCGTGCGGCGCGGCGCCTTCCCCAGCCCCGCATCCCCTGTCACCGGGCGCCTGCCCTCGGTGACAGACATCCCTGAGGAGACCATGAGCAGTGAGGAGGCCATGGAGATGGAAGTGACAGAGCAGCAGCAGGTGGCCATGCAGCAGGAGGAGAAGGTGCTGACTGAGCAGATTGAGAGCCTGCAGAAGGAAAAGTGAGTGGCCGAGGGTTCAAGGCACATCCCCAACCTCTGGATGTTGCTTGGTACCATGTGGTTGGTAACTGGAGGGCTGCAGCCCTCCATGATCTCTAGATGCATGTGCATCCCTTCTCCACTCCACCTTTATGTCCCGTTGGGTCAATGGGGCTGGGTTGGCTTTGCAGGGAGGAGCTGACATTTGAGATGCTGACACTGGAGCCACGTGCCTCCGACGATGAAACCCTCGAGTCTGAAGCCTCCATTGGCACAGCCGACAGCTCTGAAAATTTGAACTTCGACTCCGAAGGAGCCATCTCCGATCGCTCAGGTAATTCCAGTTTTCTTGGGTTTGTGGTGGAGTAGTTTGGGTTGGAAGGGACCTTCAAAGGTTATGGGCAGGGACACCTTTCACCATGTTTTTCTGTTGCTTTTGCAAGAGTTATTTGAGATACTCAAGTTTATTTAAAGTCAACAGTTTAAATGTTTGCAGAGAGGAGTGTTAAGGGTTCAGGCACATGCCCTGGGGGAATAGGTGGGAGCAGCCAGGGTTGGTGAGGTGAGGAGCTGAACATTCTTCCAGCCACATCATCTGGGGTGATGCTGCCCCCACCAAGATTCTGGAAACTTTCCCTGGTTTCAATCGCATGTGTCCCCAGGGAGAGGGGTGTTTGCATACGGGGTGATGTCTGGGTGTTGACCATCCGTGGTCCTTCTGCCCCTGCAGAGAGAAGTGTAGCACTTACGTCCCTGCGCCCCGCCAAGGCCGAGGGGCCGAGCCGGCTGCGGCGGCACCCCCGGATGCGGCTGGACCCGGCGGAGCCCACTGACACCCCCATCTCCTCCTCCTCCTCCTCCTCCCAGTCATCCACCTCCTGTTTGCCCCACCTGCCCCGGAAGCGCTTCCAGATGTACTCCAAATCGCCTTTCTACCGAGCGGGGGGACACGGCGAGGGCCCCGAGAGCCGGGCGAGTCCCGAGGGGCTGGCGGGGCCCCTCCATCATCCCGAGGACAGGCCGCAGTTCACCACACGCGGGACCTTCAACCCAGAGAAAGGCAAACAGAAACTGAAGAGTGTGAAATCTTCCCCCCCAAAAACCAAAGAGCCCCCAGATGGGGGGCCAGGAGGGGGACACAAGAGGAACCCCGAGGCCGATTGTGCCGCCGCCCAACCCCTTGTCCTGCTGGGGAGCAACGAGTTCATGGTCTGAGATGCTCCACCCTGGAGCCACATCCATGCTGGGGCATCCTCCCCATTGGCAATGCTCTGGGGGCTTCCTTGTTAACACCAGGAGATGAATTCCTAATTAAAAAGGCCGGGAGGGGACGGTTTTAATGGTGGCCTTAATGATTTGGGGGGGGTTGAGACCTTCTGGTGGCAGAGGATGGGAGGCACTGACCGGCTCCTGGCCCTTCTCCTCGGAGCATCCCACATCTCGGAGCATCCGCCCCCAGATCCTTGTGCTGAATTGCCATTGCCTGTTGGTAGGAGCAAACCAAGCCTAAAAATCCCACGGGAGCATCCCAAGCCAGCTCCACTGCAGCCAAGCCCTCCATGCTTTAACCACCTCATCCACACCAATGCCGAGTGCATGGAAAAGTGTTAAAACCTGCCAAAACTCACCTTTTCCCTTTGTTTTTTTATTTTTAATGAGACCTAACCATCTTTCCTCTTTTTTTTTTTTTTTTTTTGAGGTCATCAGTATTAAAAAATAATAATAATTAATAATAATCAAGGACTACTTGAAGCGATATTTGTGTTTATATGCTGGTTCTTGGAGTTTTGTGTAAATATATATTTTTAATTTTTTTAAATATTTTTCCCCAGACAGAACTTCTTTTCTTTTTTTTTTTTTTTTTACTATTATTATTTTTTTTATTATTATTATTATTATTGTTATTATTATTGGGCTGGAGATGAGGGGAGCAAAGGAGGCTGAGCCATCCTTGGTGTCACAGGCCTTCACTCAATAAAACATGGAGTTTTATTTTTAGCAAGAAATCCCTGGAATTATAAATAGACCATCAAAAGCCATCACAGGATTAATTAATGATGTTAGTTAATGACTCATCTTGTAATCCCTCCCCAGTCATCTCATCATCATCCTCAGTGCCACCTAGAGAGGCTCTGGGTACCAGAAAACCTCTGGAAAGGCAAAATTAGTAGCCCCAGGGTGCTAATTAGATTTATAAAGGCTGGATCTGTCCTCCTAGGTGGGCTGGGGCTCGTCCTTTCCCAAAATTCCATGAAAAATGGGGAAAATAGCAAAAAATGGAGTTTTCCTGAGTATTCTCTTTTCCTGGCATGCCTGTGTTTGGCTGAGCTGCTCCTTGGTCCCCTCTCCCCCTGCCCATTCCAGGGATGGTTTATTTATTGGGGTTGTTTTTTATTTTATATTTGAAATTTGACTCTTTTTTTCATGTTATCTTTTATTTTTTTTCCAATGAGGGAAGTGACAGATGCCACAGGGAGAGTGGGAACAGCATCGGCCTCGGCGCTGCATCCTGGGAGTGGAGCAAGACCAAGTCAATCACCCCCCATGGGGGAAAATGGGATTTTCCCAGCCCCAGAGGGGAAAACAGGGCTTTGGGGACCAACCCTGGTGCACTGGGAAGGTGGAAACTGCTGGGGAGCCACCCCAAATTCTCTGGGAGCTGAGACTGCTGGGAGCATCCGAGTGCTTGGTGCCAAACCAGCCTTCTGAGCCTCTTGAACTAAAAAGCCCAGAACTGCCCTTAAAATGGCCCCAGGGGAGGAGATCCTGGGCACGAGGGAAGAGTCCAGCCTCATCCTCAGTTTCTTATCCCTGTGGGATGAGAGCAGGAATGTCAGATCTGGCTCAGGCAAATATATATATATATAAAAATATATATATGTGCAGATATAGATACACACATATATATACACATGTATATGTATATGTCTATATGTGTATGTGTATATGGATGTGTATATGTATCTAATTTCTTTTAGAATATATTTATTTTCCTTATATATATTTAATCTCTATATAAGGAAAATATATGTGAGATATATATAAAGAACATATATAATAATATATATATTCTATATATATAAAGAAAACATACACACAAAAGAATAAATATTGTCTGTGTAATTAAAAAATACATAAGGTAGTATTAAGACTAAGTACATTTATGTATTTTCTATTTCTTATATATAGTATGTATTTATATATAAATATATAAGATTTATATATATAAAGAATACATATTTCTTTATGTATACATGCTTATATATTTATACATAAGTATATAAAGAAAATTAATTATATATTTCCTTATCTATATATTTTACATATTTCTATATATAAGGAAGTATATAAAAGAGATATGTACTACATATAAAGAATATTTATTACTTTATATATATTTTAATGTATTTCTTCTCTATGTAGAAACATATTTAATGTTATATAATTTAAACATATATTTAATATATGTTTAATGTGTATGTTTATATATGTTTCTTCACATACATTTATATATTTATATATTTCTTTATATTTCAATGTAAAGAAATATATAAAGAAAATATGTAGTATATATAAAGAAATCTATTTTCTCTATTTCTTCATATATATAAAAATGTATAGAATGTAGGGAAAATATACAAAGAAAAGAGACTTCTTGACATAGATAAATGTATAGAATATATATAGAATATATAGAAAATATGTTTCTTTATATATGTATTATATAATTGTGGTTGTATGTATAAAGAAAAATACATGTAAAAGAAATATATACATATATATACATATATATATATATATATATATAATCCAGCTCTGGCTGGAGCTGAGCAGGACTGGGGTGTTCCAGGGTCCCCTTTCCCCAGCATCTCCCCCACTCCTTCCCAGCCCTTCCCTGGCAGGATTTGGGGTCCCAGAGGGTTTTCCAGAGGGCTGAATGTACTGACTACTGGAGGGCTGCAAGGGGAATTATTGTTATTTTTCATGAAAAGTTTTCTAAGTAATTTATAAAGTCGCTGCTTGTAAACTAAACAGAGTCTGTATGGAAGAGGATATATTATCCCGCGTCACCCGCGCTCGGAATCTTGTACAAACTGACAAAAACGGACAAATAAAAGTGTCATTCTGCAAAGGCCAAGAAGTCCCAGAGGGACGCTGTTCCTGCCCATGTCCCAGCAGTCTGGGGCTTATGCTGTTTGTTCCATGGGGTTATGAAGTTGTGGGGTTTTGTGATCCCCATGTGCATGGAGCAATTCAACATCCCAATCCCCGTGTGGATGGAGGAAGTGGGATGGGGAGCCAGATCACGCTCCTTCAAATTGTTTAATGCTGGTTATTCATATTCTCATTATTTATGTTCAGAGAATTTCTATCTCTCTTGTTATTCACATTATTTTTATTTATGTATATACAGATTATTTATATATAAATTATTTTAATCAGATAATTTATATTTCATTTATATTTATATAATTTATATAATTTTTCTGTATTCAGATTATTTCAGATTACTTCTATTCAGATTAGTTTTAGATAGACTGTCTATATTCAGACAATTTATTTTCAATTTATTTCTATTCAGATTATTACTTTTCTGTCCACATAATTTAATTCAGATGATTTCCAATGAGATTCATTATGTTTCTTTTATTTATATGCAGTTTGTTTATTCTCAATTTATTTATATTTATATTATTTCAGATTATTTTATTTTCTTTCTATTCAGATTATTTAAGGAGATTTCAAAGCAGATATTTATATTCCAATAATTTACATGCATTTTATTTCCATTAGGATTATTTAATTTCATTTTATTTGTATTTGTACTATTTAATTCCCATTTTATCCAGTCAGAGTATTCATATTCATCTACTTATATTAAGATAGTTTATTTTCAGTTAATTTCTATTCAGAGTATTTAGTTTATTTAGTTTCATTATATTTCTATTCAAATTATTTCATTCAGATTCTTTCAAATAGAATATTTCCAAACAGATTATTTATATTTATCTTTTTGATATTCAGATAATTTCAGGTTATTTATTTTCATTTTATTTTTATTTTTATTCCTATTCTTCTATTTATCTTATATTGATTATTTAATTCACATTATTTATACTCACTTACATTTAGTTTCTTTCCATTCAAATAATTTATTTTCAAGGTATTATATTCAGATTACTGATTTTTATTTATTCCTACTCAGGTTGTTCACACTCAGCTGGTCCTCCCCAGTCCCCGATCCAAGGGAACCCGAGTCATTGGCACAGGGACTCTGGCTGCAAAACTCTCTTTATTCCGAGTATAAAATGGGGACACAAGTGGGAGCACAGGGACAAGGGTCTGTCACCGCGTGTCACCCCGGGCTGGGATGACCCCGTCCAGTGCCAGCCTTGGTCTGGGATCAACCTGAGGATGTCCCAGCCTGGTGTCACCTCCAGGTGGCACCACCTCCGGCGAGTGTCACCCCTGGGCTGGTGTGACTCCCAGGCTGGCACCGCCCTTGGCCCTTGTCATCCCTGGCTGGTGTCATGCCCAGGTTGGCATCCCTGGGTAAGTGTCCCCGCAGGCTGGTGACCCCTGGGTGGCAGCAGGTCCCCATGGTGCCAAGGTGCCTTTGCCTGGGCTCCTCCAGCACTTGGGGCACCGTTGGGACGGGCCCCAGTGAGGTGCTGCCAGTGCTCTGTGCCCTGACCTGGGGACATCCCCCTTCCACTCCCAGGGCAGCTGCTCCCACCCCCAGCTGCCAGCAGCATTCCACAGTCCTGGACACTGCCCCAGAGAGGGGATCATGGGCACCTCCACACCCCAGGGTGAGGGGACCCAGGGTGGCCAGCGCAGGGTGACAGACAAGCCAGGTGGCAGCGGGAATTCAGTTCTTGAACATGTCACACAGCAGCTTCTCCATGGGGGTGTTGCCGATGGTGCGGCGGAAGAAGAGCAGCTCCACGCGCTCGGAGGAGATGAAGCGCAGCGCTGGGAGGAGCAGCAGCAGCTTCCCAAACCTGGGGGACGGAGTGGTGGCCATGGGTGGCTGTCCCACCCCGGTGTCACCCATGGAGACGTGGGGACAGCAGTACCTGACGGGTTGCCCAGGGTAGTGGGAGCGGTTGTGCTGGCCCAGCATCACCTGTGACTGGTCCTGCAGGTTCTCCACCTGCTCAGGGTCCTTCAGGCCTCGGGTCTCTGCAGGGACAAGGAGGTGACAGGCTGGGGAGGGGCACAGGGATGGCCAGTGGTGGGTGCTGGGGGTGGCCTCACCTGGTTTGAAGAGCACCACGGCCTTCATGCAGGCAAATTCCGTGGGGTCGACAGCCAAAGCCTTGAAGCGGCCGAGGGTCTCCTGCAGCGCCCGCATGTCCAGGGTGGCTGGCAGCAGCTTCCCAGGGGCTGGCTCGGAGACAGCCAGGAGTGGGCAGCTCTCCAGGGGCATGGACCACTGGATGGCACAGAGCAGGAACAGCTCACTCCATGCTTCCTCCAGCAGAATCACCTAGGGAGAGCAGGGCAAACCCCAAGACCCCTGTCACCCCCAAAGTCTCCAGGACTTGTAGCCACCACAGCTGGTTGCAACTGCAGGGAAACTTTAAGAATGTTGTGGAGATGCTCCAGCTACCTCAATTGGCTGCTACTTTTTTTAGGGTTCATGTTGCCCCATAGGCAGAACCCCAATTCCTCATGGAGATTGCCAACCCCACCTGGTCACGGAAGGGCAGGTTGGAGAAGACAGGCAGGTTCTTGGCCCATTTCACAGCCATGAAGAGGAGACGTGCTGAGGTCTCGTAAATGTTTTCAGGGCTGGCTGCCGGGTACGGCGCCACCTGGTACTCGCCAGTTGCCCGCTCCGGCTCACTGCCCGTCACATCCACTGTCTCATCAGCTGCAGGAGTGGGAGAGGACACTGGTTGTCACCACACCACAGGGACATCTGCCACCCCCCCTCCACTGCCAGCCACCCACCGTCCTCAGGCTCCAGCTTGGCGCAGGTCTCAGCTGTCATCAGGCTGGCCATGAAGCGATGGTTGGTGGGTGGAGTGGGCACTCGGGGCCCCAGGGTGACAGTGGCACCGGGACCACGAGGAGCCGGACAGGGTGACGGGGGGACTTCACATGTGGTGGCCACGTGCTCAGGGGGCAGCTCAGCATCCAGCTGGATGCTGTCCAGCTGGACCTGGGCTGTGCTGCGGGGCTGGCGCTCGTTCTGCACAGCTGTGCAGACAAGGGGACATCAGCACTGGCCACCCCGCTGTCACCCCCTGCTATTCATCATATGTGTCCTCCCCCACCTTACCGTCCTTGTTCATGCCAGCCTGCAGGCACTTCTTGAGCCGGCAGGCCTGGCACTGGTTGCGGTGAGCCTTGTCCACTGGGCACAGTCCTGTCCCTGCCTGGCACCTATGGGGACAGGTAGCACCTGGCTGCAGCCCCTGAGGTGGCCCATGTCCCCAAGGAGGGTCCTCCCGCATAGGTACCACGTCTCCTCCCATGGGTTCCCTGCACCCAACGAGTGCCCCACCACTGTGGGCGCCCTGTCCCCGAGCGGTGTCCTGTCCCCAGTGGGTGCTCTGCCTCAATGGGTGTTTCAGCCCCATCGGGAGGTCTGGACACTCTTTCTGCAGGTGCCTCTCCCCCTGCATGCCTGTCACCTGCATGGTTTTAAGTCCCCGTGGGTCTCTGCCCCACCCATTGCCCATGCCTTGGGGTCCCTGGCCTGCTGAGTGTCCATCTCAGGGTACCCTACCCCACTGGTGCCTACCCCCAAGCTCCCTGCCCTGCTGAGTATCCATGTGTAAGGTCCCTGTTTCACAGGGTGTCCATCCCTTCCCTGCTGGGTTCCCCATCCCATGGGGTCCCTGCTCTGCTGGGTGTCCCTATCCTGCTAGGTGCCTGTTCCCCCCACTCCTGCCCCACTGTGTCCACCCTCTGGATCCCTGACTCCCCGGGTGGCAATTCCTGGAGTCCCTGCCCTGCGGGGTGTCCTTTCCTCTATGGTGTCTGTCCATGGGACCCTGGTTCTTGCCTCCCTGGCTGCTCATCTGCAGCGTCCCTGCCCCTCTGGCTGCCCGTCCCCCCATTCTCTGCCCCATGGGAGGGGGAACACGCCTGTTCCCACCTGTAGATGAGCTTCCTGCGGACGCTGCGCTTGAAGAAGCCGCTGCAGCCGTTGCAGGCGTAGATGCCGTAGTGCTTCCCACTGCTGGTGTCCCCGCACACCTTGCACAGCAGCACCGGGCTCAGCTCTTTCCCGGGGGCTGGGCTCAGCCCTGTGGAAGTGGAACCATCTTATCTGGGTTGACTCTGGGCATCCTAATGTCCCTCATCCCACCCACCAGTCCCTTCTGTCTCCCAGCATCCCGGAGATGGGCTGGCTCCTCTCTCTGCTGGTTCAGCCCAGGGACAGGAATGGTGACACCTCAGGGACTCCACGCGGGGTTCACCATCTTCCCACACCCCAGCACACAGAGTGATGCAGGATGAGCTCTCACAGGAATTTTGAAAAATAAAAACGGGGTGAAATGGTGTTCTTAGGGATGGGGATACCAGGGGTCCCAGGAAGGGGACTGAGCATCCCAGAGAAGGGCTGCAGTCAGGGATGGGAGGTGTCCTGGAGAAGGGACAGCTCTGGGGACATGAGGCACCCTAGACAAGAGTCACAGCAGGGAACTGTGGAGATCCTGATGAAGGGCTGGGGACCAAGGATATCCAAGAGAGGGTTTTGACTAGGGACCCCAGGAACCCTGGAGAAGGGGCATAGCTGGGGACCTCAGGGATCCTGGAGAAGGAACACAAAGGAGAAGGATCATGGATACCATGGAGAGGGTTGGGCACTGCAGGCATCCTGGCCTAGGGAAGGACCATGATGGGGACTCATCCTTTGGAGGAGGATGACAGCTGAAGACCCCAGGCATCCTAGAGAAATGTGATGGGGACCCCAGGCACCCAGGATAAGAACCATGAAGAGAAGCCCCAGCCATTCTAGAGAAGGTTGGCAATGGAGAACCCAAACACCCCAAAAAACTATGATGGGGACACTGGGTGTCTTGGACATGAACCATAATAGAGACCCCCAGATATCTCAGAGAAGGACCACGATGGGGACTAAAGGCATTCAGCAGAAGGCCATGATGATCCCAGGCATCTCAGAGAAAAACTGCAATTGCAGACCCCAAGGATCTCATTATGGGGATTCCAATTATCCCAGAGGAGAACCATGAAGAGGATCCCCAGGCATCTTGGGGGACCACAGTGAGGTCCGGCCATCCCAGAGAAAAGCCCATATCCCTCCGTGTCGCACTCGGCCCGGCAGAACCGCCTCTTACCCGTGGGACTTTCATCCAGCCCGGCGCTCACCACCGACCCCGCCGGGGACGCAGCCATCCCGCAGCGTTGCTGTGCTGTCCGTGTGCTGTCCGTGTGCTGTCCCTGTGCTGTCCGTGTGCTGTCCCTGTGCTGTCCCTGTGCTGTCGCTCCGGATCCCTGCCGAGGCTCTGGCCAGGCGCTGGGCGCAGCTCTGCGGCCAGCGGGGCTCTTGCCTTGCTCTCTTCAAGGCGGCTTAGCGGCGGGCGCTGTGTAAGCAGCCGCCTCTTTGTCACCCTCTTAATCTTTAGTGTCTGCGTGGGGCGGGGGGGATCAATCAGCCACGCGATGAAGAATTAAAAAGGTGCTGAGCCCCAGCCCTGTAACCCTAAACCCCGCGACACCCAAGCCACCCCCCCGCTGGCCGCCCTGGAGGTGTCACCCTGCCCGTCCCCCCGAGCACTGCGGGGCCGAGATTGCGGCGCAGGTGGGAGATGGGGCTGGAGACCCCCACATGCATCGTCCTACCCTCGGGACCCACCGGGTCCCGTAAGCGCCTAAGCCCTTCACTAAGGCGGTTAGAGGGGAATAACGAAAAGTGGTAATTAAGGGGGGTAATTTCCCTGCCCCCAAGTAATTAATTACCGGCCCTGATGGCGAAGGGAGGGGGCATGCTGGGCAGGGGCCCCACTGTGCCTCCGCACGCCCTCCCGGGGACAGGGGCCCCCACGGATGTTGGGGCTGCTGACACCGCACAGGGTGGGGGCCAAGTGGCCCCGGGGTTACGCAACCACCGCTAAACCCTCGAGGTGACAGGGCAGCACAATTTGGGATTTGTGGGCTTTAGCCGCTAAACCACCCCCTCTCCCCGCCCCGCTCAGGGGGGTGGCGAGTGGCCACCGTCACAGGCCCGGCTTGTCCCCAGCGATGGGCCAGGCTGAGGACAGGGGTTCCCGGCCTGCTGTGCCCCTTCCAGAGGGTCTCAGGGGTGTTGATGCTCGGAAGGTGTCCCAGGGGACACACACTGGCAGCAGATCTCTGCTGAGGGCTGGCAGCAGTGACTCCAGTGGATCAGGGGCTGGGGGTCACCCCTCCGGCATCCCTGACTGATGTGTGGCTCCATCTCTGCTGCCTGCAGCATTCCTGCATACCCCTGCCCAGGCACGGCTCTATCCTCCTGCCTACAACCTATTTCCATCCCTTTTGCCTGAAGCCTTTCCCCATCTTAACTGTCTGCACTATGACTATCAGCCTTGCCTGCACCATGGCTCCATGTGCAGCAACATCCCGTCACCCTTCCTGGCTCTGCATTGCTCCACCATGCTTCCTGTCTGTACCATGGCTCCATCCCTGCCTGCATTATTACCCCATCCCTGCCTGCATCATGGCCCCATCCCTGCCTGCACCATGGCCCCATTCCTGCCTTCACCACAACCCCATCCCTGCCTTCACCATGACCCCATCCCTGCCTTCACCACGGCTCCATCCCTGCCTTCACCACGGCTCCATCCCTGCCTTCACCACGTCTCCATCCCTGCCTTCACCACAGCGCCATCCCTGCCTTCACCACGGCTCCATCCCTGCCTGCACCATGTCTCCATCCCTGCCTTCACTATGTCTCCATCCCTGCCTGCACCATGGCCCCATTCCTGCCTTCACCACGGCTCCATCCGTGCCTTCACCACAGCGCCATCCCTGCCTTCACCACGGCTCCATCCCTGCCTGCACCACGGCTCCATCCCTGCCTTCACTATGTCTCCATTCCTGCCTGCGCCATGGCTCCATCCCTGCCTGCACCACGGCTCCATCCCTGCCTTCACCACAGCGCCATCCCTGCCTTCACCATGGCTCCATCCCTGCCTGCACCACGGCTCCATCCCTGCCTGCACCATGGCTCCATCCCTGCCTGCACCATGGCCCCATTCCTGCCTGCACCATGGCTCCATCCCTGCCTTCACTATGTCTCCATCCCTGCCTTCACTATGTCTCCATCCCTGCCTTCACTATGTCTCCATTCCTGCCTGCACCATGGCCCCATTCCTGCCTGCACCATGGCTCCATCCCTGCCTGCACCACAGCTCCATCCCTGCCTGCACCATGGCTCCATGCCCCCTGCCTCCAGCCCTCTCCCACGCTGGGATCCCACATTTCCCCAGGGTCCCCTGTCCCACGCACAGCCCCCTGTCCTGACCCAGATCTCTGACCGCCACCATCTGCGGCAGCGGCCGCCTCCTCCTGCGGCAGAATTATGACGCTGGGCTAATGCGGAGGGAGCAAGCTGTCACCTCCCTGCCCAGCCCTTGGGTGCCTCCACCCCTCACACCCATGGGTGAAACACCCCCCAGTGTCTGCCCCGGGGGTGCCAGGTGCATCCCAGCGTGCCAGCCCACCCGTGGGGACACAGGCGGCCAGTACAGGGACAGTGGGGAGAAGGCAGCATGGCGATACAGCTGAGTCGGCTAATTTGCCCGTCCCCTCCTCGCCGTTTGGTAAAAGCCAGCTCTGGAGCAGGGATTTGGGAGGGGGATTAGCTGGGCCAACCATCTGCTGCCAGCCAATCATCAGCACCCCCAGGAAAGCCAATAATTGCAAAAATATGGTTTCCCACCCCGTTTCTCCATTACACCCAGCTGGGTGCTGTTCCTTTGGGGGGTCCCCATGAAGCAGTACCCTGTCCCCTTCCCAGGGATGAGGCTCCACGAGCACCCAACTGGGCACTCCTGGGAGCGCCCCCAGCCTGTTTTGGGTGCGACATCAGCAGGCCTGACGCCATGGCCAAGGGGCTGTGGGTGCTGGGTGGGGGTGAAGGAGCAAACGTTAAAGCCCGAGGCAGGGTCGTGACTCGGCTTGGTGACAGATGCTGGGGCAGATGCCACGGGATTACCCAGCCTAAAACCTTGGGATCTGCCCCCCTTCCCCCCAGCAGGCAGAGAGTGTTTAATTAGTAATTTACTAATTACCCAAAGATGCTGGTGATGCTCCTGCGGTCAGAAGCAGCCCCAGGGCTCCAGCCACCCTAATCCCACTGGCTGTGGGGAGCTGGTGGATGCACCCTGGCCAGGCACAGCTTGGCTGGGGACATTGAGTGACTCAGGGAACCTGGCAGTCCTGCTCCTGTTGGTGATGGCATGGAGTGGTGGGGAATGGGACAGGACAGTGAGGACAAGGAGTAGACAATGGGGACAAAGAGAACATGATGGGAATCAAGAGGGATATTGGGGACCAAGGGGAGACAGTGGAGACCAGGAGGAGATGATGAAGACAAAGAGGAACTAATGGGGGAGGGAGGGGAGATGATGGGGACCAAGAAGTGACCACAAGGATCAGGAGGGGGTGATGGGGACAAAGGAGGAGGTGATGAGGACTGGGAGGCAATAATGAGGATCAAGAGGAGACAGTGGGAACCTGGATGTTTTGATAGTGGCCCGGTGACAATGACAAATGTGGAGAGCAGCAGGTGACAGCAGTGACCAGGAAGGTGTGATGGAGATCATGAGGGGGAAGTGGGATGCAATAGGGGTGGATGGAGATCATGAGAGGATAGTAAGGACTGAGATGGGATGATGGGGAATGGGAGGATGGGAATGAGAAGGGTGTGATGGGTACATGTGGACAAGACAAAAGAGACCAGAAGAGGATGGTGGAGATCAAAGGGGGACAAAACCAACAAGAATATGACACAAATTTCTGGAAGGGTGGCTGTGGGACTGGAGGAGGCTGGGAAGGGTTAATGTGGCCGCCTGCACTGAGCTGGGTCCAGGCCAGGCTCAGGTTTCAGCTGTTTATTCAGCTCTTGTTTATTGGAGGCTCCCTGATAAATGATTCTTTGGAGGTTGCCCGATGACAGAGGGTGACAGTCACTCACCTGAGCCCTGCTAAAGCCTTCACTGACCCCTGGCACCAGGATTAAAGTTTAATGCGACTCCGGAGCTGACCCCAGGCATGCAACATTCTGGGGCGCCAGGGCTGGGGACAGGCTGGTGGCCATCCCTAGGACATGGGGCTGCATACAGACTGATGGCCTCTCAGGTCCAGAGGATTTTGGCCCCGAGAGGTGATTTGTCATAAGCCTGGTGTTCACTGGTTACCAGGGCATTGTGGCCACGGGGCTGTTTCATGACTCCTTAGGGGTCACTCAAGAGGTTGTGGATGAAATGTCACACCAGGTTGGGTTTGTCCCCCTGGGACTGGCCCTACAAGATGGGCACAGTGCCACGGTGCAGCCGGTCTGGGCACATTCCCAGGCACTGGTGGAGCCATGTGCTGGTGCCAAGAGCCACCGTGGTGCCTGCTGGGGCGGGCTGAGGTCCTGCCCCGCAGCCACCTTTGGAGCAGTGGCAGCTTGGGACACACAATGGAGTGAGGGGACCTTGGAGGTGACCCCAAGGTGAGACAGCAGGGCACAGAAGGAGCACTGAAGCTGCAGCTGGGGTTTCAGCAGGGTGACATGTCACCACAGCTGTGGGGACAGAGAAGTCCCCAAGGTGTGGGGTACCTGCCCCCAGCTCTTGGGACATCGTGTTTTCTCCTTGCAGATGAATCTCCTTGCCCAGGTAAAGGGGGAGCCGGCAGGAAGGACACCTGCTCTGCCATAGTACCCAGTGCTCCTGCACCCCAGAGCTGGGATCTGCCTGGTGCTGGGTCTGGGTGGGGTGGGGAGGGGGATGTGTGGCCTGGGAGGCTGGGCTGGGCTGGGCTGCGTGCTGGCAGAGATAGCTGGTGGCAGGGGATGGGTGTCACTAGAGGACAGGTCCCCGTCTTGCCCTGCCCCCTCTCCCCACAGGTGAGCTCCTTCCTTCAGACCCTGCAAGCCCCGGACTGGCTGTTCCTCCAGCCCTGGCACTGGCTGGGCTCCTCGGTGCGGCAGGTTTGGGGGTGCTGGCATGAGAATCCCAGCCAGCTGCTTGGGCAGGGGGTGGCAGCAGCCCAGGTCAGCACTGAGCCATGACATGAGCCATGACACTGTGGCTGATGCAAGGTGTTTGTCCCTCCAGGTGGGCAGCTCCAAGCAGGTAAGTGCTGGCATTGCCCCTGTGCCCTGCACTGCTTGTCTCACCCCTGGCACAGCTGGGATGAATCCTGCACACCCTGCCTTTTCCTCAGCACCCATGGGTGCTTCAGCACCTAGAGGAGGCAGCCCCTTCCCAGAGGGTTTCCATCCATGGAGACCCTAGACCCAAGCTGTGCTTAAGCCACCAAGGATGTGGGATGAGCCAGCAGGTCAGTGATGTCCCCAGGGCACCGGTGGCCCTGAAACATGGCTGGGTCCCCAGGCAGTGACTGGGGCAGTGACCACGGCAGGGTTCCTCCTCTGCGAGGTGCTGCTGGGACAACACTTCAGCATGGTTCCCAACGGAGTGGCTGAGCCCCAGCCTGGGGACCTCTTCCTCTTCCCTCTGGCCTCTGGGGGCCCTGGCTGGTGGGGCGCCCACGCTGGCATCTACTGCGGTGACGGGGAGATCATCCACCTGGAAGGTGAGCCCAGGAGGTGTCACAGCATGGGAACACCTCCATGGAAGGGACATGGGGTGCAGACTCCACTTTGTCCTGCAGGCAGCTCGGGGATGTCACCGTCAGGCATCGTGGCTAAGCACGGCAAGAGCCACCTGCTGCGGACGCGGGGCCCGGCCAGGGTGCTGCGGAGGAAGGCAGGGCTGGACGTGGCTGCCCTGCAGCGGCGGGTCCGCGTGGCCATGGAGCAGCCCGTGGAGTATCACCCCATCACCTGCAACTGCATCCACTTCGCCCTCGCCCTGCTGGGGCTGGGCCACCTCGCTGGTGCCATGGTGGGTGCTACCCGGAACAGCTTGGCACCTGCTCCTGCCAAGTGTCACCAAATCTCTTCTTTCTTCCAGGTGTCCCCAGCGCTGCAGTGAGGGAGGTGATGGTGCTCCTGGGGAACGTGTGGGGCTGGAGTATCCTCGCCTGGGGGCAGGAACTGCACCAGTGATTTGTCAGTCCTCCTGTGTGGCAATAAACAGTTGCATGGAAACCCTGTGCCAACCATGTCTGATTTGTTGTTTTCTCACTTTCTCAAAAGCCACTGTCAAGTGATGTCCTACTTTGACACACCTCGAAGGGAGAGCTGCTCTTTGCTCCCCATGGCCTCCCGAGACAAATGTCTGCCTCTTCCACTGCTGGCATTTAATTTTGAGCATAAAAATGAATATTCTGTGGACTGCTGGGTGAAAAATGGGTCAAAGAGCTGGATCAGGTCTGGCTGGAGGCTGGTGGTGTACCCCATGAGTCAACTCTGTGTCCAGTCCTGGTCAACCTCTTCATTAGTGGTCCAGTTGATGGGGTAGAGTGTATCTGCAGTGAGGGGCAGTGAGTCACCAGCCCACAGTGATCCTGGCACCCCTGAAGTGCTGGGTCCTATGATGGGCTATCCAGCATGAGAGAGACAGGGACATACTGGAGACACACCACAAAGGGCCACCAGGGGTCTGGAGCATTTCCCATAGGAAGGGAAGCTGAAAGAGCTGGCGCAGCTCAGCAGGGAGAAGGGAGTTTCCAGTGGGATTTCATCCGTGTTTGTAGGGGAGAGAGAAGGTGGAGTCTGGCTCTTCTCTGTGTCTCATGAGGGCTGGCGTCTCCAGGAGAGCAGCAGGGTCCCCAGGAAGGTCTGAGATCCAAGCAGGGTTGGGGTCCCTGGGAGGGCTGTGGGGTCCCAGGGAGGGCTGGAGTGAGTGTATCTCTGGGCTGAAGATTAATTGCTGTCTGTTAATTAGATGTTTTATCCAATTTTGCTTCTTGAACCATGTCCATTTTCCCTCACTGCCTCACTCCTGTGGAAGGGGGTGAGTGCCTCTCCATCCACATCAGCTCTGGGCTGGTGAGTTGCCTGGAGAAATAATAGGGGGAATATCTGCCAATAATATAAAGTACCTGGGAAAAAAAACAAATCAAAGAAATGCAAACAAAATCTCAACTAAAATAATATCAATAATGATATAATAGATATAATTTCTAGCAATATATTATATAATACATTACAGTATGAAATATCATAATATGCATGGCCATATCTATAATAATATTTGTATCTAACATCTGTAGTATAGTTAATACATGATAATATATCTAGTACATAATAATCCCTATCCTGTAATAATAATAATATCAACTATAAACTACAATATATATATAACAATATCTATAAGAATAATATAAATTCATACCATACCTAATATATATTATAATTCAGATAGCATATATCACACATACTATCATGTGGAATACAGACCATAAAATATTGAATTTTATCATGCAGTAGATAATACATAATACATAATATGTAATATGTACTACATTAAATATGATACATTATATAATAGAATTAATATAATCTGCAATATAATATAATGTAGTATGACATAAAACATACAGAACATAATGCATGTATTATATCATATATAAACTGTAGAATGTAGAATGGTTTATGAATTATCTATAATATAGTATGATTGAATATGGTAAATATATAGTATTGCATAATTAGCAAAATCTGAAATAAATTATAATGTAATGTAATAAATAACACGCAATATAAGGTATTCAGAATGCGGCATGTAATAGAAGGTATAAATGATATGTAATATGTAAGTAAGTGTGTATTTTGTATACTGCACGCAGTATTACATATAAAACAATAATGTATATAAATAATAATGTATACAATAATACAATAAAATGTAATATGGTAGGATATAATAATACATATTATAACATCCGAACGTATAATATTACTTACTGTAACGTAATCTATTTTAAATCTAATTATGTTCATACACAATAACGACTATCACTATAATTGTAGATTTTCACGACTCTGGACTGGCATGTGTGCGGCTGTGAGCTCAGTCACTATATCACAGCAATGTCCCCGGCAACCTCCTCCGAAAATCCCCGGTGTCCCGCTCCCTGAGCAGGTGCGGGGGCTGCGGAGGGCCCGTCCGGGGCTGCAGAGCCCGCGCTGCGCTCCCGTTCCCGGAGCGGGCGGGGGTCGCTCCCGTTCCCGGAGCGGGCGGGGGTCGCTCCCGTTCCCGCTGCGGGCGGGGGTCGCTCCCGTTCCCGGAGCGGGCGGGGGTCGCTCCCGTTCCCGGCGGGGGTCGCTCCCGGCGGGCGCTGCCCCCGGCGCGCTCCAGCCGGGCCCGTCCCCGCCCGCGCTGACATCAGTGCCCGCGTCCCCCCCGCATCCATCCCGCATCCCGCATCCCTGCCGCCGCCATGGCCGCCAGCCCGGCCTACGGCGAGGAGAAGGGCGGCTCCTCCAGCCTGGGCGAGCCCGAGTACGGCCACGACCCCGCCAGCGGCGGCATCTTCTCCTCCGACTACAAGAGGTGGGGACAATGCGGGCGCGGGGGACAAGGACGAGCCCGCCCGTGTGGCCGCCGCCGCAGGCCTTGGGCGCCGGCCTGGGCGGGAGCGGTACCCGAGCCGGGCTGGAGCGGCCCCGGACGCGGAGACGGGGACGGGGACGGGATGGGGATGTGGATGGGGACGGGGATGGGGACAAGGATGAGGATGGGGACAGGGATGGGGCAGGGAATGCGGCCACTGTCGCCGTCACCGTCATTGCAGGTTGCCAAGGCCGGAGAGAGTTTTGTGGGAACACCGCAGGATTTTGGAGATGGTGCGGTTGGGGGAGATGTGCGGGGATCCCCCTCGAACCTCCCACCCTGGGGCTGGGGCGTGCCGAGCACGGTGTTCTCACCGTGGGGTCTGCTCCTGGGGCTCTCCTGAGCGGACACCCCCTCCCCACAGCGCACCGAGGGGAGCCTTCCCAGCGGGGAGGCTGCGGCTGGGGGCTTGGGTGTTGAGGAATTGTCACCCTGCGTGGGACAGACCTCTGGGCACGGGTGAAGAGGAATTGGGTAGGGGGTGTGCTCCTGGAGCTGCAGAAATGTCTCTTGGTCCTCCCTACCAGTGTCAGTGTGTCGCTGTAGGGCAAGGAAGTGGCGAAAGAATACAGCAACATCAGTGTCCCTCACTCTGGCAGTGTTCCCCCCTCCCTGCTGCCCCGGAGGAAATCGCTGAATCACTGTCTGACAGCATCACTCTCTCTTCCCCTGGCTGTGCCCCCAGTCCAGCAGTGTCCTCCCATCTCTGCCCCTGTGGTAGTATCCCCCCATATGACAGAGTTCCTCGAGTCCTGGTTCCCTGGCAGTGTCCCCCCCTTTAAATGTGTACCCCATCCTGATGTCCTGGCTGTGTCCCCAGTTTGGGAGTACTCCCCAGTTTTGGGAGTTTGGGAGTCTTCTCCCTGTACTCCTCCCTAATGCTGCAGAGTGTCCCCCATTCTGGATGTGTCCCTGATCTGCGACGTGCTGGCAATGTCCCCATCTTACTGGGTCCCCCCTTCCCTGAACCCCTGGCAGTGCTGCCTTCTCTCTAAATACCCTGGTAATGTCCCCCAGTATGAGAGTGCCTACCCAGTCCTGAGGCTCTGGCACTGTGCCCCACTCTGGATGTGCCCTCCATCCGTGACCTGCTAGCGGCATCCCCATCTCACAGTGTCCCCCCATCTCCTGACCCCTTGGTAGTGTCCCTTGCCACTGACTGGTAGTGTAACACTCTGTCACTCTACCCCTGGCTGTGTCCCCCAGTATGGCAATTTCCCCCAGCCCGGATCCACTGGCAGTGTCCTCCAGTCTGGCAGTGCCCTCTATCCATGACCCACTAGCAGTGTCCCCATCTCAGAGTGTGTGTCCCTCCCATGAGCCCCTGGCAGTGTCCTCCAGTTTTTCCAAGTCTCCCCCTCTCTGACCCTTCTTTGGCAGTGTCTCCTGGCCTGGAAGTGCTGCCCTGCTCCTATATCTGCCAGTGTCCCCTGACCCCCACTGGCAGTGCCCCTCACACTGGCACCATCCCCCAGCCCTGACACCCTGGCTGTGTCCCCCAGTCTGTCCAGGTTACCTCAGTGATCTGCCATCAGTGCCTCCCATTCTGGCAGTGTCACCACCCTCATGGCAGTGTCACCTTACCCCTGACCTCCTGGCAGTGTCTCCCACACCTACAGTGTCACTATAATCTGCAGACTGCCCTTCACCAGAGCCACACCAGGTCTGTCACCATTCCTGTGAGCCACCCATGGCATATGGGGCAAGACAAATGCACCAAGTGTGACCCCATCACCCAGAGGTGCCCATCATGCCACCCTCCCACCCAGGTAGAGTATCCCACCTTGATGTGCATTCCCTGCCCAGGACTGAGCCACTCAGCACTAGGGAAGGAGCTCTCTGCAGTGTCCCACGCCCCACCAGCAGGTCAGATGTCACTTTGGACGTGACATCGCAAATTGACCTCATCCACTGGAGCGGCATCCTGATCTAGGTTGCAACCCAACCCCAGGCACAGCGTCAGGTTTCAGCCCACTGTGCTGGGCAGAGGAGCGGGGCCACAGCCCTGTTGCCATCCCCAGGGCCACTGCTGCCAGCCACAGCTATGATGTCCTTGCCGCCAGTGCAGAAGCTGCTGCGGCAGCTGCCGGTGGGGCCGACTGGCTGGCCGAAAACACCAGAGGGTGGTGATGTGGCCGAGGAGGTGACAAGCCCGGTGCTGGCCACCGAGGCTGGACAACCCATCTGCTACAGCGCCCTGCGAGCTGATGAGCTGCGGCCCCTCGCTGGCACCAAGCCCGCAGCGGACACTGGCACCGGGCCACCGCCGCGGTAAGACTCCCCCAAGGAGCGCCCCCAGGACCCTCTGATGGTGCCTCTGGAAGAGCATCATCCCATGGGTGTCACCCTCAGTTGCTGCAAGTAGACACAGCCTTGCAGGTGCCCCCAGTTTAGGGGGGACCAGTGTCCCTTAGAAAAGTGGTGACAACTTTAAAAAAAGACTGGTGGCATTTGCCCAGTCCAGGGAGGGGACCAGGGAAGGGCTTTGCATCAGGGTGTGCTGTTAGATCCATGCCACTATGTCCATGAGGGAACAAAGGACACCAAGCAGAGCCAGGATGGAGCTGGTGATGGGCACCTGTGGTTTAGGGACAGTGTAGGGTGACAACCACAGCCAGGATGGGACAGGGTTCTTGTCCCAGTGCTTGGGATGAGGATGGCACTGGGTGCTAGCACCATGCCAGTCCCTCTGGTTCCTCTTTCACCTGGCTGTAACCCAACTCCTGTCCCCATGAATATTTCACAATGAAGGGTTGGATTGCCAGCCTGATGGTAGGCTGGGAGCAAAAAAAAAAAAAAAAAAAAAAGACTAAAACCAGTTAAAAATGTGAAAATGGGAATTTTTTTCCCCTGGTGTGGTTCAGGCATGATGACCTCAAAGAGATGCTTGACAGCAACAAGGATTCGCTCAAGCTGGAGGCCATGAAGAGGATTGTGGCGGTGGGTGTTGCTGTCACTGGTGGGGACCACTGCTGGTGCCCAGCTGTGTCATGTTGTACCAGCCCCTGCTGTGCCAGCTGCCCAGTGTCATACCACTTCTTTTCCCCCTAGATGATTGCCCGTGGTAAAAACGCCTCTGATCTCTTCCCAGCTGTGGTGAAAAACGTTGCCTGCAAAAACATTGAGGTGAGGAAGATCTTGGGTGGCCCTGGCAGCATCCCAGGGTCTGGCACTTTCCTAGTTTTTGGGGATTGACTGGAGTTTGGGGGGCTCTGAGGTGGCACCTTCACCCTGCAGGTGAAGAAGCTGGTGTATGTATACCTGGTGCGCTATGCAGAGGAACAGCAGGATCTGGCCCTGCTCTCCATCTCCACCTTCCAGCGAGGACTCAAGGTGGGCTGGCTTGAGGACCCAGGGGGTCTGGAGGAGCACTGAGCTGCACTGCAGTCCCTTACATGTCCCCACAGGACCCCAACCAGCTGATCCGCGCCAGTGCCCTGCGGGTCCTGTCCAGCATCCGCGTGCCCATAATCGTGCCCATCATGATGCTGGCCATCAAGGAGGCCGCCTCGGACATGTCCCCGTACGTGCGCAAGACAGCCGCCCATGCCATCCCCAAGCTGTACAGGTAACGGGGGGAGGCACTGCTAAATTCAGGGGATACCAATAAGGGTCTGGGCTGCTTGGTGCAGGCAGAGATGGGGAGGAGCTTGGTCCACCATCACCTCTCCTGCTCCTTCCTCACAGCCTTGACTCAGACCAGAAGGACCAGCTTATCGAGGTGATCGAGAAGCTGCTGGCTGACAAGACCACGGTGAGCAGGGTGCTGTGTCTCCCCCCCCCTCTAAATCTGGGAACATCACTGGCCTGGTGTCCTCCTGGGGATGGAGATGTTCCCACCACGGATGCAGCCATCTCCACAGGGCCATTGTCTTCAGTGATCCAGCATCCATGAAGGGATGCAGCCATCTCCCCAACCAACATCTTTGTGGGGATGCCACTGTCCCCAGCAATCCAGCATCCTCACAGGAATGCATATGTTCCCAGCAAATTGGTGTCCTTGTGGGGATGAAGCCATGTGGAAGTACTGCTGTCCCTACTGTGCCAATAGCCTCATGGGAAATTCACCAACTCCACTGAGCTGGCATCCCTATGAGGAAGGGCTGCCCACCAAACCAGAAACCGCATGGAGATGCCACCATCCCCACCAAACCAGCATCTTGATGATTATGCCACCACTCCAGTAAGTCATCCCAGGTTTTCCCTCTGCAGCTGGTGGCTGGCAGCGTGGTGATGGCATTTGAGGAGGTGTGCCCAGAGCGCATAGACCTCATCCACAAGAACTACCGCAAGCTCTGCAACCTGCTCATCGATGTGGAGGAGTGGGGGCAGGTGGTCATCATCAACATGCTGACCCGCTATGCCCGCACCCAGTTCCTCAGCCCCAACCAAAATGTGAGTTCGGGAGCACAGGAGGCCCTGGGAGCCCTGGGGTGTCCTGGGAGCCCCCAGGGAGGCAGGGTGAAGGGGGAGTGTTCTTGGGGATACAAAGGGTCCCAACTGCCAGCAGGAGTCCTTGCTGGAGGAGAACACTGAGAAGGCTTTCTATGGCTCTGAGGAGGAGGATGCCAAGGATGCCAAGGCAGAGGCAGCCGTGTTGGCCAAATGCAAGCCCTACGTCATGGACCCCGACCACCGCCTGCTCCTGCGCAACACCAAGCCCCTGCTGCAGAGCCGCAACGCCGCGGTGAGACCCTTACTGCCACCCTGTTCATCCCCCAGGGCCACTGCTGGGATCCATCGCCTTATGGTGTCCCCATGGTCAAGGACTCACTGGCTGTTTCAGGGACACACAGAGATGGGTGTCCTCAGGGCCAGACTACCTCCAAGTGCTGAGAGTGGGACTGAGGGACACGGCCATTCCTTAGGGCGTCCCCCATTTCCACCAGGTGACACCAGGTGTGTGTCCATAGGTGGTGATGGCCGTGGCACAGCTCTACTTCCACCTGGCACCCAAGGCAGAGGTTGGAGTCATTGCCAAGGCACTCGTTCGGCTTCTGCGGAGTCACAGGTCTGTGGCACCTGGGTTGTGATGGTGTCCTACCCCTCCACCCCAGCTGTTGGCACCCATGGGGAGCTCCAAAACCCTGTGAGAGACCCTCAAAAAGCCCATCCCTGGAAGGACATCAGGTTGGAGGCCTTTTTTGGGCTGACCCAGTCCAGACACAGGGTGACAGCGTCTTGGTGACACCAGCCTGGTGGTGGGTCCTGGCCTATATTCACAGGGACTTGCTGAGGATGTCTGGTTCTGCCCCACTGATAATGGTCCCCTCTTTGTCCCCACAGCGAGGTGCAGTATGTTGTGCTGCAGAATGTGGCCACCATGTCCATCAAGCGGCGGGTGAGTCTCAGACTTGGCGTGAGAGGTGTTGGCCCTGTTGACTCTGGAGGGAGATGAGGACTAGCCAACAAGGTCACCAGAGCCTGGATATGACCTTGGAAAGGTGGGGGGGACAGAGATGATACTAATGTCTCTGGCTGTGCATGCAGGGGATGTTTGAGCCCTATCTGAAAAGTTTCTACATCCGCTCCACGGACCCCACACAGATCAAGATCCTCAAGGTGAGCTGGAAACATCTAGCAGAACCTGTCAAGTGTGGGTTTGGGGCTTCCTGGAGCCATTTCCTTGGTTCAGCTGTCCTCATGCCCTGGGAACAGGAGGACATCAAGGCCCCGTGCCCTGTCACCATGCCCTTATGCTGCCCATCTCTTCCTCTTTCCTGCAGCTGGAGGTCCTCACCAACCTGGCCAACGAGACCAACATCTCCACCATCCTGCGAGAGTTCCAGGTATGGCCATACTGAGGCTGCCACCCTGGCATGGCTCTTGGTGCCAAACTACCACCATGGAGGGGGCAGAGAAGAGCCCCTCCAGGAGGAGTGGGCTGAGGCCATACCAACCCCATCAGCGGTTCCAAAGGGCTCCAGTGTGTGACCACTGCCGGGGGGATGTCCGGCACTGGCACACGGGTGACATGTCATGTGTGCCCTCCATGCATGTGCAGACCTACATCCGCAGCATGGACAAGGACTTTGTGGCAGCCACCATCCAAGCCATCGGGCGCTGTGCCACCAACATCGGGAAGGTGCGGGACACCTGCCTCAATGGCCTGGTGCAGCTCCTCTCCAACAGGGATGGTGAGTACACATGTCAGGGGTGAAATGGGAGCTCCATCACTGTCAGGGCATGACGCAACTGAGGCTGGGTCTCTGCCCACAGAGCTGGTGGTGGCCGAATCTGTGGTGGTCATCAAAAAGCTGCTGCAGATGCAGCCAGCCCAGCACAGTGAGATCATCAAGCACATGGCCAAGCTCACTGACAACATCCAGGTTGGTTGGGGTGTTGCTGACCCACAGGGGAGGGGATGGCAGCAGTGCCACATGTCCAAGGGCATTTCACAGGTGCCAATGGCACGGGCCAGCATCCTGTGGCTCATCGGCGAGTACTGCGAGCACGTGCCCAAGATTGCGCCCGATGTGCTGCGCAAGATGGCCAAGTCCTTCACCAACGAGGAGGACATCGTCAAGCTGCAGGTCATCAACCTGGCAGCTAAGCTCTACCTGACCAACTCCAAGCAGGTACCGGGGATGTGATCCTAGGGTGTGCCTTGGTTTCCTTGTCAGGGAGGGAAAGGCCAGCCCTGAGCATGTTATCTGACACAGAGCAAGCTGCTGACCCAGTACGTCCTCAACTTGGCCAAGTACGATCAGAATTACGACATCCGCGACCGGGCTCGCTTCATCCGCCAGCTCATCGTGCCCACTGAGAAGAGTGGGGCCCTCAATAAGTATGCCAAGAAGCTCTTCCTGGCCCAAAAACCAGCCCCCATCTTGGAGTCTTCCTTCAAAGGTACCCATCCCTGGTTAGAGGGCACTGGGACATGGGGTGAGCTGTCACCACAATGCTGCATGGCTGTCCCTGAGCTGCTGCCTCCTCTCACTTTGTTTTAGATCGGGACCATTTCCAACTGGGCTCCCTGTCCCATCTGCTCAACACTAAGGCTGTGGGCTACCAGGAGCTGCCTGACTGGCCAGACGAGGCTCCTGACCCCTCCGTGAGGAATGTGGAGGTGTGTGGAGCACCCTGGGTGCATGGGGGAGGAGGGGCCAAGGTGGGGACACTGACTCAAGGTCTTGGAAGAGCCCCAGAAGGTACCCAGGTATTGCTCACCTGCCCCAGTTCCCTCTCTAATGCTCACACATCTGCTTTGGGATGAGGGGACAAGGGTGGCTGTTTGGATCTCCCAGCCATGGGTGATGGCCCTGCTCCATCAACCCTGTACCAGCAGGTTCCTGAGTGGACCAAGTGCACCAGCCGGGAGAAGAGGAAGGAGAAGGTGGAGAAGCCTTTCTACTCTGACTCAGAGGGCGAATCGGGGCCCACTGAGTCGGCAGACAGTGGTGAGGACCTGATGGCATGAGACACTGGGCAGTGGTCACTGTGGCCATCAGGCAGGTGCTACAATGGTTGGGCATTGGACAGGGGACATGACAGTGGGGACACCCCATCATGGGAAGGACATGGCAGGAGATGTGGAGGGATGCAGTGGTGGGCAGTGGGGACACATTGGAATGCAGTGAGACTATGCAGGGATGCAGCGGGAGGATGCAGCAGAGAGGCAGCAGCAGGTGTGGGATGCAGTGGGAGCATGGAGGATATAGTGGGATGAAGTGGAAGATGCGAGAATGTGGGGGGACACAGCAGCAGGGCTGCACTGTGCTGTGCCCCCACAGAGCCCGAGTCTGGCAGCGAAGAGAATGGCAGCAGCAGCAGCTCTGGCAGCTCCAGCTCTGGCACCGAGGAGGAGGAGGAAGAGGAGGAGGAAGACAGCGGGGAGCAGTCAGAGGACAAGGAGGAGGAGGAGATGGCGAAGAGGTCAAAGAGGAAGGACAAGGAAGGTTCCCATAAGGCAGTGTTGGGGAGCGCAGGCAGGTACGCCCTGGGAAGGCAAGGGGGTGCTCCCAGCAAAACCTCTGCCTCAGCCCCCTGAGCTGGGCTCTCCCTGCAGCCCCAGCGAGGAAGAGGAGGAGGAGGAAAGGGCAAAGAAGGCCAAGAAGAAGGCTCCGCAGGGGAGGAAGGGCCGTGCTGAAACCTCATCAGAGGCCAGCACGTCTGAGAGCAGCTCCTCTGGCTCCGACTCAGGCTCCGAGGCAGAGGCCAAACAGAGGAAGGTGATGAGAGCTGGGATGGGATGGGATGGGATGGGATGGGATGGGATGGGATGGGATGGGATGGGATGGGATGGGATGGGATGGGATGGGATGGGATGGGATGGGATGGGATGGGATGGGATGGGATGGGGATAGCTGTACCCCCTACTGAACTCCCCATCTCTGCTCCCCTGCAGCCCCCCAGCAGCAAGGCCAGCCCCAAGGAGATCTCCCTGCTTGACCTGGATGACTGTGAGTGGCTGCTTGGAATATGCAAATTGCCATGGTGGTGGTGCTGGGGAAACTGAGGCATAAGCACTCACCCCAATGATATCAGAACTCCATGGGTCCTTTGGGAGCTGCAGAGCTGGGACAAGGATAGGTGTGGTGAGGGGTCCTTGTCCCCAGAGGATGGCTGTGGGACAGGCAGCTGTGACTTTTGGATTGTCCCCATGTGGCCATGCACAGGGACAGCCTACAGGGCTGTGTCTACACCAATGGAGCTATGCCACTGGGATGTCCTTGTGTGGCTCTTCCCATGGGGCCATGCCACCAGGGCTGTCCCCACATGGCTGTCCCCATGGGGCTATCCCCATCAGGCTATCTCCATGGAGTTGTCTCCATGGCACTATGCCACCATGTCTGCCCCCATATGGCTGTCCCCATGTGATTGTCCCCATGGAGCTGTGCCACTGGGCTTGTCCCCATGTGGTTGTCCTCATGGGACTATGCCACCCGGGATGTCCCCACATGGCTGTCCCCATGTGTTTGTTCCCATGTAGCTGTGCCATCAGGGCTCTCCCCATGTGGTTGTCCCAATGGAGCTGAGCTACTAGAACTGTCCCTGTGTGGGTGTCCCCAAGGGGCTGTGAGCTCTGTTAACCCTTTCCTCCCCTCTCTCTACACTGCAGTTACTCCATCTCCTGTCCAGCCCCTCCCCTCCAGCAGCATCATCTCCACCAGCCTGGTGACTGACCTGGAGGGCCTCACTCTCACCGACAGCTCCCTGACACCCACTGTAAGTGTCCCCCATGCCCTCCCTGGGGAGGTCCCAGGCCTCCTGTCAGCTGTGGGGGCTCCTGGGCCCTCTGCCACCCGCAGGGGTTGCAGGGAGCCCTGAGCAGCCCCCACTGTCCCCTGGTGCAGCTGCTGAGCCCGGCATTCAGTGCAGTGAAGACCTATGAGCTGCTGCACCGCATGGCAGGCGAGGGGCTTGCGGTTGAGTACTGCTTCAGCCGCCGGCCCTTCCCAGGAGACCCCCACATGGTGGCTGTCCAGATCCAGATCTCCAACAACACCGACACCGAGGTGAAGAACCTGCGAGTCAGCGAACCCAAGCCACTGTCCGGCATGCGGATACAGGAGTTCCCTGAGATTGGTATGGCATGGCACGGCACGGCATGGCCATGACGCCGTGGGAGAATGGGGACAGGGGTTGGGTGAGAATGTGGGATGTAGTGGCAGGCCTGTGGTTCCAGAGCACCTGGCGCCAGGGGACACAGCCACTGTGGTGATGGGCATCGACTTCTGTGACTCTACCCAGGCGGCAAACTTCCAGCTGTGGTGAGCATCTGTCAGCGGGCAGGGCAGGATGGGTGTCCCCAGGGATCAGGGTATCAAGTGCTCCAGAGATGGGGAAAGTGAGATAGGTATCAACATCCCTCCACGTAGCAGGGGACAGGGGACAGCAGAAACAGGGCATGGGGTATCCCAGGGGATGGAGGCCAGCAGGACAGGCACCAGAGTCCTTCCAGGGAAGAGGAGACACTCAGATGGGCATGGCGTGGTCGGGGGACAGCAGGAAATGCACAGGCCTCCCTGCAGGGGACAAGGATGCAGCAGCAGCTCCAGCTCCAGCCTGACAGGTTCCCCCCATGCTTGAGCCCTTTTGTGTCACAGTTTCCCCCAGTTACCCCTGCCCAGGGCAGGGATGAGAAGCAGGACATGGAGAGGGGACATATTCTGGGCACGTGCTCGTCTCACTGCCTGTCTCCCCAGCACCCACACACGCCAGTTCTACGTCTCCATCCAGCCACCCGTGGGGGAGCTCATGGCCCCTGTCTTCATGAGTGAGAACGAGTTCAAGAAGGAGCAGGGTGAGTGGGGCCAGGGATGGATAAAGGGTGCTGCACAGGCACCTACCACTGACACTCACCCCCAATTTTGTCCCCTCTGCCGCCCTTGCTGTGGCCCTAGAGCACCTGGCACGGCCGGGTGAGGGTAAGTGGCTGCTCGGCTGGCCCCTAGAGTAGCTGTGCTCCCCTCACCCACTCCTGCACTCCCAGCCTGTGGGCTGGGATGACCACCCTGGTGCCAGGGTGGCCTTGTTGGGTCCTCACAAAGCGTGAAGGGCTCATGCCACCCCTGGTGCTCCCAGAACTGTGTCTGGTGAGTGACACCCTGTGTTCCCGTGCTTCTGGATCAGCACATCCCCACCCTGACCCCATGGATGGGGTCTGTGTTGAGAGGGGGTGCTTAGTGCCCTGCAGCATCTGGCCCCATTGCTGTCACTGTCCAGAGGAGCCCATCCCCAGGAATATGGCTGCTGCTACCAGGCAGGGACATGGGGATGAGCCCAGGAAGGGTTATGAAGGATTTTCCCAAAACCACTGAATCCTGAACCAAGAGTGAGCAGAGCAGCCAGCTCAGGATGTCACAGGGAACCTGAACACAGGGAGCTGGAGGGGCTTGCTTTGGGCATGCTAAAGCAGGGCCCAGCAGGGTATATGGCCAGAGATGGACAGGTGCCTCTGTTACCTGCTCTAGGAAAGCTGATGGGCATGAGCGAGATCACAGAGAAGCTGACGCTGCCTGAGAAATGCCAAAGTGACCACAGCATCGTCCAGCAACTGACCTCGGCTGCCAACGTGGGCCGCGTGCCCTGCGGTGCCAGCAATGAGTACAGGTAGCTGGAACCCCACACCTGGATCAGGCGCTGTCACCCTCCATTCCCACCCAAATCACAGCAGGGGCACTCAGGGCTTCCTTTAGGAGGAGGAGCCTGCATGAACCCAAATGGGGGAGTGGCCATGGGTGGCAGGTGCCTGCCTGTCCCCAGCGGAGCGTCCCATGGGACCAGGGGGTGACAGGGGACAGCTCGCCTTGAAGCCCTGTGTTCACCACCCATCCCATGGGACCAGAGGGTGACAGGGGACAGCTCACCTTGAAGCCCTGTGCTCACCACCCATCCTATGGGACCAGAGGGTGACAGGGGACAGCTTGCCTTGAAGCCCTGTGTTCACCACCCAACAGGTTTGCGGCCAAGACAGTGACAAGTGGGAGCCTGGTGCTCATCACCCTGGAGCGGCGGGAGGGCTCCACAGCTCAGCTGACCATCAACAGTGAGAAGATGGTCATTGGCACCATGCTGGTGAAGGACATCATCCAGGCCCTGGCACAGTGACAGACAGGCGTTGCTGCACCCATGGCCCTACCACCCCACCCCCTTCTGCCCCATGCTGCTCCTCAAAACACTCCCTTGCCCCCATTTCTGCCAGGTTATTCCTTGCCCCAATCCCAAAAGGGGTGGCAGACAGTGACCCTCGTGCCAGCTTTGCTGCTGGGTGGAAGGAGCAGGATGGGGCATGTGGGATGGAGGAAGGTGTCCTACTCAGATGGGCAGAAGCAGTTCCAGCCCCCACAGAGCACAGTGTGCCCCCAGTCCCTCACCATCATCTCCCAATGTAACCCTTATTTATTATGTCCAGGATCTCCCAATAAAGCTCTTCTCCAACTTCTCCCTTTCCCTCCTCTGCTCTGTGGGCACATCAACCCCAGATTCCCTCCATGCTGGGCTCTGCTGGCCTCCCAGGGAGGCCCACAGGGGACATCAGGGGACCAGCCATCCCTCAGGTGACTGGAAACATGCAGAGTCTCCCAGGGGTGGGGTGGCTGCTGGGTCCTGGAGAAAACCTGGCACACGATGTCGGGGTGAACCCCCTGGAGCAGGAAGTGCTCAGTTGGACCAGGCATCTGAGGAGTCTTGGGAGGGTTCCAGCTATTTATTCAAGGTGGAATTGCTCATGCTTTGACCGCAGAAATACCTGCTATGTCAGTGCTGGGTCTGCTCTGCAGTGTCACTGGAGAGATTCCTGGGGCCAGCTTGGGAAGGGTTTTCATCTCCAAACTGAGATTATGGAAAAAAAAAAAAAAAAAAAAAAAGAGAGAAGGAAATCTGACTCTTTATTAAGATCTCTCCTTCCAGCATGGGCTGGGTGGGATTTCAGTGAGCACTCTGCTCTCTTCATCCAAAGCTGCAGCCCAGCACAGAGCCAGGCCTGGCATCAGAGGCAGAGGATGAGCAAAGGACATGCACGAAGGTCTGAACCCCAAACTGCCTCTGCTGCCACATAAAGGGTGAGCAGCTTTCTGCTTTTTCTGGGTAAGAAATGAAGAAAAATCTTTGTTTTCTGATGGGTGAGGAATCCCTGCCACTGGATTGGAGCAGCAGCACCAACCACTGAGTGTCAAGTGCTTGTTCCACAGGGAAAAACCCATTCCCACAAGGACAGGGGCTGGAGCCACAGCTGCCTCACAGGATGCAGCTGGGAGCCACAGTGATGCCACCACCCTATTTTCCTTAGGGAGGCTGATTTAACCCTTGGGGTCCTATCCCTTCACGGGCTCAGTGAGCGCCACAGCCTGTGTGTGGAGAGATGCCAGCACAGTGAGACTGCCCTTGGGGACCCCACTTTAACCCTCTGGGGGTCCCATTCCCTCATGGGGTGCTCAGTGAGTGCCACAGACAGTGGAGAGCTACTGGCACTGAAGTGTCCCCTGGAGGGTTCCATCCAGGCACCACAGTGCCATTGTCCCATTACCCTTAGAGGGGCTCATTTAACCCCTTAGGGGTCTCATCCCTTCATAGGGGTCACAGTGAATGCCATAGCTCATGTGTAGGAGCTGCCAGCACTGAGACTGCCCTTAGGGAACCCCATTTTTAGTCATGGAGTATCCCATCCACTCAGAGGGGGCTCAGCATGTGACATAGCCTGTGTGTGGAGAGGTGCTGGGGCTGAGGTGTCCCTGGGGGGCTTCAGCTGGGCACTGCCACCAACATATTTCCTTCATGGGGGGACTCATTTGAGAGCCCTTTGAGGTCTCATTTGTCAGAAGGAGCACAGCAAGCACCACAGCCTATGCATGGAGAGCTGCTGGCACTAAGACATCTTCAGAAGGGCTCCAGCCAGGCAGTGCCACCATTGCATTCCCTTTAGAGGGACTGATTCAAGCCCTTGAAGGTCCCATCCCCTCATGGGGGGCTCAGTGAGCATCACAGCCCACGGGTGCGAGTTGTCAGCACTGAGGCTGCTCTTGGGGAGCCCCATTCCCCTTGATAGGAAAGATATGTGCTCATGTATTTACAAACAATTCCACGGGTGAGGGTATGGCTGTTAACATCTTTGAACTGGTTCTTAATGTCTCTACCAACTTCAAGCCGCAGGTTTATTACAGAACACAGACAGTTTGGCTCCTGAAACAGACAAAGGGTCCCTATGAGCCTGAGTTCCTGAACTTTGGGGGGAAAATGGCGTGTTTAAAGGGGCAATATGTGGTAGGCGTTTCGGGAAGGTTGTACCTTCCTAGTACCTCAGTCAGTGGGGAGAGGGCAACATGAGGCCAGGAATTTGGGCTAAAAGGAGGCTGCACCCTCCAAAACACAGAGAAAACCCTGCGGGCGTACGCCCCAGTGAGCAATCTCTCCTTTTATTCAAATGAAGTTGCAGGACTCCTCTGTCTCCTTTATGGACACTGGCTTTTCATAGCGTGGTTTCCTGCACGCCCTCACAGAGCACTCGATGAGCACCCAGCCTATGTGTGGTGAGTGGCCCCAGCAGTGCTGAAGCAAAGAGTCAGAACCACTGACATCCCAGCCCCATCAGATGGGCTGATTTAAATTCTTAAGTCTTGTCACTGGCCCTTGGGGTCTTGTTCTCCTAAGAGGAATATGGAGTGCTGCTAGTGCTGAGATGTCCCCGAGGGGCTCTAGCTGGGCAGTGCCACCACCATCCCACTCTCTGGGGAACTTAACCCCTCAGGAGGAGTCCCATTCCCTCCTGGGGTGTTCATAGTGCACCACAGCCCATGAGGGATTTAACCCCTCAGGAGGAGTCCCATTCCCTCCTGGGGTGTTCAGTGAGCACCACAGCCCGTGAGTGGATAGCTTCTGATACTGAGGTGTCCCAGAGGGGCTGCAGCTGGGCACCACAGTGCCACCACTACCCCATTCCACTCAGAGGGGCTGATTTAACCGCTCAGGGGTTCCATCCTCACTGAGGGGGCTGAGTCTGTACCACAGCCCATGTGTGAAGAAACGATGACACTAAGCCTGCCCTAGGGGACCTCAATTTAATGTCTAGGGGGTCCCATTCCCCTCACAGAGGGGGCACAGTGAGTGCCACATTCTGCACGTGGCAGCTGGCAGCGCCGAGGTGGCCCTGGGAGGGTGGCTGAAGCAGGACTGTGCAGTGACGCCGCCGTCTCATCCGTCAGGGGGGCTGACTGATCCCTCGGGATCGCATTAACCCGCGGGAGCCCCTTCCCCTCACGAGCGCAGGCCGAGGCGGCTCGGCGGGGCGATGGCGGGAACTGCCCGATGGCGGCGGGCAGGCGCCACGCGGCCGCGCGTGCCGCGCGCATGCGCCGCAGCCCCGCCCTCAGCGGCATCCCCTCCCTCCCTCCGCGCCCCCCACCCCGCCCCAGGCGCGGCCCGGTCCGGCCCATAAAAGCCGCGGGCCGGGAAGAGCCCCGCTGCTCCCGGTGTCCTCGCTGTCCTCTTACCTCGCCTTTGCTGCGTTCCGGGACCGCCCGTCCGCCTGCCTCCGGTGCTGCCGATGGCCTTCCCGCCGGTGAGTGCGAGCACGTGCCCGTCGCGAGGCCGCCTCGCCACGTGGTCCCGCGCGGCGGTGCTGCTGGGGCGGCGTTCCCGCCCGTTCTGCTGCGCGGAGCGGGGATGGGACCCCTGAGCCCTCGGCACAGCGGTGCCTGGAGCTCCCCTGCCTCCTCTTGGAGCGCTGATACGGGATTCCAGCTCTGCTTGGGCTGGCCTCGAGTGGGTCCTGCTGTTGAGGTACACCCGAGGAGAGCAGGGCTCTGATGGAGCTCAGGGAAGCCATCAACTGACCCCTGCTGCCTTCAGGGAAACGCCAGGAGAAACCTGATCCTAGCCTAGCAACCTATTAATTCCACTTTTCCCAGGGCTTTAGGGGAATGATGCTGGGCTGGAGGTGCTGAGCTTGGGGGCATGTTTTGGCTGCAGTGGGCACTTGTACTCATGCAAGTTGTATTTTTGTGCACTCTTAAACTCCTTTTTTTTTTTTAGTAAGGTAACTGAAGGTGCTGTTTTATTCTTAAGCCATATGCTGAAAGCTCCATATAGTGTCTGGCTGGGGCAAGGGGTGTCACAGGAGACTGAATTTGTAACTGAGTATGGGCAAAGGTGACTCTTCCTGGTGAAACAAGTCCGTTGAAAAACAAGTGTTTTTTTACCGCTTGCTATTCCCCAGCTGAAACCAATTAATGCTTGTTACTGGTGCTTGTGTCATGGGCTAACAAGGTGTGCTGGCACCTGGAGTGCTGGTGAGGGGCTTCAGTTGCAGCTGTGCGCAGGGTTGGGAGCTGGGCTGAGGGTGGGGCTCCAGGACCCCATTGGTTCACTGCAGTTTGTCTCGACTGCAGTAACAGTTGAACAGTCTTCCTAAACCAATTAAAACCTTATTCAGCTTTGACAATCTGCTGCAACAGGCAGCTGCGGGTATTGCTCATGTGATGGCTTCAAAATGTTTTGTTTCAAAAAAAGCCCCCAAATATAGCTGCCTTGATGGTGAAATGCCGTTAAAAACAGAGATTTTGGCAAAACTGGTGTTGTTGTGAAGTCTGTGCTCCCCTCTGAATCAGGACCAGTCTTAATTCCAATCAGGTGTGCTCAAGATGCCTCTACTCAGTAAACCCTGGGACAGCTGCTTAACTTTAGCCTTGCTGATGGTGGGAGGGCTGGTGCAGCCTTGCTTAATAACCCTTTTTGGGATGAGCTGGGGGTGGGAGTGTGATGCTTGGTTACACCAATGTTTTGTTTTGTATGGGTGTAGCTGACTTAAACTTGGGAAGCAAAACATACCAACAAAAAAGGATTTTCTGAGCTGCCTTTCATAAAGTATGGAGCCATCTTTGCTTGGTTATTTTGACAAGGGCACCATTTTAACAGCATCTTAAATTTTGCCTTGGTATTGAAGGCCCTCTTGGCTGTAGCTACAGCTCCAACAACCCTCTGGGCATCAGCATGGCTCTGCCTGGGTGGGATTTCTATGGAAGATGTAAAAAAGCAAAGGCTGGATTGTAGGTGAGGTGGATGAGCCTTGTCTGCTCCACAGCATCCCCAGGAGCTAAAGCACATCTTGGTCATATTGGTAGCTGAGCTGTGTTTAATGACTTCCCTAAGGATTAGACTATGATAATCCTGTGCCGGTGCTGCAGGTTCTGCCTACCCTGGGATTTCATTATCTCTAGGTTTCCTGCAGGTGTGTGTGCCTGGGGGCTGTGGAGGTTCCTCATTTCCACTGACCTTGGACAACTTTGGGGTGTTTTGCTGCGCACGTGTGTGTTGTGCCACCAACGGAGTGCTGCTGGTTGTGCCTGGAGTAGGCCCTCCTGTAGGCAAACTCTGCAGGGTGTTGGATCTGCTTGGGGCTGATGGGCTGGGAACTCCAGGGACCTGCCAGCTTCCCCATGCACAGCCGGCAAACAAGCTCTCTGCCGTGGTGGTAAGGCTTGCCTGGTGCTCTGTTACTCTGAGAGAGGGGAACTCCTCCCTGTTTCTTGACACTTCCTTTGTCTATGAGATTGGATGTTTTACTAGGCATTAGGACGTGATGTTTGCCTCCTGGTGGCTTTGAAGCACCTGTCAGAGCTGGATCAGCATCTCCATTGACTTGTTCATCCCTTGATAAAACTGTGTCTATGCCTCTGGATTGGGATTGTGAGGTGTAGTAGGATGGAATGGCTGAGAATGACTGTTGGGTCACTGTTTACACCCCAGGGTGTCTGATGTGATGTGAAGAGGACCCACCAGTGCTGCACTCTAACTGTACTCTGTACAGTGCTGCTGTACCTCTGGAAGCAGGGAGGATCTGTAGTTTGTAGCTGCAGTGTGGAGGGCTTCCAGGGAAGCCTGGAGAGGCAGTCTGTTGAATTTGCCAAATCCTTCCAGGTGGGACAGGGAAAGCAAATCCTGCCTGGGCTCTGGAGTGCTGTGTTGCTCGTCTTGGCTGGGGATAATAGAGCGGCACCGGCTGTGGGGACGCAGCCTCAGGTGTGGTGTTTCACTGGGCTTTGGTATTGACTCCGAGACGGAAGCACTTGGGTGGATTCTCCAGTTTGCAGACTCTTTCCAGCATTCTCTCCAGGCTCTAAGTGCTCTGGAGAGTTGCAAAGCTCTTCTCAAAGGAATATCTTATTTTAGAGTTGAGAGAGGAGAGGGTGAGCCCTGAGCCCCTTCCTACAAGGGATTGCAGTGCTGCAAGGTCCCCCCTACCCTGTGTGCAGGATGATTGCAGTATCTCAAGGATATCCTTTACAATCTAGGGTTAAAAGCTCTTTAGCAGAAGGGATTTTTGTGGAAAGGCTTGGCTGTGTTCTCGTGGTTCCTGTTTGGAGCAGGAGTGGTGCTGCCAGTTGTGGAGGTTAAATGAGAAGGAACGGGTGGGGCGTTCAGCTGGCTGCCCTGGGTTATTTTGTCTCACTTGTGCAGATTCCTAGGGAAAAGCTTTGCCTCCTGCTGGAAGTGGTTCTTTTGCAGGAACAGGAGTAGAATGTGGAGTTTCACGCTTGTGCCAAGGCAGCCTGATGCAGCGCTCCTTTTTATTAAAGATGACTGGCAATACTTTTGTAATTTGAGCTTCTGTACTCCAGCTGCTCTTTATAAAGATGACTTAAAGCACGCTCTGCCTGTTCTCTCAGCCTGCAGCTCGCTTTTAGCCTTACCTGTTTCACTCTTGTAAGCGTTCCAGAGAACCGGCACCTTGTCTGGCGGTGGGCTCTGATGTGTGCTCATGTATTTACAAACAATTCCATGGGTGAGGGTATGGCTGTTAACGTCTTTGAAATGGTTCTTTGTTTCTACCAACTTCGAGCCGCAGGTTTGTTGCAGAACACAGACAGTTTGGCTCCTGAAACAAGGCTCCGTACAAGCCTGAGTTTCTGAACTTTGGGGGAAAATGATATGTTTAAAGGGGCAATGTGTGGTAGGCGGTTCGTGAAGGCTGTACCTTCCTAGTACCTCAGCCAGTGGGGAAAGGGAGAGGGCAACACGCGGCTGAAACCACGGCGTGGTTTCCTGCACAGCTCTGGCATTTCAATAGCCAGCCCTCAGTGCTGAAGAGATGCTAATAGTCCAAAACGAGCTGGAGTTCTCCAGCAATTGTTCAGGTCCCGCCTGCAGGCACCGTGCTGGTTCAGTAGCTTATTCCTGCTGCTCCCAGGACTGGCTTTCCTTTGCTTTTTAGCTATGTGGTGGGTCGTTGGAGAAAGCGATCGGATCGTGCGCGTCTAATGACGAGGTGGGGGGTGGAATGTAAGCGCCAGCATGGGCTGGGCTTGTATTCCCGTCTCCATGTGAAGTTCGGTTTAGACCAGCCTCCTTGAACGATCAGCAAGGGGCCATTTGAAAGTAAAACCAGCTCGGTGCTTCAGACTTGTTTGCAGAACTGGAGGTAAGAGAGGCGCCCGACACTTGCAGTAGCACGTCGAAGAGGTGCCTGTATTAAGTGTCTTCTTGACAAGTATAAATGGCCCAATTTAGGGCTTCGGTGTGTATGTTGGAGGAGCAGGGACTCGTTTGCTAAACTTGATGCTCTTCAGTTCTTTAAATCTGAGTTTAACTTGATTTTATGGCCAGCATTCTGCTCCGGAGGCCAGCACTGGCAGGGTTGTTCCTGCCTACTCCTCTCTTTAAAGCCGGTATTAATTGCCGGCGATACCGATTGCTCAGCATGTTCGGGAGCAGAGTTCTGCCCTGGCTTTTGGGTGGCGGCTACGCCTGTCCTCGGCTTCAAAACGTTGGTAGCGATGAAGCTGAGCGGCTTCTAAGTTGTCAGAGGCTCTGATGTGGTGCGGCTGCTCCCGAACGAGCCTGCATGTCAGTGGCTTGTGAGCAGAGCTGGGAAAGCAGCTGCTTTTCCTGGTTCTCTGGACCGGCATCGGGGTGCAGGAGGGGTTTGATGTTCCTCGGCAGAAGCTTTACATAGGTCATCCTTTTCTAGGGTGGTTGCAAAACCTTGATGCTGGTGGATCTGTGCCCGTGGAGGGTGTGCTAAGGCAGAAATGGTTTGGGGTTCCTACCTTTGAGGTCAGGAGCTGCTGCCTGAAGGGAAGATCAGGATTTGATCCTCTGCATTTCCTCAGGATTTGGGGCTGTTTGATTAGCTGGAAAGCAGTGTTCAGATCTTTTTCTGCAAGCCTGAAGTGATTGCTGCTGATTCGGATCAGTCCAAGATACCGTTCAGATCCCCAAGATGGGTAGTGAGCTGAGCCTTGCCATGCATAAGAGGAGCTGCTGTGGTTCCTTGCGGTGTCTGCCTGGACCCCGGGCATCCCACTTGTCCATTGGTGTCAGGAAACTGATTTTGGGGTAGAAGGTGTGTGCCCTCATTATTCAGATCTCTGCTGGTGTTGTGCTGGAGAAAAACAGCAGGGAACTGTGTTCACAGCCCAGCTGGTTTGGTGTGGCTGTCAATCTGAAGTCCATCCCTGGTACCTATTTGTGATGGGCAGTCTGATCCAGTGTGCAGATTGCTGACTGGTTTGCTTAACTGCTCCTTTAATGCCAAGAATTGGGTTTGAGTGTTGCTAAGACCTAAGCTAATGTGACTATTGGAGGCAGTCCAGGCTTTCCACAATGTGTTGAAAGCTGAGTACTTGCCTATTTGACACACATACTGGTTCTTTTTTACCAGAAAGAAGATCCTGTGAGGAGCATAAAAGACTGCTGGGATAGCCCGAATGCCCCTGCACTTTCCACTTGCAGCAATGCGGATATATTCCGCCGAATAAATGCCATGTTGGACAACTCTCTGGATTTCAGTGGAGTCTGCACCACGCCTGTCACAAAAAGCAAATGTGACACTCTGCCAGGTGATGGAGGGGGGCTGCTGGAGGGGGGAGGCACTTGGTGGGACCTGGTGAACAGGTGGTGGTGGTAATCCTCAGTGGTGTGGGTGTTGGCATGTTTGGAGCTGGGGGGCTTTGCTTGTTCCTGAAATGAATAATCCATGTACTCCCTGGCAGTGTGGAAGTGCCTGAGAAGGCTTGCTTGCCTCCCTGTGGGCAGGACGTGAGTGCTCCCTGCCTTACTTGCTAATTCTTGGTGGGAATACCCCCAGCAGACTCCTTTAGTCCGTCTCTGCTGGTGTCAGGATTAATCTGCTCTCAAGGTTAAGCGAGGCTGAGTTGCTGCATACATGGAAATTGCAAAATAATTTTGAAAAAACATACTTGCCGTGGGTCAGTTAACCTGCATGTAAGAGCACAGGTGGGTGCAGACAAAGCAAGCTTGGTGTGAGGAAATCAGTGCTGCAAGCTTCTGTTTCTTCCAGGCTGAGGGGAGTGGGCATGTTCTGCTGCCTCAAGACAGCAGTTTTGTGCCAAAGTGGAGAGTGTTTGGTCCTGTCTTATTTTTACCCAAGTAAAGGACATATTTTTGTCCCTCTGCAGCAGCCCAGGTCTGCCACTAAATGTACCTGTGCCTGATACTCCTTTTGCCAGCACTCCTCTGAGCAGCAGTGCTTGTGCCCAGGATTTGGGCACTTGAAAGTGATTGCTCTTGCCTCTCCAACCTCTGAATTACAGGGTCCAGAAATACTTTGGCCGTTATTGGAAACAAACTGGTCCTCAGCATATGTGCAAAAACAGAGTGGGAAGGGCTGACCCTCCCCAGCTGATCACCCTGCAGGGTGCCATGGGTGAGCAGGTTTCTCTGCAGTCACCTGGAGACAGGATTGCCTTGGCCTGATGGCTAATTTGAGTTTAATCAAAGGGGTGTGGAAAAAAGTTCTAAATGGTGTCTGGGCACTGGTTTGATGCCTGTACACTGCAACTTTGTTCTGGGCTAGCAAAATGACTGCTACCAGATGACTTCCAGTGCAGCTTAATCTCCTGGGTATTTGAGGATTTAGCAGTGTTGACTGGGGGCTGATCTGGCCATGTGATCCCATGCTGGCACTGCAGAAATACCAGAGGAAGTGAATTGCTTGCTTTGAGGCCTGGATCCATGGCCAGCATTGCTTGAAACCTGCCTGGTAAGGTGGCATTAGAGGCTATGTAGCCTACTCCTTACCAATGGTGTAGGGATTATTAACCAATTCAGATTAGTGGTGCATTTTTAGAGATTTGCTGTTGGACTGAGCTGCTTTGGCTATTTTTTGTCCCCTGTCACAGTAGTGGCCAGTGCTGTGTCTGATGTGGTTGCACTGGAAGCATAAAGGAGAAATAAATAGGAATACTTTCCTTTATCTCCTTTCAGTGGGTTCATGAAAGAGTTATTTCTGGCTTCCTTGTTGAAATCTTAGCTATTGCTCCATTTGGAACGAGAATATTTAATAGAATCTTAGAACATGTTCATGGTATTTCCTGATTGAGTTTCAGCTTGCCAGAGTTAACCTAGTTTATAAAGGAGATGTGTCTGCCTGCTAGAGCAGATTGATCCTGTGAAGGTGTGGGTTAGTTCTGGTTTTGGGTCTGGGCTCAAGAGCTGGCACAGCAATTTTAATTTGCAGTGCTGTATTTTACTTTGAAAGCTCTTCTCTGAGGGGTGGGGGTGTTTGCCTGGTGCTGAAGTAGAACTTTTTACTGAGCGGCTGCTCACAAACCTCTGCTTGTTCTGTCACTTACTTTGGTTTTTCTTAGGGGCATCTGGACCAGAGTGTCTTGCTGGTGATGCCTTGTCTGGAAACTCTTGAGTTTCCCAGTGGTGGTAGAGTGCTTGTTTCAGGTGATCAGTAAGTGCTGTGGAAGACTTAGTAGGGCAAGTACACTGGCACTTGTGTGAAAAAAAGAGCACCTTCCTCTAGCAAATGTTACTTTCGCTGCAGGGTAACCAAAGTTGTGCTTTGGGGACAGACACCCTGAGCAGCTTTTTTTCCTGCTCTGGCAGCTGAAGACCATTCTCACCAGTGAGTGCTGGGGGCCCAGGGTGTGGGCCTTGCTCAGCAGTAGTTACCCAGACAGGAGGGTTTCAGCTTGTGCCAAATCCCTTCTATAGTGGCACAAATGCTTACTGGTGTTGTGAGGAAAGAATTCCTCACTTCCCAAAGGATACTGGGCCCTGTTGAGAGGGTCTGCCTTGGGCTAATAGAAGTGTGAAGATACTGATAAGAGAACAACCCGGGCCAGCAGTTACCAGCTGTAAATTCATGGATGAGTCAGCATCTGCCAAAGCATCCTCAGCTCAGAGTTATTGGTCTCCCTGCAGTCCCAGCCTTCTTTCCTTAATGTTGGAGCTGGAACCTCTGGGTAGGTAAGGAGGGCCTGAATGCGGCAGCTCTGCAAGCTTTGTCCTATCTTTGCAGCTGAAGAGTGCAGGAGCTGCTCTTAATGTTTGATAGGTTGCTAATGAGAGTTTTCTCCATGGAAAAGCTGGCAGTGTCAGCAAGGATGTGAATACTGGGGCATCTATGATCTGTAAGTGGGGCAACTACTTTGGCACCTGGACCCTGGCCTGGGTTGTGCAGAAAGTCACACCTGATGGCTGTAAGGCTGAGCAGTTGATTGCAGAAATTCAGAATATAGTGGAGGTACCTGGGCAGGTGGTTAAGCCTGGAACAGGTTGTTGGAGCTATTTGCCTTGCCCTTGAGTGAACTTCTGGGTAGGTGACCAATGGAGCAGAGATCCTTCATCTCAGATGGTGTTTTGTCATTGCTCTAAGTCGCTTCTGAATATAATTCTTGAGTCTGTGATGCTTTTACTTTGTGCAGGAGCAACTGTAGTTAGACTAGATTATCATGAAACTCCTTGCTTGGGGAGGCTTAATGACTCTTGAGATCCGCCATGAATGTAGTAGCTATAACAGGTGAAAAGATTGTCTTTTTACAACTTAGTCTTTTAATGGCAGAGCTTGGGAAAGATTTTATTTCAGCAGTAAATGCTTGGACTTAAATCTATTTGTGGTCCCTCAAGCTTTTCAGTTGTCATCTTCATGTCAAAATAAATTTATCCTGGCTTGGACTTTTGTTGAAGAAGCCCCTTTGAGCGCTAAGAGGATTACACGTGGTGGAGGAGAGATGGCAGAAGTTCGTGACCTTTCACTAATGCTATTGGGGAAGACACGTGTGGAGACACTTTACTGGGCTGACAGTGAGGCCATGCTGGGATCAGTGCAGCAGCAGCCTGAGCAGTGTGAGAGGACAGGCTGATTCAGCACTCCTGGATCCATGCAGTCAGTGTTATCCTGTTCTGGGCAGAACTGGGGCTGCTGCTGCAGGTTCAGCTTGTCACACCTAACACTGGATCTCTGTAAAGATCAGTTTGCAGCTGTTTATAATCCATGGTGGACTTCACTGCCTTGTCAAAGCCAGCTGTGTTGGGGTGCCCAGGCTGACCACCCCGCTGAGGTTTGTGGCTAGTTGCCCCAGGCTTAAGGTGCTCTCCCAAACTGTGGGATGCAGTGGTGTGGGGAGAGCTGTCATTGTAGAACCTGTCTAGTGGCTTCTGGGGCAGGGTCATGGTGCTTCAGAGCTACAGCCTGTCTGGCTGCCTCAGTCCTCTCTGGAGAAAGGCAGAACCTCCTCAGTGTGGGCCTTAACCTTTAGTGGCTTTTTGTGTGGGGCTGGAGATGGGAGAGAGAGAGTGTGGCCTTGACAGGGGCAGGAATCTGCATCTCCTGACAGTGCTGCTGGAGCAGCTGCCTGTCCTTGAGCAGCTGCTGTGCAAGGAATGTGATTTTTAAAGCTGTTGCATATGTTTATCACTTCTCTGAATAAGAACGTGACCAAGGCCAGTTTCCTAAGTGGCTGGTGGTTTGTTTGCCAGGATTTAAAGCTGGGCCTTGCTGGGTGGAAGATGCTGCTACCCACACCAGCTTTTGAAACTGTAGGCACAACTTCCAGCTTTAGTAGAACGGGGTAAGGCTCCCATGGGAGCTTTTGCATGCCTGTCTCTGGTTTCAGCTGGGAACTTTAAAGACATGTAGGGTACCCCAAGTGTCCCAGCAACATTGATCTGTCTGTCATTAAACTCTGCTCATTTAACAGCAACAAAGCCATTATTTTGCTCTAACTTGGCAGTCCGTTGTGTGAAGGAATGGGAGATGCCTATATTACTTCCTTTGGGTGTGAGAGGCTTCAGGTGCCAAGTTCAGTGTGTAAACGCTGTTAGTTGTGGTCCATCAGGCTTTAATGACTTAGTGGTGGCTTTATTTAAGGAAAACTGAAGGACAATGCATACACAGACTAGCTGATGACTAAATTGGCTTCCTGTTTGCTCTTAACTGCAGTCAATTGCAGTTAACAACCTATCACTTGTTTAGCCATCCAAAAAATGTCTCTGATACTTGTAATGTGAATTCTTCTGCTCTTCCTTCTTTGCAACCCCAACGAAATGTTCCAGGTAGCACTGGATGCAGCTGATCTGATATACATGGTCTTGAATCAGGGAACAAAATGCTCTGGGATGCAGAGACTCAAAAGGTAGCTCTGCTTACCTGGTGGTACTGAGGCAGAGTGAGGCTGTTAGCAGGAACTGACCTGAAGATGGCAGAGCCATTCTGCCTGCCCCAAAGAAATACTGGATGCCACATACTCTACCCCAGAAAAAGCACACTTACTTCCCTTGTTCTTGTTGCCCTTTGGATTTGAAATGTCACATTGCCAGGACTTTGCCTACACAAGCATGATGCTTCTCTCTACTGGAAAGTGGGTCTGGTAATTGGGTTTTGTATCAGATGTGCAGATGGAAGGAGGTCAGTGTTCTGCGGAAGCGGGACTTGGCCAAAGGTGTTGTATTCTTTTGTGGTTACAGATTGGTAGTGTTCCCAAAGATGGAGCAGTTTTCTGATGTGTACTGAGCTCTGTCACTCAGGTTTTGGTGCTGTAATTCTGTGGCAGTCTCTGTTACTCTTGGGAGAGGTAGAGCAGCAAGACTGTTGCAGTGCCTCTGTCTTGGTTTCTGAAGTAGCTGTTTGCCAGCTGCTCAAGTGTTTGTGGTTACGGAATAAGGCAGACTCCTTCATCTGGCTATGGAATAGATCATGCAGCAGCAAGTGCCTCCACTTCAGGAACTTTTCAGATGACAGGGGAGATGCTTAGTTGTGTTTCAGAAAAACCTCTTGTAACTAGTAGGTTTATGCTGAACAAGTGCTTTTCTAAGTCCCTAATGACCTCCACTGCACTTTAGGAATACATTTGGCTCATCTGAAAGCTTTCACTTAGATATCTGTTTGTCTTGTATGCAGAAGGCACTTGAGAGGCTTAATTTTCAGGGATGCAGTTCCCATTCTTTACAATGGGAGGTGCAGAGAATTGTGACGGGCAAAGGAATGTTGCTGCTGCCTGCTGCCTTCCTGTTTGTTATCTGAAGGCTGCTTCCTCTGGCTTCTCCAGATTTGGTTTGGAGCTTCATCCTTGGTCAGAGCTCTAGTCCATGGTGTGAATCTGGTTTTGTCAGTGAATGGTGCTCATAACTGAGCTGGGCTTATCATTCTGCTGCTGTTAATGCTTGGGGCCCACATTCAGGGAGGGGTTTCATCTGTATTCAGGCTCTAGTGGAAACCAGCATATGGGGGCAAAGAGAGCTGTACTGGCTGTGGAGGTGGTAGGAATGGGATCTGACGTGGTTTGTGTTTGTTTAACCATTCTGAGAAAACAGAGAAAGAAAACCCTGTTTGCTGGATTGTTAGCTGGCCTTCCCAGATCTGGAAGGCTGCAATACCTGAACACCTTTGTGCTAGGTTGTAGCACCACCTTTCCAGACTGATGGCAGAGATGCTGCTGCTATGGGTTGGGAACTGAATTATGCTCCCTGCTCCTCCTGCTCCCTTAACCCATAACCTGCTTGTGGCTCACAACTTCTGCTGCCAGGCCTTGTGGATCCTTCCAAAGCAGGCTTAGGCTGTAATTTCCTAAATATTTTCTTGTTTGAAGTGCCTGGTTGGTGCAGCCATGCTGCATACCAGATTAGGGGAGCAAACCAGGCTTAAAATTAACTCCCTGTGGCTTTGTTTTAACCAGACGAGTTCCCCAGCCCAGCTTCCTGTGTGGAAACTAACCTGCCTAAAGTGGTGTGAGTGGGGAGGATGGGCTGGGGACAGGGTCAGCTGTCCTTGTCTGCAGGTGAGAGGTCAGCTTTGGAGATCCTCACCTTCAAGAGAGTTTGGAATGTCTTAAATCCCAGGCTCACAGTTAAAGCCTGGAAAATGCAGCTTTCCATGTGGGCAGTGATGTGGGAAGCTGTCTAGCCTGTGCTGTGGTGTGGCTTGGCTACAGGGATTTCCTGGACAGGCAGGAGGGAGTCGCCCAGGAGAGACACTTGCTCCAAGGCCAGCAAAGGGAGTGTTTTGTTAAGTACTCTGTTCTCATCATGCTGTTGAAATCAAACCCAACAGGCTTGGGAGGCAGGAGCTCAGTCTCTCCCAGACTCTTGGGCACGAGCCCAGCGCAGTACTGCTCCCTCTGCCAGGATGGTTGGCTTCCAGTGGCAGCTCCAGGGAAAAATCCAGGTTGGAAGGGCTTGTGTTGGTGCTTGGGAAAATCTGCAGTGAAGCATTTAGGTTGGGCTATGTCAGGTTGCAAAGTGAAGTTATTTAGTGTTTGGTAGACATTTAGTTATGAATAACTTGAAGTTATGACTCTTTAGACTGAATTTTTGTCAGAAATGTAATTTTTCCTGCTCTGGTATCTGATTGGTTTTTTTCTGCCTACAACAATTGATTGCTTTGTAACAAATTTCCAGACACTTGACTTTTAAAAATAACTAGTCCAGAAGTCTATTTAAATTCTCTTTTTTTTTTTTTTTTTTAGTTGATGTTTTGCCTGGATGACTTGTATCTATCTTTCAGCCTGGCTTGGGAGTATTAAAGGGGAAGCAGCTTGGGCTGGCTGTTGGCTTCTGATGGGAAAAGGTCTAATTAAAAACTGCTGGTTATCTGGGTGGATTCTCCTCTGTGCTTCCTCAGTTAGAGCTGTAGCTGGATTGCAGAGAGTTTGTTTTTAATGTGGATTGAAGTCAGAGGGAATTGTGGATGATTTACTTGAATCTAATTTGGTTCAATTAAACAAAACAGTTTATTTCCTGAAAAATGTGGATAGTGAGGGAAAACATGGCTGGATGCTGTGGAGTGAGTGCTTCCTATCACAGATAAATTTGTTCCCTATTTTCCTTATTTCTTCAATTGTGGGTTTCATCCAAGCTGTTGGAATTCAGGTTGTGCTATGTGTTACTCCTGTGTCCATGCTTCCCAAAAGATGAAGCTTGGTGGGAATTATTCTTTTTGAGACCTAGCAAGATCCCTGGTCCCCAAAGGGATTGGAGTCTCCTGCTATCAGGGATCTGTGCACAACACTTGTGCATTTTCATAAAGGCAGGAATGTTACATATTCATATGGACAAGTTATGGTTGCTGTGGGAACTGAGTTGGCTGAGCACGATGTCTTGATCCTCTCCTTCCTATGTTAGAGATGTCCAAAACAAGCAATCAAAAAACTATCTGGGAAGAATTGATGCAGTGAAGTACTATGCTGGAGATGCAGTGTGACACTGTCAGAGGAATAGATGCTGTTACAGGTGCTTGGTAGTAATGTGACTGAATTGGCACTACAGCTTGTCCTAGTACTACTAGGAGTAGGAAATACACTGGTGGCTGCTAACCTGGTGGAATGATGTGGAGGAGGCTGTAGCTGGGAGGGGAAGGTGACATGTTGTCAGCAGGTTATGTGGTTTTAAATCCTCTAATCATGCTGCAGTGCCCCAGTTCTCTCACTGACTCTGGGAATGCTGGTGCTCCCAAATTGCCATGGGATGAAGGCAAGGGTCCTGCCTCTGGCAGCAGTGGCCTGTGTCACACATAGGCTACCCAGCTGCCATGAGCCTTTGCCTGGGCTTTGCTCGTGGGCATCCGAGTGGGCTGGGATGTGGATGCAGAAAAGGAGGCCAGGAACGCAGTCGGGCTGTCTGGGATGGCTGGGGCTGCACGTGAGGGATAATGTGACAGGCTGGAGTGACTGCAGCGCCTGCGGGAGAGCTGGGAGCAGTGTGTGGAGCGAGGTGTACATCTGATGGCACAGTGGGAGGCTGTGGGGGCAGGGGGAGGAGGAGGAGACAGCTGCTGCTGCTTGGGAGTTGGCTTATAAATGCCCTCTGACTCAGATTTTTGGTTAGCACAGCTGAGCATCTTGTGGTTTCACCAGCCCCCAGATCCCTGCGTTAAACTGGAATTCTCAGACTATGAACCTGCTGTGTTTCCTTAGGCTGTTGGCAAGGGCTTAAACTAGAGAATCCGCATCTCCAGTCCTGTAGGCTTGTGAACACCCTGCAGGGGAGGGGAGGGCTGGGAAAGGGGGACCGGGCGGGCAAAAGGTAAACAGGCCATGAGAAATTCCTGATGTGAAATGGGTCTGCTCAGTCCTTTTCCTCCTGTACCAGCAGGTTGTTCCTGCTCAGGCTGGACCGGGGATAGTGGGCTGCTCTCTGGGCAGTGGGGGTTGAAGGTTATCCTTGTTACTCAGGGGTAAACAATGCCGAGTCAGTGAGGCACAGTGGCCAGGCTCAACCAAACAGATTATGCCAGCAGAATTGCGAAGCTTTGCATCGGCTCTGAATTGGAGCCAGCATCTGGAAGCTGGCCAGGACTAAAGTGTTTTTGGGTTTTGTGGGTGGAGGGAGGCGGGGACAGGAGAGCTGGGTAGCACTAAAACTAACTGTGCTCTGTTGCTGCTGCTCTCGTCGTTGCTGGGGGGATTGCTGCCTCCAGCCTGGTGTCTGCTGTGCCGACTGCTTTGTGCTGCCTGCCTCCCCTGATTTACTGGAACTGCTCCTCTTCCTTCCTGCTACCGTCTTGTCTGTCAGGGGAAATCTTATCCTTTCTTTTTACCTTTATTTTGTAAGAGCTGATGCAGTTCTCTTGCATGGCTGAGTGACGTCACTGTCAGCACAGTAAGCATCAGCAGCCTGGTCACATGCTGACCCAGTCAGTAATGCAGACGGGATAGGAAGGTGGAGGGGCTGAGGGGGGTGGGGGGCTGGATTCTGGACATATGGTAGCCCTCCCTTTTGGGGTGCAACTGCTGGTTGCAGGAGCTGTGGCTTCAGAGCGACACGAAACCTGGCTTGGGGCTTAATGCTTTGGAAAACTCCTGCTTTAAAAAGAAAAAAGCAGCCCTGAACTCTCAAGCTTCTGTTTGTTCTCCATCCGAGCAGACATCCAGGACTCTGAAGAAGCAGTGGCAAGCAGGATGCTCTTCCCTACGTCCACGCAAGAGTCTTCCCGTGGCCTCCCGGACACCAACGATCTGTGCCTTGGCCTGCAGTCTCTCAACCTGACAGGGTGGGACAGACCCTGGAGCACCCAGGACACTGACACTGCAGCACAAACCAGCACGCAGTCCGGTGAGTCTGCTGACACATGCAGCAACAGTTGTTGGATTCTGTGTGTGGTTTTGGCTGGTTTCAAGCTAATGTGGAGCGTTGTGCTTGTGTAACAGGGCGCTGGCGGCAGCTAATGGGGGCTTCTCGAGCTGAGGTGCTTGTGTAATGTGACAGCTGAGTTGGGGAGGCTGTGGCTGCCTGTGCCACAGCCCCCTCTGCTCTGCTGTCAGCTCACTGCAGATGAGAAGTGCTTGGGGTTGTTTTGCTCAGAGCTGTAATGCTGCTGGAGGAATAACCTCACTAGGAGAGGAGAAATCCTCTGGCTGTGTTTGGAGGGAGTGGGTGGGGGGGTGTGGTGTTAGGAGGCTGAACACGCTGGGTAGGAGTGAGGCTGAACTTCACTTCAGCAGCCTGAGGAAGTCCCTGGTGGCAGGGAGCTCTGCAGGTGGAGGGGGGGCAGTGTGCTTGCGGAGGGCCCCCTGTGCCTAATTGCCAAAGTCCTGGCAGCCTCACTTGTCCAACTCTGCTGTGGGGTGTGGTACAACCAGCACCCAGCAACTTCAGCCAGGAGCTCCTCAGCTGGGTGGGAGACTTGGAGGGATCCTTCTCCACTCTCAGGCTCAACTAGAAATAGCAGGCTGTGCCTGGCAGTAGGCTGCAGGAGATGCTGTGGAATGGCTTCTTGTTTTAACTCTCCTGGTCCAGCGCAAACATACGTGATGGGCAGGGTGTGGGCTTGCAGCCACACACTGCTGGCTGGTGTGCCCTTCCCCCTTGATCCTCTCCAGTCTGCTTTTGCAGCTGGGATCAGCTGGATGATTCCAGGGATGCTGGGTGCCCCACCCCCCCTGGAGTGATGTGGGGTCCAGTTAACTGAGACACCAACTTTCCATGTAAAATCCCAGGAGAAAGCAGTGCTGCATGCACAAACTTAATGCATTCTCTCAGCCTGGTGTTGGAACAGAGGGGTAAAACAGGGAAGAGTTCGCTTGCTAGCCTTTGAGGCGTGTAAAAACCAGTTTCACAAACTGTGTGTTCGTTCAAGTATCAGTCTGTGGAAAGATCTAGTGCTTTGGCAGAGTTTGTACAAGTACAGCCTGGTTGCTACAGAAACTCATCCCTTTATAGCAGCATGCTCCTGCTTTGTTAAAAGGGGAGTGCATTGGTGCGCAGACTTGGGTGACACAGAGGCCCGAGGCATGGAGTTGGTGCTGACAGGAGTATAGGTAGCTTCTTGGATGGGGGAGCTGGGCAGTGGGGTTTGCCTGTGTAGATGTTTGGTGGGGCAAGGGGTGCTGTCCTTGAGCACAGGAAGAGCTTCTGGGACACAGCCCTGAGTTGCTGCATGAGTTGTAAAACAGAAAAAAAAAAAAGTGATAGTGGGGTAGCAGAGTTTGCACAGCTCACTTAAGTTTCTGCATTTAATTTCCACAAGACTTGGCATGTGGGGCCTGGCATGGGCACTTGAGGTCTGCCTGCAGCCCAGCTGCGGTAGCTTTATTAAGCTTTGCTCTGCTCCCGTGAGCAAATCTCCACATGGTCCTGTGGGCTTCCCCTAATGAACCAGGGAATACCACACACTACTGCCTATACTTTCATTGCCGGCTGAGACTTTGAAGGAGGAAGGAGAAGCAAGTTGTTAGTGTGCAGTGGGCCAGCCAGGTGCCTCAGAGCTCTACTCTGAGCCCCTTCTGACTGTTGGCAGACTGGAGGCCTGCTGTTCTCTCTGTCACAGGGTCTTTAATGGATGAAGAGCATGCTTGGAGCAGGTGACCTGGAGCGACCCTGGCAGTGGGCTCAGCACACTGTGCGCTGCAGAATGAGGCTGTCACACATGGAGGCAGCCACTCGGTGCAGATGTCCCAGCTCCACCTGCTCCTCTGTAGCCATCTCCAGAGCTCTCTTGGCCAGCTTCCTGCCAGCCTGCCTTGGCAGAGGCGAGGATGTCTCCGCAGTGCTCCGGCAGGCAGATGAGCAGTGCGCTGGCATGAGCCGGGGCGGGCTCTGCGCCTCGGAGCTTGGGTGGTGGGGCTGGCATGGCCGTGCTGGTGGTGGGAGTTCACTGCTAAGGGGCTGGAAGGGGGTGCTGGTTTCGGGAGAGAGGTTGAATTGGAGAGGATTTGAACGTGCTCTGGTGACCTCCCTGCTCAGAGAGTGTATCTAGTGTCAGGTGCCCCCACTGACTGCAGTGCTTTGTGCTGGAGCTCCTGCCTGCCGCAGAGGCCCGGGTAGAGCTGTGGAAGGGATCTTGCCTCAGGCACAGCCCTGGGCTCTGGTGGTCTGTGCCCACTGGGTGGTTGTGGCAAGTGTGGTAACAGCTGGTGGAAGATGGCACCCAGTGCTATCTGAAGAGGCCTGTTTCTTCACTTCTGACTCCTGGCGTTCCCATTAGTACGCAGAGAGGGGGTGGCTGGGCTGTGAGACCTGCCCAAGTGCAGTGTACTGTTTGTACAAAGCAGCCTCTGGCCTGCAGAGGCTGTGCAGCGTGTCCACGGCTAGGGCTGTTGTGATGTTGAGACAATGTTCTCCTCACTCCCACACACCCTTTGCAGGCGAGCAGCGGCTGGGCCAGGAGCGCTTCATGGCCTGGGCTGCTGCTGCTGTCCTGCTCCGAGAGCTGTGGGGATGGCGTGTGCTGCCTGGGAAGGTGAAGGGTGATCCTGTGCACAGTTTTGTATTGCTTCAGCCACCCACACCTCCCGTCTCTGTGGTGCCTCGGCCCTTCCTCAGGGCCCTGGAGGAGTGACGGTGGAGCTCCTTGGGAGCAGAGGGCTTGTAGCTCAGGAGTGTTTTCTGAACACTCTTGGTGGCAGAGAGGTGTCCTGTGTCTGAAAGCTGTGTGGGTCTGAGGAGCTGCCAGGGGCTGGTGCTTATAGGTGGCCAGTCTGTGCAGTGATGGAAAGAGGGAGGATATGGAGGAGGTGTTGCTGTGTCGGAGTGCTGCCGAGGCCTGGGAGGCTGCAGCTGGCCCAGCTCTGGGGCTGGCTCTCCATCGGGGTGTCCTGCAGGCAGGTGAGGCTGCGGCAGCACTGGGCTGTGGCCGGGCATGGGGGAGGGCTGGCACTGCCAGCAGAGCTGCCGTGCCACTGGCAGGCAAGCGTTTGGAAGGTTCCAGCAGTGACTCAGCTGTGTGGACCCACAGAGAGGTGGCTGGAAGGGTGGAAATGCAACAAAATAGCTAACAATCAGTCTAAAAATATTGCTGATGTGGTCCCCTGCAGTGCTGTGCTTGAGTACTGATGAGCTGGGACCTCTTCTCCTCTGCTTAGTCCCTGCCAGCAGGGAGCTTCCTCAGCTTGGGACGGACCTTGGGCTGCAAAGCCTTCTGGTGTCACCTTGTGCTCCCAGGGCGTTGTCACCACGCTGCCTTGGTGCAGTAGGAGCGGATGCCTGCTGATGGAAAGTCAGAGAACAGTGAGGCTGTTTTTTACGCCCAATCCTACCTACATCCCCTGTTCCCAAAGGGCCACCGAGCCCCTTGCACTCAGACAGGGTTATTTGTGAGTTTTCCTTCTGCACCTGGCTGGTAATGCACAGAGGGCGTGTGCTGAGCTCTGAGGAGCGTGCCAGAGGCGCTGCTGGTGCCTGGAGAGGCTCTCTGGAGGCATTGGCTGCTGCAGGCTTGAGCTGCTGGCACTTCCTGGCTGTAGGATTGAGCTGCTGTCTCACAGCAGGCAAAGTGTCTCAAACCCTCTGCTGCCACTAGATCTGTCAGGCTAGAAATACTTCAGCAAGTCCCAGCAACCTGCTCTGTGACCTGGAGAGGAACTTACGCAGGAAACTGGCCTTTAACACTTCCAGTCCTGCCATTCTTTATTTCTTGAGGCAGTGTTTCTCTGCCTTTAGCCTCCCAGTAGGAGAGCATGTGTGCTGAGTTATCAGAGTTCAGAGGCAAGGAGGGGTTAAGAGGCAGTGAGGTGTGGCTGCCCTTGATGATATCCTTTACCTTCGCTGCCCTGTTTCTCAAGGGGTACAAGCAAATGGGGTCTCGATCCAGTTTTTGCCCAGAGAACAGTAGTGCACAGCATATCCATGTGCAGATTTTGGGTCTCCCTGCCTGGCTTTCAGCCTGCATGCCTGCTGCTTGGTCTGGCTGGCCTGTCCTGCCCTACATTGGGAGCTGTCCCTATGTGGGACAGCAGACTTGCCCATGGGGAAATCATCCTAAAACCAGTCTGTTAACAGTAAATCTGCAGTGCTAACCTGGGAGTGTTTTTAGCAGGATCAGATCTTCTGGAGAGGATGTTGGGCTTTCTAGGTGAGTCCAGCAGATTCATCTTCCTGATGAAGCACCTTGCTGTATCTACCTTTCTGCTTGTGTGATCCTAAAGCTGCTGGTGCAGCAACAGATTTGAGGTTTTCCTTGGATTTTTTTCTTTAGAGTGCAGCTTCAGCCTCATCTGTGTCCTCTGCGGGGTGGCTGCTGCTGTCTCATTCTCCAGCTTGCAAGGTTGCAGCTCCTATTGCTCTGGTTGTGAGGAAATGGCCCATGATATGAAAGTGCTGCTGAATTTTCCCAGTCCTTGGCTCTTCTGCTTCCCAGAGCACAGCAACTCATTTTTGCAATAAGCTTGCTTATCTGTAGTTGCTTAAAATCTGCCAGGCTGGAGCTGTGGGCAGTCTGTTGTGCGTTGCCTGGCAGATAGTGATGCCTCAGAGCATGAATCTCTCTGAAGTCTTCAAGGCAAAACCCTGACTGAAAGATGAAAGAAAGGACCTGTTGCACAGGAAGAATGGTTGTTGTCATGGATTCCTTTCCTTTCTTCATGATAACAGTAGAAGAGATTCAAAAGCTGCTCCCCAAGGTCAGGCTGTTTTGAGAGTGTCCTCAAATGCTGTGTGTGGTAGAGGGCACCTGAGCCCCCAGGGGAGAGTTGCTGCTCAGCCTGGGGTGGCTGTTTATAACTACAGCATGGCTGTCACTGGCTTTCCTGGAGCTTGTTTGAGTGCTTGGATGCAGAGCTTGGGGTAGAGGATTTGGGTCCTCAGTTCTCCATCTGTTTAATTTGCTGCTTGGCTAACCCATGCTAATCTCCACAGAGCTCTCCTTTGTGCATGTCCAGGTCTCTCCCTGCTGTTTTTCCTGCTGTCTTTTGGACAAGTGGCTTCAGAACACCTAGGTGTGTCCTCAGCTCCTGTGTATTCTTGCTTGGCTGTGTGTAACTCCTTATGCTAGAGGAAGATTTCAGAAGCTCATCTTGGAGAGCTCGGTGTCTGGACAGCACTAGGTTGTCCAAGAATGATTTTTTTTTTTTTTTAATTTTTTTTTCCTTGTCCTGTAATGAAAGGGGGTGTGTTGGGTGTGGGGGGAGAGCACTCCACCTGAGTGAGATCTACTTCCCTCTACACCTAAATATGCCTAGAAGACTCAGTGAAGGCTTCCTTTGTGCTGCTGGTAGTGTGGCTGCTGGGATGAAGAGGGAAGGATAACTCCTGCTGACCTCTGACCTGTGCCTGGTTCAGGAAAATAGGTACCCAGAATTCTGGTGGTGGTTCTGAATTACATGTTCTTGGTGTCCTTTGTTCCTTTGAAAGAAGGATGGGCTTTCCCAGTAGCATGGCTCTTTGGGAGCAGCTTGCTGATGTTCAGAGTGTAGTAGTGGAAGCACAGATGTGGTGGTGTTGCTTCCTCTGTAAAGGCTGTATATGATAACAGTGTAAGGGCACAAAGCTGGGAGCTGGTTTGACTCTCTGGGTCTCCTGTTTGGTGCTGGTATTCCAGGAGTACCTGAGACAGCCTTACTAAAAACTTGTCCCATGCCATCCTGGTGCTTGTAGTGCTTTTCTAAGGACTTACTTGATGTGGGTACTTAGCGGGTCCTTGTTCCTTGAATAAGTTTACTGAGCTGCTCACACTCAGCAGGCTGATTCCTCAGTGCTTGATTCCAGCCATCCGTGCTGGGGAGTGGGAAGCACTTAATAGCTGCACACTGCTGATGTGGCAGCTGTATTTGATCCTTAACAGAATAAAATATATATCAAATAAGTAAAAGAAGTATCAAACCTGAGCTTGAATTTGGTTTCTAATGGAAGTTACTCTCAATCCAACTTTTAAAGCTTACATTTGAGCAGTTTCTCCTAAAACAGATTAATTTTTTTCTGTGCTGATGCTCTAAGACAGAAGATACAAATAGAGGAGTAACCGGAACAGGAACTCAAGCAGCATCTCTCCTTGTATCCAGCCAGAACTGAAGTGGCTCAGGGCAGCTCCAGTCCTGAAGGCAGCTCATGGGAGCAGGCATGTGCCACCCAAAACCCTCCCCTTGGCTTCTGTCAGGGAGGGGTGTTCGATTGTGGCCTTTGGAGCAGCCCTGTGGCACTGTCCAGTGGTGACTTGGAGAACATTTCTCTCGGCTTACTCTGGAATTAAGCCTTAAAAGGCACGTTCCCTCCCAAGGAGAGCATTGGAGCTGCTGTTCGGTGGGTCTGAACTGCCCCAGGCAATTCATGGCTTAGTCTTTCTTGTGATTAATATTGGAGGTAGCAGCAGGGAGAGTGGTTTAGTGTGTGCAAGCCCTGGCCTGGAGTAGGATTCATCCCCAAAATTGCACCAGTCAAATGAGAGATGAGGTTTTCCTCCAGCCTTTGCACTGCTAAGCATGTAAGCAGTGGACGTGGCGGTTCTGTGCTGGGCAGAGCTGACCCAAAAGGCTGTGCTGCAGCTCCATCAGGAGCATGGGAGCTCTCTAAAGAGGCCTTGAATGTCTTTTTGACTCAGTGCCTTTACTGCAAACTCCACAGCACATGCTGATGTGAGTGCTTCCACATGGAGGCTGGATAGGGAACTTTTCGATCTCTCCCAGTGTGCCTGTACAGAGGCTGTGGGCCCTCTGCACTCTCTTGGCAAACTGGGGTTTTTAGGGTAACTCCAGCTCAAAGTGACCTTTTGAGGTTATCCAATCCAACTCTTGCTCAGAGCAGGGGTAGGAAAGCTGCTGGAGGGGTGAAAGAAATAACATAGCCCAAGGGGTCTCCAGAAACTAATACTGCCTTGTTGTTTTCACAAAAACACCCTTTTAAGTGGGTACCTGCTCTGAGCTGGCTCAGAAATTATCCCCTTCCAAATGATGCAGTGATCCTTGAGCTGTCACTGCACAGAGGCTGAGTGGTGCTGCTGTAGGGCTGGGGCACTGGGAAAGGCGTTTCCAGCCAGGATTGCACCTTCTATGCACACTTCCAAGCTGACTCCCCCTGTGCCTGGTCCCTTAGGTGCTGGCAAAACAGCTGAATCACAGGTGCTGTCTGTGCTGCTGCCAGTGCAGAGGCTGCTCTCGGGCACAGCAGCTGGTGCCACACATTTGAGATGGCCATGAGGACATGCTGGCTGCCTCCTTTCCCATCTGCCTGGTTTTCTCCCCAAAAATGTAGAGGGGAAGGTGATGCAAACTCCCAAGCTGTAATGGTAAGGGGTGCAGACCTCTGGAAGGTAACTGGAACCTGCAGGCATCACTGGTGGTGTTTGGGAGTGCCAGTCTAGCAGTGGCTTTATGTCAGCTGAAGGCTTCAGTGAGGCTTGTGTGCTGTTTCCCAAAGAAAATAGAGTTTGGGATTCAAGTCTGTCTTTTTTCAGTTGTTTTTCCTTCACTGCAGCCTGCAGAGGGGTCTGGCCAGCACCCTGCCCCCTTCCAGACAGTCCCCTTTCTAAAGGTGGTATCCTGGCCCTGACATCCCCAAACTGTGATGCATCTGAGGATGAGTCACTCACCCTTATCACGTCAGGTAACACACAGAGCACAGTTTGCACCTTAGATGTTGCAGCAGATAATTGAGAGGAGTTTGGTACTTAAATATAGAAGTGTTTGTTCTTGAGGCTTTCGAAGCTGAAGCTTGTTGTGCAGAATTTGACCTGAATATGTTGGCTTTTAAAACTCTCCGGGACTGCTACATGTTAAAACCTGCTCTATTTCAGTGTTCTGATCTTTTTAAAGACAACTGTGGTTGTGGCAGCCTGCTTAGTGAATGCAGTTACCTGGGCACTTGTAATCCTGAGTTGCATTTTAGCTGTCTCTTCTGATTTTTGTGTTTACCTTGAGCAGCTGTTTTCACTTCCTAGAAACACACAGGAGTAAATTCCCTGCCTCAGGAAGCTGTGATCCTTGTTGTCAGCTGGGTCCTGCTCTGTGGCAGCGGAGGACCAGTGCTCTCAGATGTTAATACAATAATCTTCTGCTTTTTCCCAGTTATGCTGCTGTTTCCATTTTTCAGGGCAAGTGACTTACCATGTTGGCACCAGAACCAAGAATAGACTTCAGGTGTCCTTACTCTAATTCTGTGGTTCAGCTGTGGGATCATGCTGCCTTTTTTTATTTCCCTGCCCCCTTCTTAGCAAACCAGAAATAGCTGCCTGAATATCTTCAGTTTTTCTTTGCCCCAAATGAACAGTCTATGAGGGCAGAGGTTCCTCTTTTGTAGTTCAGGAAAAAAATGGCCTATGCTGTAGGTCCTACTTAGATGGTAGTTTCTGCTGGTTTGATTACATCTGCAGTTCTGGGAACTGCTTTTCTCCAGAGCTGGTAGCTGGGTCAAGATTATTGGGGCTTCTCTGGTGATACAGCTTGGAGAAAACTGTGTGCCTTGGACTTTGTGTGACTCCTCTAATAACAGCATTGACTTTTTTTTTTTTTTCCCAGTGGAGTAATGGGAATTTAATGAAATGTGGGGGATTTGAGCTAGGCAGATCCTCTGGATTTCAGTGTGCTGCTCAGGTGAGGTCCAGGGCTCTAAGGACGCAGTTCTTCCACCTCTGGGCCTTATCCCGTGGCTGCTTCACTTAAGAGGAAGAAAATTCTGTGCCACTGTGCTTGATTGCAGCTTTTCCTTGGGTTTTTTGTTGTCCTGTAAGAGTTTGGTAAACAAGGAGAATCCAGTGTCTGCCTTCTGTGCCAAGCAGAACATGTCCCTGTCCTGTGTGATCCAGCCCCATATCTGCAGCTGCTGCTGGCCATGTCAATGTTCCTGTGCTGTGGCTGTGCAGGCTCCTTGCAGGCAGTTCCAGCTCCAACAGCTGCAGGTGAGAAAGTGCTAAAATTTAGGATTAGACTGGAATGTTGATCATTCCTTCACTGCCATGAGATTTGAGCTACTTGGTGCTTGTGTGTGAGCAGGGTAAGCTCACCCTGGCAGCTTGTCTGGCTGTGTCGCTGCTGAACTACAGCTGTAGGAGGTGGTCCAGGTGCCCATTTGCTTTTCAGACATGCAAGTGTTTCTCTTGCCATGGAGTTTCTCAGTGTCTGTAGGAGGTGCTGCTTTTTGGCTGACTAAAACATTCAGCTTGCTCCCACCCCACCAGGGCAGAGCATGGCTGGGTGGTAAAAACTGCAGACAAGCCGTTTTTCTGGAATTGCAGCAGGCTATTGTTTAGGACATCAGCGCTTTTTTTTTTTTTTAAACTTTACAAGCTTATTTGATGCATGACAAAAGAAAATGCACTGTATTCAGTCTCCAGGGTCTCAGTCACACTGCTTCCCTCCTCTGTTGCCCTGCCCCAAATTTATATATGGTGCTGCAGCCTCTGGGCATGGCAGGTGTCACCAAAACCTGGCTTTTTTGCCTTACTTCTCCTGGTAAAGAGCATTCCTGTTGATCTCTGTAGGGAGACTGAGGCAGAAAGGTAGACTTCCAGCATATGTAGTAGTGGGTGGATGCAGGGGGAGGTCTTAGCAGCTTGCCATCCTTGTGCTGAGTAATTTCTGAGCAGATTAACTTCAGGAAATGGCAGTGTCCCTCTACCTAACCTTGCTGGGGCTGCCAGCCTGCAGAGGTGACCCTCTGATGGCTTTGTTCAGACAGGTCCTGGACTCTCAAAAATAGGCTTTTTCCAGCCCTGCAGTGAGTTTCAAAGGGCTGGAACACATCTCCACAGCATAACTTCCAAAAGTGTGTGTGCTCCCCTGGCCCTGGGGCTATGGCCAGCTGGTGTCAAGCTGCCTGTGCAGAGTCCATGGGTGCCAGATACAGCTGGCAGCTCCAGGACTAAGCCTGGCACCCTGCTCCTGCTGCAGGAGTTCCTTGGCCCACTGTCCATGTGTCTCCAGACTCAGGAGATGCAGCCATGTGGTAAATGCTGTTCTCAGCCATGGGAGAGCTCACATTGTTCTGATTGTGGAGAAGGAACTCGAGTGGAAGGACCTGGGCATCTGCTGGATAGAGGGGTTTTTGCTCTGGGCAAGACTCAGTTTCTGGATGATTTGACTAAACTGATGTGCCAAGGAGTGAAGAGTGTCAGCACTCATCTCATATGCTGTTGGCTGGGTGGTCTCCTGCTGAGCTGAAGCATTTTGCTCAAAGGGCAGTGTGGAGGTGGCTGAGCTTCTGGTCAGCTCTGTTCATCAAGTGTAACTTCAGTGGATGCTCCATGTGAAGTGTCTGGATGTGGCACTTGGTGCTCTAGTCTAGCTGGCAAGGTGGTGATTGGACAAAGGATCTCTGTTATTGTAGGTTTTTTCCAACCTAAATGATCCTGTTGCTCTTCAGGTGTTATCCAAGAGCACCTGGATAACAGGTCATTTGTCATCAGCATAGTGGTTATTTTCTTAGAGCCCTGCTTTCCCTGAGCTGCTGGCACCAGCAATCCTGGGGGTTCATCTTTACATTCATCTCTTACAGAATAGGCATGGGCAAAGCTACTAGGAAGGTCTGCAAATCAAATGGCTGTGAATTACAGTGTGCGGGGAAGAACTGTGTGCTCCAAGGTCCTGGGCAGGTGCTGAAAATCTTAAATTGTGTGTCTTAATGGGTGGATGGAATAGCAAAAGCTGGTTTTAGTACTTGGATTGGACATCTTGCTGTTGGGACGCTTCCCCAAAGTGTGCTCTGAATTGCAGCTTGTGCTGGTGGAGCAGTTTGCTTGAGATGTGGGCTCAGTGTGGCTGCTTGTTTCTATTGAGTGTCTGTCTCAGGTATGATGGGTCTGAGAGTTTTGAGTGTGCTGCCCTGGGCCTCTTTTGGGGCCTGGGGTGATGCAGGAATACAGTGGCTACTAGGGGAAGCTTGGCTAGGGAAGAGGAGTAGTTTGAAAAATGCTGCTTCTCCAGGGCCTGGCCTGTGTGTCCAGGACCTGGCAATGCCATGTGGTGTCATGGCTATTCCACAGAGCTCAAACCTGCCTGTGCTGGGCTGGCATGCCCAGAGATGGAGTGGAGCGTGCTGGCTCTGTGTCAGGTGTTAGAGCTGCAGCAGTGAGTCAAAAGTCAGTGCCTAGATTGTATTAAAAGCTCCTTTTCTGCTGTCACCTGCAGAGGAGCATTGCTGTGTGCCTTCCTTGCTGCATTGGGCAGAGGCAGGAAAAGTTCTAGAAGCTCCTAATGTGCGAGTGTGCTTAGTGGGAGTCATGTTGACCCTGGAGTTAAAATTTCCCCTCTAGGTGTGGAAAATACTTCTTTGTACTCATGTTCTTTTTTTACTCTGAGTAGTTCCATGATATTTGCTTTTTCACTTTGGGACTTTCAGAGAAGTTCTTGACTCCAGGAATTGCTGATGCATCTTGCATGTGTGTTGGGAATGATTTTTACCTTATGTGAGCTGTCTGCTTGGAAGGGGAGACAAAGCCAACTCCCCAGCGAGAAGCATGGCCCCAGTGCCTTGAAGGCTTTTTTTAGGGGGCAGCCTGTACTGGACTCATGGGCCCCATTCCTCAGGAGGGGTTAGGTGGATTGGAGCAGGGAGTTAGAGCAGGATGCCTTTGGCATGGTGCTGAGAAATAGGATCTGGGTGTCTCATGCAGGTGTTTCCTAGGCTACCTAGACCACACAGCCTGGTCACTGAGCAAGGATAAAAGAGGAAATGCTGAGTTTGGGAGGAAAAGCCATGAGCCAATGTCCCTGTGAGCAGCTGTGGGTACCAGGTGAAGCTGAGTCAGGCCTACTGTGGGGGGATGTGGGGTCTCCCACAAGCTCAGTTTGTCCTGTGGAGTGTGTAATCAAGTGCTGCCAGTACAGAGCTGTCAAAGCTGCTGGACTGGATGGAATCCATCTGTGTTAACAGCAGGATGTCAGCACATCCAGGACATGAGGTTAGGATCAGGGCAGTTGAATATAGCAGGATTTTGTGTGGTGGTAGATGCCCAGACAGTAGATCCTTTTAAAGGCCAGTAATCCTGCCACTTCAGTGTGCTTCTACTGGCCTTACTGGTTTTGTAGCTGCTGTGAGAGCTGAGACACCATGGGAAAAATGCATATGTGGTGGCAGAGATGAGGATGACATAAATTGGGCAGAGCAGCTCGACCCTGTAATGCCACTGGGAGCTCCCAATGAGCCCCAAACCCTTGCTGTTGCATCCTAAATGGAGTTCTGGTTCCACATCTCTGCTGACAGGGAGATGTGGGGCAGGACAGCATTATCTGGGAGCAGTCTGCCTGGCACTAGCTGCTGCAGGTCTCTGGAATGCTGTGCAGCTGGGGTCAGCACAGGGCTGCCTGCGTTCCAAGCCCACAGCCCTCACTGCCTGGGGAAGGAGGAGGGCGTCAGGGCGGGAGCATTTGTTGGCAGCAGGGCTTGGGGCTGTGGGATCAGCTGCCTTGCTCTGCCTCTTGTGCCGTTTAGTGACTAATCAGATTTTGGAGCCTGTTGGACAGATTCAGCTGTCTCCCCAGAACAATACGCCAGCTGTATTTTTAAACACATCACGTGGCTTCAGAGAAGTCGGCAGAGCAGAGTGCGGCTCGCTGGGGCTGGGAGATGCTGTGTCCTGCTTGGAGCTGTGACTAGGGAGTATCTCCTCCCTGGCTCTGTCACATTCCCTTGGTGCCAGGGCTCCTGCTGTGTGGCTCTGCCCAGGTAAGGACTGCTGGGCTGGCCAGTATTTTCCTGTGGCTGCAGGGCTGGGTGCTGCCTGTCCAGGAGGGCCCTTTCTCAGTGTGGTCAGGTGAGTTCCTGGTCCCATGATGTAGCCAAAATAGGGGACTCTCGCAAGGATGAGGTTCTGCAAATGTGGGAAGATGTTGTTACTGTTGCTGAGGGCTCTGCCCTGAGTTAAGGAGATGCTTCAAGTGAAGGACCCACCTGTACCTGTATGAAGTCACTGTTGGGGTGGTGAGGTTTTTCCCCAAGTGTGGGGCTGGAAATGCCAGCTTCACGGCAGGTGTGCCACTGGATAACGCAGCTTGGGATAGGTGTATCCCAGCATCTCTCCTCAGTTGTGCTCAGCAGCTCTCCCTGGTGCTGACACCACACTGTGCTGGTGTCTGACCAGAGTGCACTTGAGCACGATGGTGTTGTCGTTCTCCAGGTTTGGCTAGTGGTTTGGATTATTAATCCGCATCTGCATAGGAGCTGCTGAAAATCTGTGTTAAAACCTTGTGGCTCAGCTTGCTGAGATCAGTTGGGGCTTGGAGAATCTTGAGTGGATCCCAAATTTGCTTTGCTGAAAACTGAAAGCTTCAGGGCAAGCTGCCTTGTTTTGCAGTCTATGAATGATTAAAACCATTTCTGAATGCTTTGCTCTTTTCACTTGGTTCAGGTACACATTTAGCTTGCTGAGACTTGCTGTTTTTGAGTAGACTGGCTGGTGTTGTGCCCCTGTGGGCTCCCTGCCCTACATTCCCTCTTCTTGTGGGTGGCGGCTGCCCCCACATGACTGACCAGGATGTGACTTTATGGCCTTTGGATGGCCTGGTCCTCTGCTCAAAAGCAGCTCTCTTTGTAGGGAGACATTTCCCTGGATTCTTCTGAGTGGGAGGAAAACCTGCAGTGTGAGGGAAGCAGTCTGACACATCCTTGTCTGCAGGCTCTGGGGCAGAGGACTGACCAGACAGACTTGCTGTGAGCGCACACCAGGGATGGTGAGGCCTCTCTGTCAGCTGAGGCTGACACCTTCCTGGCTGCCCACAGCCAGCTCCTGGCAGGGATGATGTGGGCAGTGTCCCACCTCAGAGTCTGAAAATTCATGCTGGGGGCCAGGTGTGCCTCCCCACTCCTGTGTGCCTCCATGCCAGGGGAGCTGCACCCTGAGTGCCATCTTGCTCCAGGACAAGTACAGGGGATGGTGTGGACTGGGCAGAGGGCCCTGTCCCTGAGCATTTCTGAGGCCCATAATCTGGGATGTGGGATCTCTGAACTTCTTCCAGATGAAGTGGGTTTTGCTGGCCAGTCTCATAACCCACCTTCATGTTTGTCAGCCACACCAGGCTGCTCTGGGTTCTGTGCAGTACTGTGGCCCAAGTGATGGCAAACACTGGGGGTGCCACCTCCCAGACATGACATTTGTGCACTGACAGGAGCCCGGTGGCCTCCTGGGCCACAGATCCAGGGGAAGGGGCAGTGTTGTGCTGCAGCCCTGACAGACTCTGTCCCTCTCTGTTGCAGTTCTCAGCATGCTGAGTAGCCCTCTTGGGAACGTCCTGGGGAAGCCCCCACTGGGTTTTCTGCCTTTAGACCCCATTGGTTCAGACCTGCCAGAAAAGTTTTCCACACCGTCGCTGAGGAACTCGCGCTCCCTCCTGGACTCCCGCTCCAGCAGCCCCTCGGACTCGGACACCAGTGGGTTCAGCTCTGGTTCTGATCACCTCTCAGACTTGATTGTAAGTTTGGGTCTTGAGGTCTTGCTGTTTTGTTTTTTTGAGAGTTTTGTTTAGTTTCTTGCGGGGTGGGGGGAACACAGGATAGCTGAGTGGAGCTGCCAGCTAGACCCCTGCCTGCTCGGGAATGGGAGGAAATGCTGGGAGGAGCTGTTTTGCACATACTGGCACAGCCCAGGGTATGGGAGAAAGGCTGCTCATGCAGTCCTTCAGCACAAGTCAGCAGTATCCTCGTCTTAGCTAATGTTCTGGCTTTTTGGATCTGTGCTTGCAGCCCTACTGGGTTTCAGTAACTCCCAGAGGGATCTCAAGTGCTTGAGCTGGTGTGTGGCAGGGCGGTGTCTGTGCCCTGATCCCAGCAGAGAGGTGGCTGATCCAGCCTGGGCTTCTCAGGAGCTACTGTCCTTGACTTTGATTACTCTTCCTGTTTGCTGACTATGCTTCTCCATCTCAGGGCAGTTTCTTCTAGAGCAAACTGGATCTAGCCTGCTCTTATTTCCTAAAGCACAGCTAAATTTGAAAAGCAGGGAGCAAGTGAGTGTCTGTCTGGTTGCCCCAGTCTGCTCTGATGAGTTTGTGGTGGGTGCCAGCAGGACAGGTTGGCTCCAGCCAGCTCTGGGATGCTGCTGCATGGCCTGGCCTTGGCACAGAAGGACAAAGCCAGGAGCTGCTCCAGGCTCTGTTGTGGTGTGGCTCTGGCCTTGACCCCTGTGTTGGGATGGATGTGAAGGACAGAGCTGACTGGATGTGGGGTTGATTCTGCTGTGATCACCTGGAGAAGCAGGATGTGCTGAGTGACTGCAGCACCCAGGCAGTGGTGGTGGCAGGTGGTGCAGGACACAGGGCTCTCTGCTGGCCTCGTTTGTAAAGGGCAGGACTCTCAGCGTGGCCCTGGTGTGGGCAGCTGCCGTGGCAGCCCAGGGACAGATTTGCAGCACAGCTGGCACTGAGCTGTGCAGAGTCTTGCTTCCCTGCTGTTCCATTAGTCTGCGCTTTCCTTCCTCCTGCCCTGGCAGGGGCTGCAGTCCATGGTGCCCACTCCCTGGTCAGGCAGCCCTGGAGCTGGGCTGTGAGGATCAGATCCAGCTGGTACCTGCAGAATCCATGGACACTTCCAGCAGGCCCTACCCACCACAGGCACAGCACAGAGCCTGAGGCTCCTTCTGGGGTGGCTGATGCTCCCCAGGGGTACACTGTTCTTGAGGCTCTATAGCCAGGGGTACCTGTTGACCTGGTGGTTTGTGAAGTGCCTCCTGCTTAATAATCCTTGCTGCTGATCATGGGTGTGGGTTCAGTAGAGAATGGACCAGGGCTTTCTTAGGGTGCCAGGATGTCTTTGGGTGGTTTCTTTCTTGCCTCTGCCAGGCCTCAGAGGGTCTCAGGAGATCCCTGACAGCTCCATCTCCTGCCATGGGCAGGGCCCCAGTGTGATGCCTCACCTGTGGCATTATGTGCTCTTACTCTGAGCTGGAGTTCAATATGGCCTTTCTCTTGCAGTCTAGCCTTCGCATATCCCCTCCTCTGCCCTTCTTGCCTCTCAGTGGGGTGTCGAGAGACCCCTTGAAGATGGGAATAGGATCCCAGCTGGATCAAGATCAAGCTGCCCTGGCTGCAGTAACTTCCTCCCCGGCCAGTGCATCGAAAAGATGGCCTGGGGCATCTGCGTGGCCTTCCTGGGATCTTCTGGACTCTCCAGAAGACCCCTTCAGTATTGAAAGAGAAGCCCGGCTTCATCGGCAGGCGGCAGGTGAGGTTAGAGGGGGTCCAGGTGATGGTCCCACACTTGAGGGAGGGGAGGGCAGGTGGCCTCTGTAGACACTGGCTGAACATAGTTTGTTCCAGGCCCAAGCCTGACTCTGGCTCTACCTGCTAAGAGAACAGGTGGGTCTGAGCCCGCTGCCTGTGGCTGTGCAGCTCTGCTCAGCCTGTAGTTGGGGAATATGGAGGAGAAGAAGGAAATGATCCTGTACTGAGTATTACTGGTGTCTTCTCTAAGCTGTGAATGAAGCAACCTGCACCTGGAGTGGGCAGCTGCCTCCCCGAAACTACAAGAACCCTGTCTATTCCTGCAAAGTGTTCCTGGGAGGAGTCCCATGGGACATCACAGAAGGTGAGCAGCCCCTGGAAAGTGAGGCCCCACACCAAGCCCATGGGTGCTGACATTGGGAACAGGGCTTTCTCAGGTCAGTGGGGGATGCTGACCTCTCTCCTTCTGTTTGTAGCTGGGCTGATCAACACTTTCCGTGTTTTTGGCTCCCTGAGTGTGGAGTGGCCTGGTAAGGATGGCAAACACCCACGCTGTCCTCCCAAAGGTAATATGCCTAAAGGTAATACCAAACACGGTAGGGTTACTTTTTTCCCATGCTATGTTACAGCACGGATGCCGGGATAGTACAGCTGCATGCTGGTGACTGGTTGGTAAAGAGCACCTGGGGTCATGTCCTGCCCTCACTTGGGTCTGCACCTGAACTACACAGCACTGGCACCACAAACCCAGCCTCCTCACCCATCCATAGCAGGATTGGACAGAACTGTGGGCTGGGGGAACTCTTTGGGTATTTCTGGGAGCCCTATGTAGGGCTATGGGCTATGGCTCCAGAACAGCTGCTGCTGTCCCCACTGCCAGCATGTGCAGCTGGGCTGATGTGTTGGGTAAGCAGGAATTAGTTACTGGGTGGGAAATGGCTGGTTTGGAGGCCCTGTAGTGCCTCATTCAGTCACCAGAGCAGTGTGAAGTAGAGTCCGTGGCATCCAGAGACTTTAAAACCCTGGACTGTATTTGAGCCAGACCATCCTAAATATGAAGTAGAGTCCATTTTTCTGCAGACCTTGTTTTGGCCAGGCTGGTGGTGTCCACCTGGCATGTCCAGGTGTGGTTTGTGGATGACAGACAGTGGCCCATGTGGCCCTGGACCTGGGCATCCTGCTCATCGTGCTGTGCTTGGGTTTGGGCTCTTCCCAGCTTGGCTTATATGTAAGAGTGTGCTGGGAGCAGCAAGAGCTGCCACACAGATACTTGAGGTGGCACCCATGCGTGATTTTGAGGATATCTGCAAACTGGGGTGATCTATTCCTCCTCCACCACAGCTCTAACAGCTGCTTCTTTCCCTTCCCTTCCAAAGGATATGTCTACCTGGTGTTTGAGTCGGAGAAGTCGGTGCGTGCGCTGCTCCAGGCGTGCTCCCAGGACCTGCTGAGCCCTGATGGGCTCAGTGAGTACTACTTCAAGATGTCCAGCCGCAGGATGCGCTGCAAAGAGGTGAGCAGAGCTGTGAGAGCAGCCTGACGTGGCAGCAGGGCATGTGGAGGGAGATCCCTAGAGGAAAGAAAAGCAGGGCTGCAACAGCAGCTGAAGGCGTGCTGGCTCCTGGTTGGCTGAGTGCTCTGTGCCTGTGGTAGGGATCAGTGTGTCAGCTCAGTGTTTGTGTCCCTCACAACAGCTTGTGGAAACCAACCTGGAGTTTCTGGGTTGGTGGCAGACCCTGCCTTCAGGCTTCAGTTAGTTGGGACAGAGCACAGGAGCAGGTATTTGACTGCTCTGTGCTGCTTCTATCACACCTTTGCTTGCAGAGGCAGACTGGGAACCTCAGGTGCTTTGTCAGGCCTCCTCTGCTCAGCAGGAGGTATTTTGGATCCCAGGCTGCTCTCCAGTGTGGCCTGAGCTGGCTGACCTGTCTTTTGGGGGTGCTGGGGATGCCAGAGGCTCTGCTTGGGCTTATGAGAAAGGGGAACCTCAGATCACGGACAACTGCCTGAGTTCAGGGAGTTACAGGATTGAGATGTAGCTCCTAATCTAGACAGGCGCAAACTAATTGTGCTGTAGACAGCTCTCCTAGTGTCTGGCAATTGGAAGTGCTTCTGTGCTTGGCGATTTAGTTCTGCCAGAAGCTTCTCTCCAGAGACCACCATCAGCTGTAGAGCAGATGGGAGCTCATGATGGAGCTGGCACTGGGTGATTATTCCAGTGTTCCCCTCCAACATCAGGCTCCTGTGCTGGGAGGTACCTGACTGGGCTGTAAATACTGGTGGAGGGATGGGGATGGCAGCCAGGGGAAAATCCACAAGAAACTGCTGGCTTGGGTTCTAGTTTGGCTGGAAGCAGAGCTGGTTTTGGCCCCTTGTGGGCTGTGTGGAGCTCTGGATTCATGTGGATCCTGAGCAGCAATAGGTAACAAGTGACATTTGGAGCTTGGGGTGAAGGCTGAGGCTCAGGGTGCTCCTGGTTGCAGGTGCAGGTGATCCCGTGGGTGCTGGCCGACAGCAACTTTGTGCGCAGCCCCTCGCAGCGGCTGGACCCCAGCAAGACGGTGTTCGTGGGGGCCCTGCACGGGATGCTGAACGCAGAGGCCCTGGCAGCTGTCATGTGCGACCTCTTCGGAGGAGTGGTCTATGCTGGCATTGACACTGACAAGCACAAGTATCCCATAGGTAAGTGATGGTTCCGCTGGGATTGGTGCAACCTGCAGTGTGCCCTTGGCTTGTCCTTCAGTTGGAAGACTGCTTAGGTGCCAGGCCCAGAGTCAGCAGATGTTGACTCTTCTACAGTCTGTGCTTCTTATCTCCTGGCCCTGGGGGGGAGGCAAGACCAGCCTTGGAGAGGGCTGATAGACCTGCTGTGCCTGGGAATTGGAAAGTCCTGGATCATTCCAGCGCAGTCTGAAGCTTTGAATATGCCTTAAAGCATTGCTGAGGTTTCTCTGTCCTTGTCACTGCTGTTAGTGGTTGCTGGATGCTGTTGTAGCTACTTTTCCATTCCCAGGGCAGAGACAGCTGTGAGTCTTAACCCACTCATGGGCTCTTGTCACCAGAGCTGAAACATGGCTTGTTTCAGGTACATGTGTACCTCCCTGGAGACCTCATGGGCCAGGGGAAGCACTGAGGTGGCTGATCTGTTGGAAAAACCCCACAGCCTGTGCCTGAGGATCAGCTTTCCAGGCTCAGGCTGCAGCAAGTCATAGATTTGGGGAGACCTGGTGTTGCCAGGCAGTAACAGTGTCAGAGCTTGGTAGTGCAGAGTTGTCACTGTACTTGGATAGCAGTCAGGTGTTTCTGGGCAAGGCTCAGGTTTAGGACATGCATGTGGTGCTGCAAAGTCCCTGAAGTGCATTTAGGGGGGCAGTCTCCAGGAGGGTGGGAATGGGAGTATGAGCCTTTAGACAAATTCTCAGTGTGACTGTGGATGAGGTGTCACAGAACCTCCCTGTTCTGGCCCTGTGAGATCCCAGCTCCTGTGGTTCATGCAGAGCCCAGGTTGCTCCAAGTGGGCAAGATCCATCTCCCAACAGCTTGGTGGCACTTCCACCCTTGGAGCTGTCCTGAAGTCACAGCAATCAGAGTTCAGTTTTGGTAACTAAGCTGTGCCCTGGTTGGTTGTGCTGATTGAGGGCATTTCCTGTAACCCCAAACTGGATCCAGGCCCTCCTGCCTGTGTGCTGTGCATTGCTTTAGGAGGGGAGTGGAGTGGATGGGTTCTGAGTGGCACTTAGTCCTGTGGCTGAGCTGTAGGGATCTGCCAGTGTCAGTCCTGCAGCTTAACAGAATGTGGCTGGAAGCGAGCGGTGCTGGAATGCTGCTGACTAGCAATGAGACTGCAAAACACAAGGCTCTGGGGTGAGGGGGAGGCTGGAAATAAAAGCTGCTGAGCTTTCTCAGCAATGGCATATTTCAGGTGTAGTGTGTACTCCTGCTTCTCCTGGGAATGTAGTGCCTGGAGAAGGAGGCAGGAAGAGCCCCCAGGCCCTGGATACCATATTCCTGTCAAAGCTGTTTCCCTGTCTGAGTGGCACTGGGGAAAGGGCAGTGCTGACAGTGGTTCTGTCTTGTTCTCTGCTGTTCCTCTCTAACAGTTGTGGTCTGGCTCATTCCAGGGTCAGGCCGAGTCACCTTCAACAACCAGCGCAGTTACCTAAAGGCTGTGACTGCTGCATTTGTGGAGATCAAAACCACCAAGTTTACCAAGAAGGTGAGTGGAGCTGGTGAGGCAGCCCATGGAGGGGTCTGTGTCATGGGTGGTACTGCTGGGAGCACCAGTGTTCATGGGGCCTGCCCCATATTCCTGCTCAAGCAGCAGGAAGTGGGGCTGCTGCTCTGCCAGCCCTAGGGGTGCTGCTGGGGATGGGTTTGAGGTACCCAGGGAGAGGGCAGTCAATCCTTGCCCACTGCCTCCTTTCCCTGCAGGTTCAGATTGACCCGTACCTGGAGGACTCCATGTGCCAAGTGTGCAATGCCCATCCTGGCCCATTCTTCTGCAGAGACCAGGTAAGGCCAGTTCTCCTGCAGCTTGTGCTCAGGGGTTTCCTCGAGGAGGAGCAGGCCCTGCTGCTGGGTTTTGGGGATATATGCATTAGCTCTTCCCATTGGGCAAGATGGGGTCCATCTGGGAGGGGATGGCCTTGTTTTGGGGAGGTGCAGCCCTCCTGAGGAGAATAACTGTGGTACTTGTCAGGAGGCCCAGCAGACAATGCCCACCTGGCTTTGAGCCAGGGCTGCTGCAGCTTGCTGGTACTGTGCCAGCACTGGGAACTAGTGTGGGAAGTACTGGTGCCCCTGAGGGGGGAGGCTGCTGCTCTGTGAGCCATGATTAGCTTGGGTTGGGGTGCATGCCCCTGGGGCTGGCTTAGGCACAGGGAACTCTGGCTGACATTGCCTCGCTGCAGACAAAGGAGGTTGGCTGGGCTCTGGCAGCTTCCTGCAGAGCTGGGATAGGATATGAGCAGGGAGCAGGAATGCCATGGCAGTGATGGGAGCCCTGGCAAGCTCAGCTGCTGCCCCAGTGCCTGATGTTCAAACCTGTTCAAAAGATGGAAGCTGGGCACAACAGACCCTCCACAGCATCACTGGCATTCATTCTCTCCAACCCACGAATCCACTGTGCTAGCGGGGGCTGCAAAACCAGGCAGTGAGGAAGAGGGAGGAGTGTCTCTGCTGCAGCCACCCCAGTGTTGCCCCTGTGCTCTGCCCACAGATCTGCTTCAAGTATTTCTGCCGCTCGTGCTGGCACTGGCAGCACTCCATGGAGGTGCTGCGCCACCACCGCCCGCTGATGCGCAACCAGAAGAACCGGGACTCCAGCTAAGGGGCCGCTGTGGCGTGGGGCTGGCAGAGTCCTGGCAGAACCTGCCACGAGGAGAGCGCAGCAGCGCCTGCCAGAGCCAGGCCCGGCTGGGAACGTTCTTCCTGAGGACTGACGGGGAAAAAACAAAAATCTTACATTCATGTTTGCACTTGCTGGTCTTTTTGTTTCTGCACTAATGCACAGTGAGTTTTGTTGGGGTTTGTTTGGGGGTGTTTTGAGAGGGGGAGTGCCCCTCAAGCCATTCTGCAGTTCCCAGACTTTGGTTCCTGGTTTGCTGACGAGAAGCAAAAATCAAAAATGAATAAACCCAACCAACCAAGGGCCATGTGTCGCGGAGGTGTCACCGCAGGCGCCTCTGACCTGGTTTTTTTATTTTTTAAAGGCGCTTTTTTTACATTCCTTGCAATACTGGTGGAGAGAGCGCAGGTCTCATTGGTCATTGTTTTGCCGTTGCCATACAGTGCCTTTCCATTCATTTACCCCCACCTGGATGGTGTGACCTGGGTGTGTTCAGCTGGTGTTTTTTACTGTAACAACAAGGAGACTTTGCTCTTCATTTAAACCAAATCATATTTCATATTTTACGCTCGAGGGTTTTTACGAGTTCCTTTTTACACTCTTAAAAACAGTTTTTAAGTCGTTTGAAATGAGGGATTTTTTTTGTTTTCCTGGCAGCTTTTAACATTATTGCAATTTGTGTCTGGGGGCTGCTGGCAGGACGTTGTAAATCCAGGGGTTTGCAACGGGACAGGCCGGGCTTTTTTTTTTGTTTTTGGATTTGAAACTGGACGGGATGAGGATCTCTGAGCTGCTGTATATAGTTTTAAATAGTTTGTTGCACTTTTTTAAGTTGCACTTACGGGGGGTTGATAGAGGTTTTTAATCACACAAAGTCACAGGACTTACCTTTTCTTTTGTAACAAGCTAAAAAAGGGCTGCGTTTTGGTGGATGATGAAGGTTCCTGGGAGCCCTTTCTCTTAGAGGGGACAAGTAATTTTCCTTTCCTTCCCAAGATGTTTGGAGTATCAGTGCAGTCGACTGAAATGCTGCTGCTGGGATTTGAGACCTTAATTATGCTGATCATTATTATTTTGTTACTTTCCCCTCTATTGGAAGCTGTGTGCCAAAGAACCAGTGTCATAATTTCTCCCTCTTTACTATGATTTTTTTTTTCTTTCCTGCTGAGCTGATGTTGCATTGTTGCATATCCCAGCTGCTCTTTGTGGGGTTTTGTGAAGCTGTGTGTGAAGTCTCTACCTCATTGTAGTATATGCAGGCAAGACTGCACTCTCCTACAGACGTGTGGAGTAAGCTGTGGTGTAGTTTTTGGCACATAATAAACACGTTGCAGCAAAAAAACCTCCAATCTTCTTGTGCCTTGTGTCCTTCATGGGAGCTCTCTACAGCTCAGAGGGCTGTGGTGTCGCTTCCTGGAGGTGTGGGGGAAGGTGTGGATGTGGTTTGGGGGGAGGGATGGATGGAGCTGTGAATTGTGGATGCTCCGAGTCACTTGGGAGGGGGGCTCTATGTGCTGCGCAGTGCATTTTCAGGTTCCTTTTACCCGAGGTCTCAGCTGGAGCTCCCCTAATTGCAACAAGAAGTTAATGAGCCTGGTCGGAGGGGCCTGTGTTCTCTGCTGTGTCAGTGGCGGTGCTGCTCCTGCAGGGCTGTGAGGGGAGGACACTGGGGCTCCTCGCTGTGTGGGGCTGGGGAGGGCTGAGCTGGACTGGGCTGCCGCAGTGACCACCTTGTGTGGCCCCATGTCCCTGGAACAGGGAGGGCTTTGGGCTCCTTCCACGGCCCGTACGTTACTCTGCAGCAGCCTGGGTGTGCTCACTCCTCCTCCTTTAGAGCTTGGGTGGTGCGAGTGTGAGTGCTCAGCGTTCTCTCAGGGCCAGCTGTGGGAGGGGCTGTGCCACTGGCACCGCCGGTCTCCCACTTTCCCTTCCTCGGCTGCTCCATGCGGGGCCGAGGTGCTGTGGAGCCCTGAGGCTGCGGCCGGGGTGGGGCCGAGCTCCGCCATCGCCACCGCGCCCGCCACGGCCCCGCCCCTGCTGGGAACCTCCGAGCCGCCAGGGGGCGCGCTGGGCGCCGCTGGTTTCCGGCGCCCGCCGCCATCCTCCGCCCTCTTTCCGCGGCTGCAGCTGCCATGGTGGGTCCGGGGCTCACCATCCGCCGCCATCCTCGGGCGGGCCCGCGCCCCCCGCGGCGGGGAGCAGCGGAGGGGACTGGGAAGGACCGGGGCGAGGGGCGGTGGGGGGCAGCGGGAGCCGGGATGGCTGGGGAAGGGGGGACTGAGGCGAGGGGCGCTGGGCCTGGGCTCGGCGGAGCCTGACCGGCGGCCCTCCCGCCCACCCCGCCTAGGGGCGCGTTCGGACGAAGACGGTGAAAAAAGCGGCGCGGGTGATCATCGAGAAGTACTACACGCGCCTAGGGAATGACTTTCATACCAACAAGCGCGTGTGCGAGGAGATCGCCATCATCCCCAGCAAGAAGCTGCGCAACAAGATTGCGGGGTGAGAGACTGCGGGCCTCCGGTGGGCTTTGGGCACCGCAGGGGCCTGGGTGGGCTTTGAGCAGCTGGGGGTGTCCCGAGGGGTTTGAGCAGCGGGAAGGTCCTAGGGGCTTCGGTTACGGCATGGGGGTTCCTGCTGGGCCCTGCATTCGAAAGTGATTACGGTCCCACCCGTGGCCGGGTCATTGATAGTGCAGGGAGAGGAGTGCGAGAGTTTTCCCGTGTTTGGGGGGGTCTGTGTCTCCCCCAAACCCTGTTGCTGTCGGACACTTTGTCTCTGATGTCCCCTGGAGGTGGTGGGATGATGCCGGGGTCAGTGGTGGGACATTGCTGGGGTAGATGGTGGCAGCTGTCTTCATCATGCCGTGGTTCCAGGATTTAGTGTGGGGAAGGGTGACGTGAACTCTGGGAAAGCCTAGGAAATGCCCGCGTCCCGGCAGGTATGTCACCCACCTGATGAAGCGAATCCAGAGGGGCCCTGTCCGCGGCATCTCCATCAAACTGCAGGAGGAGGAGAGGGAGAGGAGGGACAACTACGTCCCGGAGGTGAGGCTCCATGTTCCCCATCACTTTGTCCTGCCTTTCTGTGTCTCCATAAACGGTCCCAAGTTTCTTTAAAACAAACCCTCAGCCAGAAGGAGCTGAGGAGGGTTTGGATCAAGGGAGCCGACATGGATCCCTCCAAAGCTGCTACCTGTGACAGGAAGGGCAGCTGGCTTCTCGTGGTTTAGTTTTCCTAACTTAAAATTCGGGAAAATTTTTTTTAATGTGAAGTAGGATGGTATTTTGGAGTGGCTGAAAACCTGCCCTGCAGCTGGCATCCCCAGGGTGGAGGGTTTTGGGAAAACCCCCTTGCCTTAACCCTCTGTTTGGACAGGGTCAAGATCTCGCCTGTCCACCTGGATGAGGTGGTCTAGAAGGGCTTCCCATGATCCCATTGGTCCTAAATCTTGTACCCTTCAGGTGCAGCACATCTTGCCCCTTTCCCAAATCTTCCCAGTCAGCTCCTGGCAGAGCTGTTGGTTTCTGTGCTGGTACCAGAGAGGGATTACAGGGAAGATGAGTCTAAGCAGGGAAGGAGTGTCCATGCTGCAGCTGTTGGTGCAGTGTCGGCACACAAACCTGTACTGTGTGGTTTCTTTGAAAAATGTTAGTGTTAACATAGCTCTTGGGGAAGGAAACCTGCAGAGTTTTGGGGTCCAGAGAGGGCTGGAGGAAGTTCTGCTGGGATTAAAGAGTAGGAGAGCACAGGTCCTGGAGGTGGGACAGGCTTTGTTGGCACCATGGTGGACTTGTGTCACAAGGCAGCTGTGAGTGTCACTGATCACTGCGAGGACTCATGCACTTGAGGGTCCAGTGCCACCTCCTTAGCAGCTTTGGCCTGGAGCAGGTTGGGCCTGGATTTCCAAAGATTTGCCATGAAACAGGCTTTTCCCTCTACTACCTCTTGTAATGTTCAGTAAGGAAAGCTGTGTTCCATCAGGATGCTCCTGGCTGTGCTGCTGGAACTGTTCCCCACAGCATTGGGCTGAGACCAGAGTGGCTGTGGGACTTTATCAATCATACCTTTTCTCTCCCCTCTGTCCCCAGGTCTCTGCCCTTGACCAGGAGATCATTGAAGTGGACCCGGACACCAAGGAAATGCTGAAGCTCCTGGTTAGTGGCCACAGCTGTTCCCTGGCCAGCTGCTGGCATATCTGTGGTACACCTCCTGCTGCCCTGAGTGGCTGGATGGTGTTAAGGGCATCCTTCCACCTGGGGTCCTGTGGGAGGATGAATTCATGTATGGCTTTTGGAAGGGCAGAGGCACAGGGCCTTTGCCACCAGCAGGGTGGGGGTATCCATTCTGATAATTCCCTACCCATGGAGTCAATCTCCAGAGCAGGATGGTCTCCCCTTCTTAGAAAACCTGTGTCCACTCTTTGTGCTGCCACAGCACCTTCCACTTCCCGCACCTTCCCAGAGGAACTTGACTCCACTGTTGTCAGTGGGCAGGGTGCTGTGACTGATCCCGTTGTTCCTATGCTGTTTTCCAGGATTTTGGCAGCCTGTCCAACCTGCAGGTGACACAGCCCACAGTGGGAATGAACTTCAAGACACCCCGAGGAGCTCTCTGAGTCGGTCCCTATGTGTTGCTTTTCCAATAAACGTGAGGAAACCATCTCAACCTGCCTGCTCTTTCGACACCCAAGGGATGAGGGAGGCTGGGTTCTTGGGGTGCTGCATTGGGGCATGCGGATGATTTAACACCTTCGTGTGTGGCAGCATCTTTTTGCGTTCTTTCCTGGCTGTTTGGGGTGCAAAGCTGTTTTTTAGAGGCTGGGTTGGGGCAGCCAACCATGGTGGCTCCTTGGAGCCTGTGGGAGCCTATCCTACATTTGCCTGTGCTTCTTCCAGGTGGACAGCCCAAGAACTTTCAAGTTCATTGGTCACTTTCAAGTGCTTAAATGTAAGGGAGAAGTCTTACATTTCATTGATTAAATGAAAGTAAGGAGACCTTGATGTGTCCCTCCAAGGAAAACTTGCTTGAACTAGTTAAACATAGCTTAAACCACCACCTCACCCTGGAATAAAAAGAAAATATTTTGTGTTTTGAGGAGGAATGTCTGTATTTATGTTTGTTGTGAAGTTTAGTGTTAAGTAGTTACTTAAAGAAGCAAATACCGCAATAACTGTAGCCAGTACTTAAGTAACACATTAAATAATCTGAGCTGCAGTCAGGTAATTTATAAATCATCTGGCAGCTCTTAGAATGAAGTTTTTGCTGCTCCAGCCACCTGTTCCTTACAATTTCCTCTTCATTTTGGTCTTCTTGCAGTAAAGGCTAAATTTGCTTTGAACCCAGTATGCTGCATAGCCTGAGGTGCCAGGGATAAAGTCGTGGAGTTCCCCCTCATATTTCTTCATGTCCCGTGCAGAGGCATAGCCTGCAGAGGGAAAAAGGGCTCACTGAGTCCCTGCTCCATCTGCCCCATCTGCAGCCCTTTCCAGGTGTATTTACCTGTCACCATGTTATTTTTTGGGTATTTCTGGAGGGCACGGTATGGAAATTCTCCCTGGGCAAGTGCTTCAGAGTCTGTTTCTTCACTGCTGTATCAGGAGGTAAAAAAAATCTGTGTGTTAGTTCCTATGTGATAGGACTGCTTGGAATTGGGGGTGCATACAAATCCCACCACCCAAGGTAGGAAAATACCTGTCAGCCAGGTCTAGTGCTTCCTCTGTTTCTTCCTCAGAGCCATTTCCTGCTGCTTCTGGTTCATCTGTCAGATTTTCATTGGGCTGTGAATATTGGTGCAAGGATGAGTTACAATTGTGCCCTGGGTCACCTGCAGAGCACCTGGGACACACTCTGAGTGCATTAATTTTTAGGGCTCATGATTTCAAGTGTAATTCAGAGTTAAATTTTAAATCTTAAGGGCATTCCTGCTTCAAAACTGCTGGGAAGTTGCCTTGACAGGGCAGTAGGCAGTGACATGGGGAAGGAAAACTGGTGTTATCTGTGTGTCTGCTAGTGGTGCACTCAGTCCCCTCATTCAGGTGGAAATGGTGTCAAAAGCTTTGCTGATGTCCAGGTAGGCATATCCACAGCCTTTCCTTCATCCACCAGGTGCGTCCCCCCATCATGACCTGCCTCTCCTAAATCCATGCTGGCTGGGTCTGATCCCGTGGTTTTCCTGTATGTGCTGTGTGATTGCACTCAAGGTGATCTCCTCCATAACCCTCCCTGCCACAGGTCACACTGAAAGGCCTGTAATTCCCTGGATCCTCCTTGCAACCCTTCTGGATGGGTGTCACATTGATACCTCATCATCTGGGAGCTCCCCAGTGAGCCAGGACTAAAGATAAATGATGAAGAGTGGCTTGGCAAGCTCTTCCTCCAGCTCCCTCAACACTCTGGGATGGATCCCATCCAGACCCATGGACTTGTGAGCATCTAAGTGGCACAGCAGGTCACTGACTGCCTCCTGTATTTCTGGGGGTCCATTCTGCTCCCCATCCCTGTCTACCAGCTCAGGGGTCTGTTTGTTCTGATACAACTGGTCTTGAAGACTGAGGCAAAGAATGTGTTAAGTACTTCAGCCTTTTCCTAGTCTTTGGTGATGGATACTCCAATAAAAAATTAAGGTTTTCCTTGGTCCTCCTTAATAAAGTATTTATAGAAGTATTATCCTTTACAGAGGTGGCCAGATTAAATTCTAAGTGAGCTTTCACCTCTTTAATTTTCTTTCTGCATGATCTAAGGGCATCCTTAAATGCTTCCTGAGTTGCCTGCCCCTTTTTCCCAAAGGTGATATATGTCTTTCTTTCCCTGAATTCCTGTGAAAGCTCCCTGCTCAGCACAAGCTCATCCTCCAGCACATATGTGTGTAGTACAATTTTTCATCTTACCTGTTCTTCAAGGGCATCTGCCTTCTCCCAAATAAACCAGCCAATTTTCCTTCTGATTTCTGCCAAGAACAACAAAACTAGTGATTTTGAGAGCATCAAAGAACAGGACTGACAGGACTGTGGTGGTTGCTGCCAGTGTGATGCCTCTGGGGATAAGCCCAAATGCAAGGACCTGCCCCTGGGCCAGGGTCCCAAGCACAAGATCGGGGTGGGCAAGAATGGATTGAAGGCAGCCCTGAGGAGAAGTACATGGGAGTGCTGGTAGATGAGAAGCTCATGGATATGACCCAGCCACAGGTCCTGGGCTTGTCCCACAGTGTGGGCAGCAGGTGAGGGGAGGATTCTGCCCCTCTGGCCCACTCAGGAGCAGCAGTGCTCCTCCAGCTCCCAACAAAAGGACATGGAGCTTCTGGAGAGAGTCCAGAGAAGGCCATGGACATGCTCCAAGGACTGGATCCCCTCTGCTCTGGAGTCAGACTGGGAGAGCTGGAGGTGCTCACCTGGAGAAGAGAAGGCTCCAGGCAGATCTCAGAGCCTAAGGGGGATCCAGGGCATGGAGAGGGACTTGGGACAAGCGCCTGGAGTGACAGGACCAGGGGGAAAGGCTTCAAACTGAGGGCAGGATTAGATGGGATACTGGGAAGAAATTCTTCCCTGTGAGGGTGGTGAGGGCCTGGCACAGGTAGCCCAGAGCAGCTGTGGCTGCCCCATCCCTGGCAATGTTCAAGGTCAAGCCATTGTGTGGTAATAGATGGATCATACTCTGCCCTCTGGGAGGAAAAGCCACTCCCAGGCAGAAGGGAAAGTCCCTCCCTACAGATAAGTAACTGTCAGTTCTGGTTTGCACTAAGGCTGCACTCATGGGGGATTTCCCTGGGAAAATATCCCCTGATTAGTTTTTTGCCTGACCTTCCTGCAGGCAGGCAGGGGGCAGGACGAAGTTGCCCAGAACCACCGAGGGCTTCTCTGTGGTGGCAGTGTCTGCACACACTGAGAGGTAACAGGAGTGAAAGACTGTGGCTCTGCCCTCCAAGTAACGGAGACTCTCGTGTATGCTGGAAAAGAGAAAAAGAGCTGGTTTCCAAAGGACAACCTGGAAGCAAACAAAACTGAAACGTTAAGAGGGGTATTGTCATTAAACCTGCTCTGATATTTTTTGCCAGAAACACCTAATTTCCTGTGATTTTCCCCGCTGTGAGTCCCCTTACAGTCCTGGCTGCCAGCATCTCCCAAGGGCAGCCTGGAGGAGGGAAAAAGGTAAATGTATTTTTAGGGATTACACAGTCCTACCCTGCTCTTGAGGTGAAACCACTTTGGCAAAGCCAAGATTTTTCTGCAATTATCCTTCCTATCCACACTGGTTCCTGTTCACACAGCTGAGCAAGGAAGTAGAAGTAGAGGGTGCTCCAGCCTTCACTGTCCTCCTTAAAGGGGAATTAAATCTTGTTTGCTGAGTTTAAGGATGTGTATAACGATTACATTTTTTCATGAGAAACTAACTTATATATATTGAATGTATATATTTAAAAAATTATCCAGAATTCCCCTGGGGGAACAGGCTGGTCCAGCACATTGTTGCAGAAGAAAAGTTGTTATTCTGTGTTTATTGGAATTCCCCTTGCTTAGCTGGAGCAGGTGGCTGAAATATTCCAAAATTCGAAGCCAGTTTTAAGCACTGGTGTGTTAAAAAGAAACTACTTAGTCCAGCCTAGCAAAGCCTAAAATAAACATTGCAGCTTCCTTTCTCATAAGTATGTTTACATTACTAAATAATGAATAAATACAAACATTCACTGATATTGAGGAAGATCCTGAAGACTTTCCTTGTATTTGTACAAATATTCCAGAGTTCTATGGTTTTTTATATTAAGCATTTTAGCCCTTTTCCATCCATTTTTACCTCAGTGCTTCCTCTTAGCATTATTCACACTGTCTTTTTAGCACCAGGCTCCTTCTTTGAGAATTGTATCACCTCTAAGATGGTGATTTTCCAGCATATAATTCACAGCCAGTAAGAAACCAGCACAATTAACTTAGTATGTATTACAGTTGAGTACGTATCGCACTCAACACACGGATGGTTCTTCTCTGTTCTGAGAAATCAACATCTTAGTGTGGGTGTGAGTTTTCCTGACCCCACTGGGCAATGAGATCCTGGTAGATCCACACCGTGACTTTAAAAACACCCCTTTGATTTTTACGGAATGTCAGTATATCCATTTAATACTTTCCACTAAACACATTAAAGCCTCCTTTGCCCACCTGCGGGTGTCGGGGTGGGTGGCATCGCTGCTGAAGAGGTAGTCAGCATCCAGCCAGTGGGTGGTGGTCCCGCCGCCGTCTGCTGCAGGGGACAGGAGTGACATGAGGGTGGGCATCCAGGGGGCTCCCACCTCGGGGTGACCTGGCATGGGGACGGCTGGCTGTGGGGCTGCAGAGACGGGCCCTGAAGTGGAAGCTGTGAGAGCTCCCCATGGCTTTGGGACTCCCATTGATCCCGAGGGTTGTTCAGGGGTTTTCCTCAGTGTGGGGGCACCACAGGCTTGCCAAACTCACGCGCTGCCCTGTTGTGTGCGTCTCAGACCTACGAAAGAGTGACAGGGCTGTTGCCCCCACTGCTGTGTTCTGCTGAGGAATTACGGGGCTTTGCTCCCCTTTTAATTCCCCCTGAGTGGTGATAAGGCTGTGTTCCTCCCAACTCCCCCGCGGATCCCTGCCAGCCCCGGGGCTCCCCTGGACTTCGCCGCCGTCCGGCCTACTCACCCCACAGCCCCCGCGGGCCCGGGCTGACGCTCTGCGAGAACCAAGCACGGCGTCCGCGGAACATCGCGGCGGGAACCGCCCTGAAGGGAGACGGCGGCGGGAACGGCCTTGAGGGGAGACGATGGCGAGAACGGCCGTGAGGGGCTGGGGGAGGCAGAAACCACCCTGAGGGGAGACGACGGCGGGAACCGCCCTGAGGGGCTGGGGGAGGCAGGAACCGCCCTGAGGGGAGACGACGGCAGGAACCGCCCTGAGGGGCTGGGGGAGGCAGAAACCACCCTGAGGGGAGACGACGGCGGGAACCGCCCTGAGGGGCTGGGGGAGGCAGGAACCGCCCTGAGGGGAGACGACGGCGGGAACGGCCGTGAGGGGCTGCGGGAGGCAGAAACCACCCTGAGGGGAGACGACGGCAGGAACCGCCCTGAGGGGCTCAGAGGGAGGCAGGAACCGCCCTGAGGGGAGACGATGGCGGGAACGGCCGTGAGGGCTGGGGGAGGCAGGAACCGCCCTGAGGGGCTCAGGGGGAGGCGATAACTGGCCGGAGGGAACGCGGTGGTGGGAAAACCCAGGGAGAGGGAGAATGGCTGGAGCTGTGTCAGGGAGCTCTAAGCTGGATATTACGGAAAGGTTCTTCCCCCACAGTGTGGCTGGGCACTGGAACAGCTCCCCAGGGCAACCCCAAGCCTGACAGAGCTCAAAGGGCACTTGGACTTGTGCTCTGAGGCACAGGGTTCAGTTTTGGGGTGTCCTGTGCAGACTTAGGAGTTGGACTTAATCCTTGTTCTTCTAGAAGTTTTTCTAAAAAAAAAAACAAAAAACAAAACAAAAAAAAAAAACTTGCATTTTGCTGACTCTGGAAACTGCTTGCAGAAAAATTGCTTGTATTTCATAAAGCACAAATGAGGCTTGTTTCATGCTTCACGCTTCCCAGGATATCTCTCAGGATAGCCCATCCCCTGGGAACTGTTGTTAGCAGCAGCAGCAGTGCAGCAACATTCAGAGTACCTCAGAACCCCAAAGATGCTGGATAAAACAGAGAAGGTATTTCTGGACATGGTCCTGAAATCTTAACTGTAAAAGAAAATCCGCTTCTGGTGTGGGGCATGTGTTGTTCTCCCACAGACGGGATTTTTGAGTAAACCATCAAAATATTTCTTAAGAAAGAACATAAAAATCCCACAGATGCAATCAGGGCAGACTTCCTCATTATGGGAAGATGATGATGTGTCCTTTGGAGACACGGTCATTTCACATTGCCGCCACAGAATCTTCAGTTTCTGCAGTTCACTCCACCCCTGTCGTAATTAGGATGAAGCTCTCCTGGTAGAGAGGTTACCCAGACATTATTCTGGTGCTCTTGAGGATAGGAAAGGTAGAGCTGAGGTGGTGGAAAGCACTTTGGTGGCCCTTCATGATCTCTGGGAGAGAAGCTGAAACCTCTTCCCCTCTTCCAGGCCACCTTCTGTCACTCAGGGACCACCGCTGGGGCTGCCTGGTCCCCAGAGTGTGTCACTGCAGACAGAACTGCATGCTGTGTCCTGCTGTCCCGTGCTTAGTGATGAGCAAGAGTGCACAACCACCCAGCCACGACAGCCCCACCTGTCCTGCCTAGAACCCCTCTGAGGAACCCAAAGGGATCCCCTAACTGGGCCCTGCCCTTCAGCAACCTCCCACGAGGAACTGCAACAGCCTGGATTTTCCTAATCCCTAACAAAAAAAAAAAAAAAAATTGGTTATAATTGAAATAGCTATGGAACAAGACAATATCCATAAAAAATCTCAAGTGAATGTTCTGTGACACCATCACAGCAAATTTTAATATACCCAAGAGAGACATGGGATGTCTTTGATCCTATACACTTGATTCTGGTTAAATCCATTTGGATACAATATTCCTCAAGCAGTCATTCTGATTTCTTCCCAAAATAAAAATGAGCTAATGGCAGTAGCAATCCCCTGCAGTACAACTGCAGACTGGTCCCAACTGTGCTCCTCCATGGGGTCAAGCACAGAGAGAAAACCAGAACTGAAATTCACCAACATGCACACATCTGCTTCCCCCAGGCTCAGCTTTACACCACACACTTCATCAGCCAGAGCTCTACCCCTTGGAGTGAGCACCATTCCCTGCCATCGCTCCTTTTAGGGTGTCCCACCCTATGTTCCCAAGGCTCTTTACCCCTTTTTAAACCTTGTGCCTTCCCTTCAGATCCACACAGAAGCCTCCAGCCAGGTAGATACCGTATCAGCAAAAAAATTATCTTTTTATTGATGGAAAGGTGCTCTTGCATCTTCTCAGTGGAAAAAAAAAAAAAAAAAAAAAAAAAAAAAAAAAAGCACAACTGGCCATCACAGCCTGTGAAATCAGCTTGGGCTGTCGAATTACTCTGAAGACACATTTTAAGGATTAGCATTTTATTAAGGTATAAGCATCCTGAAAAATTTGGACCAGCAAAGAGCTACCATTGCTTTTTAAGCAATAATGTGGGCATTTTTAGCAACATGCTCAAAAAGTCTGCAGCGATCCCTTGATGCTGTGGCTAAGTAATTTTTAACAAGGCTTATTAGCGAATTTCTGAAAGGAAGTTGATCATTCTTGTGGATATGATGAAGAATGGACAGAAGCTTGAGAAGAATTTGACTTGCAAGAAGAGTTTCTCAGATCTGCATGGAGAAAGTAGATCGACATCAGTCACTCTAGTCACACCTTCAACTGTAATTATTTTAGGACTAAAAACCAGTTTCCTCAGAGCAGTCTGACTGCAGTGTCCTTTCAGAACCATCTTCCAGTGAGATTCAGGTAAAAATTCTGCAGAGCCTGCTTTTCTGTCACCTCCTTGGTGGAGTTCAGAGTTCAACAAAGAATCCTTTGTTTTCTACCCCAGGGAGTTTGTCCTGCTCTCAACTCTTTCCATGCCAGCTCAGTAAATCCTTGTCCCCAGACCATGGTGAAGTCACCCACATCCCACCTCCACCCAGACTTGTCATCCCCCACCAATGTCCCACCAACCGAAGCCACGGTGCTTTGTGGGCACAGCACATTCCAAACCCTGCCTTGGGGCCAGGTTTGCACCCTCACTGCCCAAAGGTGAGTGATAAACCAGAGAAGCGACTGTATACAACTTTTTATAGCTCTGCAGGAACTGGGGCATTTCACGTAAGGGCCCTGTCAAGGCTTGTCCCAGGCACAGTTAATCATTATTCAGCCTCTAACACAGCACATAACTGTTTCAACCAGGGTTATGTCAGCTGGGCCACATATTCAGTTTCTTTTCCCTATCAAGTGTTCAACTGGAATTTCCCCATTGCTAAATCCAGATCAGTTATATGCCGATAGTTTGAAGAACTTGGAGCCCTCAGACTGAGACACTGGTGAGCACACCCAAAAGTGTTTCTGGTTTGTGCTTCTCGAATTCCCCATGGCGCTGCCCTGCCACAGGGTTAAACAGCCTGTTACCCACCCTGTGGCACAGGGATCTGGAGTACAGTGACTTCCTGCTCCTCCCCTGATAGGATATAGCACTGAGAGACCTGGGGGAGCTTTAGGGGACCTGCGACAGCTCTCTGTGGTATCTAGCTGACACAGCAGCAACACGCAGAGAAGATTTTCTCCAAAGTTCTCCTTTTTTTTTTTTTTTTTTTGAGCAAAGGACTCTTGTAGGCACAGGATGGCCAAAACCAGACCAAAACAGTGGGCAGAAAGGGCGCATGAAGCTTTGTGTCCCACATCAGCAGTAGTATTATCTACTTTTTGGGTGTGGTTGCTTTTGTTCCTCATCTTTTCAAACCCTCCCCCCCTACAGAAACGGGTCTACGTTTCCCTTACTAGTATGGCACACAGTACAGGAATAACTCACCATGAATTGCCCCAGGCACAGCTCAGAAGTCTGGTTCTGCAGGAAAGAAGCGCAGAGTATTAGACTCGGTGGCAAATGGCACCCACCCCCGCCCCACAAGGCTCCCCCCGGGAACAGCCCCAGTGCAGTAACCAGAGAGCTGCTCTAAGCTATAGCTGAAGCTAGGTTACCACCACCAGCCCCGACTGCTGCATCCTTCTTTATATTCACCCAACATAAAGCAAAAATTCACTGCCTGACCCATCACCTTCCAGTTAAATTCACCAAGGCAGAGATCGGATGGCACGGTATCACCAAATCCCTATGGATTAACGCCAACGCGTGTCCTCCCCGAATCCTTCACAGGTACATGTAACAGCCTTTTCAGCTACAATCAAGTTAATTTTCTATCTCTAATACAAGCCCTTCAAACCCCACTCCGTTACAACACCCTGCTTCCCACGAAAAAGAACAGAGACGGCATGAATATAAAGCAAGGAGCAGGATATAAAGCATGCAGGAGGGAAGGCACAGCATACCCCATCGGTAACTGCGTGGCTCCGGCATGGTAGAATGCTTCACCCTGCAAACGAAGGTGTCACCCTTTGTGGGGATAAAGGGCGCATGGACCAGGCGCTGGAACTGCCATTTGTCGTTGAAGGATAAGTCTCCGTACTGGACGCCGGGAAGGGGCTCCCCGTTTTTCAGGAGCTCGATGTCAATCTGGGGTGGCTGAAAGCCCGTGATGTAGCAGTGGAGGGTGTTCTCCTTTCCCTCCACGGCGCGTGAACGAGCGTAGACCTCGACCTTTGGCGCCTCTGGAGAGAAGGGCGAGGGCGTGTGAGAAGCTGGCTGCGATGGGCATCGCCTCGATGCCAACAGTCGCCCACCCACGCGGGCACAGAGAGCCGGACCCGCCGGGACCCCGCAGCCCCGTCAGGACCCTTCGCGCCGCCCCAGGCACTCACCGTCGGCCGCCGCCTGGCCGAGCAGCGCCAGCAGCGCCAGCAGCCCAAGCGCCAGAGCCCCCTGCGCCATCGCCGCTCCTCGCTGTCCCGCCGTTTCCCGGAATGTCCCACCCCCGCCCGCGCTCCGCTTTTTATACCCACTGGAACCCGCGGCCAATCGCGGCGCGGAGCGGCCGGCACGTCAGCGGTCTCTGAGCAGAACGGGAGCTCCGGGGTTGTGCGAGCCAGAGCGGCGCTTTCGCTTTCAGTTCCGCGCTGGGTGCGGGGAGAGGCCCGGGCACAGACCCTGCGGCGTCGGGCAACAGCGGCTGGACGTGAGCCCGGGTGGGCAGTGGCACCTGGTCTGCACCAGCCCCGGCGTGCCCACAGACCCAGGGCCCTGGGCACTGCTGAGGCCACACCCCAAATCCTGGGGTCAGCTCTTAGCCCTTCGCGACAAGAAGGACACTGGGGGGGCTGGAGCATCATGAGCTGAGGGGGCTCAGCCTGGAGAAAAGGAGGCTCGGGGGGACCTTCTTTCTCTACAATTCCCTGGGGGCAGCCGGGTGGGGTTGTGCTCTGTTCCCAGGGAACAAAGGAGAGGACAAGAGGAAACAGCTTCGAGTAGCACCAGGAAAGGTTTAGATTGGATCTTGGGGAAAAGTTCTCCGAAAGGGCTGTCCAACCTCGCCACAGGCTGCCAGGGCAGTGGTGGAGTCCTCATCCCTAAAGGGATTTAAGAGCCTTGTGGATGTGGCACTTGGGGACATGGGTGGCCTTAGCCTTGATGGTCACACAGAGCTTTTCCAACCTAAATGTGGGTAAAAGTCACCTCTTGCAGAAGATTTTGCATCGAAGGCCAGTATTACACCAACAGCCTATGGTGGAGCAAACTGTCCACTTTCCTTTATAAACCTCTTTCAAAACCTGAATGGAATGTCTCATTCCTGCAGCTGCAGGGTGAGAAACTGGCTATTTTTTTGAGCACAGCACAGACTCTCTGACATAAAACAAGAGAATTCTAACACCAAAAAAACCCAGGTTTTCTGGTGCTTCCACCAAAGCCTAGTGAGGCTAGGAATGCCACTGCTGCTTGGAAAGAAAATAAGGGGAAAAGAAAGGAAAGTCACTACTAACAGCAGCATGGTGTAAGTACCAAAACACTAAGTCCCTTTAGGACCTGTTTTCTTAATGCAACTCATTAAAACACAAATTAAGTTAATCAAGCATGTAGGGAGAACATCCCAAAGGCAGCAGGTAAATCAGGAGAGGCCAGGCAAAGGAAAATCTTGAAAACACTTGTTATCAGTTCCCACTGGCCCAGCTCCTGCTGAGTTTGCCGGCTACTCAGCAGTGCCAGCTGCGCAGCTGAAAACATGCCATGTTTTTCTCAGTGTGGGATAAACAGACACAGCTGTGTTCAGAGCCTTATCAAGGATCTCAGGGCTCCGGCAGAAATAATCCCAGCGTGCTCCATCGGTGGTAGAGCTGTTATTAGGGTTACCACATCAGGAGTCACACCCCGATCCAGCTGTCCCACGGGTGAATCTGGCTCTGCCCAAGTTTACACTCCCCCCGCCTCGGGGAAAGGATGGCAGGACATGGATCCTTTCCGGGCCCTTTGGGATGTGAATCCCTGGCAATGACTTTACTGTAACTCACACCACCTGTCAGAATTTCTCAGTGAACAGGAGCACTCTTCCACGGATGTTTATAAAAAGCCACAATGATTTGGTAAGAGTAGCCAAATCTTCCACTTTTGGGACATTTTGGGACACATCCCACCAGTTTTCCATAACTCCCCAGAAGGATATCAGCTCTGAGAACACCATGGCAGTCAAGGAGCGACGCGAGCAGCGGGGAAAGCTGCGCTGCGGTGTTCCGTGCTCCGAGAGCCGCAGGTGGAGTCACGAGACCTCTTCACCCTCACGCCCCTCCCGGCTCCAGGCACTTCTCATGCAGGGCGAATGCGCAGGCGCAGGGCGCCGCTGGGAGCCGCCATGCTGTACGGCAGGCGCATGCCGGGGCAGCGGGGGCGGCCCATAAAAGGGGCGGCGGAGGCAGCGTGGCCCTGTAGAGGGACGTGGGAGGGACAGAGGGTGGGTGAGCGGGAGGAGGAGGAGGAGGAGGCGGCGGCGGCACCGTGGGATGGCGGAGGGCGGCGAGCGCATTGTGAGTGCCTGCCTTGCTCCGCTGCCGCCTCCCGGCGTCCCGCTCTCTCTGCAGTTCTCCGGGGTTGGCGCTCCTCGCTCTCGGAGCAGACTGTGCCCTAGAGGCGCTGCTGGGATGCTCTTCCCTGCCCTGTGCTCGCGTGCCGCTCGTGCCCTCGCAGCGGCTGTTCACTCTGAAGCCCGGTGGTGTCTCAGCCCAGCCGCACCGGTGCCGTTCCGTGCCGGCATTCGCTGGTGCCTGCGGGTCCTGTCCTCCCTGGCAGTGCCGCTGGCTCCTGCCCTTCCCTTTCCAGCTGTGGGTTGCCTGGCACCGCCAGCAGAGTGAGGGGGAGGTTGGGTGCACCCCCACTTGGGGACCATGTTAGGGTTACCTCTCCCTTAGCAAGGAATCTGCTGCTTCCAAATCCAGATTCTCGAGGATTTTCTGCTGGTGGAAGATGCGCTTCTTCTGGAAGAGATGGCTGAGGAGGATGATGAACTCGACCTGTACAACGAGATGACTTTTGGGTTAGGTAAGATCTCAGGGGAGTCTGGTGTTGGAGAGACCTGCCAGCGCCCTGGGGGAGCAGACACCCTGGTGGGCACAGTTCAGGCATTCACCTACCCTGCTGTGCGCTGCTTCCCCCCTCCAAGACCGAGATTCCACAGAAGAGAGTGTCCCAAAAGTCCTGGTGGTACCGGAGATAAGCCCTGAGGTGGCCAAAGCACTGGTAGAGGCAACTGGAGCAGCTGAGCAGCTGGCCGAGGAGGAAGGTGGGATAGATCCGGAGGTGGAGCAGGTTAACTCTCAGTTGGAGGAAGAGGTAGAAGAGCTGGGGGCTGAGGAACAGGAGGATGATCAGGAGTGCTTTGAGGAGCCCGGTGAACTGGGAGACCCAGCAGTGATGAGAGCTGTGCGGAGAAAACCCACGCTGGAGGTGATGTATGAGCAGACAGGGGGTCCTGCTGCTCCCCCCTCCCTCCACACACCTGTGAGTCCTGCTCCACAGAGGGCACTGGGGGCAGGGAGGCACACCTTTAAGTCCCCTTTCCTTGCAGAGCCAGGACTCAGCAGTGCTGGACAGCAAGATTGGTACTTGCTGGGGAGAGTTTGGCAAGGAGGACATGGTAAAAATGTACCTACCCATCTGGTGATGAGGCAGGGTGGCTCCTGTGGTGTCCCCTGCTCTGTCCTCCTGTTCACTTGCCTTACGCCAACATCTCCCTGTTTTCCAGCCGACAATGGATCCCATGGAATGGGGCTCCTGCCCTGGTGGTGTCCCACGCCAACTCATGCTGGAGGTGGGTACCTCCAGCCAGACCTTAAGGGGTGGCTAAAAGCTCCCCACTGCTCTAGGACAAGGGTCACACAGGGAATTTGGGACACCTGGAGGTGTGAAGATGTATCTTGAGTGCCAAGGTGGTGAGTGCCCACCCAAAGCAGAGCCTGGGTTTGAAGGCAAAGTTGTTGAATTTGGGGGCACTGGGACCTCCATGTTGGGTGTTCCCATGGGTCCCCAGCTGCTCCGCACTACCAGGGTGGAAGCCCAGCTGCTGCATCGCCTTGGTTGAGCAATCACCAAAGGTTTTAGTGAGCTGACTGTTGCTGAGGGAACAAAACTGTTCCCAGCTGTGCCCTATTCCCACCTGCTGCTGCCTCCTTCTCCCAGCAGGATAAAGCCATCCTCCAGGTCCTGGAGAGACCTCCACCATCTCCCAACATGGCCCTCGACTTCCGTGGCTCTCCTGCGCAGAGGGCCTATGGGAGCTCTCCCAAGCTCAAGTGCCCTGACCTAAGACTGATGTCCCCCAAGCCTTTCCCCCAGTGCTTTCTCCAGCAGGTAACAGGTTTGAGGGGCTCTCTTGCATCCCTTCTTTCTCTGCTTCCCCTCCTTGGAGGTGCAGCCTCTAGTACAGGCTTGTCTGAGTGACACCTGATCTCCTGTTCTGCATCAGGCACCCCTGATGTCTCCTCGCTCCCCATGCTCTCCTCCACCCTTCTCACCAGCTTGCAGACCCCCTCCACTCTTCACTCCCAACCAGGTAATGTGGTGGGCTGTGAGCCACTGCCATGGCCCCACTGAGGTGGCCTTGGAGTGGCAGTATCTGGGGGTAGCACTTTGCCAGAGGAATGGGAGCTGGGAGCCAGCATAGAGCTGATTGACCCCTCTGGGATGCTCAGGGGGGAAGGCTCAGACCCTTGATGTCCTCTCTCCCTCTCAGACAGCAGGTTATGCATCTCCGACCCCTTTCCAGCCTGGGTCCCCCACTGTGGGCAGCCCACCAGGACCCCTGGGCATGCACTTCAGGCCCATGTCCTCTTCTTTGGACCCTGCTCTCTTCTTCAGCCCCTCAGCCATGGGCCAGCTGAACTTCAGGTAGCAGGAGTGGGATGTTGGGGTGGGACTGGAGTGCCCTGCACAGCAGCTGGGGGTCACCTCATGCTGGGGCTGTCCCAAAACCCCCCTTGACCCCTGTCTGGTGTCCCCTGCAGCACACCCAGCCACATGACCCAGCTACACCCCCAGCACCAGCGCATCCTAATGCAGCAGCAAGGCAGGCAGGCGCAGAGGTATGGGGGTCTTTTGGGTGCAGGGGGGGCTCTGGGTGGTCACAGTGGGCTGAGGTCTTCTCCTGTACCAGTGTCTCCCCCAAGAAGCTGTGGTCTCGTAAAGCGGACCCTTATGCTGGGCTGATGACTTCCAAAGAGAAGGACTGGGTTATCAAGGTGCAGATGATGCAGCTGCAGAGTGAGAATATGGATGATGACTACTACTACCAGGTGAGCTCCTTCTGGCTGCACCTGCTGCTTGCTCTCCTCAAGGTGGGGCTTTGGGAGCTGGAGAAACCCTCCAGGACTGGTAGAGGGGATTCCTGGCTTTTCCTGTTGTTACAGACCTACTACCACCAGCTGGAGCGCAAACAGGCCGAGGAGGAGCTGCTGGGCAGGCGTAACAAACCCCCCAAGCTGGTCACGCCGTTTATCCAAAAAGTGGAGACCTATGACTCTGGTGAGAGGTTGGGCAGGTGTTGGGGGGCTGGGTGAGGAGTTCTTGGGTGTGATGTCACCATGTTTCTGCTCTTCCGCAGTGGTGCGCATCGCTGGGTCACTGGGCCAGGTCACGGTGTCCACCTGCTACAGCCCTCGCCGGGCCATTGATGCTGTGCACTATGCCTTCGTGGAGGAGGAGGTAGGTAGAGGGAAGCTGGGCTGGGGCTCTGAATTGGGGCCCCAAGGAATGCTGCCTTGAGCAGTGGGATGGGGCACACAATTGGAGGAGGTGCCACCTAAGCAGTGGCAGCTTGTGCCTGGCCAAGGGGTGGGATTGGACTCCGGTCAGTTGTAGCTGGTCATGGTTTCCCTATGGGACTGCTCTGTGTCCTGAAGTCACCTCTGATCCCCAGGGAGCAGCTGGCCCAGTGCTGGGTTGGTGGCAGTGTCTGGGGATGGCTGTAACCTTTGTGCCTTCCTTTCTACCCTCCCAAAGGCCTCAGGGACCCACCGGTTACGGGCGCTGCACAGGATTGAGAAGGTGAGTGAGTGGTGATTTGGGGAAGAGCAGGATGGTCCAGGTGTTCTGTTTTCATCCAGGGATTTCTCTAAGGGGACATCTTCCTAGGCAGGGTCCTGGATAGCCAGTTGGTAGTGCTCCAAGCTTCCTCCTTGCCCTGTGTTGTTTCTCTAGCTCTTCCTGCAGCTGCTGGAAGTGGAGGAGGTTCAACAGAAAAAGTCCCTGGCCCTGAGGGAGCAACAGCCCCACAGGCAGGAGGAGAAGAGCCAAAAAGTGGAAAGTATCTACCAAGCCTTGAAAATCAGGGCTTGCAGCAGTGAAGAGTGAGTCTGTGCTGCGGGGAGAGGGGAGGGGAGCAGGCAGCATGTCCTGGTCCTTGTGGATCTGAGGAGGTCTGGGTCACAGGAGGACTTGGTCCTTCCTTCCATGTGTAACTGCAATCTGTGCTGATCCTACATGTGAACCTTGTCCTCCAGTGGAGCTGATGCTGGTCCTTTTGGATGGACAGAGATGCTCCAGGTTCCCTTGGGATTTGTGCCAATGGAGCCTTTGTTCCCAGGGAGGCAGAAGATGAATTCCTGCAACTGCTGTGTGTACGGAAGGGTAAGAAGCTCACGGCCCGGCTGCTGCCCCACCTGATGGGAGAGCAAAGGGAGAAGATTCTGCTGACCATCACCTACCACCTGCCCTTCCTCATGAAGAAGGACATAATGGATGAGGCAAGCACCTTCAGCCAGAGCAGGGATGGCCTGGGCTGTCTCATTCCTCCTCTGTTCTTGCTAGAGGTGGCACCTTGGGCAATGAGGGAGGCCTGTCTTGTGGGTTTGCATGAGACAAGAACCTCTTCCCATCCTTGAGGAGGAGAAGGTCTCTAGGAGTCAGCTACCATCAGTCCTGGTGACCTGGAGTGACCCTCCCCTCCAAGTGCTGGGATGGGGATATGGCTGTGACAGGTCCAAGGATCCTCAGATTCTTGCTCTCCCTTCTGCCCTTCCCAGTCTCTCCCCCTGCTCTACAGCCCATTGAATGAGGTGGTGGGTGAGATGACCTTCAGCAAACTCATTGAGGTCCTACAGGAGCTCACTCGTCCTCTGCCCGAGTCTTTGGAGCTCCCCCTCACCATGGCCTTGAAGAACCAGGTATGTGGCCCTGAGCCTCACTGTGTCCCTGGGGTGCCACTGCTGCTGGCTGTGACACTCCTGGTGCTTTTCTGCAGTTTGGCATCTCCTTGCTCTATTCCCTGCTGAGCCATGGAGAGAGGCTGCTGTCCTCACGGGTGCCACTGAAGCCGTGCAGAGGGGACTTCGAGGCATGGTGAGGGACTGTGTGAGCTGGGGGGAGGGAGGGGGGCTTGTCACCATTCCATGGGGTGCTCACCCCCTGTGCTGGCGCCCCCAGGACAGACACAGTGTACCTGATGTCCCAGGAGCTGTCACGCCTGCCCACAGCCTCGCTGGCAGAGCCTCTCTTCTTGCCCAGCAACCTTGTCTTGCTCTTCTGCCGCTACCTGGACAAACAGACTGTCTATCACCTGGCAGCCAAGATGGCTGAGTGAGTACTGCCTGGAATGGCTCCCTGCTTCTCCTGGGGATCCCTCAGGGGGAGAGGAGCAGACAGCACTGGAGGCTCACTGCTTCCATCCCCCCCTTGGAAATTGTCTCCAGATATCTACTGGGCTGAGCTGATCCTGGTGCCTTTCCTCCCACTTCTTTGGGACAGATCAGCAACATCCAACACTCTCCAACATCATCCTTTCCCTGCAGATGCTCCCCGCTGCCCACGGAGGCTGACATGTTCTGCTGAGCCTTGGGGCTGGGGTCCAGAGCCGGCGGTGCGGGAACGGGCAGGGCCCGATGCCGTGGCTTTGGAAGAGAACACTTACCCTGGTGCAGGGCACTCTGGGTGACATGGGCACTGGCAGAGCTGGCACTAAGGGGCTGGTGCCACCCTGTTCTGGTGCCTGGGAGCATGGGGGGGTGGGTGGGTGTAACTTATTTTGGCCTTCCCCCTGCAGTGGTGGGTGCTGGGTCACAGCAGGGGCCAAGGTGGGGCACAGGGGCGCTGGGAGCACCTGGTGGTGGGATTTTGTCTATAGCACATTCTGTACAGTGCTTGAAATAAAAAAGGTGATTAATGAGCTCCTCTGGCTCCTGGGGGCAGCTTATGTTGGATGTATAGTGGTCAGCTGGGCAGGGAGACCCCTGGCCTGGGACAGGCATCTGGCAAGGAGAAGGGAGGGATGCTCAAAGGATTGAGGAGGAGAAAGGAGTGCTTGGAGAGAGGATCCGAGGCCCCATACACCTGAGCACACAGAGAGGGGGAGTGGGCTGGGAATGACGGGATGTGGGTGGGGAAGGTAAGTCAGAGCTTGTCCTGATGGGAAAGTGAAGACTTGTGCAGGCATCTGGCAGCACAGGGGAAGGATATGGTGGGTGGGTAATAAAGCACCTCTTGTCTCTGATGAGCTCTCAAAGGCTATTTAATCTGAAGTCTTCTAGTTGTGGTCACAATAAGTACCTTTCTAAGCAATTCTGACTACCCCAAGCTAGCTGGTCCTCATTTCTATGTCTGAGGCTGAATGTGTGCAAAGTCTGCTTCCACTATGGGACTCTTGGTAGCTCCTGCCTGGTTTTATGGTGGGATTTTGCCTAAACATAGGGGACAGCTGGGACTGCGCCACCTCCACCCAGCCAGAGGTCTAAACCTGACACCAATGCCTGCTGTGTATTCAAAAGAGGTTTGCTGTAGAAAGTTGTCTTGTCTTCAGACTGCCCAAGGTCCAACCCTGAGTGGATAAAACTATTCTCTTAAAAGGCTGCCTTCAGGGGCCAAAGGGAGAATTTACAGAGAATAAGGCATTGAGAGCTTGGGTGGGATTTATCTCCACTGCTCATCAAGGTAGCTCAGTTTCTTCTGCATCAGTCCTGTGGAGGCAGGACTTCCCAGTACTTCTGGCAGCTGTATCTCCTGTAGCCTCTCCTGCTCATCTTAAAGGATGCATATGCTTCTCATGATGTATCTTTAGGGAGTATTTTGGACAGCTATGTTCATTCCTAGCCATCCTCTTCAAAAGAGTGATGCTGCCAAGTGCTCCATGGGGTGAGCATCTCTTTCCAAACCCAGTGAGGCGATCTGGGAGGATTCCAGTGTGGGGTCTCACCTACTAGTGAAAGAACAGACCTTGCTGTTACAAATTGCAGAGAGCATTTGAGGTAGGAGGGAATTAGCAGCTGCTCATTGATAGCAGGAATTGGGGAGGACACTGGCAAGTCCTTCAGATAAGGATAAGCTGTGTTCTGTTTTCTGTTTGCTCCTTGTCTGGTAGCCAGTGTGGCTGAAGGATAGAAGTGTGACCTGGCTGCAACCATGTACTAGATCAAGTTCTCTAGCATGGAAGGCTGGAGATCTCTTCTGGATTTTGCTGCTTCATTACAGGAGACAGAGCTGAGGGAAAAGAAAGAAAACACATCTTTTCATTACTCTCCCACAGCCAAGTGGCTCATAGCACCCACTGCTTCCCACCTTTGGAAACAGACCCTCTCCATGGGGCAGCACCCAGGAATTAATCCTAATGAGGGGTGTCTTGCTGGTCAAGGACCCCCAGATCATTCATCTGCATGTTCTCCCTTAATCTGGATCTGATGGAAGTCTAGGGTGTCTCATCTGCCCTGCACCTCCTGGTGCTCTCCTGAGAGGGTCATTGGCCCCACAGGACAGTGGTGAGCCATGACTGTGGGCTGTTACTGTCTTCGGGGAGAAGGGTGTATGGGGCTCACCCTGGAATCTTTTAGGGTGTATTGAGCTCATTCAGTGCTGTTTTGGGTATTGCATGGGGTTAATCCTGAAACATCTTCAAAGTGTATGTCTCATCCTGGCATGTCTTGGGTGTGTACTGGCTGTCGCTGCCGGAAAAGGGCGGGGCAGGCTGAGACGCTGCCCAGTCCGAAGCCTGCCCGCCGCAGCGACCCCGCCCCGCTGGTTAGGGCGTGGCGGGCGCTTCCGGCGTGGCGGGCGCGGGCGGAAGCGGCGGCGATGGCGTCGGGCGGCAGCCATGGGTCCCGCTCGCCCTCCCCGACTGAGCGCCGCCCGCCGCCCTTCCCCGAGCACCGCGGGCTGGGGCCCCCCGACAGCGACTCGGAGGGCGAGGACATCTTCACCGGCGGCGTGAGTGCGGCCGCGGGCGGCGCGCCCGCTGCGGGGCCGGGCCTATGTGCGAGGGGTTGCCCGGGGCATTCTCCGGGCTTGGTGACAATAGTACGAAACACCCCCAAATCCCCCAGAATAAAGGGGAGGGGGCGATGCCTCTGGACTTGTGCCCCTTCAGAGGGAACCTCGTAGGAGAGGGAGCCGTGGGCCGGATGGGGAGTCACAGAGTGGCTCCCGTGGCTGTGGGATTAAGAAAATTTTTGTGCTCGGCTGCTCCCCGTTTCCCCAAGGTTATAGCTTCTCCGTTCGTGCAGAACTGCTGCCTAGAGCGGGGTTGGATGGAGCTTGGAGCAGCCAAGCAGCTCTGGTGAAAGGTGTTCCTACCCATGGCAGGTGGTGAGCTTCAAGGCCCCTCACGACCATCCTACAGTGGCAGCCACAGCTCTTTGCTGCATAGCTTGTGAGGCTTCACTAGGAGAAGAAGCCACATCTGCTTTGCCCCAGGATCATCAGCTCTGGTTCCCTCAACACCCAGAGGGTGCTGGTATGGCTGCCATGGTACCTTCAGCTTGAGATTGAGGGTGTATGGAGAGTGAGGTGACAGCAGGCATCTAGTATCCCCTGCTCACTAGGGCTTTGTGCTGGGCTGCACAAGGGTCTGGAAGGGTTTGATGGTGCTTGTTCAGCAAACCATGCACAAATCGATGCTGAAGGTAGAGATGTGAAGGGTGTCAGTGTCTTTCCTTGTTTCCAGCAGTCTCCTGTGCAGGAAGTCTAGTTTGCTGAAGGCTGTTGGCAGTAACTCGTGCTGGCATTGTCCCAGGTTTGCTCCAGGCAGTGACCAGCAGGCAGGAGGGGAGGTAAAACACTGACTGGTGCTTTCCCAAGCTGAATCCCAGTCAGCTGAATTTCCCCAGTCAGCCACTGGCCTCTGGTCCTTGGGATCAGGATCTTTATGGAGTGAGGATCTCAGCTAGAGGGGCTGCAGAAGCTCTTCCAGCAGCCTGAAGGCTGGAATGCTGTGAGGTTGATTCTCTGAGATACCAGAGCCTCTGCCTACTTCACCCAGACTTTTTCCAGCCTGCCTGATCCAGTTGGCAGCACAGGAATTGGTGTCTGTGGCAGGAAGTTCTCCAGGAATATTCTGCAGTTTTCTAGCCTTGAGCTAGAAAGGGAGGCCTTGAGCAGGAAATTATGGCCATGGCCACATGAACCTGCTAGGAATGACCCCGCCAAGCTTCTCCTGCCACAGACACTAAGTCAGAGTCTCTGCTCTGCTTCTGGTGCAGCTCCTGCCTGGTGTCTGTGAGCTGTGCTTGTGTTTCCCCTTTGCAGCAGGTGATTAGGGGGAATGTGGATAAACTGTGACCTTGTGCGGATGAAACTCACACTGCTCTGGGCAAAACAGCAGGGTTGTATGTTTGGAAACCTGGGAAAGTTCAGCCCTGGAAGGTGCTGGTACTTATGGCAGGCACCAGGTCATGGAGATGGTCTGGAACTTCACAGGACCTTCTTTGGTGAAGAACCAGAGGATGGAGGAGGTAACTTAATGGTTTGTGGCCCCACCAAGAGGGGTGAGCACTGAGTGCTGCAGGTTTTCATGGGAATCACACATCCCTGTGCTGGAAGGGGAGGCTGGTGAGCCCCAGCAGCTTATCAGGTGTTTGTTTTTGTTGTGGAAGCCACTGTCATATCTAATACGTGACTGTTGTTGTAACCTGGTGGCTTTGCTTGTCTCTGCCCTTGAATGTTAGGAAAACACTTTCTGGGAAGCAAGGGAGGCAGATTCCCCTGGCTGCTGGCATTCAGGCAGCACCTGGGCATTGCCAGCAAGGAAGTGTTTGGGTCAGACCTGTGTAGAACCAGACATGGGCCTCATCTGTCTGTTGGCAGAGGGTGGATCTCTGTGTGACCACGGCCCTTTCTAGGGATGCCCCAAGGATCAGCTCTTCCCAAACAAGTTCTGTTTCTCTGTGGTGAGTGTCAGGCTGGCACGGGGGGGACCTCTGTCTGCACATATGGTGTTGGGGAGTGCTGAATCCAGCCCCAGGGATGACTGGTGTCATGTCATTGCCTGATCTGACAAGGCCAAAGCTCTGTAGCAGCAGATGGAGAAGTAGGAACTGAGTGTGGTGCTTTCATGTCTGAGGAGCTCCATTTAAGGCAAACTGGGAAGCAGTTGTGGTAGAAAACCACTTTGTCCATGAGCAATGGGGTTCTTTATGAGCCTAAAGATCTCCTGGGGAAGCAGAGGAGCTGTATGAACCCTTTCCTCATAGGTCACCACTGGTACCAGTCCTCTTGTTGGCTTGGACACTAGTCTGAAGAACCGTGGGGAATGTTTGGCGTAGAGAGTCTCTGTTCCCCTCTCTCCATCACTAACAAATATAACTCGTGCCTTTAACTGCTGTTATCCAAGCTGGGAACAGTTCTTCCTCTAGGAAAACATCCTAAAATATAGGAGCTCCTGCCATCAAGTGAGTGTTCTGATGGCTATCTTGTTTTTACCACCTGAAGACATGAGCCCACCTCAAAGAAAGGCTGCCTCAGCACGGCTTCTCTCCTTCAGGAGTAACATGATCCAATGATACTTCCTTGCTGGAGAGAGTGCTGAGGAGCTGCTGGTTTGGAGTCTCTAATAGAGCTCCATTTACTGCCTATCAAAGACCTGTTCTGTTCTCTGCTGGGACCTACAGAATAGCACTTGCTGTCCCCTTCTTCCTTGGGATATCTGTCTGCCTGCAAAATGAGAGAGGATTTGTGATGCAGGAGTCTGTAACAGGAATGCTGGAGCAGCTCTGTCTTCTGGTGGGGAGGACTGGTTGGCATAAAAGCTCTTGGGTGGGCTGTCCCCTTGTCCCCAAGCCTGCTTCCAGCAGCTGGGATGGTCCTTTCTGGGTGGGAACTGGCTCCAGAGTTTGGTGTGACACTTGTTGTCCTTAAAAGTGGCAGAAAGGGTGATGCTGAAGGGTGAGCAGAAAGGCACAGGGTGGTGGACAAGGAAAGTGACATGTTTGCTCCTCCATCCCTCAGTGTAAATGACCAGTTTTTGACCTTTTAATCCTCTCACAGAGCAACTCCCCAGTCCCAAAAGCAGAATCTCCTCTCCCTGTGAGCAGCTCCTCCAAAGAGAACGGAGTTCATGTGGAGCAGGATGATCAGGACCTATTTGCAGGTGAGTCTGTGTGTGCTGGGCCTCTTTCAGCTCCAGTCCTGGAGTGACACTTCTAAAATATCCATATCCAAAAGCAGGTCACAAGTCCTTATCTCAAGCACATGTTTGGTTCTGCTTGCTCTGGTGTTGTGTTCGGGAAGGTCAGAGCAGCCTGACGTGTCTCTAGGATAATGCTGCCACAGGACTAACTGTTTGGGAGCTGAAGAGGATTAAAATGAGGGTTGCCTTTGTTGCCTTAAGCACTGAGGTGGTGAGTGTCTCCTCAGAGAGTTTTCCTTCTCCACCTTCTCCTGACTCCAAGCCAGTGGAAGAAGCATCTCTAGTAGAGACCTGGCTGTTCCCAAGGAACAGGAAACACAACCCTCCTCAGCAGGGGAAAATGAGGAGGGTCAGACATTCCCCATCCCTGGCATGATGGGCTGAGTCAGTTCTAGATACTTCTGCTAAGAGGTGGAAGTTTTTACATCCTCCAGGTGGAGAAGTGACTTGGGAAGGAGCCAGGTTTTAGCTCCAGGGTGCAGCTCCTCTGGCACACACCAAAGAGGTGATCAGTGAGAGCTCATGCCTGGATCCTTCTGGAATAAGAAGCTTATTGGACTAACATTCTCCAGCAGGATTGATCAAATGCTCTTGCTGCAGTGAGGGTGCTTTGTTGTGCTCTTCCCCGTGTCCAGTGCTTACAGGTGTCTTCCCTATGGATTTCTTTGCTCATTAAGACTATAGTTACCTCCTAGATCCCATGAATGAGAGAATATTGCAATTGCCTTTCCAGAAATCCCAGGAGAGAGGCTGACCTTGCAAATTTCTTTTGACAGATGCCACTGTGGAGCTGTCCCTTGACAACACTCAGAACAACCAGAAGGAGGTGGCCAAAGCATCCAATCCTTTGCCCTCATTAGACATAGCAGCAAGTTCTTCTAGAAACCTTTCAAAGAGCTATGAGGAGGTGAGAATTGCTCTTCCAAACTGTCCTGCAAGTTTCAAACTGTCTTTGGCAGGAACCTGTATACTCAGCTATAAACATGAATCTTAAATGATGTAATTAATATATAATTGCCTTATTGAATGTCCTGATTTGTATCTCAGGCTATCAGTCTGAGACTGATACTGCTGGAGTGGGGCTCAGGTCAGCCTGGTGGCATTCTTGCTCATGTGGAGGTCCAGATTGCTTCCAGAACTATAATAGTGGTGCATCTGGATGGGGGTCCAAGCTGTGAATTGGAGCTCTGAAGTTTCTTCTTGGGGCTGAGCAGTTTGTTCATCAGTCTGAGCAGATAGTGGGCTAGGAATGACAAACTCAGTTTGGGATCCTTGCCTGGAGCTGGGAGGCTTTATAGAACAGTCCTGGCCAGACTAAGGTGCTAGAGGAGTTCTGGCAAAGGGGACAAGCTCACCATAATGGTTTAGGGTGGGTTGAGCCCTGGTTTGACTTGCTGTCCCTGTGTGTTTTCTCCAAACAGCTGGAAGAAGAGGAGCAGGAGGACAAATTTGACCTGACTGTGGGAGTGAGTGACCCAGAGAAAGTTGGTGAGTTACTATCCTGCACAGGGAAAGGTTTAGGGGAGCCAGGCTTGGCCCTGCAGATCTGGCCTCTGGGCTGTCTCTAGGCACAAACCTCATCCTTTAATAACATCTCCAAGGCTTCCTCAGGTATCTTAAAGAAATGATGCTGCACTAAGCCTGGGGTGGGAACAAGCAAGGCAGAGGCAGGTTCTAGAAAGTCCAGAGCCAGGTTTTTGGGATTTTTGGTGCCTAGCTCTGTGGTGACCAACTTGGCATGACCTCCAAGCCAGCACTGCCCTGCGTGGAGCTGGCACAGGGTAAGCAAAATTCCCTTAACCTGAAACTGAGTGTATTATTCCATATTTCCCTGGAAGCTAGGCTTGCTAGGGAAACAACTCTGGCTTCAAAATGAGAAGCAAGAGGGTTTCTGTCTATTGAAAGAGGGGGCAAAGTGTCATGACCAGCCATGTGGAAATTCCTGCGGTGCAGAAAACCCAAGGTGGCATCTGATCCCAGCCTCATGAGTGGCAGCTCCCCATTTCACGGCTTGTGATCTCTGGAGCTGGGAGGTGTATCTTAGGAGTAGCAGAGGAGTTTGGAGAATGCCCTTCAGATGAACTGCCAGGTGAACAAGGGGATTTCTGTGTGAGCTGGAGCAAACTGCCTGTGGTGTTCTAGGACCCAGCCCCAGCCAGCCTGACTTGCATCCTGTGAATAGACTGTTTCATGTGCCCCACAGCCTCCCAATTGTTGGGGTCTGAGCAGATGTGTGGAGCCAGCCCAGACGCTGCTGGCACAACAAGTGCCCAATTATCAGTTCTGGCTCCCGTAGGAAGTGTGGGGAGGCATAAGCAGGTTGGGAACTGGCTACTAGGCAGTAGTCCAGGGCCAGGCAGTGAGATGCTGCCTCTGATTTTGCAGGAAGATACAGGGCTCCATCAGACCCAAAATCAGGATCACCAAGGCAGGAAAAGGTCAGGAGCCTTGTGCTTTGTGTTCAGGGAATAGTGGAAAGTGCTGGTATTGTGATCCCATCACCTCTTTCTGTTTTCTGTAGGGGATGGCATGAATGCCTACGTAGCCTACAAAGTGTCAACACAGGTATGTCTAACCCTCTGTGTCTAATTTTCCATTATTTTTCCATGCTTAAAGGCAGCTGAACTGTATGTCCGTAGCCAAGCCAGCAGTGACCTAAATAAACAGGAGGCCTGAATGCCTCACTCTGTGGATTCAAAGTTATAATCCACAAAGGATGAGCCTAGCTTGAGGAATAGGGTTGGAATCTATTTGAAAGGAGACTGGCTTTATTTTTGCAGCCTTGGCTGACAGGGATGCTCAGCATTGGAGGGAGCAGCAGGAATGACATCCCATGGGAGAGTTCCTGAGTCCAGGGCTGCTACTGAAGGTTCTGTGCCAGCGAGAGCATCAGATTGAGCTGACATGAGCTCAGTGCTCTCTGCAGAGTTGCTGCTGTATTGCATTCACATCAGGACCTGTTCCCCTCAGTTTCCATGAGAAATGCAGCTGCTGGAGTGCTTTGGAGTCCTGGGTTGGACTCTGGAAAGTTGCTCCGTCTGTACCATGGCTGCTGGGCTACAGGCAACCTGTGGTCTGAGGAAGACACTAGAGGACTTGTTATCCTCAATTCCTGCTCTGCAAACTCAGTCCAAGGCAATGGTGGTTGCTGTAGTCTTTAGGTGACCTGAGAGGTGTGCCCCTATTCCTGTGTGGAGCAGGGATGATGGGATTAGACAGTGGGCAGGGCTTACTAAGCAGCCCATGCTGCAGGAGCAGCTGCTCATTATTTAATGCCATTAGGGCTGCTGCTGGCTCCAAGGAGAACCCAGCTGGGAGGGAACCTGGGCCAGAACTTGTTCTGTTCACTGCTCACATCTTGCAGAGCTGGTGATGTCCCACTTCATCCCAGAGGTGCCAGCAGACAGAGCTGGCAGGGCCAGGCTTTCCTAGGAGAGTGTGACCCAAGTGTCATCTCTTCCCCAGACCAGCATGCCGATGTTTAGGAGCAAGCAGTTCTCAGTCAAAAGGAGGTTCAGTGACTTCCTGGGGCTCTATGAGAAGCTGTTGGAGAAACATGCCCAGAATGGGTTCATTGTCCCTCCACCGCCTGAGAAGAGCCTAATAGGTGAGTGAGGAGCTGCACAGCACCAGTGCTGGTCCTTCACAGCTCTTGTGAGTCCTCCTGGTGGTGAGCTCTTTGTCCGAGGAGTGGCCTACAGCAGTGTCAGAGCTGACAGGTAAGCTGCAGAGTAGACAGGGAAAATAATCTGGGTTCTGTGTCACAGACAAAGCTCTAGCTCCATACTTGGAGCTCTGGACTTAAATCCTTGATGGAGTTCACAGATGCCTCCCCACCTGCTTGGTGAAGAATAAAACCTCTGTGGTGTTACTGAATTGCTGTTCACTTGAGTGTCCAGCCCGTTGCTTTGCCTCTTTCCTGAATGCTCATTCCTTGGGTATGAGCAGTTTTCAAATTCCCAAAGTCTAATTCCTGTTGTAAGATTCCTCACCTCCACTGTCACCTTGATAGTCTGTAATAAACCACTTTACCTTGTGTGTAGAGTTTAGAGCAGCTCATTCAATCACATCTTTCTGTGCTAGGCATGACCAAAGTGAAAGTTGGGAAAGAAGATTCCTCCTCTGCAGAGTTCCTAGAAAAACGTCGGGCTGCTCTAGAGAGGTATGACCCTACTGGCTGTCCCTGAGCTGAGTGAGGGACCTCAGAGAAGTCTGGCAGGTCTGGTCTTCATGCTGGCATCACCAAATTCCCCAGGGATATAGGAGAACTGGTGGATTAATTAGAACAGTTGTTGGCTCTGATTTCCAGCTCCCCAGCTGCTATTCTGGAGTAAATACCAAGCTGTGTCGCTGTGATGGCTCAGAGCTGGATTTGCTACAGCCAGAGTAACTCCTGGAGTTGTTCCTCCCACAGGTACCTACGGAGAGTGGTCAGCCATCCAACCATGCTGCAGGACCCGGATGTCAGGGAGTTCTTGGAGAAGGAGGAGGTCAGTAGTGTGGAGTAAGGTATCCTTGGAAGTGCTGAAGGAAATGGTACTTGAGCAGCTAATGAGACAGGATGCTCAAAGCTCAGCAGGAAGTAGCAGAACCCTGTAAGAGTGGGCACTGATGTTGACACCAGGTACCCACCAAAGCTGATGAACCATCCCCTCAGCTGGACATGAGGGAGAAAATAAACAAAAGGCTTGTGGGTTGAGGTAAGGCCAGGGAGAAATCACTCAACAGTTACCTCATGGGCAAAACAGAATCATGGAATGGCTTGGGCTGAAAAGGACTTTAAAAAGCCCATTTCATTCCACCCCCTGCCATGGGCAGGAACACCTTCTGCTATCCCAGTATCCAAGCCTCATCCACTGGCCTTCAGACACTTGCAGGGATGGAGGAGCCACAGCTTCTCTGGGAAACCTGTGCCAGAGCTGCATCACCCTCACAGCTAAGCATTTCTTCCCAGTATCCCATCTGTCCCTACCCTCTAGCAGTGGAAACCCATTTCCCCTTGTCCTGTCACTCCAGGCCTTGTTCAGAGCCCCTCTCCAGCTCTCCTCGAGCTCCTTTAGGCACTCATTGGGCTCTAAGGTCTTCCCAGAACCTTTTCTTCTCCAGGTGAACACCCCCAGCTCTCCAGCCTGGCTCCATCTCCTATGCCAAAGCAAACTTTTCTATTCCTTTCCAGCTCCCAAGAGCAGTAGGAACCCAGACCTTGAGTGGAGCAGGAATAATGAAGATGTTCAACAAAGCTACGGATGCTGTCAGTAAAATGACCATCAAGATGAATGAATCAGACATCGTAAGTGTTGGCACTTCAGGCTTGTCCCTGTCCTTGCTCTGGAGCCACATGCTCTTCCCAGCTCCAGCTTTGGGTGCAGGGAAAGCCCCACCTGTGGGAATCAGCTCTGCATTTCCCCATGGCAGTGGTTTGAGGAGAAGCTGCAGGAGGTGGAGTGCGAGGACCAGCGGCTGCGCAAGCTGCACGCTGTGGTGGAGACGCTGGTGAACCACCGCAAAGGTGAGCAAAGGTGGGACAGACACCCTGGGCTCTGCCTGCAGGGTCACCAGGGCCAGGTGTCCCAGGGACACTTCCAGGGAGGTGGGACAATCTGTCTCTTCCTCCTGGGAGACAGATGTGGAATGGTCCAGTTCTTCTGTCCAGCTCCACGAGCTTGGGATGGTAGTGTGGAAGGGAACCTGTGGGATCATAGAATCCCAGGATGGCTTGGAGGGCTAAAGGGACCTTAAAGTCCATCTCATTCCATGCCCCTGCCCCCACTGCTATGGACAGGGATACCTTCCATTATCCCAGGTTGCTCCAAGCCCCATCCAACCTGGCCTTGGACACTTCCAGGGATGGGGCAGCCACAGCTTGTCTGAGCAACCTGTGCCAGTGCCTCAGTTCCCTCACAGGGAAGAATTCCTTCCCAATATCCCATCTATCCCTGTGCTCTGTCAGTGGGAATTCATTTCCCCTTGTCCTATTCCTCCATCCCTTGTCCCAAGTCCCTCTCCAGCTCTCTTGGAGCCCCATTAGGCACTGGTAGGGCTTCTGAGGTCTCCCTGGAGCCTTCTCTTGTCCAGGCTGATCAACCCTAATTCCCTTAGCCTATCCTCATGGGACTGAAGCCTGCTGTAGCAAACATGAGCAGAGATGACCTTACTCCTTCTGAAACATCCTCTGGCATTGGGGGTGTTTTCCTTCCTGTGCACTTTTTGACTGACTTCTGCAAAGCTGTGCCTGTCCTCCCACTTGGCTGCTTCCCTTCTCATGGCTGGAAGCTGCTAGGTCTGACTGAGCCAGTGCTGGCTCTTCCAGCTGGTGTCTCCTGGAGCTGTGGAAAGGCAGCTCCAAGGGCTGGACCTGGGGAGCTCCTGGTGCAGCCAGGCCCATCCCCTGATCCCTGTCCTGTTCCCCAGAGCTGGCACTGAACACAGCCCAGTTTGCCAAGAGTCTGGCCATGCTGGGGAGCTCAGAGGATAACACAGCCCTATCCCGGGCATTGTCCCAGCTGGCTGAGGTGGAGGAGAAGATTGAGCAACTGCACCATGAGCAGGCTAACAATGACTTCTTCCTCCTGGCTGAGCTCCTGGGGGATTACATCCGCCTGCTCTCAGTTGTAAAGGTAAGGGCTCCTTTGCTCCTGCTCCTTGTACGCATCTTGGGCTTAGGGATGCCAGGAGGCCTTCCAAACTCAAGCACAGCACATAGCAGAGGGCATGCAGGCAGAGGGAAAACTTGCTGGTTGTCCAGGTGTGCACTGGTTAGGTTGGAAAATGGTTGTAGGTGAGGCCTGGCTGCTGTTCTCCAGAGGGGATGTGGAGCAAGTTCATGGCTTGTGGGTGACCCCAGGTCTTTCAGAGGTGAAGGCTAAAGCTGTAAGCTGGTAACCTGACCTGCTAAGTGCCTGCTGCAGCAGAGCCAAAGTCCTGATGCTCCTGAACTTGGGCATCAAGTCCACACAGCCCATTTGGTGCGCTGGGAAGAAGCAATCCCATGACAGTAGCAAGTCCAGCAGGCTGATCCCTTCCTGCCCTAAACACATCCTGCTGCAGAGGCCAGAACACCATATCCTTGGTCCACTGGTCCATATGGGATCCACAGCAGGAACCAATCTGTGTTGTGGCTCAGCTTTTGTCCAGGATTTCCAGTCTCCCCTTGGTCAGGAGACCTCTGCCTGTCCTTCTCTCCAGGGAGCCTTTGACCAGCGCATGAAGACCTGGCAGAGGTGGCAGGATGCCCAGAGCATGCTGCAGAAGAAGAGGGAGATGGAGGCCAGGCTGCTGTGGGCAAACAAACCCGACAAGCTGCAGCAGGCCAAGGATGAGATTTCAGAGGTAGGGAATGGAGCGTGGGGTCTCTGCTCTGTTCCTGCCCTCCACGCTCCAGTGGGGGACCCTCGGGGCTGGGGCAGGGACCCTCGGGGCTGGGGCACACCTCCTGAGCAGGAGGGACAGCTGTCTGGCCAAGCTGCAGCAAGGGCTGAGCCAGCCTTGAATGAGGCTGTAGGAGGGGCTGCTCGTGGTCCTGCCTCCTGTGACCTCCATGTCAGGGTGGTGACAATGGCTGGAGAGCTGAGCTCTGCTCCAGCAGCACCTCTCACGTGTACAGCTGTGGCTCCAGACCCCCGTGGAGAGGGGCAGGAGTTCCTTGTGCTGCCCCCAAAGTGCCCTTCCTGTCTCTGCAGTGGGAGTCCCGGGTGACACAGTACGAAAGGGACTTTGAGCGGATTTCTGCTGTCATCCGCAAGGAAGTGATACGGTTTGAGGTATGTTTGGGGCCAGCTGGGGCTGACCTGGGCTCCTGCCCCTCCTCCTAGCACACAGCATCCCTAAATCCCAGCATGGGTGAGCTGGGGGATCACTGAGGGGCTAAGAGGGGGCTTCCCCACAGGGAATCCCTTAAAGTGAAGCTGGGTGGGCAAAGATCCTCTGTGTCTGGTGTGCTGGTCTCTTCGTGGGACCCCAGGAGGAACAGGACAATCCTGGTGGTTTCTCCTTCCCCCTCCCAAAATCTGGAGGGTTTTGGTGGTTGGTCCAGCCTAATGCCCATCTCTTGCAGAAAGAGAAATCTAAGGACTTCAGAAACCATGTCACAAAGTACCTTGAGACGTTATTAAACTCTCAGCAACAGGTGAGTGGCCCCTGATGTGGTTTCACATCCAAATTCAGGCCAAGCTTGTGACTCTCAAGCATGACCCCCTGCACTGCAGCTCCATCCTGAAAGCTCCTGACTCTCTCCCTCTCCTCCCTGCAGCTGGTGAAGTACTGGGAAGCGTTCCTGCCCGAAGCCAAGGCCATTTCTTAATTGGACTGAGAAAGCAAACCTGAATATTGCCTTTTTTTTTTTTTTTTTTTTTTTCTTTTTTTTTTTTTTTTTTTTTTTTTTATATACACTATACCTCCTCCTCTTTTCCATGTGAGTGACCCCTCATTCCATGTGCTGGAGCTGGTAGAGGTGTCACCCCCAGATGAGCAGCTTGCAAGCCAGTAACTCTTCTAACTGTATATTTTTCATTTAGCAACATATATTTTCTTACTGAAGAGAAACTAGTTTCCTGCTTCCAGACCAGACCCGCAGCCAGGAGATTAATGAGATCTGGCAAATATCTATTTTTCAGGCTGGGTTTTAAGGCTCTAGTGAATTATCTTACTCCTGCAGTGCCATTAAAGTTCTGTAATAAAACTTCTATCAGAGCAAACAGGCTCTGGGTGTTGGTGGTGCAGTGGGGAGGGGTAACGGTGCATCCTGTGGAGGCTGAGGGAAGTAGACAAACCTCCCCCGTGTTGTGACAGGACAGAGGTGACCTTGGACATGACTCTGGCCACTTGTCCCTGCTCTTGATTAGGCTTTGGCTCTCTGCCTTTCTTCTAGCAGAAGCCGTTTTTAGGATTTGAGCTCAGCGGTGCTCTATAGCAATCTCACTTTGTGGCATTCCCCATAGAGCCATGGTGCAGCTCTCAGGGCTGTGGTGCTCCTACCCCCCTGTACCAAGGGCAGGTTTTGCTCCTTCCCCCCTCCCCACCCCAGCGTCGCGTGTGCATTTTATCAAAACCGATACCCTTTCTGCGTTAAAATGAGAAAACGCGACGTGGGCTGACTTCCCTCTTTCTTTTCCCCTTATCCATGTAAACCGAGTGCCTGCGGCGCCTCCGCTGCTCCCTCCCACTGTCCCGGGCTGGGGCCGCAGGACCGTGTGTCCCCGGGCTGTTCGGGACCGTGTCCCCCTATGGGCGGTCCCTGCCCTGCCCGGCCCGGCCCCGCCGTGCCCCGGGCCATGATCGCCGTGTCCATCGCCGCAGCGGAGCCCCCGGTGAGGTTTGGCTGCCGAAGGGAAAAGGGAAGGGTGGGCTCGGGTGTCTCTGTCTGCCCCGGGACCGGGAGCTCGCCCGTTGTCCCCACGCGTCCCCCGCCCCGCCCGGGAGCGCAGGTCCTGCCTTTCCCCAGGGTCCGTGCCGGTGGGAGGTGTCCCTGCTCTGGGGGTCCCCTGAGTTCCCAGGGGGAGTCCCCCTATGCTCCGCGTGCCCTGGGAGCGGAGGTCGCTGCCTGTCCCCAGGCAGTCCCCGCCGGTGACAGGCTCTGTCTGTTGAAAGGGGGTGTCTCTGGTGCCGGCTCTGCGGGGTCCTGCCTGCCCCTGTCCCCGCTGCCTCTGGGGTTGGAGGTTTCTGCCTCTCCCCGTTTCTCCCTGCCCGGTGGTTGTTCCACCCTAACCCAGCGGCTGCGGGGCTCCGCGTGTCCCATTTCCCCCGTGTCCTGTTCGTCCCCCAGTACTGCCGTCTGCCCCCGGGGTGGGGGACCCCAAATATCCCTGGGAGAGTCCCTGACAGACACAGGGGTCCCTCACCCAGGGGTTCCAGGCGGAGGTCCCCACACGGGTCACTGCCGGTGGAGACCCGCTGCCCTTGAAGGAAGGGATGGGGGACAAAGGCAAAGTGAGATTATTCCGGTTCCCTTCCTTCCCCGGGGTGCCCCACCTGCTCTGGGACTGAAGATCCCCTCGTTCCCCCAGAGACCCTCGAGGGTCCCAGCCTCAAGGCTTGGAGAGCCCCAGATATCCTTGGGTGGTCCTCACCCTGCCCCAGGGCTCTCTGCCTGCCCTGGATCCTGCCGGGGGCACCTTTTGCCGTGACCTCGGGAGTGTGTCTGCCTCCGCAGCTTCCCTCTTGCCCCAGGGGTGCAAGGTCCTGCCTTATCCCCAGGGGTTCCCACATCCCGGGGGTGCGTCCACTTGCCCCTGCCTGCCCTGGGATTCTTGTCACTCCCACGGGGTCCCCACCTGCCCAAGGGTATCTCCTTGTGCATCAGGGACTTAGGGTCCCCAAGTGCAACTGGGGAACCCCACTGGTCCCAGGGGTAGCCCAGGGTCCCCCTCTGTCCTCAGTATTGGGGGTGCTCCTCTATCCTGGGAATCCCCTCTGACCCCATAGGGTTACAGGGTCCCTGTCTATCCCTGGGTTCCCCCATCTGCCCTGGGGGTGAAGGTGCCTGCTTGCCCTGGATGGTGGAGGGTGTGGAGGTCTTAATGTGCCCACCAGGGTGTCCCCACATCCTCCAAGTGCTGAGGGGGTTCCCAGCAGCCCTTACCTCCTCCCAGGGGTCCCAACTATCCAGTCAGGTGAGGAGGCAGGGGGGAGAGAGGGGCAGATTGGACCATCCCCTCTAAGGAGGAGAGGTCCCCAGCTGTCCTCGTGGATCCCTGTCTGGTAAGGAGGACACAAAACCCCTAAAGGGGTGGGATGGAGGTCCCTGGCCCAGGGGTGCTGGGCAGAGGTCCCCACAGGGTTTCTTTCTGAGGTGGGTCCTCTGCACTTCTACCTTGGCCTGAGGGGTCCACTGTGTCACTGTGGGATGGAGATGCCTCAGGGCCCCACCCTTGCAAGCAGGGGCTGTCCCTAGCCTGAGGGATCCCCACTGGCCCTGGGGAGTAGTCTGGGGGCTTCCTCTGGCCATCTGGTGGAAGAAGGGATTCTCCTGCCTTCCCCAGGAGGGTGGAGATCCGTCACTATCCCTAGGCAAGGGGCATCACCTGCCTTGGGGAAAGATGGGTTGTCTCCCTCTGTCTCGTTGGTTTGAGGTCCCCATGTGCCCCTTCCTGGTGTCCCTGCACACCCTAAGGCCTTGGGGGTCCCTGCCAGGTCCAGGGTCCCCACTGTCTGGCAGGGTTTGGTGGGAGTTGGGTTGTCACACCTTGCTGTGTTCCCCCTGGGAGGGGAGAATTGTGTCCCAGCTGCTATTGGGGGTCCTGCCTGGTCCCACTGTGTCCCCATTGGCCATGGGGGTGTTGGGGGTCTGCCCTGGGGGTTGGGGGTCTCTGCCTGTCCTAGAGAAGTGGGGGTGGAGTGTCCCAAGTGCCCTTCCCAGGTCTGTGAGTTAGTGGCTCCTACCTCCTCTGGAATGCTGATAAGGATGGTGAGGCTGATGAGTGTGATGAAGATGGTGAAGGTGGTAAGGAGGGTGGGGTTGCTGAGCTGAGGATGGTGAAGGTGGTGAGGATGATGAGGCTGGGGCTGACGAGGAGGCCGTGGTGTCTGTTCCCACTGCAGGTGTTCCAGGTGGAGGTGCTGTGCAATGGCCGGCGGCACACGGTGACCAAGCGCTACAGTGAGTTCCAGGCGCTGCACAAGCGGGTGAGACCCCCAGCTCTGCAGGATGGGAATGTGAGAGGCCTGGCCTCATTCTCTGTGGCCTGCCCTGACACCCTCTTCCTCACTCTTCCTCAGATCAAGAAGATCTGCAAGGTCCCCGACTTCCCCCCACGCCATGTTCCCAACTGGATGCCCAAAGTGCTGGAGCAGCGCCGGCAGGGCCTGGAGGTCTACCTGCAGGTGAGGAGTGTACGGCAGCTTCAGGGTGGGTTTTTAGGGGTGAGGAACACGTGGTGGTCGGCTTGGAATGGGTTTTTGGGGTGCTGAATCCCCTGGGGCCTTGCAGGGTGTGCTGTGCCACAACAAGGAGCTGCCCCAGGACGTCCTGGACTTCCTGAAGGTGCGGCAGTGCCAGCAGAACGCCAAGGCCAGCAGTGCTCCGTGAGTAGAAGAGTTCTACTGGCACCAGGATTACCTTACATAGCACCAGGATTGCCCCCCTGCCCTGTGTTAGGCACCCTGAGTGTATGGAGCTGAGGATGGTGGGGACAGGCTGAGGGCTGATGTCCCCTCTTCCACAGCAGCACCAGACTCCTGCCCTCCCAGCGCCCCACTGTCAGCTTCTGCTCGGATCCCTATGTGCGGGCACACGGCACTGGTAAGGAGCAGGGCCTTGGAGCAGGTCTCCAAAACCTCCAGAAGGCTCTTCTGGGCCCTACAAAGGTGCTTCTCCTTTACTGGGGCTCAGGAGGGAACAAGCTATTACAGCACTGCTTTTCCTTGCAGAGCTGCTCCCTAACACCATCCTCAGCGGGGTCCTGCAGGGTCTCTACCTCCCCCTGAGCTCTGTCCCCACCCAGGCAGCGCCCCGAGCCTCTGCAGTGATGAGTTCCCAGACACCCACCCAGCACCCAGGGTGGGGAAGTGGTGAGGAAAAGATCCTTGTGGTGAAACAAACTCCCTCCTGCTGGCCTGGAGCAGGGAAATGGTGAGACCACCCAAGGGGACAGTGGGAGAAGCCAAAGGGATGTTGGGAACTGCTCTCCCACCACCATGCAAAGTCCCTTTTGTTGGCAGAGCAGTAGCTCTGCCTTTCCCCCCTGCTCCTTTGGGCTTGCAGTACAAGCCTCTGGATGCTGAATGATGCTGGAAATCCTCTCTGCATCCAGGCTTTGGTGCAATAAATCTCCTCAATTTGACTTGAGTCGTAAAGTGTGCTGTGGAATTCTGCAAAGCAAACTCACGGCCCACTGTGGCACTGCTCCCAGCTGGATGAGATGTGGAAGAAGGAAGATTGGAAAGGGGCTGGAAGGTTGAGGGGTACATCTGGGTGAGGGATGCAGAGTGATCTGCACCCCTCCAAAGGCAGGAGAGGCAGCTCTTTAAAAAACACATTGGTCACATTTATTGGTGCATGTGCTTCTTACAAAAGTGATGGAAGAACAGCCTGTGCCCCGTCCCACTGGCTGGGAGGCAATGCAGAGAGAGGCCAGGCACTAGGACACAGCAGGGCCCAGTGGCCCCAGGGTAGGGGAAGCACAGCAGCCCCCATGCCACAGCCCTCACAGCCCAGCAGGGCCTGGTCCCCTCACTCTTTGGCGATGGCAAATGGCTTCTCCACCTCGATGGTGCCACAGTCGACGATGGTGACGTCCTTGAGAGGCTTGTCCCGGCTGTCTGTCTTTGTGCTCTCCACCTTCCGCACCACGTCCTGGTGGAGCAGAGTGTGAGAGTGTGACACAGGGGCAGAGCCAGCCTGGCCAAGGCCTGCCCGGCCCTGCTGTCCCCAGAGCACCGTCCCCTTTCCCTCTCCCATCCCTCACCATGCCCTCCAGCACTTTGCCAAACACCACGTGCTTCCCGTCCAGCCACGGCGTCTTCACGGTGGTGATGAAGAACTGGGAGCCGTTGGTGTCCTTGCCAGCGTTGGCCATGCTTACCCAGCCTGGCCCGTAATGCTTCAGCTTGAAGTTCTCGTCAGGGAAACGGTCCCCGTAGATGCTTTTTCCTAGAGGGGGGAGAAAAAGGCCATAGTGGAATATGTCAGTGATGGTGCTGGTAGCTCCAACACAAGCTGGGTGGGGGAATGAGCAATTCCAGAGCAGGGGCTAGCACTGATGCTGCAGGGACACATTAGACATGGACTGCTGCAGAGAGCTGGAAGCACCCCAGGAGCTGGGCAGAGGCCTCATACCAAGGGACCGGAGCAGGAGGCTCCCAGCATCCCAGTTACCCTAGCACTCAGCTCTGCTCCAAGGCCATGTCTTTGTGAGCTCCATGCCCACTTGTTTCCACCACGCTCCTGCTTTACATTGGTCCCAGGGCCCTGCAGGGGCTGGAATTGTAGCTGCTGTCTCACTCCAAGACAGTGGCTTGGATCTGCCCCATTACCTCCAGTGCCATCGCCGCGGGTGAAGTCTCCTCCCTGGATCATGAAGTCTTTGATCACACGGTGGAACTTGCTGCCCTTGAAACCAAATCCTTTCTGCAGGTGTGGAGGGAGAACATGGAGTGAGGTGAAGGAGCAGGCCAGAGCTCTGTGGCCCCAGCATTGCCCCAGGGCACCAAGCAGGACCCGAGCTGGGGCAGGTGAGGTCCAGGGCACCACGGACCCCTCACCTCTCCAGTGGCCAAGGCCATGAAGTTCTCCACCGTCTTGGGCACTGTTTTGCCAAAGAGTCCGATGACAACACGGCCCACATCCTCCTCACCGATCCGCAGGTCGAAGAACACCTTGGGGGGAGTGGTGGAGGAAGGTTGGGGGAATCAGGGGATCCAGACTCACCTTGCTGGGCCAACCCACCCCCCAAAGTCCAACTCACCAACTCCAACCAGGCCCAAAACCTCACTAGGTGAGGTTAGTGCCCCGCTTTCCTGGCTGCATCTCCCCTAGCACCCAAACCACTCACCCCAACTCGATACCGCATCCAGCCCTTCAGCCCAGGCCCCCCCATGTCAGCTCCCAGAGCCGGGCCAAGCTGTCCCCAGGCCTCCTCCCCACGTTCAGCTGCCCCCGACACCCCCGCGCTGGACCCTCCCTTCCTCCCGGCCTTACCCACCCTCCCCGTCTGGGCCCCCTCAATCCCAGACCCCAACAGCCCATCCAGGGCCCCTCACCCCAGCTTGCCCTTCCCCAGGTCTCCCCCGCCCCATGCGGGCTCCCCTCCACTGAGTCTTTCCCAGTTCCCCCCCGCCGGCCCCGCCTCGGTTCCCCGACCTTGGCGGTGACCTTGGGTCCCTTCTTACGCTCGTCGGCGCGGGAGGCTGCGGGCAGCAGGAGCAGGAGGGCCGCGCCCAGCGCCGCCGCCACCACCAGCACCTTCATCCTGCGTCGCTCGCAGCCCGGCCACAGCGCCCGCCGCGCCGCCGGCATCCGGCCACGCCCGCCGCGCACCCCCGCCCGCACCGCGTCTTGGTACCGCCCGCGCCGCGCGCCCGCCCGCTCCGCCCGCCTGGGCGCGACCAACCGCGGCTGTTGTTCCGGCGTGGCTCTGATGTGTCCCGCTGAATCCCCGCTTTGTCCTCCGGCCCGGAGCCTCTCCGGTAGCAGTAGCCGCGGCCCCCGGGGCAGGGGCACATGGAGAGCCCGAAGCCGGGGACCGCTCGGTGCCCGCGCCCGCGGCGGGAGGACGAGCCGAGCCCCCGGCGAACTAAACAACTGCGGGTCCGTGTGTGAGCAGAGATGGCCCCCGAGAGCCAAACCGCTTTTGAGAGCAGCTGGCACTGCATCCACTGAGACACTCGCACCTGAGCCAAAATGTGCCCACGCTTGGAACCTGCTCCACGCTATGATCTCTCCTGTGACATTTTCCCCCTAATTCCCAGTCTTAATCATTTTAAGCATGAGCTTTCATTTCCTGTTCCCAAAAATCTGGGGGCACGTGGAGACCTCAAAGGTTCCGTCTCTGACCCTTGGAACCTACATCTCCACCTCTGAGATTTATCTTCCTGGGGATTGACACTGACCCAGACCTGATGAAAACCTAATTCCCACATGTTCAAGTAACTCCAGGATTTGCAGTCACAGACTGGTTTGGGTTTAAAGTGACCTTTGCAAGTCTAACCCCTGCCATGGTAGTGACACCTTCAGTGATGGTGCCAAGCTGAACATAGGTAGGCATCTGCAACACCACAGAAAACCCTGTGTGCTTCCAGCCTGGCCTCTCCTGGTATTTAAGAGGAATTAGGGCTTCTCTCACTCCTTCCTTCAGTTTTTATCCCACAGCTTTGCCAGGAAGACAGGTCCCAGTACCCCTCTCCCTACGGTCCCTTCTCAAGGGCTGCCTCAGAACAAGGCATCCTGCATTCCAGGATGCCTGAAGTGGGAATGTGTGGGTTCAGGGAGAAGGGAAATCAGTGCCACGGTGCCTTGGCTGAACTCTGTAGGGCTGAAGTGCTGAGAAGGTCCCACCCATGTGTTGTCCCCTCCAAGGGGAGCACATGGTGACACAAGTGCCCAGTAGAGCCAAAGGAAGACAAAACACAAGTGCCATGGTCAGGCTGAGGTAATAAATACTTCTATTAATGGAGAACAATGCAGCAGTGCAATGTTTTATTGAAAAAAAAAAAAAAATCATCTCACTTGATACCTCAGAAGACTGCATCGCAACGTTGGTGGGCCGAGAGCCGTGTCAGAGGCACCTGCTGGGAGCCCCAGGAGCCCTCCCCTCGCCTGGGCTCTCCTGGCTGCCACCGCTGCCAGCAAGGAGAGGAGGGATTGCTCAGGTTAATGCCCTACATCCTACCACAGCATGGCTGGCTCAGTCTGCCTGCATCTCCTTGTCACCTCTCAGCTCCCTGGGGACAGCGGTTCCCTCAAGTACAGGACTTGCTGGTAACCTGCTTTATTTAGTTTTCTAAAAAAATTTTTTGTTAAAAAGCCACCCCACATCTTTGCCCTTTTTTTTTTTTTTTTTTGAAGAGTCCACCATATGATTATAGTGCAAGAGGGCTTGGTACAAGTGAGCATTACCAGCATGCCGTGGGGGGACAGTCCTCCCCTACAAACACATCATTGTAGGATTAAAAGAACACCGTATCTCCGGAGAGAAGCTGTAGTGGGTCACCATGAAACAGCTTTCAAACCAACCCACTTAAAAACAAGGTCAGGAAAGTTTCTAAACGATCAAATACATTCACTTAAAAAAAAAAGCAAAACAAAAAACAAACCTCAAAAAAAAAAAAAAAACAACCAACGGAACAAAAGAAACCAAAAACATTTAGAAACAAAACCTGTTGAGATGGCCCCTTCCCCCCGCCCCGCCCTCCCTCTCCCTGCAAACACTTACATATGCTGCAACTACAAGCTGCTCCTTGAGTGGAGGCAGCGAGGAATGACCAAACACGGCAGGAGATGCAGAAGGATTTGAGTTCTGGTGACAGGCACTTAGTGGGGCTTGGGAGGGCAGCAACAGAAGTGTCTCAGGGCCCAGCTCCATCGGCAGCAGCCAGGGTGGCTCTCCGGGGAGCGCCTGTGCCCCGGGACCCCCCTCCCAAGATGCCAAACCATGGTTTCCTACAGCAGAGAGGAATACCTGTGCCAGAGACGCAGCTTTTGGGAGCCACTGGCAGCGGAAGAGTTTGGAAAGCGAAAGGTGGTGTGTGCCCAAGGCTGTGCCCTCCCTGTGGCACAAGGGGACAGGGCTGCATGCCTGGCATGTGCCTGTGGGAGGGGAGTGGTGCCCTTCCTGCCCTGTTCCTGCCCTGTTCCTGGCCCGGCTGGAGGAAAGCGCTTTGCTGAGGGGCAGGAGGTGCGTGCCTGAGCCGGGGGCTCTGCACCTCCATCACGCTCATTGGGATAAGGCATGGAGAACACGCAGCAGAGAATGGACAAGAGATGCCCTGCAGGGATCCCGGCCAGGAGGGAGGCTTTCCACCCTGAGACCACACCACTGTCTGCCTGACTCAGGAATGCATGAAGAGCTTTCCCAGAGCTCACTGCCCAGGCTCAGCTCCTGCCCTCTAAGCCTGCTCCTGCCCAGCCAGGGAAACTGAACCCCCTGGCAATGTTGCTCTGTGAACTTCAAGCTACACAGACTAGCATTAAATCGAATAAATGAGAATGAGATCTAGTCTCTCCCTTTCCTCCCTTCATGCTCTCCAGGATTTTAGGGTAAGCCAGGCCCAAGTTTATGACAAGTGAACCATTCCAGCCTGATCTGGTGTCACATATGGAAAGACAAAGTCAAACAAATCTACTTATAATCTCTCCAAAGCTGCTCGAGTTGTCCCATAGCCCTGCCACCTCTTCAGTAACCGCTGGCAGCCTCATCTCCTCCAGTTTGGGTAACGCTGCAGCTGGATGCAAGATTTCACTGTTTTTCTGGGTGTGCAAAGCACCCCAAGCCCTTTCCTTGACACTGGTTTTGCTCAAAGTGGTGCAGGAGAACCGTGGTTGCTCCGGGGGTGGGATGGTGTGGGCAGACTTGCACCTGCCCCATGCTCACAGAGAGGATGTGAAGGCAATTCCAGTCAAACCTATCTGACCATCGGGAGATGGGATCAGTGTTAAGGCATGAAGTATCCTTTCCCCTGCTGGGGATGCTTTGCTCCCACTAATACGTTCTTGCAGAAGGTTTCCAACCACCCCAAGGAGGGATTTAGGAAGGCTGCCTGGCCACCCACACCAAGAAATGTCCACACTTCAGGAAATGGCTGTTTCTCAGGAACCTCAATCCTGATCTACCTCTTAAACCAGCACAAATTTCTCCAGCTTGGCAAAGCCCATGCTGCTCCCTCCAGCCCAGGCTGGGCATCAGCCTTGCGTCCCCCGGCCAGCTGGGTCAGGCATGGTGTAGGAAACCATGGAAAGGACATTCACTGGCAGCTAGGAAGGGTGATTGGAAATTCAAGTATGCTTTCCTCAGCGCGCGGCCCAAGGTGGGCGTCAGCAGCCCCAGACTGGCACGAGGGTTGTGGACATCCCCACTCAAGGACATTTCCGTGCACCCCACCATCCTCCTCGCTGGATGTCTGCCTGTGCTGGCATGGCCATGCAGAGATCCACAGATACAATGTGCATCTGTAAATGCTAAAAATAATAAAAAGTGCAACGACGACGTCAGCTTCTTTAAAACAATCCACACTGCTCTGTTACTGTCAGAGGAGGGAGGTGTCAAGGGAGCCAGAAAAAACCCCCTAACTGGAACAGTAGATTGCAAATTTCTCACAGCTTGCACATTACAGTGTAACTGTTCCCAAGGAGCCACAGAGAGAACCTGTCTCTTCCTGCTGCAGCAGTCAGGCCCTTCTCCCACCTGCATCCTCCTGCCCTCTCCACAGCCAATTGAGCCTATGGAATTTCTTCACTTAATTAAGGAGGGAGGAGGACAGAGGAGCAGAGTGCAGGGGAGGGAGGGGAGGAAAGTGAGCAGGAACTAAGCACAGTCCTCAGGTTTGCATCAACGCAATGCCTTCGCCGTAAACAATAGGAAGGTGGGTCAGCCAGCCAGCCCCCCTCCCAGGGCGACCAAGACCTGAGCCAGCCACAGTCCTGGTCCCAAAAGGAGCTTCAGGCTTGGAGTGAATGAGGGAGACCATTCAGCAGATCTACCCCAGAGTGGTTTGTTTTGGAACGTTTTCTTCTCTTTTTGGTTTAAAATGTCACTTGGATTTTTTTTTTTTTTTTTGTTTTCATTTTTCTGTCTTCCTCCTATGCCTCCTCCTCCTCCCTCCTAAAGAGAAGCCCCTTCCAGTGAGACAGGGCAGGAGCTGCAGGCGTGGTGGTTCCTGCAAGGCCCAGGAGGCACCGGTCACTTGTGACGCTGAGCCGTCTTCTTCCGTTTCCTCTTAAAAAAGCAGCAGCACCTAGGGCACAAAGGACAAGGAGGGAGAGTCAGCCCCTTTCCTGGCAGCCTGTGATGCGTCCACAATGTCCCCACGATGTCCCCACATCCCTCCACTTGTTCTCATGCAACAGCATCTCTGCCTGCCCGGCCCGGGCCCCGCCCTGCGGGATGGGGGCAGGTGCTGGTGGGTGCTGACACCACCAGCCCGGCCTGGAGGAGCAGCCACAGATAGCTGGGTGTGCCACTGCCAGGCCCCGGGGTGCCGGCCAGGCTTCTCCCTCCCGGCTGGGCTCCTCCCTCCCAGGCTCCACTGGAACACAGGAGCCATCTGGGAAAGCGCTAAAACATGGCCCCAGGTGCTCCACTCCCTCTGTCCCACCCCAGAGGACGGGGACTGGGATGCTGAGCTCTGGCTGCTTTGCCCAGCCACAAGACACATTGTTTTCACCACTATTCACTAAAAAAATAAGTTCCAAAGAGACCTCAGCTCAGGGACCGGGTTTCTTTACTGAACCTTTCGTGATAACCAGAGGTTCCACCTTGGATCAATCACTCAGTATTGGGATGCAGAACCCCTGCTTCTTCCCCCATCTGATGTGAGGGTGGTGCACAGGATTAGGGGAAGCAAGGATGGAGAGTGGAGGCTGAGGTGGGGGGAGAAACGCCCAGCACAGCTGAACCGTGAGGAGCGGTGGGTTCCCTGTGGGATACACTGGGAGCAGTCATCCAGATCCTATATTCCTCCTGGCTTCCTACAGAATTCCTTGGCATTGAATTACCCTCAGCCCCCTGTCAGGAATGCTCACACATCTGTGTGAGTTTTCCCAAGCTACATATCTTTCTCCATCTGCCGGGACAGCCGTCCCCTGAGAAGCCTGGGTGATGCTGGAAGGGATGCCTGGATAAGCAACCAGAGTAGACCACTGAGTCTTAGAAGATCCTGAGTTGGAAGAGACCCACAAGGATCATCGAGTCCAACTCCCACCTCTGCACAGGACAGCCCCAAGAATCCAACCATGTGCCTGAGAGTGTTGTTCAAATGCTCCCTGAGCTCTGGCAGGCAAACAGGAGGATGCAAAGACCATTTTTTCCAAGCCACTCTAACATCTTCTCCAAACTATTTTTCACTGTAATGCCAGCTTTACAACCCTGTCCTCTCAGAGCTGGAGGAACTCTCACCCAGATGCTTGTGCTCCCTGGGTGCACAAACCTTACTCTGGGGTGCAAAAGCGATGGGTGAGCACAACCTGCCGTCAGCTGAGCCTGCCAGCACAGATCGACTGCTTGGCAGAACAAACAACTCTCCCTGTGACATGGAGAGCACCCACAGCCCCCCAGGAGGAGGGACCCTTCCCACTGCACAGACTGATGTCCGTGATTTGTCTCTAGGCTCCTGAACAGGCCCAGTTTGGCAGTGGGATAAGAAGAAATGCAAAGCCCTTGTCCTCACAGGTCAAGTGATTACCTCCATTGCTGCCCACCCATCCTGAGGTGTTTGTTTGCCACCTCAGCACCCCCATCCCAGCCTGGAACCCCCACCCCAGGACTGCTCTGGCATTCTGTTGTCCCTGGCCATCTTGCCCCCATATCCTGCTTCAGCCTGTTGCAGTATTTCTCTCCCACAGTAGCCACCTTCCTTCATGGCTTCTGTGATGGTGAGTAAGGGAGACGTCACAGGGAGAGGATGGAGGATGCATGAGTGATGGTTTTGCATGCAGCAGGTAAGGGAAGAAGGGGCTGAGCAGCACTCAGCTCCTTGGGCACTGAACAAAGGGAGCTGACTGACTTCTGTCTGGTTTTCCTTGTAACTGTCTTTTTAGGCTCTTACTCCGAGGTCCAGGGAAGGATTCAGGAAAGGAAGTCCTGGGAGTTCAGACAGGCAAAGGCAAAACACCAAAATAAAAGGATAAGGCAGGCTGACAGTTACAGAACGTGATCTATCTGCATGCAGATGATGCCCAAGAGAACAGCCCCAGACTACGACATACAGAGAAGCCAGAGGTGCCAGAGATATTGGAGGCGATGCCTATGGAGAGCAGGGCAGAGTCAGTCTCCCATCCAGCAAGGACATTCCTCGCCACACATGGGCTTGGTCCCCTCACTCTGTGGCAATTTCCAACCATCAGCCAACCCTGGAACCTACAAACTCATCTGAGTGTCTGCCTGGTCCTTCGCTTACTGGATACATGGCTTCCCCAAGGGGCACCTCCTGGGACAACCTGAGACTGGGACACCACAGCTGCAGCTTCAAAACCCTGATAAAGCCCCAAGCTGGCTTGGATCAGTGCTAATCCCAACCTTTCCACCCCTTTTTTCCTGGAGAAGCCCATCCACCTGCACCTCAGCTGTCTGGAAAGGAGCCACCTCCCACCTGTCCTCTCTGAGTAGGGGCTCTGTCACTAATGAGGACTCCCTGGCCTTGTCCTTCCTGTATTTCTCCAAGATGAGACTTTCCAAGGAAGCATCTGGCCCCTCTCCTCAATAATTGGTGCAGAATTTTTCCCCTTGTAACCATCTGCGTGAGGAATTCCTGCAAGAGGCTCAGCCAGCCCAGGCCTGACTCTGCCCAACTCCATCAGGCATCATCTGCTCACGGACGTAGACGTTTGGGAGAGATGGAAAGCCAAATAGGAAAGGATTAAAATCTGATTTTGCATCCATTTGTTCAGAGATCAGCCGAATCCCTCAGCTTAGTGTGGCCGGTCACACACAGCCCATGCCCTCCCCAATAGTTCAAAAGGTCCTAAAATCAAAACAGCTCTGGGTTGGCTTTGACTTTGTGCCTTTTTAGCGTTTGGTAGGTTTGGTTTTGCCAACCCCAGTCTAGTCTGGTCCGCTCCCCCTTGCATGTGGACTGGAGAGAGGGACTCACCACAAGTTGAGCATTTTCAGGCAGCTACAGAGAGTATAGAGAAAAAACACAGAAAGGAAGAAAGAGCGATTAGTTCACAGAGGTGGGATGGAAGCGAGTCACTGCAGCCATGCAAACATGCAGTGCAGAGCGGCAGACACACAGCAGGCCTGCCCGCCGCCCGCCCCAGCACTCACACCACTCTGTCCTTGCCATCTTCCATGGCAGCAAGGCCTCTGACAAACCCCATTTCCCAAAGGCACCAGACCCCTCAGGTTCTTATCTGGAGCTGGGATCAGAAAGGGAGTCTGGGTCACCTCAGCTCTTGTCCCCTGCAGCTCCAGCAGCAGAAGGGACTGATGATGGATCTACATCTGAGACCTGCCCTCCATCAACACCCACTGCCAGAATCCAGAGCTTTTCTTCCAGCAGAAGCATTGGCACAGCTCTGCCAGTGGAGTGACAGGGAAAGCCCATCCCACTACTGCACATCATCTCAAAACACAGAGCCCAGCTCCAGCTCCTGCCAGGTCTCTCCGGCACCCTTTACTGCAGAGCAGAATCCCAAAGTCCTTTACCCTTCTTGTGTGCCTGAGGGGATTTGTGATCACAGACATAAGGAATGACAAAGCCCTCCCTGTGGCTAGCAGAATGAAGCAATCTATGCTTAGGAATTACAAGAGACTCCAAACCTGTGACTGCAAAGCAGCTTATGCTCTGCTTCCCAGAACCCCCAAAACCAATCTGGGAGCACACAAACATGTGGGATAGGGCTTGGGTGGCACAGGTCCTTCCCAACTGGCTTGATGTCTCCCCTGTACAGAGTGGGAGCTAGACCTGGCCTTGCTGCACAAACATGGGCTGGAGATGTCCCTGGTTCTTCCTTACATTGGGATGTTGGATCAGAACTGTCAAGGGTGACAGTCTGCCCCATCCTAGGAGCCACATGCCTGGGGGGACCCTCTTTAGAGCCCATGATGCCAAACTGGTGCTCTCTGTCAGCCACACAACCCATATCTAAGAGGTATGTTGCCCATTCTGGAAGCTGCTCTTCAAGATCTTCCCCACCCTCCCAGTCTGATGAGGAGCCTGCACCAAATCCGAGGCTTCTTGGGCTGGGAGAAGGTGTGTCTGTGGCTGCTGGGATCAAGGCCAGGCCAGCTACCAGTGAGCAAGAACCCACACAGGTGCAATCCCCAAGGCATTGGGGAATAGAGAGCAGAATACCTTCAGGACAACCAGCACAGATGACATACCTAGGGACCTCTTCCATCCATACACCCTTCCTTGCACCTGCCACTTTTCCTCTTCATACAGAAGCGCCCGCAAAGATTGAGACAAACAATGGGGGACAAGTGGCACCATATCACCCAGTCAGATAATAACCAGGCAGCTGGGCCATGTCTCAGCACTGACCAGTTCAAAGGCAGCCCTGGGCCAATTGGCCCCTCGCTCAGGAGTGCCAGAACTCTGTGGTGACTCTGCAGTGACAGTTCCTGGTTTCGTTCAGAGGCGGCGAGAAGGTGCAAAAAGTGACATGATGGTGCCAGATACAGGACAGGAGTCAAAATGGTCAAAGCAGCAGCTCTGACAGTTCTCATATCTGACCACAAGCTACAGGAGAGGTCAGCTTAGAGGGTGCACTTTCTCCTCCACAAGCTGCTTCTGGTTCCTCCCACTCAGTTTCTCAGGGCTGAACTAAGAGAACCCCCAGGGAGAACTACCCATCTCTGTAAGAGTGACTTCCAGACTGTTCTGGATACCTGGGACCCACCTCTCACAGCCAGAAACGAAGTGACAACTCAGACCAATGATCTCTTTGCTGAGCTGTGCTCAAACTACTCCTACACTCACGAGAGCACAGCATGTTCTCCCTCTGCAGTGGGGGATGCTCACCGGGATTCCTGAGATCAGCTCCTGGTATTTTGGTATCTGTGTTACTGAAATGTATATCTGGCAATGCATGCTCTGAGTAAGAGTTATGTTCTCCAGGCATGACAAGTGTCAAAGAGAAGCAGCAGCAGCACTGAAGGCACCATGCACAAAAGCAGCAATATGCAAGGAAAAGGGCATGGGACACGAGCACTGAAGACTTTTTGCCACAGAAAAATGTCCCCACTCGCTTCCAAGGAGAAGGATAATGATCAACCAGTGGAAAGCCTGTTATAAAGCAAACGTACTTAGCTTCCTCCACCACCTCCACCTCGGCCTGTGCTGTGATGGGGGCGTTGGAGTGTGCTCCTGTTGGGTCATCCACGTTCAGCTCCCCGTTGGTTGAGCTCACCACCTGCAACACAAAGGAACAGCCAGTTCACAGGGCTCCCTGGCAAGGGCTGCTGAGGGAATGGCAAATCTGACGAAAAACCATTTGCTCCTGTCTCTTGGCACCTTCTTAGGAGGCTGCCAAGTTTTGCGGCTGCCTTGGAGTCTCCAGGCTGGAGCAGCCAAAGCAGAGCAGCAGGCAGGGGCCCCTGGGGCTCTGCCAGCACAGGTCAGAACTCAGCTCACACAGTGCTCAGAGCTCTCCTTGGTCTTCACCCCTTCCCTTACTCGTCACCCAGGGCTACCCTGGGTTCTTCAGATCCCCATGCTTCCTATGCAGATTTGCAGAGCACTGGCACTTAATTGCATTGTTCCCAGGGCTCTTCCCACACTTTGTTCAGCTACATCTTAAATTCCATTTTACAAAAGGCTTTGATTTTTCTCCTCGCTTTTCATGTGTCACCACTTCATTTTCATGAGGCAAATTCTGCCTTAAAGGGAATGGTGACTTGAAAGCTGCTGACCTGCCAAGGTCCAGCATGAGCTGGGTGTCTGCTGAGGAACAATTCCACCCTCTGCAGCCTAGAAGCCACACACAGCACATTTCCTGTTCTCAACTGCAGATAAGCAGAATTTTAGTGCTTACAGTGGCACAAGGAGCTTGTAAAATGCTCAGGTTGGCAACTCTTCCCATCCGATTCCTAGGTCTGCTTCAGTGCTGCTGTCACAAGGAAACATTCCCCTCCCTGAGAGGACAAATCTGATTTTTATTTATTCCTGAACATATGTTATACATGAGATGAAAGATTTCTTACCCTTTTTTATCAATGAACAGTCCTCAGATATAATATTGCTGTGCTGGCACTTTATTTTTGTCTGAGAAATCTTTCAAAAGAATCCTTCCTGAGTCCCCCTTTTATTGTGGAATGGGACACTCACATAAAAAAATATGAATAAAAATATCTACTCTGTACTGAGTGCTGAAGTTGTACAATCACAGAATGGTTTGTGTCAGAAAGAACATTTACAGTTCCTCTAATCCTACCCCCTGACATGGGCAGGGACACCTTCCACTAGAACAGGTTGCTCCAAACCCCATCCAGCCTGACCTTGGACACTTTTCCAGGTTACTCTCTGCTCACATCTGAGAGCAGAGCAACACATTCATCAGGTCCTCCTTATCTTTGCTTTTCTGCAACTCAGTAAAATACCTTTAAATTAAAAGAGGATCTTGGTTAATCAAGCCAAAACCTCATTAAACCCAGCTTATCAGGAATAAGTAAAAATGTCAACCTAATCTGCATTTTTCTTAGGGACATTGCACTACCTGTCTCCTTGGCTCAGCTCTGTCCTGCTCCAAGCTGTAATTCCCATTTCACCAGAGCCAATGTTCAGGGTGTTGTGTCTCACAGCAGAGCCAGCTCTCACAGCAAAGCTCTGCCAAAGAGGCAGCGATAGCAGAGTTGTTATTTGCTTGGATGACTCTGGCACCTTCTCTCCAGCTTGTCCAGCCAACTCACTCTGGCTTTAGTGCCAGAAGGTCCCTCAGTGAGCCTGAGTGACAACCAGGACAGGTAGGGCTTCACCAACAGGAATTTTTCAGAAATTTAAAAACACTGGTAATGCCTGCTCTGACATTGTCCGTTGCTCATCCTCTGCTAATCTTCCAGTGCAATCCTCTGGAGATCCACCTTGTATTCACCATGCCCTCAGACTAGTGGTGATCTGCTTTTGAACAGTCCAACTTTTCACAGCATTAATGGGGCCTCCGTACAACAAATCCTACTTCAGCTGCCCGTACTGCCTCCAAGACAGGGTAGAGGGTACTTTATAGACCAGACCTACTAATGCCACTCCTTTCTGTCTTCAAGTTTAACAAATCTGGGTTCAAAACAGCTTAAAAATTTTTGTTCAAACAGTAAAAGCCATGGTGTTGGCCATCACAGCTTGGGTCTCTCCCAAACCATGGCTTGAGCACGACATACGGGACAGGAGCAGTAAAATTGCTCTCCTGACCACAACATTGCTGCAATTTGAGGAGAATTCAGGGGGTTTAACACAAAGGCTGCACACAACAAAAGGAAGAGGTACCTGCACTGATCCTCCATGTCGATCTGCAGCCAAATGAGATGTCAAGTACGAGGTATTTGTCTGCCGGCTCGGCTGGATCTCCCACTCTCCTCTGCGATCCGATGATGCCTACACAGGAGTTCAGGAGCATCAAAGAAACAGAGGAGAGGGCAAAAGGTGAATAAGGAGAAGAAATAAAGATGTATTGGCTAGTGAGTTAGTTTCTTTGCAGAAAGTAAGGCATTTAGACTTTTAGGTGGGCTAAAATTCTCCTTTACCAACTGCACCTCATTATTTACTTCCATGGTGGCTGCAGTGATCCACAGTAGGAGTGGATTTCATCTCCTCTAGCTGCTATTCTTTCATGGCATCAGGTGACTTGATCAGCCCAGGGAATGAAGCTACATCAGTGCTGGAGAAGCAGGCTCCTGCCTGAAAGCCTGGAACCAATTTCCAGGAAAGACTCCAGTAGCCACAAGAACCAGATTTGTCTCTTTTAGCTCGACAGCCAAGTATGTGAAAAACTGGGTCTGAAGTTGGCTTGAGCTGAGCTCAACACAACCTAAGGAACGACACTGAGGAAGTGATGCTGTGAAAGAACAGGACAGCATAGGATAGGATAGGATAGGATAGGATAGGATAGAATATAGGATAGGATAGAATAGAATAGAATAGAATAGAATAGAATAGAATAGAATAGAATAGAATAGAATAGAATAGAATAGAATAGAATAGAATAGAATAGAATAGAATAGAATAGAATAGAATAGAATAGAAGTAGAATACTCTGAGCTGGAAGATCCCCACAAGGACTATCAGTCTGACTCCTGGCCCTGCACAGACACCCCAACAATCCCACCCTGTGCCTAAGAGCATTGTCCAAACATCCCTGGAGCTCTGGCAGTCTTGGGCTATGACCAAGTGGAGCCTGCTCAGTGCCCAAGCACTTCTCTGGGGGAAGAGCCTTTTCCTGATATCCAACTAAAATATTCCCTGATACAGCTTGGGAGCATCAAGTTCCCATTAACACTCATCATCCTCCTACCAGCTTCCAAATCACATGGCAAGACTAAAGACAGAGGGGGAAGAGCTCACTCATCTTTGATTAAAACCCTTCACTTTCCAGAGGAAAAGTTCTACAAAGAGGAGATTAGCTCTTTACTAGGAGTCAAATACTGTAAGAGAGAATCTGCAGTTATTACATCCAAGAACAAAAATTAGGCCATTAAATCTGGAGACCCAGACCTACACCTCTAATTTACTTCTCCAGACTTTTTTTTTTTTTTTTGCCTTTTTCCTTTAGAGAAATGCTTTGCTCAAGACTTTAAAGGAACATCCCTCAGAAGAGAGCTGTTTGTGTTTTAGTGAGAAGAACCTGATTTCTCCCATGTTTTATTAAATAATTCATCATCATAAGCAATGTTTAAGTGAAAATACGACAAAAACTGCTGTGCAATCCAGAACTGGATTATCTGTGCAGCTCAGAAGAACAAGGCCTGCAGGCTGCCTGCATATTTTGGGATTTCTTTGAGCCTTTGAGAACTAAAATTCCTGAAAACGAAGCCAGGTGTCACTGTGCTGTCAAGGAAACACGATGCCTCACACATACACAACATGAGGATCTGTGGCCAGGGTGGACAAGAGGCTGAACAATCCCCCCAAAAACAGGGGGTTACTGCATCCATCAGGGAATTTATTAAAGCAGATGACTGTATCAGGGCTCATACACCAGCCCACACTCATCACCATGCATATGTGCTGCAAACAACTCAGCTTCCTACAGCAACACTACCCAAGGAGGGGTCATCTTGAGTGTAGCTGATGAATTGGGATGTATCCTATCCTATGTTTGCTGTGTGACCCTTCAGAGCCCAGGAAGGCTGAGCCCAGACAGGTTGTTACACCCCATGCTTGGTTCTGTACCCACAAACCCTAGCCTGAGGAAATGGGCAGAACATGGAGTTTGGGGGAGCAGAATAAACCCAGAACCACTCCCTGGGAATAAAAGCAGCAACAGCTCCAGCTGGGAGCTGCAGCTGGAGATCTACTGAAAGTCTGATAATTCTATTAACACAGAAAATCCAAACTCTCCAAACGAGAATGGAAAAAATGGGAAATTCAATTTCCCTAAGGCAGTTCATCCAGACTGTGATGCCTTCCTGAGGGTTCTGCCCTGCCTGTCCTTTGTGCTTTGCAACACCCACACTGTGGACTGGACACTCTGAGAAGGACACATGGATGTTCTTGGGACACACATCCTTGTAACAGCCGAGGGCAGAGGGAAACTGGGAACAGGCTGCCATCAGCACAACTCTGTCTGCTCCATGGTCTATGTGCTGTGAGTAAAAACACCTCAAAAAATGTGGTAGTCAGGGAGTCTAACCAGGCTGGATGATCGACTTTAACCTGTTTACCCACAAATTACAGAAAAACGACCCCATTCCAAACTGGACTGGCTCATGATAACAAGGAATTCTACTGGTTGATACCTTATTTCAACAATCTGTCGCTTTGACAAAATTCTCATATCACCATCTCTAAATTAAACACAAATTCTCCTTGGTATGACCAAAGATCAGCCCCAGCCATCTCTAATGCCATGTGGCTTCTGCTCCTCCAGTGCCAGAGGAGTTGGGAGAGGAGCCATGCAATGCACCTGATTGCGAAGGGCCTGTTGTGATGGTCGATCCCGGTGGATGTGGCTGTCTCTTGTCACTGCAGAGGTCCCAGAATCTACATGGACAGATCCCACGGGAGTAGGCTGGAAAATAAGGTGTTGGTTAGAGTGAAGACTCTCACATGTACAAACCTACCTTGTCAAGCCAGTAGGAAGCAGAAAAACATCAAAACACTGCCCAAAGGAGCCAAGGAGAATTACAGCCAGGGCTATAAAATCCCTGTGATTTACAGATATGGAATTTGATGGTGGACACCAGCACCAAATGTCTTGTATAAAAATTAATTAAGAAGATACAGTTAGGTGCCTGACTCAATGTCAGATCACACCTAGTACGTCTCACACAGAAAATACACAGACTTGTTTTCCTCATCCCATTGTCTCACCACTTGTAAAAATCACGCCTGCATAGAAACAGGACATGTAAAAATTAAAGCTTCATCTGCTCTCTTCTCACCAAAGTCATAATCCCTGCTCCCAACATCGAGATCTCCATGGCAACCACCATGGCTGTCAGCAATAGCACACTTGTCTTACAAGGTGCTCTTTATCAACTGCCTTCATAATTAAAGAAAAACGAAGATAAAATCTTGATTCACAAAGGGAATGATTTCTTAGGAACTCTGTTGAGCACAATAAGCATTGGGAATGCTAAATATAGTAAAGCACTGGCAGTAAGTACCAAGTTTAGCACTGGTGGCATTTGATCTGACACCAGTGACAATTCATTTACAGATGTCATTACTGGTCTTAGGGATGGGTCATGAGCAGAATGACCGAAACAAAGAGCTTTAGATTCTTCTACCATATTTCCTCATGACACATCCTTTGGCCAAGGTCTTCCTGAGTTTAACTGGGTTTTGATGATAAAAGTGATGCAAGAAATTCAGGGTCATGGTCCACATGGAGACATGGAACTACTAAATGGAGGTTGGTTTCTCCCACATTTCCTTGCCATGTACTGTACAGAGCTGGTTCAGCCCCTGAGTGTCCTCCAAGACATTCTGAGCTCAGGAGAGCAAGTTTAGATTAGATATTCGGAAGAAATTCCTCCCTGACAGTGGTGAGGCTCTGCCAAGGTTGCCCAGAGAAGCTGTGGCTGCCCCACTCCTGGACAAGGCCAGGCTGGAAGGGGCTTGGAGCAACCTGGGATAGTGGAAGGTGTCCCTGCCCATGGCAGGAGGTTGGAACAAAGTGGGCTTTATGATCCCTTCCATACCAAACCATTCTCTGATTTTACTATTCACTGAACATCCATAAGAACCCTGTCTAGATCTCCTGTACCTTTTTGATGGCAACATGACCATTATAGGGGATTTCTATGAGTCTCCTGCTTTAAGATGGATTTTAGATACTGGTCTCTAATCCTGCGCTAGACTAGAGGGAATTCAGTCTCATCATGTTCACTGTCACAAATGGGAAAATGAGGCTTGTATGTCCAGAGAGGTGGATGAAGCCTCTGTCCCTCAGGAAAACTTTGAGGCACTACAAAAACCCCCTGAACACAGCATCAGGACATCTCTCTATGTTGAGAATTGACAGATTTCATCCTAAACTCACTGGCATTAATTTGGATCACTGGGATCAAAAAAGGCAATGGTGGGGAAGCAGCACTGTTAGGCAAGGCAGGGGATTTTGCAGGGACAACTCACAATTGGCCTGCCAACCCAGTCGTAGGCGTAGTCGAAGGTGTAGCCCTTCTTTTCGAACAGCTCTGTGAAGATGGTCCGCAGGTAGTCGTAGTCTGGTCTCTCAAAGAAGTCTAATCGCCGGACATAGCGGAGGTACGTGGCCATCTCCTCTGTCACAAAAGGGGAAAAAGCAGCAGCTTTTATCCTCAATCTTCCAAATGAATTGTTAGAAACCAATATCTGGGCTGCCAGTGCTACCTCTTTTCTTCTACAAGTCATGGCTTTTAGAAACAGTCCTCAATGGAAAACAATACCAACACTTCTCAAGCAAAGATGGAAGTCCCATCTCTGCTCAAATTTGATCCATCCACACCTTGATTTATTCTATATATTTGTATTAAAAAAACAGAGTGAGAAATAAACTCACTGAACCTGACAAAGGTTGCTCACAGGCATTTAGAATGCTCTTGCCCGGAGAAGCTGTGGCTGCACCATCCCTGCAAGTGTTCAAGGCCAGGTTGGATGGGGCTTGGAGCATCCTGGAATAGTGGAAGGTGTCCCATCATGACATTGGCAGAGCATGAATATTCGAAACTATACTTACAGTGGGAGGCTCCAAGGTTAAATTTACCTGAAGAGGTTTAATTTACAGACCAGGGTTTGGTGTTAAGCTAAATAATTGCTTTTCCTCCATCTGGGTCACCCTTTGCATGCACAGAATATTGAGCCCTAGGAACTCTTGTCCTGCCTCTTCTCAGCTCTCCCTTGGCCCATCACCTTGCCTTCAGCTGACAAAAATAGAATTATTAATAAGAACTGCTTATTGATACTTAACTCTGTCTGTGGCTTGTGGCTTCCATGGAGGGAAAAGAGGGGGAAAAAAAAGGAGAAGAAAGAATCCTCTCTTTTAAGTACCTCTAGAAGGTGGATAACAACCAGTTTCAGGTGAGGAATGAACAAAACTCAGTTCTCTCATCTCCCATCAGCCCAGACCTGAAGGAGCTGTGAGGAAGAGTACTGGCAAAAAGATGGGAACAGCCAACCTGAAGCTGTTCTGCCTGGAAATGGGTGGTTTTTGGAACAAGACATCTGGGGAATTACAGTCACTTAAGTGAACAATGATCCCATTCCAGGCCTGTACTCCTCATGCTGGGAAAGAGCCATGTGGCACAGCAGCTCCTACAGGAATGGGATTAATTGTGGGTGCTCTCCCTGGTGTCAGGACTTCAGAAACTCCCCACAAAACCTCCCGGATCCTGCTCTCCCACTCCAAGGTCTGAAACAGGACATCAGGTGTTGGGCTTGGCTAGAAGCACACTTTAGTAACACTCTCCTTAAAACTGCCCCCAGAAGGTGGAATTCATGGACACACACACTATCCCATTTTCCAAGCTGACCACCTTACACCTGCAAAGGTAAAACCTTCCATTTGGAAAAGAATTAACTCAGTAGTTCCAACATGGTCATTTGGGAGAGGGAAAATAATGAGGAGCTCTTTCAGAAGGAAGCCAAGAAGTAAAGCAGGCATATAGGCTCTTGAGCACTGTCCAACCTCCTTGATGAGAAGAGTTTTGTTCATTTTAAGACCTCAGGCCCTGCTAACTTATAGCAGCAGCTCCAGTTGTTTGCCAGCTCAAGGAACAACATGATGGATACATGTTATTCATACTTTCTGACAGAGGAGTGCAGGCCCATCCTATTTGACAGGGTCTGGCCACCTCCAGCTGCACTCACACGATCTCATCAGGGCTTTACCTGGAAAGTTCTCACAGAGAACTTCAACTGGAGTGTTTCTCTTTGTGTCCCCAATCTTCTGATATCTCTCTTTTAAGGTGTCAGCCTGCAGCGCACAAAGACAAAACAGTTGTGGAGAAAGAGTTCAACCATGTGAGAAAGGACATGCTGTATGGGAAGAAAAACAAGGTATTTAATGCCCATTCTGGGTGACATCAGGAGATGTTACTTGTAACTGAACTGCATCCTAGACAACACCAGTAGGAATATTTCACAGGCTATTGGGAGGGAACATCCAAGGACGTTCAAAACATCTTTGTTCAATAAAGGCATGGCCCTTATCAGTGTCTTACAAGGCTCATTTCCCACAGCCTGAGGACTGTGCAGGGAAGGTTTCACGGGAGAAGGAAATAAAGGTGCATGAACTGCGATGGCACATCAGGACCTCCCCAGGCTTAGGGCCATCGAGCTGCCTTCACAAACAACTGCAAAACAGACCCACCACACAGCAATGGTGTTCCTCTGTGCAACAGGATGTTACCACACTGATAATAACTCTACATCAGTCACACTTCTCCCAAATCCCAAGCTGCTCTCACACAGCCTTTCCTTTCACCCCCAAACCGTCCATTACTCAGCGCTGGTTTAATATCTGGTCAACAAGGAAATGAAACCATTTGCAGTTGGATTTCCCACCTAAATCAACCTGAGGCAGAGAACTCTGCTTCAGTTGTCACCCTGAAAGTGGAGCTTCTTGCCCCCATTTCAAAATATGTCAATTAGACCTGGCAGCAGCATAATTAGCACTGTAAACATTCTCTGCAGATACAGCCTTGACAGTACAGACCAAAAGTGTAAGCTGAGGAAACCTAGAAGGGCAAACATGCCACATTCTAAATCCAGCTGGAGAGTTAATGTTTGCCCTGCACCTCAAAAAAGAGTGAACTAATTTTTATCAAGTTCAGCACTGGACTGAGGAACTTTTGTAGAACCTTGTATAAACTTGGAATTATTTTAGAATAATTTGCAGGATTAATTTACAGCAGGTAAGTTCAACTAAGCCAGAAAGAAAATACGTACTAGAATAACACACAGAGAGGCGTGGACATAAAATCAGAGAGAGTCTGATTTCTTTCACAATCCCTTTCATGCTTGAAAAACCCTTCTTTGTTTTTATGAGATGTTGCCAACATTTCTGGCATGTGCCTGATGAGGCTGAGATGAGACTAACTGGATAGGTGGTGAAAAACAGCTGAACAAGGTCTGTTAACCCAACTGTGTCTATACCCAGTGACCATTGCTCTGCTGAGCAGCTCCTGGACCCAAAGCTTTGGCTCCTTTTTCCAACAGGAGCTCTTGTCTTGCCTGATACACCTAAACTGATCAGAACCTTCACTCCCTTCAATTCCAAAGCTGAACGCAGTAGCTTAATCATCAGGGAGGTGATGGAGAAGTGAAGATGCAGCTTCCAACAGCTCTGGAGCCAGCGAATGACTTACTCCTTGTTAGCTCAGCTGATGGATGTTGGTGGCAGTTGGCAACTCAATTACTCGCAGCTCTCCACATTGTACACAGCATCTCATAAACTCCCCAGCACTGAGTGTCCAGTGTCTCTGGAGGGAAGCCAAGCCAAATACTTGTGCCAGAAAACCAGTTTTTCAAGCTGAAGTCCATCTGTGCTTCTAAACCCATCAAACTGCTCCCATTATCACAGATGCAGCTGGGGGATTGTGTTGCCGTAACTGGAATTTCATAAACAATCACTGTGTCCCAGTCACGCTCCAGTTTGGGGCAGCTTCCAATCACAGCTCTCTCCCTGCTGTCCCTGCCTCTCTGTTCAACCTTCTCTCCAAAACTGTACCAATTTGTCAACTTGAAGTGCCAGCTAATGTATTTCTACCTTAAAATCTTCCCTGCAGGTAAACTTAATGCCTCAGTGTTAGGCTTCAAGGACACAAAGGAGCGGACAGTGTTTCTGACTGGATTTGCCAATGTTTCCCCAGAGGATCCTCATTTGGGTAGAGACTGGCCAAAGTTTTAAAGGACAAAGCCTAAAGCTCAAACCTACCTTCAGTCCTTGCCAGGGCAGGCTGCCTCGGAGGAAATACATGAACATATGGCCAAGGGCTTCCAAGTCGTCTCGACGACTTTGCTCTAAAAGAGATGACAAATTATTGCTGCAGAAGCAAAAAGGGCTCTGAGAAACCAGCAGCAGCCACACCTGTATCTGAGATAAAGGTACCACAGGGACATTCACACATTGCCTGTGGCTCAGATCTTGTGCAATACCAGAAGCTGTTTCAGAAAGCCAGAAAATGTGTAAAATCAGCCAGAAGCCATGAGATAACATGGGAACTGCACAACACACATCCAACCTGAGGGAGAATGGACAACTCTTAATTGCAGAGGAATAAAGCAGTGTCCCAATTTTTCTGTGTCAGTGGTGCTATGTGGTGCTGGATCATTTCCTCTGGACTAAATGGGAACAGGATACTCACAACCAGCTGCAGGGATCTACCCATGCACAGTGCCAACCCTTTCCCAATTGCCTCTGCTGCTCATCAGAGCAGATCAAAAATAGCTCCTTCCAGTGCTGTGGAACACTTCCTGCTGCTGCCATGCAGATGTTATAATTATAAATGAAGGGGAGAAAAAGGGGCACAGAGCCAAAGGAAAAATATCCAAAAACAAGCTGCCAAAATGCATCCAAAACTCCAGGGGAGGACAGAAGAGAACAAATGGGGAGGCAACACTGGGCTGGGCTGAGCTGAGCTGTGTTCTTGGATTCACTGAGCTCGTGGACTCATTTGGTGCAACCTCCCCTCCTCTGAACCTCACCTGCTCCAAACAACATGCTCTGTGATCCAGAGCAGATCCAGCCCACAACACTGCAGCCACTTAAACTGCAGGAGATGTCTGGAGTGGGGACACTAAGGAGAAGGGAACTGAAAGTTCCTGCAGTTATCTTGATAAAAAGGGGGAAAAAAAAGAGGATGCCCTGGGTAATTTGGTGCAGTGATGCAGATGGACTTACAGGAAGATAGTTGAGTGCACCTGTCTCTCAGAAAAGCTGCAGCCAGACTCCTGAGTTTGAAATGTGAAAGGACTGATTCCACCAGGGCTGGTCTCACCAGCGAAGCATCAGCTCCTCACAACCCCTCTGGGCAGGGACAGCCCCCTCAAATACAACCCCAGAACTGATTTGGACCCTTACACTGCATGAGCCATGGTGGGACCTGAAATCCTGTGGGAAATGGGTCCTAAGGAAGGCACACGGTGCACTTCAAACAAATACAGCTTCCCTCCACATCACCTGCACCAGCAGCTTCCCACTGCACCCTCTCATTCCTCCATCCCTGCCAGACTCTTCCCTTTCCAAAATTAGAAGCTAGGCTCATCCCTCCTTACTCCCAAAGAGAGTGAGCTCTCCAAGTGGGAACAAATATGCTAGGAGTCCTCCTAGAGAATATTCCATTATCTCACTGCTTCTATGGATTTAAGAGAACATAAACACTTAGTATAGATTTTTTTGCCTTTCAGCCACAGAAATGTAACCTTCTGGTAGAAAAGAAAGTAGCAAGGAGAGGAGATGAAAGCCGGGTTTATAGTTATTTAAATAATTCATTTTCTCCAACCAATTACTAGGTCAGGGAACATCCAACTCTACCACCTGGAACTGAAAGGTATTGGGACAGTGTGTGCTATAAAAATCTATTTGTCTATCATCCAGTGCAGCAATCACTGCCTGCCTGCTTCTCTTTTACCAGTGCAGGGCTGCTCCCAGTTATTTAGTTCTTAATAAAAACTGCAATTATGAGGCTTCCAACATTTCAGCTGGCTCAATTCCTCAAAAGAGGGAATTAAAAAAAAAAGCCACACAACTGTAAACAGCATTGGGAGGTTCACAAATAGCTTCAAGGGCGCAAGAGAACTGAGCCAAGATGATATGGGAGGTCTACAGGATTCGAATGGCAAGCTGGAATGTGTCCAGGGAAGGGAGTAAAGCACTGGAGCCAGGGTAGAGCACCAAGAGCAGCTGAAGGAGCTGGGAAGGCTCAGCCTGGAGAAAAGGAAGCTCATGGGAGACCTTCTGGCTCTGCACAACTCCCTGACAGGAGGGGGCAGCTGGGAGGGAGGGGAAGTGGACTCTGCTCCCAGGGAACAAAGGACAGACAAGAGGAAACAGCCTCAAGCACCACCAGGGAAGGTTTAAGTTGGATATCAGAGAAAATAATTCACTGAAAGGATGTCAAGGATTGACAGTGGTGGAGTCACCATGCCTGGAAGTGTTCAAAAGACGTGTGAGCGTGGCACTTGGGGACATGGTTTAGTGGTGAACATGGCAGTGCTGGTCAATTGTTGGACTCAATGATCTCAGAGGGCTTTTCCAGCCTGAAAGACACTCTGTAAGCGTGCCCCCATGCAGACAAACCTTTGCCAAGGTGTGTGTTGATGGACATGTATCTCGCTGTTCCAGTGAGACTCTTGTGCTCCCTGTAGGGAATGTGTTTTTTGGTTTCCGGGTCAATGTACTCCTTGGCCAATCCAAAGTCTATGATGTGAATGACGTGCTCCTTCTTATTGCCCTGCCGGCCAATGAGGAAATTCTCCGGCTTGACATCCCGGTAGATGAGGTTCTTGGAATGCACGTACTCCATCCGGGAGATCTGCAAAACCACCAGGGAAATGTTACTGTGAGCAGAGCTGCAAGAGGAATTTGTCATCCCCTCCTTCCCAAGGCTATCACGCTGTGCTCCCTGCTTTATTCCCACGGAAATGGCAAAGGCTGCTCCTGAGGCGTTACCACTGGGATGCAGCTCTTGGCAGGATGCCACGGGGAGCTGCAGCAGCCTTTTTGTACTGATTTTAAACATACTAAGCCAGTTACCAAGAGCTCTTCCCTTGCCCTCCGCCTTCCCCTGTTGCTGTGTCTTATCACCTTCCTCCCTCGACCCATATGCTGTCTTAGACGTGCCAGATTCTTCATGGAGGGGGATTTCTGGGCAGGCAGAAACTTTACAAGCTTCAAAGCTGACTAAAATACTAATTAATCTCATTGCTGTCAACTAGAGTATTTTTCAGCTTTTGACTAACATTTTTCTGGAAGTTTGACAGAACAGGAAGGTGAAAGGGCAAGAACCCCACTTCTGAGGTGATGGAGTGCTTCTAACAACACACCTTATTCAGATGTTCATCATTAAAATTGCTTTTGGAACCAAACATATTTCTGAACAGGCTGTCAAGCAGTTCTTTGGGTCCTGAACTCAGGAGATGATTCCAACTGGAAACCTCAATTTCATTTCATTTATTACCTTTAATTGCCTTTATGTTTCAAATGAACACACACGGACCCCCATTTATGACTGTCCTGGTCACAGCTGCCCTGCATGCCAGAGGCACAGTGGGTTTAAACAAGATGCTTCTTTGGAAAGGCCACTGTGATTGACACAGATATTTATGGGCCAGCAATGCTACAAAACCTCTGCAAAGCTCCAGTTTTACACTGACAAGTCTCAGTCCCCATAGGTCACTGCCACACCGTTTGGAGGGACAGCACAGTGCCAGGATATCCAGGGTGAGGGCCACCAGCTGGTCACCCCCACTGGGTGGATCCTGGTGGGAAAGCACTGCAGGCTGGAGGGTCACTGAGCCAGCTCTCCCCCAGCCAAGCAGCAGGGACCCCCTGCCAGCCCTTCCAACCCCCTGCTCACTCTATTGGGCTGGCAGACCCTGCCTGCTCCTTCATTTCTCATTGAATCCAGACATACTCCCAGCTGGCAAACCAAGACCACTCTTTCTCTTTACAGATCTTGGACTCACACCTGGTTTTAAAAGTCCACATGCATGTGATCCTCCATCACACCCCCAGGGTGTTACCATGCATCCTATTTTAAAGGAAAATCTGCTGCATTTCCACCTCTCAGAAAAAAGCAGCAGGCAGGAGGGGGCAGCCCTCCCTATAAAATAAACAGCTGTACAGGGAGGACAGCAGACAGGGAAAAATTGGCTGAGGTGAATCAGGCTTAAAAACCAGAATTTGCTCAAAGACTCTTCAAAGAAGGGAACAGCACGTGCTGCTGCTCCCTCCTCTTGATGCAGTGATTGATTCCAATGTGCCGAGAAAATGGGTTTCACGGGTAACAGCCATTATTTCCAATCAATTTCAGGCTGGTGCAGAGCAGAGCAGATGCTCTTCAGTCATTCTTCACACTTTGAATCACCTACAGGACACAGCAGCAGGTTGTGAGACAAAAAGCCATGTTGGGAGGCAATTCAAATGAAGATGCAACCCTTGAAAGTGGAACAAAGAGTTTCCTTGCCTCTCCACACATAACAAGCTTCCAAGCAGAGCCTGACTGGCTCATTTGATTTGTTCCTGCTACCAGACAGCTCAGTTGTTGAAATCCCAACAGCAATTAGAGAACCTGAAAAGAGTCCATTTTTTTCTTCTTTAAAAATTCTCAGCAAGTTGCAGCAGGGAGGACAACAACCTGGACAGCTGAGGTGTCAGATGAGCCAATATGCTCCATCAGCACTCAAGGGTAAAATATGCAGCATTTATTTTCCTGCCTTTTTTCCTCCCACCTCCCTTTTTTGATTCCACCATATACACACAGCTGTTGTGGGGTCTTTCATATTCCTTCTTTACTTCTACCTGCCTGGATGCTTCATGCTGGAGAGCTCTGCTCAGCCATGGCAGCGAAAGACACTCGCCGAGTAAAAAAGATGTTTCTTGGAGTAGCTTCCATGCTTTATTCACCCTGACAAGACACTCTCCCTGCTTGTGGCTGCTGTGATGTGGAGTGTCTGGGCTGCATCTCCCTTCCAGACTTGCCTGAGCACACATGAGCAGCAGGGCTGAGGCACAGCCTCGGCATCAAACCCTGCACAGCTGAACAAGAGGGGAAGTGGGGTTCCCACTCCAGAAATGTGCTGGATGCAGACGTGCAGTCCCCACTCCTTTGGGTTTGAACCATAGGCTCAAACACTCTGAATTCATTCTTTTAGGGGCAGAGAAACCACTCCAGGAACTGGGACTAACTTGGAATTGCTCTAATGCTGGAAAAGCAGCGAGCATGGGAGTACTAGGGTAGATGGAAGACTGAATTACAGAGGGATTTCCACGGCCATGGAGAGCTGAGTCCATCCTTGGAGCCATAAACCTCCATTTCAGATGTCAGAGAAACCCTTAGGAGGGGAGAGAATCCCTTGGCACAAAGCAGGACCCCTGTGCTGCAGAGAAGGAATGAGAGGATATTGTGACATTTAACAGGTGCCAAAGAAACACGTGCTTTCATTTGCCTTCCTCCTGCCAAGGCAGCAAGTGTAACAAACCCACTTCTCCCAGAAAGGTAACTCTTAAGGGGCTGATCTTGACAGCAATTCCATCTCTAGACCTTCCTGATAAATTTGAACCCTTCTTCCACACATCACCCGCTTAATTATACATCAGATCAGCAGAGAATCAAATTAATCTTGACCAAAAGCAATTTTGATGGTCACAGGTAGAAAAACACCTGCCACAACTTGGTCCAGATCACATCCAGAATATTTTTCCAGTGCCTGGTGGCACAACAGAGCTTGTTGTAAGCTGTCAGTGAGCATCTTAAAGACTGGACTGGACAAGAGTGAAAAACAGAAGCCTGAATAAAAAAAAAAGTTCTCACCCAATTTATGGGCTGTAGGGGCTGACACAGTGACCGTATTTTAATTGCCAAGCTTGGCTTTGTTCAGGAGCTTCACCCACTGGAGTTGATCTACTGGATGTCTTCAGCTGCATGTGGAGTATGGAGAAAGCAGTCTGAGTCTGAACAATTCCCAAAAAGGCTGTCTTTCTTGAGGACTCACTGTCATCCAGTCTCTCTTGCCCTCAGCCAGGAGAGCCTTCCTGATGTAAAACTATGTTTGAATTTTCCTGTAATCCCATGTGGCACTTCTAAAGAGACACTGCCCTTGTTTTTCTAGAGAAAGTCCTTTTTCTTCTAACACCTGTAAAGGATCCACCCCAGTCCTGAGATGCTGCACCCTGTCAAACTCATTCACACCAGCCAAGCAGAAATACATATTGAGAAATATCTTTCCAGGATGTCTCTGGTTAAAAATTGACCAAGGGACCGGATGCTCCTACAGACATTGGGATCATCCTAAGTATGAGGAGAAAGATCAGGGGTTTGAATTACAGCAGCTTAAGCAGACTTGGCTGGACAGAAGCAATAACAAAATGTAATTCATGAATGTGAATCCAAGGAGTTTGAGAGTCCAGCTTTCCTTTCTGTATGTCACACTCTGGAGCATGACAGTGACTGCAATCATTTAGTGTGGGAGAAAGACAATTTTCCCTAAAGTCTTGTGGCTGGAGCAGTAAGTGCCAGTCCCTTTGGAAAACACTTCTCCCAGGGCCAGCTGATGGGGCACACCTGAGGATGCTGAATCTGTCTCCTAAAATGTGCAAACTCCAAGCTGGCAACTCAGGAAACCTCCCTGTGGAGACTGAGAAGGCCCTACAACATCTCCCCAGAGCCAAAGGAGCACCTGATCCTTTGAGAGAACACCAGCTCCTCCATTTCCAGTGCTTTTGCTGTACACCTGCATCAGCCTCAGCATGAGTTTTCCAGCTGGCACCTGGTAGTGGCAGCCTGGTCACAAGATCAACAGGCGATGCCAGAGCAGAACATCCAAGCCTGGAGCTGAGCTCCAGCCCCAGGACTTGGCAAAAGGCAGAAGCCATGGCTGTGACACTCTTGATTTCCCCAGAAGTCCCTTGGGAATGAATTTACATCTTGATATTTTCCCTCCAAAGGTCACACAAGCTGTATCTGAGGTTTTGCCAGCTGTTGCCATTTGATTTAATCAAAGCCAATACTATAAATTGGTTTTCCACTGGTAAAGAAACACTCAAAACCAAGAGAACTTGACTGCTTTGCTGTGGGAGGTCTCAGTACCAGGCAGGTGCTGTTCTAACTTCTGCAGTTCTGACCTCAGCTTTCCACTTATGATTCTGCTGTGTCCAAACTTCAGATTATCTGGAAAGGATTGTGTTCCTCATCTCTTACATCTCCTCTTCCCTACCATGCTTCTATCCACAGAGCTATTAATGTGAATATACAACCCCAACTCTCCTGTGGAGTATCTGGGTGATCCCAGGGTCTGGCTATCCAGGCAGGTATCTTGGATATCTGGCTTTCTAAGACCTGGATATCTGCAGATATTTAGATACTTGGGAAACTGCAAACCAGTCTGAAAACAAAAAAAGCCAAACTGACTGGCTGGGCCCACTGACTTGTGGAAGTGTCTGCAGCACATTTAGTATGTTCAGCTTTCATGTTGCTCACTTTTAACACAAGCCCAAATCCAAGCCTGGATCCCTTCCAGCTTGATTTCCTTTCCTTTTCAGGTACATTAAAGGCTCTATGATGTTGCCCATAGAACTATTATATTTCAAGTGTTTAAACCCATTTGATTGACCAAATTTTTGACCAAATTTGACCAAGGCAGAGCCCTCAAACACTGGTATTTTGGCTAAGGAGGGCTCAGGTCCCATTGCCCTGTGAGGTTTCAGCCTATGGGCAGCCCAGTAGCACCAAACCAGTAGAACTGGTAGGAGTGTGGGAGGGTGCTGTGCTCTGTGTGTCCCGTGAAGTGGTGAGAAATGAAATGCTCCTGGGATGTCCAAACAGGGAGGGAGCTGGGGCAGGGGCATGTAGGGGACGTGGGACACAAGTCCCACAAGTCTGCAGGAATCCAGCTTCACTGGTTCCTCTGTGCAGAGAGCCAGTTTCTCATAAGCATAATTTGACCTTCCCTTCATAGGCAGGAGTCCTTCTCATCCCTGAGAAGTTTTCTTTTATCAGAAAGATAGAGAGGGACCTTGGACAAAGGACTGGAGTGACAGGACAAGGGGAAAGTGCTTCCTGCAGCCAGAACACAGGCTAAGATGGGATATTGGGAAGAATGTGAGGGTGGTGAGGCCCTGACATAGGTTTCCCAGAGAAGCTGTGGCTGCCCCATGCCTGGAAATGTTCAAGGCCAGGTTGTATGGAGCTTGGAGCACCCTGGTCTAGTGGAAGATGTCCCTGCCCCTGGCAGGGAGGATAAGCTCTGATCTTTGAAGGCTCCCTCCAAATCAAAGCACCCGGTGATTCTGTGATGGAAGAAGAGTCTCTGAGCCCTGAGCCTCGCACTGTGCTGAGGCCAGGATGGATGGACACCCAAGGAGAGCCCAGGGAAGCCCTGCCCATCACTCACCAGCTGAATGGCAATCATTAACACCGTCTTCAGAGTGAACGTCCTGTCACAGAGGTCAAACAGATCTTCCAAGCTTGGCCCAAGCAGCTCCAATACCATGGCATTGTACTTTCCACATGGTCCAAAGTAATACACCTGGGGGAGCCCTTCAGCTGGAAGAACAGGAAAAAAACTGCAATCAGTCAATGGGACAAAGCTAACTCCTCTCCCCCTGCACACACATCTTTTGTAAGGCAGAATTTTATTGTCACCTCTTGAGTATTCTATCTGATCCTGCCCAGTAAGGAGGTAAGTTCCAGCACAAACTGTGACTCAACCAAAGGCCAAACCAGTGCAAGCTCTGCTCAGGTACACCCTTGGACAGACAAATGGATTCCAGAGCAATTAACAAGACCACCTGAAAGCATAGAGCTTTGGCAGCTTAAAGGCTTGGATTTAGGGAACAAGACACAGAGTTCCCTGTGTTCCACTAAACACCAGTCCCAGATGTGGGCTGGCACTTGTTGAAGCAGTTAGGAAGATGACAGCCCTTGGAGAAAATGAAGCATGGCTAAAAAAGGGCTGCTTTGTCCCTTGTTTTTCAGCACAACCTTACCAAAGCTTACACTCAGTAAAAAGGAAAACACACTTTTCCTTTAAAAAAGGAAAGTTTTAAATATTGACCAATCACCACACAAATATAGGTGATCATGGTCATTAGCATATATGCACACACACAGCTATCAACATGGAACTGGTAGGAGCCAGAGCCCATCTTCCCACCCAACAGACTGCTCTGTGGGAGTACAGTGTTGGTACTCAGCTGGCAGAGCTTTTTGGGTGGATCAGCTTTCTGAAAGGCATCACAAGGAAAGGGACAAAAACAGCCTTGATGCTGGAAGACTCTAAGAGCTGCAAAGCACTCCTGGAATTAACTTTGAGGAAACCACAGCAGCCCATACAGGAGGAATTTAGTGCAGACCCAACTGCTCATTTTGCTAATCAGCACCTGCACCAGCACTGGGCGCCCCAGCGTCAGCGCCCAGCTGGGTAACATGTTTAAATATCTATGCATTCCCAGTCTACACCTTATAAGCAGCTCCAAAACACAACAGAAAGGTTTTGTTTTGAAATACAGGGTTTTGTCTTATGTCAAAACAAAATATTTGCTTGAATGCCCAAAGATACAGCATCCTGCTATTCAACATAAAGGCTGAGCATGAGGAGCACTGCTATGTGTGCAGCCTTTCTTCCCACAGAGATCCCTAAATTATAGCACATGGGACCTGAGAACACTGATTATTAATTTTATGGCATGTTTTAAACAAGTGTAGGCACACACCTGGAGTTGCATAAGTGATCAATGTTAGATATAGCAAAATACTTGAATAATTAAGTGCACAGTTTGGTGTCAGCTCTGTGAGGTGCTCAGTCATAACCTCACAGACAAAAATTACCCGAGGAGGGTTTTAATCTCATTAATTCACATGCTCAGGGAATCTGTAATCAGGATGCATTAATGGGATATTACAGAGTATTGCAGGAATTCCCTGTCCAACCAGTGTTTTGTGTCCCATGTAAAACATTGACCCAACCTGGGTTTGGGAGGCTGCTGCTCCTAACAGAGCTCCATGCTTTAGGAAGCAGTAACAGTTATTAAATCCTCTAGGAAGATAGGATGGTTTGATGCAGAAGCAATTCAGAAAGTCAAACAATGGTGGGATATGATCCAGGCAGCTCCAGGATGCTTTCAAATATCCCCAAATCAACACAAATGGCAATTTAATGTCATCAGCTTAGTGCTGAAGGCTGGAATAATTGCAATAGCTCTTGAAGTGACTCATGGTGAGCCACTGGGTTTTCAGTAAAGTCTGATAAGGACTTACCTACAAAGTCACCTCTAACACCAAGATCAGCATCGCTATTTTTTAGAGAATAATAGGGTAGTAATTGAGAATAAGAGAGTAACAGAATATTTTATGCAAAGTTTAAATCTGAGCCCATTATAGATTCTAGATACAGATAGACAATGAGTACCTCTACCACAATTTCTAAAAGTCTCAAATAGTGGAACTGAAGAAGGAATTAGGATTAGGACTCTGCTAACTAAGGACTGCAGGAGAATAAAATTGCAGAAAGGAATTTCTGCAATTTTTCCTTCCTTCTTAAGGCAGGTGAAGGATCCTGTCCCCAGATGAGGAGAAGGTGAGAACATTTACAGCCTCACTCAGTAAGGAGTGAGCATTGCAATTAAAATGAATTTCCTACTGAGCATAAGAACCAGGATGACAGGTTGTGGCAAGACCCAAAAGGTGGGAATTTCACATGGGGAAGGAAGCAACACTACTTAGTGCTCTTGGGGATCCCAATTCCTGCAGCTTTACCCACTCAGAGCCAAGAGCTAGGAGTACCCTCTTGGAATTAAACCCTCAGGAAGGCTCTGCTTTCTGTGGGAGCTCTGACAATGTGAGGCCTGTAGTGAAGAACATAAAAAAAGCATCCTAAATACAGGAGAGGTTTCAGGTGTACTTTTAGGGTTTGATTTTTCCCTGAGGGATTTCCCTGACTGCCAGCTCTGCAGTCAAGGACTTCCCTCTTCCCTTTGCCAGGATAAAGCTGCTCTAACATCTCTCTGAATTCCAGAGGCAGGTTGCACCACTGTGTCCTGGATCCAAAGGAACATCACTGAAAAGCACTGTGGAGCTCCCAGCCCAAGCCACAGATCCTCAGCTCCCCACTAGTTATGGAAATAAAGTTGGCAGGGACTTGGTGCAACACATCCTCAGCTCACTCAAACCCAGCTCAACATTTACCATCTTTTTGGGAAGAGGAAAAGCTCAAAAAATGAACTTGATGTACACATTAATGGGTGAGCTGGCAGATAAGACTGGATGAAACTTGAGATACAGGCTGCTCCAGAGCCATTATGAATAGTAAAAACGGTCAGGCCAAGAAAATCTGCATAAAATTGGATTTTGTCACAGCCCATCTGCATAATTTATGACATAGCTTGGCTCTGTTTCAGAGAAAAGCACTGTGTGCTGGTGCCAAGTCCATTGTCACAGTGAACCACAGGACCTCCATAAATATCACCAGCAGATCTGTAAATACTTAAGAAGGATGTTGAGAACTAAAGAGATTGATGGAGGAAAAGTGACTTCTTTGCCTGGGCAGTCGAGCTGAGGTTTTTAATGGAGAATAATCGCATTGGGAGAGGACTGGAAAGGTCACACAAAGCCATGGTGTCATGCTGTAGGTGAGCAGCTCAGAATCTAGAGACTGTGGCATGAAAAGCCACCAGCAGAGCAGAGTCTCATATTGAGGATTCAAAGGTAGAACTTAACACTTTGAAATACAAACCATGATCTGTTTAATGCAATTAATGTGTGAAATCGCATCAGAACTAGGAATTTCTCCATGCTATCCAACAGGAGCAATACACTAACGGGAGAAAATACAGGCATGATATGTGCAGGTTCTCCTTTGGAGGAAAACCAGTTTATTACAGCAGAGACTGCTGCAAGCAGAAATCATCTCAATTTGCTTAACGGCTTTGGTCTCGCTGCTGACTGTTTTGGCTCAGCTACATGGAAAAGGGCCCACTCCACCCTCACTCTCACAGGAAGTTTATCACCCCAATAAACACAGACTGACTGCTGCAGTGGAATTCACAGGCAAATTCTGCTATTTCAGCAGAGTGATGTCTTGGAAGAAATTCAAGCTGAGCACAGCGAAAACCCAGCAAACATTTTGTAGATTAAAGCATCACTGCTGGAATGAGAGCAAAGGCAGACATCAAAGCAAAAAACTCAAGACTTTGATTCCCCCACACTCCTGAGACTGGCCTCGGTTTTCCGGGGATGCTAAATTCTCACTGCTCCTGGGCTGCCACCAAAAGGGACTTTCCATCCTTCCTCATGCTCTGTGGCTGAGCAATATGTTGGATCAACCCAAAAACTCTTGGCTTGAGCTTGAGCACAAGAATGGGAACAGTAACAAAGAGCACTATCACTGCTCTTCCAGAGAATTTCATCTGAGCCAGATAAACACCTGGAACAACACCTTTCAGAAATCCCCATCACAAGATCAAGTGTCCCAGATTATTTGAGTAATGTTATCTTGCTGCCATATGTTTTATAGCACAACTAATGGCCACAAAACTCCTCAGACATCCAACATACTCCAAAAACACACGTTAGTTCAGGCACACAGACATTCCAAAGCCACCTCCAGGACTGGTTATGAAATGACCATGGGTAGAGATGCCAATCTAAGGTTATGGCTGAGGGAAGTCAGAGTTTGCAGCACCTGCCCTGCATGGAAGGTACAGGAAGCAGAACCCACCTGCTCTAGAAGAGCACCTGGCTTGAGGCTCTGTGTGAGCATCACGAGAGGCTGTGAATAAACCTCATCAACAGCAGGTAAAATACTCCCAAGGAGGAAGGAGGGAGCAAGTGCAGGAAGCCACACGTGGCCTTTACATCAATGGAAGGACAAGTGCCACATCCCCACACAGCAAATCACCAGGAAAAATCCAGAGCTTTTGATCAGTATCAATAGTTTTTGAACCACCATGGTTTTTGCTCCCATGGGGAGCTGTTTTCCACTGCCCTTCAATGAGGTGTAGCCAAACAGAGAAGCTGATGTCTTCAATTTCAGGAATTAAAGAAGAGTTTAGACCCTCTCTTCATGCAGGTTTTGACACTGAACTATATTGCAGAGGGAAGAAACTCCTGAAGAGCCCCAAATTCCAAAGACAGAGGGAGGGAGCAATCCAAGGCCCAGCAAAGGGCTAATGCTTGATGCAAACCCATGCTCTGTGTGGGCAGCAAGAACTTTTTCTCACTGAAAGAGATGCAGACACACACCAGAAACATCAGTGCACAGAAAGTTCTATGTGGTTTTAAAGAGGCTCTGATGAATGGGCTGTAGATTGCCATAAAATTCTCATTCAGAGCAGAAAGTTTATTTTCACAAATCACAGAACACAAAATTACACAATGAACACCATAAACAGCAACTGTGAGAGGGCTGAATATCTACAGCTAAAATTAAACATGTTCCAAACAAATTAAACAAATTGCTTTAGAGAAATCAACCCATTTAACATGATTACACTAATGAGGATTTACCCTTCTCTTAATTTTCAAATAGGAATAAAATCCTGGCTGAAAGAGAAGATTTGTGATCAACATCAACTGGACCAAGATCTCAGCTTTTAACCTCTTCAAACATGTCCCCTGCAAATCTACCTGAGCACGTTAGCAAACAGGTTATTTCTGTGAGCTGGAAGTAAAAAGACTTATCCTGCCCTTCAGATTTTGGAATAGTCTGCTTCAAAAATAGAAAGATGGGAGGAAAGCTGAGATTGGGCTTGTTACTGGGAATAACCTTGTCCTAAGGGTCTTTTATATATTTGATTGGATGCCTTTCAGAGTTACCTTCCTTCAAAGTACAGCTGCAAAAGCTTTATAATACAGTCCTTCACCTTCAATCTTACCTGGAGGAGCTTAAGGAAGGACAGAGATTTTGGGTGATTGAGTGTGTTTTCTCTTGTTTGAGAAATAGCAGTTGAGATGTGACGGAAAACAAGCAGAACAAGCAATTTGTGACCCAGCACCAGCTCACTTGCAGGTGGAAAAAGAGGTGGAGGAAAAGGTCTGCTACAGTCTTACCAACCACTCCTAGGCTTCACAAACCTTGAACTGGCACAAGATTAGGGAAAGAAGCTAAAAACAGTGATCTGATCCAACGCACACAGAGAAACATCCACATGGAGAAGTGGGGCTGGAGGAGCCAGAGGAGAGCCAGCACTGCACAGCTCCAATGGTGACCCACAGAGGTGACCACCATGCTAGGAGTGCTTCCAGCCTGTAAAGCTCCTGAAGAGTTTCCTTGCTCTCTTGAGCTCTGATACTGTGGTTTGAGAGCCCACAATTTACCTTTAGTTCTTTCTCACTCACCTGAGCGAGGTGAAGAGCAGCCAGACCTGTCCAGAGCCCCTGGCACATGTCCTGTCCCCAAACATCCTCCTGCTCCATTTGCTCCAACTGCTGCCAGACACTTGGCTCTCTGCTGCCAGCTTTTCACAATGGCTTTCCCCTGCTTCGTCTGAGCAATAAATAATTTCTCCTAGCAAATGCTGAATGCTCTTGCACCACTGCCTAGCAGGAATTTTTGCAGCAGGACTTTCTGCTTTAGCCCATTGGTGGGTGAGGAAGAGGAGAGGCAGAGTAAGGCCCTACTCCTGGCCTTGGCTGTGGAAAAGGTGCAGCTCAAACACTCTCTGAACTCAGAAGAAAATAACTCAGTGGAGAACATCAGAAGCTGGAAGGGACCTCTACACCTTCCATGTAGACTAGGTTGCTCCAAGACCCATTCAGCTTGGCCTTGAGCCCTTTCAGGGATGGGAAAGCCACAGGAAGGTACTGGATCAACACCTTCTTCTTCCCTGATGATGGCAGAGAAAGCTGAGCTGCTCGTGGGAAGAGATGACACTAGATGATGTAATGATGCAACAGTTGTGTGTGAGCTGTGAGGAGACAGAGCTACTGCCATCGCCAAGGAGTTCCATGCAGACTCCAAGATTCCAGCCTAGCTCAGGATATGCAGGATGTATTTAACCCCTGCTGTGCTTTGTTTCATTTTGGTAGTATTTGAATCTATGAAAAGGTATGGGAAAAGGAACAGCAGAAAAACAGACCAGGGAAGGACAGAAGGAAGAACATATTTGTTCTTGCTGCTGGTAGAAATCCAAACGATTTGATTTTTACTGCAACTGCAGAAAAACAAATCTCAGGATCGCTGTGTTATTAGAACAGGGTGTCATTTCATCTTCCTTGAGTGGTACAAGCTGGTTTCCTGATATCATGGCTTCACTTTATTAAACAACTCTTCACATCCACAAAGCAAGAAGCACTTGAAGAGGGGGCACCAAGGAGACACTCATCTTTGTATTCATAAAGATGACAAAAGATTAGGAGAATCAACCCTATCTGGAAAGGTCAAATGCAGGAAAACTTTCAAAATCTGGGAAATTTACCCAGAAATATCCATTCACAGGCAGTTTTTTAGCTCTAACAACTATGAAATTGTTTCTATTCTTGACAAACACGAAAGAATAAAGCACAGCACAATAAATTGGTTTTTGGCAAGTTTCAAAAGACTGAATTCACATTTCTAGGGCTTGAGGGAAATTACTGCATTCAAATCTTCACGTTACCATTGGATTTTATATCCAACACAATGTCTTGCTACAGTGATGATGGCAGCTGGCACACAGAACAACACCTTAAGAGAAGGATAAAACCAGTAAATAATTTTAGAAGAGTTGTTTTAAACCACCCAAAAATGTTCTAGCTTAAGTTCTATCCTTATTACCTTTTCACACACACCTGCAATACAAGGACAAGAGAAAACCACTGGAACAATAGCCCAGGGCAGTGGTGGAGCCACTCAGTAACATTCCTGGAAGGATTTAACAGCCACATGGATGTGACACCTGGGGACAGCGGGTCATGGTGGCCTTGTCAGCACTGTGGTATGGCTGCACTTGATGGTTTGAGAGGGCTTCTCTTCCAATCTAAACAATTCCCTGGTTCTGCTCCACTGCAGGTCACATAGCCATGGGAGCTCTGCCAGAGCACATCTGTATGGCCAGCTGGGTTCTGCTGCTTAAGAACACCCACAAAAACCCAACCAAAAAGAAAGAAAGAAACCAACAAAGAAACAAATTCCCTCCTCCCCAAAAAAATACAAGGAGAAATTGGAAGCTGTTCCTGATGAGTCTTCCTTTGCTGTGCAATTCCTCAGCCCTACCTGCTGAAAGGGAGTTAAGTGGCAGGTTTGGGCCACTTAATTTGAACCAGGTAACAGAGAAGTTGAGATGAAATAATGGGGCCCATGGTAATTTTATTTTCTTTTGAGAACAAATTCATAGAATCAGGGAATATCCTGTGCTGGAAGGGACTTACAAGATCAATGAGTCCAACTTCTGTCCCTGCACAGGACACTCCAACAATCCCATTCTGTGCCTGAGAGTGTTGTCCAAACACTCCTGGAGCTGTGGCAGCCTTGGGGCCATGACCATTCCCTGGGGAACCTGTTCAGTGCCAAGCAGCCTCTGGGGGAAGAACCTTTTCCTCATATCCACAATACAGCTCCAGTTTTTCCCTCAGGTGCTGTTCCTGGTCACAGGGAGCAGAGATCAGAACTGCCCCTCAGGTGCCCTTCACGTTATGCACATGAAGTGATGTGTGTTAATGACATTACAGGCATAATCTTTAGAAAAATCAACAACAAGAGCTCTTGGTTGCTCAGCAGCACTCAAATTCAACTCCAGAAGCAGTGCCAGGGAAGAGCCTACTTATGGGCAGATGAAAAATGTCACGAAAGCAGCAAAAACAAATTGCTTGTGTTGAATTGCTCCTCTGCTGTCCGGAGAACTATTTTGGTTTGATCACACCAAGTGCTGGGTGGCCTCTGCTCTTCCTTAGCTCATCTCCATAGGAGACTGCTGGCTGAAGGCAGAGCCTTTCCCTGCTTTCTCCCTAGCTGCACACTGGGGTGACACCACCACAATGACAGTGCAGGGAGGGTCTGACAGCCTGAGCAGTGGCCACAGTCAGTCTAACCCATCAAGGCAAAACTGGCATGTAACAGGCAGGATTTGTCGTGGATCCAGCAGCATTTGTAACTGGGATGGCAGATCAGTGAGTCAGATCCAGCTGGATAAAGCAGACAGTGGCACTGGACACGTACCTTCAGGTGCTCAGGAGGAAGATGATGCTCAGCCTTGCTCAGGCATCTGAAGGCCAGATTCCCACCAGGCTGTGGTGGGACAAGCTGGTGCCATTTCTGGCAGCACTCCAGAGCTCTGCTGGGATCTGCCTGCAAAGCTGTGGGTGCAACTTGGGCCCCAATACTCATACTGGTCCCACTGGGAGGGTGGATTTTTGCAGGTTTGCCCCTGTAGCAGCATCAAACTAGAAAGTGGTGAATAAGAATCAAATGCACATAAACTCTCCACAACAAGCCAAGAGATTGGCATGTATCCATCCCATCACTACTGTAGGTTTGGAGGGGAAAAGGGATTTTTCACATGAGTAGGAAAGTGTTACCCACACAGTCCTTCCAACCTGAGGGAAAACCTCCCACTCCCTCTTATCACAGGAGAATCTGCTGCCAAACAGAAGTTCAGAGGTGCTAAATCAGATCCAACCTCCAGATATCATCTTTGTTTCACCTTAAGAGAATCAAGTAGGAGCGGGTAGGAATGAAATTTTAAAAGGAAAACTGCCACTTTCAAACAGAAAAACTATTACAAAACTTCAGAACTCCAGCCTGATGCATCATAGACTCGGGCAGAGCCTCTGGCTTATCTTTTAGCAATGAAAGGAGGTTTTTCAATAACAGGTAGGGCACAGCTCTGAAACAAATTTCAAAGCCATTGGAGAGCCTGTATGGGAGGTGGGCAGCCCTCCATAACAGGACTTCCCTGGCACAGCTCAGTTTTTCACTTTAGACATCTCCAGTGTTTATAGGCTGCCTCTGCTACATTGGAAGGGATCCCACTAAATTCAGCACCCACATTCCAAAGAGGAAAGAGCTTTGGATTAAGGTAGTTCTCAACATCTGACAGAGCAGCCCCCCTGAAAACTAATTTTATAGCTTTAGACCTCAATTATTTTCTCAGTGCAGCATCCCCATGGATTGAAGAATGTTCATAGAAGGGATAGAAAAGGGGTCAAGCAGAACAGCAAACCAGCTCCTAATCCTTATTTATTATCCTGGCCCTCATTGCCAAACTGGGTTTTTCATTCAATATAAATATAAATTCCAAAGTTTATCTTCAAACATCACGTATCCTGTGGACTCCCCATCCACTGAAGTTTTCAAGTTCAGGCTGGACAGGGCTTGGAGCAGTCTGGGATAGTGGAAGATGTCCCTACCCATGGCAGGGAATGGAATGAGATGAGCATGATGGTCCCTCCCAACCCAAACCAGTCTGTGGTTCTGCAGGCTTCACCTCCCCACTCCAGTGGCTGAGGCACTGCAGTTTCCAAGCACAGCCTGGGCTGACAGAAAGTACCAGAAGCAGAACAGAGACCTTAATGACTAAATGTCTGTCCCTCTCCTTGAGTCCTGCTGGATCCTCAGAGCATCCCACAACACACAACCTGCACTTAGAGGACATTGCTGACTGTGAGGAGAACCCAGTGAGACATCTGGGATGGCTTGGACCAGTCTGGCTGCTACAGGGTTATGGCCATGTCAGGCTTCAAGGAGAAGAGTCTCCAGGAAGGGCATTTTCCAGCTTTCCAGCATCCTGCTCTTCCTCTTCATGTGCTGCCTGAGGTTGCTGGTGTTTGATTTGTGATTACTGGCACAAATACTGGAAGGGTATGAGATGTGTGAGGAGTTTTCAAAATATAAAAAGGAAACTGCCTTAATCTCATATTCAAATATTAATGGCCTTGCTTTAAAAGCATCCGATAACTTCCAATCGACGAAACCTAAATTTAGCCCAAGGAAGTCAAAACTTCTGATGCAGAGATGCTGAAATGTGCACATCCAGGAAGCCCTTCCTAACAAGGGAATGGCCACACAAAAAGAAAGCCAAGTATTTTTAAACAGTGAAACATAATTCTAACTGAGCACTTTACAGTAATCCACTATATTTCATTCTGCAATTCAAAAGCTTGGAAGTCCAGGATCCCTCAAGTTCAAGCTCCTTGGACTACCCTGACTTTACATTGAAACTACTGATCACCATTCCTTAATATGCAGCTCAGCGTGAGGGTTTCCACTTTTTGCCTAAAAAAAAGTCTTCAGTAGAATGAGACTGTATCTCCACTGCTGAACATCTCCCACCTATGGCCAAGGGCACACTTCTGTGCCCGATTTGAGAATGGAGAGATTTTTCTTCGCTGGTAGAAAATTAACCCAACATCTTAAAACCTTGGGGTCTATTGCAGGCATCTGAGGTAGGGAATGACTGACATGAGATGTGTCCCAAAGCTGTCTTCCCTGTAAAGAGATGTCAGTTTTGTATCACCTTGCACAGATGAGTCACTTATTGAATACTTATAGTGACTGAACACCAGCAATCTAAAATATTTCCTGTATTTCAAAGGAGGAGGCTGCAGTGCTCATCCAGAGCGTTGCAGTGGGACAGGTATGAACAAACTCTTCCATGCAATAAGCAGGACACAGAATACCTCAGGTGACAGCCACGTGTTGCTCCATACAAGTCCAAACTCACTTTGGGGTGCAGAAGGGCAATCCTTGAAAGTGCTCAAGGCCAGGTTGGACAGAGTCTGAACAAGCTGGTCTAGTGGAAGGTGTCCCTGCCCATATGGCTACAAGATGAGCTTTAAGGTCCCTTCCCATCCAAACCACTCTATGAGTTTATTATCATCCCCACTCAGCAGCTCCATTCCCCTCAAACCAGCCCCTGCTAAGGGGTGACCCGGCTCAGCTCTCAGCCACAGCAATATTTCCATCCAGGTGGCAAATATGAGTGGGAATTCTGAAGATTAAAGCTACTGTGGCCACTGTTAATTGGGTATGTTCACACTTGTTAATTAAACAAGGGTGGGGACCACTTGCACTAACCTTCCCTCACACAGCCTCAAGTTACTCCCGCTTCCTTGGGGAAGAGTGATGTGCACAACGACCTCCCTGTAAAATCTGTTGGCAGCTCCACCAAGGCAACTTGTTTACATCCATCCTGTAATGAGCTCCACCAAAATAACCCATAATTGCCATGTGAATGACACCATTGTGCAACTGGCATGGAAAGAATTTCTTCATAAAGCACACCGATACATACAAAGGGTTTGTGGGTAAAGCAAGAGCAACACAGAAAAAGGTGCTCAACGCAGGCAGTCCTGACAGAACTCCATAGGCAGCATGGATAGCAGACAGCTCAGCCACACTGGGGAATATATATGCAAATATTGACTATGCAAAGGATTGGTTATTTATAACACCTTCATTTCCCTCAGTCCCACCTCCTGACTAGTAAACAGACTGCTTTGCTCCGGCGAGTTGTGCAACACAGAGAGGTCCCAAAGTAAACACACAGACTCCATACTTCATTAGAGGTGAACTTGTTTACAGAGCAGGAATTAAAACAAAACCACTGAATCCGTCAATATTCTATATGTACTGCCATACCCCTCCCTGACTCAGAACAATCTGCTCCTACACTGTGACTCATCCGCTGCGTGGGCTGGGGACAGCAGAGATCTCGGTTTCCTGGGATTCTCCAGCGTATCAGACTCCTCTCCTGCTCCTCACCACGCCACTGGGGAGGCTCATGACGTCTGACATCCACTTGCCAGTGTCACCTGCCCATGCTGGGAACGACCACTGGCTACAGAGGCACGGCACAGGACTCAATGCACAGTGCCACATGTCTGAATGAATCACATGTGCCAAGGTGGGACTGCGAAGGGTGGGGGAAGCTGTGACTCATCTGCCAGCTGATATAAAAATAAACTACTACTGAATCAAAAATGCATGACTTCTGCACACGATGTGCACAGGCAGAAGCTGTCACTATGTGGAAACTTAAGCATCAGCTCCATGCAGCCAAAGAAACACGGAAGCACGCAGTGCTCCATTTCACCTTCCAAAGGTGATGCTTACAGGGAAGGCATTGCATATGGCTCAAGAGGGAGAGATATCAGAGGTGCTTTGAAATGGGGTAAAAATCCCAGAATGGTTTGGGTTGGAAGGGACCTTAAAGTCTATCTCATTTCACCCCCTGCCATGGGCAGGGACATGTTCCACTAGACCAGGTTGCTCCAAGCCCCATCCAGTCTGGCTTTGCACACTTCCAGGATGGGGCAACGTGTGCCAGGGCCTCCCCACCCTCACTGCCAATAATTCCTTCCCAATATCCAACCTACCCCTGCCCTCTGGAAATGGGAAACCACTCCCCCTTGTCCTGACACTCCAGGCCCTTGTACCAAATCCTCTCCAGCTCTCCTGGAGCCCCTTCAGGCACTGGAAGGGGCTTTAAGGTTTCCCCAGAGCCTTCTCTTCTCCAGGTGAATACCCCCAGCTCTCCCAGCCTGGCTCCAGAGCAGAGGGGCTCCAGACCCTGAAACATTTCTGTGCCCTCTTCTGTACTTGTTCCAGCAGCTTCTGAATAGAAGATTAGATTCTTCTAATCTGGGATCAGCCTCAAAACAAAAAGAGCATTCCTGTTATCCACAAGTAAACAGAGCCCACAGGATGGAGCCAAAGTAATCACTGAAATCTGGTGTGCCACCAGCAGGACCCAGCTACTGCAAGCCATGGGAAAAGCAGTTGCTTTTACTCCTCTCAAACCAAGCAGGGGGGCCCTGGGATGCTGCTGGGTGTGCAGAGGGCAGTTCAAGCAAAGCCAAAGCTTTTTCCTTTGGTAACTGCCCAGGAAGCTGAACCATTCCAGGAGCTGGGTCTGTTTGACCATGGACAAGTAACTTAGTTTATTCCACAAACTTCAAGTACAGGGGACAAATGACATGCTCAAGTGACTTATCCAATACCAGAAACATGCTGGAGACTTGAGCTGCTTCTGGCAGCACTTGGAGATGCAAAAGCATCTGGTCAAGCTGGAGTGGGAGCTCCTCTTGTCCCCAAGGTATGGAAGCAGCAGATTCAAGCAGCTATACAAAGCATCAGAGCAAGGAGAAGTTCAGGAGCAGAGAACCAGCCTTGAGGAGGAACACCTTATACAGGAGGGTCATAGAGCAAGAGCCTAATTTTGGGGAATAACTATCACACTTGCACTGTGCTACTCATATTCATGCCCAAGTGGGTGCTGCCATCAGGACTGACTGTGCCACACCAATAAAGCAAGATCCCAGGGATAGCTCAGGCCAGGATGACTCCAGTCAGGATGCTGGTGCAAGCTCATGTGGCTTTTAGGACAAAAAACCAATATCATTAAACAGCTCAGTACAACACTGGCATTAGAGGACTGATGAGAGCAAAGTAATTGCACAGAAATTATTAAAACTACTTGGTGAGCAAATGGATCACACCCCAGACTAGCTAAAACCTAAATGAATTCCATTTCCTAAAGGAAAGATGTGCTTTCCTGAGACACCCTATGGATTGACCATCAGGTCTCTGACTCCGTGCCTGCGCTTTGCTGTTTTGTTTTGCTGCTCACATGAAGGTAAAGCACTCAGATGCTATTTTGGGTTATTAGATATTTAATTCCACAGCAAGAAAGAAGCTAGCAGATGGTCACTGTGCAGCAGGGCCTTGCTCAGCTTCTGTGGGGAGAGAAGTTCAAGGAAGAATTATGAAAATCCGTTTCTATGCGCAAACATTCCTCCAGTTAGAGGAAGAGAATTACAGGGGAGCTGTTAGTTTCCCTAAAACAAGGAGGCACTAAAACATCAGAGACAGCATCAAATATCCAAAGCAGCACATCAGAGACATCTTAGTTGGTTACTTGTGACTCAGGACTTCATCTCTAAATCCACTGGATCCATCCACCAGTATTGAGCTGTTTTCTGGGAAGCACCAAGAAGAGCCACATTCCTACAGATCAGATCCCTTTGGCAAACTTCTCCCTGCTCCATCACTTAATCTAGCATGAAGCATCTTAAGATGTCTGAGACACATGAAATCCAGTCTGCTCCTTTGGTAATCCAAGCTGACTAGGGATTCTCATCCGAGGCATGTGGCAGGCAGAGGAGCTGGTGCTGCTGGGAGGGAACAGATGCAACTTCAGTGCCCTGTCAGAAAGCCTTGGAACGTGGAAGGTGATGGAGCACGTGGCACAGGGAGCCACAGAGTCACATTAGCCACTGCTAAAGGAAGAGGCAGTTATCACATCCTGTGTTCATGTGGAAACATCTCACATGGAAGCTGATCTCAGGATTTAGCTTCTGAATTACTGGGCTATTTGCTACTCTGTCCAACTGCACCAAGGGAAATGCAAAACTTGACTGAGTAGCTTAGAAAAAGGAAAAAAAAAAGACTATTTTCACTAGTTTTTTATTATGTGGATAAGAAGGTCAGTCCTTTCCAGCCTCTGACTACTACCAACAGTCACACATTTAAAAACGTTTATTCTGAACATCCAAGAAGGAAATCACCAATAAAACTCTTCTTATTAGGAAAAACACCTCCATTTTTCTCCCAGAGCTGCAGGTGATGACAATTTTGACATCTCAGAGCTCTCTGGGACAATCTGGCTGTATGTGCAGTTGATCACAACTGCTGAGGGCAGGAGGGGGCTTCCAGTGTCACAACCAGGCTCTCTCTGCTCTCCCTTGGCTGATGGTGGGAGCTGCAGCCAGTCACGGCATTTGGCAGGATTAATTTGCTAATTTATTGAGCAGAATGTCACATGAAACACTACTGCTGCTCTCTCTGAGTCATGCACACCATGTGTTTGGACACTTCCTAGTCTTCGTTTGGTAAGTGTGCGACAATTCCAAGTAACCAGACATCCCTACTGGAAGCTCAAGCCTGGCTGTTTGAGCAGTTTCAGAGCAAGGACCATTATGGGGAGTGTGCTAAGTTGCAGTACAGGATGTGGCCAGCAATGTGTGTTCTGTCACCATCTGCTGAACCCAGGTGGGCCAGTGACCCTGATCTCCCTGGCACACATTATCTGCTCATGGGCCAGCTTTAAACCAGCTGGGGCAATCATCTTTATCTTTGCCACAGTCCATCCTCCCTCCAGGAAGAGATCATCTGCTGCTGGCCCATTCAGTCCCACTGCATGGCTGATAAAATTCCATCATCCCACTGGGAGATGCTCCAGCCAGGGGGAGCAGCCAAGCCTTTCCTACCCAGATAAAAACTGACATTTTGGACACCAAGGTACCTTCTTTCCACTGGATTCCAGAGGAAAGCCAGACCTTTCCACATCATCCCTGGGCCTTCAGAGGAAAACTGCACCTTCTACAGGAGCACTGCTCCAGCTGAACCACATCTGCCACTGCAGGAGGATGCAGCCACCATTGAATGGCACTGCTGCCAACACCCTGACTGACTGATGGGGTGTCAGCTTGGATTCTGACTCTGTCAGCGTTTTGGGATTGTTCTTTGTAATACTGTATTTCTATTTTAATTTTCCTAGTAAAGAACTGTTATTCCTAATTCCCATATCTTTGCCTGAGAGCCCCTCAATTTCAAAATTATAATAATTTGGAGGGAGGAGGTTTACATTCTCCATTTCAAAGAGAAGCTTCTGCCTTTATTGGCAGACACCTGTCCTTCAAACCAAGACAGGGAGCCTGGCACTAGCAACATAATTGAGAACAAACCCCTCTATTTCCCCAATGTCAGCACTTATCTGTTTTTCCAGCCAGACACTCTTTCCCTAATCCCTGGTGCAGGCACCAAATCAAGCCTCCCTGCTCCTGGCAGCTTGACTCCACCAAAATTTGTTTTGTTTGGATTCCAGGATTCATGGGGAGACCAGAATTGTAGCTCACATCCTCCACTCCAGTCTTGGCTGATTTCCAAATTTTTAGCAAAACTGCAGCTCAAGAGCTTCTAGGCATCCAACAAAGGCATCCAACAGCTCATGAGAGCTGGGTGTGTGACACCCGTGGGATCACAGAGAGAGAGAAATGGAGTCAGGTTGTTCAGGAGGCTTCTCAACAGTCCCTTGACAAATACTCCAGAAAGACTAGGAGGGAATTGCTCCCTGTGAGAGTGGTAAGACCCTGACACAGGTTGCCCAGAGCAGCTGTGGCTGTCTTATCCCTGGAAGGATCCAAGGCCAGGTTGGATGGCGTTGGAGCACTCTGGGCTAGTGGGAAGTGTCCCTGCCCATGGCAGGGGGTGAAATGAGATGGGCTTTAAGGTCCCTTCCAAGCCAAACCATTCCATGATTCCATGAATGCTCTGAGTGGGTAAGTATTACAGGACAGAAAGCTTAAATTCTTCAGGAATAGGGGAAAACCTAAAAATACTTATTAAAGTAAAATAAATCATAAAGCCACTCCTTCAAATTTTGATCACTTTTTAAATTCCTTAATAACATATTTAAAGAGTGGAAGGAAGTCAAGTGGTGCAGAAAAAGCAGACTGGGATTCATTCATGTGTCACAAGACATGTGAGCTGGGGTATCCCAGAAATCACAAGCATCAATAAAACTCAAGCAGGAAGTTCAACTTAGTATTTTGGTAATATATTATTGCCAAAGTATTTCTGGATGTCCATCAGACATCCTCTGCAACTGGAAGCTGGGTCCATTCAGGAAAAAGAGGAAAATTAAAATCAGAAGTATAAAAAAACTACAGTAATATAAGAAACTTGTCAAAACCTGAAGTCAATACATGATCAGGATACAGAAGGAGCAGAGAGGTTGTTCCTTCACAGAGACTTCCTTGGGCAGAGGAACACCCTGCAGGAGGCTGTGGAAATCCTTGGCATGGGAAACAGCACATGCCAAAAGGCTCTTCAGGCTTCAAAAATAACCATAAATTCAGGGAAGAAAAAATCCAAACACTTAGACACAACTCAAGTTCTGTATCAAGAAAATCAGAGACTGCAAAAAAAAAAGTACAAAAAATTCTACCTTTGGGTAATCTTGCTCTGTTCTTTTCCTATTTGCTGTAGACCATGATTGCACAGAGGAGCCATGGGGCTTGTGGACACATTTAACAAGTGAAAATGAAAACAATTTCTTAGGTTTAAACACTTTAGATCACCTACTTAAGAGGTGTTGTTCTTTCAAATAACTTCCCATCCATTTACAATTCCTACGTTTTACAAACACACTTACAGGGGTATTTCCATATCAGTGAATCCTCACAAACTCAAGGTTTTAGGTCCACACAATTACCCAGTATCTCCATTATGATCCCATTCTCACCAAATCACTTCCAAAACCTGTGTGAGGCTAAATGAATTGGCCCAGGTCCCTAAGTTCAACTCAGAGTTACACAACAAATACTATGGTGGTGTTTTAATAAAGAAATCCCTTTATTAAAATTTTCAATAAAACTTTTGAAAACCTTAAGGTAGGTTTACTCACCTGCACTTCCAAGTTGTTTATAAAATCTGTATTCTAAATGAAGCTGTGGTGCCCGGGATTTAATTGGTTCCTAGAACAGAAATAAATAAATTGGTTAAAATCAGTTTGATTAAAAGAAGTTCTGTCTTATACTTGAAGATTTGTGCATAATTAAAACACCCCAGATTGAAATTCTAACAGCAGACCTCACCATTACATGTCATTTAAATAAGAAAAGAACAAAAAGCAATAAGATTTGCCCTCTGGTAGAGAAATAACCTCCTCATTTAAATACAAAGCTCATTCATTGCAGTGAAATTCAAGAATCATTCCACAAGGCTCCTGGTCCTTGAAGAACAACCCTGGCCATTGGCAGAGGGCAGTCAAGTCTGCAAAAGCTCAAGCCCCAGTTCACTCTGTGGGCACTGTGATTGCCCCCAGTGCTTTTGCTGGTCTCCAGCCTGTATATTTTTGAAAAATGTTGAGTCATACAAGTGTGTTTTAGATCAGACTACAGTTGCTCACAACAAGCACCACAGTGCAGACAGACAGTTGGGAAAAAGAAGGAAGTCTCCCCCTTCTTGTGGCAGGTGCCAGTCAAACATCTTGAAACACTCAATAATACTCTATTTTTATTCACAAAATACAAAAATGTAAAATGGATAAGTCTGCAATGTACCCAAACCATCCCATTTATTAACTGTTACTCATCCACACTTCACATAAAAGACTTAATGCCTGCAATCCATCAAGGCATTAACATGCAAGATTACAGAGGTTCTAAAAATACAAAGTTTATATGGAGAGGATTAAGAGACTGGAGTAATTAAATTTGCAATAAAACTATGCACTTGGGATAGGCATGGATGTGGGTTCACCAACTGCCCACTGGAGTTCAATTTTTGTGGACCTCCAGTCTGCATTGTAAGACTGATGTCCACACTGGGTGTGAACTCCACAGTCAAGGCTTCTTTCTAAGTGTGGAGAAGGAATTCTGCCCAGGAATTCAGGCAATTTGACTTGCAGCCAAGCTGTTCCTCATCAGCTCAAGTCACCCCATCCATTTCCCAGCAAGGGGAGTGAATGCTCCTGGTTACTTCTCAATTTATCACAGAATCATTAAAGCAGGAAAAGGCCTCCAAGGTCACCAAATTCCTAATGTTTTAAAGGTCCAGAAGACAAATATGACCAAATACTCAGCAAATAATGTGAAAAAGTATTCTGGTGGAAAAACTGAACCTGCACCAAAGGCAAATACAAAGCAACACACAAACAAGTTTGTTATGTAAGTCACATTTAAATTAAGATAATTGTTGCTGGTGGCTTGAGGGAGAGTCTGCAGAGCACAGGGATTCAGGGAGTAGTTTATTTATCCAAACATGTAAAGGAGAAGGATTGATGTAGCAGGACATGATGCTGCATATGACAAAATCAAGGGAGACAGCCCTGATCCACTTCTGCATCAGGAGCTGAGGGAGCTCTGGACACTTGCCAGAATCATGGCAGCTTCCAAGAAGATCATACCAGCACAGATGGTTGTCCTGCAGGCCAAGGACTTAGGGATGACAGCAGAGTTTGTGTTTCTAGTAAAAATAACTGAATTGCTACTGCCTAATGGAGAAAATGCACAGCTCCAACCAGCAGCGTCATCAGTGCTGCGAGGGGATGGGGATGGCCTGGCACTCGTGCCCTGACTGCAGCTGCATGGCACCAGGCTGGCTGCTCCCACAGAAGAAATTCCTACTGTAGGCAATGCAGCTTTGAGAACCCTCAGAAGAATAAACCAGATGCTCCTGACCAAATAAGTCAGCTGAAGAGCAGGACCAGGAGCTACATGGTGACACCACACAAATCAACACAAGGACCAATTTCCACTGCCAGCAGTTTTCCAAGGTGTAGCCTCAGTCGCAAAAAGAAACCATGAGGCGTTAGCATGGAATTTCACAGCACTCTCCAATGGGCTCTTGGTACCCATTACCCACTTCTCTTGTACACTGTGATAGGAGACAGGAAAAGCTGAGACAGTGGTGGAAAATGACCTCACAGCTTGATAGACTTGGAGCAGTGTTGGAGCAACAGTTTCGACTCAGTTCAACAATGAAGATAAAAGAAAATGTTGCCTGTAAGTACATCTTACAGCTACTTCACCACTAATCCACAAATTATTTGAAGGATAAAGAAAATAGCAGTTAAGTCTGCATGTAAGAGAAGTGTATTTGCTGCTGAGGAGGCTGAGTCATTCTTACCCCTGTAGAATTATGTCTAAGATGAGGAGACCAAGAAACCCCCATTTCTCCTACTGTTCTCTCCTTAAACTTCTCCAAAACAGAGCATGTATATGGACACCTGGATGGCCATTGGATGGCAATTCCAGCCCCTCACACAAGAAGGACCTGAGATTTTTAAGCCTGGATCACAACAGGGCAAATGAAACTGCAGAGTGTTGCAAAGTAACTGCTTTAACACTCAGTAATTTGGGGAAAAAAATAGTAAGAAAAATGAAGAAAGAATGTGACCAGAAAAACAGGTCAGACTGAGGCAGCCATGAGGCAATGCCACTGAGTCCTGCCATATAGAAAAGCTTCAGGTTACTGAGAGGTGCCACTGCAGCCACTTTTTTGAGAGAAAAAAAGCACCCTTTAGACTAGTATGGATGTGTTTTACCTTATGGCTTCCAATGCAACAACTTTGTGGGATTATGTTTGGAAGTAAATTAGAAGCATTACTGTCTCAATAAAACACCTTGTCTCTGTACACAGTATATTTTATATTGCCTAAAAGCAACAATTCTTCTTTCTGCTGTGGATCCATATCAAAGGCATCTCCTATGGAGCCAGGCTGGGAGAGCTGGGGGTGCTCACCTGGAGAAGACAAGGATCTAGACCTTAGAATCCCTTCCAGTGGGATTGCCTAAAGAGTCTCCAGGAGAGCTGGAGAGGAGCTTTGAACAAGGTCCTGGTGTGCCACAACAAGGGAGAATGGTCTTCCACTGCCAGAGGGCAGGGTTAGAGACCTTGACACAAGTTGCCCACAGCAGCTGTGGCTGCCCCATCCCTGGAAGAGTCCAGAACCAGGTTGGATAGGGCTGGGAGCAACCTGGGATAGTTGGAGGTGTCCTTGGTGTTCCACCATGGCAGGGGGTGGAATGAGGTGAACTTTATGATCTCTTTCAGGATATCCAAACCCATCTGGGATATTGTGTTCCTGAATTCCTCTGCATGCATTTATTTATTTACTTTAGGGAACATCTTCTGACATTTGCCAACAGGTGTGAAAACAAGTCCCTCCTGCAAAGCTGTAATTATTTTTCATCTAAAAGACATCATAAGAGGAATGCCAGAGATATGGAATCTGAGGCACTCAAACATGATCACAATTAATGCACCAAGTCCATCCTGATTTTCTGTCACCAGAGTTATTCCTGTCATTTTGCCAGATAGCATCAAGTGGGCAAACTGGGGAGTTTGCTGCAGTATCAAATTAGCACCACAACTTTAACTTCAGATTTTAGGGTTTGGATTGTGTTTTAAGAATGTTCTAATGAGAACTCAGCACATCAGGTGAAGACATTGAATCTGAAACCCCAAGGGACTAATGAAGGTCTGAGTTTACAGGAAAAATTAAGGCCTAAACACAAACTACTAGGCTGTGAGTTTATAAATGTGGAAGAGCTACAAGTTAGGGAGTTCCCCATCCCCCAGATCCCACAGATGATGAGACTCTATCTTCTCTGCAACCCAAGGCAGCCAGTGGAAAGACTGACCTTCACCAAACTGGATCTTGTTTTGCCTGTTGCTTCTGCAGTCTCTCAGTATCACACCAGATCGAACTGTGCTCTGCTCCCCCAGGGAATTTTAACCAAAGGAACACCCTCTTTCCTGCCTCTTGACTCCAAATACACAGACCATAGGCTGCACAGTGCCATGCTCCTAGCCAAACATTCTGACAGCTGCAGAATTCATGGAGTCCTGAAGGGAAAGGTTTGAGCCATGGAGCAGCAGGAGGTGGCAAACCCACTATCAGTGCCTTTCACTGGCACCTGGGCACAGGAACAAGGCTCCCACTGCTCTAAGACACCTACAGATCCTTTAGGTACCAAAAACCTTCAGCAGGTGGAAGGATGGGTTTTTTTTCCCTGCTTTTAGTGCTTTTAAGAACTTATCTTAGTTTTAACAAGGTAATCACCAGCTGAGGTTGAGAGAACCCAAACTGAAAAACTTGCTTTTGGTCTGAATTTTTAACATGAAGTACAAGTCATTTAAAGACACCTGAAGCTACTACTTACCAGTTTGATCGCTACATATTCATTGGTGTAGAGATTTTTACCTGCAAAAGGAGAAGAAAAAAAAATTTTAGTTTCCCATTCAACACTTGCAGCTCGAGACACAATGAGAAATAGTGACACTGATGCCAAAGGGCTGTTTTCTCAATTCCCCCTGAAGTTCCTGCCCTTTACAAAGCATAAGCCTGAAAACAATCAAAATAATGAACAGTTTGCAGCAGTTTAGCAGGGCAGGTAAATAACACCTTCCACTCAGCACAAGGTAATTGTATTTTATGGCAGCACTTTTGCTCCATGCACATGTTAAGGGAGGTATCCCAGACACACTAGGCTTCATTATCCACAATGCCAAAAAAGTCTGGGGAACAAAAAATGGTGAGTCAGAATGTGATTGCTTTTCGAAATGTCTTGGATCTGCAGGACACTGAACAATTTCATCCTGGGATGCACTGGGAGTTTCACTAGGTTGATCACTCTCTGGGAATCAGGAAGAGCAGAAGTGTGAGATGAGCACAACTAGCTGAGCTCAAATCCAGCATCCTGAAAGGAAGCCTCTCTGTGGATTTATTCAGGGAAATGTTGCCTTTGTCATCAGTGTCACAGAACAAGTCATGCTTTTACTGAGCAACTCAAAAATCTAGGAGCAATCCAGGATGGAAGTTATCAGGGCTTATTTGTAGCATCAGCTTTGCTCAGCTCTCTTACTCATTTATTTTCCAATTCTTGTAATGGATATTGATGCTTGGACACCCAGCTCTTGAGAAAGCCCAGGACCATGAGTGACATCATTCAGAGCAAGCAGGAACTGGAGCAGCTCTTCCATATCCACGTGGCAGCATTAAAAAAACATGCCATGTCCCCTTCAGCACAGGATACAACAGCACAGGGAAACTCAATAAAATTGAAGACATTATGAACACGGGAGAAGACCACAGTCATCTTTAAATCCAGAAATATCAGGGGAAATTTACTTTATAACAGCTTCATGTTTTCTGCATTTAATTTTTGATGCTTTCCCCGCTGTATCGCCCAGGGTAGTTCTAGCCTCTAAGTCTGTGACTGGGTGTTCCCAAACCCAGTCTGCACTAAGCTGATTGTTTTAACATCCCTCAGGAACAGAAGACATCATAGCTCCAATCTGTTTAGGTACCCGGTGATGCTCTTTAACACAGGACAAAGATTTAAATGTGAGGTTAAATATCCTCAGAGGAGGTGTTTTCCACCAGCAGAGGTGAAAGCTGAGTCCCAGCATTAACCCCTCACACACAAAAAGGGGAGTTTCCATGTATTTCTTTCAATCTTTTAAAAAACAGACAGAATATTATGCCCAGACTGGAAACTAAGGGTAGAAAGGAGATTTTGCAGTTTCATCAGGAACCTGCCAACACCAGAAAGCATTGAAAGCGCTCACAGGGCAAATCCCCAAAAAAGCAGGTGGCAGATAAACCCCTCCACTCTCTGAGACAGACCAGGGCTCCAGCCAACAGCTGGGGGGGGGGTGAGGGAAGAAGACATGAGGACATTAAGGGAAGGAAATCTAAATACATTTGGATTATCTGCTCTGCATTAGCTACCAGCAAACAAGCCCCATCAGCAGCTCCAGCTTTATCTTGCTCCCTGAAACTGCCTCTTACCCTCCTCAGATCAAAACCCCAGACTGGTTTGGGTTGGAAGGGCCCTTAAAGCCCATCTCATTCCACCCCCTGCCATGGGCAGGGACATCTCCCTCCAGCCCAGGTTGCTCCAAGCCCCATCCAACCTGGCCTTGAGCACTTCCAGGGATCCAGGGGCAGCCACAGCTGCTCTGAACAATCTGTGCCAGGGTCTCACCCTCACAGGAAACAATTTCTTCCCAATATTCCATTCTGGCAGTAGGAAACCATTCCCCCTTGTCCTGGCACACCAGGCCCCTGTCCCCAGTCCCTCTCCAGCTCTCCTGCAGGCCCTTTAGGAAGAGACTCTGAGGTTTCCCTGGAGCCTTCTCTTCTCCAGGTGAGCACCCCCAGCTCTCCCAGCCTGGCTCCAGGGCAGAGGGGCTCCAGCTCTCAGAGCATCTCCATGGCCTCCTCTGGGCTTGTTCCAGCAGTTCCACATCCTGCTGGTGCTGGGGCTGGAGGCAGCTCTGCAGGTGAGGTCTCACCTGGGTGGGACAGAGGGACAGAATCCTCCACTCCCCTGCTTCCCACACCAAGGGATCAGCTCAGGACATGGTGGAGACACTCAGTTTGAGGACACCGAGGCACGGAAGCTCCAGCCCAAATCCCTGAGGAAGCTGGATGCTTTGAAGAACAAAATAAAACCTCAAGGAGGGAAGCATGAGAACTCCACTCTATGGATCCCATGACCTCCATCACAGCCTTGGAGATGCACCACCACAAAGGGAATGGTGCCCTGCAGTCCTTCCATCACCACTAATGCAGGATAACAGCATTGGGAAAACTGCTCTTCCAAACTTGTTCCAAGGCAAGGAAGGACATGGCCAACACCCTCCATGTATGTGGATCCATAATCCAGTCTATTATGGTCTGTTTCATGAGGCTGAGGTATAGAGAGATGATAGTTTGGAAATGAAATTCCTTAGTTAAATAACTGGAAGTAGTGGCACACCAGCCTGGGATGTCAGGCCAGCAGCCAAAGGTAAATGAACTAATTCATTCTCCAGTTCATCCCCTTTGGAGCACATTCTATGGGGAGATTCTGAACATAAATGGGTCCAGCCTCTGAACTTCAAATCCTTCCCAAAGCTGCAGTCCAAGATGCCTGCTTTGCCAGCTGCTCTAGGAAAGTAAATCCCCAAAAGCTCTCTGCTGTCTTGCTCCAGACTCAGATCCCTCCCTTGGTTTTGCTGTCACACTGTCCAAGCTGCCATGGTTTACTCTCTCCTCCTCCCAGGCAGAACAGGTTGCATTGGAAGATCAAAGGCTTAGAGGAGACAGTGACCTGCCCACTGAAACAAGCCCTGAGCAGTAGCTGCACCTTCACTTAGCATGACCAAAGATCCATAGCACAGTGAGGGGATGTAACTGTGCTGGCAAAAGCCCTTCAAGCTGAGGCAATGCCTTTTGATGGAGCAGTAAGTCCATGCCTCAGTTCTGGGCAGTTCCACTGACAGCTGTCATTCCAAAGGAGAAGTGATGCATTACATCACCAGCATTCACATGGGAAACTTCCCCAAGAGGATTTCTCAAGGCCTTGGCAGTGAGATGTGGTGAATGTATGGAGGGATTGGAGACAGCAAAAAAGCCCCAAATTATCCATCTCCAAAGTGATGCATCTGCACAGAGATCATTGGGCATGTGGGACATGCCTGATTTGCTGTCTCTCCAAGAGCAGGTCTGAAACTAACAGCTCCTGGTGTAGCTGCTTCCCAGGATCTACTCCTGCCCTGCCCTCCACATCTAACATTATTCCAGTCAAATCATGACTTGTTATTTTGGAATTACAGCCTCAGTATCAGATGCTATTATCATGTTTAAGTATTTATTTTACTGGTTTACTTGTTTTGAAGCAGAGTTCCTAGCTTCAAACTGCAGCTTGAGAGGCAGCTGGGTGATTCTCACTTTTGGGAGCACCTTCCCAGTTCCAATGGAACTGCTCTGACCTGAAAACCTACAAAGAAACAGCTTTTCTGCTAGTTTAGGGCCTGCTGCTTTTCTAACATTTTTTCCTATTTCAGGCAGGGTGAAAAACTGTTTTAATTGCCATTTTTAAATGATACCTGGACACACAGTTTTGAAAATGCCAGTTAATGGTTCAATTAGAGCAAGAAGATCCAGGGTCCAGCCTACAGCTCAGGGGCCACCAGCATCAGCAGGATGTGCAGCTGCTGGAACAAGCCCAGAGGAGGCCATGGAGATGCTCTGGGGGCTGGAGCCCCTCTGCCCTGGAGCCAGGCTGGGAGAGCTGGGGGTGCTCACCTGGACAAGAGAAGGCTCTGGGGAGATTTCAGAGCCCCTGCCAGTGCCTAAAGGGGCTGCAGGAGAGCTGGAGAGGGACTGGGGACAAGAGCCTGGCATGCCAGGACAAGGGGGAATGGTTTTCCAGTGTCAGAGGGCAGGGTTAGATGGGATATTGGGAAGAAATTGTTACCTGTGAGGGAGGTGAGACCCTGGCACAGGGTGCCCAGAGCAGCTGTGGCTGCCCCTGGATCCCTGGAAGTGTCCAAGGCCAGGCTGGATGGGGCTTGGAGCAACCTTGGATACTGGAAAGCATCCCTGCCCATGGCAAAGGGGTGGACAAAGAGGAGTTGGAAGCCAAACCCCTCTGTTGTTCTCTGCTTAAAAGAAATGTCTGCTGTAACAAGAACTTAACATGGTATCTTAGAAATCCCTCCAATCTACCAAAACTGCAGAAATAATTTTACTTATTATTATTATTACTTAGTACTTATTATTTACTTTACTAAAACAAGGGTGCCAAACACTGGGAAAAAAAGAGAACTTTTGAAGAGCCTTATTAATCCCTACCATGGCTCATGGTTAAGAACTGGAAGAATAGTAAGAATACCTCCTGGATAAACTCTTGAGCCAGTTTAAGAGGGCAACCCCACCATTCCCACTAAACCACATAGTGCAGTGGTACATCTCCTTTTCTGAACACTTCCAGGGATGGTGACTTTGATGCTTCCCTGAGGAGTCTATTCCAATGCCCAGCCACCCTTTCAGTGAGGAAATTTTTTCCTAATATCCAGCCTGACCCTCCCCTGGTACAACTTGTGGCCATTTCCCCTGTCCTATCAAATGGTAAGTTTTGTGCTCATCTCCCCATCTCCTTGAGGGCTGGAATCCAACTGTACTGCTCCCACATGCTCCAAAAAAGTCATATCCTTAGGTGATCTCTATTTTCAGGAAGAAAGATCAACCCTGAGCAGTGAGCTGGATATATACAGCAAACAGCTTCATTAGGTAAGTGCCATCTCCGCCCTGAAGAATCAAACAAGAGCAGCTTAAACTGAAAACACAACACCTCAAAAAAGATAAATTTTTCAGGGAATTGGAAAAGCCTATTTTCCCTTGTCAGTGCATGAATTTGTTCTGCTTGTGATACTGGTGGTGAACTGCTCTGAAACCACATAAAAATAGGCAAAAAGCAGAGAGCACATCATTCATCTTTGCAGGACGAAAGTGTTATCAGAGACTTGTGTGCTCCGATTTCAGCTGCTACTTCTCCTTCCCCCCAGTGATAATTACCATGGGCTGTGCAAGAGAAATAGCTGCTATTTGAGCAAACAGGAGCTCTTAAAGTGATAGTGACTGGCAAAAAGCAAGAGAAATTTAAAAAAAAAAAAAAAAAAAAAAAAGTAATACAGCTTCTGTAAGAACCTTACAACAAATTTTTGTTATCAGTATGTGTGGCTCATTGCCTAAATTTTTTAGTAAATTAGCATTAACAATACAAATATTATAAAAAAACCCCAAAACACTCAATTAGCAGGTGCTGCAATTTAAAACTGAATTTCTCTGTAAATCGATTTTTTCAGAAGAGAAATCTCTTCTGTAAAGTCCATGCCATGAAACTGTACATGAGTCAAAAACCCAATACCACAAAAATTTTGAGAAATGTGGAAAAGAATCATGGAGACAGGAGCTGCCTCCCTCTTCTGCCCCTCTGCCCCACTCAGGTGAGACCCCACCTGCAGAGCTGTCTCTAGTCCAGGGTCCAACAGCAGAAGGATTTGGAGCTGCTGGAACAAGCCCAGAGGAGGCCATGGAGATGCTCTGAGAGCTGGAGCCCCTCTGCCCTGGAGCCAGGCTGGGAGAGCTGGGGGTGCTCACCTGGACAGGAGAAGGCTCTGGGGAGATTTCAGAGCCCCTGCCAGTGCCTAAAGGGCCTGCAGGAGAGCTGGAGAGGGACTGGGGACAAGGACCTGGCATGGCAGGACAAGGGAGAATGGTCTTCTAGTGCCAGAGGGCAGGGTTAGATTGGGTATTGCAAAGAAATTGTTTCCTGTGAGGGTGATGACACCCTGGCACAGGTTGCCCAGAGAAGCTGTGCTGTCCCTGGATCCCTGGAAGTGTCCAAGGATGGGGATGGAGAACCTGGGATAGTGGACAGGGTCTCTGCCCGTGGCAGGGGTGGGATGGCATGAGCTTTAAGGTGCACCTTTCAACCCAAACCAGTCTGTGATTCTGTGATTTGGGCACCAGCTGAATAAACTCAAGAGCCTTATACTCAGAGGGATCCACTTCAGCTGCTAAACCTCAGAGCAGAGCTTGGATTACAAAGCAATTCAACATTTCCCTGGGGATCCTGAGATCGTGACATTTGCTGTTGGGGGGCCCTTGAGAATCCAACAGAGCAATTCATGTTATGTCACTGTAAGGATTCAAATTTATCTTTTGCTGCCAAAATTATCTTTTTTGAAATTATACTCGTGCAGGAAGCTGGGAGTTTCCACCCTTGCCCTTGGTTTCTCTCCACCTTGGGAGTGTTATCTCTGCTCGGGTGAATCAATAAAACTCCTCTGATGCAATGCTGAAACCAAAATACCCATTTACTGAGACACACCAGAAGTGAGCAGGTTGATCTTCACACCATGGAACAGCAGCATATGTATTGATGCAATAACCCAACCTCAGAGTGGGAAATCACACAGATTCATTTAAGATGACAGATTCTGAGCAGGAATGTACAGAGACACTATCAGCAGGGCTATGACTGATGAGTTACGTGAAGCAAGACCAGCTGCTTCCCCCACCTCATTTAAACCACCACCACTGTTTTTTTAGGATGACTTAAGAGCCCAGTGCACTGCTCTGCATTGGTCTCTCAAGTAGTCCTAAACAAACAATGCATCAGTGTAACCATCTGTTTTGGGAAACCAGCTGCAAGACGTGGTTAGGAAACCAACAGACCACGAACAAATGTCAGGCTGCTGGGCGGGCTGAGGGAGCCAGATGGCCACTCGGCCCATCCTGCAAGTCCAACACACAGACAGAGCAGGGAGAGAATGATGGGGCTGAAATTAGGGCAGTGGGGTTAGAGAAGGACATGGAATTGAGTCTGAGTGCTGGGAAAGAGTCTCACCCATCCCTTTAAATGGGAGTTCTAGCTTTATTTATAAAAAATTGAGAGTGAGATTTTGCAATTCACAGTTTTTTTTTCACCCTAGGCAAGACATACAGCACTGTGGACAGTCATCGTTTGTTGTGATTGTTCAAAATTTGCATCTTTGGCCTCTCCAGTATATTCTCTTTGACTTTATGCAAATCAAAATCATGCTAAGAGTTACATCTTCTGAGTCAGAAGCTTGGGATAAGGCAGCTCAGTACTTGGGAAACAAGAGAGCGCACATGTTTCTCAAGCCAGGGTTTTTATGCATTTATATTCCAGTGGTGAAATGGCTAATTTGCATAATGCAGGCCACTAAAATGCTTGCTTCTTACCTAGTCTGAGCTCTCCAAAGTTCCCACAGCCAATCTTCTTGCCCACTCTGAAGTTGGGTCCCACCATGAGAACGCCGGAAGATGCTGACGAGCTCGGCCGAGAACTGTGCCCACTCCTGCCCGGCATTCCTTTCGCTGTCCGCTGCCTTTCATCCTTATCCCTAGTGGGATGGTCCATGATCTTAGTGAGATACCACTGCCAGCAAGCTGGCAGCAAGCAGGTGGAGTACACACTCTTCTCCTTAGAACAGAAATTTATATCCAAAAGTATCTGCGTTGGAGTTCAAGAGAGTCATGGAAACTCATGGAGTTCTTTTGGCACTGGATCCAGTTTCCTAATGCATCTTGGTAATGTACCAAAGGGTTGACTGTGTTCTTGAGAATTCAATAAAGGCAGGTTGCTTTTGGTTTCTTACCTGGGGAAAAGAAGAGATACATTTAATAAGTATCATTAAGATACCAGGTGAGAAAGGTACAACAAAGCCAATGTCCAGAACTTTCCTGGCCTCGACGAATTTATCAGCTGTATGAAAACTTTATCATTTTCTTTACAACTTTCTGATAAAAAGCCCTGATGTCATGAAGGAATGTAAGTGCTGCCCAACAATCCACTGTTGCTACTTGTCCCATTCTTGGAAGTGTCTCAGGCCAGGTTGGATGGGGCTTGGAGCACCCTAGTGTAAAGTGTCCCTGTTTGGGTGGATCCACCTGAGCTTTAAGATCCCTTCCAACCCAAACCAGTAATTCCATGATTCCACTGGAGTGATCAAGACTGGCATCACATGCAGTAATCAAAGCCATTCCAACTATCCCAGCATGTCAGATGGACACTGTGAGGAAACTGCACCCCACCTTTAAAGCCCCTTGGAAGCATAGATTTGGTTTTTCATCACTTAATACATGTATCAAGTACTACAGAAAAGCCAGACAAAAAATACAAGGGAGCAATGAAAGGTGCCAAGAGAAGAAAATTTTGTAGCACATAAATAAAATTCTCCTTGCATTTGCCTCTTTTCAAGTTGATGTAGATTATCTTGAATAACCTAAATTGGAAGGGACCCACAAGGATCACTGAAGTCCAGCTTCAAATCAACCTTGGATATATTTGCTAATTCAAACTGCTGTCCTACAAAGATGACCAAAATGAAGAGCCAAAGCACGATTAGTTCTTTTTTAAAAGCTGATAACTCAGTCAAAAGGGGACAAACCACAGATGCATCTCAACCCTTGCAGGCCAAATGGTTCTTCTGTGCTCAGGAACAAGACCAAAGGAGACTGGCAAGAGCTGCAAGGACCCAGGAGGTCCTGTCCTACAAGGACAGTCCAGAGGTACCAGCATGGTGGTCAAGCTTCTCCTCACTTCCCAAGAAATCAGCATGATAAGGGAGAGGTTGCAGGATGTATTGTCTGCACAGGTGCTGCATCAGGAGATGGTACCAGGCACTCTTGGGGTGCAGTTCCCGAGCAAGAATTAGAACAAACACACCTGGAACTAGCCCCCATATCCCAGGATATAAAGGTGCTGGACTGCAGCCCTACAGGAACACTGCTGCATTCAGATTTTCCAGATGTGAATAGAACAGTTCCTGTATAATTTTATGAACAAGGTTTGTGTCCTACTTCCAATGCCTCCAAAGCAATCTCCAAAGAAGTGCTCAGTGAGACCACCCAACCAAGAGTCCTGCTGAAGGACACCCAGAAACACAACCATGCAAATGAAGGCTCAGAAATTACTTTACTCAGGCAACTGGCTCAGTTCTCCTGCAGCAATATCTCTGTAGAGGACTTAGCAAGAGTTCCTTCTGCTCATTTTGCCATGAAACCATTAAGGTTGGAAAAGACCTGCAAGATGATCAAGACCAACAATTAACCTGGCACTGGCCCATTCAGTGATGATCCTCTGGTCCACCAGAGGATGAAGCTAAGCTACTTACTTCCAGTTATCCAAAAATAAAAGACAAGTATTATTACCCATCCACACAGAAGAGAAGCATGGACCCTTCTGAAATCTGACTATGCTTTCCCTGGCCTCCAGCTGTGGAATACTTCTATTTCTGAAGACTTTTCATTTGACCTAAGGCACCTGGATAGAAGGCAGAAGTCGCTCATGCTGAATCCACAAAATGCAGGGAACTACCAGTTGGAAATTCCAGTTTTTGAGTATTTATAGAATCACAGAATCCCAGAATGGTTTGGGTTGGAAGGGACCTTAAAGCTCATCTTATTTATTTTCACTCTCTGCTATGGGCAGGGACACCTTCCACCAGCCCAGGGTGCTCCAAGCCCCATCAAGCCTGGTCTTGGACACTTCCAGGGATGGGGCAGCCACAGCTGCTCTGGGCAACCTGTGCCAGGGCCTCCCCACCCTCACAGGGAAGAATTTCTCCCTAATATCCAATCTAAACACATCCTTTCAGCTTAAAGCCCCCTTGTCCCATCACTTCTTGCTCTTGCAACAAGCCCCTCCTCAGTCTTCCTGTTTATCTGTCCCCTTTAGGTACTGGAATTTTCCTTGTCACTTGGGACAGCTGTGGATCCCTGCAGAAAATGTCACACAGCATGTTTGCAGCATATCCAGGAGGTCTAACAATCACCAGGTCACCTGAGAACCTTCAGGTCTCAGTCACACCACTAGTTTGGTCATGAACCAAAGTGACAAGCTCCCAACATGCTCCCAAGCAATGTGTGAAACACCATTTGTGATTCAGCACCTCTGGCCTAGACAAGAGAGCTGGAAATGATAATGTTCAAGAAATTATTTAGCATTACCAAGCTCTACTCATGCCTCAAATTAATTCCAGATTTAATACTCAGAACTGAATATGGATCAGCAGGAAGCACCTGTTACTGGTGAACTGGCTGAACTGGTTTTTCATCACAGACATCGCCACATACTCTCAGCTGCCATGCTTGGCACAGACACAGTAGAGTTGTGTTTGCCCTGTGAAACCAGTAAGCAGGAGCAGTGATGAGACTCTATCAGATATCAGAAAATGACTGGACCCCACCCCAGGCTGTCCTGGGAGGAGAGACTGGCTTCAAAACAAACAACATGAAGAAGAACCATCAGTGAAACTATGGAGTTTTACTGCTGAACTCAAACCAAACGTAAGAATGACTTCTAGTAGTGTAGATTTACTCACACAGGTCTTTCTGATAAAATTTTGGAAAAATCAAACTGAAGCATGTAAAGTTTTGGTCAATCTCTCTGTTTGGTCAGTCTCTGCTATGGCAAGAGAAGTACACACAGAACATTCCAGCCAGATGTTTTATTTCCAGTCAGAGCGATCATCTTCCATGTAACACAACATATGGGTCTGGCACTTGGGGACATGGCTTAGTGATGGGCTTGGCAGTGCTGGGAAATGGCTGGACCCAGTGATCTCACAGGGCTTTTCTCACCGAAATGATTCCATGATGCTGGGAGTGTTCCTAGGCTTGGATCACTAAGAAAGATGAGCAGGATTTCTATAAGCAAAAAACCAGTAACACTTTGGAAAATACACTCAAACCCACCAAAGCCACAGAAGAATTTTTTCCCCTGGAATCCAAAGTTATTATTTTAATCAAGACTGAATAATTTATGACCAAGAACTACTTACAACCTCAGAAATGGAAACAGAAAGAAATTTCCAGCAAGAGCACAAACCCTGCCCAGTTTATACCTTGCTCAGCACATCTCGGATGGGACAAGCAACCCCATTATCCTCAGGCAAATTAAGCACAAGTCCCACTACACGTTTTCTGGCTCACAAAGTAAGATGTTAATGGTTATGGGCTCCTTTGCCTCCATCCTTCCGCTGCTCCCCATCTGGATCAGGTTTCCCTGGGGAGAAGGATGGAAAGGTCATGCCTGACAGTCTGCAAACACTAACCATCCTCTCTCAGCTAAAAGCCTCCTGCAAACAGGAATTCAGAGCAGCAACAGATAAGTGAGCCATGCCTCTGAGAAGCTCTTTATCACAGCCAAGTCAAGGAGCAGGGCCCAGCTGCCAGCACAACAGATAAAGATCTTAGACCATCACTACACCTATTAAAGCATAAGTAGTAAATATGGCATCAAACATGGCATCAAACATGGCCTTTGAGGACCAGCAGAGCACTTGCCTTTGGAGGGGAAGTGGCAGAAGAATGAAGACCAGACTGTCAGTCACATTAATAGTTAAAAGCTATTCAGAACACCAGGATGACTTCTTGCCATGATTCAAACTTCTTTATAATGATTTCTTCCTACCTTTCCACCCACTCAGCAAGATTGCTCCTCAAAGTTACTTCCATTTGAATGGAGCTGCATGAAGATATTTCCCTAATGGTGAATCAGCCCAATTCCAGGATTGATTTCACTACAATACAGTTGGAGACACAGGAACAGTTATTTAATGAAAGACACAGGCTTGAAAGGAAATTACTTGCAGCACTGTAACCTAAGTAGAAAACAACAGCACTGTATCCTACATGCTTCTAAACACTTAGATCCAAATCTATGTCATGACCTCTCCTCCACTGATAAACCCACAGCATTGCAGCTAGAAACTGGCTTCCAGGTGGTGTTAAATCATGGAATGGTTTAGGTTGGAAGGGACCTTAAACCTCATCTTATTCCACCGCCTGCCATGGTCAGGGACACCTTCCACTAGACCAGGTTGCTCCAAGCCTGGTCTAACCTGGACTGAAACAATTCCAGGCAGCCCCGGAGGGCAGCTGCTGTTTGTGTTGATATCCATAATCCAGTGTAAAGGAATGTTTAATAAATGGCACAGAGACACTGCTCATAGCCACAAAATTCTTCAGGGGAGCCCTTCAGATGTAGAAAAGGACATTGCAAATGAGAGGTTGGGGTAAAGAAGCCAAAGCCATTATTGTTCCCCCTTTTCAAAGGAAAAGCTCAAAACTTCTTTGACCTTCTTGAGTTACTCGAGAGACCCTCCCATGATAGGAGCAAGTTTTGTCAAAGTCTTGGTCTGTGGCACAATTTCAGAAAACTGTCCAAACTGAAATAGTCAATGAACATCCCCTTCTTCAAATCAAAGAAAGCAGGCCTGGTCCAGGTCTGTGTGTGGTTTTGATCCCTGAAGGAGTCATTACATGCCAAAAATAAAACTGCAAATGCCTGGTAGATGAAGCAACACCCTAAAAAGCAGGAATTCAGCCCCATAATTCCTTTTAAAATCTTTTAAGAAGAGATGTCCAAGAAAGCATTTTGTGTTGGGATGGGTGAACTGTGAACTCGCCCTGCTCTCTGCAGACACAGGACCACAGTCCCTCAAAGCAGTTCCAAGATCATTGCTTTAGGACAAGGCACATGCCTTCCCACTGGGTTTTCCAACATCCACCCCACGTGCCTGTGAAAATATGTCTGGTAAGTCTCCTGATGTGGAGAGCACTTTCCAGACAAGATCTGCTACTTCCCACATGACTAGAAAATCCTCCAGGGCTCTCAACTGACATGTTATAAACACACAGATATGAGCTCACCAGCTTCCACCCTCACACTGTGTAAAACATAGAGCCCTCAGCAGCAGAAACTTCACTGGTTTTGCCACAGACTGGGACAAAGTGCTCACCCTCTGGAAAAGGGAGAGCAGCCAAGCTACAGATAAGGAGAAACATTTTGAAACCAGGACATAACATGATGTGTTTGCTCATGTTTTTAACATCTACCAGCTCATTTTATGAGCTTACAACCCTAAGTTTTGAGAATCAAGCTGACTTTTTATGCTTTGCCTCACTGTATGCATTAATAGCTTCCAAGGCATCAATGTTCTGCCTTTATTAAAGTAAATTAGTAAAGCCTTTGTTCCCAGCTCTGCTCTCTTCTGCATGGACATACATCTCCACAGGCTTCACATCACTTAAAGCCTTCTCATCTCCCTGCTTTCATGACGTTGCATTTCTTATCCTGCTTCTGCTCTTCCAAACAGCCACAACAGAATTTTCTTCTGCAGCTATCCCTTTAGTTACTCATGGCAAAGTCGCTGTTCTAATAATGAGAAAATAAGAGAGTTTTGCCCTGCTCCTGAGGAGACAAATGAACAGACTATCAAATATCCTGTCTTAAAATCACAGAATCTGTAGGGCTGGAAAGGCTCTCTAAGGTCATCAAGTCCAACCATTAACCAAGCACTGCCAAGGCCACCACTTAACCGTGTCCCCAAGTGCCACATCCACACATCTTTTGAACACTTCCAGAGATGATAACTCCCTCATGGCACTGGGCAGCCTGTTCCAGAACTTTTCCCTAGTATCCAAATTAACCCTCATGTGACACAGCTTGAGGCTGCTTCCTCTTGTCCTGCTGTTTGTTCCCTCGGAGCAGAGCCTGACCCTCTCCCTCCCAGCTGTCCCCTCCTGTCAGGGAGTTGTGCAGAGCCAGAAGGTCCCCACTGAGCCTCCTTTTCTCCAGGCTGAACCCCCCCAGCTCCTTCAGCCCCTTCCCCAGCTCAGTTTCCTTCCCTGGACACTCTCCAACCCCTCACTGTGTCTTTCTTGCTGTGAGAGGTCCAAAACTGAGCCCAGGATTCCAGGTGTGGCCTCAGCAGTGCCCAGTACAGGCAGTCAATCCTTACCCTAATCCTGCTGGTCACACTCTTGCTGACACAAACCAGGACACTGCTGTTTTTTGGCCAGCTGGGCACACCAGGGCTCATGTTGACCATTAGAGGTACTTTCCCTCCAGGCAGCCTCCCAGACACCAATTCCATGCCTGGAGTGCTCCACAGGCTGTTGTGACTCAAGTGCTGGACCTGCATTTGGCTCTGTTGACCCTCACACTGCTGGTCTTGTCCCATGGATCCAGCCAGTCCAGATTCCTCTGCAGAGCCTTCCTGCCCTCCAGCAGATCTACTCTCTTGGTGTTACCTGAAAGAGGCCCCTGTTCTGGTGTTTGGCTATTATCCAAGCCAAGGAAGGGAAGATGGAAGGTCAAATACTTTCCTCACTCAGACATGAGAAATATCTGTTTTTCTTGCCTTTTTGTCTCCCACTCGAGAGCATTCTGGTTACTTCAAGGATCTTCCACTGGATGTATTCCAACTCCCTTCTTTGTACCACAGCAGCACCTCTACACAGAGATCAGCATTTATGTGTGCTTCCCCAACCAGCACTACACTGACCTGAGTTAGGTGTCCTCAATGTTATGCAAAACAACAGAAAAACTGAAAAATTAGGTCAAAATTCTCTGTTGGAACTTACAGCTGGGAACAGCAATGAAGAGCTGGCTGTCACCTACAGCAAGCAAGGTGCACGTCCCATCAGATGCCCCTCACCTGGGAGATTCTTCCCAACCTTGGAGGCTACAGATGCCTTTTAAACATTATGAATCATTTCTGTTGAATCCTTTGACCCAACAATTTAGTCTTCAGCTTGTGCAGTTTTGTTCAGTGCTTCACAGGTGGAAATAAGGGGGCACACAAACAATATTTAAGTCTATATTGCTGGGAAGGGAGAAGGATTGACAACTATGGATCACTACACTCATTCATTACTCATGAATGCCCAGGACTGACAAGTTTGCACCCTCTGATTACAGTTTTTATGAACAGGGATGAACCCAAACAAACTCATGCCTTTTTTCATCCAAATGAAGTGAACTTCCAAGAGCTCCTTTCCTTGAAGACTTTATGAACATCCTAAAACCCATTAATTGTATAATCCCCAACTAAATACATTGGCAAGTTACTTTTCCAAGTGATCTCAGTTGATTGCTTCACTGAGAGTGATCCAAGCACCCATTGTCTAAGTTCACTCCTGAGCTTTGCTCCCAATCCCCTCTATGGAAGCTCAGCATGAAAGCCAGGAATGGTTGGAAGAGAATAACTAATTTAGTTGGAAATTTAGTTCTACATGAGCAGAGTCAAAACAAAGCATAGAGCATTTTCCAGGGAAGTGGTTTGTGTGATGTGAGATCAATTCATCGACTTCTCTCTGTCAAGAGAGTCCCAGCAACCAGGGATGCACATTCCTATAGATGTAAAAAGTACTAGAGACCATAGTCTGGCAGAAAAGGAGGGGAGGTGCTATCTATGAAGAGGAAGATTATGCTGGAACAGCTAAAGGAACAGCTAAATGTTGGAATAAAATGAGAAAATCCCTGGGGGTCCTGCATGCTGCTGTCCGTGCCTGGAGGGGACCATCACACCAACAGCACTTTTGGGATCTACCTCCTGACAGTACAGCAACTGACCCCAGCTCTACAATCCAGTGTTTAGAATCACTAAGGTTGGAAAAGGCCTCCAAGATCATCAAGTCCAATCTTTGAACAGCTTCTCAAAGAGCCTGGTGGTCAGGATACCACCTCTGCTCACAAAACAGGCTGTGTAAGGTCACATAAGATCAGATCTCAGTATAAATGTGTATTGATGGGGATGCTACAGAGGAAATTAGGAAAAACCTGCCAGCAGCAAAAGCTCTTCAACAGACCCTGCAGAAGTTCTCTGATATCCAGGCATCATAAACCTGTAGGTTTATTTTTCCTCTTAAAATACCAGGTTGTTTAAGAGCAAAAAGAGAGGTGCAGATGTCCCTATACCATCCCCTTCCTTCCAGGCAATAGATTCAAAGAAGAAAAGGGCAAAGATGATTTCTAGACAACCATGTGCATCCATCAACAAGGAATAACCCACAGTACACGGATTCAGGTGCATCCATGGTGATTGATAGATTGGTTTGCAGTTAATGATATCAAAGTCCTCTGCAAGACCACCACGGGAGCTTAGGCTCTGGAGCAGCCTTGGATCACTGGCAGCAACATCACTTTCCCAGATTTACAGCCTAATTTAGCACAGATGCACCTCAATCATCTACGATGGTTTTATCTGTGCTCTGTCTGGCACAGAAAAGCAGCACAGAGGATAAATTGTGGACAGGTTCAGACAGCTTGAAAAGACTGGTGAACTTGGCAGCCAAATACAACTTCTCTCAGCCCCCAAAAAACCTTGGTAGTCTCCAAACCATGAAGTGCTTTTTGCTGCTTCAGAAAGGATTATCAAGTTTAGAGCCAAGGCATCTTTCACAGTGTGTGAGAGGCAGGGAAAAGCCTCTCACCAGAAGAAAAGTCCTTGTGAAGCTGAGGAGATGGGTTCAAAGAAAACTTAAGACACCTTGATAGCAAGGGTGGGTAGAAGCTGCAATAGTGGAACCCAGCTTGGGATAACAGGGAGCCCTGAGGTGCTGAGAGCCTTTTGGCCCTGTCCCAAAGTGAATCCAGCACACAACAGGTATGTGTTTCCCCTACAGAAGGACAAATCCGTGTTGAGTGCCATCCAGTATCCATAAAAAAATGTCAGAACAGCAGTGAGGTGGGATTCAGATGCAGGGTCTTTGTATTCCAACTTAAGAAATCTCCAGGCCCCCAGGCTTGGCTGATGGGAACAGGTTGTCTCCTCTCTGTCCCACCAATACCTAGAGCACTTCCAAAAGCTGAGGACCTTGGCTCAAAATGACACCAAACTTCTGCTAAGTCTTATATCAGCTCCTAAAATCTTCAGGCACCACTGCTCAGACTGAGGATCAGCCTGATCAGCTCAGTGTTTGTACCTGATGGCTTAGGAGACAGGAAAACATCTGGACTCTCACAGCATTGAGCTCTAAACATAGGTGTAAGTATCCACCACAGAGCAGCAAAGCCTTGGAGAAAATTCCACTTCCATGCAACAGGAATGAAATTATGAGGGCTTCAGAAAGGGATTTTCATGCAGGTACCAAATTCAGCGAGGTGATTTAGTCAGTGAGTGCCAAATGTACCACAAATTGGGCATGATTCAGCCTGGCTCCAGTGTGTCCTGCAGGGATGAACAACAGCCACCAGCAAAGCTCACGTGGCTGTAAGAATGTGCATCCATGTCCTTCTGAGATTCCAAGCATGACCCCAGAGTAACTGCAGCAGCTGTTCTTCACCACCATACAGCCTCATATGAAGAGAGGATGAAAAGATAAGAAAGGAACATGCCCAAGAACAGTGGAATGGGTAGAAGTCTCAAGTATACTCTGTGCAGCTGAACCTTAAGACCCGGCAAGGCAGGCAAAGCCCAAACACCCCACAGCAAACAGGGAAGAGAACTCTGCCAAGTCTCCATCACTCCATCCCACAGGCTCTTGATGGTGTTCAATAGATTTCATTCTAGGTTGCTCATCACCAAGAACTCCTTGTAAGAGCTGGGTAATAAACTGGAAACATGGTGATGTAAGAGCTGGAACAGCAGCACTTCTTAAAAAAATAGTAAAGGTGATGCCAACAGGAGAGAGATGGAGTGTATGAAAGGAAAACACAAGAAAACCTGGTAGTCCATGTTTCTTCCTTTTAATGCCTGAACTTTAACTTCTCTTTTTGTGAAGATACTGCCTTTTCCAGCAGTGATGGAAAGAGGAGCAGACCACGCTGTCTCTTCATATAATGAGACATTTGGCAGGAATCTGACTGACATCACCTACATAGTTTTTTTGCAACTGAACCATGTCTTGAAGAGGAAACTATGTACTCAAGAGCTACACGGGGAGAGAAATCTGCCCTTCAGCCTTTTTGGAGGTGGACTGCTGTCAGACAAGGGTGACTAACCATTCAACTGCTTATGAGGCTTAGAGCACAAGGGAGCTGGAAAGGTAAGAACCACAACCCCTAAGTAATAAATCCTGCTAATTTGGGCTTCATAAAACTTTAGTCTAAGTAACCCAATGCTGTTGCCAGCACCCTGATTCCTTGCCACCTCTGTTATAGGACAGGAAGGTTTTTATTTGGATAGATAATGTCCATTAAAAACTGGCAGAGTTTGAGATTTAAGACACTGTTACACTCAAAGCTTGAAACCTTCTGCAGCAATTTGTCTTCCCTTCTAGTATGGGATTATAAAAACACCATTATGTCAACACTGCAGCCCCAAAACTAGCTGTCCCATCCCAAAACCCACCTATCCCACAGAGCAGCATCCTCATGGCACATGAAGAGCCATTGTTTCCTTCCTCTCTGAGATGCAAGTCTCCTTAAATCTCCCAGATCTCCCAACACTCTGTGTCCTGATGAAGCAGTTCAGCTACCAGAAGAATTTGGACCTGTACAACTGAAAGCTGCTAGGAATTACATCCAGACCAAGCAAAATGCCCACTGGAGAAGCACAACTCCCTTGCAGGCAGGCCAGAAGATGTTTAGATCCTGTCACTTGCCTTTTAAATTTTCATTGATGATAATTAATTTTTCTTTACTTATTTCTAGATGAAGCAAAGGTCACTGTTTCCTGGCAGTTGAACTGCCTCCTCCTCAGTGCAAGGTCCACTTGTGGTTATTGGTCTAACTGTGCTGGTGGCTACACCCACACAAACACCATTAGCTCCATAAAAATCTGCACTTCCTCAGTAGGGCAATTAGGCACCATAATCCCAAAATACACAGTCAGACAGTTGCATTTGTTCACAGAAAGTAAATGTTTGTGCCGAGTTCCTTTCTCAGTCTGCTAAGGAAGTGGCCTGTGGCACCCACCCGCAGGAGGAAGCCAAGCAGGAGCCACCAGCACTCCAAGAGCAGCCACATGGCTTTAAAAAATCATATTACTTGAAGGTTTGTGCTGTTGGTTGGTTTTCTGGCTTTTTTCTTCCTCAAATTTGAAGCTGTCAGCTCCTCAAAAGTCTTCAGACCCCTCATGGGTATTTTAGCTCCTTCCAGGTATATTAGGAAGCACCATCCCACACCTATCATTTTTCTACCTGTGCTTTCACAGGTGCAGCTTCTTTGTAAAATGACACCAAGATGAGGTCCATGGAGCAGCATCAGCAGAGATGGAGTCTCTGCACTGACATTCCTGTAAAGCCATCCTACACACCAGAACATGTCTAGGTGGCATATGCAGCACCAGAGATGGCAACAATCACACTCTGGTTTCTCACAGTGATAGTCTTGAGAAGTTTCAGAGACATCTTCTGCCAGTATGCATCAAGCTCTCACATGGGCATCACTGAGGTCATAAAATTTCCCCCCTCAAGCTCACACTAAAGGGGCAAATTTAAATTCGTGAAGGATCAGCCTGGTTGAGACATCACCATCCTTTCCTGGCTCTTCTGAACACAGGCTGGCAAACAGGGTGGTCAGATATTACCACCTGCCTTTGCTACAGGTGATGGATCATGTGCCCAAGAGGGTGTTAATGCCTACATCTGCAATCCTCAAAATCTCTGCATACCGAGAAAAATACCATGGAGTTGTGGTAGAGGTGGGTTAGGTTGGATATTAGGAAAAAATTCTTCCCTCAGAGAGTGGTCAGGCACTCAACAGGCTCCCCAGGGAATGGTCTTGGCCCAAGGCTGCCACAGTTCAAGGAGTGTTTCGACAGTGGTCTTAAGGACATGGGATAATTGGGGTGTCCTGTGCAGGGCCAGGTGTTGGACTTAGTGATCGCTGTGGATATTCCACAGGATCTCAGGATATTGCACAAATTATGGTTTTCTAAGTTACAAGCAGTAACTTCAAAGTCATATCCAGCTTCCACGGCACATCTGTTTTCATCATTAAGCCAAATATTTGGAAATGCTGCCATGTTAAGGTCATGGCAGTGGATTTAACTCATGTCAGCTTCTGCCACTGATAACCCTTTATATGCATCTCAGCACTGTGTCACCACCTGATGCTTATCTGACAGGTCAATCAAAGGTACTTCCACAGTGAGTGAACACCTGAGCTCTCTTTCTGGGGTCACCTTGCTGTTTTGGTTACAGCTATTACAACTTGTGCCAGAAGAGCATTACTACTGGAGCTGCTCACTGCCCTAACCCAGCCACAGCACATCCAGGGAGGGCAAGTGGCAGGAACAGGCAGGCTGACACAAACACTCAAGCTCACTGTGCATCCAACAGAGCAATGTCAGCTCGAGGAAGCAGCCTGTAAACCAGCAGGGAAATAAGCTGAAGGGATGGTTCCGTTTCAGAGAGGTAATTTTACATGACAACTCTTCCTGCTTCTCTCCTTTTCCTCACGTTAAGGACTTTGTACAGTTCATGGGCTGGCTCAGGTTGGTCTGAACTCCAGCCATGCCTATGTAAAGGGAATATTGTGCCAAAACAAACAAATCTTCCACTCGCTTGTGGTCTGGTAATCCAATAGGAAGGAAAGACAAGGCACACACCACCAAAACTATAAATACCCCCTAGTATGGACAAGAGTGAAGGCTTGTGCTTAACAAAAAGAAGGATTTTGCTGCATTTCTCAAGGCATTAGACTTATGTGTTGACACTCCTGTTTCAGAAGTTTCTAACCCTTTCTTCTGTTTATAGACTGGTTTGGGATGGAAGCTCAGCTTTTTCCACTCCCTGCCACGGGTAGGGACACTTCCCACTAGACCAGGTTGCTTCAAGCCCCATCCAACTTGAAGGGATCCAGGGACAGCCACAGCTGCTCTGGGAAACCTGTACCAGGGTCTCCCCATCCTCAGAGAGAAGTATTTCTTCCCAATATAAAATCTAACCCTGCCTTCTGGCAGTGGGAAGCCATTCCCTCTTGTCCTGTCCCTCTAGGTCCTTGTCCCAGGTCCCTTTCCAGCTCTTGGAGCCCCTTTAGGCACTGGAAGGGGCTCTAAGGTCTCCCTGGAGCCTTCTCCAGATAATGTTCCCAGCTCTCCCAGCCTGGCTCCAGAGCAGAGGGGCTCCAGCCCTTGGAGCACCTCAGTGGCCTTCTCTGGATTGGCTCCAGCAGCTCCACATCCTTTCTTTGCTGGGACCCCTGAGCTGGAGTCACTCTGCAGGTGGGGGTTTCACCTGAGTGGAGCAGAAGGGCGATGCCCCTCCCCTGCTAGGGAATCCCAGGGCACTGGGGTTTTGGGGTTGCCAGGGCTGTGTTTAATCCCTTGTCCACCCAGGCTGTGTTTGTGCTTGGGATGGTCCTGGCCCAGGGGCAGCACATTGCACTTGCCCTTGGGTTCCATGAGTTCCCCACAGTCCCACCTCTCCAGGTCCCTCTGCATGCCACCCTTCCCACCAGCCTGTTGATCACAACATAAAGTCGGCATCAATCTCACTTAACAAAGAATTCAAATACCCTGAATTTCTCCACTGTTATGATAAAGTCCTAGGAGACCTATCTATATGTATTTCCTCAGTGAGGAAAATAAGGAAGCAGCAGCTCAACTGTGCAGGATAACACACAGGAATCCACATGGGAGTGGAGCTGCTCATCCCTGCCCACAGAAAAAGCTTCAGAACTTGGGCCTTATTAGATACTGCATCATCCAAAAACTGAAACTGCATTTCCTATGACATCCTTAAATTCACTTACTCCAGCAGCAGAAGCTATAGGAATTGTGTGCAGCTCCATGAAACTGTATTTCCCATCCTAGAATGACTTGAAAATAAGCGGTACTGCAGAGAGAAGCCTAAAGGTTCCTCAAGAACCAAATTGTGACATAGCAACAGTTTGGTGCACAGAGATTAGAAAACACCTTATGGACTCCCTGGATTAGCAATGGGAGAAACTGAAGCCAGTGTCCTGCAAGAAAACACTGAACAAGGAGTGATGATCAGAGGAAGTCTCTGGAGCCAGAAGAAAAAGCTGTTTATTCTACCTCTCACACTCATCTGGACTTCAGAGTTGAGTTTATCTTTTAAAACAAAGCAGAGATGCCACACAGGTACTCACAGAGATCTGTAGCCAAGGGAAGCACATCCTGATGATAACATTCCTTTATCTTGCACTGCATGGCCCTGGACTAACCACAGCTGGGCATTTCTTCACAGTGAACTTCAGCACTTATTTCACAAGCAGTAACCTCACTGAGCAGAGACACAACACCTTTTCCCACCCTATTAGTTTCAACATCATAATCTAAAACAAGACAAGAGGGGTTGTCCCATGCAGGACTTGCCTCCAAACCATGTGAAAAGTCAGTTGTTACCAAGCATATTTGCCCTCTGAGAGGGACCAACCTCTCATCTAAATCCTCCCCCACCACCTAATCTTCACCTAAATACAGGCTAAGCTCTAAGAATCCTTTGCTGGAATCCTGCCTCCCTCAACCACAGATCCCCTTTAGGTGCTATCTTAAACTCTATTTTCAAGAGTAATTACTCCATTACAGCACCTGTCTCCCCCCTCCCATGACAACAACATGACCTTGAGAAAGCTGGAAAAACAAGCCCAATTCTTCTGCCTACAAGGCAGTTCTTCCACAATAAAAGACAGCATCTCTTGATCACATCTCTAGACAACAGCCCAGTAACTTCAGACACTTTATCAAACATTATCTTTTGTGGTTTGAAACCCAAAAATGGCTCTGTACTCAGCCACAAAATACCCTTCTGAATCACTACATGTGGAAGAAAATTCAGGCTATTTCTAGCTGTCTCCTCAGTCAGATCATGAAAACAGGCAGGTGGCACAAGGGCATTTCAGATTATTTGTGACAAACTGATGCCATTACAGTGCAGGTGTGATGGACAAGCACCAGCAGCCAAGCCCCCAGGAGCATGGGAAGAGCACAGCAATGCTCTGTATTGGAGAGAAGGACTCAGGGACTAGCTCAGAACCTCACATCATCAATACAATGGTGCTGGACTGGTTTTCCACACCTGACTGAACTCACCCTGCTCTGGGTGAATCTGTGCAGCCTCTGTTCCCTCAGCTCATGGAGCAGTACCCTACAGCTTAGGCCATGTGAGGTAGCTGCTCCCTTCTTGAACCTGCAACCTTCAGAGCTTATTTGAGGTCAACCACTATCCTTGTTCACAGGGGCAGCTCTATGTCCCCCAGAAAAAGGAAACCTTGATACAATTTCACCACATGGCCAACTTAGACATTTGCATCAGAAAGGTCTTTTTAACCTATTTTCCATTTCCTCTGATAGGCGAGACAACAAGAATTGGAAGAATGCTGTTTTGTCACAGAAACTGCCCAGATTTGATTCTCATTCATCTGGAGAAGAAAGTTTAGGTGAGAAGGAAACTGAGGGCCATCTGCCTCCTGCTACAGGAAATGTTAAAAACTAGACCTCCCAGCACCTGAGGGCAACATTAAAATGGAAAACAAACTCTCAACCACACTGGTCTGGCCATCATCCCTCCCAGGCTGCATCTCCAGGACAAGGTGAAGCTGCACATGGAAAAGGGAACAACCTACCTAAATATAATCAACCCCTTGTCTGCGATGGATCATTGCTTGACCACATCTATACAGTACCAGTCTGATGTCCCCAAGGGACCTGACTTTATTACCTGCAGATCTCTGCTGCTGCTTGAGGAAGAGAAGATTACAACAACCATGTATTTGTCTGTAGAAATCACATCACCTGCCAGCTGGCCAGAAAGAAGGTTGGATACTCCCTGTCTGCAGCTGGTATCTCCTCTTCCACAGGCCACATGTGCAAATGCTGCACAGCACAACCTGGGACTGCTCACACCAAAGGACATCTGACATGAAACAGGAGATACTACTTTGAGGAGCCAAGCTCTTCTAGTGTCTCCTGAAACACTACCAGATACAGGTGAAGATGCCCAAGTATACTCTGACATCTCTTACACGCCTTCATGCTGAGAAAATAAAAGGATTAATATGATTTTACAGTCTTTCCCAGGGATTATTCCCTGGATTACTGTGATAGGTACATGTCAGCAGTGGGGTCTGTTTGTTCTAAGGAAAGGTCATGGTACTGCATGACAATTTTCCCAATTCATGTACCTATACAAAAAGCAGCTTATACCTGATCTAAGTGGTGATCAGGTACAAAACTCAGGATTCCAACTTTAGTTTTCCTGGTAGTGGTGTTTTTTTTTTTTTTTTTTTTGGGTGTTTTTTTTTTTTTTTTTTTTTGTTTTGTTTTGTTTTGTTTTGTTTTTGTTTTTGTTTTGTTTGTTTGTTTGTTTGTTTTTTCCCCAGGAAAGCAATCAGTGAGACCAAGCCTCCAAACAGCTCAAAAGCAGCCTTCTCAGCTCTATTTACAACAGCACAACCACAGAGTTGGGGTGCGAGTCAAAGCTCCATACATACAGCAATCCACATGCTTGTGAAATCATGGAATGGTTTGGGTGATAAGGGCCCTCAAAGCTCATCTTGTTCCAACCTTCTGCCATGGGCAGGGATGCCACTCACTATGACAGGTCCCTTCTAGATTTGATGTTTGTCTTTCAGACACACAGGAAAAGAGTTTTGCACTCAATCATCTGCAAGTGCTGAAGCTCAGAAAGGGGGGCTGAGGTGATGAGAAAAAACTCCAAATCTTTATAATTGAAACAACTGTTTACACCTCTAGACTCATGACCCAAAGGAAGTGAGCAGCAACGAAACCTTTCCAAATAAAAATCAGTTTATCCCAGCAACCTTCTATTCAGTCTACAAGCACTTCCCAGCAGCTGCCTTCAGGTGAACCCTCAAATGGCATCCCAGGGCTCTGAAACACTGCTTCTACAGCACAGAGCAGCTCAGGCTCCTCCAGCCCATCCCAGGGATGTAAGAGACCATGTAAGAGACTAATGAGCAGAGCACTAGTAGCTCAGCAGCCAGGCTGAAACAGGCTAAAAGCTGAAATTAGGCAAAGACAAGGCAACTCCAGCCCCTGGAGCCTGCAAGCATTGGCATCCATGGGTCAAGGTCACACCTCCCACCCTGCTGGGAGGGACAGGGCAGCTTCATGAGCAGTGAGAGCCCCATACTGGCATGGTTACAATGCCTCCCACTCTGTCCTTCCTCAAAGCCAGACTTTAGATGTCTTGTTGGGACTGAGGGAATGATAGGATCAGAGGACATAGCCTCAATCTGTGCCAGGGGAGGTTCAGGCAGGACATCTGGAAGAATTTCTGCTCAGAAGGAGTAATCAAGCATTGGAACGAGCTGCTCAGGGAGGTGGTGGAGTCTCACTACTGGAGGTGCTCAAGAAACAACTGATAACAGGACTTAGTGCTCTGTCCTAGTTCAAAAGGTCAATTGGTCAAAAGTTGGACTTGATCTTAAAGGTCTTTTCCAACCTAAATGATTCTGTAATTCTGGATGGGATAATTCTGACTGAAGAGCTGAACAGCCCCCAGGTTACCAAACAGGCATGCCTGGTATACACACATCAGATGTGTACCCCAGTTAACATCCAGCTATCCCAAAAGGCACCCTCCTGGTCCTCTGTCCATTAAACACCCTCAAGTCTGTCCTTTTCACCAGCTCTGGCACTCTCAGTGAGTTTGACCTCTCAGTGGGTCACTCCAGAACTGCAGGGCTGGCTGCCAGCTGAATCCCAGACTGGATTGGGAGAACCTTAAAGCTCACCCAGTTCCACCCCCTTGCATGGGCAGGGACACCTTCTACTAGACCAGGTTGCTCCAAGCCCCATCCAATCTGGCCTTGAGCACTTACAGAGATGGGGCAGCCACAGCTGCTCTGGGCAACCTAAGCCAGGGCCTTACCACCCTACTGAGAGGTTAAAAGAAGCCTCAGAACCAGCACAAGGAAAGGCACGGGTGGATGACACCATCCTTCTCAGTAGAAGCAGATTGTCACACACTGTTGCTGCATTAACTGGACAGAGAAGGAACTTAGACATCTATGATTCTTCTAACACCCCACAGTAAACACAGGAATTTAAGGAGTTATGTTTCCCCAGTCCTTTGGTAATTTTCAGTAGCTCTGTATAACAATGTCAGAACATAAAGGCTCTCATTGTGTTATGCTTAACACACTGGTTGTGTTAAGCAGCAACAGCTTTCCCTCAAACTACAGCCATATCTTCCACCCTTCACAGGTTTCTGGAACATTAGGATGTAGCACAGCCTCTCTCCACCATCCCATCAGGAGAAAACACGACAGGAAATGCTGAATTTCAAAACTGAAAGACACAAGGAAAAGCTAGTTCAGGATGCTACTTCAAGTACCTGTCACACATCTTACTACAAGAAAAGGACTTGCAAGTTACCTCTGACTTAAGTGATATCAAAATTTTGTGGCAGACGCCTAGAACTTCTCGAAAATCACCAAAACAAAGTCCAACACATACCAAAAATCCCTAATTTTGAAGACTGGAACATCCACACTGTGTCCTGAAGCATTTCCAGTAGAAGCTCCTTTAGCCTAAACCAGCAGACACTTAGGCCTTCAAAACCTTGAAACTATCTGCAGAGCTGAACTTCTCTATGCAATCCTTACTTCTCAGGTACAGGGCTATCACCAGTACCCCAAATTACACACCAGTACATTTCCTCTTGAAGACCATCTGTCCAGTGCACACTTCCATGTTCAAACTGCACAAGAAGCAGCACAATGGGAGCAAGATATCCTTGTGGGGAAGGAAAATGGCACAGCTCTGGCTTGATTTATGTGACCTATGCAGACCTGGACAAGAAAACAACAGACCCAAAAATCCAGGCTGCAGATAATTCACTCCCAGCAAACAATCCCTGTGCAATCTTCTCCCACACAAAGTGGTCCTGGATGGACAGGACAAACCCCCAGAACAGGGATGTTTCAGAGACAAGAACTGCTGGGAGATTCTTGCAGTGACCACCAGGACCACTCACCCCCACTGGGTCACTCTCTTCCCCCAGCTGGAAAACTGGAGGAAGGAGTTGGTTTCCCATGGAAGTAGGAAATACAGAAACAGGAAATAGTCTAGCAAAGCACAAGGTTGATCACAGAAGACCTGTAGACAGTAGGATTCCCACAGTGGCATATCCACCAAATAGAATTAATCCATACAGTGCTAATTACCCAAGTAACACTGACTGTTGCAAGGCAGCTTGATCCTATCCCCCAGCTCCCAACATCACATCTATGGAAACACTAAAAACCACAGACAAGGCCTCACAGTATACCACAAAAATCAGGATCCAGCATTGCTGGAATCAAACTCCAAGGCTTGCAGTGGGATTTTAGCAAGGAAATGGAAATCACACTGGCATGCAATTGTTCTGCCTCCCTGCTCGCCTTCACACATTTCTCACAGGTCAATTTTAAAGAATTAAGCCTTGTTCAGTGAAACATCTGGTGGCTGTTGCTAGAGGAAACCGACTATCAGTTACATAAAAGCCAGACTGCATAAGCAAGGACAAGTGTTCTGCCAGTCTGTGAATCTCAAAACCTTACATGAAACCTCACATTTAATTTCTGGGTTAGAATACAATGAAGTCAACTCACATTACATGCATTACAAAACCTGTGAAGATTTGAGTTCTCTTTCTCTAAGTTTATGAGGATATAATTGTGCTGTATTGGAATTAACTTTCTAGCTAGGAACTGTCCTAAAGATTTTCTGCAAACAGCACAGACAGATGAATTACAGCTTAAAAATGGACCACTTCAGCTTTAGGCACTTTCAGACTTAGCTCAAGACAGAACAAGTTCAAGAGTTAGAGAAGAGGGTTTTGATCTTTCACTATTTGAGTCAGTTTCTCTCATGCTTAATGGGAGAATATTTTCCCTTAATGCTACAGATCACCTTTTCCTCAGGGGCTCTCAGTGTCTGGAGACCAACATCAAGCAGCTGAGGCTGCATTGGGCTGATGAGGAGGAGTGATTTCGTGGGAGAAGTTGAGAGGAGCTCTGATGTATCACCATATACACACACAAGACCAACCAGAAGCCTCTAAGATTTCAGATCTTTGATGGAGGCTCTCCAGCTCCTGAAGTCCCACAACTGGAGGGACAAAATTCCCAAGTACATCTCCAGCAGGCAGCTCAAATATATTGGAATTGTACTTCACATGATGTACCTTTCTACAAATAGATATTGCTGTTTTTTGAGGAATGCTTAAGCACTTAAATAATCCAGAAGCCTGATGGATGACTAATGCAACTAGAAAGCTTCATGTACAAAAAGAAATTTAGGCTTCCCCACATTACCAGGGCCACTCTCAGGATGCATCCAAGGGTACAAAGGAGGCACCTACAACCCTCACAGCTGTCTCCCTGGTTTTGGAGATCAGCTTGAGACTGCAGATGCTGTTGCTCTTGTTCATTTATGCTATCCAAGGAAAAAAAAAATTTGCACTTCAGGCCAAATTCCTCAAGCTGGATGTGGCTGACTGAGCACACTGAGGTCACTATGGCAGTGCCAAGAGCCAGCTCCTCGTTCACATGGATAGTGTCTGGTTCTGCAGCACAAATGCAGGAGGGAAGCATCTGGCACTGGTTTCACTGGCACTGGGAAGAAGCCAGGACAGTGGCCCTTAGGGATCCTGAGGCAGGGAACACATAGATGAGGACACACACAGACCAGTAATGGCATGAGGCAGAGTGCTGGCTCACAGCAGCACCTGTGGAAGCCACAGAATGGGAAAACCAGTACATCTTTAAATATTAAGTTAAAATATACAGAAAGATAAAAGGAGGCAGGAACAGGAAACAAGCTTCACCCAAGTGAAAAAGCATGCTACAAATGCAAACCTTGGGAAATAGGTATATCTGAGTCAAAAAGACTTCCCAAGATCCCAGACATCTTACAGGCAGGATATAGAAAAACAAGCCAGTGACTTCAGTTCCAAAAGAAAGCCTCCACAACATCACAACAGCAAAGCTTTAGACTGCAGGAGCTTCTCTTTGAGAAAAAAATAATGTGAAAGAAGGTCCAGGCAGATGACACAACCTCTGCTGGGCTCACAGAAGATATTAAAGCACTGTACTGCACCAGCCTGAACTGCTCAAACTAAACACTTCTCAACAACTAATGATACTCCTACTACTGTCACCAAAAATAGACAAATTAGTTTCAGGGAATGAAGCTGCAAAAATAATTTGAGATACAATATCAAGCAAAATTGGAACCAGATTTCTCCTCCAGGCTGGAAGCTGCTGAGAAGATGACACTGTGGCCCATCCACTGTGCCCCCCCACCCCCATCTGAAATAACCAAAAGGCAAGAGCTCATGAAGCTGTCTACACAGAATATTCTAAATGGGAATTACCATTTTAAAATAATTTGTTTCGTCACATCATTTTGGCCAAAAATAGAAACAACATTGCCAAAGGATGCAGCACAATTATGGCCCTAAACAAAACATCCCAATGACTCAATCAGGATCACTTAGTCTGCAAAGAAAAAAAAAAAAAGTTGTTTATCACTGCATAAATCCATTTTCAGAAGTCCAGACAGGGAACTCTAGTGCCAGTTTCAGCCTTTATGTACACCTCAAAGACCCCTTGTGCCAAGCAGGGACTTGTACTCCCTAAAGATCACTATCCTCACCAAACCAGAACACTCATTGATTTATTTTCATGAAATCAAGGGACCTACCTCCACTGGAATCAGCCCAACACACTCCTCTGCAAATACTATTCCATTTGATTTCTGGAGAGGAAAATTTTCCCGACGTCTTCAATTTAGAGACTTCTGCTCATTCCATAGGTGAGCTGTTACAGAATAGGTAACCTGGCCCTTATTTTATTTGTCACACAGAACACAAGAACTCTGCTCTCAGTTCACCATAAAAGACTCTGGACTCTCCCTACCTTTAATCCTCTCCAATTTCCTTGTTTGTCACTGGCAAGCAACACTGCAGCTACCTACTTCTCAGCTCTACAAGCATCTTTCTAAAAATAATGCCAGGGAAAGGAAATCAGGGATGTAAGTTCACAGATAAGTTACTTCAGAGGAAAAATGCTGACAAAACTGAGAGGAAAAAGAAATCAAAATGCTAACAAGGAATAAGAATTGAACAACTTACACTTGGGTCTCTAAGCATCCTTCCAAAGGCTCAGCAGATATTTCATTGATAGTCCAGATAAGAGATTGGATTTTAAGTGTCTTGCCTTATATAGAGAATCAAAGAATCCCAGAATCATTTGGGTTGGATGGGACCTTAAAGATCAGCTTGTGCCACCCCCTGCCATGAGCAGGAACACTTTCCACTAGACCAGGCTGCTCCAAGCCATATCCTGGCCTTGGACACTTCCAAGGATGGGGCAGCCACAGCTTCTCTGGGTAACCTGTGCCAGAGTCTCACCATCCTCACAGGGAACAATTTCTTAATTGTATTTAACCTAAATTTCCCCTATTTCAGTTTGAAGTAATTTTGCCTTGTCCTGCCACTACAGTTCTGGATGAACAGTCCCTCTTCAGCTTTCTTTTAGCCCCTTCATATCCTGGAAGGTGAGATATCCATGCAACCTCCCCTTCTTCAGGTTGAACAGCCTCAGTTCTCCCTGTTTCCATAAGGGAGGTGCCTCTTATCACATATAGGTGAGTTTGGGTTTCTTAGGAAGGAATATTTGGGCTCCAAGCTAAGACACTGCAGAATATCAAAGGTATGTGGCACTCACCACATGATGTGCAACTCACTTCTTAGGGCAGCAAGTGCTGGGGCATGGGAACAGCAGAGCAGGCAGGCACTCACATCTGTATTGAACCTGGTAAGGAAGAAAGCACATTTTAGGAAGTCTCAGTGCAACACTTCACACCAGTGACTTCCAATCTTACTGTATTCTGCTTAAAAACAAAAAAGGCATTGTTTGGTTTCAGCTGGATATGGCAGTTTCCAAGTACTGGGGGTGAAACGGAGCCAAAGTCTATTATTCATAGGAAAATCATTCTCCTTACCCTATGTCAGTGCAAACTCACAGCTTTCTATGCAATAAATAATGTGGACTTAAGTTCAGAAGACAGTGTTTTCTTAAAAATGAAAATTTTAAAAAGCAACTTTTAAGTTCTGAGAAGCTCTGACTATCATCTAAAGAAGATTCTCCTGAAAAACCATGAGAGACTCCCTTACACAGGCTACAAGCAACCAGCTCCCAAATGGGCATACCAAGCTAGGTTGGCACATTACCCTTTTTTTTCCAACTGTTACATCAAGGTAACATAAAGGTCCATACTAATACCTTAAACCAGAGGGTGTTTTTGCTTTCTCCAACATGAAGTACAAGTCACTGTGGCTGTGCTGCTGAGTGACACCACTTTGACTGAAGCACATGGGAATTTGGTGTCCACCTCTGCCCTGTCCTTTCAGGAACTTGTAGACAGTCCAGTCCAAGTCACATCCATGCTCTTCTGATGTTGTTCCTGGCTTTTGTCCTCGAGAAGCTTGGAGGATTGCTCAGTGGGGCTGGAGTAGACTTTGAAAGTCCTCACGAGCTCCCAACAGCTATCATTAATGAATTCTCCTCTGTAATTATCCAGCACCAGCTTCAAATGAAGCCAACCACCAGTGTGAGGAACACACCACTACTCCAGTGTACAAGCAGTGACACTCATTCCTCTCAAATGAAAAGGCATTAGGGAGCTGAATATAGCCCTCAATATAAAATCTACTCTGAAGCATTTAAGACAAACTTTTGTTCTACTTGATGCTAAACTAATTCCAAGTTATTTGACCAGGTCAGAGGCTGCAGCAAGGAGAACCAGCCAAACTTGTACCAAGCCAAGACCTAAAAGAAAAGGAAACCACAAGCACCTATTCACAGGAAAACAAGGATTGCAGCTTTATTTAGTCACTTGTCATCTATTCCTGGGCAAAAAATCGGAGCATCCCATTAACATGACAGTCCACATATTTAAATGCTGAACACCCTTTCAGCTCTGCTCTCTTGCCACTTGGAACATGCTCTACTTAAACTTAGAAAGAAAACCAAAAGCTGTGCATAAAAAATTCTAACTGGGTTCACCAGCCAGAAATTCAGTTTCCTTATACCAATCTGAATGTTTGGTGGTGACTCCAAACAAGGAAGCAAAACAGAAGACTATTTATAATACACTCCATGATACAATGATTCACTTTAGCAATAAAGGTAAATAAATCATCTCATGCCATCCTAAGGTTCAGGTTTGAACCAGGAGTTACATTATTCATGTTCTGCTAGAAGAACAAGACAACCAGCATGTTACAGAGGATGGATCAAAGCGTAACATTGGTCAGACTCTGCCACTTCCTACTGGCAAGGCCAAGTGACAAAATCCATCCTCACCTCATTCAAGACCTTTTTTAACAGAGTTTTTGACCTGAAGCACAGCAAACATGACTCCCATGTTCACACAGATGTGGCTCCAGCATCCTGAGAGGTTCAAAATGCAGAGCTTGTTCTCTATCCTTTCCCTGGCCATACACCAAGAAATCCTGCCCATGTTGAATGTGGCCAGGAAGCCAGGAACCTCATTTAGCTGCAAGCGTGGCACGGAGCAGAAAGGCACCTCTGGCAGCAGCAGAAAGCAATGGTTAGCAAGTGAGACTATGAGGATGACCTGGTTAGAGCACCAGTTTATCATGGTAACAAGCTCCAGCCTCTCCCTTTCCAGCCTTGATGCCCAAAGCCTGACACTATGGAGAATCCAGGGACCACATCCCTGGGTGAAGGGAAGAATAAAGCACAATGAAGAATGACAATGAAAGAGGAAGTCTGAAACTATGACTAGCAAGTGGGACCCTTTCTAGCTCTTGACAAACAATTAACTCTTTTTGCACTTAATTAGCATCTTCAGACACTGAGCCCATTTCCTGTGACATGTCCTGGCATGGATGGCTCCAGCAAGACACACACCTGGAGCTGAACAGGCCTGGATGTTTCACAACCATGCAGGAGTCGTGCAGCATCCTTCCATGAGGATGCTCTGCTCTGTACCAGGCACTTCAGCAAGAAGAGTTACTTATTTTCCAGAGTGCTAAAGGCAGGAGGGCATGAAGCACTCGGGGGTGTGGAGCTGGGTCCCACACAAGCTGTACTCAGGACAAGCCCCTCTGCATCAGTCAGCAGAACCACAGCAAAGCTGTCTCTTCCCAGCACACAGCCAACAAGCAGCAGTTGGGCAGCCCTCAAAGGCCACTTAAGGAAAAAGTTCTTTACTTCTTCCAGGTGAAGCATTGGAACAGACAGACTGTGGACTCTCCATCCCTGAAGTATTCAAGACCAGGTTGGACAGGGCTCTGGTCTGGTGGAAGGAGTCCCTGCCCATGGCAGGGGTCAGAACAAGATGAGCTTTTTGGGCCCATTCAACCTAAACCATTATCTGAATATCACAGGATAACAGAAACACTACCACACCATCTGGAGAAGCCACAAAGAGCCCCCAGAAACTCTTCAAGCTGTCAGTGTGAGAGAACAGAGTTCTACCAGCAGCTTTAAGCCTTGCTGATAGTTTTCCACATTACTTTTCAAAGCAGGAGCAGGTGAGAAGTTTGTTTCAGTTTCAGAGTAAAAACTAACATTTCTACTAACATCATGTGAAAAGCTAGCATTTGCTACCTAGAGTACACAGCCAGGTCTTTCATGTCCTCCAGGGGCCAAGGAAATACTTGCCAGGCTGAACCAGGAGTGACTTCTGTGGCACAGTGCTTCCAAGGTGAGGGTACAGCAGAGCCACTTTCTGGCTCCCTGAGGACATGGCTTCTGCCACAGCAGGGAAAGTGAGTCTACAAATCCACTTCTCCATGGTTCTCTCAGGAAGCAGGTACAGAGACAGGTTTTGGATCTTTTGTACTTCAGCTCATAGTTATTTTATTACCAGTTAACAGCACAAAACTCTTGAGTAACACTTGGAAAAAGCTGCTCATCTTTCGGCTGGAGATATTTGTAACCTTCCCAAATTAAAGCACAAGAACAATATTCAAATTCCAACCTAACTGACACTGCCCTACTCCAAAGTGTTCACACCACTGGGCACAGCAGAAAAGGTACAATGGCTCCCACCAGCATTAGATGATGGAACACAACCTCAAGAGCCAACATGATGACTTGCCTTAAAGCTCAGACAATGAGAACCACAGCTTAGCAGTGCCCAGAATATGCAATTCTCTGGAAATAGAATGTGCAATTCTCCAGAAACAGTTGACTTATCTGAAAAGCAACCCATCAGTGTTGGATCAGTGGGGGTTCACACGAGCAGGCTCTCAATCAAAGCATTTCACATCCATATGGAAAAATGTAAGGTCTCTCCAGACCATTTCTGGTGTTTGGTAAAGCCCCTTCAAGACACCTCAACTCTGCCAGACAGCTTCAGCATAAACCTTTAAATACATGAAGCTGAAGCTGTGCCAAGGGATGGTTAGGTCAGACACCAGGAAAAGGCTCTTCCCCCAGAGGGTGGTCAGGCACCAAACAGGCTCCCCAGGGGATGGTCACAGCCCCAAGGCTGCCAGAGCTCAAGGAGCTTTAGGACAACACTCTCAGCCATAGGATGGGATTGCTGGGGTGTCTGTGCAGCACCAGGAGTTGGATTTGATAATCCAATTCAGAGGTGAAATACCTCATATCACATTCTCCAAGAGCTAAAGAGGTGAACTAAAGAATAGGGCACAGCTAGCTTGACCTGCAGTTTGGAACAGCACCCATGCACACATGATTGGGAAGGGAAGGAAGAGACTAAGAATACTATTCATTTTTCCACCTCCAGTGGTTTGTATTTCTGGGCCTCCCCAAGTCAGTTTGGGCATCTGAGTGTTCTGAATGTGACTGCTAGGATTGTCCAGTGCAAGGTGAGGAGCTGGACTTTGCTGATCCTTGTGGGTCCCTTCCAACTCAGGCCATTCTACTGTTCTAGCAAGAACACTCAGTGCAGCCTCTTCACAAGCGTGACCAGTTCTTCTCCAGACTCACACAAAGTTTTTGTAGCCACAACAGTCCTTGGCTACCTGAACAACATCTGAACCCACCTCCTGTCAGCTCCATTTGATCCTCTCTGGACCTCATGGCAGCAGGAGTGGGCTGTCCTCCCACATACACCCCTGATGGTTTTGTGACCTGACCTTCTGATTTTTTTTTATTTTGCTGCCTCTTTGCCAAAACCAAGCACATTCAATGCCTGAGAAAGAGCTGGACAGAAAGATGAATGCCTTCATGACTGCACTTGAAGCAAAGCTCCTGCCTGGACTCAGGAATTTGCAAATTCCTCCCTGAATACACCCCAAAGCTGGTATCTACATTCATTCTGCTCAGCTGAAGAAAAAGAGAGTCAGCCTTTATCTCACACTGTATTTGGGCACTGCTCAGAACAGCCTTCATCATCTCACACCAAGGTAAAAAAATAAAATTATACAAACCTGTGGCTTACAAAACCCATTTGACATCTCTCTCTCAATTCCTTTAGCTCATGAGTAGCCTGCATGCCTCCAACACAGAAAAAAAATGCTGCAAACAAGTCTAGATCTCAATTCTGTATTTACAAAAGGAAAACAGCAAATATTTTTTGGGGTTATCTAATGCCATACCCAATGCAATCCCAGCACATAAAGGTTTGATATTCCCAGTAAGCTGTCCCTAACACATAACAGGGGCCTACACTTTATTAACAGCAAAATATTGAAGGATTCAAAACTGATGCCAACCATCTTTGTGATGAACAGGAACAGAACAGTGCCTCAAATAATACAAGAATAAAAGATTTAGAGGAAATGTGAAGGCAACTTCAGGTAGAATCTACTTACAACACAGGAACATCATGGAATGAGATTCTTAAAAATCTTTTGACTCATCAGGAACAGAGGCCTGCTTATTGCAAATTAAATTTCATGACATGTTCTCCCTGACTATACCTGAGGTACTCCCAGCATGGAGCTGCACTGTGCTGCCAGCAGCAATCATTCCATATGATGTGGTTTGGTGACACCTCAGCCTGGGAGCACAGAGATGTGACAGCTCAGCTGAGGACGCTCATGAAGAGAACTCTAATTTATCCTTTCAACGTGAGCCTCTGCTCCCAAACCCTGACCTCTCTGCTACAACTTCCAGAGCCTGAAACTCAAACAGGGAAAGCCCACCCAAGGAGTATTTTACTTTTCACTTTGAGATGATTTAACCTTTTCCCCTGCAGCAGCTGCAGATACTGTACAAGGAACAGTAGTCTGGAAGAAAGAGAGTGTGTGGCTCAGGGAAAAACAAGCACATATCTTAATATGAAACATCTGCTTTTTACTCTTTTTCTTATTACAAAGAAATTGAGTTTTTCCCTTTTGGCTTCTCCTGCAACAAGAGCAGAGGGTACCCCACAACAGCACCCAGTAAGGGTCTGTGTGCCCTGAGTTCACAGAGAAGGGTTGAAACAGACCATCCACCTTGACTAAACCTTGAGTTATGAAAAATATTTAATAGTGGGATTTTGAACTCTCATTATCTTATGGAAAAAGGGTTTGAGGAAGACTTTGATCACAATCTGCCTGAAGTGTCCCTACACAGCACTCACTCACCTTATATCCCCCTCTGAAGCTCACAGTACGTAGCTCACACTCTCTATTACCATTATCACATTGCACTTTGCTCAGATTTTGTAGTACTATTATTTTCTTATTTTCCAAGGATCCCTTTACGGGTTACATGAATTACACAGTTAACATCCTTCTAGCATCTGCACAATAAATGTTGCCACTCTCAGTGCCTCTGGGAAGAGGGATAAAGCCCTCCTAAGTTTAAAGTCATACTAAATGGTATTTGCTGTCAGACATGGCTGAGTTCACACTCCAGGTGCCAATCTCAACCTGGACCATCATGTGTTAAATACTTTAAAAAAAAATGCTTAATTTTTTTTTTTAATTTAAAAAAAAAATCCCATCTAGTCTAAGGAGTTTTCTTGCAAGATCCTTTTGATTCACATCTGAAGATGAGCTGCTTCAGTTCTTTGCATTCTTTTCAAGAAATGATAACAGAGCTGTTGGAGCACTTGCTGCTCCCAACCTGCACAGTAACGATGATTTGCTCCACATTCCCCCCTTACTACATGGGTTTACTCAATCATTAACAGATTCTTGATTTAGTGCTCTTTTAAACAGCCAGCTCATCTCATACCCCTCTTCAGATCTAAGCACAAGCCAGTAACCCAAATGCAGAAATTTAAGATCCTTTTTCCTTACTTGAGAGATTCAGAAAGCTCTTCACATGCTCAGGTGACACTGTGGCTCTCTAAAGAGAGGGAAAGACACTAAATTAAGCTGAGTAGTCTCCATTCCTCAGGGCCTCTGCTGCTGCTCCTCAAGTTTTCAGGAGACCTTAGGATTTTGCTGCTTTTGGTTCTCCCTCCTGGTTCTTCTCCTCCATGTGTGAACCCCACAACAATCCACATGTGCCCCAAAAGTTGGGAAGACGCCTGCAGCCTAGAACTGACACCAGGAGGAAACAGCATCTCTGAAGGAAAACCCACACATGCTCTCTGTAACATGGAATAACCACAGAGCTGCAGGAACCCCTCATGGTTTCTCCCCTTATCAGACCCACTCCTGAGCAAGTCTAACTCATTATAGCAACAGGAGAAAACCAACTCAACAATACCTGGAGAGCTCTGTGCCAGCTTAGAAACTCAGGGCAGTTCAGGAACAGGTTTGACGAGCAGTGTATGGGAAAGGCAGGACAAAATCTCCCCTTTTGGGCACAGCAGCCCTTTTGTTACCTCTGCAGAGGTAACAAAAAAGACTTCAAACTGTGAACATTCCACAATAGGATGTTTCAATCCCAAGGAAAGTATTGAAACACCAAGTTTCATGTATCGGTATGAAACTACATTGATGGCTCCTCATCCGTGGTTAAAATTACTAGTTTAATAGGTCAGTGTCTGATTAAAACTAGAGTATTAGCAGGCACAGACTAGGAAGCTTAAAAAGCAACCCATAGTTGGTCAGCTATGCCATGAACACATAGGGAAACAGCCCCAGGGACATATTGGGATCACCCCTATATATACATACATACATATATACATATATATATATATACACCTTGCATGTAATTAGTAAGACACACAGTAGGACATTGAACTGTGCTGCTTTACTCTTGGCTGTTTCCACCCCACCCTGGGCTATCAGCTGATTGCCAGCACAGCTGCCTGCTGGATCCCACACAGGGAGAGCTGAAGAGAGGCATTATGATCACCTCCTCCCAGATGTTTCTGTATAAAAAGGTGGAATTTCAATATTTTTTCCCTTTTAAAGGGACCAAGAACTTTATGTTCATTTCCTTTTTTCATCCTTAATTTCAAATTTTATTTCCCTCCTTTCTGTATCTACCTATTTCCCCCTGGAATGCTTTTACTCATAAGCCTCAGTACACTGTGCAGCAAATCTTTGAACAGCACAGCATGGGAGGCCTGTAGATATGGACAGTATCCTGGAAACAGCTGGAGATTTCCCTTCCTTTAAGGATCCCTAAGGCATCCTCCAGAGCTCTTCAGAAGTACCATCTCCTCAGGAGGTTCATAAAGGTGGAATTAATAGTAGGAGAACACTTGTGTCAATTCTGTCCACGACAATTGAGGATGATCCAGGAGCAGTGAATTTCTGCAGTCTGCTCCAGGATCTGCCACTGCTGGATTACAGATACTGGCATGGACACAATTGTCCAGTTTTACCAGCATTCATGTTATGGACATGCCTGGGTTTGTCTAATCATATTTTTTGTTTGCCCAACTTCCTAAACCAACAGCTTCTACACAGCTCCAGAACAACATTCAGAAGTTTGCTGCCTGCTCTTTAAAGAAATCCTCCCAATCCCAAGAGTCTCAGGTAGGCATTTCAGACTGCCCAGGATAGGCAGCTTCTCATCCACCTTCAACTCTACTTTCTCTCTCCATATGTTTTCCAATCCTGGGGAAGATATAATGACCAGAAATGCACAACACAATAGGAGGAGTCACACACTCACCCAATGCAATTCACTCAGTGTATTACTCAAATACCCTAATCCTTCATCAGATTAATATTTGAGCCTTCTAACAAAAAAAAAAAAACAAAAACAACGTGTACTACCTGTATCAAGCAAGAAACCAGTGCACCACCAACAACCAGGTCACTGCCAGAGAGATGAATCCCAGTGGCTCCAAGCCATGCCCATGCCATCCAAAAGGGTTTTTCCCACTCACCTGCAAAAGAATTTCTTTCACGAGGCAAAAAACGCACATCACTCACTGTGCTCCTGAACAGCATGGCAGACACCCAAAAATCCTATTCAGGTTCCCAGCAACTTTTCCCACTCAGCTGGCAGCATACTGCCAACTTCAGAGGAGTCTGGCATTTTTGGGGAATGGCAGAAGAGCTCCACAAGTACTCTGAGTTCTCCTGAGTACACACTGAAGGCATCTTCCTCATTATGCTTGCAGGTTGAATAATGCATTTAATTAGAAACAACTTCAACAAGAAGTTATTGAAGTTTAACATGGAGGTTAAGTCTCACTTCACACAAGGAGGCAAACCCATGCAAGGAGGCACACGCCAGAACTGGCCACCTGTGTGCAACATCTCACACATACTACAAACTTCTCCCAGAAACTGAAGTGCTATTCTGTACAGATAAGCTTCATGTTACCTTGAAGGCAAACATTAAATTTACCACAGTTTGGAAACTGCATCTGTATGAAGCTGCTTTGATTCAACTTCCACTTCCAGGCCCTCATCTTCAGTGTAGCTGTCAATTAGAAATGTTTGTTACCAAGCAATCTACAATCTCCTTTGAAGCCTTAATACCCATTGGTGAGCACGGCTTTGTACCAGCAGATCACTTGTGAACCTTTTGCACTGCACTCAGATCCAGAGTTAGTTCCTGGCAACAGCCACTCTGGAAGTGTTGGCCAATGACAAACACAAAAGCTGTTTGGCATCATCAAGCCTCAAAGCTCTGTCCACCACACAAAAACAGGGATTACATGTCAAGAGAGATACAACTATAAAGTCCTTATAGCACAAGGTCATACCAAGCTTGCTGGAAGACTAAATTTAGCCACCTGTGCCTCAGGCGAGTCTGTTAGTTATGGGAAGCTCAGATACTCAGGGCTGGTTTACTCTAATGTCCAAACTACTACGTTCAGAGTCAGCAGGAGGAGCTCAAGAAGATTTAACAGATGGGGTTTCAGCACAAATATATTTTAGAACACCCCATTAGCAAGTACATTTCCTCCTCTACCTCACCTCACACAACAGTTCTAACAACTACACAAGAGCAGATAGACAAGAACTCAGGGATTATTCCAAACTTTTGTAAATGTTAACAGAGGCTGAATGAAAAGTTTGTGAAGACAAGCCTCAGTTTACCAAAAAGTATCTCAGGCAACAGTTTTGTCAAGCATTTAATAATTTTCCAAGCCAAAGAGGCAGGGGTGACTCAGCTTCTTCAACTGTGTTAGGTCTTAGGATCAGTATCAGCCATGAGCCCACAGCAGGAGCACAGCAGTCAACTGAATTTTGATGTCCAGGATCACTGCAAGAATCTGCCCATCAGAAAAAACAAGTTAAAGAATCAGTTTCACACACCACTGTGGAACTTCTGAACTCAGCCCTACAGGCCTTCAGAGATGCTCAAGAACCTATTTTGATGCCTGAAACTCAAACAGGAGAGTTAGCTCAAGCATGCAAAGCCAGGATCACTAAGATGACTGCACCAAGTCCAACCAGGCACAAGATTTCTGGCATTAGATGTTGAGTGTGTATGGTCCAATAGGCATCTGGAAGTCATGCTCCATCCCCTAATGCCTCTGCAAACAGATGGTGCCACAGAAGGATAGATGAACATCCAACAGCCACCCTGCACATCACTGCTCCTACCAAACCTGTCCCTGCAGAGGCCCCAGCCAGGAGGATACCATGACCCCTAGGTTCCTCAGCCAAAACCTGAAGCTATCACCACAGCAGCCAAGCTTCCCCCAAACCCTTGTCTTCAATCACACTGTCTCCTTAAAGTTGAAGCACCAGGAAGAACAGAACAAGTGGTTCCAAAACATCCTGTTCCCAGTCATGGATCTTGACAGGCAAAGGCATTCTGGCATTCTTCTCCTTAGAAGGGATAAAAACCACCACGTATCAGTGTACTGTACCCAACAAATCCATACAAAACCAAAGAGTTGTGAATTGTGTTGGAGCCTAAATAGCAGTCTTGGACTTTAATCACAGAATGCCAGGGATCTGAGCAGTGGTATTCCCCCCAGAGATGCCAAGTACAGCCCAGCAATGATTTACCACCCTGACACTGCAGCTATCACAAGTCAAAACTGAAGCCTCAGTGCTGCCAACATTGCACAGAACCAGTCAAAACCTTTCCAAAGAAAGGACAGCTGGGAAGCAGTACCAGATGCCAAAGTGGCTAGAGGCCTAATGTCAGCTGCAGGATGATAATTTGGAGAACCTGAGGGCCTCCAAAGCATTCAACCCAGCACTGAAGGCAAGCCAGCTGAGGTAGGCAGTGGCTAGAAAAATGAGAGAGCAACCAGGGAGCGAAAGTTATTCAGGGTGGGAAAAAACCATAAAATCATAGACTGATTTGGATTGGAATGGACATTAAAGATCACCTTGTTCCACCTCCTGCCATGGGCAGGGACATCCCTCCACTAGACTAGGTTGCTCCAAGCCCCATCCAACATGGCCTTGAAGACTTTCAAGAACCTCTCTACCTGAAGGAATGAAACACAGCAGGTATTTTGGAAGTGTTCATTTCCATCTAAGAAGTTACTTAAAGCACGTGCTGCCCCAGCCCCTTCCTGCAGCACAAACCAGAGTGCTGTGACCTGCTGAAATTTGACAACAAGAATGAGTCGGCATGAAACTCCTAAAGGCAAGACCTTTGAAGTCTAACCCGGACTTGAAAAGAGACAACTACAAAGCCTGTGGCCTCTGCTTCATTAAAATAAGATGTTAAAGGTTCTTAAATTTCATTTGCTCATTGAAACTTGTTCTTTTAAGATTTATGAAATAAAAATAAGCTGCAGAAATGAAACTGGCCTTGCGTGTTACAAAGGAAGACAGTTACAAGGTAACTAAGGACAGTCAGGATCAGGCAGGATGGGATTGCTGCACAATGAAGCAGCTTGTTCCAATCTTGACAAGAGTCAAACTCTTCCATTACACTTGCCAGAACTGTCACCATGGATGAACAATAATAAAGCTGTATTTTAGAGAATTTCCTCCCATTTGTTCCAATAGACCCAAAAAAACCCAAAGTCAGATCTGGAAGAAATTTTGAGTGATGAGGAATGAAAGCTCAAATATCCAGCAAGTCTGAGAGACATCAAACTATTACTCTTCCAAAACTGACCTGAAGAATTTTATATAAAATAAGTAACATTAATGGCTGGGCTCAATGATCTTAAAGGTGATGCCAACCTGAACAAGTCAATGAGTCTATGGTCAATTTATATACCCATCCTTGCCCAGTGCAGGACTAGACAGATGCAGACAGATTTCCTGTGTTCGTTTTCCTTGTTCTGAGTTCTCCATTAATGTGAAGGACAATAACTGAAATGATCTGAATCTATCCTCTGATTTGTAACTCAAAAATTAATGTGCATAACAAAGGAACACTGAGTTTGGCTTATTTCTACAAACAAGATATTACCTAAGGCAAGGCCTCACCACCCTCACAGAGAAGAATTTCTTCCCAATATCAAATCTATCCGTGCCCTCTGGCAATGGGAAACTATTCTGCCCTGTCCTGGCACTCCAGGCTCTTGTCCCAGCTCCCTCTTCAGCCCTCTTAGGGCCTTCTTTAGGCACTGGAAGGGGCTCTGAGGTCTCCCTGGAGCCTTCTCTTCTGAAGGTGAACACTCCCAGGTCTCCCAGCCTGGCTTCAGAGCAGAAGGATCCAGCCTTTGACCTCCTCTGGACTGGCTCCAGCAGCTCTGTAGGTGGGGTCCCACCTGAACAGGGCAGAAGGACAGAATCCCAACCCCCCCAGCCCACATTATGGAATCAGTCCACGGCATGGCAGGAGTTAAACCATGAACTGAGCTCTGAGCAAATCGATAAGATGGAAGAGATCATCTTCTCTAACATAAAATAAACAGCTTCAGGAAACACGTGAGAAAGGTTAGTTTCACAGAGTTCAAATAGGTTTCTCCTGCAACTTGATTAAACTACCTTTGGCATTGACACAGCAATTCCTTGTGGGCTGGGAAAAAGGAGTAGCTCTGTAGGAGGCAGGTATTTCAGAGCTTTCTTAACCTCAGCACAAACTGCATGAACTCCCCAGGCTTTATCACTGGACATTAAAACACAGGACAGCAGCTACTCAAGATATTTAATAAATGATGTGGCCTTCTCTAATGCACCACAGACAATGTGGCCAACTCATCTAAGAGCTACAGAGACACAATGACCTCAGAAAAAAGATTTGGGACTGCAGAGAAACCTTCACGTATTTGTAAACAGCTACAATATTCCCGACCTAAAGGAATGTCATAATATAACCATAAGGAGGGGGAAAAAGAAAAAAAAAAAAAAAAAAAAAAGAGCAGGACAGCAGAGGCAGACAGGAAAACAATTTTCCCATATTCCCAGTGAATATCCCCAATTCCTGCACTAAATGCTCAAAGTAGTAAATCCAAGCCATTCAATTGTCTTCCACAACACACAAACTGTCAGGCTGATCTTGAGGGTGGAATCACTGTCAACTTTTCAGGCTATTCAGCTGTTTCCCAGAAGAGATTTGCTCAAAGATGAGCAAAGCAAACCAGAAGATTCAGACAGGTAAGAGACACCTATCCATTGCAGGAGATAGGCTGCTCCAAATGGATCTGACAAGAAGGAAGAACATACCAAAAGCCTGAAGAAAACGATGATTTCAGCCCTATTGAGTTTCATTGTTGCTTTGCCAATTTCTAGAGAGAAAGAGATTGTTTAAAAGGTAGGGAAAATCTGATGAACCAGAAATTAAATGAACCATTTAACAAAGAGTTCAAATACCTCCTCCCTCAAATAAAAAACAAAGGTCAGGGGGTGTGGGGTGTTAATGTGGAACATAGAGATGAAGTAGGTACAGCAATTCTGAAATTTTACCACTTCATAGAACCCCAGAATGGGTTGGGTTGGCAGGATCTTAAAGCCCATCCCATTCCATCCCCCTGTCATGGGCAGGGACATCTTCCACAGCACCATGACAGTGGCCCCTGCAATCAAAATCAAAGGCTTCTCTCACATTGCAGAAGAGGAGTAGAGAAAGTCAGCAGATCCAGAGAAGGGTATATTTGAGGAAGATGCATCTTTGGGGGGAAAGAAGGTGATTCATAAGATCCTTATCTCCTCAAGAACTCCTACAGATGGGACAAGAATTAGCCATGTGAAAATCCAGAGCTAGAAAAAAAAAAAAATCAACACTGTACAAGTCAGATGGAAAGACAAAAACAAAGGTCAGGAGCATTTCTTCACAAATGCTGGAAGTCTAAAAGTATGATGGAAAAACTCAAATGTCTGCCTTGCAAGTGGACATAGCAAGTTCATTCAAAACACAGTGGAGAGTAGAGGAGCCACCAGACATTAAAAAAAAACACAAGGACCAAGCAGACATTTAGAGGACCTAAGCTGACACCACCATTTGAGCAACTCAAGTTTTTTGCGTCAACGAGAAATCCCCTGTAAATCAGAATTACAAGTTTAAACCAGAAAAAGAGAGCCTCAGACACTGGAGCAGCAGCAGCAGCAGCTGTCACACTGTCAGCAGTGAGCTGCACAAGCAGGACACACAGTGTTAACCAGGCTCCACATCCCTTCATGTCACCAGAGCAAATGCCAGGTCAGTGTGTGACACCAGGACCAAATTCTTAAACAGCAAAAAATGATTCTCCCCAGGAGAGGATGAGAGAAGCAGCAACTCATAGAACCATGGAATGTCTTGACAGGAAGGGATCTTAAAGCTCATTCCATTCCACCCCCTGCCATGGACAAGGATGCTTTTCACAATCCCTGTTCAATCTGGACTTGGACACTTCCAGGGAAGAATTTAATCTTAACACCCAATCTAAACTAATTCTTACCATTACCTTGGAAGGCAGTTGGAATATTGGTGTGAGCCCTACAGTGAGACCTGACCAAGTAATCAAAGCCAACACACCTGTACAACAAAGCTAAATGTCCAAGAAGGAAACAAAATCTAAATTTATAAGCTTTTAGTAAGGAAAAAAAAAAAAAAGTTAGAAGCCACATGATCTATTATTGTGCTAAAGAATCATCAGACAACATCCCTCAAAAATTAAAATTGTGTTTTATACGTACTCTGCTGAGCTTGGCCATCTCCTCTTTTCCTGCTTGACCCCAGAAATAAGGCTTTTGGTGGCAAAACATGATGAGGTGACAGTAACAGCCTCACTTTACCCCAAAGTCACACAGAAGGAAATGGGGAAATGCCCTTGATTAAAGCTAGTACCTGAAAGTCTCTTGGCCCAACTTTCACAGAACAATTCAGCAGCACCTTGACTACCCCAACCCAGGCAGCCATGCTGGGCAAACCAGAGCTGGCCTAAAGACCAGCCTAAACTGCTGCAGGGCTAATTATACTGTACAAAATGAAGTCATGTCTCAGGAGTCAGGGCTGCTGTTGTTTTTAGCCCTTCTTCCTTTTGCAGTGGACAGAGCACATCAAGGGAAAAGCAGCTGATATACTCCATTGAAAAAAGCAAGAATACTACATGGCAGAATCCACCAAAGCTCTCTGGAAAGAAAAACTATGGGATAAAAGAAAAATCCTTCATGTACATAAATAACTGGTCCATTTTGCAGCAGAAGGGACTCACCAAAGGATGCTGCTTTACACTGAGCTGTGTTACTAAGATGACAACATTTGCTACTCTGAATAATTCAGGATGAGAAGTAAATAAGAGCCATGACTCCAAGGAATTGCAGTAAAATCTCATTATATGAGTGGGTGATATAATTCACAGAGCAGCACATCAGGAACAACCACCCTAACATCAGCTTCAAGAAACATGACAGACTGAACTGAAGCCAACCCTAGGAAGCAGGACTACAGAAGAGTATTCCACAAAAACCATAGCTCTATGGTTTTAAGATCACTAACGAACAAGCATGACATTTATAATTACAGAGACAGTAATACAGGACAAAATAGCTTTAAAGAGGTACCTGCACCATAAATATAACCCAACACATCTGTCAACATCCCCCATTGTCCTATGCCCCACCCCTCCTGCCTTACCTGTCTCAAGGAGGCTGGAGCAGAGCTGGCAATGACATGAAAAACAAGTAGAGCCACAAGAGGTCTAAATATATGAGGACAATTCAGCCAATAAACTACGAGGAATGGAAAAAGTATTTTCCTAAAATCATGAATATTGTGAAGAGAAGTGTGAAGGCTCCTAATTTCAACACCTGGCTCAGGGAGGTCATGAACTGTTGGAGAGAGAAAAACAAAGCACTGTTTCCCTGGATTATATCTGCTGTGTTTGTGTTCTCCCCTCCCCAGGCATCTGCTTCTGGTTACCAGTGAGCAGGATACCAGGCCAGATGGATTCCTGGTCTCATCTGGTAGCACTTTTTAAGGCATTACACAGGATTTAATCTGTTAACCTGAAAATACACAGCGGCTGATTGCTTCCTAAGAGCTGGAGAAGGGAGCAGTGCCAGAGCAGGGAAAGCAGCAAGTGGCTGTGGACTAGGATGGACTTAGGATCTTGCCCAGCTCACAATGCCCCTCACAGCAGAGTTCTGAATCTGCCACAATATTTTCCACAGGTGACTTTGGCACAGAAAACCAAGTTGTTGCCAATACAGAGAACAGGAACAGCATGAAAACTCCTATGGAAGAGCAAGATATATGGGCTGCAATGAGGCAAGCTCACTTACAAACTGGAAAGCTTTTTAATCCAAGGAAAAAGAAAGAGAGACGGGATATTACCTTGTTGCCATGACCTGTGAGACACCAACCTGTCTTAGACATGAAAGATACCAGCACAGAAGGATTCTCCATGGCACAGCACAGCATCCCAGAGAGCCCTCACCTGCCATTCCGTGCCCTGCTCCCCCCTCAGGGATTAGCTTGGAGTAAACATGTGCAGGGAAGAGAGAACATGGACAGAGTGACTGTGTGGTTTGAAAATAAGAAGCCAACAGTTGGGCCAAGCTTTCTGAAACCACTACCAGAGAAGAGCTGATTTAGAGGAAGCAACTCTGCCATAAACACAGGCAGGTACGTACAAGCCACAGATACATTTATTGTGAGAACCTGGTGTGGATTTCCAGCCCTCATGTCCTGAAAACACAGCAAGGAGCCCGAATTGGCCCAAACTTGTGAGGACAGTTGGAAACACACAGTTATAGACTTGCAGAGGAAAACAGAGAGATGAGACTCCTCTTGCTCACCACCCAGCAGCCCCTAAAGAATAAAAAAGGGCACCAGCCAAGTCTAGAAAAAGTGATTTCAGGGCAGGAACTGTTTAAAGAAACACTTGTATCTGAAAAAAGCTTTGGTGCTTATGCAGGGTGGAAGCATAAAGCCCTGATTTTATCAAGCCAATAGTCTAAAATTTCACTGGAGTCAGCAAGATTTTTGCCAAAAGGCTGGAATATCAGCGGTGCCGGGGTGCTGCTACATCGGCAGCCAACATGGAAACAGAGATTTCCCTGGCAGCTCCCACCTACATCCTCCACTCTTCCTAAGTACATCTGCTTTTTTTCTTACTAATAATGATTTTTTTTTATTACACATCATGGTATTTAAATTCTTTTCTTATCTGGTCACACCTTGCCAGCAGTGACCTTCCCTAAACAAGAACTCCTGCTGATATTTATCACTGGCAGCATCTCCAGCTCATCCCTGACTCCCAAGAGCTCCAGTGTGAGCCCAGCTTCATGTGGAAATAACCAGTGTGCACATCTCTCTGCAACAGCAGTGTCATGAAACCCAAATTCTCTCACCAGTAACACTTCACCACCCAGGAGGCATTTTCAAAACTTGAGCCACTGGCAAGCATTGAGGAATTCTGCAGCCTGAATCTCTGTAAACTCCTAACTCAAAGGCACTCTTTGTTGTTTTTTATTCTTTTTTTTTAACTTGTCTTGGGAAAATGCTGCTAATATTTAATAAGAACTTCTCTAAGCTCACGATTCCCAGTTCACCCATCATCCTCTCCCAACAGACATTGAGTTACCAATACAACACTGAACCAGAGATGTAGAGATGGATTATCTGGGTAAAGCACAGCTGGGGAGCTGAGAGAAGGAAAAGGCAGGTCCTGAAAAACTTGGGAAGTATTAGGTCACTAGTAAAAAAAAAAGTCAAGTCTGAGGTCACACCCATGACAGTGGGACTTCAGGCAGGTCACAGTGAGCCCAGGAACGAGGAATGTAGAAAATGTCACACAGTCAGGCACGGGAGGCAGCTCAACAGAGCTTGGACTCTGCTCAGAAGACTTCCCACGAACAGAGAAGTAAGTCACTGTCGAGAAAGGCTAAAGTGGACTGCTGGTAGCAGTGAAACATTTGAAAGGAAGATGAGGCAGTTGAGGCTGCCCTGGCTCTAGAAGTGTCCAAGGGTAACTTGGACATGGTTTGGAGCTGCATGGTCTGGTGAAAGGTGGCTCTGCCCATGGCAGGGGGTGGAATGAGACGACCTTTAAGATCCTTCCAACGCAAACCATCCCATGATTTGGGTAAGACAACAAACCCCAACCCTTAGAGTTCCACACTGTGCCAAACAGTAGAAGGAAACACTTTCCAGACGTAGAGGGGATCCATAACTTCTTCACACAAATACACTGCTGATACATCTCCAGTTACAAAGAGCATTTCGCGTCCTTAGACTGGGAACACCACCAGGTTCAGCAGCTCCCAGGGCACCTTCCTCGGCCGGTCCCTGCCCCGCACTCCCGGGACAGTCCCTCAGCTCGGACCGCCGCGCTCCCCCGGCTCGAACCGCGCCGCTCCGCCCCGCCGGGCGGCACCAGCCCAGCGCCCCGAACCCGCCCCGGTTCCCTCCGCCCACACCCGGGGCGAGCCGCGACCCCCGCCCCGCGGGGTCCCTGGGGCCGCCGCCCACGGCGGCTCCTCCGCCCGCTCGGCCGGAGCCGTTCCCGCCGCACCGGCAGCGCCGGAGCGCCGAGCCCGGCGGAGCCTCCGGGCCGCGAGAACCGCCCCCGCCCGGGCCCCGCCGCCCGCGCCCCGCGGCCCTACCTGCCCCGCCGGCGCCGCGCTCCCCGGGCGGGCCGGGCCGGGCTGGGCCGGGCCGGAGCCGCCGCTGCTCTCCCGCGCCCACCGCAGCTCCTCCCTCACGGCACTCGACGGCCACGGCCCGACCCGGCAGCGCTCAGCGCCGGCACCGCCCCGCGCGGCTCCGCCCTATGGCCGCTCCGCGCCCGCGCCGCTTCCGGGGCAGCCGGGCCCTGGAAACCGCGTGCCGTTGCCAGGAGGAAGCGGCGGCAGAACGAGCGGCGGCACCGCGGCCACGGCGGCAGAACCGTGGCACGGCGGCGGAACGAGCGGCGGGGCTCAGCACCCACTGAGGGTCGGCATCAACCGGCACATCCATTGGGACTCGGCATCCTCCGGGGCTCAGCACCCGCCGAAGCTCAGCATCAACCGGCACGTCCATTGGGACTCTGCATCCTCCCGGGTTCAGCACCCACTAGGATGGTGTCGCTTCCAGCCCAAACCGTTCTTTGATTCTATGGAAGAGGAGCAGAAACCCACTGGCGTTGTCACCTGGATGCTCCCAGGCTGCTTCGGGTGAAGAACTCGGCGTTTTCCACATTTAAAACTGTTTTAAACTGACATGTTCATGGAGTCACGGAATCCCAGCTGCTCTGGGTTGGAAGGAACCTTAAAGACCATTTCTTGCCCTCCCTGCCATGGGCAGTGACATTTTCCACCCAGCTAGGTTGCTCATTCCTTAAAAATGGTTAAAAACCCCATGAGGAAAACCTTCCTCCCTGATTTGCAGGCCTCCAGCTGGGGCACAATCCCATTATCCAGCCACATACATAACAGCTTGACAGCATATGGACCCCACCAAGGATGAACCATGGGTTTATTCGGAAAATGTGTTCAGACACAGAATTTAGGCATTAAAATTATTGACTTCCCTACTACCTTGTAATCCTGAGGCCGAGGCTGGAAATTTTTCCCTGATGCAGTAGTTAGCCTGGAAAAAAAGCCCAGTTCTAATAAAAATTAACATTTCAGTTTAGGTTTTTCCTTTCTCTTTTTAGAGCTATATGCACTCGACTGACTCTGTATAGGTTTAATAAAGGTGTCATGTTTCTTATTAAACCTTTTAAGTTGTCAGTATCAAAAGTAGAATGTCTCAATCCAGCCACCTGAAAAGCCTATCCTGGCAGCATCCTGTCAAACCCAACCCTAAGCCTCTGCTCCACAACGAGTTTATTTTGCCTATTCTTTGTGTTATTATCTGTGGAAAATAATAATAATGTGGATATCACAATATTGACAATATCTTTGATGAAAAGGAGAGGCATTATTGCGATTTGGCTCCCATTTTTTCTGCTCTGAACCACCTGGGCACTTCCAAGGAGCATCTTAATTCTGAAAAATTATTTATCATCAATTTTAGTCCAAGAAGGTCTTCTACCAAGTCCTATTAAACACGTGGATTCTCATTAGCCCTGTGATAATCCCTTGGGAGTTTATCTCAATGCCAGCCTGTGTGTTGAATGAAGGGGGGCAAAGCTGACCCAAAAATGTTTGGGGTGGGTGAGGTGCACCCCAGCGGAGGTTTCTTGCCTCCTCATCCTCAGACCAGACAGGTGAGATCCCAGCCCAATTACCAAGCACCTTATTATGAGCAGAAAGGAAACATCCTGCTTTTCTTCTTGCATCTCCGGCTGGGATGAAGCGGCTGGTGGCTGCAGGGCGGCTGGAGCTGGTGGGCAGGACAATTCCCCTTTGTCTGGAGCAGTGGGAAGGACAATGAAGCTCCTGTTGAAGATCAGGCACAGGGAGGCACCACCCCACACACCAGCATGGGCAGGGGGGACCCTGCAGACACAGGCTTCAGATCCTTCTGAATAATGTCTGAAGGGGAAAAAACAAAGCTTAAAAGTGCATGTTTTGGCAGAGAGGGGAGAGCAGAGGAGCAACTACTCAGAGCAAGAAGGTACCAAGGTCTCACCCTTCTCTCTTCCAATAGAAACAGCACTCTAACCACTCAATCCAGATCAGGAATATACATGAACAGGTTTGGAATTTACCAAAATTAGTAGTGCTCGAGTGTGTCTCCCTTAACATAAGGAGGCAACACCTGAACTCCAATCCACAGTGTCCACAGCAGGGAGGCTGCACTCCAAGGACTGGGAATTCAACAATCATGGCTATAAATTAGACATGGTCTTGTAACAGATTTTTTTTTTTTTTTTTTTTTTTTAGAAAAAAGCCTTGAAAATCAGAAAAAACTATGAAACCCCCTCATCTGGGGATGAGGTCCTTGAGATTTCCCATGATGGGGTAAGAGGTCGGCAGCCTGCCAGCTGATGACCCTTTTGCCCTGCCCTCCATCTGTGTCCTCATGGCCCAGACATCTGCTGTCCCCAGTGAGCAGCTGCCCCCCTGTGCAGCCCTGGCTGCAGGACAGCAGCAGGAGAGCCTTCCTTCCAGCTCAATCCAACAGAAATGGGCTGTCTGTCCTGTTTCGGACATGGGGGGAGAAGGGGGCTGCCAGGAAAAGCTCAAAGGTGCTGTGGAGCAGCAGCAATTTGTAATTATCTCTATGAGAAGAAGGAAAAGCCTTAGGCTGTGGGGATGAGATAGGATGGCGTCTGCTGCATCACTCTCTCTTGCCCAAACAAAGATAATTTTGCCCTATAAGATTTAAAATTTGATATACTGGGCCCTCAGGAATTCTTATTTCCTAAACACATCCATCTCCTCTCCTAAACACTTTGTTTGCTCACTTTGCAGCTGCTTTTGGAGCATGCAAGAGCTCCTGCTGAAACACGTGCCCAGTTGTGCCAGCAGTGAACTCCTGAGCTCTGATCTGTGATGTAGGTACATCCAGTATCCTCTGGGGAAAAGTGGGGGTGCTCTTGTCTGGGTCAAAAGGAGCCCTTCGACCTTTGGGCATGAATAGCAGCCTCAGCTGAGAGCAGTTTATTGTTCATTAGTGCTGTCAGGGCTGTGATGTTCTCAAGGTCAGGGGTCAGGTAAATAATTTGAGATATTGGAAGAAAATTCCACGTGTTAGGATAGAAATAAAATCTGCTGGGGGGAGTGGGTTGCCTTCACTACCCATCCCTGACTGTCCTGCACTGCTGGGTTTGAGGAAGCCACAGGGATTCAGCCACTGACACAGTGGGTGATTTTGTTGAAGCCATTTCCTTACCTGGCAAGATAACACAGACTCAGGAAATGAGCAATTCCAGTCTTTCATCCATACTTCTATATATTCTCTTCACGTTTCCTAAATAAACTGGTCCGAGGCAGAAGGTGCCTTGTCTGGTCCCTGGCACAGCCCAGCATTTGTAGCTGAAGATGCTGCTGACATCTATGGTCAGCCTGGGGTACTGGTGTTCAAAAGTGTTGGAACCATAGGCAGGATTTGGTTGGAAAACATCTTTAAATTCCTCTCAATTCACCCCCTGCCATGGGCAGGAACACTTTCCACTATCTCAGGGTGCTCTAAGCCTCATCAAACTTGGCCTTGGATGCTTGCAAGGATGGGGCAGTGACAGCTTCTCTGGGCAACCTGTGCCAGAGCCTCACCACCCTCACAGGGAAGATTTTGGAAACCATTGCCCCCCACCCCGATCCTGTCCCTCCAGGTCCTTGTCCTAAGTCCCTCTCCAGCTCTCTTGGTGCCCCTTTAGGCACTGCAAGGGGCTGTCAATGAGTTGTAGTCTTCATATGGATTTAACCAAAATATTATCATTATAGAATAATCCCTTAAAATTACAAGAAATTGCCTCAGAAGTGAAAACTACTCTGAAAATATAAAAGTAATACTGACTGGATTTCCAGCTGATTGTTCCCCTTAGGAGGTTCTCTGGTCCACACCTCTTGCCCTAAGACTGTAGAAATCCCTTTTCACAGGGAAGACCTGTTAGCTGCTGCAACATTACACCCAGTACAGTGATACAGACAATTTATCTGTAAATTAATTTTCAACACTGTGTGTGATCCCTCTTTATCACATTAAACTTCACTATTAATTATATTGTTGGACTGAAGTACTTCTTGAGACTGATGGAAATCCTTCAGCACAGGTGTCAGCATAGGTGCAGCTCTCTCAGCATTCTAAGACCCACACAGTGCCATTTTAAGGAGATTTTTATTGGAACAACAATAGCTGGGAAAAAAAAAATCCAAAAAACAACCAGGCAAGCTTTTGGACATGGAAACCTCCTACAAGTGTGGTCTTAACTATAAATTTTATTTTGGGTTGCCTGAAGCTCCTGAGCTTTAGCACTCTCTCCCTTTCTGAATTTTTCCCCTCATTTTCAGAAGAGCTGGGTGCTATTCCTGTTTCCTTATAGACTCAAAGATTAGCAGCAGGGGCACAGCTGGAGCTAAATCAGCTCCAGCCCCAGGGAGTGTGGGTTGAAGGTCACCATCCTCTACTCCCATCAGGGCAGGAAAGCAGCCAAGTAAACACCTTCTGCATTTTGTTCCTATTAAAAACTCAGCTTTAAGACTGTAAATATTTGAATTTTATTTGTGCAGAGAGAGCATATTTGTTTATTAGGGGCAAAAGCAGCTTAGCTGCTCCTTAATACCAAGTGCTGCTTTTTGCTGAGGTTCCCAGCAGGGTGGAAGTGTACTACAGAGGCACAGATTTGATCCCAAGCTCCTTCTGTGCACCTCACATCCCTCCACAGCCTCCTGTGTTCCAGCTCCCTCAGATTTTATCTGTTTAACGATGTGTGAGAGCAATCCAGCACAGGAAGGACATGGACTCACTGTTGAAGTGAGTGCAGAGGAAACACCAAAATGTTCAGAGAATACAACAGCTCTGCTGGGCTGAAGGGTTGAGAGAATTGGGATTGTTCAGCCTGGAGAAAGAAGCTCAGGGTCACCTAACTGTGGCCTTCCAGGGCCTGAAGGAGCCTGCAAGAAACACGGAGAGAGACTATTTGCAAGGGCCTGGAGTGGTAGGATGAGGGGGAATAGCTTCCCACTACCAGAGGGGAGGGTTAGATGGGATATTGGGAAGGAATTTTTCCCTGTGAGGGTGGTGGGGCCCTGGCACAGGTTTCCCAGAGAAGCTGTGGCTGACCCATCCCTGGAAGTGTGCAAGGGCCAGGCTGGACAGGGCTTGGAGCACCCTGGGCTAGTAGATATCCCAGGCCATGGCAGGGGTGGGATGAGATGAGCTTTGAGGCCCCTTCCAACCCAAACCATTCTGGGATCTGTGATTCAGGTCTCCATGAGCCATTGCTCCTTGATGAGCAGGTCCTCACCCTCCCCCCCTTTTCACCTGGCAGCTGCACAACCCTCATGGAGCAGCTGATCATGGATAACAGCTGAGGGGATGCAGGTGATGAGCAGATCTGAGCAGAGCCCAGAGGTGTTTATTGGCTCCCAGGCACTTTTAGAGGAGAAATAGAGAACTGAGGACACAGTGGTTTGGCAGGACAAAGGGACAGGAAAGAGCTGCCAACAGTGCCACCGTGGGACCTGTCACTGTGATGGTGTTCTGTGTGATGTCAGGGCAAAGAAGTCTGTGGCTTCTTCAGATTTTTCCCCTTAATTTACATAATCTTTAAAAAATTTCTATTAAGGAGAAATCAATAGCTTCTTCTCATTCAAACTTGAACTGCTCCTTTTTATCAATACACACTTTTTAGGAAGAGGTTTTCACAAAATTCACCACTTTCCCCACCAGGCTGACCTATGAGAGCTACCACTAAACTCTCTTAAATTTTAATCTCCTCCTTAACAGCCCTTTTCATCTGCTCAATGATACTCTGATATTTCAGGGACCTTCTGAGGAAGAGCAAAAGCAGAACCCCTGACATTAAGACCTATCACAAGGCCCCACTTGCTTTTTTCCTATGAATTACCCCAAAAGGTATGTGGCAACATTGTAACAGCCACAATAAGAAGTTTTCTGTAGTTTTAGCCACTTATTGCTCTCCCAGTTTCAGGAGTTCTGATTCTTTAGAACAACTAGTTTGTTTTAAATAAACTTCACCTCTAATCAGAGCAAGTTTCAGCTACCCACACACCTCTCCAGTGTCTTTCCAAATTCAGTTTCCCATCTTTGGACAAAGAAATTTTCATTAACACCTTTTACTACAAGACACAACATAGGTGTGTGGTCAGAAGGCTTCAGTTTATTAAAAAAATGAGGATCTGCTTTTCAAAAACAGAACAACCACGATCATGCAAGTCTTGGACAAGCACAAGGCAGTCAGAAGATGAAAGACAAAAGCTGCCCAACATGCTGGGGGAACTCAAGCAAACCAAGATAAAAACTAAACAAGTGGTTTACAATGAACATTAAGTGCCAAACAGTAAAAAAATAATTAGTTTCTCCAGTGCTTGTGCCATCTCTCAGACTTTTAGTCTTGTACAAAAGCTGAAAAGAAGCCATAAAAATTGTAAAAAAACTATACAAATGCACAAAACCCTGCTCAAGTAGAAGGAGCATTTTAACATTAAAATGAAGGTCACATCAGTCTTCCTCCAAGCACTCTCCATCTTCAGCAGGATCCAGTGGTAGGGGCCGAGCTCTGTAAGGTGCATTATTTCAGAAGCATTAGCAGACACCAGCTCTGGTTTGAAAGGCTAACAAAAACCTTTTCCCAAAGCCCAAATGACTTAGCTAGCCTTAGACAGCACCTTGAGGCACCAGGACTCACACAGGCTTACTTTATCCTGAGTGGTCCAAGCCCAGATGCAGCTGCAGAGATATTCCTTCCAAACCAGAAAGACAACATTGCACACCAAGACATCCCTGGATGGTCCCTGCATGTCCTGGACCTCAGGGAACACACACACAGGTTCCACACTTTCCTTTGCAAGCTGCATAACTCCCATTGCACACTGAGTTTCCACCTAACTCACTGAACAAAAAGCTTGTGCAGTTGAATGAGTACAGTTCTTGCTTCTTCCAGAACACACTGGGAAACTGCACACTGTTTTGGATGGGGAAGCTCTGTGTTCTCTTCTCCCCACCTTATTCTTACTCAGCCCAACAAACTCCAAATTAAAGGGATGAAGTTTTCCTGTGCTACAGCAAACATTTTGTTTCACCAACAGGTGGGATGCACTTAAAAGCCTTTGTCTGCTTGTCCTGCAGGACAGTTTGGGGCTGATTGTTATGGGCTCCCCCTGGCAGTTTGAGAATACCTATATTAGGTGGATAAATGGAGGTTCAACCCAAAATTCTCTATGGAACACAGAGTGTCTTGTAAGACAATATTTTATACTGCTGCCTTTTAGTCAGTAGTGCAGCCTACAGGTTAAACCTTGAGGTTTCAACTTGGAAAAGCCATTCAATTCCTGGCACATACAAGTTGTTAGTGTTCTCCTAAGCTTTTCCAAAGCTTTGCTCTGGTGGCAAAGCTATGTCTGAGCAGTGAGAACTTGCCTCAACTACCAGTTACTCCACCCATTTTCAGGAACCTCGATGAGGTCCCTGAAAACTTTGCCACACTTTGCTGAGAAAAATAATTTCCATGAGGATGCAGAGGTCAGGAGACACACAGTCAACTTGTGAGCGTGAGCAGCCACTTGCCCCTTCAAAGATGAACTAGAGTTTCACAGTCATGGAGAAAAAATAATCACAACTTATGCCTCCCATTGCCCCGACACCTACTCCATGCTGCTGGTCCCGGGCGTGGCTGCGTCGGGTAGCCGGTTCTCCTTGGGTGGGAGCTTCAGGAAATCGCTGATGCCCCTTTGCCAGGCGGGCACCGGCCTCACACAGACCCGGTTCAGCCGCACGGGGCGCCGGTCACCTTCGGGGAGGGCAGCGTCAGTGCTGGGCAGCGAGCAGGGAAGGAAGGAAGGAAGGAAGGGGGAAAAGAAGGAGGAAGGGAGGGAGGGAAAGAGAGAGGTGAAATGAAGGAAGGAGGGAGAGAGGGAGGAAGGAGAGAGAGGAGGAAGAGAGAGGGAGGGAAGTAAAGAAGAAAGAAAGAATGTAGTGAGGGAGAGAAGGAAGAAAGGAGGGAAGGAAGGAGGAAAAGAAGAAGGGAGGGAGCGAGGGAGGGAAAGAAAGGGATTAAATGAAGGAGGGAGGGAGGGAGGGAGGAAAAAGAGGGATGAAATGAAGGAAGGAAGGAGAGAGAGGAGGAAGAAAGAGAGGGAGGAAAGTAAAGAAGAAAGAAAGAACGGAGGGAAGGAAGGAAGGTAGGTAAAGGAGAAAGAAAGAACGGAGGGAAGGAAGGAAGGTAGGAAGGAAGGAAGGAAGGGCCTATCTCCGCCGTGCTCACCTCTCCTGTCGGGCAGCGACGGCCTGGCATTGGTGCTGCAGGAGCCCAGCGCCTTCCGGGGAGCCCTGGCGACCAACACTGCGGAAACAAGGCCACAGCGAGCGGTCACACTCGGAGCCCGGCTCAGCCCTGCCTGCCCCTGTCCCGTCCCGTCCCGTCCCGTCCCGTCCCGTTCACTCCCCCCCACTCCCGCGGCCCCGCACCCTTGCGGAAGGCTCCTCCACGCTGGTCCGCCTTAGTCCGCGCCATGCCGGCCTGGCCTGGCCTGGCCTGCCCGCCCCGCCCCGGCAGCGCCACAGGCCACGGCCGCCAATGGAGCACGGCCCGGCCCCGCTCCGCTCCGCGGCCCGCCCCGGCAGCGCCACAGGCCACGGCCGCCAATGGAGCCCGGCCCGGCCCCGCTTCGCTCCGCTCCGCTCCGCTCCCCGCCCCGCCCCGCCCCGGCAGCGCCACAGGCCACGGCCGATGGAGCCCGGCCCGGCCCCGCTCCCTGCCCGATCCTTCCGCCTCGCTGCGATGTGGGATAGAAACTCCCTGTGAGGGGAGCGAGGCGCTGGCGCGGGCTGCCCGGAACATCTGTGGCTGCTCCACCTCTGGAAGTGTTCAAGGCCACGCTGAACGGGGCTTGGAACAATCTGCTCTAGTAGAAGGTGTCCCTGCCTCAACGGGCTTGGAATGGGATGGGGTTTACGGGTCCTTCCAACCCAAACTATTCCCGGACTCTATTGAGAGGAATGGCGGATTTGTCTTTACAAACAAGCTGTGGGTCTGCTGGTAGATAAAACCAGCACTTAGAGAGAAAAGGAACAGTGGGAATGATTCCACTGATTGATGAATGGAAAAAGATATTTGCCTTTACAAACAAACTGTGGGTTTGCTGATAAATGAAATTGGATATTGAAAGATGAAAGAAGCAATGGGGGAAAACTACGAATTCTATAAGAATTGAAAATTAAAAGGGAGGGTTGTACATTAGAGGGGAATCTCAGGTATCAGGTGTTCTGGGAAGTCTGTGCCTCTCCAGTACCTCAGCCAATGGGGAGAGAGGGAAAGGCAGCCGGGAAATTGGGATAAAAGGAGGCTGCGTCCTCCAAAAATTTGAGAGATCGCAGGGGAATGCCCCATGGCCTTTCCCTTTATTCGATTAAAGCAAAAAGGACTCCTCTGTCTCCTTTTTGGACGTAAACCTCTGGTGTTTGTAGCTTAATTTTCCTGACGCTACGAGCCGGTCCCGGAACGGTCGCTCCGCGGCTGCGTTCCCGGGGGGAAGGGAGGAGAAAGGTGCCTGCCGGTGCGACGCCGTTTCCCGTCCCCCACGGAAGATGGCGGCGCCCAGCGGGCTCCTGGCCTGGTGCGTCCAACACCTGCGCGGGGACTTCGGGCTGGACGTGGGCGAGGAGGTGGTGAGGTGAGCGGGGTCGGGGCCGGGTGGGGCCCTCCTGCCCTTAGGCGGGGGCTCCTCGGTTCAGCACGGAGGAAACAGGGTGTGTCAGAGCAGCTGTCGGGAATCTGCCCGCGGTTGTCACTCCGGTGGATATTTGGGGAGGGGAAGTGGCGAGGTGGGGGCGAGGGAGGGATGTGGGGTTGCAGAATCACAAATGCTTTTAGTTGGGAGGGATCTTAAAGTCATGTCGTTCCACCTCCTGCCGTGGTCTTACCACGATCTCCACAGAAACCTTATCCGAAAAGGAAAGATAAGTGACACAGCTGTGCAATGGGAGCACTGGATTAGACCTCTCGGAACATCCACCCCCTCACCCATTTTTATCCACCCCGAGCCTTGTAGGTACATCTTGTCAATCACAAACGAGGATGAGATCCGGGAGTACGTTGTTGACCTTGTTCAGGGCACAGATGGGAAGAAGAGCTGGTTTGTGGAAGAACTGCTGACTATGTGGAGGAAATCTACCCAGTTGCCCTCCGAGCCTTTCCCAGCATATTGGAAAAAGGACGGTGAGTGGTGCAAAGAGGGAAACTTTCAAACAAGCTTGATTATTGTGGTTACAAACAATTCCATGCCACAGATCCCTGTGTGGATACTGGTGCCATTCCTGATTGTTGGGACAGTTTAAAGCCCATTTTCAGTCATGAAGTAGAGTCCAGGGACATCTTTCTCCTGCTGGCACTTACCCAGCCTCTCCCTGTGCTTGCTCACAATTCCAGAGGCTTCAGAAGTGCTGCGGGCTGGGGACCAGGGCAAGAAGGGGAAACGCAAAGGGCGGAACAAGCAGGAGACACTGGCATATCCCGAGCCCAGTGCTCATGGGGAGCAGGTGAAAACCCCACTGGACCTGGCCAAGGTGAGTGTGGGGGCCATGCCAGGGAGGCTGGAAGTTACTGGAAAGTTACTGGAAGTTACTTGGAGCCTGGAACGTGGGGAAGGAGTGTGTCAGACACTGGTAAATGTGTGATTGGGAAGTGGATATGAGTGTCTGGGATGCCCAGGTGGGCACTGCTGAGGCCACACCTCAAATCCTGGGGTCAGTTTTGGGCCCTCACAAGAAAGACAGTGAGGTGCTGGAGTGTTTCCAGAGAAGGGGAAGGGGCTGGAGCACCAGGAGTGGCTGAGGGAGGTGTGGGGTCTCAGCATTTAGAAAAGGGGGCTAAGGGAGACATTCTGGCTCTCCACAACTCCTTGAGAGGAGAATTGAGCTGGGTGGGGGTTGGCATCTGCTCCCAGGAAGCAAGGATAGGATGAGAGGAAATGGTCTCAAGCTGTGCCAAGAGAGGTTTAGGTTGGATATTAGGGAAAAAAAATTCATGGAAATGATGGTCAGATACTGGAATGCACTGTCTTGGACAGTGGTGGAGTCACCATCCCTGGAGGGATTAAAAAAACATGTGGATGTGGCACATGGGGAGGGAGGAAGGGGGAGAGAGAGAGGAAGGAGAGAAGGGAAGGAGGAAGAGGGAAAAGGAGGGAGGAGGAGAGAGAGGAAAGGAGGGAGAGTTAATGGTGGGTCTCTCTGATCTTGGTGGGCTTTTCCAACCTAACCATTTCCATGTTTCTATGATACCCAGGCTGGGGAGGAAATTTATGTCTGTTTGTGTCTATAACTGGGAGTAAAATAATCATCAGGTAGCATATATGCCAGCATGAATTTTTCTCCCCCAGAAAGCCTGAGAGGAGAGAGCAGGTGAAGGAAGTTGAGGCTTTAATTAGGAATAAAGGGGATTTCTTTAAGACAGATATGAGGATGGGCAATTTAAGCCACCAAGTGGTGAGGACATCCTTTCCTGCTCTATTTGAACTATCCCAGTCACACTGATTAAAGCTTTAATTAGCAACTGAAATACTTCAGAAAGAAACTGGAATAAGAGCATAAAACCCGAGAAATGTTGGTATTCTTGAGTAAGGAGTGGAACTTGAATTCATGTTTTTGAATGGAACTTTTTGGAGCAGGGAGGCTGTGAAGGCTGAAAGTGTTTGTAAAAGTGTTTATAGGATAAAACACAACATTTTTGAACTGGTGGGTTGAAAGTGGACAGTGATGTTCCATTTCCTTGTAGTTATCTTCTAACTTAATTAAAATTTGAAAGAACAAGTGAGAAAGATCTGCCAAAGTCACTTTATCGTGGTGGCAGTGTTTGAATCTGGCAATGGCACTAAAACCAGTTGGACTTTACTGGGGGGACTGAAAATGCTGCATCTGCTTGTCAGTGAACCAGATTGAAGCTCAGAGGTGAATAATTAAGTAACTGAGGCCAGATCATAGAAGGAGGAGCAGAATTTATTTCACAGCTCAGTACTTGAACCCTCCTGCTGAGATGGCTGTGCCAGGTGGGATTTGGGGAAGCTGCTGGGAGGTGACATGGCAGTGAATGCAGTGGCCCTGCTGCCACCACCAGCTGTAGCTGGGTACAGGCACAGTCAGGGTGCACAGCTACAAACTGAGAGTCTAAATAATACTTGGAAATGAACTTGGGAGTAGTTGAGGTGCTGTTTGGAGCTGTTGAACAGGCGTGAGGCTGTGTGAAGCACAGAAAGCAGCTCTTGCTGCCCAAATCCCAGCAGCTCCAGCAAACTTTGAGTGCATCCTGGTGTACTTGCTTTGTTTGGATTCCTTGGGGCTTTTCTGGCAGGCCTGAGCTTGTCTTTCCTCTCAGTCTGGGGTCTGGTCCAAGCTTCATTCCACTGATGCAGAATGACACTTGTCTGAGCCTCCCGGTCTGCCCGTGGGTCAGTGTTCGCTCTCTGCTGCCAGTGCTGCACTGGGAACACAGTTTGTTTGTTTATTTTTTCCTTCCCAGGCCCAGGAGAGCAGCAGTGGAGTCAGCAACAGCAGCACTTCCTCCAAGAAGAAGCCCAAGTTTGTCAGCCTGTACACAAGGGAGGGGCAGGACAGGCTTGCCGTGCTGATCCCGGGCCGGCACGCCTGTGAGTGCCTGGGCCAGAAGCACAACCTCATCAACAACTGCCTGGAGTGCGGGCGCATTGTCTGTGAGCAGGAGGGCTCTGGGCCCTGCCTCTTCTGCGGGGCCCTGGTGAGTAACAGCGGGTTACTGCCCTCTCTGCACCTGGAGAAGCTGGCTGAATTAGCCCTTTAGATAGAAGCTCCTCTTGCAGAGTTCTAAAGCAGGGAATGAAAGAACCTGTTAGGAGGTTTCCCCCATAATTTACATGGCTTTGGAGCTTGTCTGGTTTCTGACAGTCTCCTGTGTGTCACACTAGTGTCTAAAATCTCTGCAAGGCTTCAACCCCATCCCAGGCACATCCCTGGTCAGGAGCAATGTCGTGCTTTTCCTTCAACTCTTGCACAAAATGGATCCTTTGGGATACCTGTTAACACCCAGATTAATTTCAAAGGGCACTTTTTGGAGAAAGGGGATAAGTTATTGATAGCAGAGGAAATTCTTCTTCGTGTGAGAGGAAAATATTAGTTGGGTAGAGAAAAATGTATTAAAGCAGGTTGGTTGCTATTTTGAAAGATCAGTTTAACTCCCAGTGTCCAAGAAGGAGAGAAGAACTTTGAGTTAACTGCCTGGGTGGTTCTGAGCTTATCTCTTGTCCTTTGAGCTCAGTCAGCAACATGTCCACCCACAGAACAGGGAGAGATTCAGTTCTTAATTTCTCTTTTAGTAAAGAACAAGCTTCCAGGGTTCTCCCCATGTCAGTGGGGAAATGAAGGAGGTGTGGATTGTCACTGCCACTTTAAACATCCTGAACTGCCGGCCAGGACTCTGAAACTGGTCAAACTGTGACATCTTTCCCATGTGATGTCCTTCCCAAACCTTCATTTCTTCTTTTCCTCAGGTGTGCACTAAGGAAGAGCAGGACATTCTTCAGCGAGACTCCAACAAGAGCCATAAACTGCTGAAGAAGCTCATGGCAGGTCAGTAGCTTTTCCATACCTGGAATAGAATGAATCCAAATGGTTTGTGTACTTTATTTCCTTCAGACTTCACTGAGCCACTTGCTCTCTCTGCTGCCTTTTGTCTGTGGTAGGCATTAAAGGGATGGATTGGAGTTGGTTCCTTTGATCCTTTTGCAAGCCCTAGGCAGCATTCCCAGGCTTCAGCAGAGGTGACAGTGGCAAGTGTCAAATGGCAGCAGTGTGGTGTCCTTTCCCTGAGGCCCCAAGGCTGCTCATTTGCATTCCAGAATCAATCACATGGACTGGATCATTGTAGCTGTCCTTGAAAATTAGGATAAGTCTCTTGTGGAATGTGTGCTGTGGAAGATGAAGTGCTGCTGTCTGATTTGCTGGGCTTAGAGAGGTGATAGTTAATATTTTCTAATGGCTCTTCTTGTCTCACACTTACCTTGGGAGCTAAAAATAGGAACAGAGCCAAGGAAAGCAAGAGGAAGTACTACCCAGTGTTCCAGCAAAGACTTTGTGCATTGTGGGGATGTTTGTCTGAGTTTAGCTGAGCTACAGCTGAGGTCATGGTATTCTTGGCTGGAAAATACACTTTGCTGAAGAACTGGGGAATAGTTCCTCCAGATCTGGGCTTCTCCTTTGAGCTGTGGAGATGGCAGGAGGATGGAAGTCCTTGAGAGCACCAGCCAGTCTGTTCTATCCTTCCAGTGCAGGTGTACTTCAGGTGCTGGTGTACTTCAGGATCCCTTTTCTGACCTGTTTTATCCCTTTTCCTGCCTGCCCCTACCAGCTCTTGTTTTGTTATCCATGTGGGTAAAATCTGGAATGTGGTTTGCTGTTTGTCTTGGGAGTAAAAATTGTGGATCAGTGACCAAAGGGAAATACAGGCAATTGTTTCCCTGAAATGAGGGCATTTCCCAGTGTGGTGAAATACACTGGTTTGTTCCATCATGGCTTGGGTTCAAACCTTTTATGAGTTTTTTTTTTTGGTTGTTCCCTGTTGGTTGGTTGATTGGTGGTTGGGTTAGGGCCCCCAGCCAGGAGGGGTAAGAAGGAAGAGCATTTGCTGGGAATAGATTTCTCCATCTCTGGAAACAGCTGGTTTGGGTAGTCTAGTGTGGTGTGTCAGAATAGGATATTGTTTGTGGGAGGCACAAACAGCAGCAGAAGGCTCTGGGTCTTCCTGGAATCTGTCCTGGGCAAGAGACTCTTTGTGGGAATCAACATGTGGGATGGGTTTGGCTTTTAGGAGGGGATTCCTAACAAAGCTGGGGTTGTTGCTGAAGAAGAAAAGCCTCCAGACCTTAGTTCCCCTCCCAGTGCCTATTGGGGCTTAGGAAGAGGAGGCAGAGGGACTACTTAAATGGGCAGATAGTGATAGGACAAGAAGGAATGGTTTTAAACTAAAAGATGAGAAATTTAGATTGGATATTTGGAAGAAATCCTTCTCTGTGAGGGTGGTGCCTTCTCTGGCACGGGTTTCCCAAAGAAGCTGTGGTTGTCCTATCCCTGGAAGTCTTCCAGGCCAGGCTGGATGGGGCTTGGAGCACCCTGGGATAGTGGAAGGTGTCCTTGGTGTTCCACCATGGCAGGGAGTGAAATGAGATTAGCTTTAAGGTCCTTTTCAACCCAAACCAAGGCCCATGGTTGGTAATGGGAGGAATTTTGACTGCACAAATTGTTAGGGAAGGGTGAAGGAGAAACAAAGATCAAGAGCTTCTCCCTAAACTCCACCCAGGCTTTATCACTGTGATATTTAAGTGATTCCTCCTCTTTGGAGGAAGGAGTCTGTGAAATGGGCTTGAGCAAAAGTTGTGGCTTCAACTTCTGCAGAAAGATGATGATCTTGCTGCAAGGCTGTACTTTTAGCTCCTGGCATGGCTTTAGTTTAGGGGGCATTTTTGCAGCCTGGCCCACCCAGATGGCTTTAACACACTGACCTACTGAGCTGTGGTTTGTTTTGTGTCTCAGGCTCTGAAAGTTCAGGGAATTTGGATGACATAAGCAAAGGCTTGCTGCCTCACCAGGAAGCGAGACTCAAATCAGGCCTGGAGATGGCTGTGAAGCACAAAGACAAGCTGTTGGAATTTGATAGAACAAGGTAAGGTACTAGGTGGGAGACTGACATGAACAGCATAAATGACATGGCAGGTGAGGTGCTTTTAGGAGAAACATTGGGAATTCCTCCTAAAACCCAGACTGCAGCCACAGACACCTAAACTATGGCATTTGGTGGGACACTAGTGGATCTCTGGAATGGATCCCCTTTGGGTATCCTTGCTTTTTGTCCATGACACTCCAGCTCTCCAGAGAGAAAAGGAGCAGGTTGGAGGGTGGCTTTGAGACTCTGTCCTGGTCCCACTGTGCTCATTTTCTCCCGTGGGGGCTTTCCCAGCGTGCGTCGGACCCAGGTCATTGACGATGAGTCGGATTACTTTGCCACGGACTCCAACCAGTGGCTCTCCAAGCAGGAGAGGGAAGCGCTCCAGAAGAGGGAGCAGGAGCTGCGGGAGCTGCGCCACGCCTCCCGCCTCGCCAAGAAAATCACCATCGACTTCGCTGGCAGGCAGATCTTGGAGGAGGACAGCAGCATGGCTGAGTACCACAGCAAGTGAGTGAGGGCTGGCAGCAAGCCCGAGAGCAAGGATGTGAAAATCCTTATGGAGAGTGGTCTGACATGCTTGTTAAAGCTGCCTGGGAAAGAGGTGTTGCAGAAGTCTCAACAGAACCAATTCAGCTCAAATTCACACCAAGCTGAGTTTCCGCACTAGAGAGCGGTGACTGCTGAAATTGGAAATCAGACCAAGCAAGGAAGTCTGATGAGGGGAATGGGGCAAAAAAGGCTTTGAGTTGGAGTGAGTGCAGAGAAGGGAGATGTTCCCAGGGGAAGCAGGGAATGTTCATCTTTCTCATTTGTGCTTGCAGACTGGATGAGACCATTCAGGCCATGAGCTGTGGTGCACTGAGTGAGCCAGCCAGGAGCCCTGGGGCAAAGATGACACCAAACTCTGGAGTTTTGGTGAATCCCCGTCTCCTCCAGCCTGCTCCTTTGGTCAGTGAGGCTTCAGTGATTTATTCCAGAGTAGTGACTAATTTTGGGAGAGTTTGAGCTTGAAAATTGTCAATTCCAGCATGTCTTTAGAACCACAAAAGATCACAGGATGGTTTGAGTTGAAAGGGACTTTAAAGACCATCTCATCCATCCCCTGCCATGGGCAAGGGCATCTTTCAGTAGACCAAGTTGCCCTGTCCACCCTGGCCAAGAATACTTTCAGAGATGGGGAGACTTCTCTAGACAGCCTGCTTCAGCATCTCACAGCTCTCACAGTAAAGAATTTCTCCCTAACAGCTAATCTAACCCTGCCCTCTGCCAGTGGGAAGCCATTCTCCCTGTTTCCCCTTGTTTCTCACCCCCTCTTTCCTTCCCTATGTTCTTCACTGGCCATCTCAATTTGGGATAGAGAAGGTTTGACAATGCCCTGCTCCCAGTGGGTTGGTTTTGGTAGTTTTAGCATCCTGCATCCTTTTCAGGAATGCAGAACAGTTTCTGAGAGTCAGCCTAAGGCCATATCACCCTTTCAGCTTTATTTTATGAAGCTTTTTCTGCCAGATTCCCATTTTACAAAGGGCATAAGGATAATGAAAGAAAACTTCAAATTGGATTTGCATTTGATACACATTACTCCTGGAGAGGTGCTAACCTTTTCCCTGTTTCTTTTGGACCCTCTCAAGTGGGTGGATCAAACTGGTTTGCTCCCACAAAAAAAGCTCCTCATTGTGTGGGGGCTGGGAGTGAGTCTGGCTTGGAGCGGAGCAGGCTGCGGATCCAGGACCGGGAGCTGCAGGAGATCTCGGATGATGGTTGGTGCCTCAGCCTGCACCAGCCTTGGGCTTCCCTGCTCGTGAGAGGATTGAAAAGGTGAGGTTGATGGGTCAAGGAGCTGGAGAATCTTTTTTTTTTTTTTTTTTTTTTTTTTTTTTTTTGATAGTACCTAACCTGTAAGGGACAAGTTTCTTCACAGTGAGTGAATGTAGAGAGAGGCTGAGATTTCACTGCTATTGTTGGGGTGTTCCTGTGTGGAATTTGAAAAGCAAATAAGGTAATCACTTGCAGTATGTTCTTCTGGGCTTTTGTTCAGCATAAAGAAGGCAACAGTGGCACCAGGCCTTGTTTAAAAGAAACCCACTTACCACTACCTTCCTCAGCTGGGCTGGAAATTGGGTTGCAAAAAGAAGCTGCTACTGTTGATATGGAACAAAGAATCTTCTTTAGCATTTTTTTCCCCCTTCACCACATTTCTCATTTTGGAGACTGAAGCTTTTTCACTTCCCAAGCCAAAAATGCTGTAAATCCTAATGTGCCTGGATTCTTGGGATAATCAAAGCTAAGCTTTAGCAGCAGGAATTGTCTATGCTTGTATGAAAAATCTATCCATGTGGGTGATTTCTGCTGAAGTTTTAGTACTATGTTTCCCTCTGTTCTTTAGGGTGGAGGGCAGGACCTGGTACACATCTCATCGAGGGAGGTTATGGATTGCAGCTACTGCTAAAAGACCTTCCCCTCAGGAAATCTCTGAACTGGAGGCCACCTACAGAATGCTACTCCAGAAAGGTGAAGTCCTCTCCTTGGTTCTTGGAGTACATTGAGCCACATAATGAGCAATGTCAGAAATCCTCCCTGCTGAGCAGGGAAAGCTAGATATAAAATTAAATTTCCAAGCCCTAGTCCTTCATGGGGAAGATCCTGACCTGAAAAGGCACAAAAAAGTGTTAAAATTGCTATATGTGTTCTTGTCCCTCAAAAAGAAGAGGTGCCTGGAGGAGAGGGAAGGGCACTTGGGGATTGGAAGACCCCTGCTGTGTGTGGGAATATGGGCTCCCTGAAGAGATGTTTCTTTTGCTGCAGATGTGGAATTTCCAAGTGATTATCCCTCAGGATGCCTCCTGGGCTGTGTGGATGTGATTGATTGTTTATCACAAGAGCAATTTCAGGAGCAGGTGGGTACAGAAATGAACCTTTCCACGCTTGCATTAACCAGCAGGTTTTTAAAGTGGTGGAACTTGCTCTGGAGAAGACATTGAGTGGAAATTTTAGATTGTATTGAGAAGGCACAAGTTATTGCTGGGATTTATGTGGCAGAGGCCTGGCAACTCAGAACAGCATGGAAACATGGACAGCTCTGCTGCAGTGATGGTTCTGTGCTGTGGGACCTTGTCCCTGTGGTGCCAGCAGCACTGACTGCCCTGGTATAGGAGAGAGTGGCTTGGCCTGTGCACAGGGATCATGGTCCATAGCTGCTGGATCTGCCTGGTGCTTCTTACAAGAGCTGGAGGCCACAGTGGCCAGTGTTTTTTGGTGAGTGTTGTGCCTTGTTTGGGCTTGAGTGACCTGGAGATGGAGCCAAGGAAGGAGGTGAGCTCTTTGCCACCAGGGAGGATGGACAGGAGAGCCACAGTAGTGAAGCAGGGTTGGAATCAGGAATCTTTTGAGAAATCTCAAGGGTGGTTAGGGGCTGGGGCACTGTGAGGAGAGGCAGGAGACAGATCTTCCACTTCCTGCAAGGAGATTATTGGGAGACAGTTGGGCTCTGTGCTGACGTACACAGCAGGAGGGTCATAAATTGAAAGGGGAGGGTTCAGTGTGGCTTAAGGAAACAAATTACCATGAGGATAGCCCAGCAGTGGGCATTGCCCAAGGGGTTGAAGAGTCTTCATCTGGGAGGATTTTCAAGACCCAAGAGAACAAAGCCATGGGCAGCCTCACCTGAATTCAGTGTTGGCCCTGCTTTGGTTGGGAGGTTGGACTAGAGACCTTCTGAGACCTGAGTCTGGTGCTGTGACTGACTCCATGCCCAAAATCTGGAGCAGGAACTTTCCTTGGGGTGCATTTTATGGACTTAGAAAACCTGCACTTAGCACCAAGCACAGCACGGCTGTTCCTGATCCCATTTCATCTCTGTTTACTCCACTGCCCCTTGTGCATGTCAGATTTGGTCTGGTGGGAATCACCAAACCATGCCTACATGCTTGATAGTGAACCATAACCATCTTGTGAGGTGGAATACATGGTTTCCTTGGGAAGAAATTCACCAGGATGATCTTGCTGTGAAGAGCTGGAGAGGCAGCATGAGTTGGGGCTGTTTTTCAGGAAGTGCTCCTCTGGCTTTTCCAAACCCTGTGAGATTTTTACCTGGGAGAGATGCCTGGAAAGACAGGGAGTGTATTTCTGATGAGGTTGTGTCTCTTAATCACAGGAGGAAGGCAGAGAAGTTAGAGTATGAGCAGCAGAGGGAGCTTTGGGACTGGAATACCATGAAACCTACAGAAGTATTTGGCTTTGTATGGGAACAAACCTTGGGGGAGAGAGGAAGGGGCACTGAGGCCAGTGTAGGGATTTTCTTTTGTAGCATCCACTAATTTGCAGTTTGGGCTTCAGTGGAGATTCCTGTCTGTCTCCTGCTGTTTGTAACAGTGGTAGAAAAACAGATCTTGGTCTCTTACGAGTACTTTTCTGTTTGTCACAATCCCTCCTCATCCTTTGTGGATGTGCTCTTCAGGCATTGGTAGAATGGCTGTGACAGCATCTCCAATCTGGGAATTGTGCTGTAGGTAACTAGCTTTAATCTTCCCATGGAGGACCTTCACAATTAGCCACCTTCTCTGGAAATCTCTCCCAGTTTGTGGGTCTTGCTTGGCTGCAGAGGCACTGGAGGCAGAGCAGCATAGTCCAGGAGCACCATTATCCAACCTGTTAATGTCAGATTTCCCTTTCTCCTCAATGCTGTGGCACTTCCTGGGTTGCATTTCTCTGGCTTTTTGCTGCTCCCCTATTGCAAACTACTTATAATTCTTAATTTCCTGCCTTTTTATGGTGATTTTGTCTGCTTTTCCCAGGATTCCTTTAAGCAGCGGTAATTTCCCTCACTTGTGAGCTAAAATGCAGAGATGTGAGCCTTTCTGCAGTTGCTTTCTGAGGAAATACCTGGTTTTTTGGGCTCTCAGGAGCTGCAAGTACATCTGAAGGAAGCTGAGCTGAATTTAATTGCAAATGTCAGCAAGATGACAAAGTGTGCAGCACCAGCTCAGAAATCTGACTTGGGTCTCGCCGGGAGTAAGAAATTCCTGTTGCTCACGTGGGTGTTTCAGCCCGAGTTCATCAGAAGTGTCAGCACTGTGATCCAACCATTTCCTGGTGTGCAAAGATTCCTTGTAGCTCAGGGAGAAAGACAAGCAATATTACCCTTTTTCACCACTTAGGGTGTGCAGAAACACAGGGTATTTTCAAGGAATGTGTGAGCAGGCAAGGGGTAGTGATGCAGAGCAGAGACCTCTTGGGAACTGAGCGCTTGTGGAGCTTTTCCAGGCACTGTGCTTTGACTCACACCTCTCCTCCTCACCACCTCCCATCTGAGGCTCCTGCATGTTCCAGGAGAAATCATTTCACAAGTGCAGGGTGAGCCTTGCTTGCAGGTTATACCAACCTTGTGAGAATGAAATAGTTCCTGGCTTGCTCATGGTGTTTTGATGGTGATCCAGTGTTTTTTGGCAGCCACAGAAGCTTGGTTTGACTCTGGTGACTGTTCTCAATAGGCAAAGGAGACTCTTCCTGGTCTTAGGTCTGTAATTTTTTTTTTTTATCCTGGGGGTGTTCAGTCTGCAGAAGAGAAGGCTCTGAGGAGGCCTTAGAGTCCCCTCCAGTGCCTGAAGAGGCTCCAGGAGGGCTGGAGTTCCAGGACATGGGGAAATGGCTTCCTACTTTTGGAGGGCTGGGTTAGATGGGATATTGGGAAGGAATTGTTCCCTGTGAGGTGAGTTTTAAGGTCCTTCCCAACTTAATCCAGTCTGTGATTCCATGGTTTTGTGGTCTGTCCCCACTGTGACTCTCCCATTACCTCTCAGACCTTTCACTGCTGTCACCCACTTCCTGTTTAGCACTGTCTGCAGATTTAATTTCCCTGCTGTTTGCATCTTCTCTTGGGTTGCTAATGAAGATGTTGTGGCACCCTGCTGGTATTTTTTTATCATTATCCTCATTTAATTTTTCTTTTTACACTTATGTTCAAAAAACCAAAATGAAGCAGCGCTGCCCCAGCAGAGTCAGACCCATTCCCTTCCAGAGCTCTTACATTATGATCAGGGAGGGGTTATTTGTCCACATTTTTACTGCACATGTAAGCCTGGCCTTTCATCACCACTGAGAGGGGGCAGTCCTGCCTTCCTCTGCTCTACCTGCAGCATTTGAGGCCCAACTGACGTTGTTGAGATGGTTTGCAGATCCTGAGGATGTGTGGGAAGTGATGATGGAACAGGATCTGGAGAGCTAGAGCTGGCAGGGAGCAGGGGAAGAGTAGAGATGTCCTTGGGATTAGGATCAGTGGTATGTCAGGCACCCTAATCCTAGTTATGCTGCTTATTGCATGAACTAGTTAAATTTGTTGCTCTGGGTCTCTTTCCCACGTGGAAAATAAGGTAATTATTCCAGTCAGAGGTTATTTACACCACATCTTACTGCTCAAGCTGTGATCTTTGGCCTGGAGCTGCTCTGGCAGCAGAAGTGTTCAGCTAGGAGGGTCCAGCCCAGGTGTCAGTGTCACTTGCTCTGTTTGCAGGGAACTGCAGCAGGAGCTGCTTCCTGAACTCAGCCCTGGTTGCCTGGAGATCCCTCTGAAATCTCAGGATATCCAGTAGAGCTTTGCACATCTTGCCCCTCCTCAGAATACATTCTGGGCTCATTTCCTTCTCTTCCTGGCAGCAACCCAAAAATCCCTGCTCCAGACCAGAATGATTCCTTTGTTACACTTTTCAGCTAGAGGTGACCTGGAAACTTTTTTCCCCCTTGGAGATCCAAGCATTCACTACAGCTTTTCCTTGCTCCGGAGCTGACGTCACCGACACCTTGAGCAGAGCAAGGAGCTGCCCTTGTTTTCCTGCAGGAGGTACCAGTGGCTTCAGCAGCACCCACCTGGCATCTGTGGGATGGGGCACAGCACTAAAGCCAGCAGGGAAGTGTTTACACTGATGCCATTTCCATGTGCTCTGAAGCCCATGCTCATTTTGCTAATGACTTTGATCTGAGAGACTGTTTAACTGGAAAAAGAGTGTTTCCTGCTGCTGGTTTGGTGCTTGATAGGTGTGTTTGGCTTATTTTGAGTGCAGATACACGCCGAGATCTGGATGGAGCTATTATACCAGGCTGAAATATTGGCTAATTATGTTTGATGAGAGTTAAGTGTTTATTTTTCATTTCTAGGTGATCACTTAGTGTCCTAAATCTGCACAGGGGAACACGTAGAAGCTATTTTTGTTCCATGAGATTGCAACTATCATTTAAATAGGCTCCAGCTTTCCCTCTCATGAGAAGTTGCATTTAAACTCTTGGCCTCCTCTTCCCTCTCTGGTGAAAAGAGCAACAAAAACCAAAAAGAGACTCAGGTGCCCACTTGCAGAACTTGGTTTAGATTCTCAAAAAGGGCTGAAGAAGAGTAGAGATTTTCTATATTTAGACTCCAGAAGGTGCCTGTTCAGATTATCTCCAAATAAAGGAACAATAGCCCTCTGGGAATATTTTCCTAAGGAGTTAATGGGAGGGAGAAACACAAACATAGATATTGATGTGTATTTCTAAGAACAGTATAAATGCATAGAGTCCTTTTATGAGGACCTGGTCCCTGAGGGAAGGGTTTCCTAGTGCAGGCTCCAAGTGAGACAGATGCCTGTTTGTGTGGTGCTGTGTCTGTCCTGGCATCTTCCTTGCTTCCACCACTGGGATATTTGCCTTCTCATTCCTGAGGCACCTCTCCCAGTGAAGGATTTTTAGCTAGGTCAGATATCCTTCCTTCTGGAGCAGTCTAGGTGGCTGTTAATGATTGCAGGCCATGAAAGGCCTTGGAACTTAACAGGGCTCTGCATTCTCCTGAGCTGAATTTGTCTTTTCTGTGTAGCCAGATGCCAGATCCAGTGGTGTCAGGCATTAGGCTGGCTCACAGGGTGATGCATCTCTTTAATTCAGGTTCTCACCCCACAAAATCCCCTGATTTGTGGTTCTGGGAGCAGAGCAGGAATGCAGCTGGTTTGGATTAGAGACGGTAAGAGATGGGGGAGTTTTTCCGTATGGGAAGTGCTTTGGTTTTCATCAGAGGCTCTTCTGAGGCTCCAGCTGCCTTGCATAAGCCAGCAGGTTTGCTCAGGCCACTGCTCAGGCTGTTAAGATGAAGGAGAGATTGTCACTTGATGATGATTAATTTAGGAATGCATTAGCATGCCAAAGAAATCGAATGATAAGAGGCCTGCTTGCCCTCTCCTCTGGTTTCCTGGACCCAAGGGAGAAAGCGAAGCCAAGACTGAAGCATATGACTTAATTAATGATGACTGTGGACTTTGCCTCTGCTACCATTTCAGCAAAACACTCATGAGCTGGCAGGGCCTTTTCCCTCTCTCAGATGTGGTCACTAATACTTGCCTTCTCAGTGTTTGGGTTTTATTTCATCTGAAACTGAGGGTTAGATAAAACTGACCTGGAGCCCCAGGTCAGGTGCCCCACTGCCTTCCCATCCGGGTTCACCTATGACCACCCTTTCCATGGTGACCCCAAATGATGTGTCAGCTGCAAAATACAACCCTTACAGTACATGTAGAGTGCCCAAGGACTCTGCTTGCTTAAGCTTTTGTTGATGTGTCATTGATTTCCTAACCCTAAACAGACTGGTCGCCCCAATGAGTTTCCTGGTCCTGTGAGAGATCCCATCCCATTCGAGGGATTGAATCAATGCTGGGAGCAGGTGCTGGCATCATCCCTCCTTGGGGAGCAGCAGGAGGGGTCAGCATGTGGAGAGGCAGCTGCCCAAGTGAAGCAGGGCAGGGACACAGCAGGACAGGGACACAGCTGCGCAGGGCTGTGTTCCCAACGTTTGGGTTTTCCGGCTTGGTTGCGTGTCCTGCCCCTGTGCATCCCAGCTCTGATGATGAAAGCACTTTGTGCAGCTGCTTGAAGTCTGACTGTATCTAGCCAGGTGCAGCTCCATGAGGTGCCCTGGTTCCCTCATCTCCTACTCCCCATTGCTTTTCCCTTCTCCTTGCCAGGTCTGTCCAGTGGTGTGGGTGATGGGGCCATGTTGGAACTGAGCTTAGCCCTGCCCCAGCTGTCTTTTGGCACAGGAGGATGAAAACAGCCCTTTCAGCCTAATACCTTCCCAAATATTATTCCAAGTCCACCTAGTTTCTCCTGAACTGGTCGCTAGGTGCTCTGTAAACATTTCCAGCCTTTGCCATGGGTGGGTGTTGTCCTGGGCTGGGCTGTGAGCTGCAGGAGGGTGTTGGTGGCTGTAGGTCCTGTGACGAGAGCTGGGACAGCAGCTGCTGCTGGCACTGCTGGCTCCTCTGGGTCTGCTACAGACTGGAGCCCTGGCAGACTGCTCACGGTGCACCAGCACAAGTTTGAATTTTAAATCCACATTTCAAAGTCCTGTTATTACTTACTATGGTTTAATTGTTTCCCCTGCGCTTCAAATCAAAGTACAGCCTGTGGTGTAGAAACACCTCGATGAGAGCCGGGCTCTGGACTGGAGCAGAGAACACCCACTGGATGGATCCGCCCTGCCAGGAAAGGATCCTGCAGCGATCCCAGCCTGCTGTGCCTGGATCTGGTTGCAAACCAGGCAGGCAGAGGGCTGCCAGGCATTGTGGTGGGAAGAAGGGGAAAGGAAGGCTCACAAAATTCCTTGTGTATCCTGGTGCAGGGAGCATGTGCCAGCACACGAGCTGCCAGCAGCAGCTGTAAGCGCTCAGGAACAGCAGGGAGGATGTTGACTGCAACAATGCATCAAGGCTGCGGTTTGTAGCCTCAATAGTCAGGCAGTTAACTTTTTTCTCTTTTTTTTTTTAACAAAGACATTTTGATTGCCAAATCCATAACCATTAGCAGCTGTGGTTTCGAGCTGTTCCTTCCTCACACGTTGCAGTCTAGACCTGACAGGCTTTCAAACAAAAGTTTGGCTGACAGCTTTTGTTTGGATTTCTTTGTGATCCCACTTTTTTTTCCTCCTTTGGTGTTCTGTTGATTTGAATTGAGCATCTATGCGTATCCCTTTGCTAGCACAGCCTCTGTAGAGCAGCTCTGCTGCATCCCTGAGCTCTTCCATGGCCAAGGACAGCTTGTAGTGTTCTTTGAGTGCATGTTCTGGATGTTTCTGCCTCAAGCTAGAAAATTTGGCATTTCTAGAAGCTTGGATCTGCTCAGGGGTTTCTGTTTAGGAAAATGTTACATTTCTCATGGGCCAAAGGCTCGTTGGCCTATGACCTTAAAAGATGGTGCTTAAAAACACGCTTAGAGTTGGAAGTGTGATGCAATGCTGTGTCATGACGGTGTTCAAAACTCGGAGTGAAGCACTTGGTGCTCTGCAAGCGCTTTTCAGGACTGGGGGGCTGAATAAGGAGGTAACAGCAGTGGTAAAACTGGATCTGTTGTTTGCATTTGGGTGTCACCTTTGGGTGAATGTGTTCTGGAGCACTCAGGGTGATGGCTGTGTTGAGAAAATTGGCTGGATAATTCCCCAAAGAGAATGTCCTTTTAAAGAGATGGAGACCACTGCTGTCGGAACAACAGACGGGGAGCTGATGCTGCTAAACCACTCTCCTTGGAAAAGTGACAGGCCAAATGTGGCTTGGGCACAGTGGCACCCACATTCAATTAAGCATTATCTCTCATCTCTGATGGCTTCCTTTTTCCTCGATCCATGTGTTCATGGTGCAGGCATTGCTGCAAGTGCCCTTATTTGGCCACAGCACCCCCGTCACTCCCAAAAAGCTGCCCATTTTCTTTCCCTCTTGCAAACCACAGAAGAAACATTTTCTAGCTGGATGGTGAGCAATTTCCCTCTGGAGAGGAGGAGAAAATGGCTGTTTAGTAGTTAATTACCTGTTACGCAGTCTCTGACAGCGATGAAGCTTATGAGGCATGAAAGAAGAGCAAATCTGCCTGTCCCACAAATCACCAAGAAAACAGGGTGAAGGAAGTTGGGCTCCCAGGAGATCCCTTGCATCCCATTCCTCTTTTTGCACAGGGCCAAGGAGTGTCTCCAACACCCAGGAAGAGCCCAGTGTGTGTTTCTGCCTGCTGGGGGGAAATGATTTATTGCCACTGCTGGATCCAGCAGCCCAGCCCTTCTCTTTCAGAGGAGATGCTGCCTCCACCAGGATGATTTTTTTTCCCCTTTGAATGCATTTTATGGTGAACTCTCTTGCCAACACATGGGGTCTGCTTGCTTTTACTCTTTCCAGACAGCATTGCTTTCCAGTGCTGCCTCTTTTATTCCAAAGCTCTTGGAGAGCAGCAGGGAAATGAAGGCTGGAGCGGGTGTCCTGGCCCGGCACTGCCTGGCAGAGCAAGCTGTGTTTTCCCTGTTGTTCACTGAGGAGCCACGCCAGGAAAATGATTCACCCCTTTCCATCATGAACCTTGCAGAGCGTCTCAAGCACTTCCTCACTGCTAGTGTCCCTGGCAGCTGTAAGATGGAGAGGCTGGCAGTGACCAGGGGAAGGACCACAGGCTCCAGCGTGCAATTCTCCGCCACGATCCGGCTAACGGGATGCGCGCTCCGTGGCAAGGCAAGCACAGCAGAGCTCGGGTTGCATTGCAGGGCTCCACAGGCTGGTGTGTGTGTGAAACCGGGGCTGTTCCCACCCCTTTGTGTCCCGAGGCCTTAATGAGAGTAAGAATGCTGCTGGAGGGTCGCTAAAGAAGCTGCCGGGAGCGCTGGGGCTTTGTGCTGTGCAGAGCTGCTGCTCCGTGCACGTGGTGCCTTTGTTCCTGCCTCGGATGCACCGGAGCAGAGCTCATCTCGTTAGTGATGGTTTGGCTTCCCCCCAGGACGTTTTCCTTCTGCTCTTTCCATTCCCCTGCCTTCGGGTCATGGTAGTTGGGTTCCAGCCAGTGCAGCTTATTGGGGAGGGGTGGTCCTTCTCCATATTTTGTTTTTTTCTCCTGTGGAGATGGAATCAGGATGAGCAGAGGGTCCCATGGCATTGGTACCAGTGATGCTGGGTGAGCCTGTCTGGCCCCAGCATCCTACTGGAGGCTTTACCTAAATAGGGAAAAAAAAAAAGGTAACAGATTGGTATTGGTGTGGGGTGAAAAATATAGAAGGAATTTTTTTTTCTCAGATGCCAGAGAAGGTGGGTTTGCGTCTGCTGGCTCTGAGCTGGCTCGTCCCCTCCTTTGCTCTTTTGCTGTGGGCTGTGGAGCAGGAGGCTGGCAGCCCTGCTGCTATTCCTGGTGGTGACAAGCTGGTGATGGGAGACGAGGGATGGTGAAAACAAAGTGTATGGAACATTCATCAGCAATTATCCCTGCTTGCAGCTTGAGCTGGTTGACTGTTGGGGACATCTGATAGCTACTTAATACATGTTCAAAGTGCTGGCTCTGGCGTGAGGGTGAGTCTGGTGGCCAGTTTTTGGAGGAGTCCAGCGCTCAGCTCCCTGTTCCAGCTTAATTTAACCTCGAGCTCTTCCTGCGGGTGTTAAGCTGCCTTGAGATCTGCTTTTCTCCTCCCTCCCACCTAATCTCCTCACAGCTAGGATCTTCCAGACCTGTAAGCAGCAAACTGAAGCCCGGCTGGAGAGGTGGAAGGAGCAGGGGGGGCAGTGGAGTGCATCTCTGGGGTGTTGGTGCGTGGCAGTGGGAGGAGCAGCTCTTGGTGAGAGCTCTGTTTACAGCCCACGGAGCCCACTGCCCTCCCACTGCCTTGTTGTCAGCCAACTACAATGTGGCAGAAGGTCTGAAAGGAAGCTGACTCTTTTTTTTCACACTGTAATTGCATTGCATCACCCCTCTTTTTGAGCTTCCCTGGTCATCTGCAGGATTGGAGAAGGGTAGGTTTACTCCTTCTTGAGGGATAATCTGTTGTCTGGACTGTGTTTGTTGTAGCCACCTTCTAAATGCCAAGTTGATTCCAGGTAGAGACAGTGTAAAGCCTGGAGTGCCAGCACCTATCTTATTAACACCCCCAATATGAGAAAGATGAGTGCTGTTTAATTTAAGAAGGGACATCCCTCATCAGTCTCCTGGATGGGTTTGATTCTTGGTCTCTGGAAGAGAGGGAGCATGGTTTTCCTCTGAATTGACCTTTTATTTGAAAAACTGCTGTTGGAGATTTGTCTTTACTGGAGATCACAGAATCCCAGACTGGTTGGGAGTAAGAGCAACCTTAAAGTTCATCTCATTTCATCCCCTGCCATGGGGTGAAACATGCCTTCCACTAGACCAGGTTGCTCCAAGCCCTGTCCAGCCTGAACAATACGACAGGATATGCTCTTTCTTTCCCTCTGACACACCAGCTCTGGGTTTTGGGTTTTTATTCCAAGCTAAGGTTTACTGAAGTGATGATGGGTTGCTTGTGGGGTGGAGTAGTTTGGGAATAAATTTTTTCTCTGTCTCCTAAACTTTCTGCGTTGCAGACAGTAGAGTGACTTGACTGACCTTTCACAGCAGAAACTGTGAGAAATTAGGTTTTGGTACTTAAATTTGGACAATGTAACAGAGGCAAACCTGTTTGGTGTCTTGGTGGCAGTGTCTCCACTGAGAATGAAGCTTCCTAAATTTCTGTGGGATGAATGAATGGAATGTACTCATGGAAGGGACTGGGGGAAGAAGGGAACTGGGCTGTTGGCTTGGCTCAGCCTCATCTTCCTCAACTTGGGAGCATCCTGACTCTAGGCAGAGGAGAGGGTTACGGCTCTTTCTCGGCTCCAGCCTGCAGGAATATTCTGGATTTTTGTTCACCAGGATGAGATGAGAAGTTTCTGGGGTAGGTACAATAGGAAGCCTTAAATGTAGTGACTGGATGAGGGGCTTCTTCCCTGCCTCCTGGAAATGAGATGCCAGAGGAAGGACCAAAGCTTTTTAAAATGAAGGACACAAAGTGATTTGGCTCACAGACAGAAATGCACCCTGGGAGCAAAGATGAAAGGCTGTGATGTGGAAGCAGAAATTCAAGTTGTGGCATCCACCTTGTCCTTGAGATCAGATTGAGCAGGAGCTGTTGGAGCTGAAGGCTTGATTCTGGTTTTGAATGAAAGCTGTCAGTAGAGAAACTAACTGGCTATTGCTATCACTGCTGATACCTGTTCTGGAGATGTTCCTGGGATGGGGCTGTAAAAGGTGTGAGGGTGACATGGTGTTGTCCATGTCCTGGGAGATGGTGGCTGAGGGGATTTGGGAAGCAGCTGTATTCCAGCAGCAGGACTTCTGCAAAACACCCATCCTGGCTGCCCCGCCTGGCTGGAGAAGCCACAGGCTGAACCAGGTGTAGTGGAGCAGGAAAGGAATCACCTCTGCTGCCAGGTTTGGGTAGCCTTTGGTCCTCCAGCCTTGGAGGACCTTGGTCCTTTGGCTTGTCCTCAGGTCCTCCAGCCACGGAGGTGCCACCAGTCACCCAGGTGATTCTGAGAGCAACAACGCAGTGACAGCATTTCACTCTCTCCAGGCGTTAGCCAGGAATATTCACATTGGCTCTTCCTAACTTTCCAAGATCCTCCTTCCCTGCAGATGGGAAATGAAAATCCTTGGCATGGGCATGGAGCAGTGGAAGCAAGTCAAGTAAAATGACTCAGCCAAAAAAGAATAGAGAGGAAGAAACCTTTCCAAGCCTGGGTCAGTGCAGCAGGGCATGATGCAGATCAGTGAGGCTCCTCCTCCCCGGCATGGAGCCGCAAGGAGCAGCTGAGTGCTTGTACCTTTCTCTTACTCTGTGCACAGCTCTTACATGCTCTTGTAAAATGAGAGGGCTTGGAAACGCTTCCCCTGATTGATCCAATCCCAGTGTTGGGCTTCTGTAAATCTCCCTGAACTGCTGGCAATGCTGCCAAACCCTGCTGCAGTGTGGGGAGAGCGGGTTGCTCCCTGCTTCCCTTGCCATGCCCAGCTGTTCCAGGGCAAATCCAAACTCATTTTGGCAGGTCGGTGAGAGCTTTTCAAACACTCGGCCTAGGAGTCATTTGTTAGTAACAAATGGGGGATTTGCCAGGACATGCAGCTCCATCTGGTCTGGCATCCTGTCCCCTCAAGCAGCCTTGACGAATCTGCTCCAGGAAGGCAGGGGAGCAGGAAAAAAAAGAAGGCAGTTTTCCCATGGAAGGAAAACCACTTCCACAGTCTGTTTGAGCAGGGTTTCCTGAGCTGGAGCATCCTCGTGCCATGTGCTGGCCTCAGCGCCTGTCAGCACCCGCTCTGCAGCTCGTGGACTATCTGAGGTGGGAGCTGAGATATACATTTTTTATGACTGTTTTGCCTTTCACCTCTGAATGCCAGGGAGGCTGAGCTGCAGCCAGCCAGGATCTTGGTGTGCTTCCTGCATGGAGTGGGTTTTTTCTCCTTTTTCCCCACATGGTTAATGAGAGAAACAATTTTAGAGGTCTTTTTCCAACCTAAATTCTTCTATGATTCTATAATCTGTTTGTTCTCTTCCTATAAAATTCTCCTGTGTCTTCAGTGTGGTACATTCCCTCCATTGACTCTGTAAATGAAGCCAGCCCTGAGCTGGCCTCTCTGAGCCATCACCTTGGTATGTAGCAGGTGTCTTGCTCACCCTTTTTATGCAAGTGAACATCAAGGAATGCATGTCCCACAGCAGGACAGTGCACACTCTCCAAATCTCAAATTCTTGTGTTTGGGATTGAGCTTTGTGGGGAATATTTGGGGATGTATTTGTAGCTGGAACAGCAGGTGGTGGCCACCCTTCTGGTGGTGATTTCAGGCTGGATTTGGCAGGTTGTTTTGGTTGAAGTGCTGGTGTGCTGTCCATGACCAGTTAGGGATTAGTGGGAATACTCACATTCCTAGTCATCTGAATCTGGGGATGCATCAGGCTGAAGAACTGTCCCTTGCTTGTCCCAGTGAACAGGTGGGCTGGCGATGGTAGGGCCCTGACCACCTCTCTCTCTACATCCCAGGGTTCTGATCAGCCTAAATCAAGTGTGGAACCACAGGGTAGCACAGGTCAGAGCTCAAGGGGATTGAAAGGAGTTTGGGAACACCCAAGGTGAGGAGATCCAAAGAGGCAGCGAGCTTTAGCAGAGGTGCAGTGGGAAGAGCCTGAGCAAGGGGCTTGCCAAATAAGACCCAAACCTGGAATTGTTTGAGGTTTTTTTCATTAAAAGTTCTTGAAATGGTTTGATCTGAGCTGCTACAGCCTCCATATAACCCATATCTTGGCTAAGATCCCTCTGTTCTTGCACACCGAGCTCTTTTTGCACCCATGCAGCTGTCCTGACTCTGGTCTCTGTCTCTGTGTTTCACAGTATCCAGACCTGAGCCAGGAGTCCGGATCTCCGTTTGTCTTTATCTGCACTAATCCCCAGGAGATGGTTCTGAAGTTTCCCATCAAAGGCAAACACAAAATCTGTAAGTAGTAAAGTTTCCCCAGATGCCCCCCCCGGCCCTTGGAGCTGGCTCCCCTCGCCACCCTGGCTTGCCGTTGCCAGATGAGTTCCCAACCTTTGTCATCTGCTCTTTGATCTGGAGGTGTTTGTTAAAGGCTCAAGTACATCTGTAATATTTTTTTTGTCTTCGGTTCCCCTTTCCCCAGATGTTGCTTCCTTCTAAATACACGCTTCTTCCTGCCTCTGCAAACACTTGGGCAGTCAAAGAGCAGCCGTGTCAGTGGCCAATCTACCACTGACATTAGCCTGGGTCAGGACAGGAGTTGGTGCAGCAATGCCCAGGCACATCCAGGCACCCTCTGTGTCCTGTAGTTCCAAATCACACTCTTGCCCCTGAGGACAGTGAGGGCTTGAACAGCAGGAGCTGCAGGGCCAGATGGACGTTCCCCATCTGCAGGGTGGTGAGATGGGATGGGATGTCCTGGCAGAGCACAGAGAAGCTCCGCAGCATCTGTCCGCGCTCCGCTCGCCAGCGTCGTTAGTCCCTTTTACGAGCCACCAGCCCCTCTGCAGGCTGCCAGTTATTCCTGCCCGCTGCTATAAAAAGGATGGAGGAGGGATGCGGCAGCTGGGGAGCCTGCAGTCAACTCTGTCCTTATTAGCAGCCTCCCCACCACACAGCCCGGGGAAGGCACCGCACGCGCTTGCAGGGGATGTGAAAAATTAATTTGACGGGCTAAAAGCAGCAGAAGCAGGAAGAGTCTTGACTGTTTGTTCAGCAGAGCTGACAACTGGGTGATCTTCCTCCTTTCTACATGGATCCTTGGGCTAGTACCTGGGGCTCAGGAGTGTTGGGATTTCTCAGGACTGGTTAATAAGGCCTTTTTGAAGCATAGCAGAGGGCTATTTTTGTTGGCTTTGAGAGTTTTTTTTTCCCCTTCTCTTCTTCTCAGGGGAAGCACCTTTCTCCTGCAGCTGGGTGTTGGGATGTCCTGCAGAACCGTTTGGTTTCTTCCTTGGCTTTTTGAACAGCAGCTGGGAGGTGCATTCAGCCAATGGAGACCTGCAAGCACTTGAATCTTGCTTGTGGCCCTTCCCCTAGATGGGTTATTCTGAGTGCCAGTGAGCAGGCAGGAGTTATTTAGGATGCAAATCCTGGCTGGGGGGGAACAGCCTTGTGGCCCTTGCATGCTGACACAGCCACTGCATCCTTTTTTTCCCTTGTTTTAACCTCTCCTTTGCTCTTGCCAGGCTCCTGTGCTCCTTCACTCCCACCTCTGCCTCTGTGTGGCCATGGGTGGGAGAGGGCAAAGCTGCTATGAGGCTCCTGTGCATCTGCCTTGACGGGTGCAGTTGCTGCCAGTCCCCTCCCCATCTGTCACATCATCTTTTTTGTGTTGTGACACTTTCTGCTTGGAGAAGGATCAGTCTAACAGCCTGGAAGGAAGCCGGCTGTGCTGGCGGCTGCCCGTGCTCCCACTCCCACTGCTGGCCCTGCCTTCCCTGCCCTCCATCCCAATAGGAGCTGTCACAGGAGCAGCACAGGGGGGCTGTGGAGCTGCATGTTCACCTCCCAGAAGGGACATGGTCCGTCTGGGTGATATTTATGACAGCCTAGGGAAGGAGCAAGGAAGCCTTTGACCTTTCATCAGCACAAGGCGCTGTTTTAATAGAAGCTGGCATTGCATCCCAGGCAGTCAGATGCTTCATTCTCCCAGCTGGAAGCAGAGCAGAGGGAAGGTGCCAGCTCACATCCCCACCTGGGCTTGCTGGCTGCCCTGGTCTCCTTGAAACCTGGCTCAGACCGTGACAAAATGCCAGTTTGTCCTGTTGCAAAGCCAAGCCAGAACAGTCTTCTGTGCCAGATAACAGCATGGACCTCGCCACATTGACATCCGGATGCTTCTCTGTTGCAAATTACTTGTTTCTAGCAGCCTGGGGATGGGAAAAACACCCTAACATGGCTCAGTTTTTGCTGCCAGGGTCATTGTTTTTGTAGAAGGGATGGGCACAGTGTTGCATCTGGGAGCACAGCTCTCCCTGGATACGTCCCCATGTAGTTTTAGCACATGAGGACAAAGCTCATTGGAGATGAGCTCATGGGAGATTTCCTTGAATCCAGGCAAAGCTATCCTGAAGCATCACTTAGAGACCTCCCTCCAACAGTCAGTGGCTGGAAGAGTGCAGAGGAGCAGAAGACATGGTGTGAGATGAGAGGCCTTGAATCATTGAGCAGAAAGAGCAAGGGACCCTGGGGCTTTGCCTTATTTTTAGCCTTTTCTTAAAGGTTACTTGTGTGGTGTGTGGTGCTTGCCAGCTGGAAGAGCAGAGGAGCCTCCCAGTGCTTTTGGGGTCCAGGAGAAGCAGGCAGGCATATGAAATATAACAGCTCTGGTGACAGTAGGTAGTGTTGGGGTAATGTGAACTTCCTGCATTTCTCCTGCCAAAACCACCCCTGGTGTGGGGACAGGGTGGTCTAACATGCTGCTTCTGGATGGGCTGGCTTAGCCTGCTTAGGTGCCAGTGACTGGAAACAGCAATTGCAAGGAGGAGCCTTCTTCCCCATCCTTAGGCAGTGGAGGGAAAGTCTTCCCTGGAGTAGCCAATAGGATGGAGGATCTCCCAGAATATCTTCCAAGCCATGTTTCAGTTTGTGGATCTGTGGCACGGTGATCTGCAAACTATCTTTTTTGAACTGGAATTGAGACGTTTTCTTGAAGAGATGGTAATGGTCACTGGCTGGTTAGGATCCATTTTCTCTGGAGAAGCACCTGCTTCTTATGGCACATGGACATTTACCAGCAGATTTTGTAGCAGTGGCTGAAGTAGAACTTCGGAGTCTGGTGTATCTTGCCCTGTCCCTGTTCCCAGCTACACAGACAGGACAAGGCTGGCGTTTAGAGGATGGGAAGATGCAGGGGAACAGCAGGAAGCCAAGTCCTTGGGAGATGTGGCATTGCAGGAGGTGACCAGTGTTGGCTGCTGGCAGAGCCTCTCTGGGAGCTGGGAGAGTGGGAGCATCCTTGCAGGAAGAGGAGGACAAGGACACTTCTCTGAGGGAGCACATCACTATGGCTGGCTTCTGACTTCATCAGGAGTTGTGTTCTTGTGTCCTGCTCCTCTCCCAGGTGAAGCTGGCTGTGAAGGTCAAGGAGAGGCAGTCTTTTCTCCAGGTCCCACTGGAGCTGCTGGCTGAGGATTTTTCCCTGGTGGCAAAGGCAGCAGTTGGCCTTGGAGACCACCAGCCTAGCATGTAGCAAGGTGGAGCAGATGTCCCCATCATACTGGGTGCCCTTTGCACCATCATCCCAAGCTGAGGGCTTGTTGTCCCCAATCCTGCCGTGGATTAACACGTTGCTACACAGTCCCACATCTCGTATCAACGCACATCCTGCGGGCAGGCGCGGGGATCGGTTTCCCCCTGGTAGTGGCAGGCAAGTGCTGGATGTTAATTTACTCTTCTCCTCGAATTTCCCCCTCTCCGGCGTCTCCTGGCCGCATCGGACACGCTTGCCCCCGGCTCCCCGGTGTCACGCCTGTGAAGGGAGCCTGTGCAGCTGGAAACGCCTGGCTCCTCAAGCAGGATAATTGGATGTGACAGGAACACACTAACTAGGAGACCTCGGTGCCTCCAGCTCATTTGCATTGCAAATAGCATTTAAAAATAAAGAGTGATGAGGGTTTGTTGTGTTTTTCTTTTTTCTTTAATCCCCTCTTTACAGGGAAGCTGGATGCAAAGATCCATCAGGGAGCAAAGAAGGGGTTAATGAAGCAGAAAGCCGTGGGGTGAGCGCCGGGGAGCAGCACTGGTTCCTGTGAAGCACCCAACTGCCTCTGAAGGGTGCCAGGATGGTCTTCAGCTCTGGAAAGCAGGTGGAAGATGGATCCCTGATCCCAGATTGCTTTAGGTATTGCTTTATCTCTTGTATTGCAAAAGTATTAAAAAAGATTGTTTTCACCAAGACTTGGCCCTACAGCCCTGTGCTTCCAGAGAGGTCTCACGCTGCAGACAAGGGTGGGTGGGAGATGGAGCTTGACAGGATGTGGTTCAACAATTACTGGCACCCCCAGGAGCAGCAGGTCCCAGAACAGGCATGGGGAGCTCTCTGGCAGCAGGCAGCCCAGCTCCATCCTGGCTTTGGCAGGATCTCCTCTCCAAAAAGTGCCTTGAGGTGTTTCTTTGCTCTATGGGAGGAGAAGGGTGAGAAGCTGAGGGGATGAGGGGGATGGCTCTCAACAGCCAGAGAGCCTGAGCTCTCAAGTGGGTATGGGAAATTTGGGCTTAGAGGTGGGCTCTGTGCCTGCTCACAGGTGCTCTTCCAGCCCTTTGGAATTACTGCTGAGTGCCCAACCTTACATTCTTTTGCTGATTTGTACCGAAACAGCAGCCACCCCCCATGAGCTGGCCCCCAGCAACTGTGTGTAGAACACCTTGGGAATAATCCGAATTTTACCTTTTTCTCTACTCCCTCACACTGAGCCTCTCCTCCTGTTGCCATGTCCATGCTCATCATGCACTGGTGTGTACTGGGCTTCGATCCCTTCTCGTGCTGCAGTGCTCCAGGCTCTGCCTCGCCATGGTCTGAGAGCGCCAGGAATGCGGTGGGAGCTGCCAGCTCCACTGCTTGGCACAGTCCCTGGGTGTAGGTTGTCCCAGCCCTCTGCACCATGGGAGAGGAGGAGGAGGAGGGTGCAATGCCTTCGTGCTGCAGCACTGGAAATCGTCCTGTGCCATTTGCTCTGGGAGTTTTCTTCTGGCTCCATTTGCTGCCTGTAGGATCTCCGAGGTGCTGGAAATGATGGAGCAGGATCCAAGACCCACCCACGTTATTCCTCAGTGGGAAAACCCTCACGGGTGTTTCAGCTCTGAGCTGCCCGCAGTTGGCACAGAGTTTATGATGTGGAGCTGCTGTTCAATGCCAAGGGTGATTGAATGCTCCTGCTTCCTTCCTCCTCTGGCTGAATTCCCCCATCTGCTCTGTCCCTTGTGTCCCACCACTATGGTCCAGTCAGCTGTGTTGGGATTCCTGGAGACTTCCCTACACTTTTCTTACATGGAGATCCTACTGTCTTGGTGGATGACCCTTGAGAGTGATGGAGAATATATATGGTGCCAATAGGAGCAGAGTTGGAAAGGAATGGGGGGCTTGGGGAGTCATCCCAGGGTCCTGGTGCCTTAGGAAGAAGGAGGCAGGAGAGGCCTTCCTTGTGAGCTGTGTGGGAGAGGTCAGACACAGAGGGTTGGAAGTCAGCACCCAGGGAGGAGGTGCCAGGCTGGCTCCACATGGTGCAGCCCCAGCTCCTGCTCCTGTCCCAGGAGTGCAGCACCATCAGACAAGACCATGACACATGAGTGGGATCTTGTACCAGCTCTGTGATCCCACAAAATCCCACCGTCCCATCACACCTAGTGCCTGTTAAAATCCCCATCCCACAGTACTGCTTCCCCAGATGGGTCACCCATCCCATGCCTGAGCCGGGCTTTAATATGAGCCCATAATTGGGCTCCATATTAAACCAGATCCATCTCCTGCATCCACCACTGACAGTGGCTGCTGCCTTGTCACCTCCCTGTCCTTTGTCACTCACAACTCACATCTACCTGGTGCCTGCAGGTTTCATCCCTAAGGGTTTTGTGTCCACCATGGTCTGGTGGATTCTGTGGGATCTCTGACAGCTGCAGGCAGGCTGGCTCACAGGCCCTGCTCCTGCTTGTGGCAAAACGTTACTGGAGCAATGCTGAGGTCATTCCCATTGGAACTGCCCTGCCTGACAGGGGTTTTATTTTCCTCCTGTATTAGTGGCATCACAATTTTGCCAGGAAAGATGCACTGACTCATCCCCTGGTTCATCCTGCGTTCCTGTCTGATGCTGTTTTTCCACCATTGGAAGCACCATTCCTGGTCTGAGATTTGATGAACATCAACAGCAAATGCCCATTAAACCTTTTACCAAACCCTTGAAAATACTTCAGTAAAAACTGACCTGGTTTTATTGATAAAGGTTGTCTTGGAGCCTGCCAGCATTGGCTCTGTGCTGTGCAAGAACAGTTTCTCCTCATCAGGATAAGAAAGGATTTCTCCTCTTTCTCTCTTTTGGGCTGTAAGAATTCTCTTCTCATCCCTCTTTTCTTATTGCTTTAAACATCTTCTGGCTCCCTCCTACCTGCGCCAGCCCCAAAAGCCGGTGAGACACCCAAACCTCTGACCTTCTTGGCATCACCTCCTTTGCCAGGGATTTGGGTCTTGTGTTGTCCTTATTTGGGGCAAAAAGCATTGAAGAATTTGGCATCTCCTTTGGTACACTCAAGGAATGGTGGCACCTCTTTGGCCTGGAATACTCACAGCAGCCCCTGGCTCGGTGGATGGAGTTGGTGCTCCCCTCTCCACCTGCAGGACCTGCAGATTCCTGCATGTTCCTGCTCCATGCTCCACTGACAGATGCCAGCTTGGATCCTGCATCCCATCTCCCATTGGCACAGCTTGCTGTACCCGTTCACCTTCCTGTTTTTAGGGTGTTGTGGAGATTGGACTGGGACATCCCCACTGAGGTGAATGGAAATTTCCTCCCCGGTCAGCAGGGTTGGTGCTGAGGCTTTGTGTGGGGAGAGTTTAGGGGACATGTCACCTCCAGGGCATGAGAACGGGGACTCGGGTGTTCTTTCCATCCAGAAGAGCGTTTGGAAAGGAAAAGTGGCAGCGTGGGGCACAATGTGGTGGATTTTGAGGTAGGTGTGGATGCCCCGGTGTGGTGTTATTCCCAACCCCTGCTGCTGGCTCAGGGAGCTCAAAGCGTGGCCTTGGCGGGACCGTGCCGGGCAGAGGTCTCACAAGACACCGCTCAGAGCGTGAAACACCCCCAAAAGATTCCCACCGCCATTTCCGAGGAGGCACTATGGCGGCTTCGGCTCCTAAGGCAGGGAATGCTCCGCTCCGGGCTTTGTCTGTCTCCGGCTCCCGATCCTTCAGGCGGCGTGTCCGCTCCGTGTTTCCCCGCCGCCCGGGGACGCCGCTCCACGTTCCGCCCTCCGCGTTTTGCGCCGTGTCCGCCCCGCCCCGCCCGGCGGACCCGGCGCGGCCTGCGCGGCGCGGCCTCAGCGCGTGGCGGCCCCGGCCGGCCCGGCCCGGCCCCGGCCCGCAGCGCCGGCTCCGGCGCGACCCACATGGAGCGCACCTGGGGCGGAGACCCCAGCGACCGGGTGAGTGCGCGCCCGGCCGGCCCCGCGCCGCCCCGCCGCGGGCGGGGGGAGGTGTGTGTGGGGGGGTGGCGGTTGGGGCTCCCCTCGGGTTTCGGGCATCCCCCCGCCCCTTCCGCGCCGGCTGGGCCCGGGCTGTCGGGAGCCATGACCGCCGGGATGGGGATACGTGCCCTCCCCCCTTCCTTCCTGTGACCCCTGGGAACGCGGCTGTGGCCCTCCCCCCTCCCCCCCCCGTGACCCTTACGGACGGGGCTCTGGGTACCCCTCCCCTGGACCATTGGGAACGGGAGTTTCAGTGCTCCCCCCTCCTCTGTGACCCCTGGGAACGCGGCTGTGCTCCCCCACCCGGACTCTTGGGGGGTCTGTGTGCTGCCCACCCCTGCGACCATTGGGGACGGGGGATATGTGCCTCCCCCGCCCTCTTGTCTCGCCGTGGGGATGGAGTTCCGGGAGCCTCTCTCCCTCCGGGGCTATTGGGGACAGGGGTCTGTGTCCCCCCCCATCCCCGTGAGCACGGAGGCGGTTGCGGGTCGCTCCCGCGGCCGTTGGGAGGGAGCCCCGCGGGTGTTGTGGCCGTTTGGGGCCGGCTCCTGCCGAGGGGTGCGAGGCCCCGCCTTGGCCGTCGCGAGGGTCGAGCTCGGAGTGCGGGGTTCCCACGGCTGGAGGGAGGGGGTGCTCCCCTGCTGGGGTCACCGCCATGCCAGGGTTTGTGAGAAGGATCGCGGTTGCGGGGGATGGTGCGGGCGGACAGGGGGTTCTCGAGAGGATAGCGGCGTTCCTGGGCGGCGGCGGGGTCACCCCTCCTGACCCCCACTTCTGTGCAGGGAGGGTTTGGGGGCGCAGGAGCAGAGGTACAGCGCGAGCGGAGGTTCCCTGGACCCCAGCTCTTTTGTAGCGCCGTTAGGGGGTTCTCGGCACGAATCCCGGATGATCAGATGTTCCCCAATGCGTTTAGCGAGTCGCTGTGAGTTTGGGGTGGGTCAGACCCCGAGAGTGGAGCCCCTTCGAGCGGCACCACTGGGGCCGGGCCGTGTGCCGCAGGACCAGCCGCCCTCCTTCCAGTCCTTGGAGCCCCCGTTGGGCAGCGGGGCCGGTCTGGAGGTGACCCCGCCGGTGACAACGTGGCCGGTTGTCCCGCGAGGGCTGGGGCGGCCGGCAGGGCAAGCGCTCCTGCCGTGCGCTCTCCCGCCCGTTGCGTACACGGGGAAGGTCACAGGTTCAGATCTGGTCTGCGAGACTTGGCTCCCCTCCATCTCCCAGTAGCCTTCCTTTTGCCTTCACTTTGCTTTTTCCTCCCTTTCTGGGAAGGCCCTTTCCCTTGGAGGAGGCGTTAGACAAGTGTGCACCGAACAGCCCTCATGGGCTGTTTCCCCCATCTCTGGGGAAATATGCAAGGATGCCGGTGTTGGGGCTGGATTTTGGGCTCCATCGTGTGCAGGCAGTTCGTCGCCTGGACATCCTCAGGAAAACCTATTTCCACTCTTTGTGCGATGACTCCAGCATCAGATTATGCCGCACGTTTCTAGCTCTTTGTTGGCAGTATGCGACCACACATGCACGGCACTCAGAAAATCCAGGCAGCTGATTTTATTGATTGGCTCTTGACCAAATATAATTTATTATTTTGAAGCTGTTTCAGTCGCAAAACAAAAATCTTTGCCCTTTTATGCCCTCGTTCATCCAGTGAGGTTTTCTCCTCAGGAGGAGGAGCAGGGAGATGTGCGCGGCACCAGGAACGTGGCGTTTCTGTGGTGGAAAAGACAAGGATTTAATGTTTCACCTGGACTGGCCTGGCATGCGGGGCAAGGGCTGCCTCTGGTTAGAGCTACTGGAGGAAATTAATTATCAAGCAAGTTGGAATGACTTGTAATTGAGTATGGCCAGAGCACGGGGATTTTATTCCTTTCTCCAAGCCAGGCACTCAGACTTGGTCTGTGTGTTTGGTGAGTCACCATTTAGGCTGCTCATTAGCCTCAGGGGACCAGTGTGTGTGTGCATGGATGTGTCTCTTAAGATACTTGTTATCTCTCTGCATGCTGAAAGCGGTGTGATTTTTTGGGGGGATCCATCTGTCTGTCTGGGGCCCTGTGCTGGCTGGTAGCCACAAATAATCTCTCTCATTGCCTCAGTTGCAAAGTCCCCTCACACTTCTTTGCACCTAGTTTGTCTTATGTCGGTGGTGATGGCATAGCTTCTTCTGCCTCAAAAGCTTTTTGTTTGTAAATTGAGCTGAAAAGGTGCATTTCTGGGAAGAAAGGGCTCACAAAGGTGATTGAGGTGCTCTCACATGGTGTTGGATCTACCCAACACCTTGTACGTCTGTCTTTATTTTGAATTAACAAGGACAGACCAGAGTTCGCTCCGTCTGGTTTATTGTCTTGCAGAACAGGGCTGCCTTGAATCAAAAATCGTTTATATGTTATATTTACAGTGTATTCTTAATTGTGATTGCATAAATTAAAGAAAACCAGGAGCTGCCTGGTCTTTCTAGCACTTCCATGTGAACACCATTCCCCAGACAAAGTCGATGTCTGTGTGTTGTGTCTAGGCCAGACAGGTGAAAGACCCACATCTGGGATCCCGCTTCTGGGCTCAGCTGATGGTGGTTGAGGTCCAAAGTCGCGTGTTGTGCCTGATCCAGTTGGCGTTTCTGGAGTGCAGGGGTCTTTCTCTGCATGCTTGTGGTGAGAAGGAGAATCTTGAGCTTGACCTTGGCTGGGCTGGGCGTGGGGATGCACCTCGGCACTGTCCCACCACGCCCTCGTGCAGCACTGCTCTGGCTGGGATTAGGGCCTGTGGACGCTGATGCAATACTAGTTCCAGATGTAGTGCAATAAGCCTCTTTGTCCCCTTTATCCAGAGCATTATGTAAATAAGATGGTATTTATGGTGCCAGGTATGTTGTTCCGGGGCTGTGCGACATCCTGCGTGCGCAGCGATGCCCTTTGAGTGTTGGCTGGCCGCTGTTCCTGGCCAGAGCAGGGACCTGCTGGGGGCAGGTAGCGAGCAGTGGATGCTTCTGGGGAGTGTGTCACGTGCTGGTTCCCTACGGAGAGGAGGTGAGGCTGCGGGTGACCTTGCCAGGAGCTGGTGACAGTTTAACCGTGCTCAGCTGCTTGTACGTGATGAAGGCAGCGAGTGAATCGGTGCTGGAGTCTGTAGGGTGGTTGCCCACTGAGGTCGTGGAGAATCCCATGGTTATCATAGCAGGCTTCCTGCTGGTTCCTGCTTGGAGGTGGGAGAGTCATGTGTCTGTTCCCAAATCTGTGTTCCGTCACAACTGATAGTAGTTTGTGGAGATATTTTTTGGGAAGCACCAAAGTCTCTGAAGCACCTGGGGATGGCCTGGGCTGTTGGCAGTTCTTCCGTGATGCCTCTTCTAATGCTTCATGGGCTCTCTAGGCATGGGAAGAGCTTGTCATTTTCACTTGGGTCTTGCCTGCTTACTCGGGAAGATCCTAATTTGGGTGCTTGTGGCCGTGGGTGGAGGGATGAGGATGCCATTGGATGGGAGTGCTTGACTCCTCCAGGGTTTGGAGTTGGGGTAGTGATGTGTTGAGGAGCCCATGTGGGTGTGAAGGATCTTTTCTAAGATCAGGGTAGGTAGATGAGCTGGCTTGGAGCATGCAACTATCCTGGGAGCTCACTGGTGGCCACATGTGGCTCCTGAGTCAGAGCTTTGGCCAGCCTGGCAGCAACTGGTCTGCTTTATGTCGCCATGCTGTGTTGACTTGGATGAGGAAGGGTGTTGCTTTGTGTTGGGAAAGGGCATGAAAGGAGATCCCACTGGGATATGGCTTACTTTGCCATGCACATACACTTTGCTGCTACCAAAGGTCGGTGCCTTGAGGTATGACATTGTGCCAGAGGAGGGAGTGAGGTTGAGCCTGAACAATCTTACAGTAAGGAAATAGGGAATGGCTGCCTGACCAGGAAACTTGCTCTGGGACTCCAGTTGTTTGTGTGGTTGATTTTTTTCTTTAAAGGAAACCAATTCCCATCTGCATTGGGGTGAAAAATCAGTTTTTGTGACGAGCCCAAGAGGTTGTTTTGTTTTCGCTGCAGCTGAGTGTCCTTCACATGCACAAAACCCACTGACGTAGCTGCTGAACGTCAGCTCAGATGTGGTGTGAGGGGTATGAAAGGATGCAAGTGCAGTTTTTTGTGGATTAATAAGGATAATTTCAGGACAACCTTGATATTTTGTATTGAAACATTAAATGCCCAACTTCTACAATTCATTGCCATGTTCATGGTGTAAGAAAAGGAAAGATGATGTTGTTGCTTTCTGCTCCTCTTTCCCCAAGCACAGAAAGGTTTTGTGACACTGGATTTTTCCTCTGAGCTGTTCTTGAGCCACTCATTCTTCCACTGGCTGGAATGGTGAGATCTCTACAGCGCTCCATCATGTGTGATGGGGCTGTCCTGATTTAATGATAACAAAATTGATTTTAATGAATTTGCTGAGCCCATTTGTGGTTTGGATTAGCAGAACGTTGTTGGTTCAAATGGGTCCAAAGATTTGACTTGGAGTTTTCCTGGTGCTTCTCCAAGGGATGAAGGGCAGATCAGGAGGTGTGTGCTGCGCCACTTTAAAGGAGTGAAAAGGAGATGTGTAATGACTTCACTGACAGTAAACACTATGAATCCAATAGGAAAGGAAGAATCTTGCTCATCTCTGAATTACTTCTCCTTTCCCAAAGGTTTCGTAGCCTTGTTGAAATTTCTTCTTGTCCTGAGGATTTCTTGTTTATCTTTGAGGGGGTTTCACATCTCATCTGCACCTTCCCTCTGCATCCATTGCCACAAGTAATTCCAAGTGCACTAGGACTCCCCAAATAAGCCCAGCCCCCTTTGATGCATGGTTTTCATTGGGTTTTATTGTATTCCTGTGCACTGGCTAATTCACAAATTTCGGCAATTTGCAATGGGTCATTAGCACAAATTAGCAACTTTCTGATGGATATCAGAGCTCCACAAATGTGCTGTATTAATCTGGGAGATACACCTATTTATTATCCCTCCCAGGGAAAAAAAAGGGATTTCTCGGCATGGTCCTTGCTCTGCTTGCATTTGTCCCTGTCTGCATGTGCCTTCCCTCCTCCTTTACTTCACAGTCTGGTTGTTTTTTTCCCAAAGTGTTCCCAGGCTGATGATGTGACAGGAAGAGGGATTACAGCTGCACGCACTGGCCTTGCTACAAAGGGAGACTCAGCTTTGGGAGCCAAGGTGCCCTAATTGGTTATTGAATGAAGGGAATTAAAGACAAATTATAGGTGAAGTGGCAGCTCCTTTGGTTTTGGAGTGGTGGAGAGATGTTTGTCGTCTTCTGAAGGCTGAGAAACAGCCAAGGCTGGCTGCATGGTCTGCTCTTAAAAGGAAAGATAAAGGAAATAAAGCCCAGAAGCTCTCCCTTCCCTAGGAGCAAGCAAACCAGTGGATGTCCATCCTCTCTGACCAGCGCTGCTCTGCTCATCTCCTGTCGAGGCAGGGCTGTGCCTGGGAGACACTGCTCAGCTGGGATCACTCCAGTGCTCTTCCTCTGGATGAAGAGGATGGTAAAGAGATGTTGACTTTGATGTGGGGTGGCAGTGCGGCCAGTGGTTTGCTGTTCCTGCTGTACCTCTGTGGAGGGTGATCCTTGTTGGATACCTGCATCTCTGAGACCATGAGAACCCAGTTTGGGACTGGGCCCACGATGGGGCTGGGGGACAGCAGGGAGACCAGGACCAGGAGACCTGCTCTCACCAATACCCTGAGCTCAAGATGCCAGCACCTGGATGCCTTCCTGCGTCCTTGCTGACAGTGTTGGGTGAGCAGGGGAAAAGGGCAAGTTCCCTTTTCTGGCACTTACTCCAGTGGTTATTTATGCCCATTGGTTGTCTTTGGTCTTTGCCAGGTCTTCTTTCTTCCTATTTCCATGGCTCATACTTCAAGGATCTTTCCTGGTCACATCTGTCTTGTTGCTTCCTCTCATTGCTGGCAATTTTCCAGCCTGCATGGAGTGCTGAAGTTTGGGAACCTCTTGGGTTATTTTTATGTGCCCTCTACCCTCTTCTAGGCTGTGCTAGAAGACAGGCCACCAGTTCAGATACCTTTAAGCCTCTCATAAATCAGCTCACTTCTGTGTTGGGGTTAGCAAGGATGTAACTGCACTGGTTTTAAATCCACACAGGTCTTCCACTTCCCCAGCTGAAACCAGCTCTGTTCAAAGGATAGTCATTCCCCAGGTTTATCACTGTGGGAAGCATTGCAGTGCCAAGCAGATTGGCTCAGATGTCTGGTTTTGAGTGTTTAATGTTATTTTTGGCACCAGCCAGCAGGGACACGGCTGGCTGGGCTCAAGAATGGCCTTTGTGGTGGTAGAGGAACACGGGGGCCATGTCTAGTGCTGTTGGAATGCTCTGGCTTGTCTCACCAAAGTCTCCAAACCACACCAATGGCTGGTTACTGCTCATGGTGCTGCTTTGCTTTTGCTGCTGTGTAGCTGCCAGTCTCTGTGTCGGCCTTTGACAGCCAAACCCTGTTTCCCTACTGCTCTACTCTGCACTGCCAGTGCCTGCCGGGCATCTGCTGGGTGCCAGTGATGCTGTGACACCTACAGGGTGGCACATGAGGACCATGGGACAAGCAGGGGATGCAGATTTTGGGTGAAGATGGGGCTGTGTTTCTGGTTCTTGTTAAACCATTTCATGCAGGTCTGGGTATGGCAGTTACACAGGGCTATCCTCCAGCATGCAGACACAACAGTGAAGGGTTTAATCCTTGTTAGGCAGCCCTGATTCAGGGTAGATCTGAGAGCTGAGCTTGCAGGAAGGAAGCTGCTCTGTCATTTTATGTACCAAATACTTTTTCTCCCACACATGTGGGTTTTTTAATTCCTCTTTCTCTGTACAGCAGAAAGTTTAGGTACTGGGCATCCATTTGTGCTTGTGGATTTAGGTAAGATCTGTGATCTCTTAGAAAGATATTGGCCATATTCAGCTACCTGGGATTTTAGAGTCTGCAAGGTCATGCTTGCTGGAAGATGTATTTTTTGGATTAGCAGGCTGTGATCCAGAGCCTGAGCCTTGCTACTCCATGGCAAAGACTTGGGAGGGGATGTGGCTCACACAGGACCCTTCTGTCAGAGCTGTAACAAAGCACTGGTGTACTCTTGCCTGTTTATGCTGTGCTTGATGCTCCTCCACTCCATGCCACTGTGTTGTCCTAGCACTGTGGCCTTTCCTGCAAACCTGGCTCCTGCCTGGCAGGAAGGAGGTCAGTCAGCTCTTTGCAGGGGTGCTGTGTGTGCAGGAACATTGCTGGACTTAAGGGCACCTACAAAGAGGAGCCATATGGAGAAATCAAAGGGCAACAGATAAAAATTGCACTGGGAGAGGTTTCATCTCGACATGAGAAAGAAATTTTTTACAGCCATTCCCTGAAACAACCCCTTCTGGGACACAGTAAGATCCATGCCAGTGGAGGTTTTCAAGACTGGACAGGGTGGTAGGTAATCTCACCTGATCTCCCTTTTTCTCAGAACATTGAAGCAGGTGACCTTTCAAGGTGTCTTCCAACCTGCTCTGCTCTATGGTTCTGTGACCTGAGTCATGTAGACATGTATGTTCAAGCTTGTGTGTAACAATGGTGCTTGCTCAGCTTCCCAGCAGAGAAGTGACTCCAGCAGTGCAATTCAGCAGAGAGTGAGATGTTCCAAGGAGGTGCTGTTTGCCAGTCATCCTTCACAGGAACTGAATGGAGGGTTTGGTGCCTTCATGTGGGTCTGTAGGTATCAATGTGCCTCCTGCTTGACTTGAGGACCGCATGCTGACAACCATGTGCTGATTCTCTTGCTGATAGTTTTCTTGAAATACAAAGCTCTTGGACTTCCTTGTGAGTTGGTGGAAGAAATGTGAGCTGTATTTTATTCTGAAGTACATACAGAAGTGGTACGTTGAAAAAAATGCACAAGTTGAGAGACATCAAAATCAAATAATTGTAAATCTGAAGAACTGTGGAGTCTCAAGGAACGAATAGACAAAAAATTTGGACTCTAGTGGTGACACTTGCAAAACTGATGGGAGGATTAGAGAGGTGCTTGTTCCAGTTTTCCCCATTTTATGATATAGGGGAAAGCCTGAGACTCTTGGTCCTCTTTGTGTTCACCCTTTCTGTGTTCCTCATGTATCAGGGCTGTATGTAGCCTGTTGGGAGTTGAGGGAAGTGAGGGGTTCTCAAGATGAGTGTCTTTGCTAGTCAGACATGTTCAAGAACCCTGGGTTTTTCAGCCCTAGATCAAGTTGATCCTCATGGTATTGATGTTCTAGAACTGTCAATAAGAAGCAAACACTAGGTTTTAGCTATTCTGGTATTTTCTTCAAATACACTGGCACTGTGTGTCTATCTTTTATATTGGCAGCTTTGCTGGACATTGTCATGTGCTGCAGTTGTGTGGAGTTTTGCTGGAAAAGTCATGTTTTAAGGTCATGAGTGAATGGGAGTGGGGATGAGGTTGAATTTTGATCCCAGGAGCACCTTTTGCCTGATGATGAATGTGAAGTTGAGGCCTGAATGTGTATTTGGGAGGTCGGTTTTGTTGCTGCTAAGTCTCTGGAGCTTTGCTTTAGGTAGGTTGATTGCCTGGCTGTCCTGCACCAAGGTGGTCCCTGTTCCCTCTCCACTTCCCTCCATCTCTAGCCTCTTCCAGTGGTGTCCTGCTTTTCTCATGCCTGGACTGAAGTATTTCAAGCTTTTCTCAAGAATGCCAGCAAAATGACTCATCACTTGAATGCTGCCCTGTCTCAGGTTCATCTCCAGTGTCAAGGCTCAGCCTTCGGAAACTTGGGAGTCCTGGCCTAAGTTTATCCTGTCTCTTTCAGCGCTCTGGCTGCAGTGCATGCTGGAAGATGTAGTCTTGATGGGGTGCACCTCCATATTAAAAAAAGAAGGGTGGCTCCATTTTATTCAAATTGGGTTCAGCCTTCTCTCTCCTGGCAGCTTGCTGACATTGTCCCGCTTCAGTGGCCTGAGAGCCTCTGAAGTTCTCCTGGTGCCTTGTGTGGGCACAGAGGCAGGAGCACAGCTCCTCCATTCAAAATCTTGCTTAATTCCACACTGACCTGTGCCTGTTTTGAAGCTCTGTGCCTTGGCGTGTTTTGCAACAGCTCGGACTCCTGCAGGGTGCAGGCGGTGGAGGGATCCTGCCCCCATTGGGTGGCACTTCTGGAGGGTGTCATGGCAAATCTCCTTTGTCTGCTACAGCCTGACTGATGTCTGGGGGAGAGTGAACCCTCCTCCCCTGTGTGATTTCTTGAGCTGAAAGCAGCAAGTGAGTGAGGAAGCTCCTTTGTGCAGATTTCTCCGTCTCCTCTTGTTCGTGCCAGCTGGCTCGCGTTCAACATTTCTCTTTTTTTCTCTCTCGTTTTTTTCTCTTCTCTCTCCCTCAGCTCTAGAGAGAGGGGGCGGGGAGAAAGGGAACATCTTAAAAAGAAATCTGCAGAAAAGACATGGGAGTTACTTAACAAAAATCCAACCCAAACAAGCCCAGCTGGGGGATTACAGGCGCGGCAGTAGGAGCTGAGTGGGGAGTGAGCGCAGCAGCGTGGGGAAGGCAGTGTGTCTTCCCCCACCGCCCCGAGTTTCTTTAGTCGTAAAAGGAAACAAAAAGGGATCTCATAAAGAGGCAGTGGATGGGGAGAGCAGCCGGCTGGCTGCCAGCAGCTGTAGGAAGGGCCTCGGCACTGCAGCCCCTAGTGCTGCTGCCTCAGCTGGGGGCTCCTGGGGAGCCCTTTCGGGGTTTGGCAGGCTGGGGGGGGCAGCATCCCTTCCACACCGCTGCCTTTGGCACTTTTGGGAGGGAGCGGAGTGATCTGCTCTCCAGGGTTGCTGCTGGCCAAAGCAACCATCTCACCAAACCTTCTGCTCCTTGCCTTGTGCCTGCTGGAGGAAATGCTGCATCCTGCAGATTTTCTCCCCCCCCCTTCCCCGTCCTCTTTGCCGCTCCTTCTTGTGGGCATTCCTGAAAGTTAATCAGGGTGAAAATTGCAGTCAGTCATGTCTGGAAGCCACCAGAGGCTAATCCTGGAGCGCTGCAGGCTGGAGCACATGGCTATGAGACAGTCTCCCTATGTGTGGGCTGCCTGCTGCCAGGAGAAGAGCTTTCTCCTACATCTTGCTGCCCTTGGGCGGTCAATCCTTCCCAGCTTTGGTCTCCTGGCCTCTGGTAAACAGCAGAGAAAGCCGGAGTGGCGCGGGTTCAGCGGGTTCTGAGCATCCTGCACTGGTTTTAGCACATAGAGCCGGGGGCTGGCACAGTTTCCTTGCTGCCTTTTAGAAGCAGAGCTGTTCTGGTGGAAGAGCTATCTCTAGGTGTGTGTGCAGCCCTGAAAGTGAACTTTCAGGTTTGTCTCTGAATATGGTTTGGCTCTGTCCCAGCCTGTAGATGTGGATTATAGAGGTCTCAGCACCTAATGGAGCTGAATTATTCATGTCTGGTGCTGTGTGTGTGCAGCATTCCCAAGCAGAAAGCTGTCTCCTTGTAGGATCTGCGCTCCAGGACTGCTCTTAAAATGCTTTGTTGGCAGGTCTCCAGGCCAACAAGTGAGCACATGCTTTTCATGTTGTGTGGGGATCAATCCTGTGATGGCAGGAGGTAAGGGGAAGGACACGTTTACAGCTGAATCAATCTCCTCGCTCTGTTTTCTGAGATGCTGTGATTTGTGGCAGCATTACTTCCCCGGCAGGAGAGTGGAAAGGATCTGGATACCACCTGGCATTTTCCAGCTTGGGCAAAGGAGACAGTGGGAAAGGCACCTCTTTCTCTGGGCCATGGGGTGTGGTAGGCAGGGACTCCTATGCACCCAATATAATGATGGTGTGTCAGGTTGAGGTCCCTGCGGGTCTGGCTTGGGAGAGGGACTCCAAATGCTCCTCTGGCTGCAGAGGCTGAGCCTGCAATGGTGGAGTAGAGAAATGGGGAACTGGATGGGAGTTTTGAGGAGGGAAAAAGCTGTGGAATATGCTTTAGAGCCACATGCAATGGAGAGTATATTCAGGAGATCCCCCCAGATCACATTCCAGGGTCCCAGCCTTCAGCTCTGCTCTGGAAAGGGCTGATCCCTGCCCCAGTCCCTCTTCCTGTAGTGGCATGTCTTGAGTTCTCTGCCTCACTCTCGTCACAACGTGCCTTTCCCCTGCTCTTGCCAATCCAGCATGTTCCTGTCTGTCCTGTTTGTGGTTCCCTTCTGTCTGCATTAGCAGACCCTGAGCTCCCTTGGCACCTCCTCTGTAGGGTGAAGGTTTTTGCTTCTCTCGTTTTCTAACCCTTTGATTGTTCCTGGCTCTCCAGTTGCCAGGGACCCAGTGGACTTCTAGGCTCCTTCTTTTTGTTGTGGTAGGAATTGGCAAAAGCTGCTGCTGTTTGCAGAGTTTGAGAACCAAGTCCTGCTCATCTGCTCTCCTTATTCCACATGTATAAATAATACTTAAGGAGATGTGTGTGCATGCGTGCACGTTTGGAGCAGCAAGGTGAATTCCATGGTGGGAATGAAGAGCTGGCCAAGCTGACATCATGCAGGTGTTACATGGAGCAGGTGATGCTACGCATGTTGCAGTACAGCCCTGTGGATTGTCTGTCATTTTCCTGTCACTACAAGGTCAGATCCTTGTCTGCTTTTCCCTCTGACCTGAGCTCACCATGGCTCTTTGCCTGCTCCAACTTTGGGTCAGCAACTCTTGGATTTGGAGACTGAACTTCATCCTCTGCTGTCAGCTCCTGTGGGTTGTTCCTGCATATCAGTGGTCCACCAGTTCATTGAGATTGTTCCTGGATTCCGTGCTTCAGCTTAGGGCTGGGAAGGGACTGGCATCAGCCAAAAATCTGGTTCATCCAGCTCATTACTGTCTTTGCCCACCTGCACAAAGGAATTGCTGTGGATCCACGGCATGAAGATTGTCATGCAGGGGTGAGGTGGTCGCTGCCAGTTACTGCCAATCTCATCAGTGATTTGGAGAGAGACTCTGAAGAGGCAGGTTGGTGGGGTTGGGCACACCAGCTTGGAACTGGGGAGCAGGTGCTGGGGCAGGAGTAGGAAAAGGAGGAGGAGGCAGCCATAGAAACACGCAGGTCAGCTTTGGGAAGCTGTTAGCAACTCCGGTGCACAAAGTGATCTCCTGATTCGGCACTTTCCCTGCTGCTGAAATGAGAGGTCAGTGCTTTTCATTTCCAGCTTGCACGCAAGTCCCCCAGCTCCTGGGGTTAAAAATCTCCGTAATGACCTGTCAGAGAGCGGATTATTAGCTGTACAGAGCCGAGGATGCTGTAGGGAGCAGATGGAAAATGGTCTGGCTGCGGCAGCCTAGCTGATGAAAGAATCCCTGGCATTTTTACAGTGTTTGCGTCTCTGGAAACACACTGAAGCTGCTTTCCAGGCTCCTGCCTGCTGGGGTTTGAAGAAATTTGTGTGTGTGTGGTGTGGGGTTTTTTGGCTGGTTTTTTGGCTGGTTTTTTGGGGGGGCTTTCTTTGTTTTTTGTTTTTTGTTTTTACTTCTCATTTTTCTTTAAGTCACTTGTTTTTGGAGTGTCAGTTGTAAATAGTACCAGGAGCAGGCAGGCCTGGAGCGTGGCGGGGAAGGGAAGGACAATGCTGCTGAAGAGAAGAAGCCTCATCGAAATGGGTGGTCAAGGATTTCTTAAGGATTCTGAAGAACAGGTGGCCTTGCTGGGTGGTGCTGGGAAGAAGCTGTTACATGTGTTAATTATGTCTCATCAGGGTGCTGTGTCAGGTTGCGCGTGGGTGTCTTTTTTGTTTCCCTCCCTGGGGGGAGAGGCTGGGAAACAGGGAGGAGATATTTTGGGTTTACGGGGGTCAGCTGTGGCGTGGGCAGGTAGGACTGAGCCCTCTCATCCCGGTTAAGACTTTGTACTTATATAATTGCATCTCTGTTTCCCATTGGAAGCTTTTGGGCTTGGCCAGAGGTGATGGTGTTGAACACTCTGAATCTGGGTACTATGTTGTTCTGCCCAAAGGTGTGGGATGGGAACCCTTATGCTTCCCACTGTGATTTGGGCTTTGGTGACTGCTCTGACAGGTCCCAAGTGTCACAGGCACTCTGAAGCCTGTGATTTATTTCCTACCAAGGCACTTGACTTGCTTGGTGAGCAGCTCTTGTCCCTCACAGCGAGGCTGGTGTGGAGAGGAGCCCTCACTCTGGGTGGCATTGGCAGGAGAGGAATCAATCCTCCCTCCCAGGGGCAGCGCTCGATAATTCAGAGGGAAATGGTGAGCGGGGAAATGTGTGAGTAATGTCTTGTTGGAGCCGAGAGCCGTGACCTGCCAGGGCTGGTATTGATCGAGGACCAGTGCCAGATGGCTGCTGCTGGGGGGGTGGCTGTGGAGCAGCCCCAGCCCAGGGGGTGGCAGAAGGAATGCTGTGAGGGGGATTTGGGAGGCTGGGGGGTTTTTTCTCTGCCCAGATCTCTCCTGCCTGCAGGTGTGGCTGTCAATGATCTGTCTGCCCATGGCTCTTTGTGTGTAACCCTGTTCTCTTTGCTCTCCCTTCCAGCAGCGATGCCGTCTCCTGGGCAGACCTCGACCACTGGAAGCCCCCCAAGGACGTAGGTGACCCCCAGGGCCTAGAGGCAGGGAAGAGCCTTGAACTGTGAGGGACTGTTAACTCTAAGATGTCCTTGAGCAGCGGAGCTTCCGGAGGGAAAGGAATTGATGCAAACCCAGTTGAGACGTATGACAGTGGGGATGAGTGGGACATTGGTGTAGGGAATCTCATCATTGACCTGGACGCTGATTTGGAGAAGGATCAGCAGAAATTGGAAATGTCGGGCTCCAAGGAGGTGGGGCTCCCGGCACCCAATGCAGTGGCAACACTACCGGATAACATCAAGTTTGTGAGCCCAGTGCCAGGCCCGCAAGGCAAGGAGGGCAAATCAAAGTCAAAAAGGAGCAAGACTGGCAAGGACAGTGGGAAGCTGACCCCAGGGTCCTCCCTGTTCACTCCCAGTGAGGGAGCTGGTGGCAAGAAGGAGGTTCAAGGACGCTCTGGGGATGGTGTGAACTCAGGTGGTTTGGTGCCCGCTGTCACCCCGAAGAGCTCGGAGAAGTCGGCCAAGGCGTCTCGCAGTGTGGCTGGCTCCAAGAAGGAGAAGGAGAGCGGCTCATCCAAAAGCAAGAAGGAAAGGAGTGAGGGTGCGGGGGCTTCAGCAGAGAAGGAGCCCAGTGTGCTGCAGCCCCTGGCCCTGGCAGTGAGGGTGGGACAGTATGATGGGGGCCAGGGAACAGAGCCTGCTGCTGCTGAGCAGCTTGGGAGTATAGCTATTGACACAGGAGCTGCGCTCAATCCCTTGGGAGTAAAGTCGGAGCTGGAGGATCAAGAAAGTGAGTGCCGGCAGCTGAAAAAGGTGAAGTCAGAGAAGGTAAGAAAGGTGTTGGGGTACGAGTGCCATTGCTGCTGCTCACATGGTGTTGCTGTGACATGGCATTGTGGGTGACAAGGAATTGGGGCTGTGTGTCTTGTGCTGCTGGGGCCAGCACTGATGTGCGGCTGGTGCCTCCTGGTTTTGGTGTGAGGGTGGTTTTGCCATGTGATGTGCTGGTGTCTGGACATGGCAGGGGAATGACACTGGCCAAGCCTCGGTTCTGGGAACTGTGTGTGAGCAAATCACCTGCAGACACTGTGCTCTGGGTACTGTCCTGCTATATCCTCTGAAATTTGGTTTTCCTCAGCACTTTGGCTGTGCTGTATGGGTCCAGGCCTCTCTGGCCTCTGTCACTCTGAAGTCAAGGTGATGTCCTGGTGCTTTGTCTGCTACATTTCCCAAGGGGACACAAAGAGTCTGTGCTGTGCTTTGTGTCCTGCTAGCTTCACATTGTGTGTCAAGGCTCCCAGCAGCTCCCGAAGGAATTTATTTCTCTCCAGTTGTATGATGTGCAGAGAAGGATCCCTTAACATGTTAGTAGATGTGGGATCTGCATGGGCACGCAGGTGAGCACAAGGAGCAGGGTTCACAGGAGTCACCGCCTTGTCCTCGGGTCTCTCGATGGTCCATGGGCTCTGTCCCACTTGGGGTGGTGATCCAGGGCTGGTGGGTAGCTGTGGATGATGTTTGATGTGTTACACCTCTACTAACATGTGGCAGTGATGCTGAGCTGGCCAAGCTGCTCTTCAGGTCACCAGGGGCACGAAAAGCCCTCCCAACGGCAGATGACCAAAGGGGTGAGTGGTCGCCTGTCCATCTGGGTGGCTGCGTGGCTGTGTCTGGACGTGGCCATTTTTCAGGACTTTTTGCTGTTTTTGAGCAATCACAGTGGCTGATGTGATTTCTGGCTCACATGGGAAGGACTTTGAGCATGTGAAGGTCTATGCTTTCTGTGCACGGGGTGTGTGCCTGGTGAAGTCATGCATATGTCATGCACAGAGTGAGCATCACAAGTGTGTGTGCTGTGGTCAGCTTGGCCCTATTGCCATCAGTATGTGCCAGCGTGTCATGAGAGTGCCTGGGGAGTATGAGAAGCAACCAGAGGCAGCATGTTTGCAGCCACTGGTCCCCTGGGAGGACTCAAAAATCCCGAGAGGATTTCTGCTTTGACGTGGGGATCACAGTGTGGGCACTGGGATGGGTGGAGAGGGCACAGTGGTGTTGATGGAGGTGCTGAGACCAGAGATTTGTTTGGGAGCACATACGGAGAAAAGTATATGTGGGGATGGTCAGCCACGGGATGGCCCTGGGACAAGGGCTGCTAAATAGGTTGGTGCTGCCTCCACTTAAGAGGAAGACTCCTGGGACAGGTGACTGAAGCCTGTAAAATTCAGGAGTGGTGTGAAGACATCTTGTTCCTTTGTCTGTTCTGGCAGTGGAACCAAAGTGAATGAAACCAGGAAGAGCGGCAGATGCTCTTTTGTGTGAAGGTCTGGAATGCTGCTGCTAAAAGCTGTGGATGCTGGAAGGCCGTCTATGGTGTGGGGCACCTGAGTGGGTTTGTGGAGGAGAAACTCACCAGGAGGGTGTACAGGGCAATGTGTTTTGGCTTGGGAAAAGCATGAGGAGGACAGAAGCTTGGGAATTGGTTTGGGAAATACCTCAACATTCTTGGCTGTTGCGTTCCCTTGTAGCCATCTGTGCTGGCTGCTGTGACAGCCAGCACTGCAGCCAACTGGACCTTGGGTCATCCCCTGCACTGCTTTGCTGTGTTGTTACTATTAAAGATTTATTTCTTTCACTGGTGCAGCTGCAGAAACTCTTTGCAGTTGGAGATAGCAATGGGATGTGTGGTGTTGGGGGACGAGAAGCTCCACACACACCTGGAAGCTCCTCTTGTGTCCTGGGCTCATCCCACTGTGTGGGCAGCAGGGGAAGTGGGGGGGATTTTGCCCCTCTGCTCCACTCAGGTGAGACTGCACCTGCAGACCTGCCTCCAGTCATGAGATCCCAACATGAGAGGGATGTGGAACTGCTGGAGCAGTTGGCCAGAGGAGGCCATGGAGATGCTCTGAGGGCTGGAACCCCTCTTCTCTAGAGCCAAACTGGGAGAGCTGAGGGTGTTCACCTGGAGAAGAGAAGGCTCCAGGGAAGCTTAAAGGGGTCCAGTGCCTAAAGGGGCTCCAGGACAGCTGGAGAGGGACTGGGGACAAGGAGTGCCAGGACATGGGGGAATGGCTTCCCACTTGCAGAAGTCCGGGTTGGAAGGGGTATTGGGAAGAAACACTTTCTTGTGAGGGTGGTGAGGCTCTGGCACAGGTTTCTCTGAGAAGCTGTGGCTGCCCCATCCCTGGAAGTGTTCCAGGCCAGGTTAGACAGTGCTTGAAGCAACGTGATCTAGTGGGAGGTGCCCCTACCCATGGCAGGAGGTGGAAAAAGATGGGCAATAAGGTTGCTTCTAACCCCAATGATTGTATCTTCTCTGTGCTGACACCCGGTGAGGATGGTTCTGCCATTTTACTTGTCCAGATTCAAGCATAACCCCTTGGTGAAAGCTCAGGCTGGTGGAGGGCTGATCCCTGTTTGGAGAAGGGATTTGATGTCTGGATCTTCAGGAACATGCGTCACTTAGAAGGAAGCATTGTCTGTGTTTCATCAGCATCCTGGGGGCAGCTGGATGCCTTCCTTGGGGCGGGAAAGCCGTGGGCGAGGAGAAGAAAGGTATCTGCATGGTAAGGGGTGGGAAAGCAGTTTTGTGTCTCCAGGAAGAGACTGACGCTGGGTGGATGCCTGGGGCAGGGTGGAGGACCAGTGGGATGCAGTGGGAGATGTGGCATTGGGCTTGTCCTGTCTCCCGAAAGTTGCAGTGATGTCCCAAAAACTGAGTGGAGTCCAAAGACTCCACCAGGCCAAGAGCAAAGGGATGTACCACCTGTGAGAGGGAGGGCAGCTCCTCCAGGCAGTGCATCGAGAGGATTAAGGCGGCAGGTTCATTCTGCCCTGGGGACAAACCTGCTTGGGAAGCCAGAAACTTGCTCAGACTGAAACAGGAACAGCCACAGCATGACTCAGCCAACCTTTGGTCTCTGTCAGCTTGTCCTTTGCTTAACCCTGTACTGCTCCCGCTTCCATTTCGGGCAGGGAAGCTGTGGATGAAGAAAGGGAGACTCTGTCCCTCCACTGCTGAAGCCTGGGGTGGGTGACCTCCCTGGAGGTCAGACAAAAGAGATGTGTGCTGAGCTAGTAGCCGCCAGCCAGGAGGCTCTGTTGTATCTCCATAGCTGGAATAACAAGCACTTTAGCAGGTAGTATTTTCCCTTGATGAGGTACTTCAATGCAGCAGCCAGCTCTTGCCCCACCCAGCTCACCCCACTTGCCTTTACTTCTGCTTTTGTGTTCTTCCAATATCTTGCTGTAGGATTTGGCAGCTGTTGAGACCATGTTGGGTGTAGAAAGGAGCTTTGCTTTGGTTTTTGCCAGACACTTCCACATCAGCTGGTGCTCCGTGGCTCTGTCCACAGGCGAGTTCACCCTTGCTCCCATGTCTGACACAGCAGTGATGGAGCCTGTGGACATGGCCCTTGGGCTCCATGGGATGTGTTTTGCCAGTGTGACCCCATGGCTCTGGTTGCTGCTTCCTGGGGTGAAGCCTCCAGAGCTGAATATCCCAAATATCCTTTTTCTTGGTGTGGATCTTGGCTGTGTCCTGGCTTGTTATGTGCCCTCCTCAAACCCGATGCCATCAGTGTGTTGGGACAGACAATAACTTCTCCAGGGATGGGGCTGATCTTGATGAAGTCCACTGGTGACTAATCCTGCAGAGGTCTTTGGGATGGGCTGATCACCTCGAGAAGGTTTGCCTTTGGCTGTGGTCAGTGCCTGGGCAGGTCCTTGGAGCCCCAGAAAATATTTGAAGGGGCAGCAGTGGAAGCTTAAAATACTTTCAGCAGGGAGGGAAAAGAGCTTGTGCTGGTGGACCCATGAGCATGATGACCAGTCACTAGGTCAGTCCCTGGGTCACTGAGGATGGCTGGAGCAAAATTGGGGTTTAATTTGGTTTGGTTTGCTTGGACATTGGTGCTGGAATGGCAACTCTTGGTGAGCAGCTGAACTCAGCAAAATGGCTGTGCACAGAGGAGCAGCGCTGATCTTGCCCCACCAGCCACTGTGGCGTGGCCAGGCTGGCCTTGGGGCCAGTGGCTGAGCTGGCCCCTTGCTCAGCAGCCCTGCACCAGCACACTGCCCACACTGGGCCCCTGCACCCGCTCCCGGCACTCCGGGGCGTGCTGGCCCAGCCGGGGGATGTTGAGCATTAAACAAAAGAGCCTCCCAGCTCTTGGCTGCTGCTCCGGCTTTGTTTTGATTGCGAGGTTGTTCAGCAGGAGGAGGGAGGGTTGTTTTTTTTCCTTTCTCTTCTGACAGGCGTCCAGATGTGATGCTGCTGCAGACAAGGGAAAGGCAAACAGAAGCCGCTGGAGACTCGGCTCTTCTGAAAAGCCTCTCTGGGTCACGTGTGCTGCGGTTTTGGGCAGCCAGGAGGGTGGATTCATCCGTGTCCCTCTGTGGGAGAGGAGGTTGAAGCCACTGGTGCATTTTTTTTTCTCCTGAATTTCTTCTTAGACACAGTGTGGTGTTGCCCTGTGTGTGCTCAGAGCAGACATCGCTGCTGTGGGTGACCTGATAGGGACTGTTGTAAGATGGGGGATGCTGCAGTGTGTTCACACCAAAACTGGTGTGAAAATGCCCTTGCAGTTCCATGGGAGGACTGTGTGGCAGCAGAGGGAGTGCTTGGGGTCAGGTGGCAGTGGAGACAGTGGGGTGGTGACTCCACACTAGTGGCAGCTGCAAAAAAATGAAATACACCCCAAAAATACATCTATGCACTGTCCCTGCTGCTGCTGGCTTATCCAGCAGTTTGCAGAGTGGCTTTGGTGTCACCTTTGCGGACCTTCTTGCCCTAATTGAGGGATGCAGACCTGTGTGGTGCCTCCAGTGCTGGTCCCGCAGCCTCAGTGGGACGTGGGATGGACCCCCAGGTGCCAGGTGTCCTGCACCATCCATCCTTTACCTGGAGTGAAAGCATGGTTGCCTTTTTTTAGCCATTTTTCCATTGTTGGGGAAGGGATGAAGCTTAGTTCTGCATGCAGTGGCAAGGATTGGGGTGAGTGATTCCTGTGTGACTCCAGCTTGAAGAGGTGAGATCTCTTAGTCTCTCTGCTGGGTCCAAGCCCAACTGGAGATGGCCACAGACACTCTTAGGAACATTTCTTGATATGGTGGAAAACTAGGATGAGATGTTGGGGGTCGTCCCAGCCTTGTGCATTGAAGATATGCCTGGGATTTTGACTGGTGTGGATTTCCTTGTCTTGGGGCCAGAGTTTGGGTGGAGAAGCTCCCTGTGGAGCTGTTTTGGTGAAAACAGTTGTTGCTTTTTCAGCCCCTCCAAAGCTGGCTTTGGAGCTGATGTTCACCCTGTGCCTTGTTTTCCCCAGGGATATTTAGGGCATGTGGGAAGTCCACTGATTTGGTAGGGACCCCCAAAACCTTGGGGAGAAGTTGTTTCCCAGCCCTTGTTTGAAGGGCTTGTTTCTTTCCAGGGAATGGCAGCTCAGGGAGGTGGCAGGGCCGTGCAGGCAGCTACTGCTCTTGCCTGATCCTCTTGCTATGGTTCTTTTTCTCCATGGTTCTATGCTGGAATCAGCTGCCTCCAGAGCTGCTGACAGAGCTGTGTTGGGAGTCCTTGGGAATGACACCACTCATTTCCTTATTGTCCCTGGCTCCGCCGCCCAGAGCCTTCTGCTCTAGGAACAAGGCAAGAAGGGGGCACACAGCCAACATGTGTCAAGAGCTACAAAGGAGGAAATTAGCCTCGTTCACTTCAAACCTTGGGGTTAGTGCTGGAGTTTTGGCTCCTGCTGAGAGGTTATTTATATGTGGGCTTTCTTTTATAACCACTGGATGTAGCAGGCTGGGAGTTCCAGCTGATCCTACCTCTGAAGGCTTTACAAAGGGAAAATTGCATCTCTCCCTGGTTGCTTTCCCAGATGGCAGTGTTAGGAAGGACTAAAAGGCTGAGTTAGCTTTGATGCTTGACCCATCAGCATTGCTGTATCCCAGTGAAGTGGCTGTCATGCCAAAACATGGCCCAGTCTCCACCAGAATGGGCAGAAGGACATGTGGCTCCCTGTCAAGGACATGGTGGTAGGAAATGAAACAGCACTGGGAAAGAAGAGAAAAAACCTCCCTGCTCCTGAAGTGTGAGAGCAAAATGACACCATGGTAACAAAGGGGCTGATAGAGGGGGGACAGGGGAGGAACAGCCCCTTCTCAGCTTCCTTGGTGCAAGCAACCTGCAAATCTGCTCCCCCAGTAGTTTGATGAGAGATTTTAATGGGAAGGCCGGCGGGTGATTGATCCTGCTGACTCATGGACCTGATTCCTCCCTTGAGAGCAACGGCAGCTGCTGGAGATGGGTCAGATTTTGAGGCTAGCGGGCTCTGGTAGACTCCGTGCTGATTTTTTGCTTTGCTTCCAGGCTGGCGGTAGCTGCTCATTAGCCTAATGACCCCAGTTATCCAGCACCATTTATCTGCCGAGGGAGATTTCTTTAAAGGAAGATTTGCGCCTCTGGAGCGTTGTGCAACCCCGAAGGCTTCAAAACCCTGTGAGCTGCTCCCGAAGCCCTGCCGGGGAGCTGATGCAGGGGGAGTGTGCCAGGAATAACCCGCTAATGAGCAAAGCTGCTTCTCCACCCGGCAGCCAGGGAGGCCATGGGAAAGGGCAGCAGAGCACAGGCTGCCTGTGTTTCCCCTCCTATGCTTTTAAAGGCTGCTTGGTTGGGGATTCACTGCCTTTTCCCTGTTTTCTGCAGGCATGACATCTTCTGTGCCACTGCTTTCACAGTGCTGCATTGCTCTGCTGCTATTCTCGAGGATGCTTTGGGTTGGAGCTGTGAAATCCACCCTGTGAATCCTTGTGTGCATGCAACCCTGGAGATGTATTGGGCAAGAGGGCACTTAAATCCCCAGAGCTGAAGCTGGACAGGAGAAAAGGCAGTGGTGATTGCTGGGGACTTTCTGTGGTGATTTTGTGACATTCCTGCCTCGTGGTGATCAGTGCCTGGAGCTTGAGTGCTGATTGGGTGCAAGAGGAGCCACCCCAGGGCTCAGAGCTGTTGAGCAGCAGCTGGGAGAGCAGCCCAGGGCTGGGAAGCAACTGCCGGGCTCTGGAATGATTTAAAGCCACCAGCAGCCTGACGATATGTTGTATTTGGTGACAACATCTGCTCGATATATTCCTGTCCCTGTTACTCATTCCTGCCCACGGACCAGATCTGGGAACTGATTGATGTAAATAAATGTGCTCAGGGTTTTCTGGGGTGAGCTCAGGTTGTGGGCTGGCATGGATGGGTGAGCTGGGATGGATGGGGCATGGGCAGTGGTGGTGGCACTGGGACTGGAGATGAGGGCATAGCAGTGATGATGGTACCTGGGGCTAGTGATGGTGGCACCTGCGGTGGTGGTGGCACCTGGGGCTGGAGATGGGGGCTTTGCTGTGGTGTAAAGGTTTTAGGGGCTCACTGGCCTCTGACAGGGCTCACAGTAGCTTTGGTGAGCTCTGCTCAACCCAGGAAAGCACATGGTACCTGTGCTCCCCATCCTTCCTCCTCCTGTGCCCCCAGCCTTGCCAGCTGAATGGTGCCAGCTCCATCCCAGTGTTCTGTGGGCAGAATAAATCCCTTTGCAGGAAGATACTACCACAAAGCTTTTGTACAATGTGGTGATGGCATGTACTCACATCTGCTGACTTTTCCCCTGTCCTTGACACTGAAGTGGCTTTAAAACTTGGTATCCAGATTTACTTTAAAATACTGTCTGGCCTTCATTCACTTGGCATGTCTTGGAATATGTTGTGATGAATAGTGTGGAGAGCATACCTGCTTTGCAGGCCTGAGCTGGAATTCTGGTTGGGATGTGGATGTGACCATATTTTGGTGAGGGATGGGATGTGATAAAGCTCAGAAGTGGATTTTGTCTGGTGCTGAGGGAGTAAGAGAACCCCCTGGGCTGTTCTCCCTTAATGCAAATGCTGGAGCCTGTGTGCCTCATTTTCCCCTGTTCTCTGCATGGATTGGCTTCTCCTGTTAGGCTTGAGCATGGGTTTTGCTGGGGAGAGCACAAGGGTGCTCTGGGTAGAGAAGGCACCGTTGCAGCTACAAGTCCTGTGGTTGTGGCATTGTGGTTTTGGGTTCTTTTTCCAAGCCAGAAAGTAATTTCATTCCGAGAAGGTCGCTTTCTCCCCCCGTTACCCATGGAAATGCAGTTGTGATATTTTCCCCAGGTACTGTGCAAGTGAATGCTGTTCCCAGACTGCCCCCGCTCGCTCCCCCACCCCTCTCTCCACTCCTGGAGGTGCAGGTACACTGCCTCCCCCGCTGGGAATGTCCCTCTCATCTGGTTAACAGATAGCTGTGACATGTTCTGGAGTCAACTGCATGCCATGTGGCTGGTGGTCAGCATCCTAGGATCAGGGCTCAGAAAAAGGGCCCTGGAGCTGAGTCTTGGTCCTGGGTATTCAAGCTGGACTGGAGGAGGGAGAGCTGCACCCACTTGATGGGTCATCTGTGAGTAGTGGCAAGTGGAGTCTTGGGGTCTATTGTCGGAAAGGGAAGGCCATCCCAAAAATCACTGGTACCACTGCAGCTGGGATGCTCCATCATTGTTGTGGTGCAGAGGAGAGGCTGCAGTGTCCATATGGTCCCACACCAGACATGGTGCATGCTGAGAGCCATGGCTGCTGTGGCTACACTAGCTCCAAGCAAGTATTTCTAGCTGGTGCTGCCCTGCCAGCTTGGGATCCTGACCCTCCTTCCCCAGTGGGATACCAAACCCTAGGTCTTCACTTCTGTGTCCCTCTGACCCACTGTGGGGTAAAGAATGGATGCCCCTTCAGAAGGAAAAGACAATAAAGAAAGGGCTCACTAAAAGGGTAGTGAACAGGCTGCCCAAGGAAGTCGTGGAATCACCATACGTGGAAGTGTGTGGAAAGTGTGTGGATGTGGCACTTGGGGTTTGGTGGTGAGCATGGTTGCACTGGGTTAATGACTGGACTAGAAGTTCAGCCACTGGAGGTCTTCTGCAGCCTTTATGAATCTATGAAAGCTGGAGCCAAGTTCTGGGAATCAAATGGCTAAGAGAGGCTTGGAGGAACAGGAGAGCACTGAGTCTGGGCTCTATGTGCTTAAAGGCTAGGGGAAGTTGCTTTCCCAGGCTGAAAGGAGAGGATGGCTGGATATCAGGCAGCTCATTGAGGTGGTGACAAAGTCATCAAGCAGAGCTGTCCCCTGCTGGCAAAGCCTCTCATGCGCAGGCAGTGGATCTATGGGGTGCCTTGTACACAGAGCGAGGTTTCAGGGTTTCCAGAGCTGTTTGCTGTTCTGTGGCTTGGAGGGGAAGAAAATGACTGTGTCTATGTATCATGGACCTGGTTTGCTGACCAGAAGGTTTCTTTCTTTGTGCAGCATTAACATTTCAAGGTGCAGGAGCTCTTTGGGCATTAGTGTTTTATGGTCTCAGGCTGGCTATTAATGCTCTGCTTTGTGGGTAGGGTGAGGGAGTGGAGGGGCTGAGTGGTGAATGGCCCTTTGAAGGAAACCAGCCTTTTGGTCAAAACCCTATGGCCATGAGTAGAGCTGCCTGGACCTGGGGGAAGAGTTGAAGCCCCTTGGTGGTGGGAAAAGCAGGTGATTTAGCTCTCAGGCTGGGTTTGGATATTGCATACAAAAAAACCAAGATTGCATATGAAACCACGCCCAAGTGTGACCAAATACACCGTGGCTTTGCCAGATCACTGCCTGGCTTGTAAAAGAGCCACCTCCCAGGAAAAGGCCCTGCTTTACAGGGGCTCACAGCCTGTGCTCCCTCCTGCTGCTTCCTCCAGACCAAGGAAACAGGAGCTGTTGGTGTTCCCAACATGTGATAAGATCCTCAGTGGTAGCTTGGACCAGCATGTGTCCTGTCCACGTGGTCTCTCAGTAGGGTCAGTGTCTTCCTGCTCCCCCAGGGACCATGAAGAGGTTCATGGCATTAAAAAATGGAAGTACTGGGATTTTCAGCTGTATACTCATCAGTAATGTTTTGGCTCTGGCATGAGCAGTTCCCCATGTGAGGCCCTGCAGAGGAGGAAGACACAGCAGAGAGGGCAGCAACACATCTGGTTCTGGTTTTTCTTGTATGAACAGAGGCTGTTTTGGGGTTCCCTTGCACCACCCCAGTACAGTGCTCTCAGTGTGCTTGAGCCCTGGGACCAAATCTACCTTCCTGGAGGGAAGGGGCTCTCCTTAACTACTCTTGGCTGGGAAGACAGAAGCCATCTTTGTGGTGACCCGATGGCCTCCAACCTTTGGCCACAGGAATGAGAGCAACTAGACTTGCAGGTGCCTGTTGTTTCTGGGCAAGAAAGCAATGGTTTCATCCTCCAGGCCACCAAAGCAGACAGATTTTTCTGGGCAAAGAGGGAATCCAGTTTGGTGCAGATCTCAAGCTGGTAGCACAAGGAGCCTGTGATGAGAGGTTGGTTTCTCTTTTGAAGCCACCTTCATGAACCAGAGCATGTCGAATAGGGGTGAGAGACTGGAGTAAATTGGATTTTTTGGGCACAGAGATGTGTTTTACAGTGCAGTGTTTTACTCCTTGCCCACTGCTCCACTGTTGTGTGTTACCTGAAAGCCTTTGGGAATATTCCTTCCTGTAACATCTGTTTCACACCTGACACTGAAGCAGTACCCAGTGAGGTGCCTCAGCAGCCCCTGGTGGCTGAGCAATCCCAGCCTCCTGCCAGTGAGTGAGGCCATTAAAACCCAGTCTCCTCTGGGAGCTGATTGTCTGATGTGGGAGATGGAAGGAGCATTGCTTTCAGTTTCCCATTGATCCTAATGAGCCGATGTGGGAGACTGGGATGGCTTGGCTGTGTTGGGGGCTGTTAGCTCCACCAGCACTCAGAGCTGCTCTCAGGTCTGCTTTGCTTCTCAGTTCTAGGAAATGGAATAAAGAAAAAACCACTTAGGAGGATTTTAATCAGAACTTGGCAGAAGAACTTAAGGAAACCCAAGAAGTCTTCTGACAACTGCACTTCACGCTGAGATTGCCAGTGAATGGCAAAGACAGGGCCTTGGCTTGGGTGGGTTGGGTTTCTTCTGGCTCATTTAATGGGATGCCATTCCTGCCCTCCCTGGCTAGGAGGAGGGGGGAAAAATAAGCCTTCTTCAGTATGCTGGAGACTTGTCAGCTGGAAATTAGGTGGAGTCCTCTGGGAGTAGATGGTGAAAGTCATCCCAGACCTATTGGATATGGCCAGTATGGTTCAGGAGAAGGAGATGGTGTGATTTTGTGATTTTTACTAATAGTGGCCTTGGAGCTTGAGGGAGTCTTGTGGTGTGGTTGGATTTCTTCAAGATCCACCACATCTAGTCTTGGCAGACTAGAGAGGTGGGTCTCTGTGGACCTTGTAAAGTTCAGCAAGGCCAGGTACGAGGTCCTGCTGCTGGGCTGGAGCCGTCCCTAGTACAAACACAGGCTGGGTGGAGAATAGATTGAGCACAGTCCTGGGGGAAGGGCCTGGGGATACAGTGGCTGACAAATTGGATGTGACCTGGCAAAATGTCTGCTTGTAGACCAGAAAGCCAGCTTGGGCTGCATCCAGAGGAGTGCATCTGGCAAGTAGAGGGAGGGGTCTCTACCCTGCTCAGGTGATACCCCACCTGCAGAACTGCCTCCAGTCTGGAGGTCCCAACATCAGAAGCTGCTGGAGTGAGTCCAGAGAATGCCATGAGATGATCTGAGAGCTGGAGCTTCTTTGCTCTGCAGCCAGGCTGGGAGGACTGAGAGTGTTCACCTGGGGCTCCAGGAGGAGCTCCAGAGGGGCTCCAAGAGAGCTGGAGAGGGACTTTGGACAAGGGCCTGGAGTGTGAGGACAAGGGGAAATGGCTTCCCACTGCCAGAGGGCAGGGTTAGGTGGGATGTTGGAAGAAATTGTTTCCTGTGAGGGTGGTGAGGCTCTGGCACAGGTTTCCTAGAGAAGCTGTGGCTGCATTGTCCCTGGAAGTGTTCCAAGCCAGGCTGGATGGGGCTTGGAGCAACGTGGTCTAGTGGGAGATGTCCCTACCTGTGGGAGGGGTGGAAAGAGATGAGTTTGAAGATCCTTTCCAACCCAAACTGACCTTTGATTCAGTGGTGCTGAGCTGTTGCTGGTGAGTGCTGTTGGCAGTGAGAAATGCTGCTGTGAGGTTCAAAGCCCTTGTGGATGATGTCCAGTTTTAAACTAAGATGTATGAGGAGTGGACAAACCTGTTGCTGTGATGGTAGATTTCATCAGCTCTGCAGACCCTCACTTAGAGCTGATGGCAAGTTTCCCATAACATCTCCTTAGCCCAAGTTTCTTGGCTCAGCTGTAACTCGTTTTGTAAATTGTTATTTTGGAGTGTTTGATTAAAAATCCATGGAGTGGTATGAGTAGCTTGGCCATTTAGGGGCAGGAGAGTTGCAAGAGCCATTCTTGCATGTGTGTCCTGCAGCTGTGTGACCCAAACCAGCTTTTGTTTTCTGATTCCTGGGGAGGGGAGCATGTAGTTCTGGTTTATGACTGTGGGCCTGGCATTGCTGAGCAGAAACCCCCCTAAGTTGTTTATTTATAAAGGTCTCTTCAGGACTGCCTTGTACCAAGGCTTTTTGTTTTATTGGTATTCCAGCATCTGGACTGTTTTCCTAAACGTGCTTTCATCCAAGGAGAGATTAAGGGAGTGACAACTGTTCTGATAAAGCTGCCAAAAATAATCTTTGCTGGAGACTAAGTACCGCTCTCGGGACTTTGTCTTGTAAAACAATTTGTGGGCGAGCATGAAGAACCATCCTAGGAAGCTCTGAATGCTCCAGATCGTTGTTCCTGCTGGGCGGGTTGGAGGACTATGGATTTTCCACAAGAGTGTTTGAATTTGTCACATGCTGCCTGAGGTGATCTAATAGCAGTCAGGGCAGTTTCAGGAGTTTGTGGCTGAGATGACTGAATCCCTGAGAGGGGAGATCTGCATGCAGTGTGGTTAGATTGATAGGAACACTGCTGATGCACACATCCATCTTCCTCACACCTCACAGTAGATTGCTCATGGATGGGTTGTCATCTCCTGTGACAAGCTGATGCAATGAGGGTGATAGCTTGTGTAGCTTTAGGTCTTGAGTATGTGGTGGTGGCAGTGTGCTACAGATAATCCGTGAGGTTTTGTATGAAGATCCATCTGAAAGTAGGTTGATGCTGCATTGGAGTAGTTTGGCTCTCAGCACCTGAGAGGTGCTGAGCTCAGCAGAACACAGCAGTCTAAACGCTGCCCCCTTTGTCATTCTCCTTCTGGCAGTGTTTTCCTGAAGATCACATGTCCGTATGCTGACTGTTTGACAACTTGTGCAGTGACAGGGAGCTGAACTTCTTCCTTGATGAGATATGTAGGTATACGTGGCATGTGTTCTCCAAACTTGTGTGGCCCTGAAGCAAAATACTGTTTGAATGCCATCTGTTTTCTGAGGGGCAGAGTTAGAGCTTCTGGAGGAAGCTTAACACGCTTCTGTGGGCTGTATGTTGCCCTGTGCCTCTTCCAAAGGACCTGGGATTGGCTGCTCTGGGTCAGTTAATTCACAGTTAACAAGGTGCTATTGAAGGCATACTCATAGGACGACTTTTTCTGAGGCTCTTGGCTAGTGGCTTGTGTATCCCACCTGGGAATCACACCGTGACCTGTGAGCAGATGAGTGAAACCATGACCCATTGAATATCCACAAGGATCATCAAATCCAACTCCTGGTAGGCTTGACTTCATAAACAGTTAGGATAATAACTTGGAAGAGATAGTGTTGGTGGGGCAGGGTGTTCCTACTCAGGGATCTCTCTGGTCTAGAAACAGGACCTCTGGAAAGCACCATCAGAAAGCACCATCAAAAACCACCTTGGTGTCTCTGCCTGCAGAGCTCCTCAAATTCCTAGGATGGGCTGAAGGCATCTGTGCTGGCTGGGAGCTGTTCTGGCTGCTGCCTTGGGGTCATGGTGCAGGATGAGGGGCCTGGCTGTGGAGACTCACTGAAGGGCTCCAGCTGGCTTGTGACCCAATGAGGCTGAAAGTAGCCACTCTTCCATCTGGCCAAGAATTTGTCACCCTGTCCTGGCATTGGGCTGGCATGCTCTTCCAGGGTCAGATTTACTGCTGTTGGCCCCCGAATGCCCAGTGCAGCTTGCTTTTATGAAACCCTGCTTGTTTTTATGGGACCAAAACTAACATCTCATCATAGTTAGACTCTTAGTATCATTTGAATGTCCAATGCTGCAGGTCTTCAGCTTGTTTCTTATGGTGAGGTGATTGTACTGTGTGTGCTTTTGAGTGAAGTGTGACCAATTTGGTGAAGGTTTTAATCTTCTCTCTTACTCAGATCTTCTCTGCACAGGGGAAAGGAGTCTCTTATCTGTGTGTATTTTTTGTGGCCAGGGCTCCCTGTTCCTTCCTGAGCCATGTGTAGCCTGGTAGTGTTTTAGTGGGAAGAAACAAATGGCTGAAGCAGCTGCCTGGACTTCACCCTGCAGAGGAGATGGTTTGGAGGAAGTGGGGATGGAGAGGGGGCACTGCCGTGGGCTTGGGGCTTGATCCAGAGTTTCATCCCTGAATCACTGCAGCATGTGGGATGTTGGCATATGGGTGTGAATGCACTACTTGGAGAAGTTGGAAGGTGTTTCTGCCCATGGCAGGGGCTTGGAACTGGATGAGCTTTAAGGTCCTCTCCAACCCATACCTGGTTCTGTTAGCTGAATTTGGCTCTTGCAGGTGATCATTTCAGATCGGTGATGTCCTTTTGTGCAGGTCTTTGCCCCAACATTGCCTGTTTTCTTGTTGCTGACAGCTTCAGTACCTCTGTCATTGCTTTCTGTTGTCCTGGTGCAAGAAGCAAGAAAGCTGGAGGAGCCAGATTTAGTTCCATCTTAGTGTTCCATAGACTCACATGCTGGTTTGGATTGGAAGGGTCTTCTAAACTCTGTGCCCTGGGCTGGGACACCTTCCACTAGACCAGATTGCTTCAAGCCCTGTCCAGCCTGACCTCGGATGGGGCAGACACAAGTTTTTTGGGCATTCTTCACCTGGCAACACGTTTTCCTCCACCTGTGTCCTTTGAGAGTCTGTCTCTCCTGGATGACAGGCTGGGATGTGAGGTCCTGGTATCCAAGAGATGACAGCCGTGGTCTTTGCTTAATGGTTCCTGCCTGGAGAAGGGAGCAGAATATATGGGGATGGGGGGCAGAACTGGGGGATTGTTCTACTGTGGCATCTCTCATCTTGCCATTGTCCTGAGCCACTTTCAGCCCAGCCAGGTTTCAGGACCAAGCTCTCTGGACACAGCTGGTATTTGGTGATGATCTCTTGGAAGATGGGAGATCTCAGAGGAGAGATTCTTCACAGGTTTGTGTTCAGCCTAAATGTGGGCACAAGAACCTTCCTGCCTCCTTGTGCAGTCCTTGGAGCTTTACTGCTCCCCCAGGAGGTGTCCTGCCTACTCCTGGCCACCCCTTCCCACACTGATGCTCAAGGGTTTGTGCAGCCATGTGGGGAATTGGGTCAGGGGCATGATCTAATTAAAAGCTGTGCTGAGTGACATCGAAAGCAGGTTTTAACCAGGCAGTTTCCTGACAGTCCACAAATGCCTGTGTTAGGAAATAAGGGCTTTGGACCACAGCAGGAATAAACAACCATGGGTGGATTGTAGGGAGGTGGTTTCTTCTGTGGTGGTGCTGGTCCGTGAAGGCTTGCTGTGTTGGTAGGCAACCGTAGGGACAACAAACCCAGCTCCCACTTGCATTCTGGCTGGTGAGTCTTTGTTTTCTTCCCAGGGAGCCCAGTCTCCCTCCCTTGCATCTGTTTCTTGGTTGCCTTTGCTCATGGAGAGCCTCTTATGAGATGTTTCTCAGGCTTCTTCTCTCCAAGGGTGCAGCCAAGGGCTGTGGACACAGGGGAAGACTGGAATGGCATCGAACCCATGCCCATCCTCACTGCCTGGGGCGAGGGAGGGTTGCCTTCTATAATCCTGACTAATCCTTTAATCTGTATCAACACTGATAGGTATTAAAGCAGCAGATAAGGTTCAGACCATGGCTTGGAGCTCAGCGATATCCCCCACCCTCTTCCAGCTAAATCTGGGCTGATTGTGCTTTCTCTTAAGGGGACCGTGCATGTTTGCTGAGCAGCTGCACTGGGTTGAGAGGGTGGATTAGCTGTTCCCAGCTGGAACATGCTCTTGTTGCTGGGCTCCAGCTTGCCAGACAAGTCCATTGGTCTGTGTGTGTTTGTGGTAACCAGCATCCTGTGCTTTCTGGAGCAAACCCCTCTAGGGTCATGTTCCTCTGCCAGTCTGCAGCGGATCTGTAGCCTCCTGCTTTTTATCTGTGTTACTCACCTGGATATAAGCCTCATTCAGTTGTAGACATGTCACGGAGTTCTCGAGCAGCAAGACAAAGCTTTCCTGAAGCAACCAGTGCTGCAGATCTGTGGTTCCTTTCTGCCTGCTGCTCACAGCAGGATTTCCTTCCTCCCACACCTCTACAGCAGGACTTCCACCACCATGTCCTTCCCCTCCAGGCCTTCCACTCTGTTCTTTTTAGGTGTCTTTCCTCATGCTTGAGGTCTGCACTTGTATGGCTTCTGGACTTCACCAGTTACCCCAATGATCCAATGCTGTGAAGGCAGGACTCCAGAGTTGGCTGTCCTTTGTTTGGTGGGCACCAAACCAAGCTGGGAAGAGCTACTCCCAGTCGAGTTCACTGTGCAAAAGAAATTGTCCCTATTGTTTTTGCTGTCATAGGCTCATCCGCCCTTTCCATGTCCTCTTCCAGCTTCTGCCCATGCTCGTGGGATTGCTCCAAGTTTGCCACCGGTTCCCTCATCAGCAAAGCCATGGTAAATCCTTCCCTTAAATCCTTTAAGCTGTCAGCAAACAACCTCCTTCTTAAAATTCTAGCACGCAAGCTCAGCTAGGACGGAGCCTGGCTCACAACCTCAAGGTTTCATTTTTGTTACCAGATTAACACCTCCAGTCCTTCCTGGTCCCAGTTTTGGCTGGCACTGCAGGCTTCTCACCATGGCTGTGGAGCAATGGATGGTTCATGCATGTTTGTGGCCTTCTGTAATGTATCTGAGGTGTAAAAACATTCAGGTTCTGGATTATGTAATGGTGGGTTCCAGGTGTGTTAGGTGATTTCAAGTCACAGGTGAGAATATATTGCTTAGATTCCATGTGGATGAAGTCTCACCTCTCTGAGGAGCCACCTATCTAATGGGACAGAGTGTGTTGGTCCTGTTTCTTGTCTACAGGAGCTCAACATGCAGCCAGTGCCACCAAAATGGGCTAAAAAATAAGAGTAAAGCTTTTTTGTGGTCATGCTCACCTGTCTGCACCCAAACGGTCACATCTTTGCTGTTTTGCTCTCAGACATGACCATTTGGCTCTTTCAAGTTTCTTCATTCCTGTAAAAAACACAAGGTTGGGTCACTGTTTTGGGCTGTATTTTCGTTGGTGATTAGGTTAGGAGCTGCAGGTGTTGCACATCTTCTTTTGGAGGATCTCTGAATATCCCTTCATTGGAAAGTTGACATCCTCCAAGGCATTTGGCAAGATCCAAGAGAACAAAAAATTGGTTTCTCAAAGTCTCAACCCACATCTTGAATTTCTCTCTTGTGAAATTTGGTTTCTCCTTTAAAACTCCTGATGAAATACAGTTCAGAATTTATGGGATTCTCATTACAGGACTGTCATACAAGAACCACAAACCTTTTTCCACTGTTGATTCCAGAGGGAGGAAAGGCTCTGAAACTCCCCGAGGAATACTGAATGGCATCTTGCTGCTGAGTGGCTGCATCTGGGGATTACTCAGTAAAACAGAAGGAAGGGGAAAAAAAGGTTAATGCAGTGTTGGCAGCCAGCAGCTCCAGCAGCTTATGTCCTTCAGGTTTCTGTGATTCAGCTTGGTGACTTGAGTGCAGGTGGTTTTCAGCTTATCCCTCAGGTCTACCAGAGGAAAAGGGATTTGAGGAAATACCGTATTAAACCTAAATTTCTGAAAAATTGATTTCTTAAAATTGATTTTTCTCAAAAAAAGTGCATTTGTCAGCAGGGGCTAATTGTAAAAGGCACGTGGCTTCTGCACGTGGCCCTGTGAGCACCTTCTTTGCATAGGCTGTTTTCCTGCTTTCTTAGCTCTGCACCAGTGACAGGATTCACGGAGCAACCAGCTCTCTCCTGATGCCTGTAACACTGCAAAAACCTTAGGGCCGAATTTGGGGTGAGCCGAGGTGGGAGAGCCCCCATGGGCAGATGCCAGGCAGCTGCAGAGCTGCTCACATGAGCACTGCTCCTGCTGCTGGCTGCCATTGTGCTTTCCAGGAGCTCTGGTGAGGGTCAGCCTCCAGGCATTACATGCTTTCTTGCAGGCTGGTGTGCTTGATCATTTACTGCTGGCAAGCATGGGCTTGAGCGAAAGCCGGTCACCTGGATCTACAGGGTTTTATTTATTATTATCATTTTTTTTTTGCAAACAAGCTGGGTGATGTACACTTGGCTGTTGGCACTGCATCCTGCAGCACAGGACAGATAATCGGCCTGGCTGCTGGCCCACAGAGGAGGTGAGGCTGCTATTGATGTGTGACCTGGGAAGGCACGTCAGCTCCATAAATCACTGCCTGCTGCCTTGCACCTCTCTTCAGCTTCTTGGCAAATCCGGTATCTTCAGCAAGGTTCTGGATGGCTCCTCGCCTCTGGGTGAGCATGTGATCAGTGTCTGTGCAGGGCAAGGAGGCAGGGCAGGCTTCTGTTCAGTCCTTTCTCCTCCTTTGATGTCAGTCTTCAGAGAAAATAACTTGGATAAACTGCTGTCTGGCTGTGTTCCATGTGTTGGGGAGCACAGCTCCTTATGGACACCAGGACACCTGCCCAATCCTACTGATAATGGCCTGAGTCTTTAAAAGCCAAGGATTGGTGATAAAGAGTGGGTTTTCTAGGTTTTAATTGCTGGTGCTCAGTCATGGAGTGCATCAAGTTTCTACTTCATGGGGGTTAAACTTACCAGGTCTCTACTGCTCTGCTGTGCTCATTCCCAAACTGTTCTGAGAACAGCCACGTATTGGGAAGAGGGTCTGTGCTGCTGAGCCTTTTTCTGGAAGTAGTGAAATCACCCTTTGGGAGTGCCAAATGGCCCATTCGTGGGGTATCCTCACAGGGAAGTTGCTGGCAGCCAGAACCCTGCTCCAGCCAGCAGTTTTCCAGCATGGAGTGCCTCATGCCTCTCCTCTAAGCACACCTGAATTCACCAGTCCAGCTCCTTGGATTTTGGGGGTTTACTCATGAACAGGAGGAGGACTTGGGATCTGGCCAAGGGCTTTGTTGGACCCCCCTTGGGATTACTGGTACTGAGTTTTGGGGTGCTTGAAATTGTAGGTAGCAGAGGGAATGAATCCCCTAATCCCCACACAAGCTTGTTAATGATCTGAAAGCTATTTTCTATTGTGGGTGAGGTGTCCAGGGCATGCTTGGAGGGAGCACAGCCAGGCTGTGAGCCTTTGGAGTCCTGGCAGTCCTGGTACTCGCTAAACTGAGCAAAAAATTGCCATAGTGCATTATTCCAACAGTGGGAGGAGAGGTGAGCAGAGCTGAGAGGGGAGGCTGCCCCTGCCTGGCTTTACCATCCCAGAGCGGGCTGGGTTGCCAGCGTGACAAAGTGCAGAGTTAGGTGAGACTGCTGCAAACCATTGGTGGAGACTTTTCCCATGGATGTTTTCCTTATTTGTCAGCCTTCCTTTCAGAGCTGAGTTTCCAGCTAGGGATCAGGCCAGCATCTCCTTGATTTCCCCTTCCTGGAAGGTTTTTTTTTCCAGCTTTTGGTGCTTTTGTGTTCAGGCTTTTTCTTAAGCTCTGCTTCCCGTGGCTAAAGATGCCGCAAAGGTGATCAGGGATCCTAGCACTTGGTTCACTGCTTTTTGACAACAGTGTTTTCCTGGCGTCCCAGCGCCTCGCCCTTTCCAGGTTGTGTTTGAGGAGCTGTGATCTCTGGGATCAAGCTATGGAAGCTTTGCAGGAAGACATTTCCCAGGGAGTGTCTCTCTCCTGCCTGCGGTCATTGGGACGGGCAGGGGTAATGATGGGGGCTGGGCTCTGCCTTGAGTAGGAGCGACAATGCCGTTGCAGACCAGAGCTTCAGGATGGTGGTGGGAGACTGTCTCCAGTCCCTGTTTGCCCTTGGCATGGGCACTTGCCTGACCTGTGGCTCTTGGGAAGCATGTGGAAGGGTTTGTGGGTATGGCGGGGTTGGAGATCTCTGTTTGGGGCTGACATAACTGGTTAAGGGACTTCAGGACTTAAAGCATAAAGCAAAGCATGGTAGCGATCCAGCTACAGAACAAGAGATGCTCCAGGAGTGGGATGCAGCTGGTGAGGCCACCGCAGTTGCAGCTGTACAATAGTGCCCCTCTGCTTAGGGAAGGAGTAAGTGGTTCCCTTTGCTTGCTGTACCCCCTTTTCTCTCCCAGTGCCCTGTTCCTCCTCCTCCCTGCCATTAATTGCTTAGGGTTTGCTGGTGCAATTAAAACGAGATGTGTCTGCAGCTGTGGCGCTTGCTTCCCTTCCCCAAGATATTCCTCTGCCTGTGTGTGAGAAGGTGGGAGCTGCTGGCTCAGAAAAGGGCAGGTCTCCACCTTGGCTGGCTCATGCTCATAGTGGTGGTCCCCAGAGAAGGGAAGTGGCTAAGCCAGGGCTGTCACAGGGCTGTGTCTCCCAGCCTGAGGAGGTGGCTAGATGACTGCTAGCACTCCCAAGGATGCAATCAGGCTGGAACAGAGACTGTCTGGCTTCCTGCAGCTGATGTGTAACAGTGATAGCTGCCAGGCTGAGGTGACGACTAATGGACAGGATGTCTTGCCAGACTGGGGGTCATTTGCACAGGAGCTAAAGCCAGCTAAGTGATGAATTATGATCTCTCGGCTTTCAAGGGAAGAGAATGACAGTCACAGACCATGGGAGATGCTCAGCTGAAGGAACAGGACCCCTGGCTCAGCAATCTCCAAGGGTGGCAGCTGTGGAGATTGCCAGCACAGGGCAGAGAGGGCACTTGCTCTGCTCTGGGTGGGAAGTTGCTGATGTGATGGAAAAAGGTTTTCTCCCTCTGCCAAGTTATCTCCCATGTCTCTCCCTGACTGGGTAGCCCTGCCCTAGGCAGGGTACTCGGCATGACTCCAGCTATGTTCCACCTCTGTCTCTTCACTTGCTCCTTTGGGATGTCAGTACTTCTCCACCAGCACTGACCCTTGGTTTTGGTGTGTCCCCTTGGCTTTTCCCATGCTTATTTGTCTAGCTTATTTGCCTAGCTACTGTTACCATATCCAGGAACCTTCTTCTGGTCCTCTTCTTCATCCTGCCCCCCTTGGTGTTCCTCCATCCTGAAGGGAGAGATTTCCAGGCTCTTTACCAAGTTTCAACTCTTTAATCCTGTTGAGCCCCCTCCAACTCCCACTGATCCTTCCTAGTGCTCATGCAGCTTTTCTCAGGCTGTCATCCCTACAGCCATCAACTTCCTTCTCTGAGACACTGTCCTTCAAATGCCAGTGTTCGGTTTTTAGTCTCCATGGCCACAAAGCATCTCTGGAATCTGCTGTATCAGCTATGCCCTTCTCCTTTACCAGCAGCCTCTTGGAGGCCCTTGGGAAGCTCTTTGGTTGTCCCTGCATGATGTTTAGGGGACATTGCCATGGTCTCTGCTGTAGAGAGGATCTGGGTGGTGTTCAGACAGGCACCAGTTACCTGCTTTGGCTTGGTAAAAGCCAGCATCAGGTCAGATGTTGGCAGAGATCCCAAACAATGGGAAGGGTGTGCAAGGAGGACTTTCACTGCCAGCACCACTCTGAGCACAGGGGTTACACAAGTATCCATCCATCCATCCATCCATCCATCCATCCATCCATCCATCCATCCATCCATCCATCCACATCTTGTTTTCGTATGCACTTTCCTGCCTTCTCCTGGGTGTTGTAGAGCTGCACAAAGCCCTGGTTCTCCCTGGCCAGTGCCTGCTTTCCTAGCCCCAACCTGCAGACCAGCAGCTCATTAGCATGTCCTGGCCATCCCAGAGCTGCTGGTTGGCACAATGGGAACCTTCTCCCTCTGTCCAAACAGCATCTTGTGCAATTATTATCAATAAAAAGCTGTTGCTTTTTTTCCTCAGGTATGAGTGGGAGTAGAGGATGTGTATGGACATGCTGCTGCTGTGTTTTCAGGAGAGACAGTGTGATTAAAGGTCAGATGGGTTTATTACAGAGAGAAATGCTTTTTGGCTGCTTCAGGCTGGAGTAGAGGTATCAAAAGCTGTTGTTCAGCCATCACGGGGTCCTGGAACTTCCAGACTAGGTTGTGGAAGACTGTCCCACTGGTAATTAGATCATGACACTGATCTAGTGGCATTCCTGGGAGGGACTCTGGTGTCCTGCTTATCCTATTTGCCTTTACTTTATTTTTGCAATTCTTTTTTTCTTTTAACTCTCCAAGATCCTGGAGTATAAAAAAGAGATATATCACTAATTAAGAATTAAATTCCAAAAAGCACTGTGGTGCCGTCTTCCCAAGAACCTGGAAACGTGGACCTGTGGTGTGGTGGCTTCCTCTGTGCTGAGGACATCCTTTTTATGGATGTGACCACAAACCCTCAGCATTTCTTGGTCAAAATGACTCCAAACCCCAATACTCTAGCATTATATCCTTGGGGCTAAAACTCCCTTATTTATTATTATTGAAGAAATTTTGGCAGGGCAAGAAATTAAATTTTTGAAGATTTATGCTTGCTTATGATGGGTCTAACTCCAGCAGTATCCTTGCCTTATTTCAGGTATGCCAGCTAAAAATCCAGTGTTGATTGAATATAAACTTGGCTCTGCTACTCCCTGATCTGTGTACCCACCAGCCCCGGCATCTCATTTTTATATGTCTATGTGCTGTGTAAGGTGCTGCTGGATGGAAGGAGGCAGAGTGACTGCTGGCATTGGATAGTGTTTTTTCAGTGGTGACTGTTTTCTCTCTCATTTTGCTTTGTTTTGTGGCAAGGGGAACAATTTCTCATTAGCTGGAATTTGGTGACCTGTGGATATCCCTGTATGTAGCCTGAGAAATGTGAGGTTAGAGGCTAAAAACCTTGCTGGAGCTTAATTGGACTAGCAGAAAGCTTCAGCCATGGGTGGTGTCAGCATCCATCCTTGTTTGGATTTCAGATGCAAGCTCTTCCCCTTGGTATGGTCTGGAGGAGCTGATGAAGCAGCTACTTGAAGCTCTTTTTCCATTTTTACTCGGAGAACTCTCAAGGAGGAGCACAGCTGCAGGTGGCACAGTCCTGTGATGTGAATCATGGAGCTTCCTCTGCTCCCTGAGATGTGCTGAAAGCCCCACTGTGGCTCTAACGCTCCTTGGCTGTAGGTGGCCTGCAGGTGATGAGTTACAGTCTGGCTTGGCTTTGGCTCAGCTCCTCTTCTCCCTGCAGGGAGCCATCGATCCTCCCCAGCCTTGCTGCTCGACCGCTGGCGGCTGCTGGTCGTCAGCACAAAACCTGCCAGGTGAGACCTTCAGGCATCACAGCCCAGCTGTGTCCAGCAGCCAGGCACTGGCTCCCACAGGAGCATTGGTTCTGCCTCCTCCTGGCAAATGTCCCTGCCTGCAGTGAGCTCTAAGATCCCTTCCAACCCAAACTGGTCTGTGATTCTGTAATCAGAGCAGAGGCACTAAGAGGCATTTGAGCCAAAGACAGGAAAACTGCTTTTCTTCCTCAAGGCTAGAATTAAGGTCCAGAGTGAGAGTAGGTAATGGGAGCCTGTGGGTTCACGTGGAAAGCTCAAGCTCCTGTTCCTCTTACAGCTCATCTAGAGACTTCACAGCCATATGAGCATGTGTTGTGCTACTTTGGGGCCAGTGCCCAGGCACTGTTCTGCTCAGGAATAGTGAGGCAGCATCTTGATTTCAGTAATTAATAAAACCTTGGTAATTGGCTTGAAAAACTAACTATGGAATTTGCTATGTCCTGCAGGCACTGATTCCTGCATGCCCCTGATAGGAGCTGATAGACATGGGTGCAAACTGTTGTTTGAAGAGTTGGGATGAGCCCAGCATTTATCAGCGAGACTATAAATATTGACTTGTGCTGTTTTAAAAGTAGAATTTGCTGGAAAACTGGGCTTTGGGGTATGGGGTCTGATGCAGACATAGGACACAGCACATTTGTCATTCCTGTGTTAGCATGAGGTTTCCATTTTGCGTGCTGGAGATACAGGCACATTCCAGATACCAGTTCCCTCTCTGTGGCCACTGGTATGAGACACATGTGGTGACACCATCTTCTTCACCCACATCCTCATATCATGTGATTGAGCTCATTTCTTGCTCTCTCTTCTCTTGTAACCTCCCCATCAGGCCGTGGAACAGAGCTGGCTTTGTGTCTGGAAAGCACCAGGATCTCTCCTGGCAACTGGAGCAAAATCTACAAAGAAGAGGAGAGGAGAGCCAAGTGGGCGGCTTCCTAAACGTGCAGCCTGTGGGGGCTGGGACATGCACATCACACCAAAGCAGGTTTTACTAAATAGATGGAAGGAAAATGTCTCCTTTTGTCTGAGGGATAAATAGGTCTGAAACTCCTCCTTGACTTTGATGCTTGTTGCATCTGAAATACGTGTCTCACCCTGGAATCGAGCCTCTCCAGGAGCTGCCAATGCCTGGCTACAAACCATGCGTAGAAATGCTCTGTATTCGTGGTGTATGTGGGATGTGATGGAAAGTCTCTGGGAGAAGCATCCAATGAATGGATTTGCGTCTTTCTTCCCCCAGTCCATAGCTACATGCACCCCATGGTCTGGACATGATGCTTCTCATGGTGCCACTAGAGTAAGTGTCACAGCTGTGGTCCTCTGGTGCCCTCCCCATGCTAGACCTCCTCCAGGAGCTGTGTTGGTGCCTCAGGAGGTGCACCCTGCTTTGCAGGGACTGAATGTTGTCTCCTTCCCCCCTACCCCTTCCCCAAACAAATTTTAACAGGCATGAACATCTGGCTTGGCTTCTCATCCACAATCCACAGGACCTTCAGGATCAAATGCTGTTTATAGCTGTGGGCAGACAGTTTATTGTGCAGGAGAACTGCTTAGAAAACTCTCCATCTTGCCACTGCCATTTGTTGGGAGATTGATGGGATAGGAGAAGGACTTTTTTCTTATCTGCTTGGCCATGAACCTCCTGGTCCAGCCATGGAGGTGTGACAGTGGAGGCATGACTGACACTGGTGTCTGTGTCTTACTATCTTAAAAACTCCTCATGCCTTCTCTCTGTGAGTTTGGCAGCTCCACACAGCACTGACTCCTTCCCTCCTTCTCTCTGTGAGTTTCCTAATCCCTTCTGCATGACCAGTTAACTCCATCCTGTCCCTCACACGACATCTTACATTGTGTGACCCTTCTTCCTCACCACACAACCAGCAGACTCCCTCTCCAACTAACTGACAACTAGCTAACCTGCTCTTTTATAACACCCATCCTCATGGGTCAGGCAAGGCTGTTTCCACTCCTCAGTAATCAGTACAGCTGTAATTCATTGGAGGAGATTGCCTTCAACACTATCCTTACAAACCATCCTCCCATAGAGGTGGACCATAGAGTTGAAGCTGCTCACTCATCAGAGATGCTTGTTATCATGGTTGCAGTAGAAGAATGTCAAGAAAAGATAACTGCCAAAATTTAAGTAAAACCCTGCCAAAACCTGGCAAGTCTAATCTGAACTTGGACAGTTCCAAAGCTGCTGGATGTTGGCTCTCTAAAAGGAGAAGGACTGCTGCCATGTCTTGGGAAAATCTTGAATGTTGCTTGTTGGCAATTCAGAGCCTGGCACGCAGTGATCTGGGGTGAGCAGCACTTAGGGGGTGCTGTGGGGAGTGATGTATGTTGTATGATATTAATGGAGGGTTGTGGGAAAGAAAGAGGGAAGGAGCAGAGCAATGGAAGGATGAAGGATTTTCTCACTTGGAAAATACTGGTGTACTTAGGAAAAAATTTCCTGCCAGAAAGCTGTGGCAAATGTCTGTCTTAAACGTTCCTCTCATTGATTCATCCCATTTCCTCCTTGCTCCTCTGCATCATCCTCTGCGTAATTCCTCTCTCTCCTTTGATGTTTTCATCTCCCGTGTATTTGTAGATTAGGGCTGTGTCCCCACATAGCTGTCACTGAACCAAGCTATCCATATTTAGCTCTTCTAATCTCCTCTTCCAAACCAATCCCCTCAGCCTTGTTATTTCTGTGTCTCTTCTCTGAACTTCCTTCAGTTTGTCTCTTGTGTCCTTTTCTGTCATGAATGGACTAGTGAGAGGAGTCCCTGCCCATTGCAGGGGGATGGAATGAGATAAGCTTTAAGGACCCTTCTAAGCCAAACCATTCTGGGATATTAAGATGGCATTTTGCAGATGATCCCATCTAGGTCACTGAAAGGATCATCTTTGGATGGTGCTTGACTGTTTTATTTATGTCTGTAACTCCATATTCCCGCTGTATTTTGCACAGTGACTCTGAATGTGAGTGACACTTGCTATTGGCCCTTTTTGAGGCCTTGGAGGCACAACCCAATGCCACAGCTTTGGCTCTTGTGGAAGGTCCAGCTGTCCCCACACCACATTCACAGCTTGGTTCATCAAAACACTCCCAAACAAAGCCTATCTTTTACCTCACACTCCATCTCTTCTTTCTCAGCTCTGCTCTGAAAACACCAGGGCCTTTTACCACATCATCTCCTGTGCTTTCCAAGTTTAAAAGTTGGTTTCTTAGTGGTGTAATAAAACCACATCCATGCACGTGGTTTCATTGTCTACCATGGGTCCGCAGAGACAGAGTGGTTGCAGTGGCTTTGTCCATTCTCACCTGGAAGTGGGCACTGAATATTGGGATGGATGTGGACAAAGCTGGTCCCTGGACTGTGCACTGAGCAAGCAGAGGAACCCATCCTAGATGAGACAGGTCTGAGCCCAGCTCATTTCAACTTCAAGGCTTGGTCTACATTTACAAGAATCCAGTTTTGTACTGAAGTGATTTGTAAATCCCGAGCTGTCTCCCCTCTGGTTGACTGTTATGTACTGCAGCTTTTCAAAGGTAAGGACTTTGTGCCTGGATAAGCATTAATTGAAAGTGATTGAATTATTAATGCTCTGAGTTTGCATGTAGGGTTGTGGTATGTATGTGTGTGTGTGTGCAGGAGTGGCCATGTCCTGGCATTAATTGCTGGAGGCCTAGCAGCCACAGTGTCCATGTTTTAAGGGTTTAGATTTGTGAGGCTGAGGTAGAGGAAAAAATGAAGAGAGAAATGGTAGAGTGAAAAAACTGAAGGAAAGGTTGAGGCAGGCAGGTGGAGCCATGCTATTGCCTAACAGAGAGCTGAGCTGCTGTGCCAGCTTTTTGTGCTCAGCCCTGACCTACCAAGTGTCAGCTTTGGCTTGCAGTCCTTGGCTGTTGATCCTGGCCAAAGTTTGTTGGTAGCTTTTGTGTTCTTGCTGTCTCCATGAGCCTGCTTTTTCAGCCTCTTTCAGATTCATCTCTTGATCTGTTGAAATGGAGATGCTAAGCTCTGCAGTATGTTTTTCATCCCTAGAGCTGCTTGGGTGGTGGGGCTTGTGCTTGGTGGTCAGGATGCTGGGCAGTGTGCTGTGTAGCACAAGGCAGACCCTGTAGGCAGGTTAAAGCTACTTGCCACGAAAATCCTGTTTTTTTTCATCTGATTTCTCTTGCCTGCCTTGCAGATTCAGGTTTTAGGGATGTCTCTAGTTTGGCTGTTTCAACCTCTGTGTCGTTTGGCCAGGTTTGTGGAGCTGGTGGTTATCAGATGGCTCTTAACAGTGACTGGATCTGCCAGTGGTTTGTGAAAGGTCTCATGGATTTGTATCCTCCTTCTGGGAGATAGATGTGCTGAGGTGTTTGTGAAACCTTTTATGTTCTCCTTTGCCTGCTTAAATGTGCTGGCCAGCAAGTGCTGTTAATGGCAGCTGTTGAGCACTGCTTGGATCCTTGGATGCAGCTGCCTTCTTATTTTGGTGGAAAGAAAATACACAAAAGCAAGACTTTCCCTCACAGTGGTTCTTCCACATAGAAACCTGACTTGCAGGAGACATAGCTGGTGTCAGTGGTGCAGGGGTGCTGCAGGATGGAGATGCAGGAAGCAGCAATATGAGAAGTCAACCACATATCTGTGATGGTGGTATTGACAGAAGGGTGGGTGCAGGTTGGAGAGAGACCTGTGTTCCCAGGGGGAAGTTACTTGCTGTCACCAGAGCTTTCCTGCTCAGGCAGTGCTGCCAGAGGTGAGGATGGTGACCATGGCAGCAGCAGTGCTGAAGCAGGGGCTGGAGGCTGGGTTGGTCATTGTGAAGGATGCTTGTAGCCATCCATGGTTAGGCTCTATGTTCCTAATCATCCCTGCTCTCCCATGACAGATGCATCTCCAGTGCTTTTCCACATAGGATCTTTCCCTTTTTCCCCACCAAATCAGCTGCTTCGCATTTTAATTCAATAAATTTGGAGACCCATGGCCCTTCTGTGGGATATCAGTGGTTGATCATGGCTGAACAGAGACCCAGTGACATGTCGTAGGACCAATGCACAGAGATCCCAGCTTGGATTTATTTTCCATGTCTCTCACTTATGTCACCTGTCCCCTTTTATCGCTGCTCTTCACTGCCTCTCTCCTGCTGGAGACACTGTTTTTCCCTTCCAGGAGCAGATCTGATAGTCTTGTAAGTGGTCAGAGCAGGTGACTTGGTGCCAGCACGTCTGCCTTAGATACTATTCCTGGCTTTATTGAAGACACAGTAATATGCAGGACTGTGCCTCTGCGGTGTCTGCCTCCTCTTGATCTCAAACCACTGCAAGCACTGAGATAAGACTGGCTGTGTTCAAGCAGCGATTTTATTCCCCTCTCCTCTGCAGAGGAAAAGCAGCTCATTGTAAGTCATGCTGAGTTGTATTTGCATTTCTCCAGCAGTGTGGCTGAGGTTGATTGTCTCCGGCTGTCTGCATGACCAGGTGTTTGAATCCCCATCACTGGCATGGTGGGAGGTTGTGCCTCCAGTGTCACTGGGTGGGATGTCTCACCTTGATATTCCCATTAACTGTGACCAGTTCTGGTGGTGCTGGTGGGGGACTCTGAGCTTTATGCAGATATCCTCCTCCAGGCTTTGGTACCTGTGGCCAGAACAGACTTCCTCAGCCAGGTTCACCCCAAAGTGGCCAGATAAAAATGAGTCTTGAGTTGGGAATGTGCTGCCTTGTGCCATCCTTTTGGCCACCATCTGCTCTGGCCATTAAGCAGAGTCTTGCTGGCCAGGGAAGGTGTTTGCATGGATGGAGGCAAAGCCCCCATCCTGAATCTCAGAGCTGGAGTACGGGTGCTTGGCATGGCCAGGAAAGGACATGGAGGCACCTTTTGTAAGTAGAGCATTCCCATTACACCTTGGCATCAACAGCCAAAGGACATGCCATGGATCCCAAGTTTGTCAGGTGGGAGCAGATGGTGAGGAACACTAGGAACAAGTTGTGAAGGAGAGTGGTGGGGAATTGGCCTCTCTTGGCTTTTTTTTAGGGGGATGCTAAGAGCCCTGGGGCTGGGAAACTGGGACCTCTGCTCCTTAAAACTCCTTACTTCCCATCTGAAATGCCTGGCTCTTTGGTGGTAATGCTGGCCAGGAGGTCCCACACTCACTTGTCTTCTCTGGGCAGTGAACTCATGCAGTGTGATGCTGAGCCCACTCCATTCTGCACACGTGGAAGCACATGGAAGCGTTAATCCTTCCTTGTGGCATTTAGCCCTTCTTGGTAAGGGGGGGCTGTTGCAAATGTCAATCCTTTTTTCTTGGAGCAGCTGCCCAAGAAAATTGCCCTATCGGCTTAGATTTGCCAACTAAGGAGCCAGTATATTCCCCAAGTGTTCCTATGGTCTGTAGAAATAACTGACTTCGTTTATTTGAGGTTGTGTTTATCCAGGGAAGGGAGACTTTTGTCTAGAAGAGAATGCTTTTTTTCACATCTTGAAGTCAGCAACCTCAACTTCCTGCTACAGCAAAAGGGAAGAGTAATGGGCAACAGCATAGGGATCAGTGCTCCAGACCACACTCGTGGCTCCGTCCTTGGACCTGATGCTTGTGCCACCATTATTTCCCTGCATGTGGGTGTCTGCTGGAGGCTCTTGTTGGCTGCTTTTTTGCTGAAGAAATCCAACCAGCAGTCAGTGTTGAGTGGCAGCTGCACTGTTTGGGGAGGGGATCTTCTGGAGCCTGTTGCACATGGCCTGGGGTGAAGTACCTCCAGTGTGTTGGGACGACAACAGATGTTGCTGGGGGACATGACTGGGAGCTCTGCTTGCAGGTGGATTTAAGATGGAATCATAGATGTGGTGGGCACCAGAGCCAACAAAGGGGTTTTGTCTTCAGGCTCTGCATACCTGGCTTTGGGGGTCAGGTTGGAGAAGACTCTGAAATTCCTACCCAAGTCAGTGGAGGGCAAGAGGCACTGTGGTGCTGTGGTTTTGGGGTTTAGAAATGCTCACCAAAGATACTTGTCACCTGGATGGATCTGCTCCCTGGGGATCTCTCTCCAAGGAGCTGGAAGCTAAATGTCCTAGCTCCTACTCTGAAACAGCAAAGCTGTAGGGCATGTAGTGACAGACCAGGACAGGAGTAAGAACATCAAAGCTCCCAGAGGTTGAGCTGAGCTGGTCAGTGACGTGGGACATGTTGAGCAAGCCTCAAGCAATGCTCCTGTGATTGAACACCTTTGGTTCATGTTCTGTTTCCTGGCACACACAGTCATGAGTTTGTGACCAGTAACAAGGCTCCCTCTTGGCTTTTCTTGTCTCTCTGTGTCCATAGGAGTGGAAAGACCTTATAGGGGAGAAAAATGATCCACGTGCTGCATAGTTTCTTCATGTGGGGATATACTAGAGTCCAGAACCATCTCAGATGCATTGATGGTCTCACCCTGAGTCCTGACTGACAGATAGGGTGCAGATCTGGGGATGCTCTACACCTTCACACCCTCTCTGCCGTTGGAGATGCACCACAGATATCTCTGCTGGTTGCTCTTCTCGGGTTTTGCCGTTGCTTTTGGCTTTTATCTCTCCAAAATGCATTTTTCTTGCCTGACTTTGATTATTGCAGACAAACCAAAATTCTAATAAATATGAATGGATGGGCTGGATGGTCCAGGGAGTTGCATTAAAATCAGTGGGGTGTTTTCTATCAGTGGGATGTTTTTGTTTAGAGGGTTTGCCCTCTTCTAATTCTCTCATTAGTAATTGCTGTGATGTCCCCTTGAGGGCAGCTGGTGCTAAGGAACCAGTGCTGCTAAGATGGCAGGAACTGCTCTGTGTGTATCTCTCCATGCCAGCACCCACTGCTGTGCTTCCCTTCATGTGGGACCCTGTCACACCTTCCCAGGGGCTGTAATGAGGGGTAGGCTTTAATTATCCCCCAGAGCCTGGCATCCCATGGTGCTATTGGCATCACCCTGGGCTCTCAGTGGATTTGCTTTTTCCCCATTGAGCAGAGCCTGTGCTGGTCGCTGCCGCCCAGGCTTGGCTCCATTCCACTTCTGTCCTCAGTGGTGGTGAAAGCACGTTCCTCGTGATGGGAAAGCCTCCACCAGAAACACAAAGGGCTTTCATTAGGGGAGGCAGTGGCAGGCAGACACGGATGGCCAGCACTAGCACGCAGAAGCTTCACCCCATGTAACTCCCACAGGAGAGGCTGCAGACACACCAGGTTGCTCCAGCAGTGAGAGTGTAGTGGGTATTTAATCTTAGAGCCTACCCAGAATGGAAAGAGAAATAAATTTTATTTCTGCAAGGGAGATTTAGGGCCCAGAAGTGGTATAAGGGGGGGGGGGGTGGGGGCAGAAGGTACAAGGCTTGTTTTTGAAACTGAGGAGCTTGGCCAGCACAGCCCTGGAGGTGATGTGAAACTCAGTGCTGTGAGGTGTGAGTGTTGCCCACCACCCCCAGGCCAGCATCATCCTGAGCTCCCTCTCTCCCTCCAAGGGGAAGAGCAGCCAGAGGAGCTGCCCCATGGTATGTGGGGCTCTCCCAGCCATCCTGCATCTCCTGACCTTGCTCAGAAAGCGGGAGGGTGAAAAGAGCATGGCAAGGGGAGATAAGACACATATAGAGGGGGAGGTGAATTTCGGGGATTAATTCATATGTCTTTTCCTCCAGCATGGCTTTCAGCTTTTTTTGGTTGTGTCCCAGTGGGGAACCTCTGCTCCTGCCCTCACCCTTGAAGAACCATCCTGAACCTTTTTATTTTGCTCTGGAGCTTCAGGCAAGGGAGCAGGAGAGCTGCCTTGTCTCCCCACAGCTGCTGAAAGAGGCTGTTTGTTACAGAGCAGGGTGAGATATGAAATCCCATCAAGCTGCCTTGCTTATTAGAGATCTCAGTGAGCTGCTTATTATGCACCATGGCATAATGCAGATTACGAATGTGACCGGGCGATAATTAGCAGAGCTGGAACTGTAATTAAACGCTCCTGTGCTGCACTGTGGTTTCTGTTGCAGAGTGGAAGGAAGCTGAACGGTCTCAGCAGGTCCCCAATGTGCACACACAGCCACTGCTCCACAGGCAGTGGGGCTGAGTGATCCCTGCCACTCCCTGGGCTGTTCTCGCTGCCCACCCCAGCCAGGTGGCCCTGCCTGGTTCCTCCCTGGCTCTTCCTTTGCTCCAGACTGACTTGTGGTTTGCAGAATGTGGCATTGAGGAGCCCCTTCAGAGGAGCCTCATGTTTCCTTGGAGCATCTTGCCCTGGATCTGCTGATGAGGTTGCTATGTTTTGGGTGGTGATTTTCCTGTGGGAGTCTTCTGGAAGCTCCTCTGGCAGCCTTCTGGTGGTTTTATGCCAAAACCACCCTTCTTGAATCCCATGGGGTGCAGTTGGGCCATTGGCCATAGGGCGGCCTTGGAGGTGGGTGGTCTGGAGATGGGTACCTGGGGGAGAGCTGGTTCTATTGGTGGGAGCTTGGAGGTGGTTGTGGATAACAAACTGTGCTGCTGGGGAGGGGACTGTGGGGTTCAGCCACTGTTTTTCAAGATCTCCAGGCCATCTGTAGTGCTGAGTGGGCTGCATGTTGCTCTGATGAGCTGTTGAGAGAGAGGATGGATGCAGGACAAGGAGAGGGCTGCAGACAGAAACTGCTTTGTCTTCTGCTGGGAGAGCAAATCAACTTGCCCTTTCAGAGAGCCAGGATATGATATCCTTCTCTCTGCTCCTCTGCCTAGAGGTTTGTGTCACCATGGATGTGAAGAGAATCTGTGGGTCAGGAGTTGAGGTGCTCCAGGCACTTGCTGTGGTTGTGGGCACCCTACTGGGTGGGGCAGGCTAGTTTGGACGTGCAGGGTTCTGCTGGAGTTGTTTCCCTTTCCTGAAGGATGGAGGTGTGTGAGCAAGAGAGGGAGCAGGCAAATTTGGCAGCTGGTCAGGACCAGGATGGGAGTCGGCAGCAAGGCTGGAAGGGATCATGGGCTGGTGCCCGTGTCCACACTTGGTAATCACAAACTTGGGCTCTCCAGGTCTATTGTTTTTCCTCAGCAGAGTTTTAGTGGGTCTGGGAGTAGAACTGGGTGCTCTAGAGGAATCTTCGCCTGCTTGAAACTGGAACCCAGGTCAGCACTTCCTGCTGGTGTGATGTGTTTCCTCAGTCTGCTTCTCTGCTGAGATAGCCCAGTGTCTAAAGATCACAAATAGTGAAGAGAGGAGGTCTAAGCTGAAGAGGAGCCACTTGCCCCAGAGTTGCTGCAGGTCCTTGCAAGCCAAGGTGCAGGGGTGGCTGGCCATGGCTGGCTTGGCTAATGAACCCCAAAGGATGGGAAGGTCTCCACCCTGCCCTTGCCTTGGCCAGCCACAGAATCAGCCCATCAGCCATCCTCCTCCTGACACTGCTGTAGTCTGCTTCGTGGCAGCCAAGGACCTTGGCTTCTCAGCAGCAGGGTGGCTTGGCCAGGCTTCTACTTGGCATGTTGGCTTGTTGGCTTTCCAAGCCCAGCTCTGGCTGTGGGATCTGGTTTCTCTGTGCAAAGAGAGCACAATGGCTGGATCAGGCTCTGAAGCAGATACTTGTATAGGGAAGAAGGATATGATCCAAGTGCTTGTGTCTGGAGGTGGTCACAGGGTAGTTCTGGAAGGAGAAGAATGTTGGTTTTCGTAGGTGCCGGAGGGAGTCTACTACTTGTTTGTCCTGTCCTGCTGGTTGAGCAGAAGCTCTTAGTGAGCCATCGGGTCCAAAGTCATTGACTGCATTAACATCTGAGCCATAGCCAAGAGGCATCCTCACCAGGGATGATTACAGAAGCCGTCTGTAAGGAACTTGCCACAAGCTCTTTCAAGCAGGAGCACAGATAACTCCTGCACAAGGACTTCTGGGTGTGATCTCTGTGACTGCAGAGCTCCCCAGGGTTACATGGGTATGGGCAGGGCGGGAGAGCCCTGTGAGATCCTTGTCCCCTGATGGGGTGTGGGACATGAACTGAAGGTAACAGTCCTGAGCTTGAGGTTCTCCAGGAATGTAAATATGCTGATACTTGCTCTCCCTTCTGTGCTCCAACAGTATTCCTGGTGGTGACCACATATCTCTTTTTCCCCACAGATGGAGTCTCCAGTCTCTACGCCCGCAGTGTTGCCCTTGCACCTGCTCGTGCCGGTGGTGAACAGCGACATCTCGTCGCCGTGTGAGCAGATCATGGTGCGCACGCGCTCGGTGGGGGTGAACACCTGCGACGTGGCCCTGGCCACTGAGCCTGAGTGCCTGGGCCCCTGCGAGCCCGGCACCAGCGTCAACCTGGAGGGCATCGTCTGGCAGGAGACGGAGGACGGTGAGTGGCACAGAGCTGCTTGCTCTCTGACAGCATCACGGCGGAGTTATGGCATCCCTTTCTTCCCATGTCCCTGCTGTGTTGTTCTTTGGCATGTCCTGGGCTTTCCTGCCGCCAGTTGGGTGCTCAGGACAGAGGAGCCGTGTGAGAGCAGTCCATAATCTATCCAGCAAACGGAGTAGTGGGCCAGTACTTGAGTCAGTCCCGTGTGTTGTGTTATCCCTATGCCCAGAAAACAGGCAAAAATCTAATCTGCCGTTTCTCTGCCCTTTGACAAGAGCTGACTTGTTCTGGAGATGCCAGGGGAAAGGCCATGCCAGCCAGCACAGGAATTCGACAGAGTTGACTTCACTTTTGCTTGGCAACCCACAGGTCTGTCACAAAAACGCTCAAACCCTGGGAGGCAGCAGAAATCTCCTGCTGGATTAAAAAGCCTCAGCGGAGCTCTCAAAATTGACTCAGTGGGAGATCAGCTTCTTGGCTCTCTTGCCAAACCAAGCCAATCTTTTTTTTCCACTGGAGCTCATCTCATCCGTGCACAGCTTGGTTTGCTTTCCCAGGTCCTTTGATGGGTTTTTGTTGCTCTTGGGCCTCTGCCAAGGAACACAGGGAATGAATAGATGGCTCAGTGGCCCATGGCAAGCGCTGGAACTTGGTACTCCCTCTAGCCTCAGTGGGACGCTGGAGATTTCTGCCTTGGGAGGCACGGGGTGAGCTCCTTGTGTTTGTATCTGGAAGCAGAAACAGTCCAGAAGCACAAAGATGAGAAAGAGCAGTGGTGGTGGAGGCTGGTTGATGGGTCATCTCAGCAAGGTATCCATGTGCTCCTCTTGGAAATCTGCACCCACTGCTTTTCTGTGCGGAGAATGAAGCTGTTGGTCTTCATCCCAGTCACTTCTCACTGAGAGCTGTGAATGCATCTCATCAGGTCTCATGGACTTACGCACCTTGGACTTCTCTTACAGATGGTTTTTCCTTCTTCCAGTCCCTGTCTTTTGCAGCTGGATGGCCAGGGACAGTCATGTGCCATCTGAGCATCCATCCCTGCATGGTACGATGGGATGATCCTGTTGCCCTCTTGCCCTGCCAGGGAAACTATGTTTATGTTGCCTGTCAAGGTTTGATAGAGGGGACTTCCCTGTGAGAAGACACAAGAAACTTCCCCCATGTTGGACAAGGTCAGCCAAGGCTGAGCCTATCAGCGATGAGGGCAGTGCCTCTAGGATAACGTATTTAGAAAGGGGAGAAAAAGCAGTCCCCATTCCCCATACCCCTGTGGTGTTTGGGGGCAGAGATGTAGAAATCAGGAGAAAAGTTGAGCCTGGGAAGAAGCCAGGAGAAGGTGTTTTAAGGTTTGGTTTTATTTCTCATTACCCTACTGTGTTTTGATCTGCAGTAAATTAAATTAGTTTCCCCAGGATGGGTCTCTTTTGCCCGAGATGGCAATTGCTGAATGATCTCTCCTCACTGGGTGAGGTGACAATTGTGCTGGACAGCCTTGTGGTGTCTCCTTTCTCCTGGCAGGAGCGTGGTGGCCATGAGCAGCTTTGGGTGTTGTGTCCCAAAGCCTGGGAACTACAGGTCAGGTGGGATCTCTGCACACAGGCAGGGATTATGGAAAAGGTGGAGCATCCTGAAAGTGATGCAGCTGGAGGAGAAACAACAAAGATAATTTCCAAGATGATGCAGCTCGGGAAGAAATTAATGAAGAAGGGGGCATCCCAAAGCCAGGGCATCCTGGAAGTGATACAGGTGGAGGAGGAATTCATGGAGATGTTCTTGGTTGGGCTTGAGGGATTCTTCTTTGAAATGGGGGAAAATGTGCCCCATTACAATGGCTCCTGGTGCCCACAGCAGCCTTGTTACCATCCCATATTTTTACTAGGATTTTCTCATACACTGCCTTCCTGAATGGCAGCTTTGCACCATCACCAACTCTTAATTTTTCCAGCCAGGATACAGCTCTGATGTGAGCACTTAGTGAGCAGGACACTGAGTGGTTTGCACTCAGATTTGGGTGGTATCAATTCCTTAAGAGCCTCAAAGTTGTCACCTTCCCATGAAACCAGGTGGGTTGGGAGTTACCCAAGCAAGATTCCTTCTGTTCAAGAGCATCTGCATTCTTGGGGATGCGAAAGTGTCACTTCCTCACTGCTGCCCTTGTCATGCCTGTGCCTGCTCATCATCCTGTCGTGGGAGGGGGACACAGTGGGTGAATAAAGCTGCTTAGGATCTATCCTGGGGTTTAAATTGTCCTGGGTTATTGTTGGAGGATTAGGAGGGGATTTGGAATGATTGGTTGCAGTGGGTTAAATATATGCTAGTGTGTGTTGGAGGTCTGGTGTTCCAACAGGGAAGGAGAGATGGTACCAGCTCGTTTTGCCCCTTCCTCTTTCATCTCTTTCTTGTGTCTGTGGTCAGGAGGAAAAATGCCAGCACCTTCTTTCTAATATCACACATTGGCCCCAGGATGCACAAGATACTCCAGTGGTTTGCCATACAATTAACTTCCAGCAGCTCACGTGGTCTTCTCTGCCTTCAGAGGGATTAACTGGTGGGGAGAGCAGAAGGACCAGGTTGGATGGGGCCTGGGTTAGTGCTGCTTGTTTCCCAGGTCCTTGGGCAGCTCCTGGGAGGATCCCACAGCAGCTCCCCTGAGGTGTCCTGGGAATGATGGGGCTGGGTTGGTGTGCAGGATGCAGCCAGGAGGTTCTTTGGGTTTTAAGGAAAGGGGGACAGGCTCCTGCCTGCCAAAAACTGCTGCATTAGGAAGAACAGAAGACCGCATTCCACGTGCCCTCTTTGGGATACCTGAACCAGCATCCCACTGTTTCCATTGAACTTTCCATGCATGGGGCTGTGTGTTCCCAGCAGTTGGTTTCTCCCTCAGGTTGTCTCTATCATCCCATTTTGGCCATGTCTTTGTTAAGGCAGGTCTCCAGCACCTTCCTCTGAAGGGAGAGCCCAGTGTCTCTTGCTCACTGGGATGAGCTGGTTGTGGCTCTTGGCTGTGTGCTGGCACCATGTCTTCCCATGATCTGCTGGCAACATTTTCCAGGAGGAAAAGGAGAAAGAGAAGGTCTGCATTTCATTTCTCTTTCTGAAGGAGCCCCACGTGTTGGGCCTTGGCTCCATGTATTATCCATGCTGAAGCCTGCAGCTGGCTGCTGGCATAGCACAACGGGGGATGTGGGCTGCGATTTATAAACATACTTCAGGCGCAGCTGCTCCGGGCTCCCTCGGCTCCATTCATCTCCCAGGGCTGTATATCTTGCTGCACTCATCAACCCTTGCAAATGCGGTACTGACTTTTACCTTGCTTGGATAAATGGGCCTGGCACAACAGACTCTGCTCTAGTTGTGTGGAAATCTGAGTGATCCGTGGCAAGGAGGAGACCCTACAATGCTGAGGGATGCTGTGGAAGACCTCTCTGCCTCCCAGAAGAGGTGCTGAGGATCCCTCAGCGTGGGTGTGAGCCAGGCAGTTCCTCTTCTCAATTAGTGTGGAAAAGCTGAAACTCCAATGTTTTCTGAATGCCCAGTGACTTTGCTCCATGATGAGAGGATGTGGCCCCATGGATGGCTCTCCAGATGGAAATACAGGGCAGAGGAATGCCCTTGGAGGTGCTGAAGCAAAATGGCCCAGAGCAACCATGGATTATTCTGCCAGGATTTTGTTTTCCTGCCAGGGACAGTCGCCTGAGCAGGAATGCTGGGCTCAGCTTGCCATCTAGTGGCAGTAGCAGCTTTTCCCAGAGGGTCATGAGGTTCATGGCCATGCTGGTTTGTAGCCCTGCTGGAGGTCTGCAGCTACACTTTGGGATCCACAGCCTTCCTAGGGTCTTTCTGCATTTTCCCCAGTGGCTTCCCAGCTCTTTCTCCCTGGAGATCATATTCTCTACCCTACCTGAGCACACATGGAGCCAATGTGGATCTTCAGTTCTCCCCTGAAATCCCACAGCCCTTTGGGGGTCACTGTGTTTTACCATCCCATGAAAGTAGGGAACAGGAGGAAGGGTTAGGTGAGACATGCCAAGGGAAGGGATGAGCTGGGAGTCTCCAACTTCCATCTTGGTGTCCCTCCAGCCATGAGCCCAATGTCTCACCTCTTCTATGAGCCCATGACGCCTTGCTAAGCCCTTCATCCTGCCTGTCTCAAGGGGCAGGTTCCTGGCACCGTGGAATCACACCTGGCCCTGTCTGATCCTTTTCCCTCACCTTGCAGGGATGCTGGTGGTCAATGTCACCTGGAGGAACAAGACGTACGTGGGGACGCTGCTGGACTGCACGCAGCATGACTGGGCACCTCCCCGGTAAGTGGGTGGGGGGCTCTGTTGGACTCCCGGCCCTCTATGGCCCCCACAGCACTGGACACACTGCCTCGTGCCCTTGGGGCTGCCACAGGGCATCTCCTCCTTGCCCAACCCAACTGCCCCCATGACTCTTTGCCCCTACAGTAACACATCCCTTGTCCTGGGGACTGGAGATGGTTTAGCACATTCCAGGGGACCTCTCTGGTTTCTCTTTATCAGTCATTAGAGGGAGAAGTCTATGGATTGGTAGTGAGGGGAGTAAGGGGGTCCCCACTCTGCCTTGGGGACAGCACAGCCCAGCACAGCCATCTCTCTGTTAAAAGCTCTGTGTCCTCCTCCCTGCAGGTTCTGTGACTCTCCCACCAGTGACCTGGAGATGCGCAACGGTCGGGGAAGGGGCAAGCGCATGCGCCCCAACAGCAACACCCCGGTGAACGAGACGGCCACTGCCTCAGACAGCAAGGGGACCAGCAGCAGCAGCAAGACCCGGGCAGGAGCCAACAGCAAGGGGCGCCGGGGCAGCCAGAACTCCTCGGACCACCGCACCCCCCCCGCTGGCACCACCGAGGACGTGAAGGCCAGCCCCTCGTCTGTCACCAAGCGCAAGAGCAAACCTCTCTCCGACATGGATCTGAACTCCAGCTCGGAGGACTCCAAGGGCAGCAAGCGCATCCGCACAAACTCCATGGGCTCGGCCACGGTGCCGCCTGCCACGGTCAAGGTGGAGCCAGCTGTCCTGGAGCGCAACTGCCCTTCTCCCATCCTCATCGACTGCCCCCACCCCAACTGTAACAAGAAGTACAAGCATATCAATGGGCTGAAGTATCACCAAGCCCACGCACACACGGATGACGATAGCAAGCTGGAGGCAGATGTGGACAGTGAATATGGTGAGGAGCCCTCCCTGCATGCAGATGTCGGGAGCTGCAATGGTGCTGCTGGGACACAGAAGGGCTCCCTGTCACCCGCTCGCTCGGCCACCCCCAAGGTGCGTTTGATGGAGCCACACAGCCCCTCCCCATCCAGCAAGTTCAGTGCTAAGGTCCCTTGCAAGAAGAAGGTGGGTGGTGGGGAAGGGGACACAGACCTGGGTGCTCTGTCCAATGATGGGTCTGAGGATGGTCCCTTGGTGGCCGATGAGACAAGTAATGATGACTTTGACTCTCTGGAGAAGCGATGCATTGATAAGGACAAGTCAAAGAAAGCCTCTGGTGCTAAACAGGAGAAGATTCCTTCCAAAAGCTTGAAGTCTGCCAGACCCATTGCACCAGCTATCCCCCCGCAGCCGATTTACACCTTCCAGACTGCCACGCTCACCACAGCCAGCCCCGGCTCCTCCGCTGGCCTCGCCACAACTGTGGTCCAGACCATGCCCAACAGCCCCCAGCTCAAACCCATCCAGCCCAAGCCAACAGTGATGGGAGAGCCCTTCACGGTCAACCCTACCCTCACCCCTTCCAAGGAGAAGAAGAAGAAAGACAAGAAGAAGAAAGAGCCCAAAGAGGTAGAAAACCCTTTGACTCCTGGCAAAGCCTGCAGAGCGGAGGAAGGTAAGAGCCCTTTCCGAGGGGAATCCAGTGAGCTGGGGATGAAAGGTGAGGGGCTGCTGAACGGTTCATCTGACCCCCACCAGAGCCGGCTCGCCAGCATCAAGGCTGAGGCGGATAAAATCTACAGCTTCACTGACAATGCACCCAGTCCCTCAATTGGTGGGGCCAGCAGGCTGGAGAACACCAATCCAGCCCAGGCCCTGACCCCACTGCATGTTGTCACCCAGAATGGGGCAGAGGCCAGCTCAGTGAAGACCAACAGCCCTGCCTACTCAGACATCTCCGATGCTGGGGAGGATGGGGAGGGCAAGCTGGAGAGTGTGAAGGCAAAGGATCCAGAGCAGCTGGTCAAGGAAGGCGCCAAGAAAGCTCTCTTCCCACCACAACCACAGAGCAAAGAGTCTCCCTTCTACCAAGGCTTTGAAACCTACTATTCCCCTGGCTACCCCCAAGCTAGCCCAGGACCCCTGAACCCTGGCGGGCAGTCTGCAGCTGAGACACAGACCTTGAAGCTGAAGAAGGACGAGGAACAGGAGAACCCAGAGGTGAAGGTGAAGAGTGAAGGCTGTGAAGAGAAGAAGGCAGAGCTCAGCAGTGGCTCCAGCCAGCAGCCCTCAGTCATCCAGCAGCGCCCCAACATGTACATGCAGTCCCTCTACTACAACCAGTACGCCTACGTGCCACCCTATGGCTACAGCGAGCAGGGCTACCACACTCACCTGCTGAGCACCAACTCTGCCTACCGCCAGCAGTACGAGGAGCAGCAGAAGCAGCGGCAGAGCCTGGAGCAGCAGCAGCAGCGAGGGCTGGAGAAGAAGGCGGAGCTGGGCTTGAAAGAGAGAGAGGTGGCACTCAAAGAGGAATGGAAGCAGAAGCCACCCATGCCCCCAACACTGACCAAAGCCCCGAGCCTCACGGACCTTGTCAAGTCAGGCCTGAGCAAGCCCAAGGAGCAGGGAGGTCCTGATATGGCCAAATCCGTCATCATCCCTAAACTGGAGGACTCGTCTAAACTGTCCAGCAGCCAGGTTGCCGAGGGGCTCAAGGTGAAGCTGAGTGAGGCTGGTCACCTAGGGAAGGAGACGGCTGAGACGAAGGCTGGCTCCGAGTGTGGCCGGCAAGCAGAGGTGGACCCTGTTCTCTGGTACAGACAGGTAATGCCCTGCCCTGTCTGCCATCCCAGCCTTGGGCTTGCTCCAAGAGGAAGCCACTCACCAGGCTTTGCTGGGGTCATCACCTCAGAGAACACATGTTGTCCTCTGCTTGTGGTGGGACACCCTTGGGGACAGAAAAAGGGTGGGGCTTTGAGGCCATGGATGAGCTAAGGAGAGCCCAGGGAAGGGGAGTGGGGTTTGCCAATCTCCTCCAAACCCAGCCTGGATTTGGCAAGGGTGGGGCTGTGGGGAGAGCTGCTCTGGTGGTTGGCTGTTTTTGTGGAAGCAGAGGCCACAGATGGGCCAAGGAGAGCCCAGGGAAGGGGAGTGGGGCTTGCCAGTTTGTTCCAAAGGCAGGCTGGTTTTGGGACAGGCAGGACCAGGGGGAGGCAGCTGTTGTGATGGCTGGCTGTTTTTGCAGGAAGCTGAGCCCCGGATGTGGACCTATGTGTACCCAGCCAAGTATTCGGACATCAAGACAGAGGATGAGCGATGGAAAGAGGAGAGGGACCGAAAGTTGAAGGAGGAAAGAAATCGAAGCAAAGAAGCCTCGTCCAAGGAGGACGGGAAGGAGAGCACCAGCTCCGAGTGCAAGCTGACCCCCAGCGAGGAGGCTCGCATGGTGGGGAAGGAGCCCAGGCCCAGTGTCCACGTCCCTGTGTCCTCACCCCTCACGCAGCATCAGTCCTACATCCCGTACATGCACGGCTACTCCTACAGCCAGTCGTATGACCCCAACCACCCCAGCTACCGTGCCATGCCCACCGTCATGATGCAGAACTACCCAGGTAGGGAGCCGGGGGCTTCAAGGGGTGTCTGTTCCCGGCTGTCCCTGCTCTCAGGGTGGGGGATGGCTGTGGGACATCCTCACACACATACAGAGCCACCTCTCCCACTGTGCTGCCCGAATACTCCTGGTGCCCTGACTGCTGTTCTTCCCCCAGGATCATACCTACCCTCCAGCTATTCCTTCTCTCCGTACGGGAGCAAAGCGTCCGGCAGTGATGACAGTGACAAGTCTCGAGCCAGCCCCAGCGTGAGCTGTAAATCCAGCTCAGAGTCCAAGGCCCTGGACATCCTGCAGCAGCATGCCAGCCACTACAAGAGCAAATCACCCACGGTGAGGGTCAGCAGGGCGCTGGCTTTGCCCAGCTCTGTGGGATAGTCTCTGAGTCCTATAATGAGGTGGGAGCAGCTCTGCTTGCCATGTGGTTTTGCTATTTCTGCTGCTGTGGGAGACCTGCAGCCATGGATTCCAACATTACAAATATTTTGGCATGGACCAGCCAAACCTGTGCCCCAGTTCTGGGGCTGCTCCAGGCCCTGCAGCAACCAGGTGACACTTGTCCTCAGCCCTGGAGCTGGCAGGTGGGATGTGGGGGCTGTCTCAATCCCGTGGCTCCTCCTGGGCTGAGCTGGGAGACAGAGCTTGGACACAGTGAGAAAAGAGTTGTCCTCAAACAGGCCCTGTGTCCTCCACATGGCTTTTGGCCATCCCACCCCACTTCCCATCAGAACCTTTTGGGCAAAGGCAGAGGGAATATCGCGGTACGTGCTCTACGGTCACTGGTCGTGTCCCTCAGCATGTGTGTGCTTTCTTCTCTCCAGATTAGTGAGAAGACACCTCAGGAGCGGGAGCGCAGTGGCTGTGGGGTGGTGGGGGGCGGTGGGAACTGCAGCAGCGTCGGGGGAGCAGCTGCCGGCGAGAGGAGCAGCGACCGGCCCCGCACGTCGCCCTCGCAGCGCCTGCTCTCCACGCACCACCACCACCACCACCTCGGGTACTCGCTGCTGCCAGCACAGTACAACCTGCCCTATGCAACAGGTGAGGGTGGGGCTGGGCTGGGGGGACACTGTACCCACCCTTGGGCCACGGGACCCTCACACTGTCCCCAAGGTGCCCAGCCCTGCCTACCAGCTCCTGACACCTCTTCTCCCCCCCAGGTCTCTCCTCCACAGCCATCGTTGCCAGCCAGCAAGGCTCTGCTCCCTCCCTGTACCCACCGCCCCGGAGGTGAGAACGGTAAGGCTCTGCTCCTGCCGCACCTCCACTGGGCGTGGGCAGCCGGGCTGGGCGCTCATGGGATGCCCTCGAGGGTTTAGGGTTTGCCCATGGCCTTGGGGCTCATGGGAGCTGACTTGCCCTTGGGTCGTGGCAGGATGTGACACACCGGGATGCCTGGGCTGTACAAGACATGTGACTGGCTCACATGGAGAAGCGCTGGAGACTCCTTTAGACATCAGTTGAATGGTGTTAATTGTACTGCTTGATGTTCCTGCCATGATCCGAGGCAGACTCTGTCTTCTCCCCTGGTCGGACACACACTGACTCCACACTGACTCTTTGGTGAGTGGGTGAGCTGGTACCTGCAGATATATTTATTCTACTGAGCACCAGCACTCAGGGTGGAGGTGACTCACCTGCTATGAAGAGGAAACAGAAGCACTGAGGTTTCTCGATGAATTTGGGACCCTGCCGTGTCTCTGTGAGCTGCTGCTTCACCACAGGACTGGGGGCAGGAGGGGGCTTGGAACATGGGGCCGAGCCTGCTGTGTGGCCACAGTTTCAGGAAAGGAAGGAAGGACTGGCTCACAGAGCCTTGGTGGTGTTGGGGGGGCTGGTATGAGCCAAGCAGGTGGGTGGCAGCCTGGCTGGAGGCAGCTGTGGGGCTCTCCCAATCCCTCATCTGGTCCTGCACCCCACAGCACCCACAGCTACAGAGTGGGCGGGATCTGCCAGCGTGTGGCCAGTGTGGCCCCCAGAGTGGTGCTGGAGAGGCTCCCAGCTTCAGCAAAGCAGCCTCTGCCATTGGGGGCTGGGGTTCCATGGGGCTGGGGGCAGCAGGGTACACAGAGCTGGGGGCTGTGTCTGTCACCCCACAGGCTGCCAGGGCCCCTCAGGCCGTGCACAGTCCAGACCTGCCTGAAGCTCCTGCCTGTGGCTTTTGCTTTGGTTTCTGAGCTGCAACTCTGCAAATCCCAGCCTTTCCTCTGCCCCACTACCATGGCTAGTGCCCCCCAAGCCCTGGGGCAGCACATCTTGCTGTGGGGGGCTGTGTCTCCCCTTTTCATCCACCTTTTGCTTTTAGGGCAGCTTCCCCAGGCTGCAGGCAGGGTGCAGCAAGAAACAAGCACACTTAGGTTCTGCAAGAGGCACGTGGGGCCATGCCGGTCCCCATTCCAGCCTCGTGCCAGGGCTGGGGGCTCCAGGTCCTGGAGGAAGATGGTCCCCACTCCTGGCTGCTCCCCAGCTCTGAGGACAGGGGCTTTCTGGTCCTCTGCCCCCAGCCCCAGAGTGGCTCTCTCCAGGCCGACACTCTACCTCGGCCCTGCAGTGGCCGGGCCGTCCCTGCTCTCCCCGGCTCTCCCACTGCCTGGCTGGGGGACATGGGGGCCATCAGTCTCAGTTGTGCGTGTCCGTGTTCCACCCGGCCTCGAGGGCCGCTGTACGGGGATGCTCTGCCTGCTGGGCTCTGTACATACTGTAAAAAGCAATTGTTTGAAAGCCGTTGTTTTGGGTTTTGTTTTCTTTCCCCGTTTCTTCCCCATCCCACTGTACCCAGTTGGAAAGGAGGCACTGGCTGCTCTCGGCCCCGGTTCAGGTGCCAGCAGCACAGTGGCCTCAGCCTGCTCTTGTTGTTTGACTCATTTTTCTTCCACTGTATATTGTGTTTGGAAGGAGACGGGGCCGCACAGCCCGGCACACTCCACAGGGACAGGGGGGTTGGTGGCCCCACCCCACACCCGTCACAGAGCCACACGCAGCCACGGGACTGGGGACTGGTGGGGTCGGGGTGCTTTGGAGAGCCCCACATCCCACCCGTGGAGGAGTATCCCACTGGCTGATCCTACCTCCAGCCTTGGCCAGCCCGGCACAGCCAGGCTCCAGCATGGCCAGGGCCCACAGCGGCTCCAGCAGCGCATTGGAAGTGCCTGGGGGGGTTGGGGGTGTCACAGGCTTTGCTGGCAGTCAGAGGGGGTGGGGGGCTGCTCTCCACCTTCCCAGTTGGGTCCCAGATGAGTCTCCCTTTAGGTGTTAAATGAAACAACAGTTTATGCAGAATAGGTTTGAGGTTTGACATTTCAACATTTCCCGGGTTCTCTGGGCCAGCTGTTGCCCACAGGGCCACCCCCAGCCCTGGTGTCAGACCGTTGGTGTTTATAGCTTGTTTCCATTGGCGTTGCTGTGTTGGGTTTAATTTCAGTCTTCCTGACTCTGCCCTTCTGTAAAGTGTACATTAACGAGTTCCTTGTTTTTTTTATATATATATATATAAATATATATATATACAAACTGTACTCTTCTTGCCTTTGTACATTTAGGCAAGGAGGGAGAATAAATCTTTTTAAGAGACAATCACAAACCTGTGAGGGTTGCTTTTTCTTCCTGTTCTCCCAAGTCTGGTCTTTTATCCCCAAAACCTGTGGCCAGTTATTTTTGGGGATGGGAGAGGGGGTTTCCCCATCTTGGGTATTTGAGAAGGCTTCTGCCCTGTGCTCCTGGATCCGCCTCTGCCCCAGCTCTCATGGCTCAGGTGGCTGCTGCAGCTGAACTCAGACTTGCTCACTGGAGGCAGAACCCCCAGGCTTGAACCCCTGGGCACCAAAGCCCTACACTATGGCCAAGGGTAGAGGAGGTACTGGATGCACAGGGTGGTCACAAGGCAGGGTTTGGCTCCTCCAGCTTTGCCATGGAGGAGGGAACACTCAAAGACATCAGAGGCACCTTCCAGGTTTTCCAGAGGGTGTTTTGGAAAGCATCTGGTGATCTGAGAAATCCACATTTGCCCTCCTTTACTTGAGGCAGGGCAGGAGAGGATTTGAAATTATCAGAGAAGTACATGCAGTGGCACAGCCTTGTATCTCCAGCACAATAAAGAGCTCAGATCAGCCTCACTCCAGCTCCTACACTGACCAGAATCCTACACTTTACCAATTTTACCAGTAAGAAAGAGCAAAGTGGTTTCCATCCCATCAGCTGGGATGTGCCAGCCTGGGGCACCATCGGGTGGCAGCTGGCTGCTGGCAAATGCAGGGACACCCAGGAGGAACCTGCCAGTCTTGGGCACCTCCAGCTACAAGAAGGGATAAAACTGCACCCTTCTCAAGCCAGAAGGAGCACTCAGCTGTTTTAGCTAAGAACATCCATTCCTGAGGGCTGCTCTTTTAGAGGACAGCCCATTTGATTTAAACTGATACAGGGTCTAATGCTCTGCTGGAGGGAGCAGAGCTCCTTTCCCTCTTGGTTTTATGGAGGTGAAGGAGGGCAAAAGAGACCCAAATTTATTCACACACATTTATATTGCATCCCCATCTCCCCCAAACCAAACACTCACCATGGTGGATATGGAATGACTCAGGTCCCGCTTCCAACAGAATCATCTGTTGAAGGGCAAAAGCACAAGAGGAACAATCCCACAACAAGGAGCCAGGCCCGGAAAAACTGAGGACATGGCCCTGGAGCACATCCCCCTTCCCTCTGTCAGACAGAATCAGCCAGGATACAGTGTCAAGGTACAGGGACAGGGCTGGACTGAGCCAAGACCTACTGCCAGCACCATGGCCCCTTCCTGGAAAAGCCTGGGGAGAGCATCCCAGCACCTGCCCCCACACACCCCTTTGGTTTGGATACAGCCACTGATGGCATCTCAAGCCTTGAGCTCATCCCTGTGCGAAGATGAGCAGGAACAGAGGTGAGGGCTTGGGGCGTTTCCAGATCCATCCTGGGGTGGAGGGCAAAGGCAGGAGCTTTTCTTGGCTCTTTGGACCATCCCAACCATCACAGTGCAGGTCAGGAAACTGCTCCTCCCAAATAAACAGCCCCAGGTGTGTGAAGTTCATCTGAATGCCCCTTTTATTGAATGCTGTGATAGTGTAGTGGAAACATGGAACAGGGTTAAGACTGCATAAAACAAAAGCTGGAAGAGCAAAAGTTTCAGAAAAAAAGGTTAGGCCAGTTAAACCAGCACTGGAGTGGAGATGCACAGGGGTTTAATGTAGTGTTAAAGGACAAACTTGAGCGTCTCCTGCATGTGCCCCACACCAAGCCAGGCTGTTTTTAAGGTCTTGAGTGGGAAATGAATGGGTCATGTCCCAGCTGAGCCCATGCTGGGCAGGCAGGAGGCACCAGTGGGGGTTCAGAGGAGTCCCGAAGGTGGTACCGACCTCAGGGCTCCCACACCATGCAGCTGCATGGGAAGAGCTCCTATGCCAGTTCATAAACATCTTCCTTTTCCTAGTGATGATTACATGTGTGATAGATAGTTCTCTAGGCAACATGTTTCAATGAGAGTCAACTCTGGGGATACACAGCCCAATCTAACAATGAGAAATGCGCCTGCAGTCCAGCGGAAGCTCTGCTTCCCTCTCCTCAGGAAAGGAGGTGGTCCTCTCTCCCATCCACAGCATGTCAGGGTCCCACTGGAGTTCCCTTCTGCAGCTATTCTTCATCGGAGGAAGAGCTCTGATCCAGGGGGTACACCATGAACATCACATCTGGCCGCGACGGGACTGCGGGATGGCCTGGCCGCACAATCTCAAAGCCCAAGAAGCTGAATGTCTTCAGCAGTGGAGCTACCAAAGAGAAGGAGATCTGTTACTACCAGGAATAACCCTCTTCACCTCTCCCTTGAGCCATCAATATCGAAGTGCATGGGACATCCCTTGTGAGTGCATCCAGAGCTTCCTATGCAGGGAAGCACAGCTCTCTCCAACAGGGATTTTAGCTGTGCAGCTGAGCAGCTTTGTCCATGCTTCTCCTGCAATGCTGCTTCTATCCCCTGTGAGAAACAGCAATGGTTGGTTCTCTGTCTGCACCAGCTGCACATCCCTCCTTTCCAGGATGCACATGGCCATCCCATAGGTTTTGTCCTGCCCCAATATCTTTGAGCACTGAGAGAGGAGACAGCAGTGAAGACAAATCTGCTTTGGGACACGGCAGACATTTGCTGTCTCCACAAGGAGGTGCTGGAGCTCAGTGGAAACTCCAGACAGCTCTGCAGAGGTCGGGGTGGGACCCCAGGAAAGCCACTTTGGGTTACATGTGGGAATTCAGAGTGAGGCCAGCCCAGACAGATACAGTTCTGTGGCATCATGCCTGTGTCACTGAAGCTGCCCTGTGATCCCCTGGTGCAGCGCCCCATCCCTATGGCACCCTCGGGCAATCAGCTTCAAGGCACTGAGTGACCATGCAGAGGAGCTCCTGAAGATATTTTCTGGCAGCACTGAATTTCAGCTGCATAGACAAGGTCCTGGATCCACTCCAGAACTCCTACCAGCAACCCCTGGCACTGGCTGTCCTCTGTCCCCAGCCTCCACGGGGGCCACCTACGAAACCGGTGCTAGTGGTGACGTAACAGGGCTTGATGTGGAAATTATTCCAGGCATGGTAATGAGGGATGATGACATCCTCCTGGGCTCAGCTCTGCTTTACTAAGGCCTTTCATTTCAGAGAAGCTGGGACAGCTCATGAAGCTGTGGAGTAAAATTAGAATTGGGGTTGGAATTACTCACTAGGATACAGCCTGACTCTGGTGGGATTTAGAGTGACACGTTCCCAGCCTGGTACATCCCCCAGCCCCCTGGACTGTAATCCCTCACCCAGCTGGTCTATCTTTAGATCCTAATGCAGCCCCCAAAGCCATAAGCATCTCGAGCCATGGCCAGGATTACCTGTAAGCCTGGAAAGGACAGAAGTGCCAGATCTTTAAAAAGCTGATGAATTTCAGGGCAACAGGCTCCAAGTGCTTGTTTTGCATCTCATAACTCCTCCCTAGTTTCACCTTCCATGTCATAGCAGCCTGGTGCCAAACAGAGACTTCACTGCTCACCAGAAGGGGAACATTAACTGACACTAGGTGAGAAAATTGCCCCAAATAATTTAGAAGCAGCTTTTTGTACCAGGGTATTTAATGGCAGGGCAGCAAAGCAGATGAACGGAATCCCATGGAATCCCAGATTGGTATGGGCTGGAAGGGACCTTAAAGCTCTTTGAGTTCCACCCCACTGCCATGGGCTGGAGCAACTTCTACTAGACTAGGTTGCTCCAAGCCCTGTCTAGCAGATCTGGAGAAAATACACCACTTCCTTACCCTTACCCTCCAAAAAGGGTTTACTTCCTCTACACAAAACTATTCCCGTAAGAATTATGCACATAACAATCCTTGCACTAGGAGGGTTCTGTGAGTCTTGCCCTGGGATTAGTTCTTTGCAGCTTCAGCAGCAGCGTGTGGGATGTCAGGAGCAATCCTGAGCATGGGCCAGCCCTCACCTCGATCTTCTCTGCTTTTTCTGAAGCAGACGAAGACATAGTTGACTTTCATTTTTTCTTCAGCAAACTCCAGCAGTGCTGACAACCTGCCAAGGAGGGGTAAGACAAAAGGACATCAGCTGTGGGAAGTCCTGTCCTGAGGAACCTCTGAGCATTATCAACTGTTTGGATGTTTTCAAACACAAAGATTGTTTACAGCCCCCTTCCAGCAAACAATGGGTGCTGAAACAATGGGCTTCCTGCCCTGCAGATTCAAGAGCTGTCCTTGCTCCCAGTCAGGGTAAGTTCCTGTCCTCACAGCCACAAACACCCTCCCCACCCATGGTGCTTTGAGACTGAAGCCATCATAGGCAGGAAGCAGAATATCACACCTGCATTCCCTGGCAATGCAGATGGGGGATCTGGGAGTTCTGGACTTTTTGGAAAGGAAAACTGCCCAGAACCAAGCTCATGGCAGGCAGAAAAGGAGAACAAACCATCTCCAGAGAATGTGTGCGCAAGCAAAGCCATTTCCTGAGCGCGCTGGCTGGATGGCACAGCTGCTACTCCCTCAATCCTTGCTTCCTGCCTTTCCAGCTGGATTATTTCTGCCACCTCTTGATGGAAGTGGTGCTGCAGTAACCCCTCTGCAAGCCTCCAGGGTGGCACAGCGATCAACTGCTATCGCTTGCAACCACTGGCGCTGACAGAGCAGTGACAAACAGGCCTTCACTGCACATCTCAGTAACCAGCTGGCAGCACAGCACAGATTAAATTTGCAAGGGTTCTGTTAATATGTTAATGAACTACTTTAATTATGGCCTCTGGCCTCTCCTCGGCTGTTTCACCCAGCTAAAAATAACCTGACAAAATTGCACTTTAAGTCACAATGACACTGGCAAATAAATCCCCTCCCAGAAGGACCCATTCCAGGGAGAGCCCAGAGATTTATGGGCCAACTGGAGAAACTACAGAAACATTTATCTGGACTCAGAATCAAATGAGACAAGTGTGAGACAGTAACAACACTGCCACTTCCTGAAGGTGCCCAGCGATGGGTTTTTCCTTAATTAGCTTGTGTCACTAAGGGATGAAGCCTGCTTGGGGATTCAGGAGGAGCTGACTGCTCTAGAGAGGAATCTAGCAAAGCCACATCTACACTGCAGTGGAGACCTCTGGCACAGCACTTGGCAGGAAGGAGCTGCTCTGGAAGCTGCGTTTACACAAACTTCCCATAGCAGAGCTATCTGGACAAAACATGACTGGATTCTGCCAAGAGAAAAATTAGAGCTCCTGGCAGAGCCTGGCACCAGTGTGGCAGTGCTCCAAGAACAGACCCACCTACTGATGAGGAAAGCATCAATAGGATGGAGGGGGGGTTTTAGTTCCCTGAAAGAGAGGAAAATCACCAAGATAGGCTTAATAAAACAGCAGAGAAAATCTTGCTGGCTTTCTATACCCTAAGTATGCAAAGATCCCCCTTGCTCATTTATTGCTTGTTTTTCATTAGTGTTGGGACTCAAAAAATGGTAACTCATCTGGAATATCACTGAGGAAAAATACACCAATGGGGGACTCTGCAGATCAGGGAGCAGAATGTGCACAAATCACAAACAGAGCTGCCATTGCACAGCCCATTTCCCCCGCACACAGCACAGAATCCCAGGGTGGTTTGGTTTGAAAGGGACCTTAAAACTCATCTCATTCCAACTCCTGCCATGGGCAGGGACACTTGCTGCTAGATCATGTTGCTCCAAGCCCCATTCAACCTGGCTGGAACACTTCCAGGGACGGGGTGTTCATCCACAATCACTATTTAAGCCAAGTCCTGCCCCCCAGGAGCCATGGCTGCTCCTTTGGGATCCAGAACATACCCTTCTTTGCTTCCATCAGCTAATAATCCGTCAGGGATTTCCACAAAGAGGCTCTGGTTTGAGAGCACTGCGTCCCAGGAGGAGGTCTTCACCTCTGTGACCTTGTACTGGAAGTGGACAATGTGAGGCTTCCCTTCATGCACTGGAACATCTTGGCTAACAGTGATCTTCTCATCCTGAGAAAATGAAAAACGTAAAGTCATGAACAGCTGGGGACAAGTGGAGAAAGCAAATGCAAGTAAGTGTTAGGGTTTTACTGAGAAGAGGATTATGCTTTTCCCTTCCCCTTTTGCTGGCTCAGTGACACATCACACAGTTCTCAGCCCTCAGAGTGATTTCTTGTTAAATGTTTTCCTGTTAAAGGAATGTAGTTTAACATATTAATATAATATTAAATTTATGAGTAGAAGACTCCACTCCCTCACTGCAGGCTCCAAGCCACATCTGATGGTGCTTCATGAACTGCCCTTCCAAGAACCCAACTGGACCAAACACCCAACACAGCTTCTGCTGCCACAGCCCAACCAGTTTTGGTGCCTCCCCCATCCCCTACACAACCTTTCTGTTCCAGGAGTGACCACAAATTGCTTTCTCAGATTTTATAACCAATGGTTTGCCTCCTGGTGTAAGGGAAGAAAACAGAGTGCAGGGAAATTCCGGAGCAGATCTGAAGCTTGTGAGAAGGTCTTCTCTAGAGACCACAAACACACACATTCCTCCCCAGTCCTGCCCCATGAGGATGCCAAGCATGCAGATTACTTGAGATCAGCTCAGCAGTTCCTAGAAAACAATTCAGTGGTTAAAGCTCCATTCCTTCAGACAATTCCTGAAGGCACTTGGCTTGCCCAGTAACCATTTCCACGTTTCAGTGGAACAAGCCCCAGCGACAGCAGAGCCCTGAGTTAACGCTGTTACTGCAGCAAAGCTGAACTGTCCCTGTGCTCGGTGACAGTATGTCCCTGTCCCTCACATTTACAGGCACCTGCACAGCTTTGAAAGGCAGAAGTAAAGCAGATACCCAAAGCCATGAGAGCACCTGGAGAGCCATGTGTCCCTCCCTCCACAGCAGGTGAGTGAGCAGTGGTTTACTCCACTGGATCATTGGGTGAGCAGCTGTCCAGCTTCCAGATATTTTATTTTAACAGGGCAATTAATTCTGCAACTCCTTTCAAGCTTCTCAAGCCACTGTCCCAGTGCTTTAATTCCTGTTACCTCCTGTCTTAAAATAGATGCCCCTTGGTTTGACTACTGTATGACAGAGAAGCCTCCGAGGACATTCACACTGGTGACAAAATAATACCCATGTGCACACTGGGAGTGGCTTGGCCTCTGAAAGCCAAGCAGAGGAAGCTGCCTTTTATTGAAAGCCCACAAAGCTGAGCTGAAAAACAAGTTTACACTTCACCAGAATAAATATCCTGTAGGAAACAAGTTTATTCATCAAGTTTGAAGGAAGTCTGAGTGGCTGAGTGCACCAAGAAATGCACTGGGAGCTGCTCCAGTGAGGTCAAGCTGTGGTTGTGATGGAGCCAGGAGAGAGAGAGAGGCAGGGCTGAACACAGAGGTTCTTAAACGAAACACGTCCAAGGGTCTTACGTGCATCTCATTCAGGAGGGACTTTACAGGACCCTTCACAGTTGTTACAGTGCAGAAAGTGTTTCTGTCCAGAAAACATCCTTCCCTCCAGAAAAGCTCACACATCATGCTTTTCCCATGCTCACAAAACTAAAACTGGGTGAGGAAGGTAAGGAAGGCAGGCTGGGATTTACACATGGGAGGTGTGCCTTTGAGTGGGAGGAGCGGCACTGCCATAGGAAGGGAAAAGCATTCTCAGACACTTGGTTCAGAACTTCCTTGTCACCAGAAGTTATGTCCAGTGCTCTAAACCCAGTGAGGTTGTTCCACTGAAACCTCTCCTGTGGCAGCTCAGAGGCCAAAGGCAACACAACCACAGGGATTAGCAGAACCAGTTCCCCCGGTTCAGTGGGAATTACACTTACACTGCCTGGCTGGGGCAGCTGACACTTTATTTCTAGGCATCCAAACAGAGATGCCAGAGAAGGAAAAGACTCTGTGGGCTGCTCCTTTGAAGCAGCAACAGCAGCCCAAAATTCTGTGAAAGCTGCTCAAAGCAAAATCCTGTTTACACAACAAGCACGCAGTTTTAGTTCGCCCTGGAAAAATCCCCACACAAAAGTCCCCTGCCATGTTCCTGTGGGCAAAACTCCCTGCCACCACACTGAATTCCACACAGCTGCCCAAACCCTGGCTCCCTAACCCTCCAGCTCCATTTCAGCAATGCTGCAAGGACCAACTTCCACTTGGTTCCAACTTCATTGGGCACAAGATTTTCCAGCCCTGCTCTGCTTCTCAGATGTCCCAGGAAGGATGGGGGAGGCCCTGCTATGTTAGCAGGGTCAGAAGGAAGGATGTTATGGTCCAGCCAAGGCAAGAGGCTGCAGGAAGCTGTGGAAGCACCTGCTGTGCATGTGCTACACCTGCAGCCTCCTGCTGGTCTGCCAGCCAGGGCACATTTCAGCTGCACAGCACTCACACTGTGGCATTCCCAGCTCCAGCAAAGCTCCCTGGATGGAGGGCTGAGCTTTAAGTCTCTTAACACAAAAATGCCGACCCCTACAGGGAGCCCAAACTTATAGCAGTGCTGCATGCACTGGCAGTGTGTTCATAAAGGTCATCCCTTGGACTGGAACAGCTGATACAGCTGGAAAAAGGACTTAAGCTTTCAGATCCAGATGCCTTTGGAGGTCACGCTGGTGGCTGCTGGCTGAAAAGTTCAGCTGCTGTAACTACAGCACTGCCAGACTGAGCAGGTGACTGAGGGGGCAGACACAACCCTGGAAACCACTCCAAGGACTGACACACCTCAAATCCTGGAGTCAGTTCTGGACCCCTCATTCCAAGACAGACATTGAGGGGCTGGAGCACATCCAGAGAAGGGAGCACAGCTGGGGAAGGGTCTGGAGCACAAGTCTGGTGAGGAGCAGCTGGGGGGGTCAGCCCAGAGAAAAGAAGGTTCATGGGGGACCTTCTTGCTTTCTACAACTCCTTGACAGGAGGGTGCAGCCAGGTGGGAGTCGTACTCTGCTCCCAGGGAACAAGGGATGGGATGGGAGTCAATTACCTCAACCACTTCCAGGCCAGAGGAGGTTGGATATTAGGGAAAGTGTTTTCACTAAAAGGACTGTCCAGCCCTGGCAGAGGCTGCCCAGAGAAATGGTGAATGGAGTCACCATCACTGGAGGGGTTTTAAAGCCCTGTGGATTTGGCCCTGGAGACATGGGTTAGTGGTGAACATGGGCAGTGCTGGTGGAACAGCTGGACCTAATGTCCTTACAGGGTTTTTCCAACCTAAACTATTCCATGATTTTTTTGTTACATAAGGGGCTGGTTTTCTGACAGATTCTGCTAGTTTTGTCAAGCAATAAATCCAGGAGGAATTCCATCTATATTTCTGGGATGCAGCTATTTGAATGACATCCCCTCTGCCTACACACCACTGCCAAAATCTGTGCAAGTTCAGGCCTGTACTGGAATCAAACACTCCACAGTCTACAAATCATTATTCCTTCCACCTTCCTCCTCCACACTGAGCCCATTTTCTGCCTCTGGGCCTTGCCTGGTGCACACACAAGGCTTGGCAAAGCTGGCTGGCAAGAGTTCCAGCTGCAGGGTCCTGCTTCCCACCCACAGGGGATTCACTACTTGTCCAGAGCCCTCTTGAAGCTATTTTTATATCTTCCTTCTGTGACAGGAAGCCCACTGTGCTGGTTCTCTGCAGTTTGTACCTCCCAAACTTCTGTGACAATTCACCTCAAGCATTAAACTCACGGGACCTTGTCACTGGAGACTCAGAGGTTGACATTTTGCAAGGGAAGCAAGTGAGTGAAGTGCTGAAAACTCACCAAAGGAAGCTGAAAGCAACCATGAGGTCTGTGATCCTCTCAGGAACTCCAAGAGGAGACTCTGGGAGCTGTGGCCCAAAAAGGTCTGTATCTTTCATCAGGTAATGTCTGTGTGTCGCACACAGGTTAATTAAAAATCAGGTCTAGCACCTATGACAACACCTCTGGCTCAACAGACAAATCTGCAAGGTGAGCATAAATTCAGCCTGCCTCATCTAAATGGAAGAGCAGCCCTTGTCCCAGAAAGGAGACAGATGTGAGCAAGGTCACACAAATGCCAATTACTCTACAGGAAGGAGCAGCCAGGTCTCCTCATTTGAAAGAAAAGGTCCCATGGAATGAAGAGGAACATAAAATGAGACAGCTGTAAGTCTGCAGGCAGAAACCCTTCCTGATCTTGCCCTGCCTGTGCTCATGTTCCAGAAACAGTCCTGTCTGGGAGCTGGATGGCTGCCTCTCCCATCTGCACCTTGGTTCAGGCAGCTCCCAGGCCCTTTCACATTTTGATAATGCAGGCTCTGTGTAAAATAGCTGCAGCAGGCCTCTGCAGACAGGCTAGTGAATGATCTGCTGCACAATGGTCTTTCAATTCTTAATAAACAGGTGATATTTGAGCAGGAGAGACCTATCTGCAGCTCAGTCCCTGAAAAATTACCTATTCTTCTACTTATTATCTTGGAGTTCACTGCATTTACTCCCATCAGACTGTGAAAGGAACTGAACACAGTTGTAACACAGGTACAGGTCAATGTTTAGAAGTTAAATCTTTCTCACCTTATATATCAGAGCTGAAAGAGAAGGATCCCTGCCACCCCCTCGCCCACCGGGGATCTTCGACAGTGGGTGAGGGGCATCAGGAGCACCACAGAGGCCCTGGAACAATGTGCCTGCAGCACTGCAACTGGGGACAGTTACTCAAAGGTAAAATACTACTGCAAGAAAAAGAGAGAGAACACTGTGTTATATTAGCAGGGGTCATGTTCCAGCTTCTCAAACCCCAAATCGTTCGTATCCTTGCTCCTCCACAGCACCCAGATGGCAACACTGAAACCACCCACTGCCCCAGTGGCACCAGAGCCCAGCGTGTTTTGTTAGGAGTGGAGGAGGGGCTAGAGCCAGGAACCCAGAGAGAGTGCTGAGCAACCTCATGCTAATAAGAGAGCCCTGGAAGGCTGCCAGGAACAGATGGCTGGGAACACATGACCAGACGAGCGCACATTTTCTAGAGACAAATACCTACAAGTAGATCAACAGGGCCCAGGAAGAGGAGGTTTAAGTTTCACATTTTCAAACCCAGGAGAAGTGGAAGGGTTGGCTCTTCAACCAGCGCTTTACAACGTCCACAGCAACATTTTCACACACACATGAAGCACCATGCAAGCATCCTCCACGCCAACACTAAAAATTACAATTCGCCCCTCAGAGCAAATCTGAACAGCAAGAAAACACATTTCCTTTGCAGTTTCCAAGTTTGTTTGGAAGCCCTACACACAGTCTTCCACAATTGCTTTGGACACAGGCTTTAATACCTGCCCCAGCTTTTAGGAAGCTCATCAAAGCAAAGTATTTTACTTCTGGAGCCTTGGTTCCTCTCTCAGCAGCACAAAAGCTCTGTGCTGAGGCCCAGCAGTGTTCCTCTAGCACAGCCTGCAAAAGCCATGCAGGGAAAAGAGTCCTTCTCCAGTGCTCCCAGTATGAAAGACAGCAGCACAAAGCTATGGAAGCACCACCAAACAATGCAGTGAGGGAGGGTTCTCATGAGCACGGAGCGAGGAACCAGGCTGAAGTGGATAAATTCTGCAGCTGTTCTGACAACCACCGTCTGTCCTGAAACATCTCACTTGAAGCTGTTCCCAATGCAGTGTTTTTCCACTCTAATCCCTCTCCACAAGGCAGACAGGCTTAAGCATCCAAACACCAAATACAGAGCTGCACTGTCAGAACCATCTGAGATACCTAGAAACATGGAATCAGACTGGCTTGGGCTGGGAGGGGCCTTAAAACCCATCCAGTTCCACCCCCTGCCATAGGCAAGAACACCTTCCACTACACCAGGTTGCTCCAAATCCCATCCAACCTGGCCTTGTAACTTGCCTGTGCCAGTTGCAAACAAACTACTAAAATTTGGCATTTCTCAGTGCCAAAAACGTAACTCACAAATGCACAGTGCAGAATTCACCACGGATCTCTGCTTACCACCTACCACCAAAACCATCTTTTGACAGGAAACTAATATTCTTCCTCCACATATTCATTCCCTCCCCCAAGTCTGCTAGACAGGGGTCTGGGGCAGCATTCCCATGTGCTAGAGCAGGCACCTCGTGGAGAAAAGGCAGTTTAAATACACCAGGAGATGTCTGGTGGCAAAGCAGCGTGTTGTGTGCTCCCTGGGGCTATCAATGGGCCAGTGTGTGTTCAGTAGTAGTGGATGTCGAGAGGATGACAAAGCACTTTGTGCTGTCCCCACCCCCGAAAGCTGTTGGCAGCTTTGTTATTCCCTTCCCTCCTCCCTCTACCCTCCAGCCAACAATGTACTATTGATAGCTCTTTCCAACTTGCGGCCAAGGAATCGAGAAACTGGATAATGAAGTGGAGTTGTGGAGGAAAAAAAAAAATTGAAACAGAGAGGCAGTTTTCACGAAAAACAGCCAAAGACACTTCCCGGTTTCACTTCCTCTGGCACATGCAGAAGTCAAAACATCACCCCTTCAGCTGCTGCCTGCACACTCCTGGCCCAAATCTGCACACCTCCACTATTTCCCCCCCAAAATCAAGGTCCCTGCGCACCACCACTATCACCCCCCAAGGATCAGAGCTCTGACAGCAGCACCCTCAGAGAGGAGAGTGCGTGTGGGGCACAGATTAAAAGGGCTTTTGCTTTCTCCAGCTGTGCTTCAGCTCCCTGGGAAGAAATTCATGCAAACACCCAACAACGGCTGATCCCTTCATCCATCCTTGCGCAAACGGCATCTCTCCCTGAGGCCTGTTTATAGCTTAAAAGTTAGGCTGGTGCTCCCTTCTGATGTCTGTCCTCCTAGGAGAAGCTGCTTTCCTGCAGCTTGGTTAAAATTAAGATGCATTTAGATCACCAAGGCCTTTCCGTGGAGAAATTCCTCAGTAGAAGTTGCTCATCTGTGCCCCGCCTGAAAGGGGAGCTGGAAATGGATGTTCCGCCTTTATCCCGCGGGTGTAATTTTAACTCACGAAGCTCCCAGCGATCCCAACCCCGCGCCCTGTCCCTGCTAAGTGCAAAGGGCAGCTCAGCAACTTCAGAACCCCATCATCACTGCTCCTAGGCAGCCCTGGCACACAGAGCCTGGCTGAGACCATCACCAGCACATCGGGGGCTGAAATCAACACATTCCCTTGTGTTTTGGGGGTTTTCTTAGTTTTGAACCCTTAGACCAGATGGAAGGATCCGCAGAGCTCCCTGACTTTGAAGAAATGACTGTTTTGTTTGTTTTCCTTTCTGCCCCTTCCAGAATAGGCTCTGGAGATGCAGCTACACTAGAGTAATAATAATAATAATAATAATAATAATAACAATAATAATAGCTACTATTGCTAGACACATATCCAGGAGCCCGATTTGAGGAGTAAATTGCAGATGACCATGTGATGAACACAGCACAGCTCAAGCATCCCCCACACAGCCAATGGACAAGAACAGAAGCGGCTCGATACGCATCCTCTGGGCTCTTATCGGCGACAGAGGTGCAGAAAATGACACTCTGGGGACTCCAAACAAGGAAGAGACACATGAGATAAACCGGTCAGCTGAGAAAAATACACAGATCCTACGAGTTCGTGCCTGCTGACACCCAGGCTGCCTGGAAAAGCCACCTTCCTTCAGAGAGAGGTGCGGGGAGGGAGCGCTCGGAGCCCGCCGCCAGAGGTGCTCAGGGCCCGGCGAGCCCAGGCCCACTCCCGGGGGTTCCTCCAGGGGAAGCAACGCCTCGAGAGGAATTTTAAGCGGGGAAAGGCAGAGCGACCTCCCTACGTCCCGCGGCCTCCTCGCCGCCTCAGCGCCCGCCCGCGCCCCGGGCCCGCCCGCCGCCAACGCCGCCGCGCTGAGGAGCGAGGGAGAGCGGGGAGCGCTGCACACCTGTCCTGGGTGTTTATCATGGTGCGCTCTCTGCGGTGCTGGCGGTGCTGTTGGCGCTGGTGCCCGGCTGTGTCCCGGCTCTGTCCCGACCCTGTCCCGCCTCCGCTCCGCTCGGCGCCGCGCTCCGACTGACCCCGCGGGCCCGCGCGCAGACACGCCCCCGCGCCGCGCGCACCCGGCCCCGCCCGCGGCGCGCGGGCGGCCTGGGAACCTGCCGCCCAAAACAAAGGCGCGCGCCCGGCCGCGCCCCCGCCCGTGACGTCAGCGAGCGGAGCGGGCGCGCGCCCCCTGCGTCTCTGAGGGGTGACGGGAGCGCGTCTGAGGGTGCCGGTTCCCCTCATGGCCTGGTTCCCCTCGGGCTCCCAGTTTTGCCCTCAGGCCCCTGCTTCTCCCCTCAGGTTCCCGGCTCTCCTCGGGCTCCCGTTTATTCTAGGGCGCCAGTATTCCTCGCGGGCTTTTTTCTCCTCCGGCTCCCGTTTTATCTCGTGGGTCCCGGTTCTCCTCACGAATTCCCGGTCCTCCCCTGGCGCTCCCGATTCTCGCCCCACACCCGTGTGGGGCAGGTCTCAGGGAGCCCCAGGCCGGCAGCCTGGGCTGTGGGAAGTGACAAGGCCCAGGCAGGAGCAGGGGCAGAGGTGGTGGGAGAAGAGGTTGGGGAACAGGGCCCAGGGATGAGCAGCTGAGCACTGGTGGAGCCACATAGAAGAAGCCAGTGGTGCATGTGAAAAATAAATCCCTCAGTGAAAGTTTTCCTACAAAGGTGTCCACTTGGTCAATCACGTCTGTTAATGCTTGTATGCCCACCCAATTAGCTACAAGCTGTTAGTGTCTGTTCATCCAGTTGATCCCAGTTGTTAACGTTGTATGTCTTTATAAATGCTCCCGGTTGTCTGTTCTTTCCCTCCGTCACTCACCCTGTATCCCTGACCCTTCCCAGCCACACCTGCTGCTCCCAGAAAAACTTGCACTTGGACTGTATGCAAATGAGAGGCCCGTAGTACAATTCAGACCTCCAAAATAACAAACTGATGCATAATAAAAAGATGAAAACTGATGCTCTTGCCTAACAGGACTACAGGGAATCATATACCGTCAACCAGAGCCAGGTTTTGTCTTGTCACTCCTGCTCAGCATGACACGAATTGAAGGTGCTTTGTTTAGGATTTTCATGAAAATGGAAGCACTAGCTTTTTTGATGGGCAGAGCAGCACTCCTTTTCCAACTTGTTTATTGACAGCAGTGGTGGGGTGCATGACCCCTCAAGCTTCCCCATCTCAAAGCTGATTTTTCAATAAAGGCCTTGCAAAGGGAGCTCATCTTGTGGTTGTATTTATTTTGGTGTAGAGATGAGAAGTGGGGAAAAGATTGTTTGCTGTGGGGGTGGTAAGGATCTGGCACCCAGGCTGTCCAGAGAAGCTGTGGCTACCCCATGCACTGAAGTGTCCAAGGCCAGGTTGGACAGGATCTGGAGCAACCTAGGATAGTGGAAAGTGTCCCTACCCATGGTAGAGGGATGGGATTTAAGGTCCCTTCCAACCCAAACCATCCCCTGACATGATGATGCTATGTCCTGCTTAAGGTAAGTTGCTGGTGCATAAAATGTGCCCTGGGATACAACAGGCTCATAACCCAGATAAATTGGAGCTGAATGAACACATGGATAACAGAATGTGGAGCTGCCCATGAGAGGGTTCTGCAGGGGCTTTTGGTGAGCAGTGTATCCATAAGGGAAAAGAAGTCGCACAGCCAAAGATGAAGCTCCTGGAGAACCAGGCAGATGGAAGAACTTGTGGGCTTCAGTGCTCAAGAGAGCTCGATGGGTGCTGAGCCTTCACATGAGGTCAGGGACTGAGCAGCCCTGTGGATGAGGAGCTCTGGAGTCCCTATGGATGCCAGCCCCCGGGTGGGAGCCCTGCAGAATCTCACACTGACCCACCCGGTCTCACACCTGGGCATGGCAGAGGCAGCTTTTGAGCACCAGTGTAGGCTCCTGAGTGACATGCAGCAGCCTGAGGTGTGGTGCCCCAGTAGCTCAGGGGCTCTGGGTTCCAACAAGCAGCCCTGGACTGGGGCTTCCCAGTTCCCAGTGCAATGTGCTGCCCCTCGCTCGCAGGAAGGGACCAGATGTTCTGCAGAAAGCTGGACATCAGCCAGGGCTCAAGTTCAAACAGAGCCCATTAAATGGCCTTTCCCCCCTTCCTTCGCACTTCCAGCCCTGCTTGTAGCCCTGATTCTATTTATAATGCCCAGGAAAAGCAAACTGAGACTTTCCCACAGTTCTGGCTTCTCAGGCGATTGTTGTTTGGGAAGCTGGAATGTACATGGTATTATTTTTGCATCTCCCTGGGAAGGGTTTTTATTTTTTATTGCATGTCACTCTGTGTCCCCATCTGTGCTGAGGAGGAGAGTGTGTGAAACACAAGGTGCCTGGTGCTACTTACAGCTCTCCAATTCTTTGCCACTGCTGGTTTAGGGGTCTGTGCCCATGAGCCCCTTTTGGGGAGGGTGCTGGGTGCATTGAGAGGTGTCCTGATCCTGACAAGCCATGAGGATGGAGGCCAAAGAGGGGCATCTCCCTCAAGAAATAGCCCCTGCCTCAGTGCCAGACCATTGGAGCTTCCCATCATGTTGCTTGCTCTGTGCCTCAGTGTCCCCTGAGTGCAGAGGAGAGAGCACCAAGAGCCCTGCTGGGAGCACTGGGCTCATCATTCCTGCTCTGCATGGGGTTTGGCATCGAGACGTGCCCTTGCACCACAGTTTTGGGGTGGCAGAGCTGCCACATGAGGCTGGGCCTGTTAGCCAGGCTGCAGGGTCACTGTGTGGTGCCACTGCCAGCAGAGGCCAGCAGGTTCTTTATTTGCTGTTCTTGGCTGTTCCCTGCACGGAGCTGCTGTAGGATATTCTGTGCACGGCTGGAACTCCCCTGACCTCCCATGCCCCTGGGCAAGGAGGACTTTCACAGAGCAAAAAACACCTTGCTTGGACTCCGGTCCTGCCTGTCCTCTCCCCTGTCACTGTCACCTGGCCACAATGCTCCTGGTTCTCTCTTTCCCTGCCCTGCGAGGTCCTGCACCACTCCATTCCCTCTGTGCCTCCTGCTCTCCCTGGGTTTTATTGCCCTGCCCAGGATTTTGGCAGTGACAAATGCTGTTGAATCATATTTTTGGGCAGTTTCTTTTTGCCACAGGCAGTTGATGAAGGACAGACATCTCCAGATAGCTTTACTCTGTCGTGATGGGTTCTGGGGTTCACCATCCCAAATTCTAGATGCAAAACAGATTCAGTCTGCAACCTCTAATTAGTGCAAACACTAATTGAGCATCTCTTTAATTATTGTGATTAAATGCGGACTCTCTTAAAAATACTTTCCATGAGGACAAACTATGGGAAGAAGTGATCAATTTTTCAATACCCTGTAGTTATTTTAAAACATTGTTAGAAATGTGTCATTCAGAACTTTCTGGAGCTGGACACATATCTGGGGATGTAAATAACTTTTCAACAGTGCCTTTGTATCCCCCTTCTGCAACTGCTTTTTTTTTTTTTTTTACATGAAGTGTTTTCCTAAGGAGAAAACAGAAGTGAACCCTGCCAGAGAATTTTGTTTTCATACCTCAGTCTCAGCCCTTCTGCCAGTTCTGTCTTCCTGTGCTGACCTGTCTTGTGTCTGTTACAACCAAAACAGCATCAGGAGCATTCCTGCAATTTTGGCTCCCTGTGTTTTGAGGTGAGCTGTGCATAAATTCCCTAAAACTGGCCCATCAGTGCATCTGGAATTGTCTTGAGTGTCCATCTGCAAGGTGGGTTTTAATTGTTTGAACAGTCAGATTTGTGTCACTCACCTGTGTCTTTGATCTGCTCCACATCCACAAATGAGGTTCCTTCCATACTGTGCTGATAGTTTTCTGCTCTCCCTTTATATTTCCAGCAGGGTGACTTGATTTCTTGGCAGACCTGCCTGGAGCTGAGGGTCAGATTTAAGGCATGTTGCTGACATCAGTGGCTTTCTTTTTTAATGAGCTTTGTCAGAATTTGTTCTTTAGCCATTAAGCGGTGCCAGCGTGGAGTTCATGCATGAGCTGAGCTGAAACCTGCTCGGTGTGAATTAGTGATGAGGGAAAAGGAGGTCAGGGAATGTCTTGTTTCAGGGAATGGCAATAACTGGTGTGTCCAAGGCCTGGAGCAAGGGAATGGGCAGAAGATAACTTAGAAATCATGACAAGGAGTGAATTCCCACTGCTGTGCTCTGAGGAGGTCCTGTCCCTCCCTCATGCCAGTGGGATGTGCATCAGCACCAAGCACAGGTGTTCCTGTGCAGCCTGGATTTGGGTGGTATTGGGGAGGGTTGAGGAGCTGGATGGTGTCAGGGGAATGAGCTGGTGATATGACATGATGGCCCACTGTGAGAGGGGTCTGTCACAAGCTTGTGTCATTGATGAGCCCCGTGCTCCAGAAGGATGCTGTGGGTCAGTGCCAATGCCTTTGGAGATGACATAATACTCTGCTGGCATTATGAGATGGCCATGAGGAAGACATGCCAGAGCAAGTCTCTCACTGTCCCTCCAAGCAGTGAGGGTTGGGATGGGTTGCCCAGAAGAGGCAGCAGGGTTTTACTGGCAAACACTGAAAAAAACCCACAGTTCCTCCACCTGTGGCAATCTGGCACCACAGAACCTGGGAATGGGGTGTGGTGGAGAAAGTAATCCATGGAGTACAGAGCCTCCAGCAAGCCAGGGATGTGTGGATGAGAGGTTTGTGCATGCAGCTCCCAGTTCTGGACTGCGTCAACCAAGCTGGCAGTGAGGAATATCTGTGGGAGCTGGGGTTTGCTCCAGAGGTCACTTCTTCCTTGGCCAAAATAAATACATTTGTAATTCCCTGTCTCTGTTTCCACTGCCTGTAGCTTCTCTGCATCATCCCTGCTGCTTTGTGCCCAAAGCTCTTTTCCTTGGCTGCTTTGGAGTACAACACACTCCAGGATACTCAGTGTAGGGTCTGGTGGGTGGCACAAAGAGACAAAAAAGGGATAAAATCAAGGACAAACTTATAAAAAGGAGCATACAGAAAAGCCCTTGGGTGGTGGGGCGGTGCCTTGCTGCTGGCATTTGCACATCTGAATCCAGCCAGGGCTTTGTATTGATTCCTTTAAAAGCTCTTTCAATTATTTTTACAGTGAGCTCATCTTTCCTGGCACATCCTTGCTCCCTGTGCATTCCATACTGGCATGTGTTGCCAGGTGTTGCTCACCTCTCTGTAGTCATCAACATGTAAGCTGGGAGCAGCAGTTCTGCTGCTTGTCCCTGGAGAAAAAGAGGTCATGCCTTGGCTGCAGGTGGGATGGATGGAGCTGGAGGTGTTTCTGATGGAACTGCCTGAATTTAGCCAAAACAGGCCCTGTGTGCTGCCTCTGAGCAGTGGGACTTGCACAAAAGCTGCTTTTCTGTGGTCAATACTTAAGGAAACGTTGCCATGAACAGAGGTGGACTTGTGGAAAAGACTGGGTGGTGTGTTGGTACATGGTGATGAGCCACTGCTACTCCAGCCAAAAACCCAAAAGGCCCCTTGGAGTTGCATTTTTAAGATCACAAGCTGAGTGCACACTGCACTCACAGTAAAAAAATTAAGGTCTTGTGTCTGCCCATGGCATTCACAGTACCTGAATGAGGTTTCTTATAAATGTCACATGGCAAGAACTCAGAACTCTCTCTTGGGGGAGACAGTTGTTTTGTATAATTCATCTTAACCTGTGGCTGTATCATAAAATAGGAAATCTTGGAAATCCCAAATCTGGAAATCTGGAGTCCCTGCAGATCTGAAATCCTTAAAGTGCTGCCCCAAAGCTCCCTGAGCAGAGGGTGCTCCCTGGGGAGGTGACACCCTAAGCCTCACTCTCCCTCCAAGTTTGATTTAAGCTGACTGAGCCAAGGAGTGGGTCCCACAGATCTGACTCAGGGTTGGTTCCATCCTCCAGAAGGACTCATGGTTTTGGGGATGCTGCAAGGCAGCACCAGTGGTTCAGGGCCTTAGGATTCACCCCTGGCTGCAGAGCTCCTGTCTGCTGACACCTCCTGTACTGGTGGTGAAACCATTGGAAACAAAGAACCAAGAAGCTCAAGGACCTGTCCAGGCAAAACACCTCCTTTTGCTTTAATAATTTTGTTTTTCTCAATTCTACACTGCCATAATAATGTGTCCAGGCCTGTTTCACTATACTGGTTCACTCAGAGGATTCATTCTGAGATCCAGATATTTCTAGAGCATGATCATGCCTCTCTCCTATCCTCTGGAAAAAAGGCAGTGTTCTTTCTCTCTTTCCATGTCACACATGCAAACAATGGATTGTGCCTGCTGGGTTTGGGGATGCACTCCCTGCAAAACGACCCAAATCTGTGTGGATTCTTCCTTTCTGTGCCTCTGTGTGTGTGAGATGTCTGCTGGGCACGTTTGTGTTCCAGTGCAGCTGGATTCATAAAGCTCCTGTTTTTGCAGCCCCACAGGAATTTGCAGGCTCAGTGAAATTGCTGGGAGCTCCCTGCAGAAGCTGGCTGGGTGTTGGCCCTCTGCAGCATTTGCAAGCAGAGGCAAAGGGCTGATGGAAGGAAAAAGCTGCCTGCCCTGCTCCAGCTGTCAGCAGTTGCAGTGTGTTAACCACAAGCCAGGGTGCTGCTGTTCCTCAGGTTGCTCATTTTATGGAGATGAGCTCCTTTATAATATCCAAATACTGTTAAAATTGTCCCCTGGATAGTTTTATTATGAATGTCTGTATGTCTAGGTGCTTGTCTCCTTGCATTTTGTGCTTTTTGGTCCAATGGATATTTTCCAAGTGATGCAGCTCACTTATTTATTCACAATATGCTAAATTTCTTCATCTAATATAAACAACTTAAGATCCTTTCCTATTTCAAACCCACTGAATATGCCTTTCCCTTGTGATTCAAAGTTACCATAGTTTTGGAATTTTTAAGATTCAATTAATGTAAGATTCAATTAATTAAGATTTAACTAATTTACTCAATTAATTTTTATTCTTTATTTGAATCTCTCCAAGAAACCACTGCTTGGGCACACAGAGGGAGAGAAAAAGCTAGGATTCTGGAGGAGCTGAAACTTTGATCTAGGAAAGGCAGTTTGGGAGAAGAATGAGCTAAATGCCATGAGCTCTTTTACAGACAAAGGTCTATATTGCCATCATAGAAGACTCAAAAGCTCAAAACTCCCATCACCTGGAGCTCTGGGGGCAAACTGATACAAAGAAAGTAAAATCAGGGTTTCTCATGCAGTTTCCTGTTATGAGAGATGATGAATTACTTGGTTTTTACCTTGCAAAGATGACTGCAAATCTTTTGGGGGTTGTTGGCACATCTCCACAGCAAGCTGAGAGTGTGTGGGTCTGTCTGGGAGCAGTGAGGTAGGAGAGGAGGATCTTTTATCCTCAGAGCTCCTGTGAGTGTTTGTGGGTGCCTGCAGTGATATTCTGTGCTCCTCTGCCTGTTGGGCAGTCCTGTCTTCATCTGGGGGCTTGTGTTGGGTTGATGTGACCAGCAATGTGTGTTCTGTCACCATCTGCTGAACCCAGGTGGGGCAGTGACCCTGATCTCCTGGCACACATTATCTGCTAATGGGCCAGCTTTAAACCAGCTGGGGCAATCATCTTTATCTTTGCCACAGCCCATCCTCCCTCCAGGAAGAGATCATCTGCTGCTGGCCCATTCAGTCCCACTGCATGGCTGATAAAATTCCATCATCCCACTGGGAGATGCTCCAGCCAGGGGGAGCAGCCAAGCCTTTCCTACCCAGATAAAAACTGACATTTTGGACACCAAGGTACCTTCTTTCCACTGGATTCCAGAGGAAAGCCAGACCTTTCCACATCATCCCTGGGCCTTCAGAGGAAACTGCACCTTCTACAGGAGCACTGCTCCAGCTGAGCCACATCTGCCACTGCAGGAGGATGCAGCCACCATTGAATGGGACTGTGCCAACACCCTGACTGACTGACGGGTGTCAGCTTGGATTCTGACTCTGTCAGTGTTTTGGGACTGTTCTTTGTAATACTGCATTTCTATTTTAATTTTCCTAGTAAAGAACTGTTATTCCTAATTCCCCTATCTTTGCCTGAGAGCCCCTTAATTTCAAAATTATAATAATTTGGAGGGAGGGGGTTTACATTCTCCATTTCAAAGAGAAGCTTCTGCCTTTATTGGCAGACACCTGCCCTTCAAACCAGGACAGGGCTCATGGCAGGGGTGTGTTCTAAGTGTAGTTTTCCAGTATTTTATAGCTGCAGTGGAAAACTGGTGAGGGTTTGTCAGCTTGAAACATGGCCAGATGCCAAACCTTTTCATGCCAGTTACCTCGCTGTTCTCCTTGTTCCACGGAAGCATTATTGGAACACAGCTTTGCTCAAAGAATGGAGAGGAAAGAAACAAGAGGGAGGCAGGAAAAGGGCCTCCCAGGGTCTGCATGGCTTTGCCTGTGATTTGGGACAGGAGCACCTTTGAGCTGCAGGTGTCCAGCTGGATTCATCCTGGTGAGTTTACCATCAGGAGGAGTCCCTGAGAAATCGAATGTTTGTCTTCAAGAGCCCACAGCTCAACACATTTCCAGAGACCTCTCTCCTTCAGGAGACATGAACCAGGTGCAGGCTGGGCTGTAGCTGTCGTCACCATGGGCAGGGGCAGCCTGCTGTCCTAAAGCTCCTGTTTTAACCTCCAAGTGATCCTATGGTCCAGAAAATCTAAATATTTTGCAAGAAAAAACTCAATAACATGCCCATCAAACAGCTGAGCCAGGGATTCATGAGCTGCCATCTGTAGTGCTCTGGAACACTGATGAAAAGCTTCCCAAGACACACCAATGGAGGGCATTCCCAAATTCCATTTTTGGATAGCTTTTTCCTGCCATGTGTGTGATGGGTCAGTGTGGAACATACCTAAGATAGACGCCTGTGTGAGCTCTGGTGTCGGCATTGCTGCTCCCTGCCTTCTCCTGCACATCTCTGGGAGAAGGGATGGGAACCACTGCAGGGCTGGGAGCACCTGTGTCCCGGAGCGGCCGCTTTCATCCAGACCATCTGGAGTGGGGGAAATGGTTTGGGGCTGGAGCATTTTACAAACTCAGGCATTTCACAAAAAAAGGCATTTTACAAACCGTGTAGTGGCTCTGCTTGGGGCACAGCTGGACATGAGCAGAAATCCCTCAGGACCCAGCTTCCCAAGATGTGCTCTCCCAGGGTACCCACACACGCACGGGGCAGGCAGATCCCAGCCGGGTGTCCCGGCCGTGGGGAACTGCGCTTGGAGGCTGTTCCCAGGCTGAGCCCGGCCCCTGGCCTGTCCCTGCAGCCTGTCCCAGCGCTTCCGCCGCCACGTCCCCGGGCCAGCCCGCAGGAAGTGCAGCAGGTCGTGGGAACTGGCCCGGCCATGGCTGGGCTGTGCGGGAGCCCAGAGCAGCGCCCGGCACACAGCCTCTGCCCCCTGGCAGCCAACTGTGGGTGCACAACCTCCAGCTCAGGACACGGCCCCTCCCTGCGCCCTGGGTGCTCCTCACCCAGCCCACCCTTCACCCTGTTCCCTCCTCAGACCCCTGTCTGTTTTGCCCTCAGTTTAGGAAGGATGTTGAGATGCTTGAACGTGTCCAGAGGAGGGCAACAAGGCTGTGAAGGGCTTGGAACACAAGCCTTATGAGGAATGTTTGAAGGAGCTGGGGTTGTTTAGCCAGGAGAAGAGGAGGCTTAGAGGTGACCTTATTGCTCTGTACAACTTCCTGAAGAGAGGCTGCAGACAGGTGGGGGTCAGTCTCTTCCAGCGGGCAGCAACTGACAGAACCAGAGGGCACAGTCTCAAGCTACGTCAAGGAAGGTATAAGGTTGGATGTTAGGAAAAAAATTTTCACTGAAAGAATAAAAAAGTACTGAAACGCTCTTTCCAGAGAGGTGGTGGAATCACCATCTCTGGATGTGTTTAAGAAAAGGCTGGAGATGGCACTTGGTGCTATAGTCTAGACTCTGAGTTGAGGTGTTAGGATATAGGTTGGACTCGATAATCTTAGAGGTCTCTTCCAACCTCATTATTCTGTGATTCTGTGATTCTGTCTGAGCGGGCACTGGGTGCTGTGTGAAGCTGGGCAGGATGTTATGGACCACCTGAAATGCCTCATGTGCCTTTTAGTGTTTTCCTTAATTTTATTAAGTGAGGAGGTGCCTCTGAGCACTAAAACCTCCGAATTGAGGTTATTGAGAATTATTAAAGGATCGCTTTTAGCCCTGACAGCATTTTTGTTAAAGCATTTTAAAAACTATTTGCCAAGCTTTCCTTTCCATTGATCAAAAAGGGCTATGGGTCTGAGTTCCTTGTTCTGCAGATCTCCCAGGACTTTCTGGGGCCATTATCCTGCAGGAAGAGCCCTGGAAACATGAATGCAGCAGTGCTAAGCACAGCCTTACCAGGCATGCTTCCACCAGCAGCCCTGTGGGGCTTTTATGGGATATTCAGCTCAGCCACCATCTTCCAGCAGTTTTCTCCAAGTCACCCTCTTGCAGCGGGCTGGATGCATGTGAGGAAGGTGGTTTATTTGGGACAGGAATGTGGGATTGCTTGGAAGCCAAAGGGAGCAACAACAGAGCAGGGAAGCAATGGCAAGATGCAGAGCTTTTCCTGTAGAAATTTCTATTTATGGTGGTGAAAAAATTCTGACCCAAAAGCTTGCCCTGCAGTCAGAGGGGAGCACTGTGGGGTGAGGGGTCCTTGGGACCAAACCCAGGCTTCATCTTCACCCCACAGTCACCCTGTTCCTGCTGTGTCACATCTCCAGGCAGCCCCTGTCAGCGTAACTTGTCACCTCATCCATTACCTTTTGTCCCTCCCTTAGTCCTGTGTCCCCTACATTCTTACTGGTGACTGTATTCTCCTTTTTGGAGTTCATGTCAACTCCTGTGGTTCTGTAGGGGCACAGGTGGCTGGTGTGGGCCAGGAGGGTTCCCAGTCCCAGGAGGTGACACCAGGAACAGTGCTGTGTCTCAGCGTTGCTGGCACTGAGAGCTCAGTGCATTTAAATCCCAGCTGAATTTTTGGAACTCAAATATATTTTTCAATGTTTTAATGCCAAACCAAGTTCTCACCATCCTGCTTTACTCTTCCCTCAGCAAACTCCTGCTAGAGAAGGACAGGGAGACAAGTCTCCTGAGAGACCCTGTAAGTTCTGTTCCTGTCTTGTGTCTCCCCACAGTGGTTTCACGCTTTGCCCCAGAGGTTTCAGCTCTCACTGTCTGGCTCACACAGCTGAGCAGCAGAGTTCCCAGCTGAGCTTTCCAGCAGTGGTTTCCCTCCATCACGACAGTTGGGGTCACTCTTTCACAACGAGCGTTTTCCTCCTGAGCTCCAGCTGTGCTTTCCAATAGGATGAGCTCTGAGCACTGCATCTGCTGGGATTTCAGGCTCCCAGGACTCTTCACTGGACAAACACAGGGTCAGCAATGTCTCTGAATTTAATACTGCAGCCATGCAGGAATAAGCTTTTTCTGTTGTTTTGGAAGCTCGATAAATTAGTGTTGAAGCTCCCTGGCCTTCTCTGGGTGTGGATCCAGCAAGGGAGCTGGAGCCTGCTCTTTGTCTGGCCATTCCCAGCTGTCATCAGTGGGGAGGGAGTGATGTGGCTCAAGCTCATGGTGTCATCCACAGGCCTGGCATGTGAGCACATGCCATGGCATTCATTGCAGCCTCCTTAGCACCCCAAACCCTCTGTGGTTTCATGAGGGGGAGTGGGAGGTGATGTCAGGACCCTGCTGGGCTTCCTGTGAGGAGGTCTTATCCCATGTTTGGTTTCCCCCTCTTCTTGGTGTGAGCAGGGCACCAACCCACAAAGCCATGCCTGGTCTGCCAGCACCCACCCTGTGCACCCTGCCCAGCCATGGTGGTGTGTGGGGCCAGCTGTGGGGGACACAGCAATGTCCCCCTGGTGCTGGGCTGAAGCCTGCAGGCTCTTCCCTGGTAGTCAGGCTGGAGCCATCTCAGGGGGTCCAGCCCCACTGCTGCCCCATGTGAATGCAGCTGCTCCCAAGCAAGCCAGCCCATTGCAACCCTGTGGGAATGTCCTGGCCTGGGGGAGGAGGTGGGGGGTGATGGGGGAACTGCAGGGGTGGGAGTGAAGCATCACACGGTGATGGGAGCTGATAGTGCCATGGAGGGGGGCTGCAGGGATAAATTTAGTGGTGGTGAAAGAGCTGGCTCTGCCTGATGTGTGATGAGCCAAGTGTGCCAGGAGTGTCTGTGGCTCCTGCTGTTGGGTGGCAAAGCCCTGGACACCCGATGGGGACATGAAGATGGGGTGGGAAGGGGGTAGCAGTGGCCCAAAGCAGCAACCCCAGCCAGCCCCTTTGCCAATCCTCCTTGGTGGCTCCACTGTCACTTAAGGAAGAGAAGCTTGGAGAAGGCATGCCAGGACTGATTTGAGAAGCAGGTCACCCAGTGCAGGGTACTCTGCAATTCCAGGATGGTGGCTGTGAGGTGTCACACCAGGGCCTGGCCATGCTGGTCCTTGAAGGATGTGCCCTGTGCTGCAAACCAGCCCCAGCCCTGGCAAACCAAGGGGGCTGAGGAGATCATTTGCTGTGTTAACAGCAAGGATGGGGGTCCCATCTGCTAAGCATGGGGATCAGCCAGGTCTGGTGACACCCAGCTGCCACCTCACAGGGGACATGGTGACAGCAATGTCCCAGGCCTGAGTGGCCAGTCTGTGGTGTGGCAAGGAGGTGTAAAGGGCCATATTTGCATGGGAAAAAATATTTCCTTCTCTGGGCTTGATCCAAGGTCATGCTGGAAGGAGTTTGGAGTGACCTGATCTAGTGTAAAGTGTCCCAGCCAATGGCAGGGGGGGTGGAATGAGGTGGTGCCTTCCAAGCCAAACTGTGATTCTATGGTCCTGATAAACAGGACCATCCCTGCATGGTGCTGCTTTGGGAAATGGTGCTGGCAGGGAGCCTTTCTCGCTGCTTTTATGTTTCCCTGTGCTCCCTCTTGTGTCAGTCCTGGAAATCCCATCCCTTGGCTTTTTCTCTGTCACTTACCTCCCTGGCCCAAATTAGGTGATGTCTCCCAGGCTGCTGCAGTGTTTATCCCATCTCCCTTCCCACCCTCCTGTCCTTACATCTCACTGCTTGTGAAGATGTTCACAAGGACACCCAAACATCTTCCAGAGAGGCAGCCAGGCTCAGATGTGAAGCCGTGCCACCCTCTCACAGCCATCCCTCAAAGTGCTCTCAGTCAGGTTGGACAGGGCTCTGAGCAGCCTGGTCTACTGGAAGGTGTTCCTGCCCGTGGCAGGGCATTGGATGGAGGTGGATTTAAGGTCCCTCCCAGCCCAAACCAGTGTTAGGATTTTCCTTGCATGCAGCATGTTGGATTGGCTGTGACAAACCAACCTCTTTCAAGGAGACACCTCTCCTTCCCACTACCTGGGGTTTCACAGGTGGCTTTCCACTGGCCCCTTTGTACCAAGCAGAATCATTTTGTGCTCCTTTCCTGTGTTGGGCAACAGTTGCCGTGTTATTAATTAACCCAGTTACTCACATAACCGTAGTGATGGATTCACTATTGTTTAAACTGGTGAACCTGAGCCTCAATTCACTCCCTTCTCTGTGCTCTGAGGTACTGCAGGTCTGAGGAGGAGGAAGTTTGCACTGTCAGCTGCCCTGAGGAGAGCTGCAATGCAAAGTACAGTGAGGCATTTGCAGGAGGGATTTGAAGGAGCCCTTTGCCTGGTGCAGGCTCTCCAGGGCTGCAGGGCTCTGGGCTTTCCCACAGCCTGAGCTTGGTTTGGGTCTGAATGGGGTCAGCTGTGGGGCCGTGCCTTCGCTGCTGCATGTGCCAGCAGTGCCACTGCTCCTTCCGCCTCGCCGAGCAGCAGCCAGCCTGCTTAATTCAGCAAGTCATAAATTCATAATGCTTATTTACCACACAGTGCCATCAATATTTGATAGCGGCCACTGGCCCGCTGCAGAGGAAGGGATGGGGCTGTGGGGGGCTGGCAATTGGGCTGGCATGCAGTGGGGCTGCCCAGGTCAGTGTGGGGTGCTGAGAGGGGGCTGGAGGGATGTGGGCTCCTCCTCTGGCCCTGCAAACCTGGCAGTGATGGGATGGAGCTGCAGAGGCTGTGCAGAGGGATGTGTGGGGGCCGGAGCGGCAGCTGGAGGCTGTCAGGGTGAGGGAGGAATGAGGCAGGGAGTGGGTGCAGGGGGGATCCAGCAGCTGGTGGTGGGGAGGGGAAGTTGCAGCCCTGGGGACCCACCACAATGTGGTTGTAGCCAGTGTGCCAGGGCAGCCACGGGGCTGTGTGTGTGCCACTCGGTGCTGGTGTGGCTCGGCAGGGCTCGGATCCAGGCGCTGTGAACTCGGGAAGCCCCTTGACCCCCGACCCCAGCTCACTAATTGACTGTGAGGAGGAGCCCTGGGAGCAGGAAGGAGCCTTCTCCCCGAGAGCTGCCGAGGCCTCCAGGAGAAGGCACGAGCGGGGGAGTGAGCTGTGCAAAGACAGTATTTTGCAGTTCACTCCAAAAGAGCCTCTTCCTGCTTATGGATCTTGAGTGTTTTGCTTGTCGTAAGCAGAAGTTGCTGCAGCCGGTGGCCTCCCCCCAGCTCCTGCTGGATGTGCTTGCACTGGGAGCACTGAGGGTCCCATTGCTCACTCCTTTGGAGGGGGCTGCTCTCTCCTGCTTCCCTTTGCTGAGCTCCCTCTCCCTTGTGTGCAGAGGGTGATGGAGGGAACCAAGCGTGGCTGTACGCCTGGAAATCCTGAGCTCACCCAGAGCCATCCCAGCCTCCCACTGACGGGCTGCAGTGGCACGGGGATGGTGTGTGGGCCAGGGATGTGACGGCTCCAAAGGACATAAAGCTGCATGCTGCCATCGCAGACAGGACAGAGCTGAGGCTGCTCAGGGGTGCCTGGTGAGCTGGTGCCTTCCCTGGCATCATCCCTCAGCAGTCCCCGAGCACCCGGGCTGTGACATGCAGCTGATAAGGTGGCTCTCAGCTCCTGCAGCTGCGGTGGCACCCGCCTGCTGAGTGGCGCTCCGTTCTCCCCGCCGTGCTGAGACAAGCCAGGCCAGCCTGAGTGACAAGTCTCCCCTTTTATGGTTGCCTTTATCTGTCCCTGGGGAATGTGGCCCCAGTGCTGGTTGACTCTGTGGCGGCAGTGCCGACAGCCGTGCTGCCTTCCCTCCTGCTGTCCCCAAGTTTCCCATCAGCCAGCCACATCCCTGCACTGCTGGCTCCTGGACCTGCTGCTGCCATTCCCAGGAGCTGTAGCAGGAGTTAAAACCCGTTCCCAGCACACTGGAGTCCTGCCTGCCCTGACTGCACTAGGAGCAAAGAGGGCATTTGTCTGTTGGTGGCTTGCAGCTCTGTGCCAGGTAGGGACAGCGGGTGCAGTGCATCCCAAATCCCACAGCCTTTATTCTACCCCAGAAGCTCTCCTGGCTTGGACCTGACCTTTTCACCCAGGACGTGACTCCCCACACTCCCCTGGTCATTGCAAAACCAGCGCTGGTGGGGCTGCTCTCCAGGCTGTGGCTTAGGGGATTTGGTCGAGTGGCAGATATGGGCAGCTCTGCTTTAACTTACAGTGACAAGTGTTTATGGGCCTTATGTACAGCCCACACTTCACTGTTCATGTAGCCAGATCTCTCCTCATACAGCCTGGAAGGGACTAAACTGTGTGGACTGGGGTGAGGAGAGGGATTTCCCATGGTGGAATGAATGTTCTCTGTACTAACTGCTGCCACCTTCTCTTTACTGCATGTGGGGTGACACTGCTTGGAGGGGATGAGTGAGACTAGGGGAGCTGGGTGGAACTGGGAAGATGGGGTGTGCCTTGGCCCTTGCCAGGAAGCCACTCTGCAGTGACCTGGGATACCTGGATGGCTGCGTGCACGAGAGCAAACCTTCACGGCTGTTGCACCCTGGGGGCAGAATGGGGACATGGTACACCCCCAGAGGAAGTGTCCTCCTTGGCCAGTGCTCCAATAGGCTGCTCTGAGTCAATCCCCAGCAGTGTCCCTGCCAGACCACACCATGGCCACTGTGGTGACTGGGTGGCTCTTTGCTGCAGTCCTCAGTTGGCTCCCAGCCCTCTTTTGGTGCCAATTCCTCTGAAATATTCATCCTTCCTCTATGGGAGACACTGAATTGCTTTAAACCCCTCTGAATATTTAATCCCCCACCCTGAGAATGGTTCTGCTGCGGTTGGTGATGTCCCGGCCTCAATTCCATCTGAGACAAGTTCCAAAAAAAGTCAGGTTAGTGTCCCACAAACCTGCCTGTTAACTGGGGCCATGACACCAGCTTGCCCCACCATGTCCTCCTTGTCACCATCCCCATAACACCTCAAAACACAATGTTTTTCACCCATGCTCGTCTCACAAGCCACTGTTGGTGTTCAGGGATCTGGAAAATCCAATGGGTACACTGGGAGCAGACATCATGGCTCCTTGGGGTGCAGGGATCAGAGGGGTTCAGAGAGGGGCAAGCTTGCTTGGGTTAGGGATTAGCAGATGATGCATGTGCTAACAGTGGGTGCAGAACTCTGGGGTGCAGGATGGGCAGGAGGAACAGGAATTATGTGGTATTGGCATTGGCATTGGCAGCGACGCAGGGAAAGACCCAGCAAGGGGTGCCAGGCTTGGTACAGCAGTTCAGCCTTTCAGCAGTCAACCCTTGCTGCTGAGTGTGTTGAGGCACCCGAGTTACTCATTATTCTGATTAATTCCTCAGCAGTTTTGACCAAATAAGTCAAGAAAGTGGAAAAATATCTGAAGAGCTTCTTGCCCCTTGCTGTCCTGCCTGGGGTGGGGCTGGGAGCTCTCTTTGTGGTGCCAAGGCCAGTTGCTGACCCCTCAGCTGGTGTTACTGGTCTTGAGGATGTAGGGAAACTGAGGTTGCCCACCCTGGGGACACAGTGAAACATGTCTGGCCCTATCCCACTGCCTCACCCCACTCCTTGTGGGGCTCCTTCTCCACCCTCCTGCTTGACGAGTTAAAACCTTCCCTCCAGCCTGGCGTTGCTCATGGAAAGTTTATATATAGCCTTTTGTTTTTGCCAGCATCCCCCTTGAATTTAAATAGCTCTTCCCCGTCCCTGCTGTTGACCCCGGATGTATTTATAGAGAGCAATCAGATCTGTGCTCAGCACCGAGCAAACCAAGCTCGTGTCGGTCCCCTGAGCCCTTCCAGCAGTGTGGCCTCAGACTGAGCCTTGCTCTGAGGAGGAGGAGGAGGAGGAGGCCTCAGGGGCTGGCAGGGGCTGCCCAGAGGGTTCAGAGCTGGAGCCGTGCCAGTCTGTGCACGGCGTCCTTTGGGGCGACTCTGCCAATTCCAGCTGTGGAGCAGCTTTTGGATTGCATCACTGGGGTTCAGAGTGCTGTGAGAGCAGTGCTGTTTCTCCTCTAAAACTGTGTTTCATGGTGAACCATGTCCCTGCTGCCAAAGGCAGGGCTGCAGGATGGTTTAATTCTTTAATTCCAGAGGGTTAAATGTGAGGCTGTGCCACCTCTCCGGCAGCAGCAGCTCCCCCCGCCGTGCCAGCCCTGCTCCCATCCCGGAGGTCTGTGCTGCTGGGCTCCTTCCCCTCCAGCCTCAGCTCTTGACTATTTAAGGCAAATCTCTTTGCTGGACTTTTAAACAAAACCCGGGCTCCTCTCGCTCTCCTCGTTTTAAATAACTCGCCTGGCGTAAACAGAGCGAAGCATAACACTGTAAATCAGGCATTCCCGGGATGGGCTGGCAGGCTGCACGCAGGGGCTCTCCAGGCCCTTTTTGGTGCCTGGGGGAGTGATGAGAGGGCAAGAGGGGCTCTGGTGGGGCAGGCTTTCCCAGGGAGACTAATGTGATTACAGGCTGCCAGCCTTTGGAGTGAAATAATTCAGGTTGCAAAATAGTTTCCGTCGCAGCCCCTTGCTTGTCATTCCTCACTGAGGCTGGATTTTTCCAAGCTGTATTCCTTGTGTGAAAATTAATTTTTCCAGGGAAGTTTGTGCTGGTGATGGTCAGTGATGCAATGGATGTTTCATAGGGATTTGGGGGGGAATACCTGGACTGTAGATGAGAGCTCAGCATGTTCCTCACAGGAACTTGGGCATTTTGCACATCAGCTTGCCCCATCAGCCGAAGGGATCAGGTCTGGAAAATCGGCCCTCAAGCCATCAGTCCTATGTGTTTATGCACTCTGGTCATAGCAGGACAGAAATAATTACAGCTCATCTCAGGGATCAGTGCTTCCCATGATAAAACTCTTTGTTTTCCCTGGTTTTAAGGCTTTGCCAAACTTTCATCGTGAGCTGAATCTTACAGGCTGGGTGTCCAACATACACCAAGCCATCTAAACAGCCCAGTTTAAACAAGTCTGGCCTTGCTGGGATTGAAAACTGGGAAGATGTGTTGGTTTCCTGCCAAAGCTGGAAACTCCAAGGGGTGAGACTTAGGGTACCTGGGGATGGGGACAGGCCACTGTGCTTGTTGGGAGCTCTGGGCTGTGGCCAAGCTGAGGAGTGTGTGAAAACCCTGCAGGAGCCTTGGCTGTGGTGCATCCCCCATGTGGCAACAGCCCTGGGAGGGGTGCTGCTGTGGCACATTGTCTTTCACTGTACCCCCAGCTCCAGGAGGGCAGGAGGGACAATGGGGCCATGCTGCCATCCCTGGCCTGCCCCTGTGCTGCTCTCCACCTTCCCCTCTCTGCCCAAAGACACGCAGGATGGACGGAGCAGCCTCTTGCCAAGGAGACGCTTCATTTAGCTCTCATCCTCCCAACATGTTAATACCTCTCGTTATTCACATGACTGAGGAACAGCCTTCAAAGTTCTGGCAGTTCTGGCTTTTACACAGCAGGCTGCACCCTTGAATGGGCAGTGTCATCTCCAGGAGGAGAGCATGGGTCCTGCTTGGCCAGAGGAGATGGGAGGCTGGAGTCAGCAGGACTCCTCTGTGCCACATCCACGCTGGGATCTCCCTCGTGCTGGGCAGTGTCACACAGGGTGTTCAATGATGGAGGTGTCCCTGGCTGTTCTCCACAATGCTCACCACTGGGAGAACAGCAGGGAGCAGGAAGGGAGTTGCAGGAGACACCATGGGGGCACCCATGGACACATACCCCAGGGTGGATGTGCAGAGGGATGCCTGAGGAGAACCCATGGAAGCTGGGAGTGATAAGTGAACTGATAAAGGGCTTTTCCAAGCTTGCAGCTGCCACAGAGAAAGTGCCACATCCAGGCTAGAGCAGTGCTCATCCCACACATCCCCTTTTGTGCTCTGGCATGCTCCAGCAGGCTTTGGGAGTCACTGTGCATCCCAGGCCAGCACCAGTGGCTGAGGAGCTGAGCCGTGCCACGTGTGGCAAGATCGCTCACTTGGGTTTTTGACAATCTGTTTTCCAAGTCGGAAGGTCATGTGTATGTTGGTCGTGTTGCCAAGGATTCCTCCACAACAAGTCCTTTTGTTTTGTTTGACAAGGTCTCCAGTGTGCAGAGGGGCTGGACATTAATAACCTTGGTGAAAATGGGACGCCTTCCTCTCAGGGAGTTTGGGTTGGTGTGTTCTGCTGTGACCAGGGACGTATCACAAGGCACAGCTCAAAGCTGCCCATCTCCTCCCTTACAGAGGTGCCCCTCTTTGGCTGTCCAGATACTTATTGGCAAACTTTGGGAGTACTTCTCCCCTCTGTATGATCCATGATGTCTGTTAATTAGGGATGAAGATGCTGTAGCAGAGGATGAGGCCTGCAGAGCCCTGTTGATGGTCAGAGGTAGCTCTGGAGAGGATGGGACACGGTACTCTACTTGGTAGCACCTGGATGAGGGATCCAAAGCTGGATCTGCTGACACCCTGAGGGGCCTGAGCCAGATCCTGGGGATAGGATCACACATGAGGACTTGGGACACCAATAACACTGATGGTCTCTGGGTCAAGCCACATCCCATCCCTGCTGCTCCACATCCCTGTTGGCACTGAAGCAAATGGTCAAAACCTCCCTCAGACAACTGCAGAGCAGGGAAGGGGAGGGATCTGGCCCAGCAGGACTCACCAGAGGTGCTGTGCCTCCTCCCTGCTGCTGGGACAGGTCTGGCAACCATTCATGCCAGACTTTGTTAATGCCAAGTGCCAGGCACCAGAGTGGAGCTGTGTCTGCTGCCCAGGGGCAGTGATAGAGGGGCTGGGAAGCCCTGAGCCTGTCCTCTGCCAGTGGGGCAGCTCCTGGCACAGCCCCAGTGAGGAAGGACAGACTCAACTGCAGGAATCCCTCCATTACAGCTGGCATGGGACCCAGCAGCCTGGGCAGCTCCCAGCTCCTCTGTGGGATGATCCTGTCGTTGATGAGGTCCAGCTGCACTATGAGCATTTTAGCCCACCAGACCACTATGGTGGTGGCTTCAGCTGCTCTCGTGGCTGAACAATGGTGGAAGGAGCTGCAGGGGATGGGCAGAGGGAGAGCCCCAATGCTCCAACATGATGCCTGCCAGGTCTGGGCACACCTGGACCTGGAGCTGAGACAGCCTGCACTCCACACTTCACAAAGTCCTTGTTAAAAATCAGTCATGGATGCCCCTTGGGCAGCAGTTCAGTGCAGGGGTGCTAGAGCCAGGTGTGTGCCATCCCATGCACAGGACTGAACTGGCTTTGGGGCCTTTAGTTAACAAATTCTCTATAAAGGATTCCCCCTGGTTAATTCCCTCATAATTAATATGCCTGGATTAATTATGAAACTAAAGAGATAACAGTGCACTGTTTCAGTGCTGCACAAGCAAGGAGGAGCATTGCCTTCTTTCTTCTCTGTATTTCATCTTCTAGGCAAAAGAAGTATGAGTTTTGGGGCAGACTGAAGCCCTGTCTTCATTTCCTAGATGACTAAGTGACAAATCCCTCCACGAAGCCGTGCTTTTTCCACCAGATCACCAGCAATGCTGCATCTGCAACCCATCAGAGAAAGTGTTTGGGTTTATTGTTCCCGCTCCTGGCTCCACACAGGCTTTTCTGTTTGGTGCTATCTCTTTATTCAAACTGTGTAAATACCAGCTCTCCTCACCCGTTTTTGGTCAGAAGCCCACTTGGTGGTTCACGTCATGGGGCACTGCAGCTTCCGTGGAGCTGGGCTGGGGCGGCAGGGGCTGCCAGGAGCTGCTCTGAAATGCCCATAAAAGCAGCTCTGCAGCCATCCAGTGCGTCTGAGCAAACATTTGCACACACCTCCAAGCCCTTGTCTCTCTCAGTTAGCTTCAGTTTGTCCTCCTGGGGGAAGGCGGAGCTGGGAAAGATGAGCGCTGACGTACGGAAAGGAATTAAAATTTGAAAGCGCTCGCTGTCGTCCTCAAAGCAGCTACTCCAGGCATGTGATGCTGGATGAATCCTGCAATTCCACTGCTGCTTGTCTCTGCCCTGCACCCACTGGGCCACCCAAAGTCCTGCACAGCTCCCAGGATGGGGCTAACTGCGTCCTGTCATTTGGTACCCAAATATCAGTGGTGTCTTTCTGCCACACCTTTTATCCTCTGCTCTTTTTGGTGCTTAGGGCTGTTGTAGCCACGTGGCATTTGGTCCAATGGAGTATCAAATCCATGGAAGGGGTTGGGAGCTCATCTTCAGCTTGGCCTTGACCAAGTACCACCCCTGCTGTTTGGAGGCAGATAGACCAAAAGAGGCTGCAGGGTGGGAGGAATGGCTGGGTAGGCTCTGAAACGGGCAGAGATGCAGACGGGGAGAGGGGGAAGCACAGAAAGGGCTAGTGAGGCGTCAGCAAGGAACTGGGCTGGGCTAGTCTGGCCAAAAGAGGTTGAACAGAGGTCTGTTTGCAGTTTACACCTCCCTAGAGAGGTAGTTACAAATACAGTGGGGTTACACTTTCCTTGTGATGATGTAACAGGGGGCAGCAGCCACACATGGTGGCTTGAGAGAGTCAAGATAGGTGTTAGGGAAGACTTCTTCCCCTCTGGATGTCCAGCCTTAGGATGGACACCTGGGGAGGTGGGGTTGGTCCATCCTTAGGGGTTTTCAAGGCAGGACCAACCTGACCCAGTGCTAGTGACAGTCACACAGGATGTTGGATGGGTGAGCTCTGATGTCCCTTCCCACCTTCGCTATAACAAGTCTCCAGATGTTTGGATGCTGTTCCATACCAAAAGCAGCCCCAAAGCCTTCACATGCTTGTAGCCAAAAGGTTCTCTGAGAGCTCATCTGAGGCTCTGTAAAGGGCACCAGCACTCAGCTTGCATGTGTCTGTCACTGGTCTGAGCTGTGACATGGTGTTGTCTGGTCTCACTATTTGCTTGGAAATCAGTGTTCTTCCATCTCCCATGGTTGGTGGCCTCTTTCCAGCCAGCATAGCAAATCCTAGTTCAGAATAATTAACTAGAAAGACTAAGAGCATGAGGCAAGAGCACCTGGAATGGGCAGAGAATGGAGGACAGCAGCAGAGCAGTCTGGGGAGATGTGGGATCTCCTGGATAAGGACAGGAGGTGGAGAAGTTGGTGCCAGTGGCAAGCAGAGGAAATCCCCCCTTCTCCATACCTCAGAAATGTTGGAAGTGGCATGGGAGCATCCTCTCTGCCCTGGGACTAGTGCCAAGGCTCAGTTGTTGTCCCAGATAAGCAGTGAGAAAGAGCAAAAACAATCCAGCATCTCAGCCAAAGTGTGGTGCTGCCTGTGGTGGGCTCAGCAGGAACAGGGGCCTAAACTTCCCCATTACAACCACCATGATGCCCCAACTAAAATCCATTGTCTGTCTACAGATGGGTGAAGGAGGTCTGGGATCACAGAATTAATGGGCAGGATGCAGGAGCCCAGCTGGAGAGAGACATCCCTCATTATCACCTTAACCAGCATCCAACAAGCTGAAAACCTGCTTGTTCAAGAATGGGAAAGAGCCCTTGGATAATGCAAAGCTGAGAAACTGTGGGAAAACATGACTGTCCACAGCTGGCTGCCATTTCAAGTCTCACCTTGATTTCTCAGCTGATTTCAACCTGTTTCTGTCTCAAGAACTTTGTTAACCCCCTTTCTAGGACCTGCTAGACCAACCTTGTTGGTTGTGAGCACCTCACAGCTTTTACTCTTTTTCCCTGGTGAGGCTCTGTCATTCCCATCATTTGCAGGCAGGACAGCATGGTTGGAGCTGCTTGTGTGGGACATTATCACAAGGCTCACTGTCAGCTTGTCCACCCTGATGAGGAATTGATGTGGGAGAGGTAAGTGGATGTGTCACAGCAGCACCTCTGCTCTTCTAACCATCACATCTTAGTGGACATGACATGGCAAGGACAAAGCTATGGAGCAGCCACAAAGCTGCAGAGCCAGATGCTGTTGAGTGGAAGATACTTTAGGAGGAAAAGTGTTGATGTAAAAATACATCACTGTAAGACATGGGTAAGCAAAGTCCAAACTGAAGTGTCGCCTGCTCTTGCACTGGTTCAGCTGGTGTGACCTTGGATCATACCCAAAGCTGAGCATCTCCAGGTGGAAGTGGAGTTCTCAGCCAAAATCTCTGCAGAGACATGACCATTTTCTGGTGGACTGGCTCACCTGCACAAGCTGGTAGGAGTGATGGCTTCATTTGTCCCAAATTCTGTCCATCCCTTTAAATTCCTGGCAGGAGAAAACATCCCCTCTGTGTGCAGCTGGTTGGACCATCAGGGGCTCCATGTGTTGAGGCATGTGCTGCAGTGCTTTGAGAGGGGAGAGGCTGCCTGGGTGTGATGTTTATGAAGATAGCAAAGGGACAGTGAGCCACAAGATGCTGGGATGTAGGGATGCTGCCACCACATACAACTCTGAGGGGTGCCTGTGCAAGGAGGGTACTTATCTCCAGCCCAATACCATGGATTTGTGTACAAAATAAACCAGAGGTTGTGGCCATCAGTATGGCAGTGACATGATGTACTGTTATTGCCCCAGAGTGATGGATGCAGAAACTCTTCTGCTTGTGCCAGGGTTTTCCTGCTCTGGAAGAGGCAGAGTATCTCCTCTGCCTGTGTGTGCAGCATGGGGGTCCTTGGGGGTCTGATGAAAACCCTGCTGCTCCTGACTTCCACCCTTTTGTGCCTTCCTCCACTTGCCTCAGGCTTCACACTCAGAGTCTGTAGAAAGTGAAACACCAAGCCTAAACACAGAGAAAGCGCTGTGACATTACACTGGTTTTTGCTCAATTAGCACAGCAAGCAAATATTCCTGGTCTTTGTCAGGTCAGACTCTCTTAGTCCTTGAGGAATGGTAGGAACACTCTTCCTGGGAGTTATTCCTTACAGGACTGTTCCCCAGTCTTGGGGACAGAGTTATGGTGAAGGGCAGTCTCCCTGCAGACTGGAGAAAGTCTTTGCTGTGATCTGGATCTGTCTGTGCTGAACTCCATGGGTAGTCTGGGGGAGCTCTTGCTGTGGTGCTCAGGGCTGGTATGTGAAGTCTCTCAAAAACCCTTCTGTATGACAGCATTTAAAAAATAACTTGGGTGGTTTTTTTTAGTCAAAAATTGGGAGTTTTCTCCCCTCATGCAGGACCTAGCAGGGATCAGGCTCTCTGGCTTAGCAGCTTATTACAAAGCCTTGGAAAAAGAAGTGGTCACTTTGCTTCTGTATGAGGACTCCATACACAAACCCTCTGTGCCACATTGAAACAGCTGCTGCCATAACCTAGGAAGCAGGGGAACATAAAGGTGGTGCTCCCAGGAGGATGTTTCATCCCCTCTAACACACCTCCTGTGATGGAATTACTTGGCCCCACATGCACTTGGCTGTGGGCACCATCTCAGTGATGGTGTTCCTTGTATTGCCTTTCTGGTCCAGACTTGGAGTGCTGTGGTTTGTGCTGGATGATTCTTGTGCATGGGGATGGCTGAGTTTAGGGTTACATTTTTACAGAGTGTCTCTCTGTAGCCAGGTGGCAAATGGAGTCAGAGGCTGGGGCTTGAACAGGGCAGTGGACCCAGGTGTGGTGGGAACCCAGCTGTGGTTACCCCCAGCCAGGCTCACACCTCTTCACAACATGCACATGAGCAAAACTCTATTATCCCTGAGCTCCTGCTGGAAACAAATGGTCACTGGGAGACAGGTGTGGACTCAGTTTGACTTTGAAGTGACATTCAGTGCCTTGAGGACACACAGGTGTCTCCAGCCAGGCCAGTGGAGGACAGGGAACACACTTGGCTTTTGCAGTGGCAGGGGGGCTGTGGGACCCCCAGGGCAGGGCTGATGTTTCCCCTCTCTCACCTGGCCTCGGTGATGGGGAAGCAGCACAGACTGGGCACAAGAAATGCTGGTTAAGATAACAGAGCTCAGATCCTTGGACATCTCTCACTTGGTTGGTTGACCCAAGCTCTTGGGGTTTTACACTTAATGCTTCACAGAGGAACCAAGCTGAGGGATGCAGGATGGAGGAATAGGCTATGTATTGCATTTTCTGCTCATGCTATCCAACCACAGGGTGTGCTTTAGGATGTGGCCAATTGGGCACCGATGTGGGCAGGGAGAAAGGAAAGAAGATGGATAATGAGCGTGGTGAGGCCCTGGCACAGGCTGCTTAGAGAAGTTGTGACTGCCCCATCCCTGGCAGTGTCCAAGGCCGGGGTGGACGGGGCTTGGAGCAGCCTGTGATAGTGGAAGGGGTCCCTGCCCATAGCAGGGGGTTGAATGAGATGAAATTTAAGGTCCCTTTCCCACCCACACCACGCACAGATTCCATCATTCTGTGCCTCAACCCTGCTGGAGCAGGGCTTTGCACAGGGCGCACATCCATGTGAGGACAGCTGTGGGGCTGACCTGGCAGGTGGAACCAGGCTGCTGTCCCGAGAGCGGGGATATTGTCGGGGCAGATCGGGGGCTGCTCTCCTGAGGCTCGGGGCCGCTGTGCCGGGGTTACAGGATCCCGTCCTGAGCTCTGAGCGCTGCTGTTCCTGGGGCTCGGGGCTCTCACCGGGGGTCACAGAGGTGCAGCCCCGGGGCTCCCGGGCCCCCGTGAGGCTCAGCCACCTCTCCCGGCCCCGGGGATGCACGGAGGGAACGGCATGTCCCCGCCGTGAGACCAGAGCCTGGCGGGCCCTTTAAGAAAGTCGAAACCCGAAAGTTCATCAAAGTTGACAAAAGTTTTTCGTGGAAACGAGGGGGAAAAAATAATTAAAATAACTCGAGCCCAACAACAAAAAAAACCCTCCCCGCGGTCCCGGGGGGCCGGGCTGGGCCGGGATTGGCGGCGGAGCGGCCGGGGGCGGCCCCGGGCGGGGCAGGCGGGCGGGTCCCGGCCCCGCTGCTCGGTGAGCGGTGGCGGCACCGGGCGCGGCGGCTGGGGCTGGGGCTGGGTCGGCCCCGCAGCTGCGGCTCGTTGCGCTCTGCTCAGCCCCGCTCCGCCCGGCCCGGCCCGGCCCTTAACAGCGGCGCCGTCCCGGGACGCCGCATGTGAGCCGGGAGGGCAGCGCCGCCCCGCACCGCCCCGCACCGCGCACACCGGCACCCACCGCACCGGCACCGGCCCGCGGAGCCCCGCAGCAGCCGGCACCACCCCCGCCCCGGCACCCCACCATGAGCAACCTCAACAAGGACACCGAGCACACCAACAGCGGCGGCACCGTCGAGGAGGAGGTGGGCGCTGGGATGGGGTGGGAGATGGGGCGCTGGGAGCGGCGCTGGGACACTGGAGGGGCTGGGGCTGGGTCGCGGCAGGGTGTCGGGGGACCGCGGGCGGAGCGCAGCGCCGTCGGGGAGCAGGGGCTGGGGTATCCGGGATGGAGCAGAGGGGTTCCGGGGACGGCGGGGAAACCGGGAAGGAGCGCAGCGCCTCTTTTTGGGAATAGAGGTCCTGGTGTGAGGGCTGGACCCCCGGGTCGTCGGGGAAGCGGAACCCAGATGCTGGGGCTGCTGTGGGAGCCAGAGTACGGCGGTGTTGGGGCGCTGGTGCTGGAGTCCTCGGGCCGTCCCGAGGAGGGGCTGGGGCCGAGCAGCGCAGTGTCCTGTAGTCCTGGAGGACAGAGGGCTCGCAGGTCCTTGCTCCATCCAGCGCAGCCCGTGGGCATGGTGTCCTGTTTCCAGGTCCCTCCCTGTAGCTGGAGGGCTCCTGGGTCTGCACTGTTCTGCGTGGGCTGCGACACTTGGACAATAGTGGAGGAGCCCCTGCCCTGCTCCCTGTGTGCTGGCAGCCTGGCTGGGGCCAGAGGACTCTGAGCTGACCTCCCAGGTGCCACTGCAAGCCCGAGCCTGGATGCTGCTGGATTCAGGGCTGGAAAGGCTAGTAAGGGTCGGTTGTCTGTAGCCACATGCCAGAGCCTGCAGCCCTCCACATTTGCACTTTGGCTGTTGGAGCCATTGGCCGATGTCATCTCTGCGCCCCTGGAGCAGGTATTGGCATAGCGGGTTACTAGCTGCCCTCCATCTTGGAGAGGGCTCTGGAAAATGCCTGGTCTTGGAAACGTTTTGCTGCAGTCCTCTGCGCCTGGCCCTCAGGACTGGGGAGGTGCTCAGTCCCCTCCCCTCGCTGTCCTCCGTGCATCCGCGCCGCCGCAACATGGCGCCGGGCTGCTCCACCACCCACCGGGCTCACGGCCCCTGCGCCAGCTGACCCAGGGCCACCGTGTCCCCTGGGCCTCAGCCTGCCCAGGGGGACCCGAGTAATGGGCTGGAATGGATGGGCAGGTGGTGATTCTGTCTGCAGCGTGGAGCAGGGCATGAGTGATGTGAGGATGCGGTGGGATGTGGATGCTGCTGGTGGGATGTCCCAGTGTCATGGGTGGTACTGGTGTGCGTGGGCTGAGAGCCAGAGCACCTGGGGCCCTGTGCTGCTCATGGTGGAGGGAGGTTTGGTACCTGGGGGTTTTACAGGCTTTGCATGTGCGTACAGAAGACTCAGTGTGGCTCTTTGATCCAATTATTCACTGGCCTGCAAAGTTCCCTGAGGTTGATGCTGCTTGGTGCATCCCATCCCAGTGGCGTTTCTCCAGCTGGGCTGGTGCCTCACAGGTGACGTTGGGTGAGCTCCTGGTGCTGGGGTGGGGAGAGCTGGTCTGTTTCCCACTTCCAGGTGGTTATTTGGCAAAGCAGGTGATGGAGCATTTCAGGAGCCTGGAAATCCTCACCCTCTGGAGAGGCTGGTTGTCCCAGGAGTGGAGCTTGATGGCTGGAACTCTGAGTTAAGGATGGCATCCCTGGAGGGTGGGCAGAGGTTGGACAGAAGGGGTTCCTGCTCTCCACTGCGCAGCCTCCAGGAGTGTGTGGGGAGGGCTGGTCTGTCCACCCTGTTGGATGGTCTGTGGCCTCACTGGGTGTGCCTGTCACCCTGCACTCAGGGCTGCAGCAAAAGACACGCCACCTTGGTTAGGCTGGGGCTGGTGGGGGGTTAACGTCCCAGTCCCTGGTGGGATTGCTGTTGGAAGGCTCTTTCTCCACCAGAGTCCAACAGAAACAATGCTGTGGGTGGTGAGCACAGTTTGGGCTCCGTGGTGGCTGCCCTGAGCCCACTCTGAGTGCTTGTTTTTCCAGTCCTTCCTGGCTGACCAGGAGCTGCTCCTCGCTGCAGAGGCTCACGGCAGCATAGGGAGTTATCTTGTGTTCAGGATCCCAGCATGGTCTGGGGGCTCAAATTCCTTCCCAGAAGCTCCCTTTGATACAGAGTGATAAATAAATTCAGTGCAAAGTGGAATCCTTCAGTCCCAACATAGGCAGGAGGCTGTGCTGGAATATTTTCCCACAGTGCATGGATAACACTGCCAGATCCCGGCGCTGTGGACACTCCTCCACCCCCCCTCACCATGCAGCTCCTCCAGTGCCTCCCCAGGCGCTCCCAGAAGGTGCCGTGTGCCCCAGATACAGCGGGGCGATGCTCCCAAATTCAGCCTTTCCCTTTATCTTATCTGGGAGCCCCTGGATCTCGCAGCCGCTTCCTGGCTGGTGACATGCGGAGGACAGGAATGCCTCTCGCTCCTCTCGAGGTCGTTAACGGGAATGTTAAACAAACAGGGCCTAATGTCAGTCCCTGCTGTTCCTCACCAGACACCTCCCCAAACGCCATCCCTCCCCACTTGCTGCTATCTTCTGTTTATTTTCCAGGCAGCCGCCAATCTGCGTGGCTGCATCTCTCCTGCGAGTCCCGAGGGTAGTGCGAGACAGGCAGCTGCCAAGGTGCTGCACTCCCACCCCTGTGGCAGGCAGAGCCTTTTCCAGCAGCTCCAGCAGCTCTCATGCTTCCCGTGGACACTGTGTGTTGTGTCCATGGCTGCATAGCATTAAAACCCTGTGTGTTCACCCTGCTCTCCGGAGTTCCTGATGTAGGCATGTTGGTTCTACTCTAGAAATTAGTTCTTGCTCTCCTGGGAAGTTGTAGGTCTGCCAGGAGCAGGAGAAGTCTGGAGCTGGCTGTGTAAATGCCCAAAGTGGCAGTTGAAGTCTGTGGTTATCCTGTGTGTCCCCTTGGCTGCTCTGAAGGGCCTGTCTGCAGCTCCATGGGTGGTGGCTGCTGTTCTTGAGGTACAGCTCAAGTGGAAAGTGTTAAATGTGAAGTTGTGCTGGGATAGCCTGGGTGAGGACCTGGCTAAGCTCTGCTAGAGAGGATCATCTTGGGAAGAAATACTTCCATGTGGTAGGGTGAAGCCCTGGCACACATTGCATAGAGAAGCTGTGGCTGCCCCATCCCTGGAAGTGCTCAAGGCCAGGTTGGATGAGGCTTGCAGCAACCTGGTCTAATGGAAGGTGTCCCTGCCCCTGCAGGGTTGGAACAAGATGGTCTTTAAGGTCCCTTCTAAACCAAATCATTCTGTAATTCTGTGATCTTCCCTGTTGGTCCATGGAATGCTGTGGGTTAGAAAACTGTGTTGGAGAGGCAGAAGGCTCTTGGCTTCCAGACAACCTTCTCAGTAGCAAGTCCTACATCCCTTTTTCCTCAGCTGCTGCACTCCAGGGTTGCCTGAACTGCCTGGGAATGCTGCTGGTGAATGAGCTGTGTTATGTGCTGGATGTCTGTAGCACTTCATGGATTGGTGCCAGGCATCTCTTGACTTCTGTAATCTCTGCTTGAGTGGACCTAGATACCTCGTGCATATGTGGATTCCAGCTCTACAGCTGCAAACAAATAAGGTTAGTGTAAGCTCTGGAGTCAAATGTCTCCTGTGATGCTGCTCCTCACTATGAGGAGCATGAAGCTGTAGTAGTTACAGTCACCACTTGCTAATCCTCCTGCACTTGGCCTGGCTAAAGCAGCCTCAGAGCTGTTTTCATGCCTCCTAAAAGCCCCCTAAATGTTAGATGCAGCTTTCTGTCAGTGACAGATTGTTGGCTGAGCAGACACCCTGGAGTCACCACGCACACAGGGGTTCTGGGAACTGATGTGTTCCCAGACATCCTCTTGGTCTTGACTTGAGCACTGAGCTGCTCTGACAGGAGAAGGGATGTGGGAATCTCCCCATTATCTCTGTGTGTCCTGGTGCCTCTGAAGAAGCTTCCTTCTCCTTTCTCACTCTTTCAAATCTAAGTTTCTTAGACACAAGTCTGAGTGTTGACATCCCAACTCAGTTAGTCCCTGTGATGGGGTTACTTTTTCTCCTGCCACCTAGGCTAGTAAATGAGAACCAGCTTCAGAAATTAGTCTTCCTCCTTGGCTAATCTGAGGATGCCCTTTAAGATGTCTAGGAGGTAGCTAAGAGTAGTTCAGGCTTTGTTGCTCTTCCTCAGAGCTCTGCTTGAGGATCTGGCAGTGTGGGAATTCAAGAGTGACTCTTGCTGGAATTAATGTGGAAGGTTGTGGAGTGAAAGATCCTTTGAGTTTGCTGGTCTTGGCCATGGCAAATCATGGAGGCTGCTGCTTGGATCCCAGAGCAGTGAGCAATGCTGCTGCCTGTTCTGGAGCTCTGCCTGAAATAAAGGCTTCAGCTTGAGGCTTCACTGTGGCATGACTGTAGAAGTGAGATGATTAGACCTCACTACAATACTCAGCATCTTCCTGCACTATGTGGGATAGTGAAAACCAAGTTTCTCCTGTGTACCTGGCCCTGTGAAGGGACCTGATGAGGGTCAGGGCAGTGGGGGACAGCTTTGGCACTGGAGCTGCTGAACCTGGCCCACTCTGAGGTGTGATCCTGAGCCAGCCCAGCACATCTAATGAGGAGGGAGTAGTGGCACTAGGTGACACTGCCCTTGGCATGGCAGAAGTGGGTGCTACAGGCTTGGCAAGGATGTTCTGGCCACTGCCCCGTAGGGTCATGATGTGCTGGAGTGGCTGGAAACCTGAGGGCCCAGTGGGTGGTCTTACCCTTGTGGAGGTTTCCACAGCCCAGGAGAAGCTGTGGAAATGTTTGCCCTCCAGTCTGGGGTGGTGCCTTCCCTCCTGCTGCAGGTGGTGACAGGTTCTTGCATTGCTGTGGGGTCAGCCTTGGTGTGTATCCATGGATCAGAAGCTGTTGGCCTGGGGATGAGTGCCCTTCCCATCTGCTTCCAAGGACAGGAGGCCTGTGTCTCCCCCAGTGTGTAACTGCCCTGTGTCACCTGTAGCCATGGCCTGAAGTGCAGTGTGAGCCATGGATTGGGAGAGAGCAGCATGCTGTGGGTTCAGGTTGGCACCTTTGGTCTGTATTCTGGTAGCACAGCCCTTCCCTGCTGTCAGTGGCATTGTCATTCTAAGAGCTGGACTGATGCAGTGTTGGCTTAGTCCTGTGGGTGGTTGTCATCCTCCCTGTGTCCCCAAAGGTCTCCCTGTGTTGGGGGTGACACTCCAATAACTGCTGTCCACAGTGAAGGGCTGCTGCAGGCTTTCAGCTCCCATGGAGCTGAAAAAACCCACCTGGGTTTTATGGAGTACTTGGTTGTTGGACTGTTGAAGGTACCTGTGAAGGCAGCCCATGCTGCATGGGGCTGGGACATGGCCATTGGTGTGCTGCCCCAAACTGGGTTGATTTGAGGAGAGGTTCCTTTGGGTCTGGATGTGTCCTGGGAGGCACACTACAGCAAAGTGCCCAGGAATCATTGTGTGGTGGGGTGAAGCAGGTACAGATGTACTCACTGAAAGATCTGAGGTGAGAGCATTTCTTGTGAGGGTCCTGCTTCCAGCCCCATGTCTCCTGCCAGTCCCTGGTGGGAACTCGTTTCACCGCTGTCTCCTGCCTGGAGAACAGGTGCCTGGGTGTGGGCAGGAAAAGTTGGTCCACAGCAGGTAAAATCCATGGCTCCAGCTGATGGTGACAGGTGTCTGCAGGTCCCCAGCACCAGGTGAGGGTGTCTGGAGACCAGGGCTTAGTGTGGTGGCTGGGTAGGGCCAGTGTGGATGTGTGTCCTTCAGCACGTTGGCTATGGCATTTGTGCCTGTCCCTTCTGGCTTAGCAGACCTCTTGGCCAGGTGAAAGGTGATGCAGGTGGCCTGAGGGTGCTCAGCCAGCATCTCTCTGTGCTGAAGAGCTGCCCTGTTGGACAGTAATCTCTCAGGAATTGTGGGGCTGACATTTCCCAGTGTTTCATCAGCTTTGAGCCCCCAAACCCATCCATGTGCTGTCCTTTTTGTGAGGTGCCACAGAGACACAGGCGATGGCACTTGATAGCAGGAGCGAGCACCCATGGCACAGCCACACCAGCAGAGCTTCCTCTGCCAGGGCCAAGGTCTATTCTTGAATGCTGTCCTGGACTTTATCAGCTCCCATGTGCTTCCTGTTCTCCCGGAGCGGGGCTGGTGCCTCTCGCTGCTCCCCGCTTGTTGGCGTGTCTTCCTCCCCTGACCACAGGGGTGGCTGAGCCCCACTGACATCCCCTGCCTGATGGGAGGGAAGAGCAGTGCTGGGGAGGGGCTGCTCTGGCTGTGAGCAGTGTGCAACACTGCAGCTTTGGGAGCAAAATGCTGGTGCACTTGGGCTGGCTTCTGGTCAGCCTTCTTCCCTCTGGCCACGTTGGTCCTCATGCACCTTCTGTGCAAAATGCTGTTTCTAGAGGGAAATGCCTGAAGCCTGCCTGCCTTCAAGGGCTGGGGGCGTTCAGGACCCTCTTTCCCCTCTGGGGATGCGTGAACATCTTTGCAGTGGGTGGGAAGCTCTGTGCCTGCCTGGGGCTTCCTGCTTGGAGCAGCTGCTGGCCTGATCCTTTGCCTTTCGATCCTGCCTGGGGAGACGGGATCCCTGCTAGGGCTGGAAGGGCAGCAGCCCCCGGCTCTTCTGACTGGTGGAGGGGAAACTGAGGCACGGAACAGTGAAGTAGCCTCTTACAAACCCCTTCTCTCTGCATCCCTCGTACAGACCACGCGTCTGTCTTCCGGTTTTCTCCTCTCTTGTGGCTCCTGGGACTTTGTGCTGAGGGCCGGAGCGGCCCCGGGCGGCGGTGGCGGGGCCGGAGCGGCCCCGGGCGGCGGTGGCGGGGCCGGAGCAGCCCCGGGTGGCAGTGGTCGGACTCCGCGGCCCGTGTGAGACACCGGAGGAGGCTCCGGTCCCGTTTCCAGCCCCGCCGCGGGCTCTGTGTTCCCCTCCCCGCAGCCCTGTTGTGCAAGCTCGCCGCCCCGTTCCGCTCCCGTTCCTTATAAGTCCCGGCTCGGGGCAGCGCAGCCTCCCGCATTCCAGCGCTCTCGCCTCAAGTGGCCCTGGCTGCGTCCTAATGGCCAGGACCGGGGCTCGGTGTCCCCTTGTGGCCTCGCTGGTGACCCCGCTGAGATGCTGTGCAAAGGGAGAAGCTGTGCTCCATATCCCTGAGCCGCTCTGCCAGGAGTGGAGAGTGCCTTTGGGATGCTGTGGCACGGCTTGTCCCTGCCGTCAGGGACGGTGTGGGGCTGGTGGCACAGGAAGAAGCCTCAGTGGCATATTGGTGTGCACGAGTAGGAGATGGCTCATTACCAGGAACAACTGGCATATGAGTGGGGTGGCTTCCTGGAGAGGAGGGATGTCTAATGGCACAATGTGGGGGAGGCACTGGCTCACCTGCCTGCTGTACCAGTCCTCAGGTGTCTCAGAACCACTGCTGGTAAAGGCTTGTGTGCTGCAGGTATGGGTCCAGGACCAGGCCAGTTTTGGGGGGCTGGAGTAGCTCAAGCTGTGCTGTGGGTGGTGTAGTTAAAGAGCTGATCTCTCCAGAGGGGAGGGTTGGCCTTGCTGGCTCCAGGAGGGGATTCGGAGCAGTCTCCTAACAAAAAAAACCCCAATCATTACAGCCTCAGGGGGTGCCCTTGCATCAGACACTTCTGACATAACTCAGCCCTTTTTGGGCTGCAGAGCAGCTTAGAACTCCTTTTTGAGAGCTCTAACTCCCAAGCAGCTGTGGCCAGGAGCTGTGGGAGCTGTGCTTGTCTCCTGGCAGCACTGGGGCTGTGGTAGCACAAGGCAGGTGCTGCTGCTTGGCTCTCACAGCCTCAGTGCAAAGCTCCTGGCTGTGCTGGCCCAAGATGTATTTTTCTTTGGGGAGATGCAGCTGTGTAAGAGCTGACACTGAGAACTAAATGGTTTGTCCATGTCCTTCCCTCCCTCCCCCTGCGTGGGAAGCTATGCTGGGATCCTCCCTCTCTAAGAGATGGCCTAGATGGTCTTGTCCCTCCTGGCATGAATCCTGTTTTCCATGGTTCTTCTCCATCTCTTTAAGGTATTTGGACTGGGGACATCCCCAGGGGGGCAGGGATGGGGAAGGGAGAATGCTGTAGGCCCTGCTGAAAACAATGTGGGCTGTCCTAGGTGAGAGTTGTTCCCTGCCCTGTGTGCCCCCATGCCCATGTGTCCAGTTTGGATCAGTGACTGCTCTCACCTGGCATCTCTTTTGGAGTAGCTGGCAGCAGAGCCTAAGAATGAGCAGAAGAATGTGGTATTCCTAGAGATCTTTTCCTGCTGGATGTCTGGATGTGTAGTTTGGCCCAGGCAGTTCCTGATCCAGCCCTGGATGGATATTTTTGGTGGTGTTTTTTGTTTGTTTTGGTTTGGTGGTTTTTGTCCTGTGACTTTTCCAGATGCACTGTGTGGAGGCTGGATCTGGTGTTTGGTGGCAGGGTCTTGAAGTAGGGTGCATTTTAGCAGGAGCTATCCTGTCATGGCATGTTGAATGCAAGGGCAGGATGCCTGGATGGTACTTCAGAGCTCTCAAAGCCTGCAGGACTTCAGGTGACTGGAGAGTCCCAGTTTGGTTAATCCACTGGAAGATGCTTGTCTAGACCCTATTGCCCTCATCTGGAGTTTCCTCTCTTTGGGAGCAGGGGAATAGGCTAGACCAGGTTGCCCACAGTGCACAAGAGGCTCAGACTGGTGAGCTGCCTCTTGCTTTTCTCCTGTGGGGTAACCTAAATCTCCTTTGCTTTATGCCTGGCATTGGAAGTGAGCTCCCTCTGTCCCTTGAAGGTATTGCTCAGGTGTCTCATCAGCCTCAGCCTCCCTTCACAGAATAACTTGGTCTCCCTCTTTCCTTACCCTTCTCTAGATCACTTATGGATGTGTTGAATTGCAGAGATCTTGTAAAACCAACTGCCTGTTCTTGTCACTTCTAACAAGCTCTTCTGAGCAGGGCCATCCTTAGTTTGTCTTGAGACCCTCTTTGGAGAGATTGGCTGGTGGCATTTGGAATTGCCTGGGCTTTGGAGTAATGGCAGCCCTTGATGGGTGCTGTGGCTTGGCTTTCTGGTGCCTTTTCAGTGCTGTGGATGGGGACAAACAGGACTTGGAGGCCAAGGGAAACTTCTGTCCAGTGAGAGAAGGTTTCTTACTCGTGGGGCTGGCACTGGGAGCCTGTTACCTCTGCCAAAGAGCTTTCCTGGGCACCTGCCTTGCTCCCAGGTGCTCAGGCTGATGTGAGGGCTCCAGCTCTGGCTCCCCCTTCCCTGAGCCACCACACATCTTCCATCCTGCCTCGCCTGTCGCAAGGACTTACCCAGTGATGCATCACAGAGCCATTTAGAGACCCAGCAGGGAGGTGGCTGCTCGCAGGAAAAATCCATTCTGGGGGCTAAGCACTCTTGGATCCTGAAATATTGAAAAGGGACACTGCTTTCACATGGCTGAGGCACATGTGTGCCACCACACTCTGCAGTCCTTCCCTGCAAGGGATGGTCATGGATTTTCTGGGAGTGCACTGTGGGCACTCTGTGGAGCTCGTGCTGAAGTCTTTGAGGCAGCCAGCAAGCCAAGGAATAGTGGCATTGTCCCCTCTGTCCAGGCATGGGGTGGCCTTGGTGTGGTGCCTAAAGCATCAGATGTGGGGTGGGCTGGTTCAGCAGCCTGTCAGACTGAGCCTGGGCTTGGAGAGTGTTCCTGGAGAGCCTCACATGGCATCCTGCTTCCCAAGGCAGGGCAAAGCAAGAGTGTGTGGTAGAGCTACCCATATTGAAGGGTCAGGGATGGGAAGGCTGCTCTGGTTCTGCTCCTGAGATGTGCTGGGCCAGAGAAGGGCTCCTCACACTAGTCTAGTGGGGGACAGTGGCAGCCCTTAGTCTCAGCATGCACAAGAGAGCAGAGCACCCCAAGCCTGTCACAATCACTGTTTGTCCTGGGGGCTTTACTCTGGGAAGGGCATTTGTCTGCCTTGGCAGGACTGTCCTGGGTACAGGAGCTCAAGGAGGTGAGCTTTCATCTGTAAGTAAGAAACTTCCCTGTGTGGTGGACTCTGTCTGGCTGCCCCCAAAGAATTACAGAGGTTGGGGCTCCTGTGTTTCCAGGTCTGTCTCCAGCCCAGAAGCAGGACAAGTGTATGATGCTTAGTTTGGTGGTAAAAGTGGTTTTGGATATAGCCCACTCTGTCTGGAGAAGGGGAGATGGCTGAGCAAAAGAAAAAATGTGGGAGCAGAGCCCTTCTGCCCTGCAAATTTAATGGGGTCACTCTGTGCTGGAGGCAGGCCAGGAGATGAGTTCTGGCTTGGGGCTTCTGCTCCATTATTTGTTAATAATGACAAGTGTCTCCATGACCTCGGTTGTGCATAACTTCCCTTTCCAGCTCTGTGCTGATTTACAAGAAGTCTCTGCAGCTTCATCATGCTGCTTCCTATGGCAATAGTCTGCCAGCCAGTGTGCAGGGAGAAAGTGCTCATGGTGAGTCTGACTGCTGAGTGGAGCTCTCCCAGCCCCTGAGCCTTCAGCACTTTCTTCTTCCTGGTTATTTGAGTGAACTATTATCTATAATTTTAATGGATTATCTATTGAAATCCTCCCTGGCACTGCATTTTTTGCTTTGACAGGAGTGTGTTTGGACTTGGTCTGTGACTTGAACAGCCTGGGAAGAGCAGATACCTGCAGGGGTTTGGCTCAGCACAGCTGCTCTGGGCTGGGCACAACAGAGTAACTGCTCTGAGAGTGGGTTTGGGAACAACTTCTGAAGGGTCTGAGGTGTGCTGGGGAAGGAGGTGAGATGGACCCAGAAATCTTCCTGCAGTGGTGTTCTGAGGCTGTTGCAGAAGTCAAAAGCTGTAAGCTGGGGCAGTGAGGTGTTCCTCAAAATTGAAGGCTGTCTTTGAATTGGTGATGGCATTAAAGTGCCAGGATAGGTTGAGGAAAGGAGATCTAGTGTGTGATCTGGAGAGAACTGGGGTTTGTATTGGTCCCTTCTGGACCTTTGAGATGTGTAGACTTAGTTCTTGTGGTCTTTTCCAGTTTAGCCATCAAGGTCCTATCAGGCTGTGCAGCTGGTGTCCATGCCTTGATCAACCCAGGCCATGATGCCAGGGACTGAATTTTTGTAAAGACCTCAATCCTTTGAGGGGATCAAAGGATTAGGTGTGTTTTATCCTGGACAACACTCCCCTAGTGCAGGGAAGGGTTAGTGGACCTTTGATGCAAGGTGTCCTGTTCTTACTGCACTTAATGTTGTGAGCTGTGCCTGTGCCCTGCTTGGCACTAAGCCTGTCCTTTCAGTACAGCTGGTTGGCCTCTCCCCTAGGTACGGACGCTGTTTGTCAGTGGCCTGCCAGTGGATATCAAACCCAGAGAGCTCTACCTTCTCTTCCGACCATTCAAGGTAAGGAGGTCTTCAAATCTGGGGTTTTGGGTTTTTTTTTTTTTTTTTTTTTGAGAGAAGATGCTGTTTTGTGGATGACCTGGGAGCAAAGGTCTGTCAGGGGAAGTAGGGATGACATGGGAACCTGAAGCCAACATGGGATCCCATGAGCTGTGCTCCAACCTCCAGTTGGAGCCTGCCATTGGAATTGTGCTGGCTCTAAGCTTGATGAAACCTGCTTGGTCAGCTCTGCTGCTCAACTGGACCAGCTCTTCCTTGAGGATGTGCCCTCATCCCCCAAACTGTCCATCCTTCTGTAATAACCACCTAGGCTTTCTCTGGGGAAGTGGGGTTCCCTTCTCTGCATTCCTCTAGTGCAGGAGAGTGCTCTGCTTTCTCTAAGCACTAGCCAGGGCAGGGTGCTCAACTTTGTAGCTGGATGAAGAGCTAGAAAATGTGATTCCTTCCCAGAGGGCCAGGATGGAACAGCTAAAATACCTGTTCTGCCCCTAGTCTTCCCTGCTGGTGGAAAAGAAGTGTTATTGTCCCTGTTTCTACTGTGGCCTCTGCTCTATGGAAGGCATGGTGCTACAAGAACTCCTGGAGCTGTTGTGCTGTGTCTTGGTTGTAGCATGGCCTCTTCAGGAGCCTGACACTGACTTGCTTTCTTCTCTCCTGCAGGGTTATGAGGGGTCACTGATCAAGCTGACTTCAAAGCAGGTACCTCCTTCCAGCCTGTGTATTTTTGACTTTTGCTAGCAAACTGAACATGCCAGGAGGGGAGAGGGGGAAAATCCCATTTCACTGTGTAAAGCCCTGTCTGGGCCAGCAGCAGCTACACAGCAGGGTTCTACTGATCCAGCATGTTCTGAATGTCTCTGTGTGTTCCCTTGCTGCCCTGGGTGAGACTTGAGGCTTCAGCCTCAAACCTTGTGCTGCCATCAGCCTTCCCCACTCCCATGCTGACCAGGGCAGGGGTACCCCTGCTGGGGGCTTGTCAGGGTGAGGGGTGTCCCCACACATGAGAATGCCAAATCATTTGTGGTGGGAGCAGATGCAGAGCAGGAATCCTGAGCCAATGACAGAAGCTCTGCTTGAAGCCCCTATGCAGTTTAGAATGGTTTCTTCTGCTGGTTGTCTGGGACAGAGAGGTTGGCAAGGCAGGCTGAGGGGCTGGAAGAATTTTCCAAACTGGAATCAGTGGTGGTGTTGTGTTATTTCTTTCAGCCAGTGGGTTTTGTGACCTTTGACAGCCGGGCTGGTGCTGAAGCAGCAAAGAACGCCTTGAATGTGAGTACCCAGAGTGCTGGGGGCAATGCCTGGCTGGACCCAGAGCTGAGGGCAGAGAAAGGACAGGGTCTGCCAGCTGTGCCCCAGACTGTGGAAGGGAAATGGTCCTGCAGCATCCCACCAGGGAAGCAGGAGACCTGTTCAAGGCTGACATCAGCCTGGGCAAATGGATGCAAGCTGTCTCTGTATCATTTTTGACCACTGGAAGACAGCTCTGAGGAACCTGCTGTGACTCAAGGAAATATCTTGAGGATGGTCAACATGGAAAGGACACCCAAAATTATCCCTGTCCTGCTGGAGTGTTGGTGGGATCTGGTCAGCAGGACGTGGTTCTGCTGTGCTGTAGAGCTTGCCTTGCACTTTGTGACACCTGCTGGTGCCTCTGGTCAGGTTGGCAGAAGGTGTAGTGGCACCACACATGGGAGCTCCCACACAGGGAGAGCTACAGTAACCCCCCATTCCCTGTGGGGATTATTCCAACTCCAGTATTGACAGTTATCCCTGCTTCAGCAGACAGACCTTTCCTGACCTGTGCTGTAGCCATCCCTGCTATAGTGGTTGGTGAGCTGCACATAAGGGGCAGAACTGTATCCCCTCATGTGGGAAACGGTGATCCTGGGCCAGCTAAACATAAAAATAAAAGCACATGGGAACTTGAGTGTTGCAGTGAGGTGACAGAAATCAGGGCATGTGACTGCAGTGTGGTGGCCTTGGCTCCTCAGTTGGGCTTTGCTCCATGGATAACCACAGGCTGTGCTTGGACTGGAGCTCCAGCTCTGAGAAGCTCCTGTGCTCTCTCCTGTGGCAGGGCATCCGCTTTGACCCCGAGAACCCCCAGACCCTGCGGTTAGAATTCGCCAAAGCCAACACAAAGATGGCCAAGAGCAAGCTGATGGCCACACCGAACCCCACCAACATCCACCCTGCCTTGGGGGCACATTTCATTGCACGGGACCCCTGTGAGTATGCTGGCAGGGGCTTGGAGGTGATGGCTCTGACCTGAGAGACACCCAGCTCTGCCACAATGGAAAGAACCCAGACACACCCTTGCTCTGCCTGAAATTTGCCTGGGGTAGGGAGGCTAGCAGGAGAGTAACAGGCATCTGGCCAACACAGGACTGTTGAAACATGAAAGTTGGATTTGGTAGCTCAAGTGGTACTATAAATCCTTAAAAGCATCCCTAATTGTGACACATAAAGGATGAGTCCCCTGTATGTAGCCTGCTGGGCTGAGTCACCCTGCTGAGGCTTATGGGGTGACCTGTAATGTGGCTCTGAGCCCCCTGTCCTGCTACCTGTGTAGCCCAGTCTGTTCAAAGCCCACATGGGGCTGTAATGCAGCACATTCCTGACTTCTCCTGGCAGGGGTGGGAGGCCAGTGGGGCAGCTGTGCACACAGATTTTTTTTTTTTTTTTTTTTAATGCCTCATCAAGATGGCAGTGCAAAGCTCTAGCCTGGGATGGGGAATCTGGAGCCAGTCCCTAAAGCAGGCTGTTGGGGCCAGCTCCTGGGACACTGTGCCCTTTGTCTCCTTGTGCTGTCTAGATGACCTGACTGGAGCAGCTCTCATCCCAGCGTCCCCGGAGGCGTGGGCTCCCTACCCCCTGTACACCACGGAGCTGACCCCTGCCATCCCCCACGCTGCCTTCACCTACCCGGCGGCTGCCGCTGCAGCTGCTGCTCTTCACGCTCAGGTGAGTCTCTCCCCGCCTCCCTGGGCTGGCCTGGGCCCTCTCCTCTCCCTGCTCCCAGCCCAGGGGGCTCTGCTTGGCTGCTCTGACTCTGGCCTCTGCACCTTGGCTCCTGGGCACAGCCTGCTGCAGGGCAGGGCTGCCCAGCCCCGAGCCAGCCCCACACAGGGGCTGTGTGGCCAAGAGCAGGCAGAGCTGGGTGTGATTTCTGACCCTGCAGGTCCAGCCTGCCTTCCTGCAAGAGGCAGAGTGGGTGGGAGGAAATCAGGGCTCGATTTCTGGCTGCTCCCCATGGCCAGAGAACTACACTGAGGGACTGCTGGGAGGAAATACTTCCTGCCAGCAGTGACATAGCTGTGAAGTGTCATCCCAAGTGACAGCAAAAGCAGTGTTCTAAATTGAGGGCTCAGCTGGGACCCTATGAGCCTAATGACTCAAACACTTCCAAAGCTGGAGGAGGGTGTCCTGCAGGAGGTGAGTGACTAGAGCCTTGCCAGAGTGAGAACTGATGGGACAGGATGTTAGCCACCCTCAGTACAGGCTAGTGAGGAGAGTCATTCCATGCATGAGCCTCTGGAAGTGCAAATGGTGGTGCAGCCAGTTGCCTGGTGTCCCAAGGTTTGCTTGCTGACAGCTGAGGCTGTAGGGATGCCTGTACTGGTCTGACATTAACATAAGCCTTGAAACCATGAATATGCAAAGGGAAAACAAAAACAGAGCAGCAGTGTCCTAATTTCAAGTTAAGGTGCTTGGTTTGAAGCACTTGTCCAGGAGAAGCTGGAACCCCTGTCCCTGCCCTGCTCAGTGTCACCAGCCAGTTGTGCTCTGCCTGCTTCTGTCTCTGCTCCTGTTAGTGGTGCCATGGGAGACTGGGGACTGAGCACTGGGGCTTAACCTCTGCTCTTTGCCCTGCCAGGCAGGGCTTGACTCCTACTCTTCCCTGCTTAAATGGAGAGGAAGAGGAGCTGTGTCCTCTCACCATCCTGGCTGGCAGTGAGCTATGTTGGCCCTTGGGCATCCTGTTGCTTCCTGCAAGCTTTGTGATGGTAACTGCCCAGCTTTAAGCCAAGCTTGCTTCCCAAATGCCATGTGGAGTGGATGCCAGCTCCCATCCTCTGTCCTGCCCCTCTCACACCTGCAGAGCTCTCCTGCTTTTGCCCTTCTACAGGTGAGCTGTTGTTGGGCTGAAGTTCCTTGGGGGTAGGGAGAAGTACACTGGGGTTCAGGACAGGACCAGGAAAAACACTGGAATGTTCTTCCAAGGACCTCCAGAGCCAGGCTGGTTCTTCAGTGGGAAGGTTGTGCTTGCTGGTGTTTTGCAAAAGTTGGTGATGGTGCCTGCAACTACAGGGCTGTGCTGTGCTCCTCTGTGGCCCAGGAGAGAGGTGTCTTCCTGCCCCTGGTGTGTGTAGGGTGGTGGTCAAGGTTGAATTGTCCCTGAAAGGGAGGACCAGGAAAGAAATCAACCCCTCTGGCCTGTCTGAGGTGGTTGAGGGAGGTGATACTTGTACTGCAGTTTATTTCAGGATGGTCACTGGTGACTGCATAGGGTACCCTGAGTGTGAGGGTTAGACACCAAAACTTTATGGTGCAAAGTGGGGGAGTAAAATCTGCTCTTGTAGAATGGAGGGTATTAAGGAGGCCTCCAGCTACATCTATTCCCTCTGGGGTCTTAGTTCCTGCCCTCCAGCTGGTGAGCTACTGGCTTCCAAAGAGGTTGTCTGGCCTCACCATGAGACCCTGAGGAGCTCCCTGCCCAATGGCCATGGGTGGTGATGGGCCTCTAAGCCTCAGGGGGCCAGTGCAGACCCTCCAGGCTGTGGCTGGACCCAGCTCCTTTCCTAAGAGGCTGCCAGGCAGTCCCAGCTGCTCCTGGCTGTGCTCAGCCAGTGCTGACCCTGCAGGGGCATGTCCTGGCACAGGATATGTTACCAATAAAATTTAGTGGGGTTAAATATTACTCATGCAGGCAGCCCTGGGCTTGGAACCCTGTCCCTTGCAGAGCTGAGGGTGGAGCACAGCAGGGAGATGACTTTTGCTCACCAGCTGGGCTGAAAGCTGTGCCCTTAGTCCCCATGTCCCCTCACTGGGAGGGGCTGGCTCACTCATGTGGTGGGCTTATGGGTTATTCCCTATAACAGTCACAGTTCTTCCTCCTGGTGGACTGGTGTTGGCTGGAGGGCATCCAAGGGGATGGCCAGAGCTGTAGCAGCTCCATGCTGATCAGCCTTGAGGCAGGCAAGGAGTTGGAGGCTGTAACTAAACCAAGATCTTGTCACAGTAGGTTTAAACCTGAGGGGCTCATCCTCCTGCAGCGCTGGGTTCAGCAAGGGGGAGAGGAGGTGGCCTGGCCTCCTGAAGAGCTGCTCAGAGGGCTGGCAGGAGGGATGAGGGGCAGGAGGTGGTGAGAGGCTGGCCTGGCCTTGGGAACCCTTGGTGAGCTACTCCCAGCTGATGGCTGCTGCTCCTGGCACATCCATGCCTTGGTGCTCTGGGCAGGCACCAGGCTGCCATAGCTGTGCCTGTAGCCTGACCCTGGCCCACTGGGGACTCTGGTTACTTAAAGATTGCCCCATATGCCTTCCCTCCTTCCCACACTCTCTCAAATCCCTCCTTTGATGTCCCTAGTGACCTCCAGCCATGATGCCAGCGCAGGCTAGCCCCGAAGCTCAGAGCTGTCCCTGGAGATGGGACGCCCTAGTGATGCCTTATTGCAGCTAGTGGAGTGGCTGTACTACAGCTCCATTCCTAGAAGTGTTAAGCATGATGGCAGCCACGTCTGGGAAGACTGGTAAGGTAACCATCTCTCCTCCAAGGTGCACTGTGGGATTTGCAAGCTTCTGCCCATCTCTGTAGCCCGAATTCTCCTTGGCAACCAGTGCATGGGCCTCACGCTACCCACCCACCAGAGCCTGGGGAATGAGATCCAGGCCTTCTTTCTAACCCACATCTCCAACTCTGCAGCACATGACATGGCGCACACAGCATGGCACCATCTTACAGCAGCTCCTCCCAGCTGAGCCGGGCTCAGCCAGGCCTGCCAGCGGGAGGGGAGAGCCGGGCTGGGCTGGGGCAGACACCACCCTGCCTCTCAGCCTCAAAGAAACCTGGCTTCTCCCCAGTCTTGACCCTTTGAGGGCAACCAGAAATCCACCTTGACCTCACTCTTGGCACACGGTGGGGGAGGTGAGTGACGTGGTAGTGACAGCACACGACTAAATTGTAGCGGGCACCGTAGACAACAGCACTTGCCGTCACTTTGTTCCAGAGCCGCATTCCGGGACAGAGCCTGCCCCTGATCCTGGGGCCCATCTCACCACGCTCCTCTCTGGGCATGGAAACGGAGCCAGTTCCTACCTGGAGCTTGGCTTCACTCTTGCAGCCTGAAATCCCAGGCAGGACACAGGTTGTGGGAGCTGTCACGGAGGGAATCAGCAGCCTTGGGAAAGAGGGGTTTGGTGTAGGAAACTGGGAGCTTGGGGAGAGGGAAGGGCCTGGGACTGGTTTGGGGGGGATGGTTGATGTTTGACTGAAGGAAAAGAGCTGGGTCAGTTCTCCCTGCAGTGGTTCTGAGCAGACTTTTTCCTGTCTCTGTGGAAGTGATGATAAGAAAAGAAGCCACCAAACACGAGGCCCCAGGTCTGCCTTTGCCCTTAGAAAACTGTGAGGTGCAAGGATGTGCAGAGCTAGCCTCTTGGGGAGATGGGGAGAGCTTGGCACAGGCATGGAGACAATGATACAGCTTGTCTTGTTCTGCTTGGTCCTGGTAGACAGGTCCATCTGCTGCTGGTTGGATGGAGTTGGGCTGCATTGTGTCTCTAAGGTAGAGCCACTGTTTTTGGAGTGCCTCTAAACCAGGCTATGAGTGGGCAGCAGGGGATGCCAGGGCTATCCATGCTTCCAGAGCTCAGATGCTTCCAGCTGTGGCAGCACCCATGAGGGCAGGGCTCTGCTCTCAGCAGGACTTGCTGTGGGAAGCAGGGGCTGGATGCGGGATTGGCTCATAAAAACATGGCCACGTGGTGTTGCTGGGGACACAGCTGATGTGTTGGGTACCTGGAGTCCCTGGTAGGTATTTCCAAGGCAATCAGCCAGGTCAAGGCCTGAGGGCATAGGGATGCCAGTCTTTTTAGGAGTGGGCTGCCCTAGGTTCCCTTGAAGCATCCACTGGAGACCTTGAGGAGATAGCAGAGGTGGGTCTCTGGTTTTGGGACCTGTCCAGAGTGGTGGGTGGAGGGAGCAGTCCTGGATCATGGCTGTGTGGTTGTGCAAGACCCTGGAAGGACCTTGGGACTTCCTAGCACTGGGTTGAGGCTTTCCCTTTCCCCCCTTTCCCTTGCAGCTAAGCTGACAGACCCGCCCTAGGCTGGAGACAGTGATGAATTTTCTGTCCCTAATAACTTGTTGCCTGTTGGTGCTGTCGTGTAGGGACTTCCCAGGATTATTTCTCTCTGGCAAGCTCCATGCTTTCCAGAGATGTGAAGCCTCTTGTTCAAGACGTTAATGACTGTGGTAACTTTCTAAACTCCAGTGACTTAGTGGTGGCACAGCTGGCCAAGCAGCCCCAAGCCAGCAGTTCCCTCCTAGCCAGGGAAAAGCAGGCAGGAGATGCTCTGAGCATCCTCCAAGCAGAGGAAGTTTCTGAGCAGCTGTCCTCACTAAGTGCTGGGTGAAAGGGACTGATATGCCATGAGAAGAGACTTGGTGGTCAACAGCTGCTCTCTCTGGCTGGCTCAATCCAGAAGAAAGCAACACAGCTTGCTGTAGGAGGGGAAATACTTGTTAGCTGCAGTCTGAGAGGGGTGTGTCTCCCTGAGCCGTAGGGGTACAAGGCATTGGACTGATGGATGGATGGATGCTCGTTAGAATGTTCCTGAGCAAGAGGATGAATCAGAGCCTGTCTTGTCCTGCATGCTCTGGTGTGGGATGTGCTGATCCTCCAGCACTGCCTCACCAGAGCTGCCTGGGGAGATGCATGTGTTCCATCCCCCTGCATCTGGTTTTCCTGGTGGTGGGCTGAGCTGCTCTGCTCCCACACCCTGAGGGGCCCTTGGGCAGGTGGCCTGGGTGCAGTGCCTGCTGCTGGGGCAGCAGTGTGTGTCCAGCACACAGCAGGGTGAGAGGTGCTGCCTGTCCTTGCCTGCCCGGGTCACATTCCCGTGGGCTGCATTTCCAGATGGAGCAGAGCAGCTCTGGCCAGCCACCAGCAGGGGCTGCCCAGGGCTCACCCAGGGACCTGAGGTGCTGCCTGTGAGGTGCTCGTGGCTGGCCAGGCTGAGGATTTCAGCAGCACCATGAGGCAGCTTGGCAGCAGGATGCAGCTCTTGGATGTGATAGCTGGATCCTGCCAGCTCCTAGGAGCACAAGGAGTGCTTTGTCCCTGCCTGCACCAGGAGCTATTCTGGTCCCTGGGGACCATTCCAGCTGTAGAGATAGATCTGAGCTCCAAGAGTTGCTGGGGTGGCTGCAGACCTAGAGGTGACTGAGGAGGGAAAGCAGATCTTCCAAGCCAAAGGTGGTCTGTGTACTTGGTTCTCGCTTCTCCTCTTTCCTTCTGAAGGACTTGCTCTCCATGAGGATGGTGGACAATTGGATACTTAAATTCTGAGGGCAACTGGGGAGAGACAGAGGAGGTTTTGACAAGGAGAGTGAAGCTCTGATGGGCTGTTTCTCTGCCCCATTTATACTATCACTGTGATTTTTAGGCAGCTGCTGGTGGTGTGCTGCAGGGAGAGGTTCCTGGCCTCTGGGAGGTGGCAGGCAGAGGACACATTTCTCCTCTCCAGCTGTTTTCTGGGACAGATGTTGAAGGCAGCAGCATGAGGCCAGCAGTGGCTGCCTCATCCCCATGAGCAGGAGATGTTTTGGTGGTGTGACCAGACTTGTTTCCAACTGTGAGCTAATGCCTCTCCAGAAACAGCTGTGCCTCTTCCAGTAAAAGCCTCTCTTGCTCTGCTTTCCTCACCCAGTGCTGAACATCTCCATTAGTTCTTAGCTTCCCCCTTGATGGATGTAGTATTTTGAGGGGTGTGAAGAGAAAGCTGCCTTGGCAGGTGCCTGGTGAGTGTCCTTTTGGCTATCTGCTGCCTCCAATCCAGTGGTTTCTGCTGGCTCTGGGAACATCACTCCTACTGAGTTCTGCCTCATCCCATCAAGCCCTTAATCTTTCTGTAGGCTGAAAGACCTGGCAGATCATTCCCTCACCCTGCCAGCATGTCAGAGCCTTGGATTGTACCCAGGATTGTCACATCTGTAGCAGCTCCTGCAGGGCTCCAGGCTGAACCCCTCTGAACACAGGGCTGGTGGTGTGTGGGGCCACAGTGGGTCAGGCTGGGTGGGTTTGGTGTGTGAGCATTGTAGGGCCTGCAGGAGGAGGGCAGGGAGGGGTGGTGCATTGCACTCATGGTTTATTAGCACCAGAGCTACAAACAGTGCATGTTTTAGGAGAAAACCAGGACTTCTGTTGGAAGTGGAGGTGCTGAGGCTCTGCAGGTGGGCCAGAAGGTGGCTCTGAGGACAGGCTGGAGGGCCACCAGGCTGGTCTGTACTGGCTCCTTATGGCCTGGCTGTGCTGCTTGGCTGAGCCTGTGTGGGGTGGAGGTGGCTCTCAGGGTTAAGCATTTACAGCCTTGTGAATGAAGTGGGAGTTTCCTGTTGCTGCTGGGCAGAAGAAAACTGCTTCCAGCTGTCAAGGGGAGGGGTGTGGAGTGGGAGACACTTGCCAGGGAGAACGGCTGCACTGGAGATGTGGCTCTGCTGAGCAAGCACCTTCTGGTGGCAGGGGTTGGGGGGAGCAAGACCCCCCTGTCCTTGCTCTGGCAGCTGCTGTGGTGGCCCTGTAAGTTGTCAGTGATGCTGCTGCCCATTCCAAGCCTTCCTGGGTTGTGCCTGTGCATGGTGTGGTGGCCCTGACTGGGCAGCAAAGGTCCTTCTCCCAGGCTAAAGGAGAAGTGAAGACACTCTGTGTGGCACTTTAGTCCTGGCACTAGATGGGACCCCTCACTGGGGAGGAGGCTCTTGGTAATGTCCCTGCCCTGGATTGGGATGCTGTGCCATGAAGTGTGGTGCCAGCTGGGAGCTGATTTAGTGGCACCCACTTGCCTTGTAAAGGTGTCTGGAAAGAGTCCAGCAGGTTATGGGACTATGGACTGGTTCAGGTTGGAAGGGGCCTTAAACCAATCTCATCCCATGTGCAGGGACATCTACACTAGACCAGGTTGTTCCAAAGTCTTGTCCAAACTGGCCTTGTTCTGAGCTGATGAGAGGCTCCTGTGAGGACAGAGCTGCTGCTGACTGGCAGGGCTCACTTAGAAGCCATCTCCTGGAAAGGGACTGGAGGCCCATAGCTCACGAGGCTGCAGATCCTGGCATTGCAGCCCTCATGCCTGTGGGGAGAGAACTTGGCCACTGCAGGCAGCAGTGCAGAGCTTGTGGCAGTTTGCTGCATGTCTCTGCACATCCTTGGGAGAGGAGCATCTAGCTAGGCTTGTTGGGGTGAGGGGATAGCTGTACCAGGATGGATGGGACAAGGGGGATGGCCCACGTGGAGCTCCAAGGGATCTTCTGCCACTTTTCTTCCCATCTTAGAGCCAAGTCCATCATTGTGCTGGTTCCCAGAGCCCTGAAAGTGCTGAGGCTGTGCTTCTCTCTTGGCAGCTGGGGAGGGAGGAGTAGGGGGTGGCTGCTGTGCTCCAGCAGCAGGACCAAGTTCCAGTTGCTACTCCAGCTGCTGGATCTGTGCTCAGCCAAGTGGCACGGGCTTGCCTCCCACTGCCCTCAGGCACAGAGCTGCTGATGCAGCCCAGCTGGACACTCTGGCCTTGCTGACCAAATGGGATCATCTGCATGTCTGAGGCTGTGGGGGCTGGATGTTGCCAGCTCACTGTGTCTCCTAAGGGGCTGGAAAGTGTCTGTTCAGTTACTGTCCCTTGTTTGCTTGTTAGGTGCCCATCCAGCCCCTTCCTTGGCAAGGAGCAGGTCTGAGAAATAGATGTGGCAGCAAGCACCTGCCAGGGAAGCCTCCAAGTCTTGCTGGTTTGTAGCTCTGCCAAGTCCTTCCCATGGAGTCACTTCTGGTAGCAGGGTTGAGGCGTGGAAAACTCCATGGGCATTTGCTGTAGTGGATGAACCACATCTTTCCCCCTACATGTCCTGTAGAGATTTGTGTCTGGGTTTAATGTGTGCTCTTGAGATGCCTCCTTTGCCTGGCTGAGGGTGGAGCTATTCAAGTAGTATTTGGAGCTCACCCTGGAGCCTCCTTTCCTGTGCTGGAGACATCATTGCTCCATGGACCATGCACACAGCTTGAAGGAGCTGAAGGTTTGTACTCTGCTGAGGTAATCCTGGATCATGGACCTCCACCGTGGCTTTCTTTTCCAGATGCGCTGGTACCCTCCCTCTGAAGCTACCCAGCAAGGATGGAAGTCTCGTCAGTTTTGTTAGTTCCTTAGTAAGTAATTAACTGCTCTTGGAGTCAGGTCTTTGTCTTGCTCTTCCTTGGGCTGCTTGGACTCTTGGGGGGAGGGAGGAAGGGATGGCAGCTCGGGCTCAGCCCCACACCCAAGGATGTGGTTGGGGTTCCTGGACAGGTGATGGGAGCAGGGAGACCCCCAAGCCCTGGGCTGAGGAGGGGGCTGTGGGAGACACTCAGGAAGGTCCAGCTGGCCCTGCTGACCGTGCTCCTCTCCCACAGTGTCTCCTCTTGGCTTGTGTTCCTGCTCCCTGCCTCTCTGCAGAGGGATGTGCCAGGGACGGTTGCTCTGCCCCCTCTGGATTTGGTACGTGGCCAGCGGACAATGCCTGGCCCCACCACGCTGCCCCCAGGGCTGCCAGGACCCCTTTCCCTGGACTGTGAAGCCATTGCAGCCCCAGCCACGTGCTGTGTGCTGCCTGCATCCCTCTCTCCATCCTTCCATCCCTCCCTCAAGCCATCCCCAGGACGTCCTCCCTGACTGAGCTTCTCCATCTGGCTGCACTGAAACCCAGCTAGGGGCTAGTCCTGGGCTTCCCCGGGCTCGCCCTGCCCTGGGGGCAGCTCGGCGAAGGAATCGAAAGGCAAAATGGGTTTTGCATGTTTTCTGGCATGAATTAAAACACTTAACTTGTGTCTGTGTGATGTAAGTTTGTTTGTTCTAGCGTTTGTGTAACCGTTAGCAACAGGTCTTGGCCCAACAGATTGATCCATCAAGGTTTTCCTCTTGCTTCGGTGAAGACTTGGCTTTGAGAAATACTAACTGTCCTTGTCTCACCCTTTCTCCCACCTCCACCCTCCCCTCCCCAGGATGACCAGAAAAATTTGAAAAATGCTTCTTTTTCTTTTTTTTTTTTTTAAGTATGATGCACTGGGTTTTTGTTCTCATCCATTCTGCTCGTTTTAAAGTCAGGGTTATTATATTATTTTTTTCCTTCTTCAGACTTCTATATATAGAACAGCTGTAAAATATCTAACCTTTTTTTTTTTTTTTTTTCCCAAATTCTTCTGATTGGAGAGCATCCAGTCTTGCCAAATAATCAGCCATCCTTATGGGAATACCGAACAAAAAAAAAAAAGTACGAGTATTTTTGTACCATGTGTAATAAGGAAATATTTATGCATCATAAAGAATTTCTTGTGTGTTTGTGTGCAATTAATTATTGTTATTATTAAAGAGAAATTGTAATCGTGTAAGATAAGTTAATGTTTAGTTAAAAGCTTGAAAAAGAAGGGTTGTCTTCTGTACCAATGATTCAGTCAGGCATAGTAAACAAGAAATTGTGCAATTTTTGTTTTTGCATCTTATTGCTTGGTATTGAAGTGCTTTAAGTATTATCTGACCATGGCTGTCTCGCTTGTATTAAAAGATTTGAGAATAAGTTGCTCTATAATTGCTGATCCTATGAGAATGTGAAACTGGATAATATATGAAATGCAACAACAACAACAATAATATACCCAGAGGCTGCTGTGACTTTTTCTGTGGTCTTGGGTGTTTTCTTGTGGGAATGGTGTGGGATGCTTCAGGCCTAGCCTGGCCCCTTCCTGGTCCCATTTCCCAGGCTGGAAGGATGCAGGCTGCTGTGGGATGCAGCTGAGGACCAGGAGATGGGAGAAGGGCAAGTCCTTGCCTGTATGGGCACGTGCTGGGGGGTTGGTGGTGCAGAGCTCTGCTGCAGGGGCAGCCCGGAGCTTTTTTGGGTGTTTTGTTCCCCCTTCCCAGGGGCTGTGGAGGCTGAGGGCCTCTCCTCCATCCCAGCAGTGCAGAAGGAGATCTCCATAGAAGGCAAACGTTCTCCATGGCCGGAGTATTGGCCTTGTGCCTGCCCAGCTCCTGCTCTGCTGCCTGTACTGCCCAAACCTTTTTGTGGCCTTATCTGTACCCAGTGGCAGTCCTGGGGCAAGGGCTGGTTTTCCTGCTGGGAATCTCCATCCAGGGGCCACAGGCTCTCCCTCAGGAGTCCCCATAGCCTGCCTTGCTGACCCCTGTGCTGGGCCACTCCAGCTCCCTCCCACGCAGCTTCCCGCCCCAGGGATCAGTGTTTTCCTCTCTCCCCAGCGCTGCGAGGGCAATGCTGAGTGAAAGCAAGGAAAAAAAATCAGTAAAAGAAAAAAGGCAGGTCTAAAAATAGCCCCCCTGTGCCTGGGAATGGACTCGTGCTGCTGCTGCGGGAAGTGACTCGCTGTGGGGCTGCCCACACCAGAGGAGGGTTCCCAGCCCCTTCCCGTGGGATTCCTGCCCCAATCCCAGCTCCAGCAGGCTGCCTCTGTCCCCATCTCGTGGCTCCTCTCACTTGACTAGAAACACTTATGGTGATGGGAGTGTGCAAGTGTGAGATGTTACACAGTGATTCGTGTCATGATCAATACAAACAAGAATGCTGAATCCAAAGTAAAGCATAAACATGAGACACAGGAAAATCTAATTTTGTTATATTTGTTTAAATCACTTTCTTGTAAATTGTTGATTTTTTTTTTTTTTTTGTTTGGTTTTTTGTATTTTGATTATTTTGTCACTTGTCCAGACCTGGTGGGGGCTTGTAGCAGTGGAGGTTCTTGACTTCAGCCCACCAAGAATCTGCCTATAAAAAAGGGTAGTGACCAAAAGTGATATGGATGTGTTGGCAGAGCACAGACTCCCCACGTCCCCAGTGCTTTGCCCAGTCCTTATCAATGAACTAATAAATTGCCTTATAGATTGACCTACCCCATTGTAGTGAGTAATTTATAAAACAAGGCTTTAAATTATAGAGCAGGATTTTCCCACTTCTGTTTTTTGTTGTTGTTGTTTGTCTTTGGCAGGGGTTTTTGTGGGTTTTTTGTTTGCTTCTTTTAAGCCTTTAGCACATGCATTAACATGGCCGGGCCATGAATAATTTACACCCAGCTCTACTAAGCTTTTACGCTGGGATCCGCTGGCCTCGGAGCTAAAGTAGGTCAGGTCTGCTCCGAGGGTCCCTGGGGTCCCTTCCCTGGCTGGAGCGTGTGGCCACACGTCTGCCAAGGCTCAGCCCCTGTGCCATGGCTCAGCCCTGGCCAGGCTCGCCCTGTGCCAGGCTCACCCTGCCAGGCTCGCCTGTGCCAGGTCCCCTGTGCTCCACTGGCTCCCTCCGGCTCAGCCCCTGTGCCTAGGCTCTGGCCCCCCTGTGCCAGGTCCCCAGCTCAGCCCCTGTCGCCTGCCGTCGCCTCGCCAGGCTCAGCCCTGCAGCTGCAGCAGCCTGGTGGCTAGCCCCAGCTCGCTGCCAGCCAGTCCCAGCCTGTGTGCCCTGGCCAGCTCCTGTGCTCCAGCCTCGCTCAGCCGCCCCCTGTGCCAGGCTCAGCCCTGCTGGTCCAGCCCTGTGCAAGGCTCACCCTGTGCCAGGTCGCCCTGTGCTCTCCAAGGCTCGCCTGGCTCGGCTGCCCGCTGTCGCCCTGCCTTGGGTACCGTCAGGCCCCTGTGCAGGTCAGCCGCAGGCTCTCAGCTCGCTCTGCTGCTCAGCCGGCCCAGCCTCGCGGTCACCCTGTGCCAAGGTTCAGCTCGTGCTCAGCTTCAGCCCCAGCCCGGCCTCCCTAGTGCCAAGGCTCAGCCCTGTGCAGGCTCACCCTGGCCAGGTTCGCCTGCCCAGCGCTCCAGCCCCTGTGCTCAGGCTCGCCCCTGCCCGCAGGCCCTGCAGCCCCTGTGCAGGCTCAGCCCCTGGCCAGGCTCGCCCTGTGCCCAGCGCTCCTGTGCCTAGGCTCAGCCTCTGTGCAGGCTCAGCCTGCCATGTGCTCAGCCCCTGTGCTAGGCTCAGCCCTTGCCAGGCTCCGCCCCAGTCCAAGGCTCAGCCCCAGTGCCAGGCTGCCCTGCCGCTCCGTCCAGGGCTGCCAGCCCCTGTGCAGGCTCAGCCCTGTGCCCAGTGTCAGCCCAGCCAGCTCGCCCTGTGCCAGGCTCAGCCCCTGTGCCAGGCTCACCCGGCCAGGCTCAGCCCCTGTCCAAGGTCGCCCGCTCGTCTCAGCTGGCCCAAGGGTCGCCCTGTGCTCTGTCTCGCCCAGCAGGCTCCAGCCCTGTGCCAGGCTCAGCCCTGTGCCAAGGCTCGCCCCTGTGCCAAGTTGCCCCTGTGCCAAGGCTGCCTGTGTAGGCTCAGCCCGTCGCTGAGGCTCGCCCTGTGCTAGGCTCAGCCCGCAGCCAGCCTGGCCAGGCTCCCTGTGCAGGCTCTAGCAGGCTGCCAGGCTTCCGCTCTGCTCAGTAGTCGCCCGGCCAGGTCAGCCCCAAAGCCCAGGCTCAGCCACCCTGGCATGCTGCCCAGGCTCAGCCCCTGTGAGGCTGCCGCTCTCGTGCTGTCTCAGCCTTGCCCTAGCCAGCCGCCTGCTCAGCCCAGGTTCAGCCCCTGTGCCCAGGTCCTGCCGCTCGCCTGTGCCAGGCTCACCCCTGTGCAGCCTCCCAGTGCTCGCCCTCCAGCCCTTTAGCCAGGCTTCCGCCCTGTGCAGGCTCCAGCCCCTGTGCCCAGGCTCAGCCCCTGTGCCAGGCTCCAGCCCTGCCAGGCTCAGCCTCGTGCCTAGGCTCAGCCTCTGCCAGGCTCGCCCTGTGCTCCAGGCTCGCCCTGGCCAGGCTCAGCCCCTTGTGCCAAGGCACCTGTGCCCCAGCCCAGTGTCGCCCCCTGTGCCAGGTCGCCTAGCCAGCTCGCCTGTGCTGCCAGCCCCAGGGCCAGTGTGCTGCCCCTGTGCCAGGCTCAGCCCTGCCAAGGCTCAGCCCGTGCCAAGTCTCGCCTTGTGCCAGGCTCACCCTGTGGCCTCGCCCTGCCAGGTCAGCCCTTGCCAGCTCGCCTGTGCGGTCCCAGCAGGCCCCTCAGTCTCCCGCTAGGCCCCTGGCCTGTCCTGCAGGCTCAGCCCGGCCAGGTCGCCTTGTTGCAGGCTCGCCCTGCAGCTCGCCCCAGGCCAGGCCCCTCTGGCGGTGCCCGCGGCTGCTCAGCCCTGTGCCAGGCTCCCCTTGCCATGGCTCAGCCTCTGTGCGCCCAGGCTCGCCTTGAGGTCAGCCCTGTGCCAGGCTCCCTGTGCCAAGGCTCAGCCTCTGCAGGCTCCGCCCAGGCGCCGGCCAGCTCCCGTGAAGGCTCGCCCTGTGCAGGCCAGCCTGTGCCAGGCTCAGCCCTAGTGGCTCCAAGGCTCATGCTCCCTTGAGGCTTCCAGGCTCGCCCTGTGCGGTCTCGCCAAGGTGCCTGCCCGCAGCCCTTCAGGCCTCCAGCCCTGCCAGCCAGGTTCAGCCCTTGTGCCAGGTCTGCCCTGTCAGCTGCTGTGCTCAGCCCTCCAGAGGCTCAGCCCTGTGCATGGCTCAGCCTCCTGTGCCAGGGCTCAGCTTCACCAGCATGCGCTCCTGGCCTCCAGGTCGCCGTGGCTCCCTCAGCACGCTCGTGCCCTGGGTTTCAGCCCTGTGCGTCCGCAGCGCCAGCTCAGCCAGCCCTGCTAGCCGCCCCAGCCTCAGGCTCCCGCAGGGCCTTGCGCCCTCCCCTTGGCAGGCCCCGCCCTGTGCCAGGCTCGCCCGCCAGCTGCTGCGCCTGCCTGTAGCCAGGTCTCCCCTGCCGGCTCAGCCCCTGCCAGGGCTCGCCCTCTGTGCCAGGCTCGCCCCTGGCCAGGCTCAGCCCCGTGCCAAGGCTCAGCCCTGTCTGGCTCGCCCTCAGCTCGCCTCCAGCCTCTGTGTTGCCCGGCCAGCTCAGCCCTCGCGCCCTGCATCCTCGGCCCGCGGCGCCCGCGCTGGTGCCGCCAGGCGCCTCACGCGCCGCGGCTCACCCTGCAGGCCTCCTGCCAGTCGCCTCAGGTCCGCCAGCAGGCCCCGGCAGGCCCCGCGGCGCCGCTCAGGCCCCGCCGCTCCTGTACTGTCCCTGCAGGCCAGCCGTAGCCGCCGCCAGGCCCCCGCCCCCGCTTGTCGCCGCGCAGGCTCGCCTGTGCCATGCCCTCAGCTCCCGCAGTCGCCGCGGCTCGCCTGGTCGCCGCAGCTGCCCCGGCTCGCCCGCGTGGCCCGCCCGCGCCCCTCTGCCAGCCTCCCCCGGTGCCCCCAGCCACCCTGCGGCCGCCCGCACCGCCGTGCCAGGCCAGCCCTCAGGTGTTGCTCCGCTCTGTCTAAGGCTCTCGCCGTCAAGGTCCCTCATGCTAGCCTCTCGCATGCCTCAGCCCCCCTGTGCTGGCCCCGAGCCGCTCCGTCGCAGCCTGTGCGTCCCAGCAGTCAGTCCAGCGCCTCAGCTCTGTGCCCCGCTCAGCTGCGCCCTGCGCCCCGCGCCAGCTCGCCCTGCATGGCCGCTGCCAGGCTCCCTCAGCCCATTGTGTCGTCGCCCGGCACAGGCTCCCCCACCCGGCTCGCCCTGTGCATACCCCTGGGCTCCGCACTCGCTGCCCCGCCGCCAGCCCAGGTCGCTCCAGGCCGCCCTGGCCAGGCTCAGCCTCGCTAGCCCAGCCCCTGTGCTGGCAGGCTCCTGGCTCGCTGCCCAAGGCTGCTCTGCCACGCCTGTCAGGTGCCTGCGCCGCAGCCCTGTGCTCGCTGTCTCGCATCGCCCTGTGCCAGTTTAGGCTCAGCCTGGCGCTCGCCTGTCAGGCTCCCCTGTGCATGGCTCGCCCTGCCAGGCTCAGCCCCCAGGCCGCAGGCTCGCCCCTGGCCCGGCCCCAGCCCCTGTCAGCCCCTGTGCCCAGGCTCGCCTCTGTGCCCAGGTCCAGCCCTCCTGGCCAGGCTCAGCCTGTGCCAGCTCCGCCCTAGGCTCAGCCTCCCAGCTCACCTGGCCTGCCAGCGTTGCCACCTGTGCCAGGCTCAGCTCTGGCCAGCTGCCCCTGTGCCAGGCTCACCTTGCAGTCAGCCTCGCAGTCCCCTGTGCTAGCTCAGCCTGCTGCTAGCCCTGCGCTGCCCAGGCTCAGCCTCTGTGCTAGTCAGTGCTCAGGCTCCCCTGTGGCAGGGCCCCCGTGCCGCAGGCTCCGGCCAGCCCTGCAGTCGCCGCGCGCTCGCCAGGCCGCTGTGCCCGCAGCTGCCCAGGCCCCTCCCAGCCCAGCCCCGCGGACCTGCGCAGCCGCCTGCCCAGCTCACTGGCATGCTCGCCGTGCCAAGGCTGCCCTGTGCAGGCGCCAGGCTCAGCCCGTGCCAGGTGCCCTGTGCCAGGCTGCTCTCCGGTCACCCCAGGTGCCCAGCCTCTGTGCGGGCTGTCCCAGGCTAGGCCCCGCTGTGCCAGGCCACCCTTGCCCAGGCCTGTGCCGCCTGCCCTGGGTCGCCCAGTGCTCAGCCCTGTGCACCGCCTGCAGGCTCAGCCCTGCCAGGCTCCGCCCTGTGCCAGGCTCTGCCTCCGCCTGTGCCCGGCCTCGCCTCAGCTGTCAGGCTCCCCAGGTCTCGTGGTCCCCTCAAGGCTAGCCCTGCAGGCCGCTCGCCCGGCCGCCTCAGCCCAGCTCAGCAGCCCCTGTGCCAAGGCGCTCAGCCCGCCCAGGCTCAGCCTCAGCTGGCCTGCCCCAGGCTCAGCCTGCCAGGCTCAGCCTGGCCAGGCTCAGCCCTGTGCCAGGCTCGCTCCTCAGCTGCCAGGCTCAGCCTGTGCCCAAGGCTCGCCCTGCCATGGTTCGCTCCTGCCAGGCTCAGCCCTGTGCCAAGGCTCGCCCTGTGCAGCTTAGGCTCAGCCCCTTGCTAGCTCCAGCCTGCTCAGCCCGCCAGGTCCCCTGTACCGCTCAGCCTGTGGTTGCTCTGGCATCGCCCCCTGTGCTGCCAGGCTCAGCCCCGCAGCAGCCCTTGTGCCAGCCTCCGCAGCCCCGCCCAGCTCGCCCTGTCCGGCCGCCTGCAGCTCGGCGGCCGCGCCTTGCTCAGCTCCAAGGTCGCCCTGTCGGCCACTTGTGCAGCCCTCAGCCAGGCTAGCCCTGGAGGCTCGCCTGGCCACTAGCTCGGCTCCCAGCCTCAGCCCAGGTGTTGCCAGTGCCAGCTCTTTTAGGCCCCCAGGCAGTGCCCTGTGCAGGCTCGCCCTGTGCCAGGCTCGCCCGTGCCCAGGCTCAGCCCCTTGCCAGGCTCAGCCTGTGCCAGGCTCGCCCGCCGTGAAGCCCCGCGCTCAGCCCCGTGCCAGGCTCAGCCCGCATAGGCCAGCCCGCCTGGCTGCCTCAAGGCTCAGCCTGCCAGTCGTCCGTGCAGGCCTCAGCCCAGCCACCCAGTGCTCGCCCTTGCCAGCTCAGCCGTCCCAGGCCAGCCCCTGCCAGGCTCAGCCCTGCAGTGCTCAGCCCTTGCCCAGGCTCAGCCCACAGGCTGCCCTGGCCAGGCTCCAGGCCTCTGTGCCCAGGCTGCCCCTGTGCCAGGCTCCGCCCTGTGCCAGGCTCGCCTGCCAAGCTCGCCTCCAGCCCAGGCTCGCCTCTGTGCCAGGCGCCCTGGCCAGGCTCCCCTGGCCAGGCTCAGCCCCGGCCAGCTGCCCTGCAGGCTCCTCGTGCTGCTCGCCCAGTGCATCTGCTGCCAGGCTCGCCCTGTGCCAGGTCAGCCCACGCGCCTGTGCTCAGCCCTGTCCAGCTCAGCGCGGCCAGCCCTGGCCTGCCTGCCTGGCAGGCTCAGCCTGCAGTCGCCTTGCCGGCTAGCCCCTGGCGGCTCACCTCAGGCTGAGCCCCACAGCTGCCTCGGCAGGCTCGCCCCCAGGCCCAGGCCCTGTGCTAGGGCCAGCTCCTCACTGCCAGGCTCGCCCGTGCCAGGCGCCGCTCTGCCAGGCTCCGCCTCCGTGCAGGCTCAGCCTGTGCCAGGCTCAGCCCTGTGCCAGGCTCAGCTCCCCAGTGCCAAGCTCAGCCCTGTGCCAGGCTGCCCTGCCAGGCTCAGCCCTCGCCAGGCTCCGCCCTTCGCTAGGTCGCCTGTCAGCTCAGCCCTCGTGCCAGGCTCAGCCTCGTGCCAGGCCTAGCCATCGCTGCCTCATGCACCTAGGTGCTTGCAGGCCCTGCCAGCTCAGCTCCTTGTGTCTCGCTCAGGCCCGCCTGTGCCAGGCTCGCCGCCTGTGCCCAGGCCTCAGCCCCTCGTGCATAGGCCCTGGCCAGCTCCCTGCCCAGGCTCAGCTCCCTGCCCAGGCTCAGCCTCTGCCAAGGCTCTTGCCATGCCCAGCTCGCCCTGTGCCAGGCCCTCCAGCCCGCCTGTCGGCCAGGCCTCAGCCTGGCCAGGCCAAGTGCCCACTGTGCCAAGGCTCAGCTGCCCCAGCCCAGGCCCTGTGTGGCTCCTGGCTCAGCCCTTGTGCCCAGGCTCAGCTCCTGCCAGGCTCAGCCTCCTGTGCCCAGGCCAGTCCTGCCCGCTCTAGCCCTGCGCTCAGCCTTGCCAGCTAGGCTCGCCCTTGCAGGCCTCAGCCCCCTGTGCCAGGCTTGTCCCCAGCTTGAGGCTCAGCCCCGTGCTGCCGGCCACTGCCCTGTGCGCAGGCCGCCCCGTGCATGGCTCGCCCCTGCCAGGCTCAGCCCCGCTGGCGCCGTCGCCTCGCCTGTGCCAAGGCTCAGCCCGGCGCCCAGGCTCCGCGCTCCTGCCAAGGCTCCGCCCATGTCCGGCCTGCTTGCAGGCTCAGCCCTGTGCAAGCTGCTCTTCGCCCAGGCTCAGCTGCCCCAGCCCAGCCGCCCTGGCCAGCAGCCTGCCGTGCGGCTGCCTCGTGCCAGAGGCTCCGCCCGTGCCAAGGTCGCCTCCAGCCAGCCCAGGGTTCAGCCGCGTCGCCCTGTGCCAGGCTCAGCCCCGTGCCAAGGCTCAGCCCTGGCGTGCTGCCCCGTGATGCCGCATACCCTCCAGGCTCAGCTCCTGCAAGGTTTCTCGCCCTGTGCCAAGGCTCAGCCCCGCCAGGCTCGCCCAGCCGGCTGCCCCAGGGCTCACCTTGTGCCTGGCTGCCGCCAGGCCCGTGTCCCAGCTCGCCTGTGCAGCTATGCTCAGCCCTTGGCTAGGTCCCGCCTCACCCAGGCTCAGCCCCTGTGCCTGGCCAGTCCCCTGTGCTGAGGCTCAGCCCGCAGCCCGCCAGGCCGCCCCTGTGCCAGGCTCAGCTCCGTCAGCCAGGCTCGCCCGCCAGGCTCGGGCCTGCCGCTCTGCCCAGGCGCTCTCCAGCCTGCCCAGGCTCGCCCCACGCGCAGGCTTGCCTCCTGTGCAAGGCTCGCCCTGTGCCAGGCCCCAGCCCCGTGCAAGGCTCCGCCCAGCCAGGCCACTGCGCTCCGCCCTGTGCCATGGCTCAGCTCAGCAGGCTCAGCCGCTCCCTGTGCCAGGGCTCCAGCCTCTGTGCCAAGGCTCACCCTGTGCCCAGGCTCAGCCCTGTGCAGGCTCGCCCGTCGGTGCCCGTGCCAGGCTCGCCCTGGCCAAGGCTCGCCCCTGTGCCAGTCAGCTCTGTGCGCTCCCTGTGCCAGGCTCAGCCCCCTGTGCCAAGGCTCAGCCCTCTGGCCAGGCTCAGCCCCTGTGCCAAGGCTCGCCCCGTGCCAAGGCCGCCCTGTGCCAGGCTCAGCCTTGCCAGGCTCAGCTCGTCCCGTGCTCAGCCCGCCAGGCTGCCCCTGTGCAAGGCTCAGCCCTGTGCCAAGGCTCAGCCCCTGTGCCAGGCTCAGCCCTGTGCCAGGTCGCCCTGTGCCAGGCTCAGCCCTGGCCAGGTGCCCTGTGCTGTGCCCAGGCTCAGCCCCAGCCAAGGCTCCAGCCCCTGTGCCCAGGCTCAGCCCTGTGCCAAGGCTCAGCCCTGTGCCAAGGCTCAGCCC